>OY856411.1:1429238329-1430658318 GCA_963693085.1 Alisma plantago-aquatica
AGATGCCATTCTAGAACTGTTAGATATGAATTTATTTGTAATATACCTGACTCAAAACATTTTAATTGCTTATTTTTTAGTTTTGACTTGTTACAAAATATACATTGAATGATAGACAAATATGTTCAATTAATCAAGATAAATATTAATGCAGTAATGAGAAATTTAGGTTGAACTGAACAAACCAACAGAAACCCAATAAGCTTTTGGTCCAAACATTTTGTAGTAAAAAAATTTGATTTGTTTCAGTATGGCTTAAATCACAAGTGGAACCACTGACTGCCAAGTCAACAAGTTGTTACAATTGGGCCTAGTAGTGGTACAACTTAGCCTGTTCCCCAAGTTTATTGCACCTCGATCCACTCCTATGTACAAGACCTCATGTAATCACTTTGACGAATTAGTATACGTTAACAAACATAGTATCCAAGCACTAATTCTAAACATAACCCTAAGGAGCCCATCCATCCTCTCTCTCTTCCCTCCCCTCGGCACAGCTGGCAACAGAAAAAGGAGTCGCTGGCACCAGGCAGCAGTGGCAGGACCCACCATTTCCGCCACCACCAACTACTGCACCAGTAGTAAAAGCAGCCACTCCCACTGCCGCCAAACAACAGCGGTGATAGCAAGAGCATAAACTCCCACCGACAAAAAAAAACTCCCATCAATACCAGCCACCACAGGGAACATGAGGCTCCTCCCTCTCTTAAGGCTAGCCAGCAGGCCCAGCACCAGCCGGAAGAATTTCTTCGGCAACTATCCTCAGCACCACGACCAGCTAGAGCTTCTTTGATTTCTTCTACCTCTGGTTTGTGAACAACCGAGGTTTCGCTCCTCCATCTCCCCATGTGCCTTCATTACGTGCATTGACAAATGCTTTTTAAGTTAAGGGGCTTCTCTTCTACCTATCATCATGCATCTCCCCTCCAATAGCGCTCCCTTAAGTTGTGTATCCCATTGGCCTTGTATTTATAGCTCTCATCGTATGTCTTCACAAAGAAGTATGTTTATTACCATTGTTGAAGAAAAGGTTCAAACAATTGTTTGTTTCTCATCATTTTTGAAGAGAAGTTTAAAACCATCATCTATTATGACATTGAGCCTACCTCTATCATCAAACTCAATGAATACATGTATTTGTCTAGGATGAATTCGAGTTGCACAATCCTAGAATCCATTCACAAACTTAAATGCATTGAAAAACCTAGTGAGGACACCACTGCCTAAAATTAGGGAACAGCTGAGTTAAACTAGTTATAGAATAGCATGGAGCCTTTAATCGCCTCCAAGTATATGTTCCACAAGAATGCTAACGATCCATTGGAGGCTTCTCTTCATCACTTTACACAGGAGAAGAACAACATGTGCATCTACAAGACTTGTGAGGCTAGGACAAACTTTTCACTGAACATCAAGGGCCCTAGATGAAAATTATGATTCCATCATTCCACTCTCAATAGTTGGAATTCTTCAAACTAGTTTCTTCTTGTGAACAAACCAAGGAACATGCAGAACGTGCTACTGCCAAAGTCCTCAATGGGCTCAATCCTAGTTTTGCCCTTGTTTGTACTGTCGTCCTGAAAGGCGGTCAGCTCCCTACTCTTGAAGAGGCATATTCACACTTGTTGGAAATTGATACGGTCCACAACTCATCTCTGTTGACTCCCACAATCATCAAAATGACATAGGGACTGCAACACGAAGGCAATGAGAACTTGGTCCAAGACCCAACTGCACCTTTTGCAAAAAGATCGCGCATCTGGAAGGATGGTGTTATCAAAAGCATAATTATCCATATGGGTGGAGACAGAGGCACTCGTACCTCTCACATTGCTCAGACCGCAAAAAACTCCTCTAAAGTCACTATTTCCTCCGTCAAGTATAAACAACTACATGCATCTCAAAACACCCAAGCTTTCAGCGGGAATCCATGTCTCATACGACATCGTTTTGCAACAAGCCTCAAACCAAGGTAATATGTGGGCCTCAATGATGCTGCCAACTCACCCTAGGTTATTGACTTTGGGGCCACCTAACATAGGACAGATGTGAAAAGCCTTCTCTCCTCTACAGAATCATGCAATTTCAAATTCCTGTCACATTGGTTGATGGTTTTATCAAAATTGTCCAGCAATGTGGTAGTGTAAAAATCTCACCTAACTGGAATTTCAAATGTTCATTATGTTCCAGATTTTTTGTTTGACGTGATGTCAATCTCCAAATGTGTTGATTCCCAAGATTGTTATGTAATCTTTAGTGTTTTGTGTAATGTCTTATTATGCTTTGTGTTATCTTTTTTGTTTTCTATTAGTCCAGTCCCATATTGATTCTCTGTAATTCCTCTCTCTCTAGTCCTATAGAGAGAGAGGTATTATATCTATTTCAGATTATCTCAATATATCCATTTATTCTACAATTTTGTGTCGCATGATTCCAGGAGTTTTGAGGATGATTGGATCAGGTTCTAGAGCAAGCGAGCTCTACTACTTTAGTGTTAGACATCAAAAATCGGCCATTTTGTCTTTGTCCGCCTCTTCAAATCCACCAGCACTGTGTGCAGCCTTCCTTAGAGAAACTCAAACAGCTTGAGCCATCTCAATCTAGTTGAACTAGTGTTCATGCAATTTTTGCCAACCAGGAAAATATCATACAGTTTTGTTTCCCAACAAACCCACTTTATGTGCTACGAACATATTTAATCATATTCATAATGATATGTGGCCCTTTTGCACTACAAGTTTCAATGGATATCACTACTTTATCTCTTTGGCAATGATTTTCTTGGATGACTGGGTTGTATTTGCTAAAAGTCTGAATGATAATTCTAGGGTATTTTAATCCTCTCATTAAATTATTAAACCTAGTTTAACATTGATATTAAATCTATCGCAACAATAATGCTATTAAGTACATAATTTAACAGGTCTTCAAATTCTTCAATTCAATGGGATTATCCATCAACTATCAAGCGCCCATACACCACAACAAAAAGGAAGTCTTGATCGGAAGAATCGCCATCTGATGGACATTAGTCTAACTCTTCTCTTTCAAGCTCGCATGTCTAAATTGTTCTAGTTGAAATCCATTCTCACCGCATGTTTTATAAATCTTTATCCATCTTTGGCTCTTCAGGGTACAATCCGCTTTTCTCTCATTTCACCGAAGGAGAAAGCGTTCCAGCTACCTCCTCAGGTCTTTGGATGTACTACCTTCGTTCATAATTTTGACCCATAGCAGATACATTCATCCAAAAGTCTTTAAGACAATTTTCCTTCAATATTTCACCTTCTCAAAGAGTAAAAGTGTTATAACCCTGGCAAACAAACAGATGTACATCATCATCAATGTAACATTTCACAAATCCGATGTCTTTTCCGTTACCATTGATACCCCCAAGTTGAAGAATGAGTCATTAAAATGGATTTATCTTATATCGTTCATATCGCTCTTCTCATTTTCACTTCCTCATCGTCACCCACAACTTCATCCTTGATAAGAGTCTACGCCTACCATTGATTTTTCCTCATGTCTATCATGAAGGCTTAATGAAAAATCTAAGAAGTCTAAATGGCCAGTGGCGCTCTGGAAAGGCATATGTGCTTGCATCATTAAGCATCCAATTTCTCATATATATCGTCTCTTCAAAATCACTAAAAATCACAAATCATAGTCATGCATAAAATTCTCATTTAGGACCCAATCCTAGGGATGCCCATAGAAAAGCCCTCATTCTCTCCCACCTTCGAGTAAAGTATCATTCTTCTCAGTGCACTACAATTAATATCTTTTCATTTGTCTAACATAGTCCCAATGCATGATATAATTTTTCTTCTAAGACCACTTCAAACCTAAAGACCCAATTGATTATAATTTGATCCAGTGGAAACCTTGTCCTCTAGATACAATTTGATTATTGAAAAGGTCATCTTTGAACTATATTTCTCTGAGCCATGTATCATCGAGAATCAAGATCATGTCTCCATTCCCAAAGTTGCATATTCCATTTTGCACTTTCAATAAGACTCTCAAGTTTTGACATAATTACTTCTTCAGTGAGGTGATAGTTTGCCATCATTAGGAAAACATAGGGCATAGATTCTTAAAGACTTGGCTTAGTTTAATTAACAGTTTACCAGGGCATGTATTATGCATGTTAGCTAGTAAGTACATTATGCATCTACCTCCCCACTCCATATATATAGTGTAAACTAGTACATAGTAACATAAAAAGTCAATTTTGACCCTAGAATTTAAAGAGAACTAAGGCAACCAAACCATCATTAGGTGGATACCACCTCCTTCTTATGATCATTATACTTATTTATTACTCATAATGTTAATCTTGTTCTGGGATGTTGGAATTATCAGCTTATTATGTGTATGGGCCCAAGTATGCTTGGCCCATTAGGGTTTGAGTTTGTGCTTGTATTACTTCACTCTCCTATATATAGGTTCAGCATTTTGTCTAATAGAATCGACTTATTTGCATGCATCTTACTTTCTACATGGTACCAAAGAAAAGATCCCAAACATGACCTAGTGGTCTAATAATAAGGAATCCTGGACGACAGGTTGCAACCAACTGTAGCCGCTAACCACAACGCCAACAGCCACAGTTAGCACTCGAGCCAACAACCCCATCAGCACTTGGGCCCAAACCACCATCAACGCCAACGTAGCATCCACCATTAGTACCCAGGCTAGTAACCTTCACTGGCACCCAGGCCAACCGTCGTTGTCTGTTGCTAGTTCAACAATCATGCCCAACATCATAGTCATTGCCGACCATCAAAGTAGCTGACTCGAGCAATGTTCGTGCATGTGCCTCTTCCCGTCCCTGTTGCTAATATGTCTCAAAGACCTATTTTTGCAAAATTCCAGCTTGATCTCTCACCTAAATCATCGTAAACCTTTTTGTGGGGGAGGGCTCTACCCTCAATTCCTCATGAGGGGTGGCCTCCCCTCAACTCCCGCCCGTTGAGGGGTAGCGGGACCCCTTAATGGGGTCCTCGCCCCCTAGACCCCCTTGGCAGTTTCATGATCGATTTAGTAGGAGCCCACTTCTAATATTCCACCCAAAACCACTCATTTGTTCTTCATGGTTAGTGTTATGGAGAGACATAGAGAGAGAATAGAAGATCATTGATCACGTACATGTTGTCCGGTTCTTGCATATTCATTCTTGCTTTCTTGACACCTGATATAACACATCTTTCCGATAGTAATAGGTCTCAAACATGTTGACCACCTACGATAGCACAATATTCCTATAGCAATGCACTTTTTTCGACTACCATGCATCCACCTTCTACGGCTTTGGATGTTCGTTATAGATTCCATTGTTTATTCATAATTTCTCCTACTAATCTGGCAATCATCAATGTGGGGAGTCTACTCTACTATCACTGCTTGCTACCTGCTAAGTGATATGTTCTTTAGGGGAGCGTTTGAGTGTTTTTATTATTGTGATGCAATATTTAGGGTTGTATGGGCTATTGTTATCTTTTTCTGGTATTGGCAAGCGGGACGTGTTTAACCCATGCTTAATCTTGAGGGGGAAGTACTAGAGTTATTAGTTTATTATGCATATGAGCCCAAGTATGCTTTAAGGTTTGAATATGTGCTTGTACAACTACCCTTCCCTATATATACGAGCAGGGTTTTGTATAATAGAATAGACTTATTTGTCTCCATTTAATTTTGAACACGTGACAAACCTAGACTCAATCCATCTCGCATTTTATATATATAGAACACAAAGCACATAGAAATTTACAAGTAGGTTCCTATCTGTTTACATATATGTCCATGTATACTAGCACTCCCCTCAAGCTGGAGCAGATATATCACATTTGGATCTGGCTAGCATGTTCCTTAAGAATTGAACTAAACAACCAGTCAGAGCTTGGTCAATAAAACAGCCACTTGGCCTTCACACCTGGACCCAGCCATCCTGACACTTTCCTCGGAGGAGATAACAGTCAATTTCCATGTATTTTGTGCTCTCGTGAAAGAATGGATTTTGAGCAATATGGACAATAGTCTGAGTGTCACACTTTAGCTTCATTGGACTATTTTGAGTACACCCAACTCTATTTTGAGTACACCCAACTCTCCTAACAGATGTTTGAATAATTGTAATGTACACATCATTAAATTCCATACACCTATAGTCCAATTTTGCACGGGATGTAGCAGCAACAAATTATTTCTTATACTTGTATGATGCCATATTACCTTCCACAAAAACGTAGTAGCAAGAAACAGACCTATGAATGCTAGATCATGTCCAATTTACAACAAAGAACCATTGAAACTCATGTGATTATAGTTCTGATACAGAGGCCATTTTCCAAGAGACTTTTTTCATATACTGCAGAATGTGCATAACAACCTCCAAGTAAATGTATATGCACATTACAGCCTCCAAGGAGACAACCTAGAGACTGACTGTTTCACGTTTCGCATGTGTTAAACAAAAATTATATGAAGTAGGTCCCTAGTTATTTACATACAAGTCCTTGTATACAAACAAGTTTTACTATAATCCAAGCTTGAAATCTACAGTTTATTGTTGTTTGATATCCCCTTGTTATTGTGTGATGGGTCCATTGGGGTTAATCAGCCACTTTCATCCATGCAAAGAGGTTGACGCCCCTACAAAAGGGGCCAAGCACCCTCCACCTTCACAGGAAGCCAATTAACTCTCAAAAGAGACTTTAATGTTACTGAAGCAGAACAACAAAGAGTTAGCTGACTTACACGTCACTTGGAAATTAGGTGAAGGAGAAAATCAAAGATCAATTGGTTAAACGAAAGCAGCATCTAAGAGAAAGACCAGTCATATTCAGAGATTCTCACATAGGAAATGGTCGAAGATTGTACCTTGAAAGGCACAAATTTGATCAGCATTTCTAAGGAAATAAAGGTTGTTGTATGGAGAAACAAACAGTTGCTTGGCCCTATGTCAAATGGTTTAAGCATTGGTATTTTTTTATTGATGAGGAATGCTTTCATAAAGACTTGCTGAGAGTGGCTACCTGATGTATTTCATGCTAGCCTAATGTACATGAAAAGCCTCAGTCAAACCAAAACCATCCTGATAGTCATAACAAAAAGAGCTGGGGCGGAACCAGTTCAAGATTTCAGGTCTGCTGATCTAACTGATTCTTCCTTTTAGAACATCAAGAAGATCTTGACATCTTTATGAGGATCGGGTGTGTATCCATCAGTGTTTTAAAAATCGGTGTATGCGCCCGCATAAGCGGCCGCATACAAGGTGCGGTCCTCCAAAAATCCGCATAATAAAAATCGGTCCAAAAAGCGGTCCAAGCCGCATAATCGGTTGTACGGCCGCATACAAGGCCGATTATACCCCGATTTTTAGTTAGAGATATTCTGATTTCTTGTTTTATACATTTACATTGTTTAAATTTAGATTATAGTGCATGTTTGTATTTATTTAAGTTGTGATGATTGCATATTTGCATAATTGCATCCATTATTCTTGTAATTGTACTATTTAGATACACAATTGCACAAATTAAATATGTAAATCATGATTAATACATATATATATAATAATTAATTAAAAAAATCCAAAACCGCATATACTTCCGCATATACTCCCGCATACCGCATATACTTCCGCATATACTCCCGCATACCGCATATACTCTACAAGGTGACCTCTCCGAACGCATAACGCATACCGCTTTTTGAAACACTGGTATCCATTGGCACAGTTCTTTATTCTCGAGTGTTTCATCCACAAAACTATGTGCTTGCACAATAATTATGGGTTCATTGCCAGTAGGAAGGAGTGCAATTTTTATAATTAGTTCTACAACTTATGATGTTACGGAGAAATGGAAGAGCATCTTGTCATTCTTCAATGAGTTTGGTTTTCCTAACAGGTGAGCCGAGTGATTAAAAGCATGAATTTCATTGTCGACGTTAATGTGGTCCCAAAGGTGAACTTCCCATCTATCAGTGGTATACACAAAGACACCTGTTGTCTGCTGTTTTCCACTTGAAAGTGGCCAGGTTCCTTCTTACACGATGAAGCCAGCAGTACAGAATGGTTGGTCTAAATCGTCCAAATGGGTCGTATGTCAAGATTTGTGGATGAGAAACTAGGCAGAGGATAGTGGATACCCACAAAAAGAAATGTATGACGACACTTAGGCTGCAAATACCCACCGCCTGAGGTGAGCACGGCCACACTAAAACATACCACCGCGCCAGAACACAAAGACAGCTTTGAGGAAGTAAACCCACATGCATTTAGCACCAATATACAAGCAAGAGTGCATTTCACTCAGCATTGAGCGCTCAGATTTATTGGATCTTATATAATGCTCGAAAGAGGAAGAAAAACGTGCATCGATATGGTGGTTTTGGCCATTAAAGCATGCATAGCTCCAAACTCCAGTGGGTGCCGATCCACCAACTGGTACATTACCTTATCCGTTCAAACCGCAAGTAACGTGTCCACGACACGAATAATAGAAATTTTAGCATTACTACTCACTCAATGGCCCGTACAGTTATCCATAGAGCATAAAAACGTCAAAATGCGGATAATCCAGAGAATTCGGGACAGAAACAGGGGGCGGACAAAACAAAGAGGCAAGGTGTGGGAAACGTCCGCATGCGGTACCTTTTTCTTTTCGGCATCAGGCGGTCCCTGACTGACGCCCTCTTAAACCCCAAGATTCCAACCGGGAATAGATGGCGGAAGCCAGCAGCAGAACTCGTATTGGGGTCGTTAGAGCAGGTGGGAAGTCGGCGCACACAAAGCTTAAGCCGATATCAGATTGGGGTCGTTGGAGCAGTTAGGAAGGAAGACAGGAAGCGTGCGAGTTCAGTAGTGACGTTTTGAATGCGCAGGCAGCGCAGGTGATGAAGCTACCGACGGTTGAGCTGACAGATATTGGAGCGGGGCGCGCGGCAAGGAAGGAAATATAAAGCTGCCCTACCGCCTCTTTCCCCCGCCGGATAGAGAAGCCAGACCACCGAACTTTAAGTTCGTTCCCCAATTTGGGCTCCTTAGTGCAGTTTCCAATTATTGTTGTCATGATTATGTAAGATGGAGCATTAGGTTTACCAATGTCCGAAACAAAATGGAGTGTTTTCTTATGGTGGGCGGAGTAAGTTATTTTTCTGCACGCATAGTTGCGAACTTTTCAACACACAAGTCGCACTAATTACGCTTCATAATGTGACTCTTGATCATTAAGTGTATATCAATTGAATAAAGTTGCCTCCATGTTATAGAAGTGTGCCTAATCAAATATATAATGTCATTAAAAATCATTATACTTGTGTACTTTTCATTTTTTCTAAAAAGGTATTGCCAATTGACTGTCTACTTTCAAGTTTCTTACAATTGACCATCTACTTTTTAAAATTATCTCAACATTTTTCCCACAACTAAATGATTATACATACACCCTCTCACGGCAAGACGATCTCCTCATTTTCCTTTACATTATATATGTATCTCCTTGTGGCCATACTCACCCTCCCATCTCCAATGTTTCTGTCTATTTCAAAAGCTAATGCAGATAATTAGATCATTACAAGACCATCATGCACATATGGTGGATGCAACTATTAACCCTCAATTATACACTTTTATAACTTATAAAGGCATCGATTTTATTTGTCAACAACCATCTTGAAAACGTTGTTTACATTTGATGATAAACATGTGTAATTACATTTATTATTCTACATTGGCCACTTTTTTAAATTAACAAGGAGTTGACAAGATATTTCATTCCATGGTACTTATCTTCAAGTAACATGTCCTTCCACTTAAAAGTAATCAATTCATTTTTTCATGATTTAACTAGATTCATAAAGAACATGTGTTCCAACTACATTTACATGTATTATATTGCATTCTTTTGTGCAACAATTAATTGTCATAATACTCAAATTAAAATTCTAAGCTAGTAATTATTGTATTTGTGACAATAAATGCCATACATAGTTCAAACAATTTTCAATTGATAAAATAGATTCTTCTAGTATATGTCTTCTCATCACTTGTTCATATGCAAGAGTATACCACAATACTTAGTCAGACATCGTATACAATAATCTACAAAAGAAAATAAATTGTCATGGAAAATGTCACAATGAATTGTACTTTTCTCAACGGCAAGTATATTTTCAATAATCATTATTTCAAAAAGTAATTGTAAATAGTAATTTAGGAAATGATAATCAAAATAAATTGACTAAGTATTTGTTTTCATGTGCATTGCATTGTGCTTCCTAGTATTCAGAAGGGAAAAGTTTCTTAGAAAATGAAAGCACTTCATACTAATTTAGTAGTCATTTGCCATTTTTTAAGTAAAAGTTGTAGTATAGGGTTTTTAAAGTTTTCATAGTTGTCAATTCTTTGATAAGAGGTTACCCACTCACAAGAGCTTACGATATAGAGACTATGTAGCCAACCTTGGGTTGTATGGTCATCATCCAATGGCGGGACTTGTTAGCAAAGCGACATACTATCACACAAAGCATCGTTTGGCATGTTACAACTAGAATGACACACCCTAATCTCCTAGTGTGTTGTGATTTGATTTACCATAAACCATATCTAGACATAAATAAATGTATCATGAGAAAATATGACAAATGTTGGCTCAAAGTACATGTAGTAATTATTAATATAATAATAGAGAAAATTCCACGAGTTTCACACACAAAATATGCTTTGTATACAACATTTTTCTACATCATTCAAGTTTAGTACATATTTTCTTGTAAACTTGTCTTTTTTCTTTTCTCCGTTCATATGTTCTTGGTTGCTAAATTGTTCCACTTTTCCTTGAGAAGTCCATAGGAAGGTTTATATCCATGAAAGAAACTCCACTCAACTGTAATCGCAACATAACATGGCATGATCCATAACTCGGGTACTTCCATTCATACGTAACCAAATATTATAATAATTGGATACTAGCTAAAAAACAATAGTTGGAAGGTTTTTAAATGAATTCAGTTTGATGTGTGATGCTTGTAAGTAATGTCAATTACATTGAAATTTTGTTCTCAATATATGTAGTCTAGAAATTTAAGATTTTTTCAACAAAATGAAAGCATTGTATCCACTATCATTATGAAACATTATGTGGTTTATCCATGTATATCTTCATGTTGCATGCACTTTATTTTCCCATATTGACTTAGGAACTCACTTTAGAGATATCTCACCCTTTCAACTTGAACCTACATCGGAGAACAACATCCGCTAAATGGAAGTTCCACAATCCCACGTCGCTAACTCAACTAAAATTTGTGGCATTTTGGAACCTTCAAAGGCATTCATTTTGCGATTATGGTTGACCAAAGTTATTACGACTGAACTTTCTCATACATGAAGCTACATTTAAGAGCCTATAATTCCCAACACAAGAGTACTTATATTGAGGAAACTCCCTGGTAGAGAGAGGTTATGAGAAATGTCTTTATTACAGGGAAAGCTGAGACAACATATGATTTTCAAATCTAGATCTAGGACAAGTATAGATAGAGTCTCGGTCGAGCACAATGTCTAGACTTGTCTAGATACCCCCTATAAGTCTGGGGCATTATATCATCATTGTTCACATGGCTTCATTTTATAATATTTGTATGTGTCTAGGGCATCTGTAACGCTCGGGCCCACTGCCTTAGGCTCTAATAGAGTTTCAAGAATGATGATTGGCCCCACAGATCACCACTAGCCTTAACTGCGTGCTTTTTCCACACTCATGCACAAGTCAGGGTCAACTTCCCGACTGGTCACCCATCCTAGTACTACTCCAAGCTGAGTACGCTTAACTATGGAGTTCTTTAGTGATGGGCTCCCGAAAAAGGTGATGCACCTTGGTGATATGGGTAGTGTAACGTCCCCGGATTTCACATCCGAAAACGTTAGGCAATTGTATTAGAGTGCGTTGCGGAAGCAATTTGTGCATACATGAACTTTCAACATAACATACACCATAATATTCTCAACATTCAACATGTATATTAATTACAACATGAACTATTACATATTACATTTACACATTGAATAGAAAATTTTACACAAGTCTGAACATGTATGCTAGGATCTTAACACAATAGGTAAACATGTATGCTAACCAGGATCCTAGACAATAGGTCACCTGAACAACTTGCTCACACCCTATTCTTTTATCCCATGCTAGCTCTGAACCTAAAACATACGTGAAACAACGAATCAACATAAAGTTGGTATGTGGTTGAAAGATACTATACTATGCTGGCATATTTAAAATACTTGAAAAAGAAGAAAGAAAAATGAAAGCATTATTTAAGGTAGAAAATCAGGTAAACCCAAGTTATTAACCATATTTCAATGGACATGTATTACTATGGTGGACTTAGCACAAACATATATTATTGGGCCCTATCCCCGCGTACCTTGTACCGTTAGGGATCTCCCCGCGTACCTTGTACCATTAGGGAGGTGCTAGTCAACATTAATACTTTCCCTCTCTAACAGGGAGATTAATGAACCATCAGTAACTACATTCCATTTTCTTTCCTTAGTGTTCTTAGTGTTCAAGGCAGAAATGACAATACATATAGATATACATCCAACAAGGTATTCAAATACATGCAATCAATTATTCATAATTGACATCCAACAAAACTAGTCTTATACTTATATCTACGTACCTGAGTTCAGATATTCCTCACATATCCATGATCATCTAGATAATCTGGTCAGCACCTGATTTAAAGAAATTAATCATCATTAATATATGTACATCATATTCTTGGTAATTTTAGGTCCAAATTAGGGTTTGGCCAAATCTAGGTTCAAACAGCCTAGAACTTGTGTTTGATATTTTTATTCTGATCCATACGTAATTATTAAGGTCTGAATTGAATTTCATAATTATCTTATACTTTCCCTATTTTCTAGAATTATTATGAGGATTAAACATGTACTTAGGCAATAATGAGGAAAGGCCTAAAATTGTTCAATAATATTAGGATAGGAGTCCATATTTAGTTTATAGATGATATCAGAGGTCAAACTTATTTTTGTCAGATTTAATCTCAATCGTTTTCTAATTATACCATTTAAATGAAGCATTATCATCTAAATAAAATAGTATCGGTAGTTGTTCTTTAAAAGCCTGATCTAAGGATCTAGTAATGTACAGAATATTTTTCTAAGTCTAGGGGTATTTTTGGGAAATTATTTGGCCAAGGGAGCTATTTATTATGATTTATATAAGATCTGAGTGTTTTCTGGGTATTTACATGTACGAGCCTATCATTGTTTGCCACATGTCCCAAAAGTGGCATTGCTCCTTTCTTGAGCCGGCTGGGTTCAAGACTGGACTGGGTGGTCTGGTCTCTAGTCTGAATATGGTCTTATTTATCTGGTGAACCCAACACTCTCATCTTTGTCGTACGATCACGATCTCAGCGTTGCACCCCCGATCGTGAGTTCTCAGGAGCCGCCCATCCATCTTCTGTGAAGGAGGAGGCATCTCAGCGTTGATCTCTGGTGAGCTCTGGCTCACGTGCGTTGGCTGGGTTGTCGACATCCATTGTTTCTCTCTCGCACACGGTCTGCATAGCCTCTAGGACTAGGAGCCTGAATCTCCGGCCTCCAGAGCAGGGCACCTCCTGTGCTAACTCTCTGACGAGGCTCGGCGCTACAAGACATGAAGGATCTCCCTGCTGCCAATCTCCAGCCTTTCAGATTTGCAACTAGAAATCAGAGAGGATGGACCCCGGTGGTCTACCGATTGTACCACCAACGCAAGGCAGAAGAAAAGGGGAGATCCCACGGCTGTAACCTCACGCCGGAGACCATCTGGACCTCTTCCAATGTCTGCACAACCGACAAACACATTGTGGAGGAGTAATAGGTCTTATTTCCCTTGAGTCCAGGTTTTCAAATTAGCCGCAAGTGCTTCATACCCATTCCCCGACCTCGGCTAGCCCCTTTCTGATAGACAGGTTGGGCGGCGGAAAAGAGGCTTCTGCTTCTCAGAGGTGTTTGCCCATCAATCTCGACATAGGGAGCTCCGTCTTGGTTCCATAGACTCCAACCGTTCATTCCCAGGTGGTGGCGAGACCGATATCCATGACCCCAACCATCGAATCTTCCCCAGGAAGAAAACCGGGTTCATCAGCAAGCTTCAGACTCTAACAGATATTTCTTAATCATCCTATGACCTTGCAAGGTTGCGGTGGTGCTCTTCCCCTTCTAGAAATCTCATGAGAAGACCTCCTCTCTACTTCCACATTCCTGGGCTTCTACTGGTGCATCGGTGGAGAGTGAGTGTGGAGTAAGTGTTTGCATTCCTTATCTAAGACATCTCATCGCCTAAAACTTGGACTTGTCCAGTAGATATCAACCATACGAAACCAACAATGCACATGGAATCAACTAACATCCCTCAAGAATCGGAGGAGAAGTGGGGAACAATCTGTAGCTATTGTCCACGAAATACGGGGGTAGAAGACAAAGTTTTCATCATTGGATCTAATGTGGACAACCCAGATTAGGCCACACCTCACCACTATAGAGGCGTTACAACTAAACCAGCGTACCCATAATCATAGAGGCCGCATGACATATTAATGTCATGCCTATCATTATCTCCTAGCAACCATAGTCTTGAATGCATAGATTATCTAAACCTAAATAACTTATCATAAAAGTGAAATTTCTTCATCTAAATTTAATAATTGGTTTATCATCACTTAATCCACCCTCTAGCAAAGATTGACACCACACTCCAATGTTTAACCGCATGTTTTGGTCCTTCCAAAAAGGCTCATGTATAGGTGTATCACCTCCAATGCATATTGAATGACTCCTATTACTACAAAGTCACACTTCAAGCTCCATTTTTTTTTGGAGTCATAAAAGCCATTGATTGAAAGCCTAACTTGTAAGTACCCACATGTACATTATTAAGTCATATTTATCATCACTATAAGTGTTGTCCATCTTAATCAAATGCACTATCTTGTATTAGACATTCAACCTTATTCCTCGTATACAAGTAAATTAATTTTTGATGGGATAAATCATTCAAATCATATTAATGAACTTCAAATACCATATCTAGTATTAAAACCCTAAAATTATGGGTTGTCACATTCACCCCACCTAATAAGGAATTTTGTCCTCGAAATTCAAAAGTTTCATACTTTAGGTGATCTGAAGGAGTCTCCACATTCTCTAGGACACCAATTTTTATTTTTATTATCAGGTGGCAGGGCTGCCATAGCACTGCATGATCTCTAAGTTGCCATCTTAGGATTTAGAGCATTTAGGGTGTACCCACCCCACCTTATATATATGGAATCATCATTTTCTATATTAGTCATAGAATGACACATTCTTTTGTGTTAAGATTTGCATTCCCTATTTTCCTAAGAAATAGGGATTTATTCATAGATATAAATTTAAGAAGGTACTATTCAAGTTTCATCTTTTACCCCAGCAGCTCAAACTAGGTGATGTCAAGACTTCATGACATTATTTACTAGAATTATCAATTAATATGTTATATGATAAACATCATACCAGAGTTGCATTACTTGAGAAGGGCTTACATCACATGCTTTAATATAGGGCTTCACCCTCTTATTTGTGAGCTATTACCACATTAGAAGCTTAGATTTAGAAGGATTGAGGTTAGAGACTACATTTTGTGATGATGCAATATGTTCCATAGATATTTTTATTTCAATCTCATGATTTCAAACTTATATTTTTTTGTATCATGAGAGGGGGAAGAAGATACACTAACCAATCTCATCATGATTTCAAACTTTCCTATTTGATCTATGATATGATGGGAAAGAAAGTATATTAAATCAATCTTATCATATTTTCAAACTTGGATATCACATGTATGCTATAGGAAGAGAATATAGAATAGGTCAAGCTTCTATGAGTGACTCCTCATATATAAATCATCTATATAGCTCAAGTGAGGTTTCTAACATCATATATTAATAAAGAAGAGTGAAGGGTGTTGACCTAGAGGTTGTACATTACCTATATTTTGATAATGACTTAACCATTTCATTCATATGTATCTAACATGTGCGTTAAAGATTGTTTGCAGACATTAGGTACATGAAAAGGATCACATATACAAGCCCTAGAATGGGCCAAGTGCAAGCCAAATTGACTACAAGTGTGCAATTTAGGATTTCCATGTAAATCACCTTAGAACATAAATGTAATCACTTGTAACGATGAATATGCTTGTAACTTATAAGAGAAAAATGTTTGGGACAAAATTCACCAAGTGCTAATCACTTTTATTGCAAATTAGAAAATCCATTTCAGGCACTTGGTCGGTCGAGTTTCCCACCCTGAAACTCGACCGATCATCCTGAGTCAATTTTCTGAAGATTGCAATCGGTCGAGTTGTGCACTCACAGAACTCGACCGATTGGGTAGTAGGCCAATTCCAGTTGGAATGGTCGGTCAAGTTTCCTCAGGACAAACTCGACCGATCAATTTAACATCAGATTGCCTGCTACCTGATCGGTCGAGTTACACCCATTGATACTCGACCGAATGCACTGTACGGAATTTGCAGAAAAAGTAATATGACCGTTGGTGAATTGTTTTGGGCAAAAATATAGTCGTTTTCTTGAAGGAAAAATGACCACTTATGCACCCAAGTGTACCACAACATAAAGGGCCACCCTCAACTATAAATAGAACCCCTTGGACTTCATTCCAAGCTGCTCTTCCATTGCAAACTTGGTTCTAGCTTAGTTGAGAGTGTTCCAAGCCCTTGAGCCCCTTTCTCTCTCTACCTTCAAGACAATTTTTGAGTGAGATAGGTCCCTGTGTATGAGAGCTATCCTTTGTGCTATGTAAATCTCTCCTTTCTTTCTTCCCACCTCCAAATCAAATAGAAGATTGATTGAAGCTACTTCTCCGAGTGAAAGAGGAGTTGTTGTTGTTCTTCTCCGAGTGAAGGGGAAGATGTGTTGCTGATCTTCAAGAGTGAAGATTGATCGTTGCTACATCTCCCTTGGTGAAGGGAAAACATGGGCAAGCTCTCCAAGTGAAGGAGAGGTGCAAGGCAAGCTCAAGTAAGATAGGTAATTCCTGCAAGGCTGAAGACAAAGGTGAGATTGGGTAAATCTTTTGTAGAAGGCCGAAGAATCTCGCTTTGTGGGTAAGTCCTTGGATAGGTAGAAGATCTTAGCTTGTGTAATTAAGCCCTTGGTTGTGTAGTTTATGTTTCTTGTAATCTTATCGTGATATATAAGAGGACCAAGTTGCAAATCCTAGAGTCTAACCAACTCTAGGTAGTGGACTGACATCGCTCCTATTTTTAGGACGTGGAACCACTCTAAACCACCTGTCCAAGTGCATGATATTCATTATCTCTTATCCTTGCTTTGTATGCTAGAATAGGATATCAAATTGCTGCTTGCATTAGTTTTTGCACTTCAATTAAATTGGTGGTCTAATCGATTTTTTGAAGTGTGTGTAGCTCTATTCACCCCCCCCTCTAGAGCCCATCGATCCAACAAGTGGTATCAGAGAAGGTCTTCTCCAAGCTACTTCTACAAGTAGGAGAAGATGGGCGATTCGGCTCTTGGGTCACTCAACCTTGAAGGAAGCTTCTCCATGAGTCCCCCTGTCTTTGACGGCACAAACTTCTTATATTGGAAGAGGAGAATGCAATTCTATCTCCAAGGGGTGAGTTTCAAAATGTGGAAGATTGTCCATCTGAAGTATGAAGATCCAAAAGGGGACATCACCACATGGACGGAAGCGGAGATGAAGCATGCTCAACTCAATGCCAAATTCGTGAGCATCATCTACGCCGCCCTTACACCATCGGAGTTCAACCGCATCTCTTCGTGGGACACGGCGCATGAGATATGGCACAAGTTGTGTGTCACCTATGAAGGGACCGAGCAAGTCAAGGAGGCCAAGGTCTACATGCTTGGTGGTCTTCTTGAGAACTTCAAGATGGGGAAGAATGAAAGAGTGGCAGATATGTACACAAGGTTAAATGTCATCTTGAACAGCCTTGCTGCCCTTGGGAGTGTCATGGATAGAGGTACAATCAATGCCAAGATCTTGAGATCTCTTCTAAAGAGATGGGAGCCAAAGGTCACTTCAATTGAAGAAGTATACAAGCTAAGCGAGTTATCAACCGAGGAGCTAGTTGGTAACCTTCAAGCCCATGAACCTAGGCTTGACAAGCAAGAGGAAGAGGAGAAAAGAGAAGAAAAAGAATCAAAGAAGATAAAGGACACAACCTTCAAAGCTCAAATTGAAGAAATGGTCCGACAACAACAACTTGCCATGAAGTCTCCCTGCCCTTCCTCAAGTGAAGATGAAGGTGTCAATGATCATGAAGCCAACTACTCAAAAGGGAAGCACTTCAATAGCAAGCCCTCCTCCTCGACTCCAAGGTGCTACGAGTGTGGTAAAAAAGGCCACTACAAGATTGACTGCCCAAAGGCCAAGAAGAGCCATCATAAGAGCAGCCACAAGAAGGATGACAAGTACAGGAAAGAAGCAAAGTACAAAAGAAAAGACAAGAAGGAGAGAAGGTCCAAAGATGCAGCTCATGCGGCATGGGAGTCTTCTTCTTCAAGCTCCTCAAGCTCCGAAGATGGAGAATGCCATCTTGCCCTCATGGCATCAACTAGTGAAGATGTAATTGAGGTAAGTGAGGTAAGCAAGATTAGTGATGTTAATTTACTTGAGCTATCTAAGGAAACTCTCATTGATATGCTTAATGAATGCCAATCATCTTTTGCTAAATGTAAATCTAAGAGGAAAAGATTAGGCAAAATAGTTGATGATCTTTATGCAAAAATTGACATTCTTGATGAAAATGAAAAATTGCATCTTGATAGCATAGAATCCTTGCAAGGGCAATATCTTGACCTTGAACTTCAATATAATGGAGTAGAGGTTGAAAATGGTACATATCTTAAAACTATTGAAAATATTAAGATAGAAAACCAAAAATGCCTAGATGAGCTTGATATTCTAAAAACTGAAAATATAGAACTCAAACTTATTGATGATGCTAGGAGAGATGAAGTCTACTCTTATCAAAGAGAGATTGTTGTTCTTAAATCTGAAAATGCAAAATTGCTTGCTCAAATTAATGATTTATCCTCTAGACATGTTTTGCCTAGAAATGAAGTTGCTAGCTTAACTCTAGAAAAAGATTCTCTTCTTACTAAAGCCCTCTGTCTTGAGGCCGACCTTTTGCATACTAGAGAAGATCGTGCTAGTCTATCTACTAATGTTGTAAATCTTAGTGATGATAATGCTAAATTAAGATCTACTTTGCAAAGGTTTCTTTCGGGAAAGAAATCCCTAAATGATGTCCTAGAGCACTCTACCAAACAAGTTGGTACTAGTGGTTTAGGATATAATGGGACTGCTCCCAAAGGTAAGAAGAAGAAGGGTAAGAAGAAGAGTGTGGAACCTCCAATTTTCAATGGAGAGTCTTCCGACTCTAAAAATCCTATGGTTTGTATTCATTGCAAATGTGATGACCATTATTCTACCTATTGTCCTTACAAGCCCAAGGGGACCAACCCAAAGATGAAATGGGTCCCCAAGCTAACCCCGAACCCCAAAGTTTGAGTTGGGTTCCGACATCCTCTTTTCTTACAGGTTAAAAAGAAATGGATTGTTGATAGTGTCTGCTCTAAGCATATGACTTGAGAAATCAGCCATTTCAACAAATTTGAGAAAAAGAAAGGAGGATCGGTAACCTTCAGGGACAACAAGAAGGGTAAGGTTATAGGTGATGGTGATGTAGGCAATGAATTATGTATTAAAAATGTGTTGCTTGTTGATGGCCTACATCACAATTTAATTAGTGTTAGCCAATTATGTGATAATGGTTATCTTTTGCTATTCACTTCTTTAGAATGCTTGCTTCTAGATTCCCTGACCTACAATGTTATATATAAGGGAACTAGAAATGGTAATCTCTATGTGATTGTTCTTGATGCTCTTAAGCCCATACTAAATAGATGCTTAGTTGTGGATAAAAACGATCTTTCACTTTGGCATCGTCGTTTGGGTCATGTGAATTTGCATCAAATGAAGAAATTGAACAAAAAGGACTTGGTTCGAGGACTTCCTAAATTGGATTTTGAAAAGGATGAGGAATGCCAACCTTGCACACAAGGGCAACAAACCAAATCCTCCTTCAAATCCAAAGGAGTCATGAGTACCAAGAGAGTTCTTGAGCTTCTTCATATTGATCTATTCGGACCAATGAGAACACAAACGCTTCGTGGTTCCAAGTATTGTCTTGTTATTGTGGATGATTTTTCTAGATATACTTGGACTTTCTTTCTTGTTTCTAAAAGCGATACACTTGATGTTTTCTCGAGCTTTTGTAAACGATTTGAAAACGAAGCTTCTTTTCATGTTGTTTCTATCCGTAGTGATCATGGGGGAGAGTTTGAAAATGATCTTTTTGAAAGTTTTTGTGAAAAATCGGGTTATTCGCACAATTTCTCTTCTCCTCGCACACCTCAACAAAATGGAGTTGTTGAGAGGAAGAATAGATCGCTACAAGAAATGGCTAGGACCATGCTTCTTGAGTATGACACTCCTAAGAAGTTTTGGGCTGAAGCCGTTAGCACGTCATGTTTTGTGCAAAACTGAGTTTTCACACATCCGACTTTCAAGAAAACCCCCTATGAACTATGGCGTGGTAGGAAGCCGTCTATTGATTTCTTTCATGTTTTCGGATGTCCTTGTTTTGTTTTAAACACTAAGGATTCTCTCGACAAGTTTGATCCGAAATCATACAAGGCTTTCTTCCTAGGCTATAGCACTACTAGCAGGGCATATAGAGTATTTAACATTGAACTATCTAAAATTGAAGAATCTATAAATGTTAAATTTATTGAAACTAACCCTGTTATTGGCAAGCATATTGGTGATGATGATGTTGCAGATGAAATAATTCTATCTTAAAAGATCTCAACATCAAAGACAAAGGCAAGTAGGTTGCAGAAGAAGAAAAAGAAGAAGAAAAGAAGGATCCCACTCCCCGCTTTGCAAAGAATCACCCCAATGAGTTGATAATTGGCAATCCATTTGAGAGAGTGAGGACATGAGCTGCTCACAACAAAGAACAAGAAGATAGTGCCTTCATCTCCCAACTAGAGCCAAAGAACATAAAAGAGGCCCTTGGTGATGATGAGTGGATCCTTGCCATGCAAGAAGAGCTTGAGCAATTTGAGAAGAACTGTGTGTGGACTCTAGTGCCAAGACCAAATGATAGAAAGATCATTGGCACCAAATGGGTCTACCACAAAAAGCTTGATGAGCAAGGAAAAGTGGTAAGGAACAAATCAAGGTTAGTAGCACAAGGTTACAACCAACAGGAAGGTATTGATTTTGATGAAACTTATGCTCCTGTTGCTAGATTAGAATCTATCTGTATGCTACTTGCTTTTGCTAGTTATAAAAATTTATTGCTTTATCAAATGGATGTTAAAAGTGCGTTTTTGAACGATACAATCGAGGAGGAAGTATTTGTTGCTCAACCTCCAGGCTTTGAAAATGACAAATTACCCAATCATGTTTATTTGCTACAAAAAGCTCTCTATGGACTCAAACAAGCACCTCGAGCTTGGTATGAAAAAAATAAGAACTTTTTGTTAGATAATGGGTATGCCATGGGCAAAGTTGATTCTACTTTGTTTCTAAAACACACTTCTAACCATTTTCTTATCATACAAATATATGTTGATGATATCATTTTTGGCGGGACTTGTGGGCTCTGATCTCCAAAACACAAGATAAACATAGCGGAAGCGATTCGATTAACAACGGAATATGAAAAATCACGAGAAATTAAAACTTTTCGAAAATGAGATCTCAAAAACCTGAAACTCCTTTTATAAAAGTAAGATGAACTGTTTACATCTCTGATAAATCACTTCTCGAGTGATTATATACATCATGATACAAAATATCAAGACTTCAAAATTCTCAGATTAACAAACTCCTAGGACCTGAGTGTACAGAGACGACATAAGACTATTCTAACTACAAGACTAGACAGCACAGTGTTTCCACCTGAAATCACTGCTGCTCCTGGTTTTGCTGCTGCTGCTGCTGCCCACCTGCAGATCGGTTCCTTCGACCTCGACGTCCACCTAAAGGTAGAAATCTACGGGGTGAGACAATTTCAAATAATTGTCCCAGCGAGAGTTATAACTCTCCGCCAGAAACTTTGTTAAAAGCAATCAAAGGAATATCATGAGCAGGTAACTTAGATTACTCACAGCAGGCTTGATAACAATTACTCACCTTTATTAAGGAATATGAAGAACATGTATACTAATACTTGAACAGGATATTAAATGCAAGCAGTGTAATATCAATCAATGTTCTTCGTAGTTCAACCTAAGCAGTTATGCTACGCGGTTGATTATGTTTTACAAACATCATTATGCCCTGGGGAGATGAGGTATACCGCTCATGCTCCAACCGATCACTAGTAAGTCGCATCGGTATCATACTAGGTCATCGAAAGAGCTGGATTCTCATGACCTTCAACTACCTCAGTCATAATGAGGATAAACATGCAGGACATCTAGTGTCTCTGCTATTATAGATCACCAGGGTATTCTGGTACTTCGCTATTAGAGTCACAGTGGCATTCTGCACTCTCTTCGCTATCGAAAGATTTCATGTTTATCTCTCATCGATGCGGTATAAAAGATTCCTTTGGGAGAATAGTGTTACATCATCCCGGTATAAACATATAGTGAAGGGTTGATGGATTAAGATATATCCACATCAACTCCTACACTAGGATGTAAGGATATACACATCCATATTCCCCCACATACTCTAAAGTATGTGATCCAGGAGTTCCCTCAGGAAAACCTATTTCACCATCATTTAAACTCTGACAATGATGGATCTATGATCAGGGCTCTACATGATATGATTATACTTGGTTATTAGGTACATTTCAGTATTCTTTTAGCATCATACATGTTTCCAAACATTCAAGTACTAAACATGGCTATAACAGAAGAATACTAAATGTAACAGGTATTACTCATATCAGTTATCAGATGGATATCAATTCTTAATCATCTTATCACTATGATTCAGGAACATGGGTGCTCACACCCTTATATCATCATAATACTTGCTATCAAGTGACATATCAGCATCAAGTCATCTATTAGCATGACCTTGATGTCATTCATGGCCCTTAAGGCATATCAGTTTCATATGATGCCACTTGCATCTAGGCAACATAGTTATTTCTGTTCATAAGCTATTGACATGCTTTCAATGAAAATAATGTCATAACCGTTACCCTGGCTATGATTACATCTTGCTAACCACTTGCATGATTAGTATAACTAAGATTATGCATGTTTAACAACATCCTTACAAATACCAAGACTTTTCAATTTGTTTCATAAAGTACCACGGCCGTGCTTCCTTGCATGGTCATGCAAAGGAAGGTTACCACGGTCGTGCTCCATAGCACGGGCGTGCTATGAATCAGTATACCTCTACTGATTTTAGGGTTTGGATGCATTCCTCCTTATCATGGGGTTATTGAATCTCTTTAGTTTACAAGGTAAATAGATTCCTCATGCTACCACTTGTAATTAGGGTTTCACACTCATAGGTATAACCTAGAGTTACTTCTTTTTACAACCTCACCCCAAATTAGGGTTTACTGTTCACATTACATGTTATTACCCTAGAATTAGGGTTTACTATTCACTTCATAGTGAATTGAGCTCATATTATCATCATGTATGAGGAACATCATCATTGATGCCCTCTATTTAGGTTAAGATTCATCAATCATCATAGTTAGGGTTTCCTTGATCTCACCTTGATGGATCATACCCTAAACCTGTTCATTCTTATGCATTGAAGATATGTTGCTTGATTATATTAGGAGCCCTCTCTCTCCTCTTACTTCTAGATGATGATTACATCACTCTAGATTAGGTTGGGTTAAGTCCTCATTGGCCAACACAAGCCAACACATCACTATCATGTGATTAGGGTTTGATTAAAACAAGGTATCTTTTAATTGAATCCATTTAAGCTTAAACGAGTGTGAACCCACTTGAGCTTAAACGAGTGTGGACCCATTTGAGCTTAAACGAGTGTGAACCCGTTTGAGCTTAAACGAGTGTGAACCCACTTGAGCTTAAACGAGTGTGAACCCACTTGAGCTTAAACGAGTGTGAACCCACTTGAGCTTAAACGAGTGTGAACCCACTTGAGCTTAAACGAGTGTGGATCCACTTGAGCTTAAACGAGTGTGAACCCACTTGAGCTTAAACGAGTGTGCACCCACTTGAGCTTAAATGAGTGTGAACTCACTTGAGCTTAAACGAGTGTGAACCCACTTGAGCTTAAACGAGTGTGAACCCACTTGAGCTTAAACGAGTGTGGACCCACTTGAGCTTAAACGAGTGTGAACCCACTTGAGCTTAAACGAGTGTGAACCCACTTGAGCTTAAATGAGGGTGGACCCACTTGAGCTTAAACGAGTGTGAACCCACTTGAGCTTAAACGAGTGTGAACCCACTTGAGCTTAAATGAGTGTGAACTCACTTGAGCTTAAACGAGTGTGAACCCACTTGAGCTTAAACGAGTGTGAACCCACTTGAGCTTAAATGAGTGTGGACCCACTTGAGCTTCAAACCGCATGGACATAAAAGGTGAAACAAAGGTTATGTTTGAATAGGATTTCCTATGTTGAAGCCTTCGATTGGACATGCCCTTGTTAACCATTTACAAATTGAGTCAATTAGGATTAGCCTTAATCAATTGGACACCAAATTGATACTCAATTGAAAGCTAATTTGGGTTAAATCCCACTCAATTAGGGTTTTCATTCGGCTAATCATCAATTTTCAACAATGTGAAACAAATTGTAGTTGAACCCATAAATTGAGCTCCAATTGGGCCCAAACGGTCTTGGGATCGTTTGGATATCCTCCAAACGGTCTTGAGACCGTTTGCCCAAAGTTTTATCAAAAACTAAATCAATTTGATAAGGATTGAACCCTAACTAGGTCCAAAATCAGCATTTTTATCAATTCATCAACCTATTGAAATTGGACCCTCGAACCATCAAATTTCCTTAACCCTAGACCTCCAAACGGTCTTGGGTTGTCACCAAACGGTCGTAAGACCTTTTGAGTGAACCCCCAAACGGTCTTAAGACCGTTTGGGTCCTTCAACCCAAAATTCACCAAAATCTATCATTGAAAAACTCAATTCAACCCGATTAGGGTTTATGGAGTTGAAGTGCCTTCAACTTGTGATTGGTTTGGAATTGGGTTATGATTCTTTGTAGGAATTAAATTCAATATGTTTACAACAGTTCCTTAAATGGTCTTCCCTTGGTAAACCCTATCAAACGGTTTTGAAGACCATTTAAAACTAAACGATCTTGCAAGATCGTTTGAGATCAAACGGGTTGAGCCCCTTTTTAATTTCAAACGGTTGCAAACCGTTTAGACCTATTGGTCCAAGATCGTTTAATAAAGTTGGATAAGGACCAACATAGGTATTAACACCCTTCATCTTCAACCTTGAAACCAAGGTCTGTTCTTCACGAAAAAGCTTGCAAGAGTGCAAAGAAAGATGGGGAAGAAGAAGAACTAACTATTATTTGCAAGAATAAAAGTATGCATAACAAAGCAAGGTTTAGAGTTATAAAAACCGCCTCAAACGTTGTTCCTAGAACTCCAAGCTTCCAAGCTTCGAAACTTCAATGGTGGCTTGAGCTCCACAGGTCATCCAAGGTTGTTTCTTTAAGGAAAAGTTGGGAAGGATCGGCTAGGAAGAGAAAGCTAAGTAAGATAACCATGAAACCAACCTTGTAATTTGGTTTCCTCCATGAATTCGAGCAAGATGATGATAAAAGCTTACCTAGATGAACTTGGTCTTCTTACTCTACTCCTGAGCTCTGTCCTAAGTCGGTATAGGCAAGGGAATAAGAAGGGAAGAAAGGAAACGTTGCCTTTGGTTGCAAAGGAAAGGATCATATATACTTTGAGGTTATTTTCATCATAAGGACAACTTACTCCTCCTTTTCACAACTAGGTCCTTCCTTTCTTTTAGGAACGTCCCTCCTCTTCATATCTAAGGTATAACTCCTTCTAAGACCAAGGACTAAAGGCAGGGAAGGTCAACTTGTCACTATGGTGCACATATACATATAAGGGTCTCCTTTACTTACAACTTTGGTGGTTTAATTACAAAGGTGTTTCTTATTATATGATTATTCAAATGAAGTGCCTCCTTCATTATTATAACTTTAAATGATTTCAAAAGTCATAAAAGATATTCTAGAAAGTGTATAACACAAGTTGCACCCCACATTTTGGGTAAATTGCACTTTACACCAAAATTAGGGTTTTAAGCACAAGGATTGCTCCACAAGCTGCACCTTGGTGCCCAAACTTGGGAAATCCATCATACCTCATCATATTCATTCATATAATGTCTCATCATCAAAGGAACATCATAACATGTTAATATTGCAAGTTAACCCTTCTAATTGGGTAATTTGCACATAGGTCCCTGCATAACAAAACAATACTATAATCATTGTTTTAAAAGGACAGAAATGAAAATGTATGCTCCTTAGGAACTTAATTACATGCCAGAAGTTAATCACAAGTATCTTAATTACATGATTTAAGTAAAACACCTAGGGTTAACTTATAACCCAGGTCAGGGATGTTACAAATTATCCACCCCTCAAAAGGATTTCGTCCCCGAAATCGATTTAGCATATTAGGAGAAAAGAGCAGGGTATTTCCTCCTTATCTCTTCCTCCAGCTCCCAAGTGGCTTCTTCAACACCACGATGATTCCAGAGGACTTTTACAAGACTTATATCTTTCGTCTTTAACTTTTTAATTCTGTTATCAAGGATTGACACTGGTCCCTCCTCGTAAGTTATATCTTCATTCAATTCTACTTCCATATGTTGTAGAACTGACTCGGTATCAGGGTGACATTTCCTCAACACAGAAATGTGAAACACAGGGTGTAACTTCTGCAATTCTGGTGGCAATTCTAGTTTATAGGCTACCTTTCCAACTCGTTCAATGATTGGATAAGGCCCCATAAATCTAGGAGCTAACTTTCCTTTCCTTCCAAAATGAAGGACTCCTTTCCAAGGTGAGACCTTGAGGTACACTCTGTCTCCAACCTGGAACTCTAAAGGTCTACGACGTCTATCAGCGTAAGACTTCTGTCTATCCTGTGCAGTCTTAATTTGTTGTTGGATTACCTTAATCTTTTCTGTGGTCTGCTGCACAAGATCAGGACCTAACCACTGATGCTCACCAGTCTCATACCAACATAAGGGTGATCTGCAACGTCTACCATATAAGGCTTCATAAGGTGCCGTATCAATACTATGTTGATAGCTATTGTTATAGGCAAATTCTATCAAGCTTAGGTGCAGATCCCAACTTCCTATGAACTGGAGAACACATGCTCTCAACAAGTCTTCCAAGGTCTATATAGTCCTTTTCGACTGTCCATCAGTCTGTGGATGAAAGGTTGTACTAAACCTTAACAGGGTGCCTAGTGCCCTATGTAGCTGTTCCCAAAAACGACTTGTGAACTGAGGACCTCTGTCAGAAACTATGGTGATAGGGACTCCGTGCAAACACACTATCTCTTGAACATATAACTGGGATAACCTTTCAACAGAATAGGTTGTTTTGACAAGTAAGAAATGCACTGTCTTAGTCAACCTATCAACAATTACCCAAATGGAATCATGTCCTTTGTTTGTCCTAGGTAGGCCAACAACAAAGTCCATGGTTACATGATCCCACTTCCACTGTGGTATGGGTAAAGGTTGCATTATTCCTGCAGGCTTCTGGTGTTCAGCTTTAACTTGCTGACACACCGGACACCTCAGAACAAACTCAGCTACATCCTTCTTCATCCCAGGCCACCAATACATATCTTTCAAGTTTTGATACATCTTGGTGCTCCCTGGATGCATAGCATACATAGAAGAATGAGCTTCCTCCAGGACTAACTTCCTCAGGTTATCCACATCTGGCACTATCATCCTCCCATGATACCATGCCACTTGATCATATGATTCATGAAAACCTTCTCGCTTCTCATCACCATACTCAGATCTGATCTGCTGAACTGCAGCATCAACTTGCTGTGCCTCCTTAATATGCTCTCTTAGGGTGGGTTTGATATGCATCTCAGCCAACAACCCGGCAATCCATGACACCTTCATCTGTACATTGTCTTGCCTTAAGGAGATAAGCATATCTCTCCTAGGGCATACTAAAGAGTTTAATTGTGCCCTATCAGAGGATGATGTTGCTGATTTCCTACTCAAGGCATCTGCAACTACATTGGCCTTCCCTGGATGGTAATCTATCGTACAATCATAATCCTTGATTAACTCCATCCAGCGACGTTGCCTCATGTTAAGGTCATGCTGAGAGAAGATATACTTAAGACTCTTATGATCAATGAAAACCTGGAATGTTTCTCCATATAGATAGTGTCTCCAGATTTTCAAGGCATGAACCACAGCAGCTAACTCTAAATCGTGTGTCGGATAATTCTCCTCATGTTTCTTAAGCTGTCGAGAAGCAAAAGAAATCACATGCTTATCCTACATCAGCACACATCCGAGTCCATTCTTGGAAGCATCGCAGAAAACTATGTATCCTTTGCCTTGCTCAGGTAACACAAGTACATGTGCACTTGTTAACCTCTCCTTCAACAACTGAAAGGACTGCTGACACTTGTCACTCCAAGTAAAAGAAACATCTTTCTGGGTCAACTTCGTCAAGGGTAGGGCTATAGAACTGAAGTTCTTAATGAACCTTCGATAATAGCCAGCCAACCCTAAGAAACTACGAATCTCCGTCGGTGTCTTCGGTTGTTCCCATTGTAGAAGAGACTCTACCTTTTTAGGGTCAACAAGAATTCCTGAGGCAGATACCACATGTCCAAGAAAAGATACCTCCGGCAACCAGAACTCACACTTGCTAAACTTAGCGTATAACTCATGTTGTCTTAGCAAAGTTAGAGCCTGACGAAGATGATGTTCATGCTGCTGAGCATCTCTACTATAGATCAGGATATCATCTATAAAGACAACAACATACTGATCGAGGAAAGGTCGGAAGATTCTATTCATAAGCTCCATGAATGCAACTGGTGCATTAGTTAGTCCGAACGACATAACTGTGAACTCACAGTGACCATACCTTGTCCTGAAAGCAGACTTGGGGTATGTCACTATCCTTAATACGAAGTTGATGATATCCAGACTTCAAGTCTATCTTCGAGAAGATGGTTGCACCACGCAACTGGTCAAAAAGATCATCAATCCTCGGCAGAGGGTACTTATTCTTTATCGTTGCTTTATTTAGTTGTCTGTAATCAATGCACAACCGCATTGATCCATCCTTCTTTTTAACAAACAAGACCGGAGCACCCCAAGGTGAAGTACTCGGTCGGATAAAACCTTTCTCAAGCAACTCTTGAAGCTGTTTCTTGAGTTCTACCATCTCAGCAGGTGCCATCCTATATGGTGTTTGTGCTATGGGTTGGGTATCTGGGATCAAATTGATTTCAAAATCAATTTCCCGAGGTGGTGGCATACCTGTAAGTTCTTCAAGAAATACATCTTCAAATTCCCTGACTACAGGAACTTCAGCAGGGTTGGGACTCACCTTGGTGGTATCTATCACATGGGCTAAGAATGCATAACATCCTTGCCTCATCAGCTTATCATCAACCATAGCAGTCACAAGACAGGTGGGTAGAATCTTTCTCTCTCCTTGAAAGATCCATGTGTTGCTCTCATCAGCAAACACAACCTGCTTGGATTCACAATCCAAGACAACTCTATACCTTTCTAAGGTATCCATTCCAAGAATTATGTCAAATCCTTGCATATCAAGTGGTATAAGATCCACTTGAATGCGATGATCAGAAAAGAAGATGATGCAGGGAGAGCATACCTCTTGCAAAATAGCAGAACCTCTCAATGGAGTTTCAAGCAACAAGCTATATGCCCTATGACTAACTGTCATATTGTAGTTACGAATCATTCTTCCAGTGATAAAAGAGTGTGTAGCACCCGGGTCAATCAAAATAGATACAACACATGATTTAGACATATCAGAATATAAAAGTTCCATCTGACCTGCCACAACCCGTGGATTGACCACTGCTTCTGGTGGGTTCATAGCATAGACCCTCTCTATCGCCTGGTGTTGAGTTGGTGTTGACGATCCAGCCTGAGACGCTTGCCCACGTCCTCTAACTGCTCCTTGAGACTGCCTTCTCTGTGATCCCTGTTGATTCTGCCTCTGAGGCTGTGTCACACTGACAGGCCTAGACCTACAGTCCTTCATCAGATGTCCCACCTTCCCACAGTTATAACAGCTTCTTTCCAGTTGTTGTGGTCTTGGTGGTCCTGTGACTGACATTGATGCTGAACTGCGAGTCGCTTGTGGCGATAAACCTCGTCCTCTACCTCTACTTGGGGACCACTGAGTCTGAGAACTAGATCTGGGTGGTGGAGGTGTAGGTGCAGAGAATCTAGGCTTCTTAAAGTCTCTAGATGAAGATCCCTAGAACTGTGGATATCTCTTTTGGGTTTGCCTTTTCTCGATTACGGATCTCTCTATCCTTCGGACTGACTCAACGAAGGTAGAGAATCTCTCCCAGTTTTCTAGTGCAGACACAGGAGTAGTCATTTCGGCATTCAAACCCTTCTCAAACCTCCTAATCCTTTCTTCATCTATGGTAGCCATATGAGGACAGAATCACAACAACTCCATGAACTTAGCCTCATACTCGCTAATGTTCATCATACCCTACCTCAGTCTCTCAAACTGAGAGATCTTCTCGTCCAGGAAGGTTTTTGGAAAATATCTGTGGACAAATTCCCGACGAAAGTCTTCCCACGAGATCTCTATTCCAGGCCTCTTCTGCTCTTCCATGGTCCACCAGTGACCAGCAGTACCTTTGAGAAGATAGACAGCATGTCTAACTTTCTCACCTTCGGGGATGTTAAGGATTCTGAAAGCTTTCTCTAACTCTGTTAACCACAGATCAGCATCAGCAGGGTCAGCTGTACCAAAGTATTCGGTTGCTCCGACACGACGAAGTCGCTCGAACGTCTTACCGATACTTTGACCCTCAGACTGGACAGGTGCCCTAGGTGCAGGCATGGGCATCCTGTCGGTGATGTGTGTCATGGCAGTCATAAACTGCCCGAACATAGTTTGAACAGCTGGGTTTCCCATGTCAGCTGGGTCAAACTGAGGTGGCTCCATAGGTGGCTCAGGTACAGGTTGCTCTATTTCTAGGTTCCTTGCACCTTCTCGAGGTGCAGCAACACTACTTTCTACCTCGTACTCCTCCTGTGGTCCAGACATCCTTAATTATCTTCTTCTCCTGAGGAGCAGAAGACTCTATTAGATAAGAAAGAAGTACTAAGGATAGACTTGACATTCTAAGTCCTATGTCTCTGTAGACTCAGTGAACCTAGAGCTCTGATACCACTAATTGTGGGCTCTGATCTCCAAAACACAACATAAACATAGCGGAAGCGATTCAATTAACAGCGGAATATGAAAAATCATGAGAAATTAAAACTTTTCGAAAATGAGATCTCAAAAACCTGAAACTCCTTTTATAAAAGTAAGATGAACTGTTTACATCTCTGATAAATCACTTCTCGAGTGATTATATACATCATGATACAAAATCTCAAGACTTCAAAATTCTCAGATTAACAACCTCCTATGACCTAAGTGTACAGAGACGACATAAGACTATTCTAACTACAAGACTAGACAGCACAGTGTTTCCACCTGAAATCACTGCTGCTGCTGCTGCCCACCTGCAGATCGGTTCCTTCGACCTCGACGTCCACCTAAAGGTAGAAATCTACGGGGTGAGATAATTTCAAATAATTGTCCCAGCGAGAGTTATAACTCTCTGCCAGAAACTTTGTTAAAAGCAATCAAAGGAATATCATGAGCAGGTAACTTAGATTACTCACAGCAGGCTTGATAACAATTACTCACCTTTATTAAGGAATATGAAAAACATGTATACTAATACTTGAACAGGATATTAAATGCAAGCAGTGTAATATCAATCAATGTTCTTCGTAGTTCAACCTAAGCAGTTATGCTACGCGGTTGATTATGTTTTACAAACATCATTATGCCCTGCAGAGATGAGGTATACCGCTCATTCTCCAACCGATCACTAGTAAGTCGCATCGGTATCATACTAGGTCATCGAAAGAGCCAGATTCTCATGACCTTCAACTACCTCAGTCAGAATGAGGATAAACATGCAGGACATCTAGTGTCTCTGCTATTATAGCTCACCAGGGTATCTAGGACTTCGCTATTAGAGTCACAGTGGCATTCTGCACTCTCTTCGCTATCGAAAGATTTCATGTTTATCTCTCATCGATGCGGTATAAAAGATTCCTTTGGGAGGATAGTGTTACATCATCCCGGTATAAACATATAGTGAAGGGTTGATGGATTAAGATATATCCACATCAACTCCTACACTAGGATGTAAGGATATACACATCCATATTCCCCCACATACTCTAAAGTATGTGATCCAGGAGTTCCCTTAGGAAAACCTGTTTCACCATCATTTAAACTCTGACAATGATGGATCTATGATCAGGGCTCTACATGATATGATTATACTTGGTTATTAGGTACATTTTAGTATTCTTTTAGCATCATACATGTTTCCAAACATTCAAGTACTAAACATGGCTATAACAGAAGAATACTAAATGTAACAGGTATTACTCATATCAGTTATCAGATCGATATCAATTCTTAATCATCTTATCACTATGATTCAGGAACATGGGTGCTCACACCCTTATATCATCATAATACTTGCTATCAAGTGACATATCAGCATCAAGTCACACTCGATGAGTGACTCCTCATATATAAATCATCTATATAGCTCAAGTGAGGTTTCTAACATCATATATTAATAAAGAAGAGTGAAGGGTGTTGACCTAGAGGTTGTGCATTACCTATATTTTGATAATGACTTAACCATTTCATTCATATGTATCTAACATGTGCGTTAAAGATTGTTTGCAGACATTAGGTACATGAAAAGGATAACATATACAAGCCCTAGAATGGGCCAAGTGCAAGCCAAATTGACTACAAGTGTGCAATTTAGGATTTCCATGTAAATCACCTTAGAACATAAATGTAATCACTTGTAACGATGAATATGCTTGTAACTTAGAAGAGAAAAATGTTTGGGACAAAATTCACCAAGTGCTAATCACTTTTATTGCAAATTAGAAAATCCATTTCAGGCACTTGGTCAGTCGAGTTTCCCACCCTGAAACTCGACCGATCATCCTGAGTCGATTTTCTGAAGATTGCAATCAGTCGAGTTGTGCACTCACAGAACTCGACCGATTGGGTAGTAGGCCAATTCCATTTGGAATGGTCGGTCGAGTTTCCTCAGGACAAACTCGATCGATCAATTCAACATCGGATTGCCTGCTACCTGATCGTTCGAGTTACACCCATTGATACTCGACCGAATGCACTGTAAGGAATTTGCAGAAAAAGTAATATGACCGTTGGTGAATTGTTTTGGGTAAAAATATAGCCGTTTTCTTGAAGGAAAAACGACCACTTATGCACCCAAGTGTCCCACAACATAAAGGGCCACCCTCAACTATAAATAGAACCCCTTGGACTTCATTCCAAGCTGCTCTTCCATTGCAAACTTGGTTCTAGCTTAGTTGAGAGTGTTCCAAGCCCTTGAGCCCCTTTCTCTCTCTACCTTCAAGACAATTTCGTGAGTGAGATAGGTCCCTGTGTATGAGAGCTATCCTTTGTGCTATGTAAAGCTCTCCTTTCTTTCTTCCCACCTCCAAATCAAATAGAAGATTGATTGAAGCTACTTCTCTAAGTGAAAGAGGAGTTGTTGTTGTTCTTCTCTGAGTGAAGGGGAAGATGTGTTGCTGATCTTCAAGAGTGAAGATTGATCGTTTCTCCAGCTCCCTTGGTGAAGGGAAAACGTGGGCAAGCTCTCTAAGTGAAGGAGAGGTGCAAGGCAAGCTCAAGTAAGATAGGTAATTCCTGCAAGGCTGAAGACAAAGGTGAGATTGGGTAAGTCCTTTGTAGAAGGCCGAAGAATCTCGCTTTGTGGGTAAGTCCTTGGATAGGTAGAAGATCTTATCTCGCGTAATTAAGCCCTTGGTTGTGTGGTTTATGTTTCTTGTAATCTTATCGTGATATATAAGAGGACCAAGTTGCAAATCCTAGAGTCTAACCAACTCTAGGTAGTGGACTGACATCACTCCTATTTTTAGGACGTGGAACCACTCTAAACCACCTGTCCAAGTGCATGATATTCATTATCTCTTATCCTTGCTTTGTATGCTAGAATAGGATATCAAATTGCTGCTTGCATTAGTTTTTGCACTTCAATTAAATTGGTGGTCTAATCGATTTTGTGAAGTGTGTGTAGCTCTATTCACCCCCCTAGAGCCCATCGATCCAACAAAGGGAACAACATTTATGTGTATCTTATGCACAAGGCATTTTACTCTCAGAACCATAATTTCATATATCACCTCACTTGCAGCTATTGATGGGTTTCACATCATACATCACTCAAGCTAGGACCTAACTCAGACAAAGGATTGACTTTATCATCATAAGTTTCTACCCATCATTTTTTTTCCAACTCTCACATATAGGATTGAATAATGCAAAAGGACTCAACTCATCTACCTAGGAGTAAACTAGCTTAGGACATATTATTTCACATATATCTTAGGGTAGGTCCTACGACCCTCTCCTTGTGGGTCTCACTCTCTCTGGAGTTCACCACATATCTTTTCCTAACACTAGAGGTCCTCCTTTGTGAAAGAGCTTGAGGCTCATGCATATTCAACTTTATCATAAATTAGCTTATCTTAAATAAGAAAACAATATGTACTTTCATCACCTCGACTTGTCTTAGATTATACAAAATTAGACCCAGGCCTCATATACAACTTAAACCAATATGACACGACATATATCATCAGTATCAAACTTATATTAATCATACTTGCTTATATCATCTATCAATATATCATCTACTCTAACTTTCAAACATCATCTGATAAGGCTCTAGACATCTTAATCTAGACTACTCTCTCTTCTAGACTGATGTCACTCCCTTTCACTTAGGTTGCATGAACACTAACTACTCTCCAGTGTGAGGGACACATTTTTATATTTACACATATACAATAAAATATTATATAGTTTTTCTCCGAGAAAGAAGACGTCAAAGAAAATTGTCGAGGCTTGAGCCGATTGGAAAACAAAACCAAATCAGCAAAATCGAGTGTCCCACACACAAAAGATAGTCTAGTGCTATGCCACCTAGTGAAATGGTGAGAACGAGATGTAGACTAGTGTAGCTACCCAATACATATGAGCTCTATATGGAAAAGGTCTCACACACTTGTCTAAACCTAGTTCTCGAACATCTAGGTTCTAACTTAGAGGCTAAGTCAAACCTTATTCCTATAGAACAACTTACTAAGTTTCTAGGATTTAAGTGAAAAGTGAAATTTAGTTTTATGTTTCATAGTGAGCAATTGTTAGTTGTAGCTAATGTTCATGCTCTGATACCAACTGTAACGTCCCCAGATTTCACATCCGAAAATGTTAGGCAATTGTATCAGAGTGTGTTGCGGAAGCAATTTGTGCATACATGAACTTTCAACATAACATACACCATAACATTCTCAACATTCAACATGTATATTAATTACAACATGAACTATTACAAATTACATTTACACATTGAATAGAAAATTTTACACAAGTCTGAACATGTATGCTAGGATCTTAACACAATAGGTAAACATGTATGCTAACCAGGATCCTAGACAATAGGTCACCTAAACAACTTGCTCACACCCTATTCTTTTATCCCATGCTAGCTCTGAACCTAAAACATACTTGAAACAACGAATCAACATAAAGTTGGTACATGGTTGAAAGATACTATACTATGATGGCATATTTAAAATACTTGAAAAAGAAGAAAGAAAAATGAAAGCATTATTTAAGGTAGAAAATCAAGTAAACCCAAGTTATTAACCATATTTCAATGGACATGTATTACTATGGTGGACTTAGCACAAACATATATTATTGGGCCCTATCCCCGCGTACCTTGTACCATTAGGGATCTCCCCGCATACCTTGTACCATTAGGGAGGTGTTAGTCAACACTAATACTTTCCCTCTCTAACAGGGAGATTAATGAACCATAAGTAACTACACTCCATTTTCTTTACTTAGTGTTCTTAGTGTTCAAGGCAAAAATGACAATACATATAGATATACATCCAACAAGGTATTCAAATACATGCAATCAATTATTCATAATTGACATCTAGCAAAACTAGTCTTATACTTATATCCACGTACATGAGTTCAGATATTCCTCACATATCCATGATCATCTAGATAATATGGTCAGCACATGATTTAAAGAAATTAATCATCATTAATATATGTACATCATATTCTTGGTAATTTTAGGTCCAAATTAGGGTTTGGCCAAATCTAGGTTCAAACAGCCTAGAACTTGTGTTTGATATTTTTATTCTGATCCATACGTCATTATTAAGGTCTGAATTGAATTTCATAATTATCTTATACTTTCCCTATTTTCTAGAATTAATATGAGGATTAAACATGTACTTAGGCAATAATGAGTAAAGACCTAAAATTGTTCAATAATATTAGGATAGGAGTCCACGTTTAGTTTATAGATGATATCAGAGGTCAAACTTATTTTTGTCATATTTGATCTCAATCGTTTTCTAATTATACCATTTAAATGAAGCATTATCATCTAAATAAAATATTATCAGTAGTTGTGCTTTAAAAGCCTGATCGAAGGATCTAGTAATGTACAGAATATTTTTCTGAGTCTAGGGGTATTTTTGGGAAATTATTTGGCCAAGGGTGCTATTTATTATGATTTATATAAGATATGAGTGTTTTCTGGATATTTACATGTACAAGCCTATCATTGTTTGCCACATGTCCCAAAAGTGGCACTGCTCCTTCCTTGAGCCGACTGGGTTCAAGACTGGACCGGGTGGTCTGGTCTCTGGTCTGAATGTGGTCTTATTTATCTGGTGAACCCAACACTCTCATCTTTGTCCTACGATCATGATCTCAGCATTGCACCCCCGATCGTGAGTTCTCAGGAGCCGCTCCTCCGTCTTCCGTGAAGGAGGAGGCATCTCAGCATTGATCTCTGGCTCACGTGCATTGGCTGGGCCGTCGACATCCATTGTTTCTCTCTCGCACGTGGTTTGCATAGCCTCTAGGACTAGGAGCCTGAATCTCCAGCCTCCAGAGCAGGGCACCTCCTGTGCTAACTCTCTGACGAGGCTCGACGCTGCAAGACATGAAGGATCTCCCTACTGCCAATCTCCAGCCTTTTGGATTTGCAACTAGAAATCAGAGAGGATGGACCCCGGTGGTCTACCGATTGCACCACCACTGCAAGGCAGAAGAAAAAGGGAGATCCCACGGCTGTAACCTCACGTCGGAGACCTTCTAGACCTCTGCCAGTGTCTGCACAGCCGAAAAACGCATTGTGGAGGAGTGATAGGTCATGTTTCCCTTGAATCCATGTTTTCAAATTAGCAGCAAGTGCTTCATACCCATTCCCCGACCTCGGCTAGCCCCTTGCTGATAGACAGGTTGGGCGGCGGAAAAGAGGCTTCTGCTTCTCAGAGGTGTTTGCCCATCAATCTCGACACAGGGAGCTCCGTCTTGGTCCCATAGACTCCAACCGTTCATTCCCAGGTGGTGGCGAGACCGATATCCATGACCCCAACCTTCGAATCTTCCCCATGTAGAAAATCAAGTTCATCAGCAAGATTCAGACTCTAACAGATCTTTCTCAATCATCCTATGACCTTGCAAGGTTGCGGTGGTGCTCTTCCCCTTCTAGAAATCTCACGAGAAGACATCCTCTCTACTTTCACACTCCTGGGCTTCTACTGGTGTATCGGTGGAGAATGAGTGTGGAGTAAGTGTTTGCATTCCTTATCTAAGACATCTCATCACCTAAAATTTGGACTCGTCCAGTAGATATCAACCATACGAAACCAACAATGCGCATGGAATCAACTAACATCCCTCAAGAATCGGAGGAGAAGTGGGGAACAATTTGTAGCTACTGTCCACGAAATACGGGGGCAAAATACAAAGTCTTCATCGTTGGATCTAATGTAGACAACCCAGATTAGGCCACACCTCACCACTATAGAGGCGTTACAACTAAACCAGCATACCCATAGTCATAGAGGTCGCATGACATATCAATGTCATGCCTATCATTATCTCCTAGCAACCATAGTCTTGAATGCATAGATTATCTAAACCTAAATAACTTATCATAAAAGTGAAATTTCTTCATCTAAATTTAATAATTGGTTTATCATCACTTAGTCCACCCTCTAGTAAAGATTGACACCACACTCCAATGTTTAACCGCATGTTTTGGTCCTTCCAAAAAGGCTCATGTATAGGTGTATCACCTCCAATGCATATCGAATGACTCCTATTACTACAAAGTCACACTTCAAGCTCCATTTTTTTTTGGGAGTCATAAAAGCCATTGATTGAAAGCCTAACTTGTAAGTACCCACATGTACATTATTAAGTCATATTGATCATCACTATAAGTGTTGTCCATCTTAGTCAAATGCACTATCTTGTATTAGACATTCAACCTTATTCCTCATATACAAGTAAATTAATTTTTGATGGGATAAATCATTCAAATCATATTAATGAACTTCAAATACCATATCTAGTATTAAAACCCTAAAATTATGGGTTGTCACAGGTAGTACAATCATTCCTTATAAGATCTTTTTATCTGAGGCCTCAAATCTTGGGACATTACAATCTCCCCCACTTAGACTCTTAACGTCCTCGTCAAGGCTCAACTATATGGCCTCATAATACTTCCCCATTTCAGTGTAGACCCAGAATGGCCCATGGACACCCAACTCCTGATCACGAAATACCAGCGCAAGGGTGGCTACGTCAACCATGGACAACCCTTTCCAACATACATGGACTACACGGCTCAAGACTGGCATGTTACATGCCCATGTGGGCCCCACCTACTGGAGGGGTTATGGCTCTGATACCATTTGTAATGCTCGAGCCCACTGCCCTAAGCTCTAGTAGAGTTTCATGAATGATGATTGGCCCCGTAGATCACCACTAGCCTTAATTGCACACTTTTTCCACACTCATACACAAGTCATGATCAACTTCCCGACTGCTCACCCATCCTAGTACTACTCCAAGCTGAGCACGCTTAACTATGGAGTTCTTTGGTGATGGGATCCCAGAAAAGGAGGTGTGCCTTGGTGATATGGGTAGTTCAATCATTCCTTATAAGATCTTTTTATCTGAGGCCTCAGATCATGGGACATTACAGGCTACATCATCATAACAATGTTCACATAATTCAAGGAATAAAAGGAATAAACAACATCTAGGTATCGTGATCACATTATTTTCTCATCACAATAGTTTGCATAAGTTTATTCCTAGTATATTCATAAATTACACTAAATCTTAAAATGTGTCATTAATAGTCTAATGTCATTTCTAAAATCGAGACTCTAATGTTGGACAATATAAAACATATGGGGACTACTATGGTGACGTGGTAAAACTTTTCTTTCTAAAAAATATGGTAACAATAATATGACAAAACATGAATCAAAGTTGTGTCTTAGAATTAATAACATGGTAATAAAAAATTTGGTTGATAGAAAATCTATTGTTTGTTATAGTTTATGTGGTTCAGAATTCAATACCTAAGAAGATGAAAGTGTCAATCATAGAAAGAGCCATGAATTGATAGTTACATGTATATTTGTATGTGTGTACAGAAAAACACACACACATATATACATTATGATATGTTTATGAATATATGTTACACCTGAAACATCACAATTAGTGACTTATGCTAACATTTTTACATAATCAAGAGTTCTATAGGATATACCAAAAATAGTCATACAACCTATCACATAACAAGAGATCAACAATCCTAATCGAAACCTCCTACTTGTGAGCAGGACCCATCTCAAGTGAGTTGTATCCTTATGTATAATTATATTCAGTCGTGTACTAGTGAAGAATGGAGTCAATATAACTCATACGTGGCATTAGAAATATGAGGGATGTCACATTTATACTCATAAGTGTGAAGAATGTAACATTCATTAGTATATTAGCTTTACTAGCATAAAAAAAAATAAACTTTAGGAACATATTTAAGGACAAATCTACATGACTGGAAATCGTCAATCTTTTGAAAACTCTAAAATTAAAAGCAAAGTTTCTTTCTCCATGTCTACTGACCGGCCTAAATCGCACTTCCAAAATGGAGTGGATCCAGAGTAGTCGGACTCTTAAGATTATAACTTGTCACTCAAGCCCCTGCAACTATTATACAGGGTTTGACGTAGTAATCGAGGTTGAAGCACAGGGACAAGGTTGGTAGGTGTTAAGCACGCAGGGTCTAACACTCATATACTCTGGGCAAACTGATTGTTTAAAAAGGGTGTTCCTTAAGGAATGATGGTGCTCAATCCAAAACAAAGAAAGTTAAAGGAAAGAAAATATTCAATAAGAGAAAAATGGGAACAGAAGGTAAGAAATAAAGATTTGGAAGGAAACTCATATCAGATTTCACCTACTAAGGTCTCTCACCAACATGCAAAACTCACTCCCCTTTGCATACTCCTATCAAGATTACAAGTAGTCATAGAAATGTTTATTCCCTCCTCTCTCGAGATAAGTATAGATCTGGGATCTTAGGTGGCCTCCCTCTTGAGATAAAAACCTTACAACCACAAGGCAAATCACATGACCATAAGCTTTAGCAATCCAACATTCTCATACATTCATACTACTCCATAACACTAGACAAAGAAGATACTACTCTTTTGAGGTACCAATGATCAAACATCACAAGATGGTATCTAAGCATACAAGTGAAGCATTAAGAACAAGCGTATGGAGATAATCTTGAGATGAGCATATATATATATATATATATATATATTCAAAAGGAAGCAAGAATATACATATTGGGAGAGTCTTAGTAGCTACTCCCAACTGAATTAAGTGTTTAGCCACACATGTTAATGGGCAGCATAAACGATGTTACAAAATGATAGATACATCCCAACCACAAAGAAGGAAGGGGTGCAACGTAACGGAGATGATAGATCTAGAAGACAGGGAAGATGGTGATACACCAATATACTCCTTCGAATCTATATCTGGAATGGATGGTGCAGAAGCTCTCCTTCTTTTAGGGAAGAGGGCCCTTCAGTCTTCTCTCTCCTCAGCTCCCACCTTCAGAGATCCAAGATTGATCAGATGGATGAGAGTGGGTATGGAATTTGGCAGCACTTCGTGGTCCTTGATGATCTAGTGATGTGACAAGTCGAGGTGGGTGGCCTATTTATAGGTGTTGCCCACCGACTTAACCATCATGAGACGCGGTCGAGGCTTGATCGCGGTCGATCGAGGCATCACATCGCTTGAGGCTACTACTATGGTCGGTTGAGCTCAACACCTCGGTCGAGGCCGGGATGAAACACTACGGTCGAGATACCAACCTTGGCCGATATACCGACCTCAGTCGAGATCGAGATGCGCGGGTCATAGGCCGCGACCAAAGAGAGAACGAGGCACTGCGGTCGCGGCGCGTCGGTGTGATCATGAGGACATCGACCGTGGTGGGAGGGTCTCTAGTAGTCGATGAGCCGCGGTCGAGGTGCTAACCAAGGTCGTGGCTTGATGTTAACCTACAAAGGTGGAAAAGGTGTGCGAATAAGATTCTTGGCATAAAGTACTAAAATAAGTGGAAAAAGCCTATAAAAGGTATGCTAGGAGAGGTATAAAATATATACAAAAAGAGTATAAAATGAGATGTTATCAACTCCCCCAAACTTAGAAATCAAGCCTGTCCTCAGGCTAAGGGTAGGCCCAAAATCATAGAGAGAAGATCAATTTGTGATAAAATTTTGTAAAACTTAACATTACTGAGTTATCTCATTCTTATAGCAAGACTCTTGTGGTATGTTTGCTTAATCCTAAAATCTCATTCCTCCCCCTTCATAACTAGAGTTGCACAACTTCGAGTTCTTTCCATTGTCTTTTTGATAGTAATAGGTCTCTCCATCTCAACGTATCACCCCTTCCTGCGTTAGGTTGGCAGTCATATTGATACAACATCTCCTTGAGGGGTAGCTTTCACACTCTTCCTTTATTTTCAGTTGGCCCTATGTTGGTGTGTTCGGGTAGGTTTCAGGATTTAAGTGTTTCCCTCTTCTCCTAAATTCCCCTCACCCACAACTGTTGTAAGGACAGTGTTGCCCTTAGGGGCTTCTGACATTAAGTCGAGTGGTTGTGTGAGGTTTGTTTAGGATTGTAGGTGGGTAAATATGGCTTCAAGGTTCCACTTATGGGCACAACATATCTACATTCGTGAGTGCATCAATACACCAGACGTGTGGGACCTTTAGCATCTTTTAGGCACAACTCTCATTAAATATATATTTTTCTTTTTCATTTTCATATCTCCTCTCTGGTTTGGGTGAGTGAGTTTTTATGCGGTCTTCTAGGCGGCCAAGCCTCTTTTCATCCCAAAGTAGGGATAATTAAACTCAAAAGGGGTAGTTGTTTCCTTCTCGAGGGAGGTGAGGATTTCCTGGATAGAATCGTCAGGTTAGGGTGGTTGGTCATGGCTCGGTGAAGTTCTCCAATTTTCAAGGGTTTCATAAGCTTAAGATTGTTACATACACAATGTTTTATAAGAATGAGATAAAACTATATTTTATGCTTCTCATTTTACTGTTATATGCGTTAGTTTCTCATACATTCCTCTCTAGAAACGGTAGCACTACAACATTTAGCAGGAAACAAACAAACTCAAGGGTAACTAAACTGTGACTCATAACAAAATTTCCTTTAAGCATAATTTTTTTTACAAAATCAGTTTGGCGGGAACTAGAATATGTACAAGTAAAAAAATCATTTTTTTGAAATTTTGGGCCATGGATTACAAAAATTAATATTGGAAGTATAAAACACAGATTTCTACAAGTTAAAAAAACATTCTTACAAATAAAAGTCACTCTTAAACAAGTTGGTAAAACACTAAAGTTATATGTTATTCATTATTACGTTAAAAGTTTCTAATGTATGATTAGATTCATACCATGAATCATCATAACTTAATTGTAAGGTAGTCACACAACCTAGATCTCATAAAGACAATGATCTATGTATAATAATTTTATATTGAACCCACATAGAGCAAGTAGACCATGGTAATCTAGTTTATATTATCAAAGGCTATAAACTAATGGAAAACAAGCTGATCATAATTAGAATTCAAATGAGTTTATGTTAGAATTTAATCAATATGATACATCATTAGTTCAGAGGGCTCATGTAACATACCCAAAATAAGTAAGTAGCTTAACCCTATCTTTTTCTTATGCTTTGATTGGGAACTGTAGAACCTTCCTAGGATTACTGGATTAAAAAATGGAGGAACACATAATAATGTCTAAAACATGATTAAAAAGGAAAATGAACAAATTAACTAAATACTTATCATCTAATTGAATAGATAAAATAAGTAATGTTTTGAAAAGGGAATTTAACTTTAAAATTGATTTTTCCCATATCTTAATTAGCCTACCTAGAAAAAGTCAAGCCATTTGTATGTTAGTTTCTCCCCAAAAGATAATCATTGATTAAACTAAGTTTTATTGATCATATCATAAATCACATTGAAAAAATGAACAATTAATTTACTTTTCATTTACATGATGTCTCCATTCCTTTAGGCATGTGGGTTGTGGATCACACAACCTTGATTCAATCTTTGCACTCGTCCTAGTTGACCCAATGACTTGTGAGTTGTCTTCTTCCTCCCCTTCTCATGTCTTCTTACCTTTCTGTGGGATGATTCTCCCATGTCTCTTTTCTCTCTCTATATCTAGTGAGTCTTTACATCTATTTTCTTCACAGTTTGCTTCATCTCTTCTTTATGCACCCATTAACCCCTAACTCAGAGGGATTGACAACCATTTTGGGAAACACTCATTTAAACCATAATATCTATCTCCACCATTATTCATAAAAGGCCTGATGTTCATTTAAACCTAATCCTCACCTATATGTAAACCCTTAGATACCTATGATAGGATCCTCAGAATCACCCTCTACAACCACTTGACTCATTTACCTAACTGACATTGTTGGGGACCACCTTCCTCTTTGATGATCAGATGCTCACCATGAAAATTGGCTCCATCATGACCCAATTTCCCATGTTGTGAGAACATTCACATCTTATTTTTCCCTTTCCTCCCTGGTTTCCCCAAGGTTTTCCTTAGTTCATTCCCCTGAGCTATGTTTTCCCATGCTCATAGTGGAGGTAGCTTCTCCCTACTTTATTGACCTTAGGACTTGAGCTTTGGCTTGTTGCGTCTAGCAAGGTACCAAAAAAATGAAGATATTCTCTCCCACACACGTGGACTTCGTGTTAGGATATCACTCCCCAGGGTCAAGCTCTAGTGGAACCTCACGATGGTGAAAGTTAGGGGACAACTAATGTGGTATTTTTTTATCACAAGAAATTCACGTAAAAAATAAATCTAAGTTTTTACCCATTCTAGGTACAATATCATCACCCACAAGCAGACAAATCTTATTGCAATATAGTGTGAGATCAAACCCTATAGACAAATTTCTTAAGAAATTGCTCGTCAAATGTGATTAAGTTAATGTATATATTTAGAACAATTGGTTGATTGGTTGTTTTAGCTAAATTGCGGAGAAATTAAAAAAGAGTAAATTGGTTAGTTTGACCAAATGCTAAAAACAATGGGATAAATTAGGTTTCACGAATGTCGCTTGCATACTCCATGCCACACATTACATTTCTTATTTTATGATGGGTTAGATTGGGGTTGAGGAAATTCATGTCCTTTTAGAGCATGAATTTCATGAGTATAGATATCCCCATAGGCTTATGGTCCCAGTACCTATGGATCATTAACCCATCACCTCGGTGAGCACCCTTCTATGATTTTATTCAGGGCTCAACGTCATTGTTTGATATTCTATTCATATATTTCATGATCTCTATGCCTAGGATTATAATTACCATACAATCTAGGTGATCAATCTAACAAGAATGTAAGGAATCAAATGAAGAAAATAACATATCCACAATAATGGTGATTGATAACATACAATACAAAAATGGGTGGTGGGGATTATCTCACCCGTTGAAGGAAACTAATCTATCATGGTATGGAGATAAATACAAGAGTACATAGGGAAGAAAAATTCAAGTCACAATAGGCATGAAGGAGAGTAGTCATGGTTACCAGAGTGATATGTGATCCAATGACAATGGCAGTCTGGCCAGATCCCAAGGGAAGGGCACCATCTTTTTTCCCCTCATATGTGTTATTTTGCTTGAAAAACATGACTAGGTATGCAAGGAGTCAAACCCCCCTACCTATGTTGAGATTTATATTATATGGATGTCGTTCAGCCCACAAAATAAGTCAATGAATAGCCTGATGGCACTCTCTATCTAGGCATTACAATGCCACAAACTAGGTGACTGGGCGGAGAGTCGATCAATTGGCCACTTAAAGCTTGCTGGCGCGATCCCCAACTGGTTGATCCACCTAAGAGTCGATCAACAAGCTTCAGGTACTTCAACCTTGTTGTGTGGGGCTTATTTTCAAATCGTCCAACATTTACATGGTTTGCAGATTGACTGACTCAATTACTCATCCTGTCAATTCACTAACTGATAAGAGCTTTAGAGAATTTTTTCCATAAATTAAACTAATTAAAGAACTTGTCAACTAGATTGGATCTTGGAGAGAGCTTCAATTGATCAGTTGTTCAACCAATATATGAACTGGTTGACTCATAAAATGTCAGGGTTACTAACCTTTTCAAAAATTGTATTCCCTTATGAGCTGATCGACTGGCTGAGCAAGGTGACTAGTTCATGCATTGTGAGTTCCTTCTTCTTTGGCTTTGATCCAACCGAATACTTGGGAGACCCTTTGACCAACTACGATGCCCTGTGAGGATTGTTCAACATGTATATCACTTTGGATCACCTCTTGATGCTTCGAGAAAGAGAATTTAGGTGCCCATCATCATACAATAGGTCTTGGCTTGTTCTTGCATGAATTCCAACAATAAAGTGAGGGACTACAATAAGAAAGCTAAAATAAGAACACAAGATATTAAAACCTAATTATGTCAAAAATAAAGCAACAAACACACCGAAAGTTTAGAATATTACCCTAAATCATGCATATATTACTAGATGAATATGCATTCATCAAACTAACCAAAACTCAAACATTGCTCATGTTACAACCCCGATTTTGGGTTCATCTGATGAGAAATGTAAACTCTCATATTGGACAAATAATGATGTAATTTCGTTTACAATAGCCTTGATGATTGCTTTGAGGGCTTTATTGGCTATTGGGCCCAATAACAAGGAAATTCAATTAGTAAAGGAATAATTAAGTTTTTGAGAAAAGAAAGGTGTGGAAACCTCCAGAAGGCAAAAGAATACAATCCAAATTTGGATTTAGTGCCTCTTGGGTTCCTTGTGTCCCAAGGAGTCCAAATTTGCATAGAGAATGCAATAAGAGAAGAAAAGAACAATTAAGTATTTCCTTGCTAAGAGAGAAATTGAAAATAATGATAAAATGTGGAAAATATGTGAGAAGAGGTATAATTGAGTTACCCTCAGTGGATTTTCATATCCCAAGGATTCCTAATGTTAAAAGGAATTTCAATAGGAAAATAGAAGAGAGATAAAGAGAATTCCTTAAAAAGAGAATTAAAAAGGAAAAGAAATTGATTAATAAAAAGGGAAATATGAGAAATTGACTTTTAAAAGAAGATAAAGGCAAATAGATTTTCCCCAATATGGGAATCCGTGCCTTTGGGATTTCTTGAGGTCTAAGGGACCCAAAATAACAAGATAATAGCAAAGGGAAAATAAATAACAATTAATTTTGAATAAATTAATGAATAACTTAGGAGAGAAGGAAGCCTTCTCATCCATTGCAATTTCTTTCCCAATTTTTTTTAAAAAGCTAGATAATGTCAAGACAAACCTTCCCTTAAAATTTGAGAAAGAAAGGAGTTATGGTTTGGGAGAAATCGATTTTGCAAGTTATCTTCAATTTGGGAATTATTTCTGCATTACAAGAAATAAATATTTCCTTTGTTTGAACTTGAGGTATGAGGTCCGTTGGATCTTAATCCAACGATGGATGCTCATCATCTAGTCCCAAGCGGACTGGGACTCTGCAAGTTCCAGGGGAACTTTCCCATCCATTTTTCTCGTGATCCAGTGGATGAGCCAGCCTAGTTTTTGTCCCATTAGATTCGGGAGAGAGAGACAAAGGGAAGCATCCCTATTTTGGTTGAGTTTTGTCGCCAATACAGGAAACGCCCATCTTGGCAGATGCTTGCCCCGACCCTATATATAGGGGAGGGTGATTGAAGGCACCGACATCTTTTCTTGTGAGCCCAACCTCTACGTCAGAGCACGATCAATGTTTCTGTGCGTTCAATTGGGCCATCCAACCTGACCTGAACCCTTGAGTCAGCGGTAGACATCGCCGGAGTCCGACGAGTTAGGGACAACTTTGGCGCATTCCTGGCAAAGAATTGGATCAGCAAACAACTTCGGCTGAGGGAGACGAAGCTCCCTGTTCAATTGGCTCACTCGCAGGAGGTCTGGATCTGAGAGTCAACGTCCGAGTTGATCGCGGAGTTGCTTTACCTCGACGCGAGGTTGAAGACGGAGTCCCGTGGTCTTTGATCAAAATACCCTTCGCTCCCTTCAATCACGACGAGGTTAGAATCGTCTTTCATTTGTTTTGATCGCTAGCTAAGGCGCGTGCATCCATGGCTGTTGGATCCTTAGTGGACCACAGACCATGGATCAGATGATCCATGCTTTTCTGGAATTTGTTATTAAATCGAATAAAATGAGTTTTCTTATAAAAATCGTATCTTTTAATAGAAAGCTCGGATGAAGAAAATTAATACATGAAAAATGATCAGAAAAATATGAGGAATGCATTAAAAATGGTTTGGACACCTAAATATGTATATTTTGTTTTTGCAAAAGTGCATATTTTGAATAGAAAAGGGATTAATTTGTGGTTTAGAAACCCTAATGGTTGATAAAAGATATATTTAATCTTGAAAATATGTTAATTCGAACATGATTTACTTGATTAATGATTAATATGGTTTTTAACCTGTTTTGATGATAGAATTACAAGGTTTAGGGTTTTTAACTCAATATGTTGATTAACAAGTTTAGAAACCCTAAATTAGAGAAAAAGAAAAGAAAAGATATAGTAATCTGAAAATTAGCGTTTTCGTGGTCCAAACCTGATCTTAAGGATCTTAATGGAAAATAAGATAAGATAATTAGGGTTTGATGGATATTTGATAAAAGTAAGGTAAAAGTAATAAAAAGGAAGTGAAACCCTAATTATGGTCAAAACCCTAAAAAGGAGTAATAACCCTAGAAGACAACTAGGAGTAATAGATCATGATGACATGATTAATGATAGAGAGATTGGATGCCTTTTTCAGGAACAAATTGTGTGTGTGCTTGCTTGATTCCTGATTGATTGAGTTATTTCTGCATTCAAGTCTGCCTAACAGGTATGTGGTTAATTATGAATAACTGCCTTAGTTTCCCAAGGATTTTTTGGATGGTTAATCTGTTGGGTTTTGTGGAGAAAACATGCACGGCGGAAGCGATAAAATCCACGCAACCCGAAACAGGATCTCGTCGACAACAACATATTTGGAAAGAGTATTTACAGGATATACCTTATCGCGGAGCAAGTCCGGCGATGTCCCGTTGCACGACGGTGCAACACTGCTGACCTACATGGACAAAACTTCTCTCCCGTTCACTGTCGCAGGTTGATCCGGTGGCGCTCCTTTGCGACAGTGATGTCCACCGCTCGTAGCGCGTATAGGTGGTCGTCAACGTCCTCCGAACACAGGCGTCAATGCGTCTGCGTCTCTACTTCGTCCACGCGGATGGACAGAACTCCACGTCGCGCTTCCTAAGCCGGTGGGAAGGAGTATGTCTCTGCAGCGACGTGCTCACAGCGCATTTCTCTCCTTTCTCTCCTAAGGACGATGACGGCTAGGGTTTACGTGCGTGAGCGTAAACGGAAAAGCCTCTCTCTATCTTATATAGATATCGACCATCAATCCTCCCATGATACGAAGGGAAATAGGGTTTCCTAAACCCATCGGTAAACAGAAACGTTGTGTTAATTAAAATGCATGTAGATTAATTAGAATATTCCGGAATTCATTAATTAACCAAATAATCACATTAATTGATTAATTAATATCCGACTCCATGCAATCGCTTGGGATGGCTCTACGGCCATACATATACCAACATAATCACATTGAATGCAAATTATTAGTTTGGATGTTCATACTTGCAAATCATAAAGTCACTATGATTATCACATTAATAATAGAAGTATGTATTCTCGCACCTACATGCCACCCTGATGGAAGATGCCAAAGGTCAGGCCCAGATAGGTAGACCAATGGGCACCATGAGTGGTGACCCCCAGGCACCAAGCTCGGGAATAAGAAGGTGGCCTATGATATTGCATGACTAGTGGGCACCATGAGTGGTGACCCCCAGGCACCAAGCTCGGGATTGAGAAGGTGGCCTTAAGTCATTGGCAAAAGAAACCCTAAGGTGGGTATGCTAGGGTTAGGGCAAAAGAGGTGGAGAATGTCATACTGAAAAGTGTAAATTGGCTTGTTAATTAACTTGATTGTGATAATTAGATTGTTATCCATATGTGTAAACTTTTAGTTGTCCCCACATACCGGTATATTTTGATATGTTGACCGATGTTTTGTTTGTCGACGTTTTAGGTACAACCCCGAAATGAACAAACAGTAAACTGACACATTATGAAAATAAAACATAAAGTGCAAGGAGGATTAGATAGAGTAGAATTGAGCTTGGATAGATAGATTCCCAAAGTTTTAAAAGGTATGCAAAGTTTTAATTTTCTACCAGATTTCAGTTTAGTTAGTAGAATTTCATAATTATTATTGATTATTTGTCGAACCTTTGATCCGGGTTATTGGATAACGGCTCTGACCTTTCGGTCTCCCTTAATTGGGGGTTACCGGGAGGCGGGTTCGTTACAATTGGTATCAGAGCGTAGGTTCCTCATTTAATCTTTAATAATTATTAAATTTTACAAATTCCATAGAATTGAGGGAGTTATTAGAGGATTGTACGAAAGACTGAGGTGTCTAGAAAAGGATCACGTCCGGGGGCTGGAAATATTTTCCTCCGCACCGCTAGTCGGAATACGAGGACTCCCGGATTGTGTGACTTCCTGGCCGATGTCTTAGGATATGACTCAAAATAAGATACCTTTAGAACTCTCTCATCTTGTTCATCCCTTCTCAACTCAAATTCTATTAAGGACCTTAAGGATTAGGGTTTTCTCTCTCTTCTCCACTCCCTATTGAGGTATGAGGTAAGGTTAATAAGGTCTAAGGAATCCTCCACCAAATTAATGAAAAGCATGTAAATAAGATATCATGGACATAAGCTTAATAGATTAAGTGCAAACTAAAGAATAGATACATGCTTAGGTCGTATGACATAAGTTGTCGTGCCCTCAGGAGAGACCTGAGGCTAGACCTCCTTGTCAGGAGGATGAGTAGAGAGAGTTAGTCTTGGAGGTAGAGACCTCCATTAAAAGTAGAGACCTAGCACATCCTTTGAGGATGACGTTAACCCTAACCCTAAGTGAAGGTTAGAGAGAGAGATGACATGATGAGTTAGATGTCATGGTTGGCCGAGTGTTTGGTCGAACATGCCTTTGGGATGCCATAAGAGGTTATATGACCTAGTACCTTTGGTGACCCAACCCTGGAGAGGGTCATGCATGTTAGAGCGAAGGATAGCTCCTTCATGGATGAGGTTAGAGGAGAACCTATAGAAACTCTATGAGTTAGATGTCATGGTTGGCCGGATGTTTGGTCGGACATGCCTTTGGGATGCCATAAGAGGTTAGATGACCTAGTACCTTTGGCGACCCAACCCTGGAGAGGGTCATGCATGTTAGAGCGAAGGATAGCTCCTTCATGGATGAGGTTAGAGGAGAACCTATATAAATTATATGGGCTTAGACAAGTAGGGTATGGCTTGCACCCAGAGTGCGTCAACAATGCTGACAGTAGGTTGAAACCCTTGTCAAGGGAGTATGTTGGATAGCTTATGTGATAAGCATAAAGAGCTAAGGATAATTTTGAGAAAAACATGAGTTGAGCATAGGCTTCACCCATGTAGGGATATGCTTGTGAGCTTGATCCAACTTCATGGAGAGATGACCTCTAGTAGTAAGGCTGGATGTGGAGTTAGATCTAGAGAGAGAAAGTAGGACCCAAGGAAGAAGGTTGGAAGCTTAGATTTTGAGACATGAGGAATAATGGGGAGTCGAGGATGATGTGGCCTAAGTGGATGATAGTGGTTGCCTCATGCATGATCCCTGTATGTTGATGATATCTTGGTTACCTTTAGAGGAACCAAACCCTAGAGAGAGGATGATGCTTCTGGTACCTATGTGTCTGTGGTATAGGCGTTTACCTTCTGAGACAGGAAGAAGAGTTCCTTAGACCTGGAGAGGTTTGGTAACAGGTTGTGAGGCCTTATACCTTGTTGGTTGTCCTTGAGGAGGACTCGACCCTGTTGTGTTTCTCGAGTTGAAGGGTGACAGGGAGTGCATGTCATGCCTTATACATGCTAGATTCATGGTTAAGAGTTTGAGCATGCAGTTGGACGCCCAAAGGTGAACCTAGGGTTCCTAGGCCTAACAGGGGAAGCAGTGTATCCGATGCTCATGATGAGATTTGAGTTTCTATAGTTTTGAGCACGATACTCCTTAGGTGTGGAGGTAAAGGAATCCCTTAAGCTAAGGGTATGTTTGATGAACCCCTCACAACTAAGTTGATCTAATGTTGAGGAAAGAGAACAAGTGTGACCTAGCATGGTTTGGTCTGCTTATGCCTGAGTAGCTTGCTAGGGTTAAGCATACTCATGTGGATGCGAACCCTAAGGACAGTTGTGACCTTGTTGTCAAGAGTTGTAGTTTCCTCCCATCCTGGGAGAGGGACCCTTTTGTAGGGTGTATACCAGTTTTGTTGGTTTTGAGGTAACCTAAAGAGGTTTCATAGGATCTTGAGAAGCTAAGTGAAAAGTAAACGGTATGAGAATGAACCTGTAGACCCATATATATCCATCTCTAAGTGCATGTGGATGTGTTACCATGTAGGTAACTTGTATGGGGCCTGACCAAGGAAGACAGGTCACCATGACCCCTATGAAGGGATGAAAGTCGGCCCATGAATGCAGAGAGAGATGATGAAGGTTTGGGTAAGGTTCTAAGTTGAACATGTACTATAACAAAATCCTAAGTCTATCCTAGGGTCAAGTAGGGATAAGACTGATGGAAGTAGGAGTTGCCTAATTCCCTAGTTGCACATGACCATAGGGTCGGGAGGTAACATCTATCATTGTCTGAGGGCCATGGGTTAGGATATTGATCACCTTCATGATCTCATGGGACCCAAAGGGTAGATGAGTAGGGCACTCTCTGGATGCATAAGGGAAGAGGGATGACCCCAAAAGTGTCGACACCCTATAGACCTAGAGGAGATGACTAAGGATTGTGTGAAAACCCAAGTAGGTTCGAGACCAGTTTTCCATGGAAGTAACTTTAATATCATGATGCTTGTGATGTAGAGACATAAGTTGCACGTTTCAACCTAGAATTGAAAGTGTACTGGCGATGTGGGATGTATCATCATTACTCTTGGAATAGGAAGAACTTTGTGTTTGGACGGCCGCCAAATGCTTATTTCCTCCTGTTATGGGAGGGAGAGATGGGACAGTACACATGCCATACACCAAGGATAAAAGATGATGCGAGTTGGAACGTTGCTACAAGGTATGAGGACAGAGATGATAACATACCTTGGTGGAGTGAATGATACATGGATGGTTTACAAACACTAAGAGAAAGTAGTATAGTCAGCTTATGAGGATGTTTTATCAGGAGCTATGTGGAATTTACAAGTTAACCAAGGTTGAGTTTGATCACGATGAGGATGAGCTCGGAGCTTCTCGATGAAGACCAACTTAGAGTTTGAGATGAGATGATAAGTATGATACATGGAGGTGTATGCTACCTAACACCTAAGGATAAGAAGTGGTAATGAATGCTCAGGTTGAGATATAGTGCCTAGTTTAGCTGGAAGCTAGAAGAAGTTGAGGTTGTTAGGCTAACCTTAAGTTGAGAAAAAGAGATAAGTTTGGCTAACACTCAGATATAACGAGATCTGTTGAATAAGATTAGTGGTTGTTTGGATAGCTAGCCTAGTCCTTGACGTGGTAGAATGATGGTTGTAGAACTCTGGATACACTTCTTTGGATAGGAAGGTGATAAAACCCTACTGAGAGTGGTTTAGGGTTTTCGGGGAATCGATCTTGAGGAATCATGACATACATGAGATCATGGTTTTAAGATCACCAAACATCGTGATACTACAAAGATAGTAAGTGATAGTAGCAGTTTGGTTGCTTGATGTGAAGTTGCATGTAGCATGTGATCATGCAAGCCAAGAGTGAAGGACGAACACCAGTAACCCAATGCTTTGACTTAGAGGTTAAAGAATCCTCGAAAGGGAATGGGAATTCATCACTACAGATGTGGTGGTAATTCTTCCCTAGACCAAAGAAGGTCCAGGTGCAATATGGGTTATGGTAGATCGCCTTACCTAGATGCCATGAGATAGAAAGAATGTTGTCAAGGGGCAAATTTGGTTGAACTACTTAAGAGAGAAAGATGGTTCAACTACACCATGATGCAAGTTCAAAAGTTCTTGAATATGACCTAAAGGTTCATTGCCATGAGGTGGAAGTAGATACATGAAGAACTCAATGATAGTATAGTTTATCACCCCTAACTAATGGTTAGTTTGATCCAGACTAGAGGGTCTGATGAGAGCAAGTGTGCTTATTCAGGGTGATACAAAGAGACAATTCTTAAGATGTGATGTTAACCACCATAGCCTTTATCAGGATGCAAGAAGTTATAAATCAGACATTATCTGGTTGGCTTAACTTAAATTTCATCTAACTAAAGTGAATTCTCTATGGAATCTTAGTTGTGAATCATTTGCATTGCTCACAACCCATCCTATCACTAATGATATTGATCATATCGTTTCCCGGAAATGATGCCAAGCCATATCGAATTGATTGAAATGAAATGCAGTGTACCTTCTATGAGATACCTTACCTTATTTGTGGAAATGTCTTAAATATTTACATGCATAATTTGATTGAAATGAATATGATGATGGTCTTAATGCACTATAATTAATATAATTGAGATGCACATGATCATACCCTCTTCTACACTTCTTCCTTCATCTCCTTACCTTATGTTCACCAAAAAGAAATAAAAAGCTCGAAGAAATCCCAAACCCTTAGTTTGAGGCAAGGTGACCCTTCCCTTTACTATCTTTCTTCTTCTTCCATATCCCTCCTACGTAATAAAAGTGTATCACCAAAATACAGAAAATATGTCAATGTGGACGAAAAGAAAAGAAAACTTGTGCAATACATGTATTTGCACCTATAAAATGCAATCATAAATCAAAATGAGGAGATACTCATAGATTTTCCTTCCATACCTCCATTCCTTCCTTTTATTTCTAGGGGACAAACTATACTCCATACTGCCAATATTACAACCTAGTGTTTCTCTTGTGAAAATCTCAAGAATTATGTGAAATTATTTAGATTTTCAAGAATCTCATATCTTTGTTGACTTTAGGGGATATTTGATAGGAAACCGGATAAAGCAAATTGAAATTGGGAAAGAGGATTGTGGATGTTGTATTATGTGATTTCAGGAAATTGGGGTTGCTTGCTGATGCGAGGATTTTGAGTCACTTTTATAGACTAGTTTTACATGTGTTTTATGTGTTTATTAGTCACATTTGTGGTTAGTATCGCATGATTCACTTGCTTTAGTCTATAATCTCATTTTGTATCAAATCTCCTATATTTCATCTTTTTGGCTATAAATGATCATATTGATGTGTTTTAGCAAGGCTGATTCGAATTTATCTTGAATTTTTAGGGAAAATGAGTATATGCAGTTGTCGATACCATCGACATCTGTCGATAGTATCGACTTGGCCACAGTGAGACAGCCGTAAGGGACCAAGATGAGTCAATACCATTGACACCGAAGTCGATGGTAGCGAGATACCTACAGTGAGCCAGCAGTCAACTGGTCGATACTATCGACACAAAATCAATACTATTGACCTTGCCCAGCTTCAGCATTGGATTGGTGATAAAAGCGACACCTAAAGGTGTCGATACCATCGACACTAAAGTCGATGGTGTCGAGTCTGCATCAGTTCAAAACGTCAGAAAAAGGGAGAATCATCGATATTATGACGGGTCGATACCATCGACTCGCGTCGATGGTATCGATGCCGTCAGATTAGGTTTTGTTTCAGATCGGTTCTAATCGGACGGTGGTGATCTTTTGGCGATCAAAAGTGGTGCATATACCTAATTACGGCGGCCCTAAGGAGGGGATCACGTCATTAGTCATTGCACAAGTCTCAAGGAGAGGAGGAGAGAAGAACAGAGCCCAGAACCACGCCCTGATCGTTCCGAGAGCTACAAAAGGAGTTTTACACCGACGGAAGGTTGTAGATCGCTCATTCTACATCAAGGAACGCCCGGATCTCCTCCGTTCAGGGGTTTACATCACTGTTATTCATGTTTTCTCCATGTTTTTCCTTTTCTCTCATCATGTCTTTCATTGAGATGAACATGCGGGGCTAATCCTCTTTATCTTTAGGACCGAGAGTAGCCCGAGTAATGGTTGAATGACATTCTTACCATAGTATTTCATAATTTGTCTCTTAAATCCGTGGTATGATTTCGTTTTCTCCATTATATCATTATGATTGATCACCCTAATGATAATCTAATGCCTTTAATTACTTTGAAAGAAGAATTAACGGTTGAAAAGAGACAAAATTCACATTAACTAATAAATCCTTTGAACAAGGCGATGTACAGTTAATGGTGGAAACCCAGAGTATGGTCTACATGCACATAGTTTAGGGGATAGGTTACTACTACTGTGGAACCAACCTAGATTTAGGTAGTGAATTGTATCACAAAAGTGAGCAATTCTGAATACATGCCACTTCCCGGAATGAGCACCAGATTAGGTTAACTATGTAGGAATTAATACAACGAGAACCTGTGGTGAAACCGCAATCCTAAAGATTTTCATTTGAATTGATTAAACCAAAAATTTAATCGATTGCCCTATTTTATTTTATTTTTCTTTTCTTTTTCAATCAACCCTCAAATTATTTTAATTGGTCTAGCCGATTGCAAGTAGTTAGTAGTAGTCTACCAATAATTACGTCTTCCTGAGTTTGACTCGGGCCTCACGAAGGCCTATATTACTCTGACGTGTGCACTTGTGTTCTACGCACGGTAAATTCGTATCAAGTTTTTGGCATCGTTGCCGGGGAATACGACAATTGTTGGCACTACGAGGGCTATAAGAGACCACTCTAGGCTACCTTTTTCTTTTAGCTACATTTTTAATTCGTACAATTGATTGTCTAATTTTCCAAAATTTATATTCGTCTAGCACTGTACTCAACTGAATATATCATTTTGTAGGTACTAGTACATGGTGAGCACGCGTAGCACAGACTACACGCAGTCATTACCAGAGGTCCCATCTTCGGGATCAGACGATGAGGAGCACTACATTCAGAGTCAATCCGAGAGAGTAAATTCAGATTCTGAACAAGAAGAGATGGCTAAAGAAAAGACGATATGGGAAAAGATCAAGGCGTCTTCTTCCTCCGCATCAAAAGGGTCGGTCAAGAGGCAGGAAATCAACATCCCAACTTATAAAATTGATCCGGCATTAATAAATCTAGTTAAATCTCATGCATTCGATGGACTAAAGAACGAAGATCCAGTGGCCCACATAAGCACCTTTGTGGAGATTTGTGACATGATCAAGATCGATCGTTTTCCACAAGAGACATTGTATTTGAAACTGTTCCCAAGTTCTCTTGTAGGAAATGCAAGGGAATGGTTTCATAATCTGGATGATGAGATTGTTGAGACATGGGATCAGATGATCGAGGTTTTCTTCGAACATTTTTTCCCACCTGAGAAGACTAATAATTTAATCAGAAAAATCCACAACTTTACTCAGAATGCAGGGGAAACTTATTCGGAGACCTGGGAAAGATTTCAGATAATGTTGAGAAGATGCCCTCATCATGGGTTAGATAAAGAGAAATAGGTGAATATTTTCTATTTCGCACTTAATGAACATGACAGAAGCAATTTAGATGCAGCAGGATCAGGATTCTTTTTAAACAATACTGATACAAGGTGTTAGGAGATTCTTAAAAACATGGCAAAGAAGCAGTCTTGGGGTACTAGAGATGCACATGAACAAGTTAGAGCTATGGGGGACACTAAAGTCATTAAAGAACTGAATGATAAGATGGATCTTATTGCAAAGAGACTTCTGGAAAAAGAAAATGAAGAGTCTGATGATGAAGCACATGTGAAATTCATGCGTCAACAATAGGGATTTAGGAATAACAACTATTCCTTGAGGAAGGATAAGAAATTTTCCTGGAAAGATCCCAACAATTTCTTACAGGATCCGGAAGCTAAGCCACAACCCACTGTAGAAGAAAAGAGCAATGAGTTGCTCAATCAAGTAATCAAGTAGAATCAAGAACTTATGAGCACGTTTGGTCAACAAATCAAGCAACAAGGAGAGTTCATGAATCAGTTTGGACAAACTTTACAAAGTCATGGGGCTCAGATGAGGACACTCAAGACATATTTAGCACAAATGGCAGCAGAGATTTCAAGCTTGAAGAAACCAACGCAGCAAGGTTTTCCCAGAAATACAAATATTCCAGGAGGAAATCAACAAGCCAAAGCAATTCTGTTAAGGAGTGGAAAGAAGATTTTAAACTTTAAGGTTGATGAACCAAGCACACCCCAGACAGAGACCACATGTGAGGCCACAGAGGAGGTCACAATCACAGAGCCAATAGAGGATGTTGTAGAGGAAGCCACACCAGAGCCCATTGCTGAGGAAGAGACGTAGAAGAGGACACCATATGTGCCGCCACATTAGAGGGCACAGACCATTCCAATTCCCTATCCAAACAGTCTGAAGGCAAAGAAAGTGGACGCCCAGTTCAAAAAGTTCCTAGCTAGATAGTTTTAGGAAACTTTCTATTAATATCCCGCTGCTAGAAGCTATTGAACAGACACCCGCTTATGGTAAGTTTCTGAAAGATCTAATTACCAAGAAGAGGAAGATTCCTGGTATTGAGGTGGTGGTTCTTAAATAGCAGGTTAGCGCCTTCATTTTGGGGACATTACCACCAAAATGACAAGATCCGGGCTGCTTCAATATTTCATGTTACATTGGTAAGGTGAAATTCAGTGAAGCGTTATGCGATTCCGGGGCAAGTATTAACTTGCTGCCCCTCTCGACATTCAAGAAGTTGGGTCTTAAGGAATCTAGACAAAGCAACATGACGATTCAACTCACAGATAATTCTGTGGTACGACCATTTGGTATTTGTGAGGATGTCCTGGTAAAGGTTGATAGATTTGTATTTCCAGCTGATTTTGTGGTAATGGAAATGCAAGATGACCAAGTAAATGAGATACTCCTAGGAAGACCCTTCCAGGCTACTGCTGATATGATATTGGAGATGGGTAGAGGTCGATTGACATTGGGAATAGTTGATGACAGATTTGAGATGGTCATGCCACCAAGTACAAAACAATCACAGACGAAGGAGCAATGTTGCATGGTGAAGCATTATGAGCAAACATTTCTCTTTGTTTAGGGAAGCCATTTCTGTATATGTCTCATGTAATGACCAAGGTAGATAAGGGGACACTGGAAGTGGATATTATGGAACAAAGAAGAGTTGTTTCTCTTTGTAAAGTTGTGGGTTACCCAAATGATGGAAGAGGAGGAAATTCCTCTATCTACTGAGGATGATGAAATAGCAAGTTTTGTGTTTGACTCATATCCATAATTGCCTCTTGAAGCTTGCTTATTTAACATCATGAATGATTGGATGAGAAGCATGTCGTTACAAGAATGTATAAAGATGATTCAAGTGCTCCCGTGCTATTATGCCAAGCACTATGAGGATCTTGAACCACTCCCACCACTGCTTCAATCATCATTGGTCTGTCCACCGGACTTAGAGCTGAAGCCACTGCCCCCTCACTTAAAGTATGCCTTCTTAGAAGACGGTGAAAAGTTACCGGTGATTATCTCGACATATCTGAGTGCCAAAGAAGAAGAACAGTTGATGATCATGCTGAAGAACCACCGTGGCACTTTCGGGTGGTCAGTTGCTGATATTAAGGGGATTTCCCCTACGCTTTGCCAGTACAAGATCTGGCTCGAGGAAGGAGCCAAGCCGGTAATTCAGCCACAACGTCGACTTAACCCGAGCATGATGGAGGTCGTCAAGAAGGAGGTGATCAAGATCCTTTCTGCGGGCATCATCTACGCTATTTCAGACTCGACGTGGGTAAGCCCCACACAGGTAGTCCCTAAAAAGGGGGGAATCACGGTGACCCAGGATCTTATGAATGAACTTGTTACTACCCGATTGGTAACCGAGTGGCGTGTTTGCATTGACTATTGCCGCTTGAATTCCGCAACTCTAAAAGATCATTTTCCTCTCCCATTTATTGATCAAATTTTAGAGCGGCTGGCTGGTCGCTCTCATTTTTGCTTTTTGGATGGCTATTCTGGCTATAATCAGATTTCTATAGACCCTAAGGATCAAGATAAGTCTACCTTCACTTGTCCTTATGGGACTTTTGCATATCGCCGCATGTCGTTTGGGTTGTGCAACACACCGGCTACTTTTCAGCGCTGCATGCTTTCTATTTTCTCATATATGGTTGAGCATTGTTTAGAGGTTTTCATGGACAATTTTTCATGTTCACTTAGCTCTCCCTATTAGTTGGGAATGGTCACATAGCTTTTCCTTTTAGTTGGGAATGTTCACATAGCTTTTCCTTTTTAATTAGGAATGTTCACTTAGCTCTCCCTATTAGTTGGGAATGTTCACATAGCTTTTCCTTTTAGTTTCATTATACTCTCTAGATTGTTTCAAAATGACTACTTGATCAGAGTAATAAAAAAGATAACAATCTAAGAGTTTCATACTTGCCTTATCTTCAATAATCATATACCTAGACAGGGTATATAAGTATTGAGATTAGGTAGTATGCACTTTATTTTCTATCACATTCCTCACTTTTCATATCATTATACACACATGATTTTTCCATCCCTAGATTTTCTCCAGGCATCACGTCTATATCTCATCTTGTATCATAAATATAAGAGAGATTATAAAGCATTTTAAGAAATACTGAGTAAAATGTAGATTCTCATCTTTCTTGTGTCCTTATAGGACTAGTCAAAGGAAGTTCAAAAATAACTACTTTTATATCTTTAACACATAGAATTAGGAAATGAAATATCAGAATGAATTTATTTCATCTGACCTGTCTGGGACGTCTATCCACACCCTCTATTGTTACTAGAAAACTGCCTCCTTTGTGATCCTTGTTGACTCTGCCCCTGAGGTTGAGTCATCATTGGATTCCCACCTGGACAATCCTTTACAAGATGTCCCGGTTGTCTACATTAATAACAGATCCTAAGTGCAAAATAGGGTCTGTGAGGTCTAGTCACCGATGTTGATGCTATGTCGGAGGATCTACTTGGAACATTACTACGATCCCTACCCCTACTTGGCATCCACTGTGTCTGGGTATGGAATCTCGATGATGTTGCCGATACATAAAATCTCGGCTTCTTAAAACTTTTGGACCTTTGTCCTTGAGACTGAGTGTACACTTTCTTGCAACTAGTCTGTCGTTTCTCGATTTCAGACCTCTCTATCCTCCTTACCGACTCCACAAAGGTGGCAAACCTCTCCCTGTTCTCTAAAGCAGACACATGAGTGGTTAGTTCAGCATTTAACCCCTTCTCAAAATGCCGAATTCTTTCCTCATCACTAACTGCCATTTGCGGACAAAACCGCAACAACTCCATGAACTTAGCTTCATATTCACTAACGTTCATCTGTCCTTGTTTGATCCTCTCAAATTGAGAGATCTTCTCATCTAGATATGTCTTAGGGAAGTATCTACTGACGAATTCTCGTCAGAAAACCTCCCATATAATTTCTTCACCTGGTCTCTTATCTTCCTCTATCATCCACCAATGACCAGCACTCCCTTTTAGGAGGTACACAGCATGTCTTACCTTTTCAGCTTCAGGGATATCAAGGATCCTGAAGGCCTTTTCCAGCTCTATTAGCCACCAATCAGCATATGTTGGATCAGATGTACCAGCATAATCTATGGCTCCAACCCGACGAAGTCTCTCAAAAGTCTTGTCGGCTCCATAACCCTCATGGTGGGCTGGTGCCCTGGGTGCAGGTATTGACATCCTATCTATCATGTGAGTCATGGCAGCCATGAACTGCCCAAACATGGCTTGGAAGGTTGGGTTCCCCATGTCATCTTGATTGAACTGGGGTTGTTCAGGTACGGGCTCCTCTCTATTATGGTCTCCTGCACCTCCTCCTGGTGCAGTAGTGCTGCCCTCAACAACATGTTCTTCATGTGGTCCAGACATCTTCAAGTTCTTCTTCTCCTATGTGAGCAGAAGATACTATCAGATAAACTAGAAGACACTTAGAACAGACTCTACAACCTTATTCCTATGTCTCTGTAGACTCAGTGAACCTAGAGCTCTGATACCACTTAATTGTGGCATACAACTCATAAAAACATAATTAACTAATGCGGAAGCGTTCACTAAGCAGCGGATTACCAAAAATCACTAAAAATTAAAGCCTTTTTATCAAAAGATCCATCAAAGGAAAACTTTCTCACATAGAACCAAAGTAACATAATTACATTCTTGTTCACAGGTACACATTATGTATCATCTCCTTTTGAGAATTACAAGCATTAACTGTCCTGTCAAGCTAAACACAGGCAGTATAAAATCTCGAGGCACTGAGCCAAAATCTCGAAAGCACTAACTACTACTCTGAGGACCTGAGAGTACAGAGACGACACATAGGACTCTATCTACATCTATACAAGGCATAACAGCCAGTGTCTCCACCTGAGACTTCACTGCTGTCCCTACTGCTGTTGTTGCTGTCCTTCTCCTACTGAAGGATTTCTGCCTTCTCGTCCACGTCCACCTAAAAATGTAGTTCCCACAGGGGTGAGACAATTGTAAATTGCCCCAGCGAGAGATATAACTCTCTGCCAGAAACATTATTATTGTAGCTTACGAAGATAAATATACACAAAGGAATCATGTTTGTTTGGCAGCAGTTAATTCAATGTCTAACAGATTATAACATCATTCTTATCAAAAGCATTACAACTATAACTTGATAGAACAACATGTCTCTTATCCTTTAAGGAATATGAAGAACATGTATAACATTTATTCACTATAGAATCATTATCACAACATTAGCTCTCTTCAGGCTTAGATCATATATCTAATGCTTGGCATTGTCATTGTCATTGTGGAGTCATGGCCTGTAGCCATACTCTTTTCACAAAGTGTTGGGATCTTAGTCCCTCAACTCACCAAGTACAATTCCACTTCTTGACAAGTTCATCATCATGATTATAGTATCTGGTATTTGAACCAATAACTCACTGTAGGATACTAATTATCACTTTATTAGATATCTTAATACCTTCAGATCATCTGACCAAGGGCATCATGATTCTTGCTACATAATGTAATGCACATAGTACACAAAGTTCAATGATTCTTACTACACAAAGCATATGAAGGCTTATAAAGCCTATATAACATTCTTAATAACAAAGCATTATAGCCCATACCTGGCTATGCTCATCTTCTCAACATATCTGCATGATTAGTAATCATGACTCCATTACATATCAATATCATGCAATACGAGGGTTATCTTATTACATTCATAACCCATTAGTCTGTATTTGAGCTTCACATAGGATTACCCTGTGTTAGAATTTCACATAGTAATACCCTGTATTAGGGTTCACATAGCATTAACTTGTCATAGGATTTCACATAGCATTTCCTTGTATTAGGGATCACATAGCATTGACTTGTAATAGAGTTTCACATAGAATTACTCTGTATTAGGTTTCACATAGCAAAGAATCAATATGGATAATCATAAGTATTTGATCATACTTATCTATTCTCATCATTCATCATTAAATGAATTATCAACACACAACATGAGTTTCTCTCTCATCTTTTCCAGAATATGATTACATCATAGTTTATAGGTTTGGATTAACCTTTTCATAAGGCATGTTAGCCTACATTCAACAGGGTGCATTACATCTCAATGTAACCATTGACATGACACATCTCAGGTGTCATTCATCCAATTATATTGGACTTATAACACATCAAGGTATACCAGTATTGGAGAGTTGGATGTGATATCTATCATATCTTGATCTATCACTTCCCTTAACACCTTTATCTTACTTGAGTTCATACACCTAGCTAGTATTAGGGTATTCCCCATCCTAATACTTTATGCACCAGTTCATCACATTTATCATGTAAAGTATTGGTCATTAGTCATTCACTTAGATTATACAATCGTTGCCAATACTATGGACTCATCCTTGAGTTAGGAACTATCAATATAAGGATATCCATCATCAACCTCTCCAGGGGTTACATTCGTCATAACATTAATCACTATTTCACTATTAGGAATAGTATTCTCCATACTTATAATTTGAGGATTCACATAGTATATTCCATATATTTATGGATTTCACATAATATTACTCTTCAATAGAGTTTTACATAATCATCCTTTTATATCAAGGTTTCCCCTAGTATTATGTGAAATCAAGATTTCACAACACATCACCCAGTGTTAGGTCTTCACATAGGATTAGTGGCACTACCTTATATTAGGGTTTCATGCACCTTACCCCATTTTAGGGATTAAGGTTTTCTATTCACATCCAAGTAAGGTTTCTCTTACCTCATACCCAAATTAGGGTAAGGATGTATAATTCCCATTAAATTAGGGTTTACTTCATTGTTACATTAAGTTAGGGTTACATTATCACCCTGGATTTATGATAACACTCAGCTTTGCCCTAAATTAGGGTTTCACACATAGCTTTGCGATAATTAGGGTTTCATACATGGCTTTGCCCTAATTAGGGTTTCACACATAGCTTTGCCTCAGAAAAGGATCTACATTCAATAATCCCACAATTAGGGTTCACTATTCATCCCAATTAGGGTTTCACTTAGTATTACTCTAAATTAGGGTTAGGGCTCATTGATTAAGGTTTCATGATCTCATTATTATGGATCAAACCCTTATCACATAGTTTACTCATAATGAGAGAATCAGGGCTTGATTATATAAACATTCATCTCTCTCATCCTCTTTAGGATGTTAACTACTCCAAGATTAATCTAGGTCAACTCTTCACTTGAGTACACAAAGCTAGGGTTAACCTTCATAATCATCATGGGTCTACATCATTAATATTCAATGGACCTTTGATCATATTAGATGTCCAAATGGTCTAATCAATTAAACCATCAATTATATAAGAAATTCAAAAGAATTGACCAATTAAACTTTCAATTCCACAAAGTGATCAATTGGGTTAACCATTGAAATATTCAAATGCATTAAGTGTCCAAATAAGTTCACCATATTGGACCTTCAATTACATGAGATATTCTAATGGATTAACCATGTTGATCTTCACAATATTAATTAATTAGACCCTCAATGATCTTGGTTCTCATAAATCAATTGGTTGAAAACTATTTGAACAAGTTGTACTTGAAACCAATTGAACAAAAATAGATGTTGAAACCGTTTGCACTTTGGGTCTCCAAACGGTCTTGAGACCGTTTGGTCCAAACCTTCTCAAAACCGCATGGACCAAAAAGGCATTTCAACACTCAATCGACTCAATGTTTCAATCCATGGACCAATTATAAATTGAACCACTAAAGTATTCATCAATTGGACCACTGAATCACCATTGAATTAGACCTTCAATTTAGGGTTTTGAACCCAATTTAACTAGGTTTGATAATCAAGAAACCATCACTTAGGGTTTGAAATCGAGGATCCATCAATGGTTGACATTGTGGAACCAATCAATTGAAATCAAAGAACTATCATCATCACATGATATGACCTAACCTCAAACGGTCTTGGATGACCACCAAACGGTATTGAGACCATTTGTCCATTCCATCACCAAAATCCATGACATCCAATTAGGGTTTTGGACCATTGGATTGATTATCAAATCAACACTTACTTGCAATTCAATTTGGTACCTTTAGACCTTCAAACACTTAGACATACTTAACCCTAGACCTACAAACGGTCTTGGGTGACCCAAAAACGGTCTTGAGACCATTTGGGTGATTCCCAAACGGCTTTTACACCGTTTGGGTCAATCAACCCAAAACATCATCTCAATCAATTGGAAATTCAACACTTAGTCGATTAGGGTTTGCAATTAAGGAATCATTCACAATTGAAACCTTCAAGATCAAACCAATAGAAACCATTGGATCAAGATCCAAGAACCACAACACATATCTTAAAATCGTCAACCATCTCAAATGGTCAACCATTCCAAATGGTTTGGAAACCAAACCACCAAATGGTTTGCAAACTGTTTGGTCACCAAACGGTTTGGTGAAACCGTTTGGACTCAATATTGAAACCGTTTGCCCTAGATATTTGGGGAGGTGTGTGATTATGATGATGTCATCATCATCAAGCTCCAAACTCACGAAATCTACTGTGATTTCCATGGAAATTGCATCAATCAACCAAACTTAATTTCGGAAATGTAGAAATGATCACCAATTGATAAGGAATTGATTGCAATAATAAAATTAAGGGTTCAAGTTATAAAACCCGCCTCCAATTGAGATCCAAAGCTCGAAGCTCACGGCAACAATGGTGGATGCAACTCCTTTCACTATTCCAAGGGTCGTCCTCAAGCTTTGAGTGAAAAGAATTGGTTAGAATTGAAGAGGGGATCGAGTTATGAAGAATTCATACATTGATTTTTGATTTTCACCATGGATTCAAGGTGAAAGGAGGTCAAGAACCTTACCAACAGTTTTGGGGTCGTCCTCCTGATCCTCCACAGCTCCTTGGTCGTTTTCCAAGCAAGGGGAAAGAAAGAAATCCGAATAATCCTTTGTTTTGGCTTGGAAAAGGTACTTTTATAAGAAAATTGATGAGAGAGAAAATACTTTATAAAAGTCTTTTAATTCCAAATTTGTTGCCACAAATACCCCCTTGGTTTCTTACATGCAAAGGCATATTTATCCCACCGAGCTCCCTTCCATTATCAAAGAATTAAGGGAAAAGAAATTAAGCATCTTAACCCTTGTAATAAGAATATCCATATTTGAGTGGAAATTCTTTCTCTTATAATAATGGTGAGTGGAATTTCACCTCCTTAGGATATGCTCGTGCCTTTGCAAGGATTTAAGCTCATCCACACACATCTGAATCCAACCATTTAATTTTGGTTGAAGGCCCTTTAATTAATACATTTATTTTTGCCCTAAATTGAATTAGGGTTTCACTTAGGCTTAAATCTTGATTATTTTAATATCAAGACTCTCTCTCCTCCAAATTAATTCAAATGAGGCGCCCCTATCATTTTCTTTGCTCTACATGATGCCAAGAAACATTAGGGACCTTATTGAAGTGGTTATTTGCATATTGAACCCGAGGTTTTGGGTAAATTGCACATTACACCAAAACTAGGTTTTAATGCATAAACATTGCTTTACAAGCTTAATCTTGGTGCCCAAGCTTGTGAAAACCATATCACTACATCATATTCATTATTATGATGTGTCAACATCATAGGAACATTTTATCATGCAACATTTTCAATTTAACCCCTCAACTTGGGTAATTTGCACTTTAGTCCAAAATAAGCAAACATTGCTTCAACATTGTTCAAACAAGACCAAAATTGAAACATAAGTTTCTCATGAGCCCTAGTTACTTTTCCCAAGATAAGATTATGCATCTACTCAACCTTATTAGGCAAAACATCTAGGGTTAACACATAACCCAGGTCAGGGATATTACAATGTGAAAAGATGTGACGCGTGTCAAAGGGCAGGTAATATCTCAAAGTGGCAAGAGATGTCCCTCAATGTGTTTCAAGAAGTTGAGGTATTTGATTTATGGGGCATCCATTTCATGGGACCATTTGTGTCCTAGAATTCCAATTTATATATTTTGCTGGCCGTTGATTATGTGTCTAAGCGGGTAGAGGCAATACCCACAAGAACTAATGACGTTGCGGTAATGTGCAGGTTCGTGAAAGAATATATCTTTTGCAGGTTTGGTGTGCCTCGTATGATTATAAGCAATGGAGGCATCCACTTCACGAACAAGAAATTTGCTACACAAATGAGTAAATATGGGGTTAAGCACAATGTCGGTACCTCGTATCATCCACAGACTCAAGGTCAAGTTAAGGTTTCCCATCGAGAGATTAAAAAGATATTGGAACGCACAGTGGCATCTTCCAGGAAGAATTGGAGTGCACTCCTACCGGATGCTTTATGGGAATATAGGACCGCGTTTAAAACACCTATAGGCACTACACCTTTTAGGCTGGTTTATGGGCGGGCTTGCCACTTGTCGGTTGAGTTAGAGAACAAGGCGCACTGGGCGCTACGGAAGCTCAATGTGAGTTATGATGATGCAGGGAAAAAGAGACTATTGGAGCTAAATGAGTTAGATGAGCTGAGGATGAATGCCTATGAGAATCAAAGGATCTATAAAGAAAGGACAAAGCAAATCCATGACCGCCACATTCAAACGTGCATTTTCAAAAAGGGTGATCGTGTTCTACTATTTAACTTGAGACTCAAGCTTCATCCTGGGAAATTAAAATCCAGGTGGAGTGGACCTTTCATGGTGGAGGAGGTTCGCCCACATGGTGCTATTATGGTGCGATATGGAGAGATCACGTTTCTAGTTAATGGTCAAAGATTGAAGCTTTACTTTGGCGGGAACTACACGAGAAAAGTGCATGAGGTTAACCTCATGGCACTTAAGGAAGAATGAAGAGCAACATTGTGTCTAGCCTAAGACAATAAACAAGGGCACTTGTTGGGAGGCAACCCAACCATCGGTAGTTTTAATTTGTATTTCCTTCATTTTCTTTCACATTTGCAAGTTAGTTTTGTTCAATTTCATTTTTAGTATAAAAATGATACCCTAATCATTTTGCTGAGTGTGCAGTACTAAATCAAAGTCGATACCATCGACCACAATGTCGATGGTGAAAAACCACTAGAGGGGGGTGAATAGGGTTTTAAAATTAATTTGACAATTATTTAAATCAAACAACCAACCACAAAAATATTGGACAAGGGGACAAGGATTTAGAGTGGTTCCAACCTTAGCAAATGCTAAGGCAGTCAATCCACTACCCGATTGCTTACCCAACCGGGATTTTGAAAGAATCAAATTTTATTACCTCACAAGTACTTTACATAAAATTACAATTATTTCACCAAACCCTTCGAATAACCTTCACCTAGAAGTAGTTGCACCAACTTTGAAGCAGCCTTCTTGAAGTAACTTCAAGCTCCCCCTTGAAGTAGCCTTCCTCTTGAAGTAGCTTCCCGTTGCAACAACCTTCTTGAAGTAGTCCGAAGTCCACCTTTTCCACCGAGAAGAACCTTCTCCAATCCACAGCCTCCAACCCTAGGAGTAGTAAGGAGAATACAAAAGATAACAGGGAACAAGAAGGAAAAAGGAAATTACACTTAACCTTTGAAGTACAAGGCTTAATTTTCCTATATCAAGCGTGTAGATCTCCTAACCAATGTATATGCACGTGTGATTGTTGTGGATAGGAGATACTAGCCTATAGGACACGAAATTAGAGCAAGTAGAAGTATAGCCAAGCAAGTGTTGCTCAATTTCTCAAAACAGATTGACAATTGCAAGTGTATGCTCAAGTGTATCACAAGTGTAGCTTAGGTGTGTTTAGGTGTCCTAAGGCATGTCCTATTTATAGGAATGACCTACAAGTGCTTAAGGACATTCTAGACACTTTCTAGGGGTTTCTAAGTGCTTAACTAGCCGTTAGGTATAAGTTAGTTGCTTTAACAACGGCTAGTTAATTAATTCTGCAGTTGCTGTCAGAGTCCATCTCGGTCGAGAAATGGTCGACCGAGACACCTACTCGGTCGAAGTTTTGTCGACCGACATGCTCTCTGGATCAAGTGTTTTGCAACGTTCATCTCCAACTGCCAACTACCTTGTCAGCTGTGTCTAACGGCTACTTGGGTCTTTCTCGGTCGAGAAGTTTGTCGACCGAGAGTGTCTCGGTCGAGGAGTTTGTCGACCGAGATTGACCCTGTTTCAATGTTTCAATTTAAGGCATTAAGTATGTGTATGAGTGTGCATAGGTGACACTATTGGAGGGGATGACCTATCTAAGTGTAGTGATTGGCTAGGGAAGATCAAACACTTGATTTACATGATATCTAAGTACTTGTACATTATATACTTGTACAAGTTTACAATTGATTACATTTCATGAAATTTACAAGCATTCAAGCATATAGATTCCCTAGTACTTTGTCATCCACCTTATTCCTGCAACACTCAAGTAGCTCGTTAGATCGACAAGAATGAAATGTTTGTCATCATCAAAACAAAGGGATTTATCATAATGTCCAATTTAGCCAACAATCTCCCCCTTTTTGAAGATAACAAACATTTTCTAAATATAAAATAAGGAAATATAAAACATGTGAGTTTCATACCTGAAATTTACCTTTGTAGCCATCTTTGGTTTTGCAAGTGACTGCTGGACAATATATTATGAAACTCATTTTAATTTTATGTTTGTGATTTTATATTATTTCTCCCCCTTTGTCATTTCAAAAAGATATCTAATATAATCATTTAGTATGACTTTGTGTCTTTCTTTTTATGCTTTGCTCCCCCTTAAAGAGATATCCAATTAAAATCAAGGGATTTTGTTTTCAAATTTAGCCACAATTTGTTTCTCAATCATTTGCAAAGGATGTTAAACCTTGAAATGATATGAGTTCCTTCTAAGTTTATGGCATATGTGTATTGATTTCTCACCCATTTTACAAGGGATATTAAGCCCTGAAAATGAAATGAGAATCCTTTAATCTTAGAGTATATAAAAATGTCTCTTAACCAAATGCACGGGATGTTAAGCCCTGATTTGTTTAGAGAGTTCCTTTAAGAACAAGATATATCATTTTTATGAAATTTGTAGATTTCTTCATAACCAAGAGTAAAAATACTAAGGTCGTAACAAACTCCAAATGATTTTTACAATGTTTTTGTAAGCTTCTTAATTAAATAATCAAATTTGTTTGTGTGAGCTCCCCCTTAATCTTATAATTTGAGGATTCTAAGGTCACAAATTGATTTTTAAGATTTGATTTTGACCTTTTAATAGAGCTTCATGTTTTCAATATGATAAACACATTTTGAATCAAGATGCTAAGATTAAGTGCAGTAAAATGATGTACAAATAAGCATTTTGTCAAGCTTATTTTAGGTCGACCTTGACTTCGACCATAGCGCCCCTTGGTCAAACTTTAACTTCAACCAAGAGGAAATTTCTGCAGATTTCCAAGTTGAGCACTTATATGTGAAGTATAATTTCTGCAGAAAATGTATTTGTGCCATGAAGTTTTACAGTTTATGCAAAATGGCATCTTCATATGACCTGAATCACAATGATCAATAACAATATCCATTCATGGTTTGTATATATGGATCAAAGATGATTTTAGACAAACCAAAGAAATATAATGATCATGGCACAATGATTATGATAGAACAATAGTTTCTTTGAATAAACTAATCATGGTTTATAATTTTCAGTTTTAAGCCAAGCTATGTAAAGGATAAACCAAAATAATCTCATTCATGATTCATGGATTTTCAATTTTTAAGACAAACCATGTGAATGATCATGCTTGATTAAACTTTTTCAATCAATGAATAAGATTTGTTCAAAATCAGTCTTCATATAACACTTTTTAAGGATTTCATATTCATAATGTTATACCTTAAAAAAAATCAATATGTCTTGTTTCAAAGATGATCTCAAGATTTATTCATGATTTGCATATGAAATCATTCATTAATAACAAATTTGATAGCAAAACTAGAAACAGGTGCAGATTTATTGCAAACTTGAAAATAGGAACCTGGTCGGTCGACCATTGATCGACCGATAATGTTCTCGGTCGAACAGTTTCTCGACCGAGGAGATTTTTGTACTGTTTCAGAACTGTTTTCAGTAATTGTTTCTAAGTAATATAAAAATATGAAAGTAGAAACTTGGTTTAGTTGAGATGAGACATGTAAATATCAAAGTATCATTTAGGTTAAATCTCAACTAATCATATACAATTTTCTAGGTTTTGAGAATCCAAACTAAAACAAGTTAGTTGAAGATGTATATTTAGAAATTTTAATTTCTTGGATCAACTTGTTGTCCTATTATGTTAAGTTGAGATAGACATAGAGATGTACAACTTAAAGTCTTTGGTCATATCTCAACTTAATTTTATTCATTTAGTTTGGGGGTTTTGGAACCCATACTAACTCAACATCCTTTTTCTTGTAAGGACATGAAAAGGAATAATGTCCAAGACGCAAACAATAATGACAACATATAGAATCAACCTCATGTCTTTTTCTATGATTTTGTTCTAGGTTGTTCTTGGGTATATATGTATATTTGCCTCTAGGTACATACATAGATTGACTCTCTAGTACTTGTGTCCTTCTCCAACTAGGTTTTTGATAAGATTTTCCTTTAGGCTTATAACCTAGTCCTCTCCTTCCAACTTGATGATAAGAATCATTTAAGATTTTATCAAGAATATCATTTTTACTCAAACTACTAACTTTTTGTTGCAGCTTAACAATCTCATCCATTCTCTTATTGATGTCTAACTTTGCTTGATCTAGATTAGATAGCAAGGAATCTCTTTCTTTCACAATAATATCATAATCTAGATGTGTACACAAAACAGGTTGTTTTTTAAGATCATTTACTTGAGTTTGCAAATTTAACTTTTCTAGGGAAAGAAGATTGCAATTTGCTTCTAAAGATTTTAGCTTAATATCATGATCTTCAATAACCTTTTTGAGATCTTCATTTTCAGATGTGAGAGCAAGAAGCTTAGCATGTAACTCATCATTTGCTTTATTAGATTTCTTTAATTTCTTCTTGCACTCAATATATTTATTATGTGTCTCTTCAAGACTAGCAACTAGCTCTTCTTTAGATAAATAAAAAAGGCTTACCTCTTCTTCTTCTCCTTCACTTATTGTAGCAATAAGGCATTGTTTATGTGCATCTTCCTTCTTTGACCTCCATGGACAGTTAAGTGTAGTGTGCCTTGTTCCTAAGCACCAATTGCAACTTGTTGAAGATTGGTCCATGCTTTTCCTTTGCTTGCGGTTGTTAACACCACCACCCTTCATTCTTCAAGACTCGATTAGAGCTCCTTGAAGCCTGCTCTGATACCAATTGAAAAACCACTAGAGGGGGGGTGAATAGGGTTTTAAAATTAATTTGACAATTATTTAAATCAAACAACCAACCACAAAAATATTGGACAAGGGGACAAGGATTTAGAGTGGTTCCAACCTTAGCAAATGCTAAGGCAGTCAATCCACTACCCGGTTGCTTACCCAACCGGGATTTTGAAAGAATCAAATTTTATTACCTCGCAAGGACTTTACATAAAATTACAATTCTTTCACCAAACCCTTCGAACAGCCTTCACCTAGAAGTAGTTGCACCAACTTTGAAGCAGCCTTCTTGAAGTAACTTCAAGCTCCCCCTTGAAGTAGCCTTCCTCTTGAAGTAGCTTCCCGTTGCAACAGCCTTCTTGAAGTAGTCCGAAGTCCACCTTCTCCACTGAGAAGAACCTTCTCCAATCCGCAGCCTCCAACCCTAGGAGTAGCAAGGAGAATACAAAAGATAACAGGGAACAAGAAGGAAAAAGGAAATTACACTTAACCTTTGAAGTACAAGGCTTGGTTTTCCTATATCAAGCGTGTAGATCTCCTAACCAATGTATATGCACGTGTGATTGTTGTGGATAGGAGATACTAGCCTATAGGACACGAAATTAGAGCAAGTAGAAGTATAGCCAAGCAAGTGTTGCTCAATTTCTCAAAACAGATTAACAATTGCAAGTGTATCACAAGTGTAGCTTAGGTGTGTTAGGTGTCCTAAGGCATGTCCTATTTATAAGAATGACCTACACGTGCTTAAGGACGTTCTAGACACTTTCTAGGGGTTTCTAAGTGCTTAACTAGCCGTTAGGTATAAGCTAGTTGCTTTAACAACGACTAGTTAATTAATTCTGCAGTTGCTGTCAGAGTCCATCTCGGTCGAGAAATGGTCGACCGAGACACCTACTCAGTCAAAGTTTTGTCGACCGATAGGCTCTCTGGATCAAGTGTTTTGCAACGTTCATCTCCAACTGCCAACTACCTTGTCAGCTGTGTCTAACGGCTACTTGGGTCTTTCTCGGTCGAGAAGTTTGTCGACCGAGAGTGTCTCGGTCGAGGAGTTTGTCGACCGAGATTGACCCTGTTTCAATGTTTCAATTTAAGGCATTAAGTATGTGTATGAGTGTGCATAGGTGACACTATTGGAGGGGATGACCTATCTAAGTGTAGTGATTGGCTAGGGAAGATATAACGCTTGATTTACATGATATCTAAGTACTTGTACATTATATACTTGTACAAGTTTACAATTGATTACATTTCATGAAATTTACAAGCATTCAAGCATATAGATTCCCTAGTACTTTGTCATCCACCTTATTCCTGCAACACTCAAGTAGCTCGTTAGATCGACAAGAATGAAATGTTTGTCATCATCAAAACAATGGGATTTATCATAATGTCCAATTTAGCCAACAGATGGTAGTGATGTGGGTGCAGGCAAGCGACTACAAAAAAATTTCTGAGTTGATACCATCGATGGCTTTGTCGATGGTATCGACCTACCATCAGCGACATCAGGAAAAAAGAGAGCACCGGGTCGATAGTATCGACAACGAAGTCGATGCTCGGGAGATACTTGAAGATTTTTAGAGAAATTCGTCTCAGTTAAGTCGATACCATCGATGGGGCAGTCGATGGTATCGACATGGCAACAGTGAGGAAGCGGCGCCCGAGCCTCACAAGGGTAATCGAACCATAAAGAGTCAATACTATTGACCACCCAGTCGATGGTATCGACGTGACACATCACCGATCCGTGAGAAGCAATCAACGGTGCTTGCCAAATTCAGAAGTCGATCCATGGGATGGGTCGATACCATCGACACTCGTCGATGGTATCGATGTGTCATCGATCCGGGTCCCCACATCCAGCAATCAACAACCGTTGATGGTCGTGAAGAGCGGATTGTGCTCCAGGTGTCGATACCATCGACACCCTATCGATGGTATCGACGGAGCGACAATGGATACAGGTTCAACTATATAAGGAGGGGTAGTTTCTCATGTCTATTCACACCTTTAGAGTGAATCCCCTAAACTCTTGGGCCAAGCATCCCGAGCAACCAGAGATCTTCGCCAAGCTTGTAGCAATCGAGCAATCTTCACCGATCTCTTCATCAACATTGGAGATCATCTTCTCCGACCTTCCCCAAGCTCTATTCTTCTGTCTTCTTTCTTTCACAATGGTGAGGATAGCAGGAGCTTCTTCCTCGAGGGCGGCCCCTATGGAGATTGACACATTCGTTCCTCCACCACCGGGATCTAATCCCCATCCGAGGATTGTCCACCCATCGGCGGACGTGAAAAAAATCTTTGATGAGTTGATGAAGCGTCCCATAGACCATACCTGATATGTTGATCAGGCTATGATCAGGGATCTTGGCTTTGAGGACAACCTCAACCATGTCCTCCTTGGGCAGGTTGGAAGGAGGGCAACAACATGGGAGGAAGACATTCCCTACCATGAGGAGGGTCATCCGTTCTTTGGTGAGTGGCCAACATATAAGGAGGTTGTGGCAGAATTCATGGCCTCCCTTGACATCTGTGTGGTGCCCAATGACCTTATCGCCACTGACCGTGAGTGGATCAAGGGCCGTGTTTCCTTCAGTTTGTTCAACTACAATTATACTATTACGCTCGACCAATTCAACTCGATCTACAATTGGTGGCACTCACCCGAGCAGTACCGACGGCCGGATAATCAGGCCGATTATGATGCGATGTTTGCGACGCTGGTGACCACCCATGCTGGAAAATCGATGAGCTATAACAATGCAGCAGTGGCTGACTTCAAGCACCCATTCATGCCATATGCTCTGCATCACCTTCTTTGCTCGGGGCAAGCTTTCTTTGAGCAAATTCCAGGAGACGGATTTATTCTTCCTCCACAAACTGTTGAAGAGGGAACATCTAAACTAGGGCACGTTTTTCTTGACGCATGTGATGGCCGTGAAGAGGAGTACCAGAAGAACCCCTATTCACTTTGGGGGACTTATTATGCCACTAGCCATCTACCTTTGGCTAGATCTGTGATCACTTCCTCCACTGGTCAGTAGAAATCCGGTGAATGTTGCTCATTTCCACCGCTCCAACCTTCTAACAGTTCATGGCGGCGTGGTCTATGCACATTGCCACGTCAATCAGGAGTTTCAGGAGTGTGCACTTCCTGATCCTGTCTTCAACATCCAAGGGGCCCAGCACTTTAGGTGGCCCATAATTGCAATCGAAGATTCAGCAAGTGATGAAGACGCGGGTAACAATGACGTCGACGATGAGAATGAAGAGGAAGAGGAGACTTTCACTCCTCTTCGGGCACGAGTGGCACCGAGGAAGCATCCACGCTTCTACCAGGGTGCATCATCATCTTCGCAGCCTCCGCCACCACATCCCTATCAACAAGAAGAGGATGTCTATTCTATGCAGGGCATGTACACCATGCTACAGAGCATTGAGGAGACGCAACAATAGCACACTGCGTCATTTGTTGATATCCAGGATACTATGAATCGGCTGTATGTTAATCAACAAGCTATCTTCGAGAATGAACGTCAGCTGTTCTCCAATCAACAATAGGTCTACGACCGGTTGGGGAGGATCGAGCAGCAGCAACAACCGTTCTATGATCACTACTGGAGCCAAAACTACTTTGGGGGATATCCTCAACCTCCACAGATGCCCCCATATGATCCAAACTTCCAGGGAAAATATCCATCATGGGACCCCACCACCCCACAGTACCCACCACCTGAGCAATAAATGGTATCACTGTTCCACCTACTGAGATTGTTTTTGACTATGAGGCCATAGTCGGATTCAAGGTTAGGGGGGAGATGGAACAGTTTCTATCTTTTATTTTCCTTAGTTTATATCATTTATTTCCTTTTCTGTTATTTTAACAATTTCCTAGCTTTTAGCTTTTAGGATCCACATGCTATCTAGTGTATCTGTGGATGTCTAATGTAATTTGTCATCTCTATGTTTGTCATATGGGAGTTATGGGTAAATTTGAAAAAAAAATTATGTCCCCATAAGCTTGCTTTGTTTGAACTTGAGCACTTAACTTATGAAAATAATTGGGTTTGTCAACTTTAAAACATAAGACCACAACTATACGTGCCTATGATTCAAGGAAAGTGGATGGAATTGGATGTTGAGCCTAAACTGACCAAATGGTAATGGGACTTTAATCTGAAATAAGAGAGAGAAACCCCTTGATTTTACACATGTCAGTAAGGAGGGACATATAATATTTTCCAATGGTTCTGTCAATTAATCTTGTGATATATCCACCTCATCTCATTTACACTCCACCATAAGAATTGGGAGCACTTTAAAGTTTGTCATCTCTTGATTGCATATCATGTAGATAGGATTTCATTGTAGTTAGTTTTTACATCTGTTGCATTTATGAAAAGAAAAAAAATGTTGCATTATAGTTGACGTGTATTTTACTACACACTAAAAACACAAGTGTACGCGTCGAGTAGTACAGGCCTTGTGAGGCCCGAGTCGAACACAGGGATACTCGAAAATGTTGGAGAATCCAACTAACTATTTGCGATCAGCTAAGTCGAATAACAAATTGGGGTTGTTGAATAAAATTAAAAGAAAATAAAAATAAAACAAAGCAAACAATCGATTAAAGGTTAATTTAATCAATTCAAAAGGATATCTTTAGGATTGCGGTTTCACCGCGGGTTTTCATTGTATTAGGTTTAATATAATGCCTCAATCTTCTCTCTCTATCCGGGTAATGGCCTGAAAATAGAATTGCCCACTGTCGTGGTACAATTCACTATCTAGGTTTAGGTCGGTTCCACTGTCATAGTAACCTATTCCCTAAACTAGATGCATTATGAACCATCTCTCAGTATCCACCATTAATTTTACACCACCTTGGTCAAGGGATTTGTCGATTAATGTAGATTTCGTCTCTTTTCAACCGTTAATCCTTCTTTCAAAGTGATTAAGGGCATTAGGTTATTATTATGGTGATCAAGCATAACAATATATGGAGAAAATGAAACTATACCACGGATTTAAGAGAGAAAATATGAATTACTATTATAAATGTGGGCTCTGATCTCCAAACCACGATATAAACATGATTTATACTTAGCGGAAGTGAATCGATTAACAACGGAAGACAAAAATCACGGATAATTAAAACTTTTCGAGACAAGAACTTGAATCCATAAAGCTTCATTCATAAAAGGAGATAAACTATTTACATCTCATGATAATTACTTCTTGAGTAATTATATACAACAAGATACAAAATCTCAAGAACTCATAACGAAAAGACTCCAAGACCTGAGAGTACAGAGGACACATAGGACTGACTCTAACTACACCACATGGCAGGCTAAATCTCCACCTGAGATTTACTGCTGCTCCTGGTGCTGCTGCTGCTGGTACTGGTCACCTGTAGACCTGTTCCTCCGTCCTAGACGTCCACCTAAAAAGTTGAAGTCTATGAGGCGAGACAATTGTACATAATTGTCCCAGCGAGAGTTATAACTCTCCGCCAGAAGCTTTATTATAACATCAAAGAATAACTTAAGCAGTAAAAACTTACATAATATTCAATAGCAGATGCAGTTGTAAACAAGAGTTCAACATTTATCAAGCATGAAGAACATATGCACTATACAATGCAACATCAATCAATTAGCTCATAGTTACCTTCAACAGGTATACTACGCTTGTAGATTATGTTTTTCAAACAGTCTTATTATTATGCCCTGTGGAGATGAGGTTTACCACTCATACCCCAACCAATCACTGTTAAGTGCCTTAGTATCATACTAGGTCATCGAAAGAGCCGGATTCTCATGACCTTCACCTTCCTCAGTCAGTAAGAGGATCACTTGTAGGACATCTTGTGTCTCTACTATTATAGCTCACCAGGGTAATCTGGTCCTTCCCTATTTTAGAGTTATAGTGGCGTTCTGTACTCTCTTTGTCATCAGGAGATTTCATGTTTATCTTCCACTGATACAGATATCTTTGCTTTCCTTGTCATCAGGAGGTTTCATGTTTACCATCCACTGATACGGTATGAGTTTTGTAGTGAAGGATTGACGGATTATACATCTACATCAAATTCCTACACTAGGATGTAAGGTTCTACACATCCATATACCCCACATACTCAACAGTATGTGATCCAGGAGTTCCCTTGGGAAAACCTGTTTCACCATCATTTGATCTCTGACAATGATGGATCTATGATCAGGGCTTCTACATTACACTTGATTAGTTAGGTACATTCAGTATTCTTTTAACATCATACATTGTTCTTCAAACAATAATAGTAGCACAACAGCTAAGAAAGTAGAATACTAAATGTAACAAACCTAACTCACATCAATCATCATTTCTCAGTATACTCATCACAAGTCATCTCTAAAGCATGACCTTGATGGTATTCATGGCTCTTACAGCCCATTAAAACTTAGGATGCCACTGACAAGGCATCAAAATATTTTACTATTCATAAAGCTAACAACATGCTTTCAATGAATATAATATCATCATCCATACCTGGATATGATCACCTTCATATCAGAACCTGCATGGTTAATTCAACTGATAAAGGTAGTTCAAAACAAGAATATACTTTTCACTCTTGTCATAAGGGCTAAGTTCTCTGATTCTCACCAATTAGAGTTTGCTACTCATATTGCATGTCATCACCCTTGGATTAGGGTTTACTATTCACATTACATGTCATCACACTTGAATTAGGGTTTACTATTCACATTATGGTGAATTGAACTCATAATATCATCATGTATGAGGAACATCATCATTGATGCTCTCAGATTAGTTTAAGATTCATCATTTATCATAATTAGGGTTCCATGATCTCACATAGGTGGATCATACCCTAATCATGCACATTCATGTGTATTGAAGATACTTTACTTGAATTTCCATCAAAAAAGGGTACTTTATCTTTTTTAAGATACTTTCTCTCTCCTCATACTTGTAGATGGTGATAACACCAATCTAGATCAGGTTGGGTTAAGTCCACTTTGATTATCATAGACCAAATCACCACTATTAAGTGATTAGGGTTTGATTAGAATAAGGTTTCACTCAATTGAACCTTTCAAGGGTATTATGGTAAATTACACATTGATCATCATCATGGTTTAATTTACTAACCACTTGACCCTTAATGTCTTTTGGTATCATTAGGGTTTAGGTTGAACAACTATTAAACCATTTAAGCCTTCAAGGCATTAGGCAGACTTAACTTCAAAAGTCTCCAATAGGTTTCACACCTTCAACCTTCATACGATCTTGAGGTCGAATGCCCTCAATTCGATCTTGAGGTCGTATGCCCTCATTCGATCTTGAGGTCGTATGCCCTCATTCGATCTTGAGGTCGTATGCCCTCATTCGATCTTGAGGTCGAATGACCTTATACGGTCTTGAGGTCGAATGACCTTATACGGTTTGAGGTCGAATGATCTTATACGGTTTGAGGTCGAATGATCTTATACGGTTTGAGGTCAAATGATATTATACGGTTTGAGGTCGAATGATCTTATACGGTTTGAGGTCGAATGATCTTATACGGTTTGAGGTCGAATGATCTTAAACGGTTTGAGGTCGAATGATCTCCAGAGTGGTTCAAAGGGTAAACTCGATTAGGGTTTCCTATGTTGAAGCCATCAATTGGTCTCAAGCTTGCTAACCACTTACCAATTGAGACAATTACGGTTAGCCTTAACCACTTGGTCACTCAATTGACCCTCAATTGATATCCAATTAGGGTTGGAGATGGTTCAATTAAAGGCTATAAACATTCAACCATCAACACTCAACAATGTGAATCAAATCGGAGTTGAACCCATTAATTGACCTCCAATTGGGCTCAAACTTGGCCCAAACGGTCTTGGGATCATTTGTATATACTCCAAACGGTCTTGAGACCGTTTTCCCAAGAATTCATCAAAATCTAGATTGATTTGATAGGGGTTGAACCTTAATTAAGTCACAAATCAGCAATTTGATTATTTCAATAACCCATTGTAATTGGGCCCTCAATTGATCAAATTACCTTAACCCTAGACCTCAAAACGGTCTTGGATTGTCACCAAACGGTCTTGAGACCATTTGGATGAGTTCCAAACGGTCTTGAGACCGTTTGCCCATCCATTCTTTGGACTCTAGTGAAAATTCATCAAGGTTTGATTTATTGAGTTGATCATTACATCAATGCTTAATTGCAATGTAATTTAGTATCTTTGTACCTTCAATTGGTAAACTATACTTGACCTTAGACCTCCATACGGTCTTGGGTGATCCCCAAATGGTCTTGAGACCGTTTGGATGATTCCCCAAACGGTCTTGAGACCGTTTGGGCTAATCAACCCAAAATCTCAAATTAGCTCATTGTGATTTCAACACTGATTTCAATTAGGGTTTGCCCTAGTAATCAACCTTCAACTCTTAACTCGTTTGGAATTAGTCCATCAAATTTGGTGAGTCATTAATTAACATCATTATGAACAGTAATCTCATACGGTCAACGCTTAGTCAACCATATTATATGGTCTTGAGACCGTTTTCCCAAAAAGGGCAAATTAAACACATTGAAAATCAGAACTAAATGCAATTGAATGTGCTAATTGTTTTACCTATATCTCACGATTCCTTCGGATTTAACCTCTAAAATTTTGTGGGTGATTAACCTACATAATTATGAACAGGATTCTCATACGGTCCACGCTTGTTCAACGCAGCCATACGGTCTTGAGACCGTATGCCTTCATACGACCTTGAAACCGTTTGCCCATCAAACGGTTTTGCAAACCGTATGGGCACATGGTTGAGGTCGTATGGTAAAGTGGAAAACCGTGGATAAACATAGGAAATAACGCCCTCATCTTATAGCTCAAGAAAATCAACAGTTCCTCACGGATTAGCTTGCAAGAAAGCAAGGGAAGATAGGGAAGAAGAAGAACTAGCAACTAAAAGCATGGAAAAGATGTATATAACAAAACATAGGTTTAGAGTTATAAAACCCGCCTAAAGCTTGCTCCTTGAGCTCCAAGCCTTTAATGGCGTCCTAGAAGCTTCATAGGTCGTCCAAGGTGAATCCTCCAAGAAAAGTTGAGAAGAGATGGCTAGAAAGATAGAGCTAAGTGAGCTAGCCATGAATTTGACCTTGAATTTGAGTTTCATCCAAGAATTTAAGAAAAAGGAAGGATCCAAACCTACCTTGCACTCCCCCGGTCGTCCTCCTGAGCTCCAGAGCTCTCCTTAGTCGGTTGAGCAAGGGGGAACAGTGAAGGAAACGAAAGAAACATTCCTTTGCTAAGTGAGGAAAAGGGCTTATATACTTGGGTGGAATTTCAACATAAGTACATAGGTTTTCCTCATTTTCTCATCTAAGTCCTCCCTTTCTTTTATGCTCGTCCCTTCATCTTATTTCTAAGGACAAACTTCTTCTAAGGTCAAGAAATGAAGGCAAGAAGATCAACTTATTACTAAAGCACACACATAAAATGGCTATAGTACTTACACCTTGATTATTCAATCACAAAGGTGTTTTTCATTATATGATTATTCAATTGAAGTGACTTCTTCATCATTTCTTCTATAAATGATGACAAGAGTCTTAAAATATATTTTATATGGTGTATTTTACAAGTTGCACCCCTCAAATTGGGTAAATTGCACTTTACTCCAATTTAGGGTTTCAAGCACAGGGATTGCTTCCACAGCTGCACCTTGGTGCTCAAGCTTGGGAAATCCCTCGAACTTTACCATAATCATTCTTATGATGTCTCAACATCAGGGGAACATCTCAACATGTGTAAATTTCAAGTTACCCCTTCTAACTGGGTAAATTGCACGTAGGTCCCTGTATTACAAAACAATCAATTCAACATTGTTTAAAAGGGACAGAAAAGGAAAAGTATGTTCCTCAGGAACTTAATTACATGCAAAAAGATAATCACCAGTATCTTAATTACATAATTAGGCAAAAACACCTAGGGTTAACTCATACCCCAGGTCAGGGATGTTACAAATTATCCACCCCTTACAAGGATTTCGTCCCCGAAATCGATAAAACATATTAAGAGAAAAGGGTAGGGTATTTCCTTCTCATCTCATCCTCTAGTTCCCAAGTGGCTTCTTCAACACCACGGTGGTTCTAGAGGACTTTCACAAGGCTTAAATTTTTCTTCTTTAACTTTTTAATTCTGTTATCAAGGATTGACACCGGTCCTTCCTCATAAGATATATCATCATTCAATTCTACCTCCATAGGTTGTAGAATTGACTCAGTATCAGGGTGACATTTCTTTAGAATAGAAATGTGAAACACAGGATGTAACCTCTGTAACTCTGGTGGTAGCTCTAGTTTATAGGCTACTTGTCCAATCTGTTCAATGATTGGATAAGGCCCCATAAATCTAGGAGCTAACTTCCCTTTCCTTCCAAAACGAAGGACTCCTTTCCAAGGCGAGACCTTGAGATACACTCTGTCTCCAACCTGGAACTCTAAGGGTCTACGATGCTTGTCAGCATAAGATTTCTGCCTATCCTGTGCAGTCTTAATCTGTTGTTGTATTACCTTAATCTTCTCTGTGGTCTGCTGCACAAGATCAGGACCTAACAACTGATGCTCACCAGTCTCATACCAGCACAAAGGTGATCTACAACGTCTACCATATAAGGCTTCATAAGGTGCCATATCAATACTATGTTGATAGCTATTGTTATAGGCAAACTCTATCAAGCTTAGGTGTAGATCCCAACTTCCGGTAAACTGGAGAACACATGCTCTCAACAGGTCTTCTAAGGTTTGTATAGTTCTTTCCGACTATCCATCAGTCTGCGGATGAAAGGCCGTACTAAACCTTAGCTTGGTGCCTAAGGCTCTGTGTAACTGTTCCCAAAAATGACTTGTAAACTGAGGACCTCTATCAGAAACTATTGTGACAGGAACTCCGTGCAAATGCACTATCTCTTGTACATACAAATGTGATAACCTTTCAGCAGAATAGGTTGTTTTGACAGGTAAGAAATGCGCTGTCTTTGTCAACCTATCTACAACTACCCAAATGGAATCATGTCCTTTGTTTGTCCTAGGTAGGCCAACAACAAAATCCATGGTAACATGATCCCACTTCCACTGTGGTATGGGTAAATGTTGCATTGTTCCTGCAGGCTTCTGGTGTTCAGCTTTAACTTGCTGACACACATGATACCTCAGAACAAACTCTGCAACATCCTTCTTCATTCCAGGCCACCAATATAGTTCCTTTAAATTACGATACATCTTGGTGCTCCCTGGATGCATAACATACATCGAAGAATGAGCTTCTTCCAGGACTAACTTCCTCAAGTTATCCACATATGGCACTATCATCCTCCCATGATAGCATGCTACATGATCATCCTAGTCATGGAAACCATCTCGCTTCTCATTTCCATACTCTGACCTAATCTGCTGAACTGCAGCATCATCTTGCTGTGCTTCCTTAATCTACTCTCTTAGGGTAGGTTTAATATGCATCTCAGCCATCAACCCAGCTAACAATGACACCTTCAACTGTACATTGTCTTGCCTTAAAGAGATAAGCATATCTCTCTTAGAGCATACTAAAGAGTTTAGTTGTGCTCTATCCATGGTTGATGTTTCTGATTTCCTACTCAAGGCATCTGCAACAACATTGGCCTTTCCCGGATGGTAATCAATTGTACAATCATAGTCCTTGATTAACTCCATCCAGCGACGTTGCCTCATGTTAAGCTCATGCTGAGAGAAGATATACTTAAGGTTCTTGTGGTCTGTGAAAATTTGGAATGTCTCTCTGTAGAGATAATGCCTCCAGATCTTCAAGGCATGAACCACAGCAGCTAACTCGAGATCGTGTGTCGGATAATTCTCCTCGTGTTTCTTAAGCTGTCGAGAAGCAAAAGAAATCACTTGTTTATCCTGCATCAACACACATCCAAGTCCATTCTTGGAGGCATCACAGAAGACTACATATCCTTTTCCTTGCTCAGGTAGCACAAGCACATGTGCACTTGTTAACCTCTCCTTCAACAACTAGAAAGACTGTTGACACTTATCACTCCAAGAAAAAGGAATATCTTTCTGGGTTAACTTGGTCAAGGGTAAGGCTATAGAACTAAAGTTCTTAATGAACCTTCGATAATAGCCAGCTAACCCCAAGAAACTTCGAATCTCCGTCGGTGTCTTCGGTTGTTCCCACTGTAGAACAGATTCTACCTTTGTAGGGTCAACACGAATTCCTGAGGCAGATATCACATGTCCTAGAAAAGATACCTCCGGCAGCCAGAACTCACACTTGCTAAACTTAGCATACAGCTTGTGTTCTCTTAGCAAGGTCAAAGCTTGGCGAAGATGCTGCTCATGCTGCTGAGCATCATTACTATAGATCAGAATGTCATCTATGAAGACGACAACACACTGATCAAGGAAAGGTCGGAAAACTCTATTCATGAGTTCCATAAATGCAGCTGGTGCATTGGTTAGTCCAAACGACATAACCGTGAACTCATAGTGACCATACCTTGTCCTAAAGGCAGACTTGGATATGTCACTATCCTTAATACGAAGTTGATGATACCCAGACCTCAAGTCTATTTTTGAAAAGACTGTTGCACCACGCAACTGGTCAAAGAGATCATCAATCCTTGGCAGAGGGTACTTGTTCTTTATTGTTACTTTATTGAGTTGTCTATAGTCAATGCACAACCGCATTGACCCATCTTTCTTTTTAACAAACAAGACCGGAGCACCCCAAGGTGAAGTGCTCGGTCGGATAAAACCCTTCTCAAGTAACTCTTGAAGCTGTTTCTTGAGTTCTGCCATCTCGGCAGGCGCCATCCTATACGAAGTCTGGGCTATGGGTTTCGTATCTGGAATTAGATTGATTTCAAAATCAATCTCCGGAGGTGGTGGTATACCAGGAAGTTCTTCAGGAAACACATCCTCGAATTCCCCGACTATGGAAACTTCGACAGGATTGGAACTTTCCTTGGTAACATCTACCACATGGGCCAAGAATGCATAAAATCCTTGCCTCAAAAGCTTATCAGCAACCATAGCTGACACAAGACAGGTGGGTAGAATCTTTCTTTCACCTTGAAAGATCCATGTGTTGCTTTCATCAGCAAACACAGCCAACTTGGACTCACAATCCAAGACAACTCTATACCTTTCTAAGGTATCCATCCCGAGGATTATATCAAATCCTTGCATATCAAGCGGTATAAGATCCACTTGAATGCGATGGTCAGAAAAGAAGAGGATGCAGGGAGAGCATACCTCCTGCAAAACGGAAGACCCACTCAACGGAGTCTCCAACAACAAACTATCTGCCCTATGACTAACAGTCACATTGCAGTTACGAATCACTCTATGAGTGATGAAAGAGTGCGTAGCACCCGGGTCAATTAGAACAGATACAACACAGGATGTAGACATATCAGGATATAAAAGTTCCATCTGACCTGCCACTACCCGTGGATTGACCACTGCATCTGGTGGGTTCATAGCATAGAACCTCACTGTCGCCTGGTGTTGAGGTGGTGCTGATGATCCAGCTTGAGACGCTTGTCCACATCCTCGAGCTGCTCCTTGAGATTGCATTCTCTGAGATCCTTGTTGATTCTGTCTCGGAGGCTGTGTCACACTGACAGGCCTAGAACGGCAATCCTTCATCAAGTGTCCCACCTTACCACAGTTGTAGCATCTCCTCTCCTGTTGTTGTGGTCGGGGTGGTCCAGTAACTGACATCGATGCAGAACTGTGAGTCCCTTGAAGCGGTTGACTCCATCCTCTACCTCTGCTTGGTGACCACTGAGTTTGAGAACTCGATCTGGATGGTGGAGGGTTAGGTGCAGAGAATCTAGGTTTCTTGAAATCCCTAGATGAAGAACCCTGGAACTGTGGATATCTTTTCTGGGTTTGTCTCTTCTCAACCACAGATATCTCTATCCTTCGGACTGACTCAACGAAGGTAGAGAATCTCTCTCGGTTTTCTAAGGCAGACACAGGGGTTGACATATCAGCATTCAAACCCTTCTCGAATCTCCTGATTCTTTCCTCATCTGTGGCAGCCATGTGCGAACAGAACCGCAACAATTCCATGAACTTAGCTTCATACTCGCTAATGTTCATCATGCCCTGCCTCATTCTCTCAAACTGAGAGATCTTCTCATCTAGGAAAGTCTTTGGAAAATATCTATTGATAAATTCCCGACGAAACTCTTCCCACGAGAACTCTATTCCAGGTCTCTTCTGCTCTTCCATGTTCCATCAGTGACCAGCACTGCCTTTGAGAAGATAGACAGCATGTCTAACCTTCTCAGCCTCCGGGATAATAAGAATCCTAAAAGCCTTCTCCAACTCTGTTAACCACAGATCAACATCTGCGGGGTCGGCAGTCCCAAAGTACTCGGTAGCTCCGATACGACGAAGTCGCTCGAACGTCTTACCGATACCTTGTCCTTCAGGTTGGGCAGGTGCCCTAGGTGCAGGCATGGGAATCCTATCGGTGATGTGTGTCATGGCAGTCATAAACTGCCCAAACATCGTCTGAACTGCTGGGTTACCCATGTCAGCTGGGTCAAACTGGGGTGGCTCAGGTGTAGGCTGTTCTATTTCTGGAACCCTTGCACCACCTCGAGGTGCACTAGCACTACTCTCTGCCACGTACTCATCATGTGGCTCTGCCATCCTTATGTATCTTCTTCTCCTGAGGAGCAGAAGATTCTATTAGATAAGGAAGAGATACTAAGGATAGACTCGACATCCTAAGTCCTATGCCTCTGTAGACTCAACGGACCTAGAGCTCTGATACCACTAATTGTGGGCTCTGATATCCAAACCACGATATAAACACGATTTAAACTTAGCGGAAGCGAATCGATTAACAGTGGAAGACAAAAATCACGGATAATTAAAACTTTTCGAGACAAGAGCTTGAATCCATAAAGCTTCATTCATAAAAGGAGATAAACTATTTATATCTCATGATAATTACTTCTTGAGTAATTATATACAACAAGATACAAAATCTCAAGAACTCATAACCAAAAGACTCCAAGACCTGAGAGTACAGAGGACACATAGGACTGACTCTAACTACACCACATGGCAGGCTAAATCTCCACCTGAGATTTACTGCTGCTCCCGGTGCTGCTGCTGCTGGTACTGGTCACCTGTAGACCTGTTCCTCCGTCCTCGACGTCCACCTAAAAAGTTGAAGTCTACGGGGTGAGACAATTGTACATAATTGTCCCAGCAAGAGTTATAACTCTCCGCCAGAAGCTTTATTATAACATCAAAGAATAACTTAAGCAGTAAAAACTTACATAATATTCAATAGCAGATGCAGTTGTAAACAAGAGCTCAACATTTATGAAGCATGAAGAACATATGCACTATACAGTGCAACATCAATCAATTAGCTCATAGTTACCTTCAACAGGTATACTATGCTTGTAGATTATGTTTTTCAAACAGTCTTATTATTATGCCCTATGGAGATGAGGTTTACCACTCATACCCCAACCAATCACTGTTAAGTGCCTTAGTATCATACTAGGTCATCGAAAGAGCCGGATTCTCATGACCTTCACCTTCCTCAGCCAGTAAGAGGATCACTTGTAGGACATCTTGTGTCTCTACTATTATAGCTCACCAGGGTAATCTGGTCCTTTGCTATTTTAGAGTTACAGTGGCGTTCTGTACTCTCTTCGTCATCAGGAGATTTCATGTTTATCTTCCACTGATACGGATATCTTTGCTTTCCTTGTCATCAGGAGGTTTCATGTTTACCATCCACTGATACGGTATGAGTTTTGTAGTGAAGGATTGACGGATTATACATCTACATCAAATTCCAACACTAGGATGTAAGGTTCTACACATCCATATACCCCAAATACTCAACAGTATGTGATCCAGGAGTTCCCTTGGGAAAACCTGTTTCACCATCATTTGATCTCTGACAATGATGGATCTATGATCAGGGCTTCTACATTACACTTGATTAGTTAGGTACATTCAGTATTCTTTTAACATCATACATTGTTCTTCAAACAATAACAGTAGCACAACAACTAAGAAAGTAGAATACTAAATGTAACAAACCTAACTCACATCAATCATCATTTCTCAGTATACTCATCACAAGTCATCTCTAAAGCATGACCTTGATGGTATTCATGGCTCTTACAGCCCATTAAAACATAAGATGCCACTGACAAGGCATCAAAATATTTTACTTTTCATAAAGCTAACAACATGCTTTCAATGAATATAATATCATCATCCATACCTGGATATGATCACCTTCATATCAGAACCTGCATGGTTAATTCAACTGATAAAGGTAGTTCAAAACAAGAATATACTTTTCACTCTTGTCATAAGGGCTAAGTTCTCTGATTCTCATCAATTAGAGTTTGCTACTCATATTGCATGTCATCACCCTTGGATTAGGGTTTACTATTCACATTACATGTCATCACCCTTGAATTAGGGTTTACTATTCACATTATGGTGAATTGAACTCATAATATCATCATGTATGAGGAACATCATCATTGATGCTCTCAAATTAGTTTAAGATTCATCATTTATCATAATTAGGGTTCCATGATCTCACATAGGTGGATCATACCCTAATCATGCACATTCATGTGTATTGAAGATACTTTACTTGAATTTCCATCAAAAAAGGGTACTTTCTCTTTCTTAAGATACTTTCTCTCTCCTCATACTTGTAGATGGTGATAACACCAATCTAGATCAGATTGGGTTAAGTCCACTTTGATTATCACAGACCAAATCACCACTATTAAGTGATTAGGGTTTGATTAGAATAAGGTTTCACTCAATTGAACCTTTCAAGGGTATTATGGTAAATTACACATTGATCATCATCATGGTTTAATTTACTAACCACTTGACCCTTAATGTCTTTTGGTATCATTAGGGTTTAGGTTGAACAACTATTAAACCATTTAAGCCTTCAAGGCATTAAGCAGACTTAACTTCAAAAGTATCCAATAGGTTTCACACCTTCAACCTTCATACGATCTTGAGGTCGAATGCCCTCAATTCGATCTTGAGGTCGTATGCCCTCATTCGATCTTGAGGTCGTATGCCCTCATTCGATCTTGAGGTCGTATGCCCTCATTCGATCTTGAGGTCAAATGACCTTATACGGTCTTGAGGTCGAATGACCTTATACGGTTTGAGGTCGAATGATCTTATACGGTTTGAGGTCAAATGATCTTATACGGTTTGAGGTCGAATGATCTTATACGGTTTGAGGTCGAATGATCTTATACGGTTTGAGGTCGAATGATCTTATACGGTTTGAGGTCGAATGATCTCCAAAGTGGTTCAAAGGGTAAACTCGATTAGGGTTTCCTATGTTGAAGCCATCAATTGGTCTCAAGCTTGCTAACCACTTACCAATTGAGACAATTAGGGTTAGCCTTAACCACTTGGTCACTCAATTGATATCCAATTAGGGTTGGAGATGGTTCAATTAAAGTCTATAAACGTTCAACCATCAACACTCAACAATGTGAATCAAATCAAAGTTGAACCCATCAATTGACCTCCAATTGGGCTCAAACTTGGCCCAAACGGTCTGGGGATCGTTTGGATATACTCCAAACGGTCTTGAGACCATTTGCCCAAGAATTCATCAAAATCTAGATTGATTTGATAGGGGTTGAACCTTAATTAAGTCACAAATCAGCAATTTGATTATTTCAATAACCCATTGTAATTGGGCCCTCAATTGATCAAATTACCTTAACCCTAGACCTCCAAACGGTCTTGGATTGTCACCAAACGGTCTTGAGACCGTTTGCCCATCCATCCTTTGGACTCTAGTGAAAATTCATCAAGGTTTGATTTATTGAGTTGATCATTACATCAATACTTAATTGCAATGTAATTTAGTATCTTTGTACCTTCAATTGGTCAACTATACTTGACCCCAGACCTCCATACGGTCTTGGGTGATCCCCAAACGGTCTTGAGACCGTTTGGATAATTCCCCAAACGGTCTTGAGACCGTTTGGGCTAATCAACCCAAAATCTCAAATTAGCTCATTGTGATTTCAGCACTGATTTCAATTAGGGTTTGCCCTAGTAATCAACCTTCAACTCTTGACTCGTTTGGAATTAGTCCATCAAATTTGGTGAGTCATTAATTAACATCATTGTGAACAGTAATCTCATACGGTCAATGCTTAGTCAACCATCCTATACGGTCTTGAGACCGTTTTCCCAAAAAGGGCAAATTAAACAGATTGAAAATCAGAAGTAAATTCAATTGAATTTGCTAATTGTGTTACCTATATATCACGATTCCTTTGGAGTTAACCTCTCAAAGTTTGTGGGTGATTAACCTACATAATTATGAACAGGATTCTCATACGGTCCATGCTTGGTCAATGCAGCCATACGGTCTTGAGACCGTATGCCTTCATACGACCTTGAAACCGTTTGCCCATCAAACGGTTTTGCAAACCGTATGGGCACATGGTTGAGGTCGTATGGTAAAGTGGAAAACCGTGGATAAACATAGGAAATAACGCCCTCATCTTATAGCTCAAGAAAATCAACAGTTCCTCACGGATTTGCTTGCAAGAAAGCAAGGGAAGATATGGAAGAAGAAGAACTAGCAACTAAAAGCATAGAAAAGATGTATATAACAAAACATAGGTTTAGAGTTATAAAACCCGCCTAAAGCTTGCTCCTTGAGCTCCAAGATTTCGAGCTCCAAGCCTTTAATGGCGTCCTAGAAGCTTCATAGGTCGGCCAAGGTGAATCCTCCAAGAAAAGTTGAGAAGAGATGGCTAGAAAGATAGAGCTAAGTGAGCTAGCCATGAATTTGACCTTGAATTCGAGTTTCATCCAAGAATTTAAGAAAAAGGAAGGATCCAAACCTACCTTGCACTCCCCCGGTCGTCCTCCTGAGCTCCAGAGCTCTCCTTAGTCAGTTGAGCAAGGGGGAACAGTGAAGGAAACGAAAGAAACATTCCTTTGCTAAGTGAGGAAAAGGGCTTATATACTTGGGTGGAATTTCAACATAAGTACATAGGTTTTCCTCATTTTCTCATCTAAGTCCTCCTTTTCTTCTATGCTCGTCCCTTCATCTTATTTCTAAGGACAACCTTCTTCTAAGGTCAAGAAATGAAGGCAAGAAGATCAACTTATTACTAAAGCACACACATAAAAGGGCTATAGTACTTACACCTTGATTATTCAATCACAAAGGTGTTTTTCATTATATGATTATTTAATTGAAGTGACTTCTTCATCATTTCTTCTCTAAATGATGACAAGAGTCTTAAAAGATATTTTAGATGGTGTATTTTACAAGTTGCAACCCTCAAATTGGGTAAATTGCACTTTACTCCAATTTAGGGTTTCAAGCACATGGATTGCTTCCACAGCTGCACCTTGGTGCTCAAGCTTGGGAAATCCCTCGAACTTTACCATAATCATTCTTATGATGTCTCAACATCAAGGGAACATATCAACATGTGCAAATTGCAAGTTACCCCTTCTAACTGGGTAAATTGCACATAGGTCCCTGTATTACAAAACAATCAATTCAACATTGTTTAAAAGGGACAAAAAAGGAAAAGTATGTTCCTCAGGAACTTAATTACATGCAAAAAGATAATCACCAGTATCTTAATTACATAATTAGGCAAAAACACCTAGGGTTAACTCATACCCCAGGTCAGGGATGTTACAATAAAATTGTCATACAATGAATCCCCGGGCTACTCCCGGTCCTAAAGATGAAGGGGATTAGCCCTGCATGGTCATCTCACACAAGTACAAGGTAGAGGTAGGGGAAATCATGTGAAAAACATGGAATGAAAGGGAAAACCCCTGAACGGAGAAGAACCGGTTGATCCTTTGCGTGGAACACGTGCTCTCCCGCCTTTCGGTGGTGAAATCCGTCTTCTGCGGCGTCCGGATCGACTGGTATGAGCTTCTGGCCTCCGTTCTCCTCTCCACTGCTCCTCGGTACTTGTGCAATGGCTAATCCGATCCCCTTGTCCTCTGGGCGGCCGTCCTTAGGTATAAGTCCCTAATTAGGTCGTTAATTGACTCCAGCCGTCCGATTGAGATCAATCTGAATCCAACGCATATCTGACGGCGTCGATACCATCGACGCGGGTCGATGGTATCGACCCCGTGTGGTAGCGGAAGCCCTTGATTTCTTTTCATCTGAGTGCCTGATGCAGTCTCGATACCATCGACTTGGGTCAATGGTATCGACTTCCTGTAGGCGTCAGTTTTGTCATTTTGCGTCGCTGTAGCCTCCGTGCATCGATGGTATCGACTTGGTGTCGATACTATCGACTGCTTCTTCGCCAACAACCTGAAGGTGACTCGATACCATCGACATTCCTGTCGATAGTATCGATGCTTTGCTGCTCCTCTCGACTGGCAAACTGTGACCAAGTCGATGGTATGGACTTCCGTCGATGGTATGGACTTCCGTCGATGGTATCGACTTCCGTCGATGGTATCGACGGAAGCAAATACTCGTTTGTCCTGAAATTCAAAGAAAAAATCACATCAATTCACACAAATAATAATAATTTGACAATTAATGCTAAAAAATGATGAAATAAAGGGGATTTGACATAAAATAGTGGCAAAGACCAAAATGGATGAATTATGCAATATTAACCATAAAAATGACTAATAAAAGCATAAAACACATATCAAACAGGTTTATAAATGCGACTCAAAATGATCACATCAAACTACCCTAAGCTTGAACGTTGCTTGCCCTCGAGCAACTAATCCTTAGAATAGAATTGCCAATGTCAACTGAAAAACAACACGAAACACCCAACATCCCATATGACTCCCACCGGACATTCACATACCGTCCCTCTCTAACCACGGAACGGTAATTACCCTAAAGGTGACAATAATCATACATAAAAGAAATTGACCTCAAAACTGATGAACACTATCACATAAGGCAGTTAACATAATAAAACTCGCCGGTTCAGCCTTGGTACATCTTGTGATCTCCTATACTACGTTGCTCGCCCTAACTACCATCTATATGGAAGCAGTTCTCCTGATGTACATTAGTGAGGAGAAATTCACGGTGGCCTACCAATCCGAGCAACGGGTGGATGAAGATGGGTGGTTCATGGAAGACAATGGAAGTATTACACAAGTTCAACATGCATAAAACAAAATGTGTCCTAAATGATGCAAATGCACATGAAAAATGCCCTAATGCCTAAAATTGGGTGGAATGATGCATGTACTAACCATACATCTCAAAATGAAATGTAACTTCTAATTAAGCTACATCATGTACTCAATTATCTCGAATTGCAGATGATATTATGTTCCTTTCTCCTTCTTATTCTTATTGCTTCTACATAACTCTTTTTCATTATGCAGATTTTCTTTCAGATTTTTTTTCTTCAACCCTTTATATCCACGATTGATAATGAATATTTTATCGGGCTTATTCTTCATACTAAAAAATTTGCCCTATTCAGAAGGTATGGAACAGTTTAGTTCACTATTTTAAGGAAAATTAAGATACATTATGTACTTTATGCATGAAAATTATGAATGCAACTACATGGCATGCACCGAAGGGTAATGTGCATGAATCACTATACTTCATTTTTTTTAATACAAAACATATGGAAGGTTGCGATGCAAGTCCTATCTAGATGCTATGCAAACAAAAGGAATTAAAACTGCACTTTACTTCCAATTCTTGGGTGGATTATGGAAAAATGAAGTGGAACGATCACAAGACTAGATGACTGAACCTTAGAAAGATATTATGCGTCCCTCCTTACTGACCTGTATAGTAGTTTAGAGGGTTCTCTCTCTTACATCCAATTAAAGTCTCATTACCATTTGGTCAGATTAGGCTCAAACAACAATTTCTATCCACTTTCATGAATCATTAGGAGTACAGGTGTGAGTTGTTGTTTTAGAGTTGACAGAACCAATCATTTTCATAGTATGTGTGCCCAAGATTAAACAAAACAAGCTTTTCAAACACAAAAAAAAAAAATTCAAATTTCCCTTGATTTTTCCTTGCACTACTAAAGAGATGACACACCATTATGACATCCACGATTACACTAGATAGCATGTGGATCCTACAAAAACTAAAAAAAAAACAAGAAAACAAATAATAAGAATAAAAGCAATAATGTTAAAAACTAAAAACAATAAAAGATAAAGTTGTTCCAACTACCCCCCTAAGCTTGAATTCGACTATGGCCTCATAGTAAAAAACAAACTTAAAGATTGGAACAGTGATACCAGATCAGTCCTGTGGTGGTGGAGGCGGGTATTGCGGCGCCGTGGGGTCCCAAGACGGGTATTGCCCCTGAAAGGTCGGATCATACTGGGGCATCGGAGGAGGCTGTGGATACCTCCCAAAATAATTCTGGCTCTAGTAATGATCGTAAAACGGCTGCTGTTGCTGCTCCATCCTGTGCAGCCGATCATGGATGTTCTCCTGATTTGCAAAAAGAAGGCGCTCATTCTCGAAGATCGCCTGCTGGTTGACGAAGAGCCGGTTGGTGGTGTCTTGAATACCGACATAGGCAGCTGTGTGGCTATGCTACGTCTGATGGATGTCCTGCAGCATATTGTACATGCCTTGCATGGAATAGGCATCCTCGCTGGGCTGCGAGGGCTGTGGTGATGGCGGCGTAGGCTGTGATGATGAAGACGCACCCGGATGCATCCGAGGGCGCTTCCGGGGTGCTACTCGTGCTCGAAGAGGTGTAAGGGTCTCCTCTTCCTCCTCAGCCTCGTCGTCCTGTCCGTCGTCGCCACCGTCATTTCCGCCTTCTTCATCGGAGTTGGCGATAGCTATGATTGGCCATCGAAAATGTTGTGCTCCCTCGATGTTGAAGACCGGATCAGGCAGCGCGCACTCCTGGTACGCTTGATTTACGTGGCAATGCGCAAAAGCCACGCCAGCTCAGAGAAGAACGAGATTGGCTCGGTGTAGATGTTGCAAGTTGACCTTGCTTCTCGTAGAAAGAGGAGTCAGCTGATCAAGATTCAAGCCCAAGTAGAGGGCTATCTTGGTGACAAGCCCCCCAAAATGAATCGGGTCTTTTATCGTGCTCCTCTTCACCGCCAATACTCGTTGTAGAAAGAATGCACCCCAGTTGCATTCTTGGTGCTTCAGGAGCTGATATAAGAAGAAAAGATCCGTCTCCTGAAATTTTCTTAGCGCCAGATCACTTCGAGCAAAGATGGTGGAACTCAACATCCGGTGCAATACCCGAACAAACGGGTGCTCGAAGTCGGCTACCGCAGTGTTGTGGTAGCTCACCGACCTCCCTTGTGGTACCGTCACCAACTCGGAGAAGAGAGCGTCGTAGTTGGTGCGGTTATCCGGCCGCCGGTGGTCGTACGGAGAATGATTCCAATTGAAGATCCTGTTGAATTGGCGAAGCATGAGGGTATAGTTACGGTTGTACAGCCGGAAAGACACCCGGCCCTTTATCCATTCTCGGTCGGTGGCGACGACGTCGTTGGGCACGACGCAGACGTCAAGTGACGCCATGAAGTCTGCCACCAACTCTTTGTAGGTTGGCCACTCGCCGAAAAACGGCTGGCCATCAGCATGGTACTGTAACTCATCGGGCCTCCTGCTTGTACGTTTCGCCTGCCCTTGCATAACATAGGCCAAATTGGCCTCGAATCCGAGGTCTCGGATCATTTCCCGGTCCACATACCGGGTGGGTTCGATCTTCCTTTTTAAGATCTCCTCATAGATCTTCTTCACCTCTGTGGAAGGATGCATCATGCGCGGCCGTGCAACCGACCCGGGAGGAGGTGGCACAAACTCTGGGATATCCTCTGGGTCCGCACGTGAAGAAGATGCTCCAGCGACGTGAACCATGTTGTCGACGAGAAAGGGATTAGAAAGAGAGCTCGGTGCAGAATGGAGATATGAATCTCCGCTCGGTGACGATCGTCACTCGGTGATGCTGGTCTTCGCTCTTGGATGGCTCGGGGAAGTGCTCGGCACAAAGGGAGGAGATCACTCTGAAGGTGTGACGTCAAATGACGTAAGGATTCTCCTTAAATAGACTTGGCCGACGCCACTGTTAGCTCGTCGATACCATCGACGCGAGTCGATGGTATCGACGCTGGTCGATGCTATCCGCCCCTCACATGGTATCGACGGTCGTCGATTGCTGGATATTGAAACACGGATCGCTGACGTGTCGATACCATCGACCTAGGTCGATGGTATCGACGCTGCACCCAGATCGATGATGTGGAAGCCGCGATCACCGTCGATTTGTTTGCTCGGATCGATGACATGGATGGTCGATACCATCAACTCGGGTCGATGGTATCGACTTTCCTTCATTGCGACACCGCCACTTTGCATTTCAACCTGTAACCATGTCGATACCATCGACATGGCCGTCGATGGTATCGAGTTGACTGTGACATATCAGTATGAACTTCTCCAGAGATCTCAATGGTATCGACGCCTGTGTCGATACTATCGACTTTTCCTTTTCGACCACCATAGTCGATGGTATCGACGCTGCACCCGGATCGATGACGTGGAAGCCGCGATCGCCGTCGATTTGTTTGCTCAGATCGAGGACATGGATGGTCGATACCATCGACTCGGGTCGATGGTATCGACTTTCCTTCATTGCGACACCGCCACTTTGCATTTCAACCTGTAACCATGTCGATACCATCGACATGGCCGTCGATGGTATCGAGTTGACTGTGACATATCGGTCTGAACTTCTCCAGAGATCTCAATGGTATCGACGCCTGTATCGATACTATCGACTTTTCCTTTTCGACCACCTGTAGGTATGTCGATACCATCGACGAGGCCGTCGATGGTATCGACTCAGAATGAAATATGTAGTCGTCAACCTGTACCCTTGTCGATACCATCGATGAGTGTGTCGATGGTATCGACTCTGCCTCAGCCTGCACAATGAACAAACGGATCAAGGTATCTTCTTTACATTAAAAATTGAACAAAAATAAAGCAACCTACGATTATAAATAATCTATCCTAATGTACCGATGGTTGGGTTTCCTCCCAACAAGCGCCCTTATTTAATGTCTTAGGCTAGACTGCTTCCGGGCATCTCAATCATCTAAAAGTGAAATGAGTTTGACCTCATTCACCTTCCTCTTGTAACTCTCCCCAAAATAGAGCTTCAGCCTTTGTCCATTCACCAAAAACGTGGTATCACCATCACGCACTAAGATCGCGCATGACCTCTTCCACCACGAACGGTCCACTCCACCGGGATTTGAGCTTCCTGGGATGCAACTTGAGTCGTGAGTTGAACAACAAAACACTATCTCCCTTCTTGAATGTGCGCAACTCGATGTGGCGATCGTGGATCAGCTTTGTGCGCTCCTTGTATATCAGTGCATTCTCATACGCCGTCATCCTTAGCTCGTCCAACTCATTCAATTCAAGCATCCTCTTTCTCCCCGCTTCATTGTAACTCAGATTTAGCCTTCTAAGCGCCCAATGGGCCTTGTGCTCCAACTCAACCGGCAAATGACAAGCCCGACCATACGCCAACCTAAAAGGCGTGGTGCCTATAGGTGTTTTGTAAGCCGTCCTATATGCCCACAACGCATCCGGTAGTAGGGCACTCCAGTTCTTCCTCGTGGATGCCACCGTATGCTCTAGAATCTTCTTAATTTCACGGTTTGAGACCTCCACCTGCCCTTGGATCTGTGGGTGATATGGGGTGCCTATGTTGTGCTTGACCCCATATTTCTTCAATAATGTCGAAAACTTTTGATTCCTAAAATGCGTACCCCCATCACTGATTATCATTCGGGGTACCCCAAACCTGCAGAAAATATTTTCCTTCACGAATCTGCACACTACAGTGGAATCATTAGTCCTTGTGGGTATTGCTTCCACCCACTTCGACACATAATCAACTGCTAATAAAATGTATAAATTGGAGTTCGAGGACACAAAAGGTCCCATGAAATCTATGCCCCAAAGATCAAACACCTCCACTTCCTGAAACACATTCAGGGGCATCTCCTGTCGCTTTGAGATATTACCTGCACACTGGAAAGAATCACATTGCCTCACAAAATCGTAGGCATCCCGAAACAAAGTTGGCCAATAAAGGCCACTTTCCAAAACCTTAGCTGTCGTGCGCGAGCTTGCATGGTGTCCTCCCGTGGGTGATGCATGACAATGTTGGAGAACGCTCTCGTACTCCATTTCAGGCACACACCTGCGCAAGATACCGTCCCTGCATTGCTTAAGAAGAAGTGGATCATCCCAAAAATAATATCTTAAAGAATGGAAAAATCTTTTCTTCTCCTGATATGACCAATCTTCCGGGATGATCCCACAAGCCAAATAATTTACAATCTCAGCGAACCAAGGATCTTTAGAGTTAATCTTCAAAAGTTGTTCATCCGGAAACGTCTCTGTTATGGGTATATGTAAATATTTTTCATCCACCCTTTCTAACCTAGACAAATGATCCGCAACAACATTTTCAATCCCAGATTTATCCTTGATTTCGATGTCAAATTCTTGTAACAGCAAAATCCACCTAATGAGTCTAGGCTTTGTGTCTTTTTTCTCCATTAAGTATTTTATCGTGGCATGGTCAGTCCATACAACTACTTTAGATCCAACTAAATACTGCCGGAATTTTTCAAAAGCGAAAACAACGACGAGTAATTCTTTTTCCGTAGTTGTATAATTCAATTGGGCATCATTCAAGGTCTTTGAAGTGTAAAAATCACGGCGGGCTTATTGTCAACCCGTTGCCCCAACACAGCTCCTACCGCAAAGTCTGAAGTGTCACACATTAGTTCAAAGGGTTTTGTCCAATCCGGTGTTTGAACAACCGGTGCAGAAATTAGCTTTTCTTTTAACACTTCGAACGCATGTAGACACTTATCATTGAAATAAAAAACTGCATCTTTCTCTAAAAGCTCGGATAGAGGTTTCGCGATTTTAGAAAAATCCTTTATAAATCGTCGATAGAACCCTGCATGTCCCAAGAAACTTCTTACCCCTTTTACTGAATTTGGTGGGGGCAATTTGGAAATGACCTCAATTTTTACTGGATCGACCTCTAAACCTTTACTAGAAACCTTATGACCTAGCACTATTCCCTCATTCACCATCATGTGACATTTTTCCCAATTGAGGACCAAATGTGTGTCCTCACAGCGCTGTAAAACTTTGTCCAGATTATAGAGACATTCATCAAACGACGCACCATGCACCGAAAAGTCATCCATAAAAACCTCGAGACAACGTTCTACCATGTCAAAAAATATGGCGAGCATACAGCGTTGAAACATCACCAGTGCATTGCATAAACCAAAAGGCATGCGGCGGTACGCGAAAGTCCCATAGGGACAAGTGAAAGTAGATTTCTCTTGATCCGAAGGATCAATCGAGATCTGTTTGTACCCCGAGTACCCGTCAAGAAAACAAAAATGCGATCTACCGGCAAGACGCTCTAAGATTTGATCAATGAACGGTAAAGGAAAGTGATCCTTTAGCGTGGCGGCATTCAAACGGCGGTAGTCAATGCAAACTCGCCACCCGGTTACCAATCGGGTGGTGACAGGTTCATTTAGCAAATTTTGGGTGACAGTAATTCCCCCCTTCTTAGGGACTACCTGTGTGGGACTCACCCATGTCGAGTCTGATATGGCGTAAATAATACCTGCAGCAAGAAGTTTAATGACCTCCTTCTTCACAACCTCCATCATGCTTGGATTGAGACGTCGTTGAGGTTGAATCACGGGCTTGGCTCCCTCCTCGAGCCGGATCTTGTGCTGGCATAGGGTAGGGGAAATCCCCTTGATATCTGCAACGGACCACCCAAAAGCTCCCCGGTGGTTCTTCAACACTATCAACAGTTGCTCCTCCTCATCCACACTCAAATAGGTAGAAATGATCACTGGTAACTTATCTTCCTCAGCTAGGAAGACATATTTGAGATGCGGTGGCAGCGACTTTAATTCAAGATCCCATGGCTGATCAAAGATGGTTGAAGCGGCGGGAGAAGTTCACCTAAATCTTCATAGTGCCTCGAATAGAAGCATGGAAGCATCTGAAGCATTTTAGCACACTCCTTGAGTGAATTGCTCCGCATCCAATCATGTGCAATGTTTAACAAACACACCTCCAATGGTAATTCCGGAAATGCATCAGAAATAGAATTAGAAATCACATCATCCTCCAGAAAAAGGGGAATGTCCTCATTCTCATCATTCGGGAACCCCACAGCTTTGCACAAAGAAATTACTTTTGTCTGCTCCATGATATCTACAGCCAAAGTTCCATTGTCCACCTTGCTTATCACATGAGCCATGTCCAGAAATGGCTTCCCAAGACAAAGTGAAATATTACTATCCAGATGTTTTACCATATTGCATTGTTCCTTTGCTTTAGATGACGCAGTACTTGAAGGCATGACCATCTCAAAGCGGTCATCAGCTATGCCAAAGGTCAAGCGAACTCTCCCCATCTCTAAGATCATGTCGGCTGTAGCTTGGAAAGGACGTCCAAGTAACAATTCGTTGCCATGTTCATCCTGCATCTCCATGACTACAAAATCTGCCGGAAAGAAAAATCTATCCACCTTCACTAACATATCTTCACATATTCCATAAGGTTTTACCACAGAGTTATCCGCCAATTGAATCGTCATATTGCTTGGTCGTGACTCCTTCAATCCCAACTTTTTAAATGTAGAAAGGGGCATCAAGTTGATGCTTGCCCCTGAGTCACATAATGCTTCACCGAATTTAAACTTCCCAATATAACAAGAAATGTTAAAGCACCCGGGATCTTGCCTCTTTGGCGGTAAAGTGCCCATGATGAAGGCACTCACTTGCTCCTTTAACACGACAACCTCTGTATCCGAAATTTTCCTCTTTTTGGTTATGACATCCTTTAGAAACTTCCCGTATGAAGGAATCTGCTCAATAGCTTCCAATAAAGGGATATTGACTGAAAGCTTCCTAAAAGTGTCTAAGAACTTCTTGAACTGTGCATCTGCCTTCCTCGCTTTAGCACTATTTGGATATGGGACCAGAACAACTTGTGCCCTTTGATGAGGTGGCACATAAGGTGTCTTTTTCTGAGATTCCTCCTCTGCAACCTGTTCTTCAGTATCATCTACAGCTGTGTCCTCAACCTGCTCTGTGACTGGTATGGGCTGCTCCTCATTGGATTTACCTTCTTCTTCAGTTTGTGGTGTGCTTGTCTCTTCGGCCCTTGGATTCAACAATTTCTTGCCACTTCTTAGCAGAATAGCCTTCGCTTGCTGATTTCCCCTGGGAACATTGGTATTCCCCGAAAAACCTGGATGTGCCGGCTTCTTCAAACTGGCAATCTCGGCTGCCATCTGTGCCATAGATGTCTCAATGGTCCTCATTTGAGCCCCATGGCTCTGCAATGTTTGCCCAAATTGATTCATGAACTCTCCTTGCTTCTTGATTTGCTGGCCAAACGTATTCATTAGCTCTTGATTTTGCTTTATAACCTGATTGAGAGGCTCCGTGCTCTTATCTTCTGCTACTGGCGTGGGTTTAGCATCCGGATCCTGCAAAAAATTATTTGGATCCTTCCAAGAGAACTTTTTATCTTTTCTCCATGAATAGTCATTGTTCCTATATCCTTGCTGTTGTCTCATGTATTTGACTTGAGCCTCATCCTCGGACTCATTTTCCTCCTTTTGCAGTAGCTTCTTGGCGAGAAGATCCATATTCTCATTCAGCTCTTTCATTGCCTTGGACTCTCCTGCAACTCGAACTTGCTCTACCGGGCCTCTTTCTCTCTCACCCCAGGACTGCTTTCTAGCCATATTCTTGAGTATCTCCCAGCATCTAGTGTCTGTATTGTTCAGAAAGAAACCTGACCCAACTGAATCCAGATTACTCCTATCATGCTCAGAGAGAGCAAAATAGAAGATCTTCACCTGCGTCTCTTTGTCCAACCCATGATGCGGGCACCTCCTCAGCATAACCTGAAATCTCTCCCAGGTTTCTGAATATGTCTCACCGGCATGTTGGGTGAAGTTATAAATCTTCCAGATCATGTCGTTAGTCTTCTCAGGAGGGAAGAACCTCTCAAAGAAGACCTCCACCATATGGTCCCAGGACTCCATGAACTCATCGTCCAAATTATGCAGCCACTCTCGTGCGACTCCCTCTAAAGAACTCGGGAAGAGCTTGAGATATAGTGCATCCTGTGGAAACCGATCGATTTTTACCATGGCACAATTTTCAACAAACTGGCTGATATGCGCGACGGGGTCCTCATTCTTGAGCCCATGAAAAGCATTCGACTTGACCAGATTTATCAAAGCCGGATCAATCTTATATGTTGGTATGTTGATTGCCTACTTCTTTATAGGCCCCTTGGAAGCTGATGCGGAAGAAGCCTTGATCTTCTCCCATATGATTTGTGCGTCGGCCATCTCTTCCTGTTCAAATTCAGAATCTATCTCTTCTTGGTGTTCTTGCTCGTTAAAATCTTCATCCTCAGGTCCCGACAGAGGAACCTCGGGTGTGGGATTCGCGTAGTCAGTACTGCGCGTTTGCACCATACACAACACCTGAAATAAGAAAATTTAGTTCAGTACAGTGCTTTGACGAGTATAAAAATGAACAAACAATAGGAAGAAAATATTTGAAGTTGAATGAAAATTATAAAAAATATAAAAAAAATGTGGCCTAGAGTGGCCGCTCGTAGCACTCGAAGTGCCAACAATTTCACCGTATCCCCGGCAACGGCGCCAAAAACTTGACGTGTATTTTACTACATGCTAAAATGCAAGTGTACGCGTCGAGTAGTATAGGCCTTGTGAGGCCCGAGTCGAACACAGGGATACTCGGAAATGTTGGAGACTCCTACTAACTATTTGCGATCAACTAAGTCGAATAACAAATTGGGGTTGTTGAATAAAATTAAAAGAAAATAAAAATAAAACAAAGCAAACAATCGATTAAAGGTTAATTTAATCAATTCAAAAGGATATCTTTAGGATTGCGGTTTCACCGCGGGTTTTCATTGTATTAGGTTTTATATAATGCCTCAATATTCTCTCTCTATCCGGGTAATGGCCTGAAAACAGAATTGCCCACTGTCGTGGTACAATTCACTATCTAGGTTTAGGTCGGTTCCACTGTCGTAGTAACCTATACCCTAAACTAGATGCATTATGAATGATCTCTCAGTATCCACCATTAATTTTACACCACCTTGGTCAAGGGATTTGTCGATTAATGTAGATTTCGTCTCTTTTCAACCGTTAATCCTTCTTTCAAAGTGATTAAGGGCATTAGGTTATTATTATGGTGATCAAGCATAATAATATATGGAGAAAATGAAACTATACCACGGATTTAAGAGAGAAAATATGAATTACTATTATAAAACTGTCATACAATGAATCCCCGGGCTACTCCCGGTCCTAAAGATGAAGGGGATTAGCCCTGCATGGTCATCTCACACAAGTACAAGGTAGAGGTAGGGGAAATCATGTGAAAAATGTGGAATGAAAGGGAAAACCCCTGAACGGAGAAGAACCGGTTGATCCTTTACGTGGAACACGTGCTCTCCCGCCTTTCGGTGGTGAAATCCGTCTTCTGCGGTGTCCGGATCGACTGGTATGAGCTTCTGGCCTCTGCTCTCCTCTCCACTGCTCCTCGGTACTTGTGCAATGGCTAATCCGATCCCCTTGTCCTCTGGGCGACTGTCCTTAGGTATAAGTCCCTAATTAGGTCGTTAATTGACTCCAGTCGTTCGATTGAGATCAATCTGAATCCAACGCATATCTGACGGCGTCGATACCATCGACGCGGGTCGATGGTATCGACCCCGTGTGGTAGCGGTAGCCCTAGATTTCTTTTCGTCCGAGTGCCTGATGCAGTCTCGATACCATATTGACTTGGGTCGATGGTATTGACTTGGGTCGATGGTATCGACTTCCTGTAGGCGTCAGTTTTGTCGTTTTGCGTCGCTGTAGCCTCCATGCGTCGATGGTATCGACTTGGTGTCGATACTATCGACTGCTTCTTCGCCAACAACCTGAAGGTGACTCGATACCATCGACATCCCTGTTGATAGTATCGACGCTTTGCTGCTCCTCTCGGCTGGCAACCTGTGACCAAGTCGATGGTATCGACTTCCGTCGATGGTATCGACGGAAGCAAATACTCGTTTGTCCTGAAATTCAAAGACAAAATCACATCAATTCACACAAATAATAATAATTTAACAATTAATGCTCAAAAATGAAGAAATAAAGGGGATTTGACATAAAATAGTGGCAAAGACCAAAATGGATGAATTATGCAATATTAACCATAAAAATGACTAATAAAAGCATAAAACACATATCAAACAGGTCTATAAATGTGACTCAAAATCATCGCATCAATAGTCATGCATGCACAAATTTTAGAATGCATGCCAATGTCATTTGAGTTGCATTTTGCATAATTTTAATCATTTTTTACATGATGTTTCTTGCTTCTTCTGAAAACAAGGAACTTGTTTCATACTTTTTGAAAATAAAATACAATGAAAAAATAGTAGTTATAAATAAGCCCCAGACGAAGATGTAAAAAATTTCATCTTAGTCATTAAGAAAAATAAGGGCTGAAAAGAGAAAAAAAAAAGGAAAAAATAATAAGTAAGTGAAGATCATAAGGAGGAAGGAATTTGTTCACATGCATAATAAGAAGAATAATCACATGTGTAGTTTGTAGATATTCTATCTCTCGTTGGGATGGAATGATAGTGCATGCATCATTCCACCTAAAATGTAAGCATTAGGTCATTTTCATATGCATGAGCATCATGTAGGTCATTTTTTTGTACTGTTGCATGTCAAATTGTATTGTGCTACTCTTTCTTACATAAACCACCTATCCCATCCACCCGTTGCTCAAAATGGTAGGCCACCCATGATTATCTCCTCACTTTTGTATTTCAGGAGATCTGCTTCCATTTAGATGGTAGTTAGATAATGAGCAATGTAGATAGGAGATCACAAGATGCACCAAGCTTGAACCGGAAGATTTTATTATATTAACTGCCTTATTTGATAGTGTTCACCAATCTTGGAGTGGATATCTAAAATGGATGATCATCGTCACATGTAGGGTAGTTACCATTATGTGGTTAGTGAGGGCCGGTATGTGAATGTCTGGTGGGAATCATACGGTCATGTATGTTGTGATAGCATATTATTTAGTTGACCCTCGCAATTTTATTCTATAGTTTTGTTGCTCGAGGACGAGCAATGTTTAAGCTTAGGGGAGTTTGATGCGATGATTTTGAGTCGCTTTTATAGACTAGTTTTACATGCATTTTATGTGTTTATTAGTCACATTTGTGGTTAATATCGCATGATTCACTCGCTTTAGTCTATAATCTCATTTTGTATCAAATCTCCTATATTTCATCTTTTTGGCTATAAATGATCATATTGATGTGTTTTAGCAAGGATGATTCGAATTTATCTTAAATGTTTAGGAAAAACGAGTATATGCAGCTATCGATACCATTGACATCTGTCAATAGTATCGACTCGGCCACAGTGACAGCCACAAGGGACCAAGATGAGTCGATACCATCGACACCGAATTCTATGGTAGCGAGATACCTACAGCGAGCCAACAGTCAACTGGTCAATACTATCGACACAAAATCGATACTATCGACTTTTCCTAGCTTCAACGTTGGATTGGTGATAAAAGTGACGCCTAAAGGTGTCGATACCATCGACACTAAAGTTGATGGTATCGAGTCTGCATCAGGCCGAAACGTTAGAAAAAGGGAGAATCGTCGATATTATGACGGGTCGATACCATCGACCCACGCCGTGAGATCAGGTTTTGTTTCATATCGGTTCTAATCGGATGGTGGTGATCTTTTGGCGATCAAAAGTGGTGCATATACCTAATTATGTCGGCCCTAAGGAGGGGATCACGTCATTAGTCATTGCACAAGTCTCAAGGAGAGGAGGAGAGAAGAACGGAGCCCAAAACCACGCCCCGATCGTTCCGAGAGCTACAGAAGGAGTTTTCCACCGCCAGAAGGCTATAGATCACTCATTCTATGTCAAGGAACGCTCATATCTCCTCCGTTCAGGGGTTTACATCACTGTTATTCACGTTTTCTCCATGTTTTCCTTTTCTCTCTTCATGTCTTTCATTGAGATGAACATGCAGGGCTAATCCCCTTTATCTTTAGGACTGGGAGTAGCCCGGGTAATGGTTGTATGACATTCTTACCATAGTATTTCATAATTTGTCTCTTAAATCCATGGTATGATTTCATTTTCTCCATTATATCATTACGATTGATCACCATAATGATAATATAATGCCTTTAATTACTTTGAAAGAAGAATTAACTATTGAAAATAGACGAAATTCACATTAACTAATAAATCCTTTGAACAAGGCAATGTACAGTTAATGGTGGAAACCCAGAGTATGGTCTACATGCACCTAGTTTAGGGGATATGTTACTACCACTATGGAACTAACCTAGATTTAGGTAGTAAATTGTATCACGAAAGTGAGCAATTCTGAATACAAGCCACTACCCAGAATGAGAGACGGATTAGGTTAACTATGTAGGAATTAATACAACGAGAACCTGTGGTGAAACCGCAATCCTAAAGATTTTCATTTGAATTGATTAAACCAAAAATTTAATCGATTGCCCTATTTTCTTTTATTTTTCTTTTCTTTTTCAATCAACCCTCAAATCATTTTAATTGGTCTAGTTGATTGCAAGTAGTTAGTAGTAGTCTACCGATAATTATGTCTTCCTGAGTTCGACTCGGACCTCATGGAGGCCTATATTACTCTGACGCGTGCATCTACGTTCTATGCACGGTAAATTTGTGTCACTTGCCCATGTTTATGGTAGGGGAAACTACAGTTTGAGAGAGATAGGATGATAGGTTGTTAGTATTATTTAGTGATATGATTCAAATTTTTTATTACTTGATGATGAGCTGTAACGACCCCGCCTCCCGGTAACCCCCAATTAAGGGAGACCGAAAGGTCAGAGTCGTTATCCAATAACCCGTGTCAAAGGTTTGACAAATAGTCAATAATAATTATGAAATTCTACTAACTAAACTAAAATCTGGTAGAAAATTAAAACTTTGCATATCTTTTAAAACTTTGGGAATCTATCTATCCAAGATTGATTCTACTCTATCTAATCCTCCTTGCACTTTATGTTTTATTTTCACAATGTGTCACTTTACTATTTGTTCATTTCAGGGTTGTACCTAAAACGCCGACAAACAAAACGTCGGTCAGCATATCGAAATATACTGGTATGTGGGGACAACCAAAAGTTTACACATATAGATAACAATCTAATTATCACAATCAAGTTAATTAACAAGCCAATTTACACTTTTCAGTATGACATTCTCCACCGCTTTTGCCCTAACCCTGGCATACCCACCTTAGGGTTTCTTTTGCCAATGACTTAAGGCCACCTTCTCAATCCCGAGCTTGGTGCCTGGGGGTCACCACTCATGGTGCCCACTAGTCATGCAATATCATAGGCCACCTTCGCATTCCCGAGCTTGGTGCCTGGGGGTCACCACTCATGGTGCCCATTGGTCTACCCATCTGGGCCTGACCTTTGGCATCTTCCATCAGGGTGGCATGTAGGTGCGAGAATACATACTTCTATTATTAATGTGATAATCATAGTGACTTTATGATTTGCAAGTATGAACATCCAAACTGATAATTTGCATTCAATGTGATTAACATCCGAAAAATCCTCGAGAAACTAAGGCAGTTATTCATAATTAACCACATACCTGTTAGGCAGACTTGAATGCAGAAATAACTCAATCAATCAGGAATCAAGCAAGCACACACACAATTTGTTCCTGAAAAAGGCATCCAATTTCTCTATCATTAATCATGTCATCATGGTCTATTACTCCTTTTTAGGGTTTTGACCATAATTAGGGTTTCACTTCCTTTTTATTACTTTTACCTTAGTTTTATCAAATATCCATCAAACCCTAATTATCTTGTCTTATTTTCCATTAAGGTCCTTAAGATCAGGTTTGGACCACGAAAACCCTAATTTTCAGATTACTATATCTTTTCTTTTCTTTTTCTCTAATTTAGGGTTTCTAAACTTGTTAATCAACAAAATAGGGATGCTTCCCTTCGTCTCTCTCTCCCGAATCTAATGGGACAAAAACTAGGCTGGCTCATCCACTGGATCATGAGAAAAATGGATGGGAAAGTTCCCATGGAACTTGCAGAGTCCCAGTCCGCTTGGGACTAGATGATGAGCATCCATCGTTGGATTAAGATCCAACGAACCTCATACCTCACGTTCAAACAAAGGAAATATATATTTCTTTTAATTCAGAAATAATTCCCAAATTGAAGATAACTTGCAAAATCGATTTCTCCCAAACCATAACTCCTTTATTTCTCAAATTTTAAGGGAAGGTTTGTCTTGGCATTATCTAGATTTGTACAAAATTTGGGAAAGAAATTGCAATGGATGAGAAGGCTTCCTTCTCTCCTAAGTTATTCATTAATTTATTCAAAATTAATTGTTATTTCTTTTCCCTTTGCTATTATCTTGTTATTTTGGGTCCCTTGGACCTCAAGAAATCCCAAAGGGACGGATTCCCATATTGGGGAAAGTCTATTTGCCTTTATCTTCTTTTGAAAGTCAATTTCTCATATTTCCCTTTTTATTAATCAATTTCTTTTCCTTTTTAATTCTCTTTTTAAGGAATTCTCTTTATCTCTTTTCTATTTTCCTATTGAAATTCCTTTGAACATTAGGAATCCTTGGGATACGAAAATCCACCAAGGATAACTCAATTATACCTCTTCTCACATATTTTCCACATTTTATCATTATTTTCAATTTCTCTCTTAACAAGGAAATACTTAATTGTTCTTTTCTTCTCGTATTGCATTCTCTATGTAACTTTGGACTCCTTGGGACCCAAGGAACCCAAGAGGCACGAAATCCAACTTTGGATTGTATTCTTTTGCCTTATGGAGGTTTCCACACCTTTCTTTTCTCAAAAACTTAATAATTCCTTTACTAATTGAATTTCCTTGTTATTGGGTCCAATAGCCAATAAAGCCCTCAAAGCAATCATCAAGGCTATTGTAAACGAAATTACATCATTATTTGTCCAATATGAGAGTTTACATTTCTCATCAGATGAACCCAAAATCGGGGTTGTAACATCCTTCCCCTCTTATATGAATTTTGCCCTCAAAATTCCACCAAGCAAACAAACAAATCAGGATAAACCTTTCCTATGTCCATCGTGGCTCCCATGTGGCCTTAACCTTTCCATGGTGCTTCCCAAGAACCTTCATCATCTCATATCCTTCCATTTGAGTTCTTTCTTACCTTGGTATATCGTACCCTCATATGTGACTCAGGACATTTCAGCCTCTCAAAAGCTGAATAGGTTCAGGACTCAACACCTGGCTTGGGTACCTCACATAGTGCTCTAGACTGGACTCATGTAACACCTTATACATCATGTTATCCTGAGGGGAAAGGCTAAACATGACCATATCCGCCAATCCATCTCAAATGGACCCATATATCGGGGACTCAGCTTTCTCAGCTGTAGCTCAGAGGGGTCAAATTTTCACATTATATTCTCCCACAGTGAACTGCATGTCAGTCTGCTTTGCATCAGCTCGTGACTCATGTCACCACTGGGATCTCTCTCAGCCATTGCACGATCAAAGTGACTTCATCTGCACATATTGTGGTTCTTTTCTGACCTTCGTGAGGCCTCCTCCACCAACATCATCTTAATGAAGTGGTGACTGACACAACCTCCCTATCATGCAAATCTATATATATTTTTAAAAAATTATGCAAAATGCAGTGCATGTATGACCAAAGTAGACCATAATACTGAATTGCATCATTAAAAAGAAGATAATGATGAGTGGGGTAGATACATACCACTTACCCTCCACCCAAAATTTAGAAATTTGCTCATTATTGAGAAAACATTAATTTTTTTTAAGCCAAGGGTCGCTCTTATTCATCCCACACCCCTCTTGTGGGCCACAACATCAGAAAAATTACAGCTCCCGCACTTATAGCTCGGGTATTGTCCCCACCCCACCCAAGACAAAACAACCCAAAGGCAAACAACAACTCTCACCGAAATAAGAGAACACCCCGCTGGGTGCTGAGGCCCTCACAAGTAAAGGTCATGGCCCACCGCAAAAGCAAGGGTCGATTCTCTAGCAGAGTAATACGTATTGCCATCAAGCAAGAAAAGAGCTGCCATATCTGCAGTCAAATCTTATCTCTCACTGGACTTATCTCTATAATCCAGGACCACATAAGGGATATTCTGTCGTTCCAACTCCGACATACCCCTTATTTTCATGGGCATGTCTCTCGGGTCTGTGCAGATAAGGGTGTGCTGGAGGTGTGTGCCCCATTCACCAAAAGCCTTTGGGATTGAGTTAACAGCTCGATGGCAGTGGCGGCCCAAAATAGCAGCCTCATGAATCTCAGAGAGCAGGTCTCTGATGCATGAACTCACTCTCCATGGCTCAACACCTCCGTGCCATAAGATCCTAACAATCATCTCATAATCCTTCTCAATGATCGAAACAGAAAGATTATGACCGTCAACAATTTTCAAAGCTTTAATGCAAGCATGGCAGAAGGCTTGCGTGTACTCCTTTGCCTTTAACCAAACTCTAAAAGCAAGTCTAATGTAAGCATGTTTATTGCAGATCATGCCAGCAGCCCACCTGCGGTCACAGCCCCTGGGATCACGCCCTCTGCCAATTGTTAGGTTCAGCTTCAGGTTGGTAGCATCTGGAGGGTGCCATCTCACAATCTTAATCATTCTCATCTTTGTATGAGGCTCCTGGAACCTCATCTCTTGGACCTGCTGGTAGAAGTCAGGAGTTTCAACGTGCAAAAAAGATCTGCCTCGCATCATACGGTTGATGTGAAATATGATATCATCCCAGATGTGCTGGACCGGTCTTCTTCTGTTATCAAATCTGGCTGCACACCGCGCTTTCCAGATGTACCAAGGAATGAGGACAGTGAGCCTACTCTTCATCCAACACCTAGCTGAAGAGGATCTATGCGGATTGCACATGGCCAGGATGTCAGGTAAATCTGCGGGAGCAGGTTCCCCAATCACACTCACGAAGCGACGCCAAAGGTCCTTAGATAGCTAACTATCGAAAAGGAGGCGTTTCACATCTTCCATCTTATGGTCTTCACAGTAGTGGCAGATGGAAACAATGGGGATGTGACATCTCCTAATCACATCGTCCGTAGGAGCCGCTTTCCTACAAAACTTCCACAAGTTAGCACTGGCTTTAGGGCAGTCAAGGTCCCAAATGTCCTTTAGCGGACTGACATCTCCCGGTTCTGCAAAGATCAAGAGCCTCTTGGCCGATCTCATGGAGAACCTCCCGTTCTCTTCAAGGGTCCAAATGATTTTATCTTCAGCTAGGGAGATAGAGACGCCTGAGTTGCGGATGAGCTGCAAACCTGAGTCATCAACAATTTCGCTAAGGGCCTCCCAGTCCCAACCTCGACCATGTAACCAGAAATCCTCAACCCTGAAGTCGTGGTTGCGATCGGATGTCGAAATGACATAGTCAGCAAATATTTCTTCACACCACACTGTATCCTAGAAGGGGATATCTCCTCTTCCGACGATCCATCTACATCTAGGATAGACGATAGACATAATCTTCCAGATGTTCTTCCAGTATGGGGATGCTGTAGCGCTAAGCTTGAGTTTTGGCGGATGCGACCCAGATCTGTTCATCGCAAGCGTCCTATATTTGCTCCTGCAGAAGGAGGCCCACATGGAATCCCCAGCAATAATGTCCCAGCAGGCTTTGGACAAAAAAGCTCGATTAACCAGAGAAATGGAGGCGAACCCAAGACCACCTCTGCAAGTCGGGATAGACACTCGTTGCCACCTCAACCAAGCATGCCTGGGTTGATTGGATCTGTTGGCCCAAAGAAAATTGGAAAACAAAGCTTCGATTCTCTTGGCGACTCCGGCTGGAATACCCACAGCAGCTGCGGTGTACAGGGTAGATGAAGAGAGGATGTGCTCAATCAGCAGATGCCTTCCAACAAAAGAGAGGAGATTGGCCTTCCAGGCAGCTACTCTCCTATTGATCTTGTCCAGTAAGTATTCAAAATCTCGCAGTTTAGTCCTACCGATGGTGATAGGGATGCCGAGGTAGGTGATGGAGTCTGCGTGGGCATCGATATCCAGGGCAGAGGCCACTCTATCTCTCTCGTTCGGGTCCATACTCCGCACCATACAGGTGGAGTTGGATCTATTGATGCATTGGCCAATAGCTCTATTGTAGCTCAAAAAGGATTCTCTAACTTGCTGGATGGAGGCGAGATCAACATTAAAGAAAACAGTGACATCGTCGGCATATAAGAGGATCAGCAGAGCCAACCCTGCTCCCCGGGTTCAGAAACGCGAGAAGGCTTGTGAGTCTGTCAGCTTGACCAATCGTCTACAAAGGATATCTTCAAAAATAATGAAGAGGAGGGGGGAGAGAGCATTGCCTTGTTTCAAGCCTCTTCTCATGGGAAAAAAACCAGCAACATGATCACCCAAGCTAACTGTGGCCCATGTATATACGGAGAATCTAAGCAGGAGACGGATGACATACTCAAAGAACCCAAACTTACTTAAAATCTTTCTTAGCACTCTCCATTCCACACGGTCAAATGCTTTCGACATATAATATTTAACTAGGACATTCGAATAATCTTTCCCTTGCTTGATGTCGTGAACTAATTCTTACACCAGTCTGATATGATGTGTAATGTCATTGCCCCTGACGAACGCCCCTTGCGGCTTGGAGATCAAGCTTGGTATCAAGTTGCTCACACGATTGCTGAGAATCCTTTCCAAAATGCGCAAGGAGACATTCTCAATGGAGATGGGTCTGAAATCGGACAAGTGGGAAGAAGGCAAACCCGTTTTGGGAAGAAGCACAATTCTACAATAGAACAGGCTACGGTGGCATATCTCCCCTCTAAAGAAAGCTTCCTCCAGCTTGAGAAAGTCATGGCGTATTACATCCCAAGCAGCCAAGAAGAAGGGGAGCGTGAACCCGTCTGGGCCAGGAGCACTGTGAGCGTCCATCCCCAGGATGGTTTGCCAAATTTCCTCAGGAGATGGGGCCGCATTAATCATACAGTTGTCGTCACCGGTGACGATCTTCGGTAGATCAAGAAGGAAGGAATCGAGGTCGGGGTGCAGCTCCTGTGAGTTCTCAGAATAAAATTGCTGAAAATGAGCCGCCGCAGCTTCCGCCATGGTCATCGGATCTAAGACCACCGAGCCGTCCGGGAGGGAAAGATTGAAGATGGACCGTATCTTCTTTCTAGCTTTCACAACCACATGGTAGAAGGCGGTGTTACGTTCACCATAGTCAAGATATTGAACTCTAGCTTTGTCTCTCCAAAAAGATTCCTCCCGGTCGAGCACCTCCTTCAGCTCTTCTTCGGCGAGACGCATGGAGAGTTCATTGGCAGGAGTGGGGTTTGTATCAAATTCCAGCTGGGCTGTGTGCAACACGTCCTCGAGGTCTCTCATCTTCTGGTGGATATTACCATAAACTTCCTTGTTCCAGGTCTTCAAGGCATATCTGACCCGCTTGATCTTCTCGTAAAAGCAAAAGGAGGAATGTCCAGTGCAGTTGTCTGATGCCCACGCATCCCTGATGATCTCTAGGCATTGGGGATGCTGCAGCCAAGCCAATAGAAAGGAAAAGGGGGCCGGACCTCAGTGCCTATCGGGACCATTATGGGATGTGAGAATGGGGCAGTGATCAGAGATCCGGTGCCTGGTCAGGTGAATCGTTGAAGACCTTGGATGCACGGCATGCCAAGGACCGTTAATAAGAACGAGGTCAAGCCTCTCCCATTTGGTGGGTGAAAGACATTGTTTGTCAACCCAGGTGAAGCTGCTTCCCTCAAAGGGTAACTCAAATAAATGTATATCAGCAATAAAGGAATTGAACTCCCTCATAGCTTGGAAAGGCGTAGGATTCCCCCCTCTCTTCTCGTCCAGACTCCTGACCACGTTGAAGTCCCCCCCCAACATCCAGTGACTATCCCCGATGATCGCGTGGAGGTCTTGCAAGTCCCTCCTGGTCAGATAGTCGCAGCTCACATAGATTGCCGAAACGAAGAAGAAGGCCCCATCATCGTCAGTACATCTAATGGTGATATGCTGCTGGTGAAGTCTGATGATCTCCGACCTAAGTTGGCTATCAGCGTACAACCAAACCTTGCCGCCTGCTAGATGATTATCTGTGGCCCAATCCAACCTCACTATATCAAGGAGTTCCTCAGCACAGAGTGCATGGAGGAAGGGTTCAAACAACCCAAGAATGGCAGGCTTGTGCTGTCTGTAAAACCTGCCTAAAAACTTCCTAGTCTCATTGTTCTCAGCTCCGCGGATGTTCCAGAAGATGAAGTGATTATCCATAAGTAAGAGAAAAGATAAACCCCAAGTAAGAGACCTCCGCCTCAATGACTATGAGGTCCTCCACCTCCCCTATAGCTATCATCAACCTCCGAGCAGTAGCCATCTGAGTAGTAACCCCTAAGTCGTCCGCCACGGTCTTCCGTGTGGCTTCTCTGGCGCAGGGGGGGTAGCTGCGTCCCCATGTCCCGAGCACCGACTCGTGTTCTGCTTCTCGAAAGGTGTTGAGAAGCTCGCTCGTCTTAGGTGAAGATGAACTCGTCAAGTCTTCTCTATTGAAGAATTCTCTTCTCTCCATCAACATCTAGAACCACCCTCTCAAGGGTTGTGTCAGCTGCTGGCACAAAAATAGAGGATGTGTGCCCAGTTCTATGCCGATCCGCCGGGGGAGATGAGGCACGCCTCGATGCCGGGATGAGGGGCATCTCGCGATGGCATGATTCATCGGCATGGTCTTGTCTTGCCGCAGATCTACCCTACATGCGTAGATGGCTAGACAAGGCGGCTTCAGGGAACTGAAGTTCTCTCCCAACTTCAATGATATGCACAGTAGGGGAAAGCAATGGGGCTCTTTCCACCATGTGAAGCCTCACGTCTGCTCAAAAGTCATCAAAAGAGAGCGAGATAAATTGTGGGATGTCCAAACCGAATCCCGTCGCCGCCACTAAGATTCTAGATTCATCATTAGCACTCCTCTGCCAGTTGGATATCCCAACCAAATCACCAAAGAACCTGATCATGGCAGCAATGGAGTCTTCGTCCCTACAGAAAATAGGAATATCTACCTTCCAGAACTAGAAAAACTCCTTGCGCTCGCAAAGAGCAGCAGTGTCCATCGGGCACAGGGATAGGGTAGCTCCCCTAACATTCTCAAGCCCCTTGTCAACTACTGAGAGGACTTCTTCCCAGAGGGGAAAGTAGGCAATGGCCCTTCTATCAACGAATCTGTAGATGTCTAGCGCATCAGGCCACGCATCAGAGAGGATGCGCCAGACTTCATCCCAGGATATCCTTGCTGGCCACGCAACCTCCACTGCATGATGCAGTACATCCATCTTCAAGGCGCGAGAGGAGGAAGGTCTCCCCAGTGAGACGGCCGTGCGCTTGGGAACATGCTGTGGCGCGCCTCAGGCTGGTATGCCCGTATGGAGAGGAGGAAAGGCCACCATGGAGGAAAGATCAGGGATCCATGGAGTGGGTAGCGTCATGCATCTGTGCTCTAGGTGACTAGGTCTTTGGCATCTATAACAGAGCTTCTCCTTGGAGCATTGGGATTGCCAATGTCCCCAACCCATGCAGCGGAAGCAAGTGTCACGAGGGATGTTGTAAAGCGATCCCTTACGTCTCTGATCGACCTTCCTAGAGGGAGCCTTAGATGAAGAAGAACTGTATCCTGCTCTCGGGGTTTGCTGAGGCGGAGGTTGGATATCCTGTGAGGGTGGCAGCGGGGGCAGCAAAGAGGTCCCCGGGATCGATGAGGGCTGCTGGGGATGGAACAGTTCACGAATATCCTGCATGACGTGATCCGATGCCACTATTGAAGAGATCGAACCCGCACGTCTGTCCGCCACGATCCTCTGAGCCCTAAACCCATGTTTAGTGGTGCAGCGCGGGGGAAGGCAAAAATCTAGGGCCATGGTGCAGCAAAGGTGGAACAAGGAAGATCCTTCGGCTGGCTGCACCGACAGAGGCGTGAAGCCCCCCTTCAGGCCGTAGGAGGCAGCGACGCCCAGACCAGTAACCTACGCACGAGCCCGAAGCACGGACATATCAGCAGTCAGAAGGATGTAGCCATCATCATCGGAGGGAGAGGAGGGATGGATGGGAGCCTCCTACCGGAGGCAGAAGGGAGGCGGCGCGCGCCGCCGGGGGGGAAGCGCCCTCGGGATCGCTCCTATGAACGCCCTAGAAAGAAAACCCTCCCACCGCGGTATCAAACCGCCCTATGTAAAATTCTATGTGAAGGGGAGAAAGATGGATATAAGGGCCACCAACCATTGTGTTGTCCCTATGTTAGCTCCTCTACTAGCTATAGGGGGTAATACTATGAATTATAATCTTCTTCCATATGTCAACCAGAATCCCTGGCAAGGGAGGAACCTTTAGCTACATGGTGGGCTTAGTGTAGTGTCTCCCCCAATATTGAAAAGTGGGTAGGGGGTAGGTCTAACATGCTATGCAGTCCTCAAATTTCATCTATGCGTAGTGGTAGTCACCATGGTTGACATGCCATTGCTCATGGGCATGCTGCATCAAATACATGTGGTTCCCACTCCATTAGGCATGGGATCCCTCAATGAACCCTAATTGCTGATGTAGATCAGAGAAATCAAAGGGGCCAACAACACTGGCACTCTTGGTGAGACATGTCACAAGACCTATAGATGACCTAGCATCCTTGTTTTTCTCCTCTATAGAGGTGTTGAAGCATCCAGAAATAGGATCAGGAATCTCACCCTTTGCTAGTAGGTTCTTGAGAAAGTAATATTGGAAGCATGATAATAAGTCTATAAAATGGTAATAGGTGTTTTTCCACAATGAATCTAGCATGAGTAGGAAAAACAAGCATTGTTGGATACCCTTGAATAATAGAAAATAGATTCCTTGCTCTTCTGATGACTTAATGAAGGCTGAGGCTTGTAAAAATTTCATGTCAATCAAAGCCCCACCTTTGTGATATAGTGCTTCATAGGGAATGTGCATGTAGTCTAAATAAGTAGCTATAACAGTTTCAATTCACCCTTGTGATAACTGAGAGTTGTTATTCTGAATGACGGAAATTGCAAGTGCTCAATTAGTATGCTACCCTAGTTTACATGTTCTTCATTCCGAATACACCATAAGCAGTAGAAATCTTTATATGTTAAGACTCCTTGTGATATACCTCATAGGGGATTATGTATGCATGATGCTTTGGATCCATTTTGAAAAGAAGGTAGTTGACCAGAAACATCAAACTAGAATTCCCAACATTTGTGATTGTAATCATTATGATTTGTCCTAACAAACTACTTTAGCCATTTGAGATAAATCAAGGATAATGGCCATGAGGTTCTTGTCCTTCAATACATGTTCCTTACAAAATAGGCTACTACTTATTTGGCATCATCATAAGAATTCTTCTATGGAGGAGAGGTCCATTATGAGGATAAATGTACAGAAGCCTACAAAATGATTACTAAGTCCATGCCTTCACTTATATCAATTATGCACTAGGCATTAGAGGTGGCAGTGTCAAGCATCTTCAAGTTATCTTTAGCTCTCCTCTCCCTAAATTGAACACCACCCTTTGTATTCAGCAGTCTAATTGGGACCTAGAGAGGGTAGGGGAGTTTCTCTTCTTATTTTTCCTTATCCTTGACCTTCTTAGAGACGAAGGGGTCAAGAAGCATGGCCTTGTCTAAGGAAGCCAATGTTAGAGTTCCCAGATAGGTTGTGGGATCCTCCTCTCTGGTATTTGACATGGTAGGTGATTGTTAAAATTGGGTTAGCTGACTAAGATCTTGAGTCAATCAAATGGTGGCGCGGGTCAAGCAGTTGAGGCATGGGTCAGTTAGTTGATTGGTCACTAAAGGAGCCTATTGAGTGCAAGTCTCTTTTGACTGGCGATGACGATTCGTTCAAATAACAAAGTGGAAAAGTGAATGAGGTGAATTTTAATTGACCAGTTAGGGAAAGCCAACCAACTGAATGATGGAGTGTGGTGAGCTTGTGAGTAAGATGGAGTCCCAATGACAAGTGGTGCTAAGTAGACCGATTGGACAACTGATGACAAAAAAATGACCTATTAACAACATGGTGGTTTTGATATCAAATGAGCCAATCGTGAGAAGAGAGAGGGGAATTCAGTTGATTAACATGAGGCATTGAGAACGCAGATTGCGATGAGTGATCAACACAAGTGAATCTTTCGACCCAATGGTAGTACAAGGGATGAGGAAGATGGGGCACAATGATCGTGATAGAGGGCAATCTCTTAATCCATTTTTCTATGCACATAGGTGATTGGTAGAGAGTGATAGGGTGAGGAAGGGAGAATGTGTTGGTTTCAATCCATATGTGCCCTAAGTTGATTATGTGGGTTTAGATCTATCCCACTTGCTCAGTTCACTAGGGAAAATGGGTCCTCTGGGCACCCTTCAAGATTTCCAATCATTGTTGATGAGTTGACCGACTAAAATACACGTAGGTTGGCTTGTAAGAACTTCAATTCTTTGACATTTGATGCAAAATTCTCAACTAACCAAATGGGGGAATGGGCCAATAAATTCACACGGGGGACCTCTTTTCCCTTCACATGTAGATCAAGTAACCCACTGAGTGATTCACCCAGTTCACCAAGCTTAAGAGTGCCTATGATATAGCTCTGATGCCAATAGGTCAATTTATAAGATGGACTAGTCGACCAAGGCACCGAAGGAGGCAATAATGTATAGACATGTTGGTGGATTGGTACACCAATCACCCTATAAGGACCCATCCTAATAATCGTGACCAATAGGATATATCCTTAGCCAAAACCCAACATAAATCTAGTATCTATCAAAAACCAAGATGAAAATTTCCAAATAAGGCGATCCACATAAGGAGCTGATTACAAACATCTACCACACTTCACATGACTTTTTTTTTAAAATTGTATTTTAGCACATTAGAGCATTCTAAAAGAGGACATGATAAGAGCACAAACTAAAATCCCTTTATTTTATTTGTCAAAGTAAGATTACAACATGAGATATATCTGTGTGACTACAACATCATTAAATTGCTATACCAACTTACAACTCGTATTAGTAAGAAAACATCACATAAAACAACCTAATAGGCAGTTCATCTATTACCCGCCCATTGCTTAGGAAAGTGAGAGTACAAGGACATTCTAGACTTAACTATATTCTTTATTATTAAATCTTTATCAACAATTTCTTTCCACTTCTCCAACTGCCTAAAAAGGTTGTGGAAAAGCAAGGGTGAGACCCTTGGTCCAAGTGATATGATATAACAAAGCTAACATCTTATTACTCACAAGCATATTATAATCAACTTATTTAAAAGTAAATTAATCAATAGTTAAATATCATTACACAAGATATATGTATCAAGTACGAATTCTCATATCTAGATGTGTATATTGAGAAAACATGAAATCTCTTTACATGAATGTAAAATTGGTAAGTATAAAAGGCAACACCACATATATACCTGAGCCATACATAAATTCGGTAAGTATAAAATGCAATACCACATATGTACCTAAGCCATACACTTATGTGTAAAAAATAGGAAACATGTACACTATTTGCAACTATTAATGAAATACAATTGCTCATCCATGTGATTTGTCAATTAAACCTAGAAAAATATACTACACGACTCAGTTACATATTTTATTATTGTCTTGGGTAGTTTGAGTTGTATCACTTAAACTACTAGCTGACCACTGTAAAGTTGCAATCAACGCCATATAAGATCTAGGATGACCAGAATTACAAAGATCTATTCGCATCAGTTAGTACAAGTGACAAGTATAGTGGCACATTGGCCCAACTACTAAAATAGCTTGGTCCTCCTACGTACACATGCCACGACACCGCAAAACTAGGATATAAAACCTCAAATGTAGTTCACAGTTGATTTTAGACTTCATACGTATTAAATGGATTCATATTCAAAATGAAGAGGGAGACTGCACAAGTGACTCACCATGAGGTGGCGACATCTCCTCAGTCAACCAAGCCCACTCCAAAACCCTCACCTATTCACCCTTAGAGGCGACGACCTAGACGCTAGGATTCTGGGTCCTATGGATAGCCCCTGGGCGATATCTACTCTAGGAATCGTAGTGACTAATTCACCCTTCCTCATTCCACCCTATTGCACACCATCCACCGCAATGTGCCTTGAGTGATGTTTGATTTCTACTGATAATATAAAGCATTCATAGTCAAGATGCGGCTACCTAGAACCCAAAATTTAGAGGCACATATGATTTTCTTGGAGAGAAGAGTGGAATTAATAGTGAGCACTGTGGATCCAGAAGAGGCAGTTTGAAAAGTTTGCAATCTATTCACCCAAGACTAAGACCAAGAAGACAGATCATGTATAATGAACGAGAGGATGTAGACGGAGAATCCCACAATAGTTGTGCATGGGGATGCGGTGCAAACATTTGTGAATCAACAAGCAATGGGAGATTCAAGGATGAGGAATGATGACACTGAAGTGGCAACACAAAGTAGGAAATAGTCAAAATTCCAAAGGTGTGTTACAAGTGTATCTGACATATGAAATGTTCTCATCTAAAGGTGTGTTACAAGTGTCTCTGGGGTGGGCATCAGGCATGTCAATGCAGATTCAAACCACCTCCACCACCACCAGACCTGAACCCTAGGCATGCTTTCCCATTTCTAGAACAAAGGCCTGCTCTTGGGGAGATTTGGGGTGGCACGACACAAGTTCCAAAGAGACTGTTAGTGGTGCTTGACTCAAAGGACAATGAGAGGTGTCATTAATCTGGGTTGATGATGTATGCGGTGGAGAAGCTTGGCAACTGGGATCCAGTTGGGAGGAAGTGGAGAATTTTCTTAAGGGCAATCTCCCTGGTACCACATATTTGTACATATTCTTCAATAGAAAAGCGGTCACCTCCTTTCAAAATCAACATGATGAACATGAGGTACTTTCTAGAAAGTCCATGGTGTTTAGTGGGAAGAATCTTGTCATAAAATCCATGGATCCTTTAGGCCAAGGTACCGCCAAGCAGAGGGATTGGTTTTAGGCCACTGACATACCCATATCCTATCGTGATGAAGCTTCATTGAAGGAAATTATGAGTCACTATAGGGACCTTATCAAGATCTCCAACAGGAAGAAGTCAAAGGATGATGAGGGAAGGTTGTTGCTCCTCATCGAGGCATTTCACGAAGATGTACCATAGTTCATCTCCATTACATGTTTCAATATAGGAGATCTTATGCTAAGATTTTCAAGGTGGCCGAGGTGGATTTAGAATCCGGAGATATTGAATGGATAGAATATGGAGGGATATGAAATTACCAGAGGTGGCTGTTGATACAACACATGGGATGACAACATGCTAGAAGGATGGATCTAATCAAGAAGGTCACATGGTGCTACACAGACAAATCGCCAGTGGAGGGGGCCATTTTTTATCAACAGGTTGTCTGCGAGAGCGATGATGATAGGTTGAGTAAATGTTTTATGGTTGATCATGATGGTAGGAGACATGTTATGCATCACATACATTTGGAGAACTTTATTCTTGACTCCAACTCTAGGAAGGTCAGTTATGTAGGTGGAACTCAAAGGTAGAGATCACACCTAAGGTTCATACCAGAGGAGAGTGAGAGGGGTAGACATTCTGATAAGAATTAGGATGACTATTATAGAAGCTGGTTAACAAGGAGATGGTGTTGTGATAGAAGGGACATGTACATGGAAGCAGAAGGCTACATGTACCAATGTTATTCAAATGATGAAGTTTGAGAGGATAGATGAAGGGAATGTGGAGAACTATCTCATAGAAGAGGGAGCCATTGAGAAAGAGGGGGTTGATTTTTGCTGATGTTTGTTTTTAGATATGTTAAAGCATCTCATATGGAACATTAGAGGGATTGAGAATAACTCAAAAAGGAAATCTCTTGGTCATCTTTGCAGGAGACATAGATTGGTGGTTGTAGGAATCTTAGAGCTGATGATTCATGCTATAAGATATAAAGAGTTGTATGACATAGCTGAGATGGAATGGTCAGATGACAATGAAGGTTTAGATGGGAAAGTGTGTATCTATGCTGACACCTTGCTAAAGCCATCAACAACACATTACTGTAAAATTGGTGGACAGTTTAGAAGGCATGTCTTTTGTGATAGTTGTATATGATAAATGCTCATCCTCAAAAGAGGAAGGAATTGTGGAGTTATTTGATTGAGCTGGTGCTAAGTATCAGTGATAATCCTTGGGAGATAGCAAGGGATTTCAATATTGTTAGAGTTTGTTCTAAGAAGAGAGGTGTTAATGAACCTGATAGACAGGGGATGCTAGATTTCAATCTTTGGGTTGTGATATGAACATGAATAAATCTCATTTGAAAGAAGTAGGTTCACTTGGGTGGATAAACACAAGGGATTCCCTACAACGTGGGAAAGGCTGGATAGTGGCTTCATCAATGATTCATGAACAGTTCACACTCCCCTTACTAAGGCGGACCGCCTTACTCATTATAAAGTCTTTGATCATTGTTCCAACTGATTGATATCTTTTGGGCCTTCCTAGGAGAGCAAGAAACATAGTCCGTTCTCATTTCTAGAGGTTTGGTTGTCGCATTACAACTACTTGAAGACCATCGAGAAAGGATGGCATATGGAAGGTTATGATGACCCAAAGTTCACCTTTGCAAAAATGAAGAATTTGAGGCAAACGTTGAAATATTGGAATAACAACATGTTTGGCAATATTTTTATAAAGGAAAAATGATTTAGAGTGTATTTTGCACACTTTATAGGCAGAGTTTAACAATCAACCTTCAGAGATGCTTGGGGACCTATTAGGGAAGGTGAAGATGGAACTCGAAGACATCATGGGAAACAAAGAGGTGATGTGGAGGGAGAAATTCAGAATTATGTGGCTTCATGATGGTGAACGTAACACACATTTCTACCACATAGTGGTGAAATCTAAGATGAAGAGGACAATGGTCGCAAAGATCTAGTTATCATATGGGTCCATCATTTATAATATGCAACATATTTCCGATCAAGTAGTAGGAGTTTTCAAAGCATTGCTTGTTGATACTGGATTGTCAAATGAAGAGTTACTTCCAAACTTCTTATATGACCTAGACCCAGTCTAGTCTGGGGATGATAATGCTACCATGTTATCTATACTGGAGGAGGAGGAGATCTTACACACAATGTGGCATATGGAGGTGTATGTGATGCCTGGTCCTAATGATTTTTGGTTGAAATTTTATACGACAACATGGCAGATCATTAGGAATGGTTACATTGTCTTAGTGGAACACATACTCAAAGGAGGGAAGGACCATCACAATATGTTGTCTTGTAGACTAAATTTACTTTTGAAGGTGGATCTGCCTATCATCCTAGACAAAGATTTTAGGCCTATATTGGTTGAAAATGTTTCTTTGAGAATTATATCCATGTTTCTCAACAATTGACTGGCTATGTTACTACCGAGGGTCATTTCTCCTGAACCAGGAGCCTTAGTTTAGGGGAGAGATATAATGAGAAATATAAGACTTTTTAAGGAGTTGGTTTATAACATCAAACGATGATGAGATAATAATAATATTATGGTTAAATATGACATGAACAAAGCTTATGATTTGGTCAACGAGAAACTCTTCAAATTGATACTTATGAAGTTTGGGATGATACAAGAGTTTATTGATCTATGTATGTCCCTCTTTTGTGGATCTTGGACTAAAGTATCCATCAATGGGTTCTCGAGTGACTTCTTCCAGGCGAGGAAGGGTCTTAAATAGGGGAATCCTCTTTCACCAACCTTGTTTGTTATTTTTGTTGAGCTGTTGAATCAAAGAATCTCCAAAGATGTATCCGTTGGCTTGCTAGAAAGGTACATGACTAAGGGGAAGGGAAAAGCCCCACCTATCTTGCTTTACGTTGATGACCTAGTTCTATTCACTAGAGCTTCTTCATCTTCCCTCTTCCACCTGAATACTCATTTCAAATAGTACCAAAGTGTGTCAAGTCATATGATAAACAAGAATAATTTGGGATTCATGGAGGATTGCAAGGACTATATGGAGTTGCAGAGGTTCTCTAATGATGTGCAACTACTTCTCAATTGGTATCGTTTCACACTTGGGAATCCCAATTGCAAAAGGGTGCCAGAAGATGCAACACTTTGAGTTCCTTCTGGAAAAGATTAAGAAGAAGATAGCATCCCGAAGGCTAATTTTCTCACTTTCCTGGGAGGAAATTGTCGATAAAGCACACCATATCCTCCATTTCACTCTATATAGTAGAAGCTATGAATGTTCCTTTGGAGATCCTAAAGAAGATCAACATGATGCTCTCATCTTTCTTATGACAGTCAAGTGATTCTAAACACAAGAGGACATGTGTGGTCTGATATAAGGTGACGAAACCATATGAAGATGGAGGGTTAGAAATTTCTTCACTACAACTTATTTGTAAGGCGTTCAGGTATAAGGTGACATGAGATATTTCGAATAAGGATTCTTTGTGGGCAAGTTTTAGCAGTGATAAATATTCTAGTCTATATTAGCACCATGATGGTCATCATCCTCACTGGTCAAAATTCAGTTCCTTTGTGTCTCCATTGTGGAAGAGTTTGTGGGGAGTATTCTCTAACTACAAGTGGCTGGTGGGAAGGGGCGAGATCTCCCTCTGGTATGATTGTTGATGTTCAGTGTATTTATATGAGTTTTCTAGGTCCATGATGGAAATTTCTAGAGACATTTAACTGAAGGATTTATTGAAGGATTGGATCAGTAGGTTATTCAAGAGTTGCTTAATGAGGAGGGGGTTGAGCTATTGGACAAATCTCATCATGTAGTGATGGAAGAGGGGGACTCACTGATTTGGATGCCTACTGTACATGGCAAGTTTTCAATTGAAATGGAAGCAAGTGATCAATGACTCTTTGGAAGCTAGGAGATACCAATCATGGATCTGGAATAACAAATCTCTGCCAAGGGCGAATGTAGTGGTATGGAAGGTTCTCAAAGGAGCATTACCAACAAATGAAAATGTTATAAGATGCAATATCTATATCCCTTAGCATGTGTTTGTTGCATGACACAACATGAAGAGACAATTGTTCATTAAGTTTTGTATAGTGAGGTGGCGGGCTTCCTTTGGGGATGATTTGAATATCTACTAAAACTGGAGGCAGACTGGAAGGGCACTCAATTACCTCAAACTAAGCACTTAGGAAGAACAAGGAGTGAGAAGATGGTTATTAGAGTGTATGCCCTTGTTGATCTTTTGGGCCACTTGGAAAAACATATGCAAGGTGAGATATGGAAACAAGAAGGAGAGCTATGATTGGATATGGAATGGGATTGTCAGAATAATCAATGGAAATATTAGGAACAAATCTTTTTATAAACTCGAGGAACTTGTGTTCTATTCAAAGATGTTAGAGTATGGGATATAGGAACCACATACCAAACTGAGGAAAATTGAGTTGCTCTGGTGGTGTCCACATGATTTGAGGAAGTTGAAGATTAATGTGGCATATGGAAAGTCTCGTCATGCAGATGGTGTCATTAGAAGATGGATGGATGGTGTGATTTGAGATAAAAGGGGTCAAGTGATGCTGGCCCATAGGTTCTGTATCACAACGGATAAACATATCGACATGATAATTCAGGCTCTGGTCATAGCATTGAAACTGATCGAAGAAAGGATCCTCATAATCTCATCAATTGAGATAGATGATGCCTACATTTTTAGATTAATTTGGGGTAGCATTCAGTGTCCTTGGCACTTGACATCCATTGTGAAAGAGATTAAAGAAGTAATGTTAGAGTTTGGAATTACTGGGAGTTGTGCACACAAGGTGGTTCATGCGGTTCCTAGATCGATCGAGTTTGATAGAGTTTCTTTGAAGGAGTACATGATCACCTTTAATCCCCTCACGCTTCCAATGCGTATGAGAGGGATGATGATTTTGGACAGAAGGCATACATTGTACGTGACTACCACCTGGACAAATACTTAGGGAAAGAACTTGTATACACATGTCTCGATTTGGATACTCTTTACTAGGTGTTTGGCTTTACATGTTTTGTTTTCCTTTGTTTCGGTGGTAGGCTCGGCCTGTTGAGGTTGAACCCACTATTCTAAAGCGTGGTTTCAGTTGTGATTGGATTTTTTGTTGGTCTACATGAGGATGGTAGGATGAATATAATTTACCTCCTGGCTTGATAAAAAGCATATTTGAAATGAATATATGTGGTGAGTTGCCATCCAAAAAAAGATATACTCAACATTTTATGACTCGAAGCTCCTTCATGAGGATTACACATTTCACTATCCAACAAGTCTTGACACTGAGATACTTCTATGGTCACATGGCACTACTTGGTTAGGGTTACACTAATTATTTATGTTAATTAGGTATTTTTGATTCCATCAATCAAAACATATATAAGGTACCTACAAGTATTTGGGAAATAAATCAAGTATTTCAATTCCATAAGATATAAATGTATAAACATATATCAAGACACTAAATCAAGATATAAGTATTTATCCTTGGCCACAAAAGACCCAACACTTAAATCTTGTCCACAATAAGGTCCATAATAGCATTATCGAGAATAAAAAGGCCCAACATATCATCTTTGGCTACAACAAGGCTCAACATATTTATTCAGGGGACATCAACATTAGTCAAGGAAAAAAGAAATGATATTTTTCCTCATGTTTTTTCATCTCAACATGCAAATAGTATTTCAAATATATGCCACTATCCCATACATAGACATTCTAAAAACCATCATATAAGACTAGACATGATTTATCATCACTATTCAAGTGTAAGAGCATCATGAGGAAGTTTCATATTGCATTATTTTTATGAAGATTAATTAAAGTCAAAGAATCCCCATTACTTGCATCTTTTAGAGTCTAATCGACTATGATAAGGTCTACATTACTATTTGGAGGTAAGGTTAACATATTCATAAGGTCACATAACTCATCTAATTTTAACAATACCACCATTTAATTCCCAATATTATGTTGTAATTGTATCTAAACATGAGTGGTATTAAATCATTGGGTCCATCCATCATCCCGATGACGATACACATGTCATTTCACCCAAGGGATCGACCTCAAGACACCAAGTCTAATGTATATACATTTATACCAGATAGAAAATATAATTTATTATCATGTTTTATATCTCATGTGGTCAACCCTTAGAATTCTATGAGGAGGTATATAACACAAATCCATCTTGTAAGGTAGAGAATCACCTTACTAAATTATTTATCATAAAATACTTCCATTAACTATTAAAACTCACATTCAATTTACAAACCTCCAAGTTACATCTTGGTAATTTTGTTAATTTCTTTTATGATACATATCATCCACATTATTATAATTATATTTTTTATTACAAAATTACTTTCACATTCATCAAGGATTATACGTGAGGAAAACATCTTCAAGAATTATAATATGGCTCATCATATAATTCCAAGCACTTACTAGGGCATACAGTCCCAATAACAGACATAAAAGGGTAATTTCACCATATAAGTTCACATTAGGCTCAATACCATGTAATAACATCATAACCATGGATTACATTTCACATTATAGTTACACACCACCATGCCAAATTTCAAATTTAAATTTGAAAGTATGAGATCTGTCCGGGGACGCCATCCACAAGTACAATAGATCTGCCGCCACTGCTCGAGTTCAGTAGAACCTGTCCGACGAAAGACGACGGCCTTCAAGGGTAAGGGCTCTGCAAATGAGAAATCATTCTTGCATCTCTAGAGATCTTCGCTCTGCTTTGCTTCAACAACTTCCATGGCAGTCTTCACAGTTCCCGTCCACATTACTCTCTGTCCCTGACGTCAAAGTTATCTAGTAGGAGGAGCTCGTAACCATGTAATGGATTGGGGAAGGGGGCGACGTCAAAGATAATTATGCTTATGCTTGTGTAACAAATGAAATTCTTATGTTCACTATCAAAAATTGACGATGAACGACACAAGAATGGAAATAGTAGATAAATTTTCCTGCCAATGACTGTCTTGTTTTCTGGGATTTCATCTTCAGAAGAATTATCCCCTATAACTTACATGCCTTGTCATTCTATGAAGCGTCGTGGTAGCTAGCTCGTCCAGAAGGTGTTTGGCTTTATTCCCGTGTAAAGCCCTTTCTGGGTGTTGTTAATTGTTGTGTGGTTCTGTAAAATATTGTTTGTATATTATGAGAATAGATCATTTTGTAAGTGAAGATGTGATGTCAAGCTCTGTAGCTTGTTTCATTTATTTTGTAATTCATGAATTTTTTTGAAACAGCTAGACGACGGAGTGGATCTCAAATTCATTGGTAAATAGGTGAATTCTGTATTATTATTTTGTATTTGATAACATGACATTAACTTCCATAGTTGAAAAGGATCGATTTGCAAATATTATACATGGAAGGATCATGTTGCAAAATGTGTGGACAGGAATCTGTATAATTATTTTATTTACAAATTACATGTAGGGGTGAGCATTCGGTTAATTCGGTCGGTTACTGTTAATTCGGTTCGGTTAAATGGTTAATTTGTGGTTTGAGATTTTAACCATTAACCTAACTGAATTGCGTCGGTTAATTCGGTTATTGTCCAATCGGTTAACGGTTAATTCGGTCGGTTAATTTGGTTAACCAAATAACACATGTGTAATAATGTTATTTGAAATACTCATTGAATTTTGAACAATTGTTATATTATAGTGGTATTTCTGGAAATATAATGTTGTATGACTCGTGAAAACTTGATTACTATGTATATGGGGAAGTTTTTTGAAATAAAAGTACAACTATATTTGTATATATACGTGTGTAGGATATTATTTAAGAATAAATTATAACTATTCAGTTAATTTGGTTAACCATACCAAAAATATCTTTAACTATGAAATTAACCATTTAACCGATTAACCAAATTAAATTAACCAAATTAACCGAATTAACCAAATAGTCTAAAAAAATTAACCATTCGAAATTAACCATTCGGTTAATCGGTTATTAACCAAATTCTGCTCACCCCTAATTACATGTAAATTGTGGACATGGTTGCAAATATTGCATATGCATATTTTATGTACACCCTTAAGACATGGTTGAAAAGGACTTATATATATATATTATATGGAGGTGTCATGTTGCAAATTGTGTGGGAACAAATAATCTTGGAGATCTTTATAATTTTTACATCTTTAAAAAAAATAATTCATTTCTGGTCCTAAATTCGGGAGTTGTCAAAACGGGTTATAATGGGTACCCATTACGTATTGAGTTGGGTATGGGTATGTGTAATCATGTATTTTCTTCAAATGGGATGGGTATGGGTTAATTAAAAATCTAAATGGGTATAATGGGTATGGGTATGGGTTGGTCATACCAGCCCATTTGCCATCCCTACCCATAGTATGGCCCCAAAGGAGGTCTCTTGAATCCTAGACTAGTCAATCCACACTTGTTTCTTCATGACAGGACAAGTTTTAGCCTACTATTGATGGGAGTGGTCGACCTCTCTAGAGACGGCTATTGACCTCTCCAAGTTCTTGAGCGATTGACCTACTTTCTTTCCAAGAGCTATCGACCTCCCCACAGAAGGAGCTATCAACCTCTCACATTCCAATGATGATCGATATTCAATAGTTCTACAACCATTAACATCCATGCACTCGATCTATACATGAATCAACCTTGGTGATCGACCTCCACAAGTCAAGGACGATAAACCCTCCAAGTTGCTATCCATACCCTGTAACATACCGGATGTCGAACCCTACCCTAGAAGTTTGATCTTTTAGACTTAGCCAAACAAGGTTTAGTGTAGCCCTAATGAGCTAATTCATGTAATTATGCCAATAATATAAAATATTACACAAGTATTATATAGAATGTAACATAATAAATCATGCTTAATAAATAATATATGACACATATGGAGATAATAGGAACTTAATTGGATAAATAATGTAGCTAATGGGGCATTAGTGGGCCATATGGCATACCTCATTAAGATAAATCCCAAAAGTAAAATTTATGTTTAAAATCATGTTCCTTGGGTCCCAATTGCCTTAGGAGTCAAGTTTCACTTTATTCACATAATAATAATTCATTTAATTCAAATTGGAAAAGAATATGTGTGCTTTCCCCAAAATATCAATTAAAATATTAAATGACTCCAAAAGAGGAAAATAATCTTGGATTCTTAATCTACATAATAAATATATCCTTTGGGTGAATTTTCATCCAATTTGGGAAACATTTGATTAAAAGATGAAATTAGGAGAAAGAAAGTGTGTAGAACCTTCAAAATATTAAATAATTGCTCAAACAACTCCAACATGTTAAATTGATGGCAAATTTGCATCCAAAACATTAAATGTGACTTGTGAGTGAAATTTCATAAAATTTGGAGGATCTTAAAGTCATTAATGCATAAGGAAAGAGAAAATAAGATTTATTTTATTTAACACAATTAAAGTTCTCAAAAGGCAAATCTAATTGCATATTCGGATTCCTCATATCAAAAATAGGTTGGTTGTAAAATTTATTTTAATTTGGAGCTTATTTGGACCCTCAAATTAAATTAATAGGAAAGATATAAATTATCTAAATGTAATACAATTAATATTGCACATTTCTCAAGTTTTCCAATGACACGCTATTTTCCTTCCTTTAGTGAAACTCGGATCCTTTTGTGGCCATCAGATGTTGATCTAAGGGTGGCAAGGTTGTCCCCTACCTTCCATTTTGAGCGCCTCCATGTGAACAACGTCTGTGAGGTCCTACTTTCCCCTTCGATCTATCTCTCACTGGTCTCTCAAGATTTTTCCTCCTTTTCTTCTCACTCAGTTTCCTCACTTTGTCCAGTTTTGGCGAACGAGCGTCTGGGGGTTTCCAGCCAACTCACGTCCTCTGCTTTGGTTCTCTAGGTCCAGAGAGGGATGGGAAATCGTGTAGGGTGGTCTGCTTGTTCCCAATTCTGGTATTTCTCTAGATTGATCCCTCGCATCCGTAGCTATGGACATGCTACTGATTTGAGAAGTTCAGAAGCGAGGAGAAGAGCAAGTTCTCCAGTGATATACAAAATTACCCTCTCATTCTCTATATTTTTGGAGCTACCAGATAAGGGCAATTTAGTCTTTTAAACACCAGGTTTGCACTTCTGACTTGTCCACTTTTTATCGCTGATTGGTACATCTCAGTTGCAATTTTGCTAAGGGATAATGTGTTAATACGTGGCTTCTAGGAATTTCCTTATTCGTCGATTTAAAAAAATACATAACTAATTATCTATAGCTCAGAAAAATAAAATAAAATATGTTTTGAGATAAAAAATATAACCTATCTGATGGTGCTAAGTTTGTGGTCTAAATCCAATGATAATAATGTGTACTTTTTCATGGACTTTCCTAATTATATAATAACTTGTATAATTCATAACTAATAATTTATTAGTTAGAAAAATATAATAAAATATGTTTTGAAATCAGAAAAATATAACCAAACTATGGCATGGTTTTGATAACCTAATTTATTAATAATAAAAGACAATTTTTAGGGTTTTGAATAATTGATGGAAACCTAACCCTAATTCCACATATATACATAATAGGTTCTTTGGAAGCCTAGGCTTAGACCTAGAAGTGACTTTGGACTTTGGACTTTAGAGTTAAGGTATGTTGTATCCCCTATTCCTCTATGCTGAGCAATTCACCTATCTTATCATTCTTTTGAATGTGGCCTACACCATATGTCTATTTTCTTGATGTCATGGTTCTTGCGAACTATCTTATTTACTGCGATCTTGTATATTATCTTGATATCTATCTTGTGCCTTGGTGCATGTTGGTCTTATATAGTGATATGTGCCCACTTTTATGTGGATGTTTATATATTTGTGTTTTCCATTATGTGATGGCAACATTGTACAATCTGACTATACTTTCTACTTGCCTCTACATTAAACATGCTATGTGATTTAGTAGAACTAGAGTAGTGTAAGTGCATTGGTTTTTGTTTATGACAGATGTGTTATTTCCTGTCGAGTAGATGTGATATTTCCTGCTCTTTTGGGATAGAAAAGAACCTCATACCCAGGGTTTTCAACTTTATGAGGGTTGGCCCATTTTATATATATTTGGGAGACTGACAATATTCCTTTCTCTACCAGGTTTCAAGTTTATGAGGGTTTGGCCCATTTTATTTATATTTAGGAGATTGGAAATATTCCTTTCTCTATCAGGTTTCTAGTTTATGAGACTTGGCTGCCTATGTGTTTATATTTTTCTAGGGTTATGCTTATCTCACATGCATGCATGTGGATGATGTTTATGATTTGTTATGTGCCCAAATTGATGATGGGTTATGTGCCCAGAAATATTGATGTGTTATGTGCCCAAATCTTGGTATGTGCTTATGTGGCATTACTTTATTATTTTGAGTATGGCAAGTATCTTCTTTTATGATGATGATGATTATTTTCTTTTATGCCCTCTTTGGGTAGTTCTTATCTTTTGCATGGGAAAACTTTTATTTTGATGTCTCTTATTCTTAATAAATTGCTCAATTTACTTTTTAGTATGCACATACCAACCTTTACTGATGTTTTCTATTTTTCTCTTCTTGCCGTGGTATGCTTCCAACCCTAGGTGGAGGACTTGGGTAATAAGGCATGTTGACCTGGACTTAGGTTGAGAAGTTAAAGCTTCGAGACAATCTTGAGGTGGTTTAGATTTCCCTCTACATGGATCCTTATGATGTAAGTTTAAGATGTTCCCTTGTTTTATAATTGAACATAGTCACGATTTATTCTGCTGTTATACTTTGGTTGTTTTGTATACCATTAATAAAGATTTGAAATTTTTACACTCATTTCAGCATACCTTTTGAGTATGTTTGGGATGGATTTTTTGTTCTTCAAAATTTTAGCAGAGAGGTGATTTCACTTCTTTACATATGCCTTCGCCCATAGGAAACAATTGCCCTCCAACCCAACATGTTGATTGACCTACTACAACATAATATTGTCTACCTTCAGTGATGTAGGCGACTGTCCCCACAATTTCTACTAGCTATACAAATCTCACTATGATGAGCAATTAGTGCTTTCATTGGGGTGTGGGAACTAGCCCCACATCTATATCTTACAATTATATTCTTATTCCAAGTCTTGTATAAACATATTTAATTCATTACCAATCGTTTAATGCATATTTTGTGGATTGATCACCTATTCTAAATGATTTATTATAATCTTAGGATGTAAGAACTTCAACATTTAAGATTTGAATATCGATTGGGTTTGGTTGATGCCCCACCGAGAACTTCTAATGAGAAGTCTCTCACTTATATATATATACATATATATATACATACATATACATACATACATATATATACATATACATTATATATATATATATATATATATATATATATATATATATATATATATATATATAATGATCTATAAGTATTAAGACATCGATATATATACACATATACATACATATATATACATATACATATATATATATATACATATATATATATATATATATATATATATATATATATATATATATATATATATAATGATCTAACATCGAAAAGGGAAACTTGCATAGCTCCAATTATCTCTTTGTATAAGTTTGGATTTGAATGAATGCACATATTTGTGTAGTGGTGATGAAACTCAATTTTGCCCCAGTGTTTTCCATTATTAATCTAGATCCAATTTTATTCCAGCTTCTACTTTTCCTGCTACTAGCTTGACTCAACTCAACAAAATCATAGTTTTAAATATTAGTCTTACTTCAACTGGGTACAAATTAGAAGATTCTTACAAAATTCTCCTTTGAGATTCAATCCTCAACTAGGAATGTTATTCCTAGTAAATTTGTTAGTACGATAAGATATGTCTACTTGTAGGTCATATTATTGTACATTTGTTTTGGTAAAATATAGGAATTTTATTCCTAGTAAATTTGGTAGTGTGATAATCTCCACATCAATAGATGCTCTTTCTCTTTCTATTATCACAGTAAAAAATGCCTTCAAAGATCAGAGGCAATTGTGGTTTTTCCAACCTTGATAAACTAATTAAATCATAAATCATAGTCATATCAAAAACTATCTTCCTTATTCAAATCTAACAACTTGCAATTTGGTATTCCTAGTTATTCACGTCATGGTTAAGGTTTTGTTATTTTCTAAATCTCATCTTGATTATGTATTAGACTAAAAGTAAGATCATTGAAGGTATAACAAAAACTCCCAAGGCTATGGAATTTTGACCATTACTTCCTGTGAATAAATTCCTCATCTTAACCAGAAAGGAACCTATAAAACCTAGTTTGACCATTCAAACTTCTATCCTGGCAAAACATATAACAAATATACAATCCATATTAGAAAATTAATCTATTAGGCTACTAGGAAAGGTTAGGAATTTTAGGAATGACTTTATTTCTCTCTCATCTAACCATAAAATGTAGCAACAAGGCTAATGAGTTGATTTTATTTTTCCTTGATCCTCATGTCACCCCTACACTAAATTTAATTATAACTTTAATAGATCACATATGATCTCACAAAGTAATCAAAATTCAGATATAACTTTTCAAGATAGTACGACAACCAAAAGTGAACACAAGAAAAGGTTTGGAGCACTATTTATTTGATTTTTGTCCCAAAAGACTTGAGAATAAATATAAATAACCATATTATTTGTTTAAAGGATTATATTTTAATAATTCTTTTTCAATTACAACATTTACATAAACGGGGAGGAATTTCCAAGTATCCTTTTGCTTTAAATAAATTTTCCAATGAAATTTGGCTCATCTAGCAAAAAGGTTAGGATGAGGACTTACCATGTTATCTTTTTTTATATTGATAGTAAGATATATGAGTAATTCTGGTACATATCACCATTTTTTCAATAAATTTTAATCCAACATTTTTGTTGTATATGTGTATGAATTTCTCCCTTAAAATTACCTACACATTTCCTACCAATATATGTATATTCCTCCATGTTATTTATATAGTTTAACTCCAAATTTTTTACAAATTCAAATGTAGAAATAAGTTTGCATAAGGCTTATCCCCCAAACTATACTTAAAATATTTCTTTATAATTTTAATTTTTTCTATCAAGTTTTCCTCTACCGTAAATGTCACATATCCCTAGAAATGATGATATGTATCCCACTATAGATTTCTCATTATGTTTTATTAATCTAATTTAGTGAGGAAATGTCTGAGAAAAATACACTAACAACCTTTTGTATTCATTTCCTTGTATTCTCCTCACTTGTAAAGCACTTTCTAGTGATAAACTTTTAATCGTAAGAAGTTCTTTTTAAACAAAAGTTGTGTAATTAAAACAAAAAACTATTTCCCTTATATTCCTTTCTTCATCATTTTTATCATATCATACCAAGTTTAGCAATTTTTGTAGGTATATCTACTTATAATGTTGATTGATCTCTCTACAGACATAGTTAATTTATTTATCATTCACCAGTTCACTTTGAAAAAGATTCTAAATGTTTTTTTCTTTTCAATTTTAACATATTGTATTTATTTATAATTTAGTTATTCGTCTTGTTTTGACTCTTGTGGTTTGTGTTGTCTCTACTGTGAATTTCCACAAATATATCCATCAATACAAACTTCACATGAGTAATGTGTTTCTTGTCAATACTTGATATTATGACCATTCATTTTTGAAAAGAGATATTGACCAATCATATGAAAATAACTTGATTACTGATTGATTCAAAGATTTAAACAAATAAATGTCTTATTTTATAAGTAATTTTTCTGACTCTAGGTCGATGTTGACTCAAGGTCTAAATTGACTAAATCCTTGTGTTGATGATGACTAACCATTTGATAACATGATATTTTTTGAACTTTTTCACATATTTTATTTCTATTTTCACATCCCTTTTGTGAATTTTTATATTTACTTTTGATGTCCTTAAGAAAAAATTGGATTTAACTATTCAAGCTAATATCCCTTCTTACTCCATGCAGACTCATCATTAGTCACTACTATAGCACCCTCGTCGCGGTCATGACAGGTGCATTCAGCCAGTGTCTCGACCGAGACTAATCTAATAATGAGCAGTTGTCTATCACGACCACAACTTTGCATCGGTGGTCTCAACCACTACTGAGGTCTCGACCGTAAGCAACACTTACAAATTGCAAAAACATCCTCGACTGAGACATGGTTGCGATCGAGACAGACGTCACGACTGCTACAAGGGTCACAACTGTGACAATGGTTTTGGTCGAGACATGAGTACCCACCGCTACACAAGACTTAAGTTGGCAGACAACACCTATAAATAGGCCCCAACACTTCACACATGCAAAAGGATCGTATCATCAAGAGACGACAAAGCACTGTCGCATTCCCCACTCACCCCCAATCTCTCCATTGATCTTGGATCTCTGAAAATGAAAGTTGGAGGAGAGAGAAGATCTGCCACCCTCTTGTTTGAGAGAAGGAGTTGCCTCCGCTATGCCAAAACCTGTTCCATATTTGAAGGAGTATAGTTGGTGTATCGCCTTCTTCCCTGTGTTATTTTTGTCACTTCTGTCTAAGTTGTTCATCCATCCCTTTATCCATCTTGATGTATCTTCATATGAGTAAAATTGTAATGCTTCTCATTATGATGAGTGGCTAAACATATAGCTTGGGTTGGGAGTAGACACTAAGGATATCCCAACATGTATATGCTTACATCCATTTGAATATATATTCTCTTAGCAAAGATTATCTCCATTTGCTTGGTATTAATGCTTCAACTGTATGATTAGCTACCATCTTGTGATGTTCAGTTGTTAGTTCCTCAAAAGAGTAGCACTATCTTTATCTAAGTATTTTGGAGTTACATGAATGCATGAGAATGTTGGGATGTTAAAGTTTATGATCATATGGTTATCTTTGTGATTGTTTGTTTGCTATCTCGAGAGAGAGAGACAACCTTATAATCTAGATCTATTCTAAGATCTAGAGAGGAGGGAATAGACATATATGCTGATTTCTTGTAATCTTGATAAGTGTATACAAAGGGTGTGAGTATTGCATGTTGGTGAGAGATATCAGTAGGTGAATCTCATTCCAAGTTCTCATCCACATCTTATTACCACACATTTGTCTGCCTTTGTTTTATTTCTTTATTTCTTTACCTTTCTTTTCTTTTACTTGTTTTGTTTTGTTTGGAGTAACATTGTTCTATAAGGAACACCATCTTAATCTACCTTCTCAATTGGTGTAACTAAGATAAGATTATATGTTTCTAGCACTTTACCACCCTTATCCCTGTGGACCTACCCTGATTACTACATCAGATCCCATATAATAGTTTTTGGGGCCTAAGAGCCAGGTTACAAATTTAAGAGTCTGACTATTCTAGATCCGCTCCATTTTAGATATGTGATTTAGGTCGATCAACCTTTTGGTGTCGTTACCAGGGACAAGGAAAAAATGACATTATTAAGAAAACAAGTCTTCTCACCAAACACCCGTGCCTCAAGCCTACCAATAATCTTGACTGTACAAAACTCTAAATCTACTATATCTAGATTGCTTAGAATATTTCATTTTACACGTACAATTTATTAACTTGACTGTGTGAACTATATAGGTAGCTTGAAGAGAAGAAGATTCAAACAATACCTCATTCCCTTTTCACATCAACATGTTGCCTCATAGAGGAGGACCTATTGGTGGGCTTTCTGGAGAAGATCAAAATGCAAGATTGGAATATAATCATAATCCTCCAAAAACTAAAGATGAACGTGAGGAACGTCACTCAGATGGTCATCACCATGAGGAGGAAGAACATGAGGAGTGACGTGAGGATGATCATGAAGGAAGATATGAAGATGAGCAACACCATCACGAACACCGCCACCACCACAATAGGAGACACAGAAGGAACCATCGTGAATACAAATGTAACAACCATAACAACAAGGAAGAAGATGATGAAGAAGATAATTCATTTAGAGAATTGGCTGCAACTGGGGCTAATGAATCAAGATACCCATTTGTAATCCCATGGTTTGATGCTTCTAATTTCGAGATGAATCCTGCATTCATCTCAATGATCCAGAATAAGCCTTTCATAGGTAACTCAAAGAATAAGAATCTATATCATCATCTTGACGCTTTCAAAAACATCTTCTATCAAGATGAGGGGAGTGCCACACGAATTCATATACTACAATGGATTTGTCTTCTCTCTATAGGAAAAAGGTCTATCTTGGTATCTAAGCCTACCTCACTAATCCATTAATGGATGGAGGCCTCTAGCCAATGCTTTTATCACAAAGTTCTATCCCACTGAGAAGACTATCCAAAATAGGTACAAGATCACTGGATTCATGCAAAAGCCTGGAGAGAATCTTCACAAAGTATGGGAAAATTTCCTAGAATATCAAAGAGATTGTCCCCATCATAATTACGATAAGGGTTTTCTTGTGACCACATTTTATAATGGGCTAACACCTACAGAGAGGACTTCGCTAAATGCCACTGTTGGAAGTCATTTCCTTGGTAAAAAGCCAAAAAAAAACATGCTAGTTATTGATAACATGGCCGCACTACAAGCGAGCATGAAGTATGAAAGAAGAGATAGGGGCTCAACCAAGAAGGCTAACTTTAAAGGACCTTCCACAAGGCCAAAGCTCTGGAAACTATCATTGCTCAGATTCAAAATATTGCTACTAATGTCAAACGATTAAAGGACTCCAGAGGCAAAGGCAAGAAATTTCTTGAAAAGGTTATGAAATGTGTCATATGCGGTGAAGGAGGTCATAGAGTCGATAACTGCATTTACACGTGACCCGAAGAAAGTGAGGAAAGAAAAGAAGAAGAGACATAGAACATCTCTTATGTGAATTTTGAAAGACCAAATCACCCTGGTTTTAACTATGGAAATAAAGAGGCCACTGATAATTTTCATCAATTAGGTGACTCGCCTAAGCCGCCACCAGGATTCGAAAAAAGAGGTAGACAGACTCAGTACACCAATACTACTGCTTACCAACAGAACAAAAACAATTATCAAGGCCAAGGACAAGGTCAAGGCCAATATTAGAACAACAATACAAATAGGCAGGACCAAGACCAAGGTGAAGGCAAGAGTAGAAGTAGTAGTAAACCCGACATGGTGTTGGAGCTTTTTGAATTTTCAAAGAGACATGCAACTATAAATGAAAAGTTAACTTAGAGTGCCATAACAAACACTAGTGTCTTGAGCACTATGCAGACCCAAATGATGGACATGCAGACTCATCAGAGATAGATTGACCAACAACTCGCAAAAATTGTTGAGCTCATGAAGAATCCCCAAGGAAAGATCCACTCCAACACAAAGACTACAAAGATGTCTACTCTCCGATCAGGAAAAGTTGTGGAGAGGCAACAAGAAGAAATTCACCAAGAAGAAGAAAATTCTACCAAGCCACAAACTAAACCCACCATAGTAGAGGAGGAATATGAAAGTGAAGAGTCGGCGAAGTAGGACAAGAGTGAAAAAAAATAAGAAAAGTGTAAAAATTAAGAAGACAATCCCGCTGAAGAAGCCTTCAACAAAAGACATCCTTATTCCCCAAGAGTCCCATTTCCCTACAAACTTATTAAGGCTCATTTGAAGAAATGATAGGAGAAGTTTATGGAGACTGTATAGAAGTTACACCTGGATATTCCATTTCTATATGCAATCGAAGAGATGCCTACATATGCTAAATTCTTCAAAGATCTAATCACAAAAAGGAGGGGGGAACACATCGAGATAGTTAAGCTAGCCAAGATGTCAAGTGCCTTTGTCCAAGCTGAATTACCAACAAAGAAGAAGGATCCAGGGGCATTCAATATTCTCTTTTGTGTTGGGGGAAAATATGGAATAAGGGGTTAGCCGACCTAGGAGCAAGCATTAGCCTCATTCACTGAATCTATCTCAAAGGCTTGGACTAATAGATATGGTAAAAACCGGAATGAGAATGGAATTGGCTGATTACACCTTTACAAAACCAATGGGAATAGTGGAAGATGTTCTTATTCACGTTGGACGATTCTTTATACCATGTGATATAGTGGTAATCGACACCGTTGAGGACTTGAAGTGTCCAATGAAATTCTAAAGACCCTTCCTTTCCACATGTAGAGCTCAGATAGATGTGGTAGAGGGGATTATTACTCTGCGTGTTGGAAACGACCATATCGACTTTCATGTCCAAGATTCTATGAGGGGACCTTCTTTGTTTGAGTTGGCTTACTTCATGTACAACTATAACCAATACTATGAGGAAGTGCAAGAAGATGAGGCAATTGTCGATCCGTTCATGCAGGCCTTGAACAATCCAGATCCCAGTCTAGAAGACCCTAAGGTGGTGGAGATTCTAGATTACTTAAATCAATTGGAAGAGGTATTCAACGACAAAGAAGATGTAACCTTCAAAATAATAAAGTGTGCATCACTAGAGAAAACTCCTCAAGAAAAAGAAGTGCCAAAATCAAAGCCAAATTTAAAAGCACTGCCTAAAGGGTTAAAGTATAAATTCCTAGATGATCAAGAAAGAAATCTGGTAATAGTTAACGCAGAGTTGATAGATGAGCAAATAGAAAAGCTATTGAAGGAACTCAAACCTCAAAGGAAAGCTATAGGGTACTCTGTGGAAGATATTAAGGGTCTGAGCCCATCCCTATGTATGCACCACATAAATCTGGAGGATACTTCCAAACCTCTAGGTCAGCCACTAAGAAAGTTAAATTAGATGCTCAAAGAAGTTGTCAAGAAGGAAGTGATCAAATTATGAGATGCATGAATCATATACCCTATTAGTGACAGTAATTGGGTAATCCCAATTCATGCCATGCCAAAGAAAGGAGGAATGATGGTTGTAAAAGGAGAGAATGGAGACGACGTAGTGATGCAAACCGTAATAGGTTGGCGCATGTGCATAGATTATAGAAAATTAAATGCCGCTACAAGGAAAGACCATTTTCCTCTACCCTTTATTGATCAAGTCTTGGAGAGGTTGGCACATCATGCATATTATTATTTTCTGGATTGATATTATTGATTTTATCAAGTACCTATCCACCCAGATGATCAAGAAAAGACTAAATTTACCTACATGTACGACACCTATGCTTTCAAATAAATGTAATTTGGATTATGCAATGCACCTGCAACATTCAAAAGGTGCATGATTTCCATGTTCACTGTTCCTAGAAGATATAATGGAAGTTTTTATGGATGGCTTCTCGGTATACAGAACAAACTTAAACAGATGTCTCAAGAATCTTTCCTTAGTTTGCAATGTTGTGAGGAGAAACATCTAGTCTTGAATAAGGAAAAATGCCATTTAATGGTTCAAGATGGTAAAGTTCTAGGGTACAAGATCTCTGAGAAAGGAATAGAAGTTGATCTGAGCAAAATTGAGTCCATATCAAAAATCCCACCCCAAAAACTGGTCATGGGAGTGAGAAGTTTCCTGGGACATGCAGGGTATTACAGAAGGTTTATTAAAGACTTATCTAAAATAGCCAAGTCCCTGTCTAGCCGATTGGTAAAGGATGTAGAGTTTGATTTTTTGATAAGTGCCTTGAAGCATTTAATATCTTGAAGAATGCTTTGACTACGACCCCCATCCTACACGCCCCTAATTGGGAACTCCCATTTGAAATCAAGTGTGACGCTAGTGATTATGCCATTGGGGCTATTCTTGGGAAAAGGAAGGATAAGAAGAATCACATGATCTACTATGCAAGTTGCACTCTCGATGAAGCCCAAGTCAATTACACTACCACGGAAAAGGAGATGTTGGCGATTGTGTTAACTTTTGACAAATTCTGATCATACTTGATTGGATCCAAGGTAAATGTTTATACGAACCATGGGGCAATAAAGTACCAGATACAAAAGAAAGATACAAAACCACAGTTGTTGAGATGGGATTTGTTATTGCAAGAGTTCGATCATGATATAATCAATAAGAAGGGAATAGAGAATGTGGTCGCTGACCACTTAACAATGATCGTAGTCATGGAGGAGAATCAGATGCCACTGAATGACAAACTAATGATGGCCAATTTGTTTGAACCTAATCTACCATGGTTTGCTGACATTTGTAACTACCTATCTTGTCAACAATTGCCTTTTGACATAACATATAATCAAAAGAAGAACCTATTTTGTGACTTGAAGAACTACTACTAGGATGACCCACTATTGTTCAAAATATGTTCTAATAACTTGTACAATCGATGTGTGCCGAAAGAGAAAGTGCCTTAAATCCTGAGAAAATGTCATGCTTCGCCCTATGGTGGATGCCAAGGAGGAGAAAGGACTGCAACTAAGGTCCTACAGTCAGGCTTTTATTGGCCGACCCTATTTAAATACACAATGGCTTTTGTCAAAGCATGAAATGAATGCAAAAGAAAAGGAAATATTTCCCGGAAGAACTAGATGCCAATGATGGAATGGATTGAAGTAGAAATTTTTGACATATGGGGGATTGACTACATGGGACCATTCCCATCCTCAAGAGGAAATCAATACATCCTGGTCAATGTGGACTATGTTTTGAAGTGGGTAGAAGCCTTTACTACCCAAACCAATGATTCAAAGGTAGTTATTAAGCTTTTTGAGAAAACCATTTTTCTAAGATTTGAAGTCCCATACACCGTCATTAGTCACAAGGGATCTCACTTGAGTGAAAGGCAATTTGAGGTTTTGCTCAGAAAATATGAGGTCAAACACAAAGTAGCAACACCGTATCACCCATAGACCTATGGGAAAGTGGATGTATCAAACAGACATTTAAAGAAAATTTTAGAAAATACTATCAGTTGAACAAGGAAAGACTGGTCAATGAAACTAGATGGCACACTGTGGGCCTACCTCCCAACGTATATAACTCCGATAGGCACAACTCCCTATACACTGATTTATGGAAAGTCCTACCACCTTTCAGTGGAGTTAGAGCGTAAGGCCCTTTGGGTTATAAAGTTCTTGAACATGGACATGGACAAGGCATGAAAGAAGAGATTTCTACAGTTGCAAGAGTTGTAAGAGATTAGGCTACACACTTACGAGAATACCAGAATTTACAAATAGATAACCTAGGTGTGGCATGATTCCCACCTGAAAAGCAAAGATGTTTCTAAAGGGGATAAGGTTCTTTTATTCAATTCCAGTATTAGGTTGTTTACATGAAAACTCAGGTCCATATGGTCTGGCCCTTTCTCTGTAGTGAAAATCTATCCTAGAATGATGGAAATTGCTAGTGAAAAGACTGGTACCTTCAAAAAGAATGGACACAAAGTAAAAAGGTATTATGAATATGAAGCCTTTGTGAGGAGATCAGAACTCAATCTGGAAGAGCCACAACTAGCACTAGCTAAAAAACCATGAGAAGCCATACATGAGAGTCAATCTAAAGACGTTGAATTAGTGCTTCTTGGAAAGAAACCCAAGGATTTACTGCTTTCTTTAGTATTGCAAGTCTTTCTTTTATCTCCATTAAGTCTAGTCTGTGTACATATCTATCAACTTGATTTTGAACTTCTCTTCTTTAAGTAACTTCAAATTTTCCTTAATTAGGTAGTCAAATTTGAAGTACCAGATATGTTATTCAATTGCTGAGCAAGGGTAGTTTTTAATTCAAAACTTTTATAATTGCTTTTAAACCCTTGTATCTGTAACACCCCTGACCTGGGTTATACTTTAACCCTAGGTGTTTTGATTAAGAAATATGATTAAATTCTTAATCTCATCTTGTGAAAGGTAATTAGGGCTCAAGAGGAACTTATATTGCAATTCTAGTCCTTTTTGAACATTGTTGAAATCAATGTTTTGTTTGTTTTGGACTAATGTGCAAAATACCCAAGTTGAGGAGTTTAAGTGCAAATTGTGCATGATAATATGTTCCTCATGTGTTGAATCATCATGAGAGTGAAGATGATGCTGAGGTGTGGCTTATGGAAGCCTGAATACCAAGAAAGAGCTGATAAAGCAATGCATGTGCATGAAAACCCAGTTTTGGTGTAATGTGCAATTTACCCAAAACCTAGGGTTCAATATGCAAATTACCACTTCAATAAGTTCCTTAATTCTTCTTGGAATCATGTAGAGCAAAGAAAATGAGAGGGGCACCTCATTTGAATTAAGTTGGAGGAGAGAGAATCTTGATATTAAAATAATCAAGATTTAATCCTAATTGAAACCCTAATTCGATTTAGGGAAAAATAAATGTATTAATTAAAGGGACTTCAACCAAAACCAAAATGGTTGGATTCATATGTGTGTGTATAAGCCTAAATCCTTGCAAAGGCACAAGCATATCCTAAGGAGGTGAAATTCCACTCACCATTATTATAAGAAAAAGAATTTCCACTCAAATATGGATATTCTTATTATAAGGGTTAATGTGCTTAATTTCTTTTCCCTTAATTCATGGATAATGAAAGGGATTTCGGTGGGGATAGAGATTCCCTTGCATGCAAGAAATAAAGGGGGAAGTGGTGGAAACAATTTTGGAATTTAAAAGACTTTTATAAAGTATCTTCTCTCTCCTCAATTTTCTTATAAAAGTACCTTTTCCAAGCCAAATGAAAGGCTTTTACGACCCCACTTCTTCTCCTTTCTTGAAAAACCGACCAAGAAGGCTAAGGAAATCAGGGAGCACGTCCCCAACCTGTTCTTAAGCCTTTAATCTTCGTTCTTCATGATTTCATGGTGAAAATCATAAAACAATGTGTAATTCCTTCATTTCTTCACTCAATCTTCAATTCTAGCCGATCATTTCACTCCAAATCTTGAAGTTGAGCCTTGGAATAGTTGGAGAAGCTTCATCCACCATTAGAACCGTGTATCTTGGAGCTTGGAGATCAGATTTGAGGCGGGTTTTATAACTTGAACCCTTTTTCATTGTTATTCAACCATTAATCTTGTAATTTCAATGATTTCTTCATTATCTTGATTAATTGCTGGTCGAAAATGGTTATTTCATGAAATAAGAAGTTGTTAGAACTTCAGGGACGAAGGTAGATGATTATGACACCATCTTGTATACTTTTTCCAAAGAAATCATGGTTCATACGGTTTTGAGTCAATTGCTCATGCGGTTTCACCAAACCGTTTGAGAGCAAACGATTTGAAACCGTTTGAGAGCAAACGGTTTCAAAACCGTTTGAGTGAGTTGACCAAGGGTTGACCATTTGAAATTACTGTTAATAATTATGTTGGTTAATGACTCACCAAATTTTATGGACTAATTTCAAAGGAATCATGAGTTGAAGGCTAATCAATTAGGCAAACCTAATTGGATTAAGTGCTGATTTTTCAGCTTGATTAATTTGACTTTTTGGGAAAACGGTTTCAAAACCGTTTGAGTGAGTTGACCAAGGGTTGACCGTTTGATATTCCTGTTCCTAATTATGTTGGTTAATGACTCACCAAAATTTATGGATTAATTCCCAAAGAATCATGAGATGAAGGCTAATCAATTGGGCAAACCCTAATTGAAATTAGTGCTGAAATTCCAATGAGTTGATTTGAGATTTTGGGTTGATTAGCCCAAACGGTCTCAAGACCGTTTGGGGATCACCCAAACGGTTTCAAGACCATTTGGGGATCACCCAATACCGTTTGTAGGTCTAGGGTTGAGTATAGTTGCCTATTTGAAGGTCCAAAGTTACCAAGTTACAAAGCAATCAATTGCTGATTTGTTGATCAACTCAATAGACCAAACCTTGATGAAATTTCACTAGAATCCAAGGGTTGGATGAGCCAAACGGTCTCAAGACCGTTTGGAGCTCATCCAAACGGTCTCAAGACCGTTTGGAGGTCACCCAATACCGTTTGGAGGTCTAGGGGTGAGTATGGTTAAGCAATTGATGATCCAATGATACTAAGTTAAAGTGTAATCAATTGCTGATTTGGTGATCAATCCAATGATCCAAATCCTAATTGGTTGACTTGGATTTTGATGATGTGATGGCCAAACGGTCTTCACCTACTTGTCCAAACAGTCTTCACCTACTTGGCCAAACGGTCTTCACCTACTTGGCCAAACGGTCTCAAGCACCACCTTTACCAAACGGTTTCAAACCGTTTGAACTTCGAAAGACCAAGACCGTTTGGGGGTCAAGTAGTCAAAGTTGATTGTAGATTCAATTGATAAATTCAATTGGATACCTTATGTAATGGAGGTCCAAGGTGATTGAATCTCTCAAGAATAGAGATGATGAATGACTCATTGATCCAATGATGATTATTAATGATAATCAATGAAGGTACAAAGATTGAAACCCTATTAGTACCTAAGTGATTAGTGCCAATTAAGGGATGAACCCTAATTGCTTATAGTATCAATGACTTGGTACACTATGTCATTCATAGTTGTATGTACTTGATTGAAGGGATGATATGACCTTATCAAGTTGAGATGATGTTAGTATGAATTCATAACATGAATATGATTCATGTGGAGATTATGGGTATGATCCTCAAGTAAAGAGATCATGAAACCCTAATCATGAAAATAAACCCTAATTGACAGGGTTATTGAATTCTAACCCTAATTGAGGGCAATTCTAAATGAAATCATAATCCAGGTTAAGGATGTAGCCCTAATCTAGGGTAATCATAAGTGAAACTCTAATTTAGGGAAAAGAGATGTAAATCCCTAATTGGGATGAATAGTGAATCTCCAATTATGGTTAATTGAATGAAATACTAATAGAGATGAATAGTAGACCCAAATTGTGGGAAACTATGGTGGAAACCCTAGTTGAGGGTGATTCCATGAGAAAACCTAGTTGAGGGTGATTCCATGAGAAACCCTAGTTTAGGGTGATTCCATGAGAAAACCTAGTTGAGGGTGATTCCATGAGAAACCCTAGTTGAGGGTGATTCCATGAGAAACCTTAACTAAATATTAACACCACATGACGTACTAATATTATGTTGTGATAAGAGGACCTAAGAAGGATGAAGGCATGTGAGACTCTAATGAGGAGTCATAATACATAAAGCCCTAATCTTGGATAATATGACAATGAATCATAATTCTAATCTTAAGTAAGGGTATAAAGAAACCCTAATGATGAGATAGAACAAATGGCCTTATAAAGGTGAAAAATTTCATGTGGTTGAATATATGCAACCTAATTGTAAGCAATGTCTTTACCATTAGACAAGTCCATATCATTAAAGATAGTTGGACAACTCTAATGTGTGGCCTATGCATTATATGCTATAGGTAAGTGATTAGTGATGGAATGTATTTATAAGGGAAATACCTTAATACAAGATAAGATGGCTAATTCAGGAGAGTCTGAAGTGATGAGAAAGTGATACATCAAAATATGATAGTGATCACATTCAACACTTCAGGGTTTATATGCCTTGATGTACTCCAAATCCAATATAATTGGGTAAGAAACATATGAAGTGTGTTATGCAACTATTACAATGAAATGTAATGAGTTGTTGCACCTTGATGAGTTTAATTAATGTACCTTGAGAATGGGGTTAAGCCCAAATGATGTGTATGATGTAATCATACCATGATGAGGATGAGAAATGAACTCATACCTTGAATTGATGATCATTAATGCTATATGATGAAAGTAATGTTCTAGAATAATCAAATATGATATCCTTGAATGCCCCAGAGGTATGGAATAATGTATTAAGGGTTGGACAGATAATGAGATCATGAAATCTTTATTAATGAGAAATGGGGAACCCTAACCCTAATTTGGGTAAAAGGCAATGAAAAGCCATGTTTGATAGTAAACCCTAATTCCTGGTAGAGGAATAATGGTGTTACTATTGCATCACATGATGTGATGAATATCTTGTATGACTGTTATCATGCCTAATAACCATACAGATATTATGAGGTGATGTATATAGCTAGTTTGAGTTGTGACATTTATATAATAAATGATGATTGGCATTATATGCCTTAATGTTGTTGTTGCTTAGTGAAAGAAGCAATATGCATGGACTTTTATGAGTCACATGAGTAAGTTGTTACCTAGTGAGAGGTGACAAGATATTTCATGGCCTTGTGAGCCATGTGTGATGCTTGTGCAACAAGTATCATGAATGCCTTAGTCAGATCACCTGAAGGTGATAGTTACCTGAAAAAGGTATAATAATGCTCAATGATGAGTTAAGGGTTTGAATACCCAGAACCATATGATTATGGTGATGATAATGTGAAGGGATGAGAATTCCCATTATTGAAATGAGGGACTGAGTTCCCAAGGTCTTTGAAAGACTGATAAATATCTGATGAAAGTAGTACATGTCTCTTTATAGCATTGTTGTAATAAATTATGTTTGAGAACTTGGCTGATGCTAAAAGAATATGAGAATGTACTTAATAAATCAAGTGAAATCTATTCATGTAGTGCACTGACCATAGATCCATCATCGTCAGGAATAGGTGATGGTGAAACGGGTGCCCGCGGCAAAACCCGGAGCACATATTTTGAATATGTGGGGTTAAATGGGCGAAAATATCTTTACGCCCTCTTGAAGAGATTGTTGGAAGGTAAACAAGAAACCTCTCAATCCTTCATGAATATGTCGGGATGGATGTATCACGAATCTCCCAATGATACTTAATGTCAGATTGAGGAGATAAATAAGAAATCTCTCGATTGGCGATGAGAGTGTAGTTGACACTGTAACTCTGTAGCGAAGGTGCCAAAATACCCTGGCTAGCTAGTTAGCAGAGACACGAGTGCCCTACATGTGGTCTCGTACTGACCGAGACAGATGAGGTCATAAGAATCCAGCTCTTTTGATGACCTATGTATGGTACCGAGGCAATTTCGTAATGGTCAGTTGGAGTATGAGCGGTATATCTCATCTCCTCAGAGCATAAGTGTGATTGTAAAATGTAATCAGCCGTATAGCATGTTTGCTTAAGGATTGAATACGGAGATTCATTGGCCGATGTTGCATTTCTTTGTGCATTCCTTAGTAGTTAAATGTTAATTATGTTTCTTTATATTCTCTGCAAGGTAGATAGATGAATTACTTATCTACCATGGGTAGATGCAATGACCTCCTTGAGAATGGAGGTTATCTTATTCTGTTCTATGATGAATAACTCTGCCTGATAATGTAAAAATAACCCCTGCTCAGTTTTAATTTAATAAACTGCAATAACAATGTTTTTGGCGGAGAGTTATATCTCTCGCTGGGGCAATTTTCAATTGTCTCACCCCCGTGGGAAACATTTTTAGGTATGCATGGGAGGCAAAGTAGAAATCCTAGAATAAGGAAAGAGCAACAACAACAACAATAGGGACAACAATAAGATCTCAGGTGGAGATATTGTCTGTCTAGTCATACAGATAGTATTCCTATGTGTCGTCTCTGTACTCTTAGGTCCTCGGAGTTTTTAGTCAGTGTCTTATGAATCAATCTGAGGTTTTGGCTTGATGCCTCGAGATTTGTATACTGTCTGTATATAATGTTTATAAGACAGTTGATGTTGTAATCTTTGAGAAGGAATGGTACAGGTTGTGTACTTGTGAACCAGGATAAATTTGAAATACTTTGGTTCTTGGTTAAAGAGTTTTCCTGTGAATGGATCTCTTTGAAAAAGTTTTAATTTTCAGTGATTTTCAGTAATCCGCTGCAAATAATTCGCTTCCGCATTAGTTAATCATGTTTTCGCGAGACGGTCACCATAATTAGTTGTATCAGAGCTCTAGGTTCGTTGAATCTACAGAGACATAGGACTAAGGTAGTAGAGTCTGTTCTGGTGTCATCCAGTGTATCTGATAGTGTCTTCTGCTCGTATAAGAGAAGAAGAACTTAAAGATGACTGGGTCACATGAGGAGATTGCTGCTGAGAGAAGCAATGTTGCCCCAAGAAGAGGTGCATGGGAACAGGAAAGAGAGAGACAATTGCCTGAGAATCCCATGCTGATCCAACTATAATAAGAAAATCCTTCTTTAAGTATTACTGTTGGAGAACTTAGGGCAACAGTAATGTATATAGTGGATCAAGTTTTGGCAGGGTTACCTAGATTACCAGTCCCAATGATGATGTTATAGATATCAACAGGATTTGTAATTAGCATCAGCAGGTTGAAGCAAAAGGAAATGATGAATTTCTGGACTTAAATTGAGTCTGTGCTCAACCATAGCCTGTTGAATCAACCTTTGAGGCAGAGTTAGCCTGAGGCAGTGAATAATTCATATATTATGACAAGTTAGACAAGATAATCTCATGCAAATATGTTAATTTATGAATTCCTGGATTATTTGAGAAAGGAAATGATTGAACTTTCCTTGATTAGTCCTATGAGAACTTATGTTTTGCATAGTAAAACATTACAAATGTTTTATGTTGTTCTTACCTCCTTGAGAAATGATGAGGTATAGAAGAGATGCCTGAATGAAATTCAGGGATGATAAGTCTTATGCTTGTGATAATATGAAAAGGAGGAATATGATAGTATACAAAGTACATACCACTTAATCTCAGTATTTATATACCCTGGCCAGGTATACAACTATTGCTGATAAAGTGGGTATGGAAACTATTAGATTGTTGTCTTTTTGATTGCTCTGATCAAGTAGTCATTCTGAGACAATCTAATGAGTATCATGAAATCAGAAATATGGAATGAATAAATATGTCATATTCCAGGTATAAGAAAAAGAAGTCTGAGATAATCTCAGATGAGCATGTTGTATGAGGAACTAAAGATGTACTCCTCATAAGATAAGAATAAGAATAAGGGAGATGAACCCTGTTCAATAATGCTGCCCGCATAATACATATCTTTCCCATAATGAGGAAATGGGAGATGTGATGAGATCATGAGATGATCATAAACATGCTAGATAATAATAAAGAAAGGGATAATGTCATGCAATCATCCTTACAAATTCCGATGCTAAAGGCAAGGAACCTAGGATGAGATAAAGAGTAAATGGTTCAAGAATAGTTGAAAATACATGAATTAATAAGAGGAATATGAATCCTTGTTTTCTTTTCTTTCAGGGACATGGCAATCAAGTGGGTCTTAGGACACTTGATGTGCATAAGATAAATATGTTCATGTGATGGATACTTAGAAAAGTATCAGCTATTTTGGATTTTAGTCCTAAGATGAGGACATATGAAACAATAAATGTTCCAAGATGAAAGGAAGAGATATATATGATGTGTTTCCAACACATGTGATAGATACCAAGGTGAAAAATTATGGTATCTGAGAGTTATCAGATGGGTTAGGTTGGCTACCTGGAGTGGTCAACTCTGAAATTAGTCAGAATATATAAAATAGTATGAACATCATATGTTAGGGGTTTATGCTATGCATAAACATGATATTAATAAATAATGCATGATGTTCCTCTGAACAAGAAAAGTGTTATTTGACACAAAGTTGACTTTATAGTCAATGATGAGGAACAATGGAGAATGTGCCTTGTGTGTTGATTCTATGAGAATCTTGTATGGAAACACTTTGTGATGATCAAAGTTTTATGGTGTCTCCATAATAAGGAGATGTTATGTGAATACTAGATAGTATGATGAATGAAATACATCTGTCTTCCTTTATCTGGATTTTGAGGACGAAATCCTTGTTAGGGGTTTATAATTTGTAACACCCCTGACCTGGGTTATACTTTAACCCTAGGTATTTTGATTAAGAAATATGATTAAATGCTTAATATCATCTTGTGAAAGGTAATTAGGGCTCAAGAGGAACTTATATTGCAATTCTAGTCCTTTTTGAACATTGTTGAAATCAATGTTTTGTTTATTTTGGACTAATGTGCAAAATACCTAAATTGAGGGGTTTAAGTGCAAATTGTGCATGATAATATGTTCCTCATGTGTTGAATCATCATGAGAGTGAAGATGATGCTGAGGTGTGGCTTATGGAAGCCTGAATACCAAGAAAGAGCTGATAAAACAATGTATGTGCATGAAAACCCAGTTTTGGTGTAATGTGCAATTTACCCAAAACCTAGGGTTCAATATGCAAATTACCACTTCAATAAGGTCCTTAATGATTCTTGGCATCATTTAGAGAAAATAAAATGAGAGGGGTTCCTCATTTGAATTAAGTTGGAGGAGAGAGAATCTTGATATTAAAATAATCAAGATTTAATCCTAATTGAAACCCTAATTCGATTTAGGGAAAAAATAAATGTATTAATTAAAGGGCCTTCAACCAAAACCAAAATGGTTGGATTCATATGTGTGTGGATAATCCTAAATCCTTGCAAAGGCACAGGCATATCCTAAGGATGTGAAATTCCACTCACCATTATTATAAGAAAAAGAATTTCCACTCAAATATGGATATTCTTATTATAAGGGTTAAGGTGCTTCATTTCTTTTCCCTTAATTCATGGATAATGGAAGGGAGTTCGGTGGGGATAGAGATGCCCTTGCATGAAAGAAACCAAGGGGGAAGTGGTGGCAACAATTTTGGAATTTAAAAGACTTTTATAAAGTATCTTCTCTCTCCTCAATTTTCTTATAAAAGTACCTTTTCCAAGCCAAATGAAAGGCTTTTACGACCCCACTTCTTCTCCTTTCTTGCAAAACCGAACAAGAAGGCTAAGGACAGCAGGGAGCACGTCCCCAACCTGTTGGTAAGCCTTTGATCTTCGTTCTTCATGATTTCATGGGGAAAATCATAAAACAATGTGTAATTCCTTCATTTCTTCACTCAATCTTCAATTCTAGCCGATCATTTCACTCCAAATCTTGAAGTTGAGCCTTGGAATAGTTGGAGAAGCTTCATCCACCATTAGATCCGTGTATCTTGGAGCTTGGAGATCAGATTTGAGGCAGGTTTTATAACTTGAACCCTTTTTCATTGTTATTCAACCATTAATCTTGTAATTTCAATGATTTCTTCATTATCTTGATTAATTGCTGGTCGAAAATGGTTATTTCATGAAATAAGAAGTTGTTAGAACTTCAGGGACGAAGGTAGATTATGATGACATCATCTTGGATACTTTTTCCAAAGAAATCATGGTGCATACGGTTTTGAGTCAATTGCTCATGCGGTTTCACCAAACCGTTTGAGAGAAAACGGTTTGAAACCGTTTGAGTAAGTTGACCAAGGGTTGACCGTTTGATATTACTGTTCCTAATTATGTTGGTTAATGACTCACCAAATTTTATGGATTAATTCCAAAGGAATCATGAGTTGAAGGCTAATCAATTAGGCAAACCTAATTGGATTAAGTGCTGATTGTTCAGCTTGATTAATTTGACTTTTTGGGCAAACGGTTTCAAAACCGTTTGAGTGAGTTGACCAAGGGTTGACTGTTTGATATTCCTGTTCCTAATTATGTTGGTTAATGACTCACCAAAATGTATGGATTAATTCCCAAATAATCATGAGATGAAGGCTAATCAATTGGGCAAACCCTAATTGAAATTAGTGCTGAAATTCCAATGAGTTGATTTGAGATTTTGGGTTGATTAGCCCAAACGGTCTGAAGACCGTTTGGGGATCACCAAAACGGTTTCAAGACCATTTTGGGATCACCCAAGACCGTTTGGAGGTCTAGGGTTGAGTATGGTTGCCTATTTGAAGGTCCAAAGTTACCAAGTTACAAAGCAATCAATTGCTGATTTGTTGATCGACTCAATAGACCAAACCTTGATCAAATTTCACTAGAATCCAAGGGTTGGATCATACAAATGGTCTCAAGACCGTTTGGAGGTCACCCAATACCGTTTGGAGGTCTAGGGGTGAGTATGGTTAAGCAATCGATGATCCAATGATACTAAGTTAAAGTGTAATCAATTGCTGATTTGGTGATCAATCCAATGATCCAAACCCTAATTGGTTGACTTGGATTTTGATGATGTGATGGCCAAACGGTCTTCACCTAATTGGCCAAACGGTCTTCACCTACTTGGCCAAACGGTCTTCACCTACTTGGCCAAATGGTCTTCACCTACTTGGCCAAACGGTCTCAAGCACCACCTTTACCAAACGGTTTCAAACCGTTTGAACTTTGAAAGACCAAGACCGTTTGGGGGTCAAGGAGTCAAAGTTGATTGTAGATTCAATTGATAAATTCAATTGGATACCTTATGTAATGGAGGTCCAAGGTGATTGAATCTCTCAAGAATAGAGATGATGAATGACTCATTGATCCAATGATGATTAGTAATGATAATCAATGAAGGTACAAAGATTGAAACCCTATTAGTACCTAAGTGATTAGTGCCAATTAAGGGATGAACCCTAATTGCTTATAGGATCAATGACTTGGTACACTATGTCATTCATAGTTTTATGTACTTGATTGAAGGGATGATATGACCTTATCAAGTTGAGATGATGTTAGTATGAATTCATAACATGAATATGATTCATGTGGAGATTATGGGTATGATCCTTAAGTAAAGAGATCATGAAACCCTAATCATGAAAATAAACCCTAATGGACAGGGTTATTGAATTCTAACCCTAATTGAGGGCAATTCTAAATGAAATCATAATCCAGGGTAAGGATGTAGCCCTAATCTAGGGTAATCATAAGTGAAACTCTAATTTAGGGAAAAGAGATGTAAATCCCTAATTGGGATGAATAGTGAATCTCCAATTATGGATAATTGAATGAAATCCTAATAGAGATGAATAGTAGACCCAAATTGTGGGAAACTATGGTGGAAACCCTAGTTGAGGGTGATTCCATGAGAAACCCTAGTTGAGGGTGATTCCATGTGAAACCCTAGTTGAGGGTGATTCCATGAGAAACCTTAACTAAATATTAACACCACATGACGTACTAATATTATGTTGTGATAAGAGGCCCTAAGAAGGATGAAGGCATGTGAGACTCTAATGAGGAGTCATAATACATAAAGCCCTATCTTGGATAATATGACAATGAATCATAATTCTAATCTTAAGTAAGGGTATAAAGAAACCCTAATGATGAGATAGAAGTAATGGCCTTATAAAGGTGAAACATTTCATGTGGTTGAATATATGCAGCCTAATTATAAGCAATGTCTTTACCATTAGACAAGTCCATATCATTAAAGATAGTTGGACAACTCTAATGTGTGGCCTATGCATTATATGCTATAGGTAAGTGATTAGTGATGGAATGTATTAAGAAGGGAAATACCTTAATACAAGATAAGATGGCTAATTCAGGAGAGTCTGAAGTGATGAGAAAGTGACACATCAAAATATGATAGTGATCACATTCAACACTTCAGGGTTTATATGCCTTGATGTACTCCAAATCCAATATAATTGGGTAAGAAACATATGAAGTGTGTTATGCAACTATTACAATGAAATGTAATGAGTTGTTACACCTTGATGAGTTTAATTAATGTACCTTGAGAATGGGGTTAAGCCCAAATGATGTGTATGATGTAATCATGCCATGATGAGGATGAGAAATGAACTCATACCTTGAATTGATGATCATTAATGCTATATGATGAAAGTAATGTTCTAGAATAATCAAATATGATATCCTTGAATGCCCCAGAGGTATGGAATAATGTATTAAGGGTTGGACAGATAATGAGATCATGAAATCTTTATTAGTGAGAAATGGGGAACCCTAACCCTAATTTGGGTAAAAGGCAATGAAAAGCCATGTTTGATAGTAAACCCTAATTCCTGGTAGAGGAATAATGGTGTTACTATTGCATCACATGATGTGATGAATATCTTGTATGACTGTTATCATGCCTAATAACCATACAGATATTATGAGGTGATGTATATAGCTAGTTTGAGTTGTGACATTTATATAATAAATGATGATTGGCATTATATGCCTTAATGTGGTTGTTGCTTAGTAAAAGAAGCAATATGCATGGACTTTTATGAGTCACATGAGTAAGTTGTTACCTAGTGAGAGGTGACAAGATATTTCATGGCCCTGTGAGCCAGGTGTGATGCTTGTGTAACAAGTATCATGAATGCCTTAGTCAGATGACCTGAAGGTGATAGTTACCTAAAAAAGGTATAATAATGCTCAATGATGAGTTAAGGGTTTGAATACCCAGAACCATATGATTATGGTGATGAGAATGTGAAGGGATGAGAATTCCCAGTATTGAAATGAGGGACTGAGTTCCAAGGGTCTTTGAAAGACTGATAAATATCTGATGAAAGTAGTACATGTCTCTTTATAGAATTGTTGTAACAAATTATGTTTGAGAACTTGGCTGATGCTAAAAGAATATGAGAATGTACTTAATAAATCAAGTGAAATCTATTCATGTAGTGCTCTGACCATAGATCCATCATCGTCAGGAATAGGTGATGGTGAAACGGGTGCTCGCGGCAAAACTCGGAGCACATATTTTGAATATGTGGGGGTAAATGGACGAAAATATCCTTACGTCCTCTTGAAGAGATTGTTGGAAGGTAAACAAGAAACCTCTCAATCCTTCATGAATATGTCGGGATGGATGTATCACGAATCTCCCAATGATACTTAATGTCGGATCGAGGAGATAAACAAGAAATCTCTCGATTGGCGATGAGAGTGCAGTTGACGCTGTAACTCTGTAGCGAAGGTGCCAAAATACCCTGGCTAGCTAGTTAGTAGAGACACGAGATGTCCTGCATGTGGTCTCGTACTGACCGAGACAGATGAGGTTATAAGAATCCGGCTCTTTTGATGACCTATGTATAGTACCGAGGCGATTTCGTAATGGTCGGTTGGAGTATGAGCGGTATATCTCATCTCCTCAGAGCATAAGTGTGATTGTAAAATGTAATCAGTCGTATAGCATGTTTTCTTAAGGATTGAATACGGAGATTCATTGGTTGATGTTGCATTTCTTTGTGCATTCCTTAGTAGTTAAATGTTAATTATGTTTCTTTATATTCTCTGCAAGGTAGACAGATGAATTACTTATCTACCATGGGTAGATGCAATGACCTCCTTGAGAATGGAGATTATCTTATTCTGTTCTATGATGAATAACTCTGCCTGATAATGTAAAAATAAGCCCTGCTAAGTTTTAATTTAATAAACTTCAATAACAATGTTTTTGGCAAAGAGTTATATCTCTCGCTGGGGCAATTTTCAATTGTCTCACCCCCCGTGGGAAACATTTTTAGGTATGCATGGGAGGCAAAGCAGAAATCCTAGAATAAGGAAAGAGAAACAGCAATAGCAACAACATGGACAACAATAAGATCTCAGGTGGAGATATTGTCTGTCTAGTCATACATATAGTAGTCCTATGTGTCGTCTCTGTACTCTCAGGTCCTCGGAGTTTTTAGTCAGTGTCTTATGAATCAATCTGAGGTTTTGGCTTGATTCCTCGAGATCCGTATACTGTCTGTATATAATGTTTATAAGACAATTGATGTTGTAATCTTTGAGAAGGAATGGTACAGGTTGTGTACTTGTGAACCAAGATAAATTTGAAATACTTTGGTTCTTGGTTAAAGAGTTTTCCTATGAATGGATCTCTTTGAAAAAGTTTTAATTTTTAGTGATTTTCAGTAATCCACTACAAATAATTCGCTTCCGCATTAGTTAGTCATGTTTTCGTGAGACGGTCACCACAATATGGATTGAAACACTTTCAATAGTTGTTTTGACCAATACCTCATTCCTTAGCCGTCGTGACTGTGACACATTAGCAAATATCAGTATGGATAGGTAATGACTACTACTTAAACGTTGTCTTGACTGCTAAGGGTGTTCGATCGTGACACAACATCGATCGTGACACTACCCGAAAGTCGTGGTCGAGTCCTCATTCCCTTAAAACACGATATAAAAGGGGAGGATCCTAGAACATTAAACCCCTCTTTTCACACTTTCCCTTGCATCGTCGCTCTGATAAGCCAAACCCTAAAGGAAGCACTGACAGAATGGTGAGCAATTGAAGCCATAGCAAGAGGGTCAGACGATGCTAATGACATTTCCATAGCAACGAGAACCCAAGATCTCTACCGCTCATGCCGCCAGTTCCCCTTCTTTTTCCTCTACTCTCTCTGAGATCCGAAAGGTACCTTCTTCTTTTTCTTCTACAACCCATGCCACTTTTCCCTCCTTCTCTTTTTCCCATAACTGATTCATGATTCTTTTGTTCCACAAATTATTCTGCGTAGATCGTTTGAAACTCAATGCACCCCACCTCATTTTCATGCTTCGACCTTTCACCTTCTTGAACACCTATTTTCCATCTCGGTCGCAGTTCTCATCCCGGTCGTGACACTCATCTCGATTGCGATGCTTGTTTTGATCGCTGAACCATAGCTTTTGTCTTGACCTCAACGACAATCCCCATTATTTCATACTCTTTCCATCTTTTATTTGTTTTTCCTGCTTGACTCTCATCCTTAACCCTCTAATCCTTGATCATATGATCTAACACCTCCTTGATCATTACTCCTGGAAACTACAACCCTCAAGTATTTGATTATGTGCACCACCTTTTTGACGTCTCGGTTGTGATAGTCATCCTGGTCAAGACACTAGTCTCGATCCCAACACTCGTCCTGGTCATGAAAAAATTGACCGCTACTCAGATGCTGTCTCGAACATGATGTGTAGAACCTGTAGCAGTCAATACACTCAGTAATTGAACTAAGATATGTCTCGATCGATACACCATAAGATCAATGAAAAACATTGACCTTATACTTGACTTATAGTTATTATCATATACACTTTTTGACAACATCCTATTGCTAAAATTGTAGAATTTTGCATTCCATGTCTGATTCCTTGAACATGCAAAAAACATCTCTATGAGGGGAACAACAAACACTGGAAGCAATAGAGAAAGAACTCCAAGATAACCAGAATATGACAAATCAGAAGAGAACCCAATTGTTGTTACTAAAAGAGAAGTATGAGGTCATTCTGGGACACATGTCATAAGAGGACACAAAAGGATCGTAGGCATAGAAGGAACTAAGACATCAAAATACGTGTCGTTGGAAGAGGCACAAAGCAAAGAATAAACTAAAGATGACACATACAAATGTCCAGAAAATGAAGAAGAGAAAGTTGGTAGCGAAGGCTGACTCAAGGGCTTTGAGAAAAAAAGTAGACTCTAATACAACCCATAAGGATGCACATACAACACCAGTAGGGAAACTAGTGACATTTATACCCAAAGACAAAATACACCAATCAAACTTTGACATGATGTTGTGGACCAAAAGCTTCAAGCCAACAAGATACATCGGCATTAAAGATTTCAAAAGATTGAGACTCTATGATAGGATGGTAGATTTTCTGGGAAGAGAAAATTTATGCACCTTGTGCACTTATGATACTGTGTCTCTGACAGACCTAAAAACTGAGTTTATATCATCACTTGATAAAGTACTAGTGAGTGATGAAGGACATAAATTGATAAGAAGGGAGTTTGAACTGAAAGTAAGAATGGGAGGCAAAGATTACTATATCACTGAAGACATCCTAAATGCAATCTTCATTGAAAGTGAAGAAGAAGATCAAGCTTGCTTGGAAGCACCCAGTGAAAAGGAAATGACTGGCTAAAATAATCACAAGATGTGGGAGAAGTTCACCGGAGAACCTGAACATAGCCCAAAGAAATCCAAGGCAACCCTCATCACTTCATGCTTCAACAAGGTATTTCAAAAGGTAACATCAAACATAGTCTTCACCTGATCTAAAATAGGGGAGTTGACAAAGGGAGATCTATTTCTCATCTAGTCATTGCTGAATAAGAGACCAATGAATATTGGAAGGCTGCTCATAGATAGATTGTCTGTGACAATGGGACCAGAAGCAAAAATCCAAAGATTTCTGTATGGGGGACCAAATAGCTCCAATTGCATCTTATTTCTTGAAAGGTGAACAAATTCTAAAATATAAGCCTACTGAGGGACATATGAAGATCGACATCAGGTCCTTGGTGAACACTGGCATACTGGCCCAAAGAGGTACAAAGTTATTCTACAAGCAAAGCAATTCCAAACTACTACTTCCTCTCCCAGAAATGGCATATTAAAATGCCAACAAATTGTGACCAGGTATTGAGGAAGTGGATAAAATGCACTCGAGCGCTATCAGGAGGTCTGCAGATGCAAAATAACCTCCTACCATCCACGATGTAGAGGATCAACCAACAGAGGAACAACAACAGAAGTCAGAGAAGAGAAAGAAATTAGCAATCTGGCAACGCCAAGTTGACGCGTCAAGCATTTTGTCAAGCAAAGTAAAAGCTAAAAAAAACCATCTCTAGGTAATGCACCAAGTCCCAATGATGAAGGGTTCAATAATGCACAACCTTCCCCCTGTTACAAGAAAAATACCAGAGGTGCTATTCACAAAGAAAGGCGACAAGATGAGTGCCCCTACAACCGCACAAGATCATGTTATAGAAGTTGAAATAGGACCAAGCCACGATCCTGAGAACTCAAAGCAATCAACCAAAATACCTCCAAGTGACACGGTACCAATGATACCAGGTCAACCTGCGGCATCGAGCGCTGAACAAGCAACAAATACAAAGTGTGAGGGAGCATAGGACAACCCCGTACAACCAACTGAAAAAGCCCAACCAACCTCTTCTTGACAAGAACAGGTGGTAGCCTCATCATCTTAGCCACAAGCAAGGATAAGAAGTCTTAAAGAATGACAACAATAGAAGTTCTCAATATTCAAGGAAGAATTGGGATGTCGAGTCGATGCCCTTTTTCAACATGTGAATAATTCCTCTTCGCAAGCACATTTCTTTTCTTATAGCGTGCAAGCACTAACGATGCAGGTATCAAAGATCGATGAAAGGACCGCCAACCTCCCAGAATTCATAACTAACATGCTATTCCACCAATGTGAGGTGATACAAGCCATCAAGACAATGTCAGAAGAGATGGCAGACCTCAAGAAAGAAAGGGATATTATATGCGCTGAGAAGGAGATGATGCACAAAGGATATAAGGAATAAATGAAAGAACTACAAGAGGAGCATAGATAAATGGAGAAATGGTGAGCCAAACAAGCATCTAAACGTAGAACAAGCCCTCACCATCTCGAGCATCTTCCAGCCTCTCGAATGATGACGAACAAAAAGGTGACGAAGCAGCAAGAGCACCCCCTCACACAGAGAAGAAAACATGAATATACTAAAAGATCAGTCAGAAGAGGCTGCAAAGCAAGGAGAAACCACGTCTTGAGGATCCAGATGCCAACAAGGGCACAAACAACATCGTACAAGAGTTTGACTTCAATTTTCAGCCCACAGAGGAGGAAGAGAATCTGATAGAGCAACTTATAGGAGCCAACATTGGTGAGGAGGAAGCATGTGCCAAAATTTTATCATCATGTGATGTCACAATAATAAACAAATATCTAGACGAGATGAATATCAACATGGATCTTTTGAACGTTTACCTCCAGGAGCCTGTCTACAACGAATACAATGATGTTATGTATGATGGGAATATGTATGCTACCTTAGCAACACTTAAAGAGGTTGTGCTTGAATCGACACCAGTAGAAAAAATAACTGAAACATCTGCTAGACTAGGAGTTGCTACCAATATAAAAGTAGCTGTCGGCACAGACACAACTAAAGCCAAGGTAGAAGAACTAAAGAAGATTACTGAAGATCCTGCTCCTACAAACCCTCTACTATTACACCATCCTCAAATGCACAACTAGCTAGCGATGGGATGTCAGATGATGAAGAAAGTGGTCTTGCATCATTATTTGTTAGTGCACCTAAAAGAGAAGAACATCCACTTGTAGAGGACAACACAATGCATGCAGCTCCCTCTATCCCCTGCAAGTTAACCATAATGGATATGTTGGCACTCTCCATAATAATGTGTAGAGATGTCCATGTCCTGGCAGGCATATTAGATGAAAGCCTTGTGGGAACAGACATCCTCTATGACAACAAAGGGAGGTCACTGAATAGAGACCACTTCAGGGGGATATTCTTGAACAGAGGATGAGTCCATTAAAAATTATTCAATGTGCTTTGTGTAATATTGCTCGAATAATTCTTCCATCAAGAAAAGGTGCAACCAGTGTTCAACGACACCGCTCATCTGGCATGGTAGCTGTACGAAGAAAAGTTCAACTTTAAAGCTATGAAAGAAATGTTAAATACTATGAACATGGCGGGGACCATATACATTAGCTTGCCTATGAGAACATTTAAACATTGGCCGCTAATAGTGGTAAATATTTATGGGCACCACACTATTGTCTATAACTATTGTGCTACTGAGATGGATAACACATCACTAATATACAAAAATAAAGAAGCTCGAGACATCCTGAAGGTGCCTCTATGTCTATAATGTGCAATACAGATGATAGGGAAGCAACACAAGTCAAACTGGAAACAATTCTCAATCTCTAAAAAGGAACCTCAGGAAAGAGAAGGATCAGGAGATTGCACATTCATCGTAATAAGGATGATGGAAGCAATCAACAAAGGCATTCCACTGGAAGACATCTACCTTGAAGATTTGCACATCCTATGTGCTATCTATTCTATGTAAGTCATCTGCAATCATCGCTTCATCAACGACTCTACGATGCCTCCAGATGTGGCACCACGTCGACTATATACTAGAGTACCTTTTCCTGAGAAGAAGACCTGGATGGAGCATATGAGGAATTTGTGGGTTGACCCTTCTCACCTTGCTCAATCATCTGCTTGGAAGGAAGGGTGGCCAACCGACAAGCACTGAGATGAAGCCACACAAGGAAAGCAACCAGGCCCACAGACCATTGAACAACCGATAACCACACCCACATAAGAAAAAGAACAAGAGGAATCTACTGATCAACTAGAAGAGGGAGATATTAATGAAGAAGCATTGTAGGAAGTCTGACCAGATGGGCCACCTGGGTTTATAGAGCCCACTTTTACTGATTTTCACAGGTGGGCCTACGAAGACCTCCCCTGGAACTCCTTGCAGCTAATAATAGAAAAGCTTAAAGAAGACAATAATCACAGGGATGTCATCTTTGAGCGAGAAGGAATTTGTTTCATTAAAGAAGACCTCCGCGACACGCTAAAGACAGGGGGATACCTAGTAGTAAGTGTAATTTGTGCATATCAATTGCTTCTCGGAGATGACATGCCTAATATACATATGGCCTACTTCTTGCTCGTCGATGACATACTAAAAATAAGGAGTCGGGAGAAAAAGAACGCATACAGTTGTGTCGATGACATACTACATGATAAACACTACATCCTTGTTGTAGTCAACATCAAGGTGAAGACTGCTATTCTATATAATAGCTCGGACTCCACCTTCGCACTGAACAAGTACACCAACAAGACTACACTGAAGACGCCTACTGAAGAGAAGGTAGTAACATGTGCAGAAGTGATTGTAGAAATGATCTGCAAGCATGGAAAGGGGTACAATTATGCAAAGAAAAAGGAGATTAAGAAGACTCAGTTCTATCACAGAAGTCCCCAACAGATGCATTTATCTAATGACTACAGTTTCTATTGCCGGGCATGGATGACAACTTTGGGCCTAAAGGATGCTAAAGTGGAAAGCTTACAACATGAACGTTATCATGCACTCCGAGGAGGATACGTTGACATGCTGCTGCAATCCAAATGGGTAATTATTGAACATCAACAACAATAAAGCAATCTCGTTTATACCTAAACCTTCATCTTTGATACTCTGGGACGGATTGAATGATAAGTTTGGGGGGAAGTTATAAATGAGCATGAGAGGTACAGTTTTTCCACTTAATTTTGATTCCAATTTTGAAGTGTAATATTGAATGTCTTGTACGAACTTACTTTTACCCCTACATTTTTGAAAATTTGATTTTTTTTTGATATCTACAATTTCAAGAATTATTCAATGACTCTAGTCTTAGACTTGTTTGATCGTCTACTACCTTTTAACACAATTAGTTCAAGAGTGCTGAAAATGAGCTACTAATTTACATAAAAGATAACGACAGAACATTACAATCTTATTCTATTCTTACATCAAAATATTGTGTAAAGTGGATGAACACTTCTGAGCCTTTGAAATCCCTAGAATTAAGGAGAACTTAGTTGGTCACAATCCCGACCAATCACCCTAGCTGAAAGTACTAGTTAGAAAGTATGCACCTCCAACAAGACGGAAACAACTACCCCGTCCAGTTCTATATCTCCCTGCTTTAGGATCAAAAAGAGGTTTAGCCACCAAGAAAACCCTTACCAATCCTTTTTCCTAAGCCAGTGAGGAAAATAAAAAGCCCAAAGAGAGATAAAATCATGAGAGTTATGCCTAGAAAGATGATGAATGGCTTCACACTATCAACATATTGATGCACTCAAGCATGTAGATATGTCATGTCCATAAGTGGAATTTGGAAGACAATTCTAGCCCACCTACACTTCAAAGCAAACCTCACACAACCATCTGATACTAAATCAGGGCCCAATCAGGTGACACTATCTTATGACAATATTATGGTTGAGGTAAACTAAGAAATGCGGGAAAACACTTCTATCCTAACCTTCCCCAGCACAATAGTTTAGATACAGCCAAAATAAAGGTAGGGTGTGAAAGATACCCCTTACAGGAACTATTTATGAGTACAACAAGGAATCAAGGAAAGGAGGAAATTGATGGGGAGATTGTTTACTATAAAAGGTAGAGTTTGACACATAAAGGAATGCAACTTTGGAAATATAGGGAAGGAATAGGAACTCAGTAGGTGAACCAAACCTGTCACAAAAGGTTTTGTTGTGAGGATGCATTTGTTTTTTGTAGTGTGTACATCAAAAAGAAAAAAAAAACTTTGGCTCGTCACTCGATGCTTTGATTCTATCTATTTTCCTGAGGATAAGATAAATTCTAAGTTTGGGGGAGATAATAACATGATATTTTGTGAACTTTTTCCCCCTATTTTATTTCTATTCTAACATCCCTTTTGTGAATTTTTCTATTTATTTTTTATTTTTGATAAAAATGAATTTAACTATTGAAGCTAACATCCTTTCTTACTCAATGCAGACTCATCATCATTAGCTACTACAACACCCTCGTTACGGTCATGACGGGTGCATTCAGATGGCGTCTTGATTGAGACCGATCTAATTATAAGAAGTTGTTTGTCATGACCACAACTGTGCATTGGTGGTTTCGAGTGCTAGTAGAGTATCGACCATAAGCAACACTTACAAACCGCAACAACAGCCTCGATCAAGACATGGTTGAGTCTGAAACAGGCATCACGACCGCTATAAGGGTCATGACCATGATAATGGTTTTGGTCGATACATGAGTACCGACTGCTACACAAGAGTTAAGTCAGTGGACATCACCTATAAATAGGCCCCGACTTCACACATGCAAGGGGATCAGGTCATCAAGAGACGACGAAGTGTTGCCACATTCCCCACTCACCCTCAGCCTCTCCATAGATCTTGGATCTCTAAAGATAAAAGTTGGAGGAGAGAGAAGATCTTCCACCCTCTTATTCGAGAGAAGGAATGTCCATCTGCTATGTCAATGCCCATTACAGATATGAAGGAGTATAGTTGGTGTATCACCTTCTTCCCACCCTTAGATCTATCACTTCTCTCTACATTTTTCATCCATCCCTACATCCATCTTGATGTATCTTAATATGTGTAAAATTGTAATGTTACTCATGATGGTGAGTTGCTAAACATATAGCTTGGGTTGGGATTATCTACTAAGGCTCTCCCAACATGTATATACCTACATCCATGGGAATATATATGCTCTTAGAAAAGATTGTTTCCATTCGTTTGGTCTCAATACTTCACTTGTATGATTAGCTACCTTCTTGTGATGTTTGATTGTTAGTGCCTTGAAAGAGTAGCACTAGACTTATCTAAGTGTTTTGGAGTTACATGAATGCATGATAATGTTGGAATGTTAAAGATTATGATCATATGGTTATCTTTGTGATTGTTTGTTTGTCATCTTGAGAGAGAGACAACCTTATAATGTAGATCTATCCTGAGCTCGAGAGAGGAGGGAATAGACACATATGATAATTGCTTGTAATCTTACTAAGGGTATACAAAGGGTGTGAGTATTGCACGTTAGTGAGAGATCTTAGTAGATGAAACCCAATCCAAGTTCCCATCCATATCTTGTTACCACATGTTTGTCTACCTTTGTTCTCTTGATTTATTTCTTTACCTTTCTTTCCTTTTACTTGTTTTGTTTTGTTTGGAGTAACATCATTACATAAGGAACACCAGATTAATATACCTTCTCAATTGGTGTAACTGAGATAAGATTCTACATATTTAGCTCTTTACCACCTTGTCCCTGGTGATCGACCCTGATTACTACATCATACCTCGTATAATAGTTGTGGGGGCCTAAGAGTCGGGTTACAAATTTAAGAGTCAGACTACTCTAGATCCGCTCCATTTTGGACATGTGATTTAGGTCGATCACCATTCCACTTATTTGTGTCTAGTGCTACTACTTGAGTGATTTTAGATTAGGTATAGAGACAGTCCAAATGCCCTAACTTGCACATCCTAACTTGGAGAAAAGAGAAGTCAAAATCAATGCAAGTGCACTTTTATGGAATATGATGTGAACATTAGAATCATGTTGTAAATCACTTTTAATGATTGTATGATTCATAATTAAGCTTCAAAAAAATCAAGAACACTTAAATCAAATATTTAAGAACTTTAATGACATTTTCTGAAATTCATTACACACTATTATTTGGTCGAGTTACAAACTCGAATGATCCCTTGATGGATTTTGAAAATGCCCATGTTCGGTCCAGTTACAAACTCAACTGATCCATTTGGTCGAGTTACAAACTCAACTGATCACACTTTTCAGAAAAGTGTAAAAAAGTGTTTCTAGCAGTTAGTGTTGCAAAACTAAAAAAATATTCGTTGCAACACCCCAAATGGCTATTATTCATCCTTAAGTGTTCCCATAGGATAGTAGGCATCCCCAACTATAAATAGGACCCCTTAGGCTTCATCCCATGGTTACCCAAGCACTATGAAGGTCTCTATTCTATAGTTGAGTGCATCCTACAACCTCCTCTCTCTCTCTCTAAGACTAATCACTTGTGCATTCATTAAAGTGAGTAGGAGATTTTTAAAAGAGCTAGTCCTACATGTATATCTTGTGAGGCTCTCACTTCCACTACCTCCCAATCTCTTTTTTCTACCATGAAGATGAAGATTCTCTCTCTTGGCTAAGAGAGGTGAAGAAGAATAAGGCAAGGCTGAAGACTTTGAGCAAGAGTGGGTAAGTCCTAGGTGAAGGGTGAAGACTCCTTACTCAAGTGGGTAAGTCCTTGGTGAAAGCTTCTCCTTGGTTAAGGTGAAGTCAAAGGCAGAAGATCCAAGAAGAGTGGGCAATTCCTCAAAGTCTAAAGACTTATGCAAGAGTGGGTAAGTCCTTGGTGAAGGCTGAAGACTCATTGTAAAGTGGGTAAGTCCTTGGTGAGGTAAAAGACTCTTGATTGGATAGATAAGTCCTTTGGTAGGTTGTTGGATCCCTTTCCATCAAAGGGAAATTTGGATATTCTTGTCCCAAAAAAGGAAGGTCTTATGTTGTAACTCTTATAAGTGAATATAAGGAGTAGACATGGTTAATAAATCATAGAGGTTGACCTCTCTAGGTAGTGGACAGACTCTCTCATAGTTTGGAGAGTGGAACCACTCTAAACATCTTATTTAAGTTCTTGTTTCAATCTCTCTCATCCTTCCTATGTATGTTTAGTTGCACTTAAATTCCTATTTAGACACCTTATCTTGTGACATATCTTGAACGTATAATGAATTTTGTTTGAAGTGCTTTTTTTCTCTATTCACCCCCACTCTAGAGCATATCTCCCATACTAGGATACAACAAGTGGTATCAGAGCGGGTCTTTTCCAAGCATACTTCCACAAGTAGGAGAATATGGGCAATTATCAAGGTGGGAGGTATGTCATCAACATTCCAATGTTTGATGGGAGCAATTTCTTATATTGGAACAGAAGGCTACAATTTTACATCCAAATATCAAGTCTTGAGCTATAACAAATGGGGGACCGTCCATACAAGATACCAAAGACAAAGATAGAAGAATGGGATGAAGCTACCTTGAAGAAAGCAATCCTGAACACAAGAGCCATCAACATTCTCTATGTATCCATGTCCCCCGCCGAGTTCAACTGTATTTCCTTTTGTGAGACGACCTATGAGGTATGAAAAAAGTTATGCATCACTTATGAAGAGACAACCCAAGTGAAGAAAAGAAAAGTCTACATGCTCAAAGGGCTTCTTGAAAACTTCAAGATGGGGAATATGGAAAGGGTGGTGGATATGTACTCAAGACTCAACACCATTGTAAATGGTCTTGTTATCCTAGGTCATCCTATGGCTAGAGGAGAGATAAACTCAAACATCCTTCGAACTTTTCCCAAGAGATGGGAACCAAAGGTGACTTCAATTGAAGAAGTAAAGTCCCTTGTTGATATCCCCATTGAAGAGCTCATAGGAAATTTACAAGCCCATGAAGTCAAACTTGACAAGTAAGATGAAGAAGAATGAGAAGAAGAGAAAGAGCTCTAGAAAATGAAGAAGGCTGAAATCAAAGCTCAAATTGAGACTATTGTTGGTCAAGCTTCTCCATCCTCTCAAGTTGAAGAAGATGCCATGTATTCAAAGGGAAGACTCTATAAATGCAAGTCATCCTCCTTCACCCTTTACTTCAAATGTGGAAAGAAGGGTAATTCCAAGGAAGATTGTCCTCAAGGCAAAAAGACCCATCATCACAAGAGAAGAGAAGAGAAGTATAAGAATAAGGAGAAATGGCACAAAAATGCAAGTGACACCTCCAACTCAAGCTCAAGTGACTCCTACAACTCAAGCTCAAGTGAACAATCAAGTGGAGGATCCCACTCAAGCTCTAGTGATGAAGGAGAATGTCATTTTCTCTTATGGCATCAACAAGTGAAGACTCAAATGAGGTAAATCTGAACTCTTTAGATAAAGAATCGTTCATTGGTATTATTCATGCTACTCATGACTCTCTTAAGTCTTCTAAAAAGAAACAAAAAAAGCTCGCTAGAATTGTTGATAATTTGCATGTAGAAATAGATGATCTTGAAATGCTAATATATGCTTGCTAGATGATAATAATGCTTATCTTAGTCAAGTAGACTCTATTAAACTTGATAATGCTAGCTTTCTTGATAAGAATAGATTTCTAGAAGCTCAACCTTTTATGCCTAGTTCTGATGAGCATAATAGTATTCTTAATGCTCTTATGTTTGACATTAATGTTCTTGAATATGAAAATAAGTATAAAGATTTGGCTTTGCAAGGTTTAGAATATGAAAATAGGATCTATCATTCTAAGATTACTTTGTTTGAAAATGAAAATGCTCCCTTGCTTGATGAAATCAATGTCTTTGAATCTTGTTCTAGTTATACTAGTAGAGAGAATAATGTTGCTGCTCTTCATATTGATAGAGATTCTTATATGAGAAAAGCTCTTTGCTTAGAAACCAATATTTTGCAGGATAGAGATAATATCAATAATTTATTTTCTACTATTACTTCTCTTATGCATGATAATCATAGTTTGAGATCTTCTATGCAAAGATTCTTAGATGATAAAAAGAATCTTAATCAAATTCTAGATCATACTACCAAACAAATGAGTAGAGATGGTCGTAGACTTGATAATATCCAAAGGAACAACAAAGAAAAAGGACCTTCAATTTTCAAAGAAGAATCCTCTAGTTCTAAGGCTAGGAGATCATGTAATTATTGCAATGAAATTGGTCATTATTCTATATATTGTCCTTTTAGGGAAGCACCCAAGAGCGATAGAACTTGGGCTGCTAAGCTAACCCCTCGAGACCCAAAAATATGATTGGGGACCATTTCATGTTTCTTCTTGTAGGTTACTTGCAGATGGATTGACATGAGCTATGGATTTTCAAATTGGTTCTCAATCCACATAAAAGAAGAAAGGGGAGATGTGTACGGGGTGGCAACAAGTGGAAAAGGAATGGTAAGAACAATGTAAATGTTTTCTTGCTCATATCCAATCCTAAATTGTATATGACAAGTTAGTGTGCACTATGCATATGGTTTTTGAGTCAAAAGTGCTTTTTTGTGATTCTCTTCACACTCTTACTCAAAACTATTTCTAATGCTTTCATAGTGTATTACTAGCTTGCTTACACATGTATGTATATGGCTTATATTTTTAGCATGCCTCTAAATATGTTTTTATGAAATATATGTGTTTCTTGACAACAACTGTATTGGTCGAGTTTATAATGTTAGAAACTCGACCGACAAGAACCAATGGGTGTTACCAACAACTATTGTTGATCGAGTTATCAATACCCGGAACTCGACCGACAACACTGTGCATAGAATATACAATTGGCTTTTTGGATGAGAATTTTTCTCTCAACTAGACTTTCTTAACAAATAGTATTATTATATGGCCCTCCTCTTGGTACCTTTATATGTGCATCCTGCCATGCTTTAATTTACCTATCTTGCATACAACTCTATCTTTTAAATTTCTCTAATTTGGTATTCCACAAGTGGTGTGCCTATATCTTGCAATTACCTATCTTTTGTTATTTTGCAGGTTTTGATGATGATCTCTTTGGATCTCTTGGTTGTGTTTTAAATTTCTTCCATTGTTCTATAACTTTCTACATCTATTTAGTTTTATATCTTATTTTGGTACAACCTTGAGGTTCTTACTCGTAATCATCTTTTGGTAATGATGCATATTTTCTTATGAGTTGTATCCTTTCATGCTTCTGAAACTGCATACCTGCTTGTTTGGATATTTCTCTACATCTACTCATAGCCTGATGTTTAACTTGTGCATCTTTTTCTATGATATAGACCCTACTAGTAGTCCTAATTTGGGATATCATCTAATAGTAGTTCATATACATGTATTACTAGCCTTGTTTATCTTTTCATCAAGTGGTAGTTTACTATATGTTATGCTTGTATCCTATTTTTTTCTTACTCAAGCTTGTTCCTTAACTTTTATATCTTCTATATTGAGTTTCTTGTATAGCATTGTGATGCATGATATATAGAGCTACATTGTATGTAGACATCAGAGCATATGAAAAATTTATGCAGTTTTTCAACGTTTTGCTCCAGTATCAGATTTTGATGCAAGACTAATATTTTTATGCAGAAAAGACCTTATGAGCAAGACTCATTGCTCTGCCCTAAGCCCTGACGCCTTTTAGGTGAATTCCGTCACCTTGAGGGTCAAAATTGTGATTCAATATTTTTACTACAACACTTTATCTTGCCTTGATCTTTGATTAGAATTACATATAGCGTTGTTCTAATGCATGTCTTAATTTGCTTTACATACTATACTTGGGCAAGCCCCTAATTTTTCTCTTCTACTCTCCTTTCTAACTTTTTGTATCTCTTTTTTCTAACATTTTTTGTTTTATCACTTCAAACCCCCACTTTTTGAAATGACAAAGGGGGAGAAGGCATTTCTTATGTTAGATAGGGAGAAGGCATGCGTGAGGAGAAAAAATGTCTTATGTTAAGGGGAGAAGACATATATGCAGAACATATATGAGTAGAATATATAGTTTATATAAATATTAAGAAAGCTAACCATGTAGAAGAAATAACATCAATTGAGGGGGAGTATGAGAAATCCATGAGCGTCAATTGACTATTTAAACCCCTAGGTTTCTCTAAATGCATGATTTTACTTAAAAGCTTTCAGTACATTTATGGAATGGTTTATCATCTTAAAAAGGGGGAGAATATTGACTCTAGGTCAATGTTGACTCAAAGTCTAAGTTGACCATACCCTTATTTTTATGATGACTACCCATTCCACTTATTTGTGTCTAATGCTTCTACTTGAGTGATTTCAGATTTGGTATAGACACTGTCCGAATGCCCTAACTTACACATCCTAACTTGGAGAAAAGATAAGTCAAAATCAATGCAAATGTATTTTTGTGGAAAATGATGTAAATCCATTAGAATCATGTTGTAAATAACTTGTAATGATTGTATGACTTGTAATTAAGTTTAAAAAAATTAGAAGCACTTAAATCAAATATTTAAGTACTTTAATGACATTTTCCAAAATTCATTATAGGTTGTTATTTGATCAAGTTACAAAGTCGACCAATCCCTTGATAGATTTAAAAAAATCCCATGTTCGATCTAATTACAAATTCGACTGATCCATTCGGTCCAGTTACAAACTCGACCGATCACACTTTTCAGAAAAGTGTAGAAAAATGTTTCTAGCCGTTGGAGTATTGTAAAAATTGAAAAAATATCCGTTGCAACACCCCAAATAGTAAATAGGACCCCTTGGACTTCATCCCATGGTTAGCCAAGCACCATAAATGTCCCTATTCTATAGTTGAGTGCATCCTACAACCTCATCTCTCTCTAAGCTAATCACTTGTTGCATCTATTAGAGTGAGTAGGAGATTTATAAGAGCTCTAGTCATACATGTATATCTTGTGGGAGGCTCTCACTTCCATCGCCTCCCAATCTCTCTTTTCTACCATGAACATGAAGATGAAGATTCTCTCTCTTGGCTAAGAGAGGTGAAGAAGAAGAAGAAGACAATGATGAAGACTTAGAGCAGGAGTCGGTAAGTCCTTGGTGAAGCCTCAAGACTCCTTGCTCAAGTGGGTAAATCTTTGGTGAAAGCTTTTCTTTGGTGAAGGTACAGTCAAAGACGGAAGATCCAAGAAGAGTGGGTAATTCCTCAAAGGTTGAAGACTTGTGTAAGAGTGGGTAAGTCTTTGGTGAAGGATGATGACTCATTGCAAAGTGGGTAAGTCCTTGGTGAGGTAGAACACTCTTAGTTGGATAGGTAAGTCCTTTGGTAGGTTGTTGGCTCCCTTCCCTTCAAAGGGAAAGTTGGGTATCCTTGTACCGGAAAAGGAATGTCATATGTTGTAACTCTTATAAGTGAATAGAAGAAGTAGACATGGTTAAAAAATTCTAGAGATTGATCTCTGTAGGTAGTAGACCGACTCTCTCCTAGTTTAAAGAGTAAACCACTCTAAACAGCTTGTTGAAGTTCTTGTTTCAATCTCTGTCATCCTTGTTATGTATGTTTAGTTGCACTCAAATTCCTATTTAGCAACCTTATCTTGTAATATATCTTGAAGGTCTAATAAATTTTATTAAAGTATTTTTTAACTCTATTCACCCCCTCTAGAACATATCGCCCATACTAGGATCCAACAAAAAATATATTATGTTATTAGTTTTATATTTGTTGATAGTTTTTACTTTTTATACCGAAATGAGAAATTACATCAACTCTAAAATTGATCAAACTTTAACATAATTTAATTAGGAAAAAATACATGGTGCTCTTTGTAAAAAAAGTTGGAGTATAGCATTGCTGTGAAAAAATTTCAACACATCCCGCTTTGGGGGAGCGGCACTTTCCATGCCTACATGAGAAAACGCATATCCATTTGGTGCATTTTATTACAAAATTAAAAAGCTTAAAACAAAGGTGTAAATTCGAAAGCTAGATATGCACATTCGCCTTTATATTCAAGGTAAAATTTTGGCGTTTTCAACTTTGTTTCCAAATTTTTATTTTATTAAAATCGCCCAATGAAGTAGCGTTTTCTGAAATTGCACTTGCAAAGCGCCAACCTAAGTATTTTTTTCACCACACTGTTTTTTTTTCATTTACCTATACATGGATTTTGCACTCCCAAATTATTTTGTCAAGATCTGCCATTGTCGTACAGTGAGATTGAAGACAATCTGTCGTCCAAATGCATTGGCCATCCCAGAAGCTCAACCAAAGCCTATTCGAGGAAGGGATATAGAGGAGGAGAGAAGATAGAGCTAAAAATAAGAGATGAAAAGAGTCGTTGTGGGAAATTGATTCTTAATTGTTGATATGGGTAGCATGACAATTATTAGCAATGGTTCCATTTATGAGTGAGGATTCAAGTTGTGTTGCATTATGGACATGTTTATAATGACAGTAATTAAGTGTATCACAATATGATGATTGATAAAACTAGCATGCAACTCGAGGTTTTACCATTACAGCCATATATAACTTCTTCAGGAGTGTACCAAGACATGTGAAAAATATAATCCAGGCCATAAAGAATGTATTCATGTTGAGGATATTCCTCTAACAAGTTATCATAGTCTTACCTGTTGCAATCAAAGTGAAGTCATGGACAATCCATTTTTCTCAAGCATCAAAGTTTTTGGACATGTGGGGACTGACAATGAGGTTCGCCCTGCATTTGGAGGGTTGCAACTTGCAAGTGCCTATCATGAACACTTGCCTCGTCCGCATGACAATCTTTTTTATGGTGAAGAGTGGGGAGGGGGCGGTAGTTATCAAGATAGCTGCGATGTTTCGATTACACTCTCGCTCTCCCTCTTAGATCAAAAGACATTTGGACTGTGCAAACCCACTTCATAGTTCGTACCATGGTTGTGGCTACGACAATTACAACAAGGGAGGTGACTCCGTCAAACTTCCACTAAAGACGCAAGGGAAACGAATGGTATAAGGCTTACCAGTACCACTTCCGGGTAAACAAGATTAGTCCCCTGCAGAAAATGTCCTTGTCATAACTAAAGCATAGCAATATTTATATATAGATATCATTAGCCTAGTAGCTGCCTAGGCGGTGAAGTTTTCTTTTATATAATGTTTCTGCCACCTATGATATGAGAATTCCGGCACATACATACAACACACTGTGTCTAGGGGAACGGTTGACTGAGGTTTCTTTGGAATTGGGGACTATGGCTGTTTTAATCGATACGTATCCTTTCAGGCTTTACTGCTAGATCATTATGCGTTAACCAGAGGAACAAAACCATGGCGGATGGCAGCTGCCCACACCATGTCCATATCCAGCATTGTGTCGCCGCACTCGTGAGTACCCCACCCTTCCAGCGCGTGCACAATCCCAGCTATCTTCCATGCGCTCATCACCCTCCTTGGCAGCCAGTTCTGTCAACAAAAAACAAGACATGAGAAACATTTTCATTTTCTCTTGCGTGCAATCATGTTACTTCCACACTGATGGATGCAAACAGGTGGGAGAGTGGTATGTGCCGTAAAACAGTAATCAAAGGTTAGGATACTATTGTGTTGTCAATTACATGAAATCATTACATTTCACTGTTGAAGGTAATCATACTATCAAGAACATAACAGGTATAGGAACGTAATTAGAATTATATATAATGTGTTCCCATGTGTCAGAATAAGAATGTATTTACAAAAATCATTCGTGCAAATTGACCAAAGTTGAATTTTTGCCCTGTCGAGCACCTACACCCAATTTGTATATATTTACCAACAGAAATTTTTGTGTGACAAGAAGCAAGGTGAAAGATCACTTACCTCACATGAGTGCATGTTTTCCAAATCCTTGGGAACCTTCATTGCTGGCGTATTGTAATAGACATAGCTCTTATGCAGCTTTTTGAGTGGGAACTGTGAGAAGGGAATGAAATGTGTCCCCTTTGTGGCCATCTTCTGCTCCCCCTCTGTGATTCCATCTCCAATAAGCCAAACCTGATCATATCATGTTTACAAAGGTGAAGGCACAACCAGTTTTTGGTCCTCAATACAAAAAAGATAAACATCTCTTTCATTTCAAGTTGGATGAAAATCCAATTAAAATCGCCACAATGTGGGCTCTATTGTACAGTAAGATCCCAACCCAGAGTCCAAGCTTCAAATTGAGAGTGTTTACTGTTTTTGATATACTTTTATATCTTTTGATAAAAGCCTATCACCCTACTACACTCCTGGACAAAACGCTGAGGTATTTAACAGCACTCACCTTAGGACTGTAACTGCTTGAAAACTTCAAGTAACAATCCACGTCCACTGGCAGTGCAGCTTTGACGATGTGGTACTCGGACTTGTTCATCATGACAACCTGTTGAGATAACAGAGGTTGTGAACAACACCGAAAAACAACATCAACTTCTTAGAATCTGTTGTTCTTTCCATAATGACGAATCCAATTCATTACCTCTATCTTTTTCTCACACAAGGCAAGGGCCAGAGCAGAGGCCAGTTTAGAAGGAGATCCCCTGAGTAGAACAGTCTCAGTTCCAGTTGGGATACTGTGGAGCACCGCGGCAGCAGCCAGACTGCTTCCGTCAACGATTCTGAGGCTCAGATTGGGGTGCCTCTGAGCAAACAGTTCCCCGTTTCTGTTCAGTTCTTCGTTCTGAAAAAAAATCAAACAAATGTAGGATTTTTATAGGTGAGAGGGGAAGTAGCAAATGGTAAAGCATCCTCTTCCCAAACTGATTCCATGTAAAATTACAAGAAACCCCTGCACTGTAGAAAAAGTGTCTCCAAACTATTTTTGCCAATAACTGGAACAACCTTCCAATGTTGGTTAAGTGAATTCAAGAAACAACCTTGCAGTAACTTGAATGAGCAATTTTCTTTCCTATTTGCATACGTTGCAATTGTAAATATAGAACTGAACAGAAAAAAAAAACGTAGGAGGAAAAAGTGGTACCTGATTGAGAAGCCCCAGAGTGACAACTTTGACCCCTTTTGCTTCAGCATCTAGTATAGCACCATCTATCAGTCCGTTGATCGCCTCCCTCTCCCACGAGAATGAGAACTTGCATAAATAACATGACAAAACACAAGGTAACCATCACTTGAATCTACAAATCAGAAATGTATATTCTGAACCAAGTTCTACACCAATCAGCAGCACACACCTGGAACTTGTATCGTGGGATGACCCAGGTCTGCATTATGAGTTTCTTGACCTTATTCCTCTCAACAGTGACTGCCTTCTTCAGAGTCAACGTGAGCAGCAACGACGACGCCCACGTCACAGGCCAAAGCAAGGTCATGTACCACTTGTACCTATACGGCCATGACGCCAACGCCGCAAGCCCCAACCGGCTATGGTACAGAGAGGACATGGTAGTCGGATGCGTGATGTGCACAACATCAAGCCTCTCCACTTTCCCTCTAAGGGACGTCTCATACAGCTCATCACTAGCCTTATCAACGGTACCATAGACATAATCATAAAACGGCATGAACAAGGAGTAATTTGTCCTGAACTGTGTATGGTGCAGCGAATGGTACGTGGGAGTATACATCACATATTTCAGCGGCGGGAACACACGGAACGCCCACGTCGGTACCAGCTCGAAGTTGCAGTGACCCATATTGTTCATGAAGTCGATGAAGGATACGTAAAGGAACAGTGCGGTGACGGATGCCGTGCGTGTGAAGACCGTGGAGAGCATCGGGATGGCGAAGAGGAGGAAGTAGGAGATGTGTTCGGCGAACGGGTGGATGACGGAGGTGATGGGCTCGGTGACGATGGAGGCGTGGTGGTGGGAATGGTACCGTGAGTAGAGGTAGTGGTGGTGGAGTGCTCGATGGAGCCAGTAGTAGAGGAACTCAACGGGGCCGGCGTGGAGGACGAAGGAAAGGATTAGGCCCTGGAAGTTCCAGATGGGGATGTATTTGGCACCGTCGAGGTATGCGTTGGCGATGTAGAAGAGCAGGCCGTTGAAGATGATCTGGTCGTCCCTGCAAGATTTGAGTCGAGTAAGAATCAGAAATACATGTGGAAATTAAACTGCGCTAATAGCATGATTGTTCATGTATAGAATCTTTGATTGTCGGGTTTACCAGCACAAATATAAGAAGTGAGAAATGCAGAATATATAATTTGTTAGTGCCGCCAATTTCCATGCATTCTGATTCTGGAACGGAGCTAAGGAGGAAATACTTCCCTGTCGGTGGTGTTTTGCCCAAAAGAAGTAAAAAAAAAACACCGCGAATTATACAGAATTCGGTGTCAACATCATTAGTTATGTTGAATTCTCAGCATCTAAGGGCTTTATGACTATGCATCCGAAGGCTATCACTTAACTATAGTCTTACTTAGGCTACGTTTGGTACACAGTTACAACAAGTTTAGTTGTCATGGGAAAAATAACGAGTGGTATGTTAACTTTGTGTAGGATAATTGTTGTTTGGGACAACGGTAAATAAACTAGTCGGTAAAATGTTCATTGTTTGGTATACAAGCAAGTAATATTTCTTTGTCTAGATAAAGTCCATTATGCCCCACCGTCAGGTGTATTGAATAAATCTGTTACGGAGGTCCAATTGGAAATGAATGTCTTCGGCACGTTAACCTTTTCTCTGCCGCAATGATTCTAAGCGGCAAATTATCTGATAAATTTCTGGTTAAGTAGTCCTCGCGGCATGCTATTTGTCTTGAAAACGGCATAGCATACAACCGGTAACATATCGCGCCTAATTTAATTGCCGTGCCCGTGCAATACCGGTAAAACAAACGATGCCTTAGTATATTTTGTTGTCCATTAATAGTTTCCAGAAGAAGATAACACTCAAAAGCCAGATCCCGCACCGTAATTAGTAACATATACATAACTTGTAGCTTAACCTTTTGCCAAGCAACAAATATAATCCTATCATTAGGTAGGAAGAACGGCAACGTCAGACCAGATTGCTGATCTGGGCCTAATAAGCTTATATTAAGTGAGAGTTGAGTCCAGTTTTGTGACTTTAGACTCAAAAGTCAAAATTTCTACCAAATAGCATTTTAACGTAGCAAAGTTCGTCCACCTAGTGGTTTATTAAATTACAGATACTACTGTCAGAAAATTTTAAAATGTTATATTAAGGCTTTCTACTATGCAAATACGTATTTTTCATATGATCTGAAGAATAAAGTGGTCAAACTCTTGTACTACATAATGGTAATTATCATTATTTGTTTTGTCTAATTCCAGTATTTACGTGGTTTGAACCTTGCACGAGGGGCGGGGGAGTGGGGGGAGAGGTTGTTGCTGAATTAATCTGGTTTTTATTAACATGTATCAGGCCTTTCGGTTTATTGACCAGATTCATAACCTTACATTTCAGTTACGGTATATGATTTTGGTCAGGAATCCAATTACTTTTGTCCAATATGTGTCACCCCAAAATGATCGAGAATAAAAGCTACTAGACAAAAATCGGAATAGATCAGTCAGCAAAGACGAAGAATGGGATCATGGTGCTTCTATTATTGTATTGTACTTTATTTACCATGGTCCCAGCTGCACAATATATGCGGGGCTGGCAACGGGTGGGTGGGTGTGTTCCATTAATTAAAGGAAAATGCTATATAAAGATAGAAGAGGGGTAAAATGGGAGATACTTTGTTGTTTTGTGTGTTAAACAACAAAACAGAGAAAGGAAGTAACTCCTCTATTTTGTTGTTAACCATATAAAACAACAAAGTGCCTCCCATTCGGCCTCCGATTCTGCCTCTCAATAACAGATCTCTTAATTAAAAGGTTGTGGTACCACCATAGCACGTCCTGAGCCGACGAAACAGCCAACAGGGCCAGAAAGTTGGAGATCTGGGGGCAGGGAGACACCAACAACAGAACGGAGACCCAGCGTGGTGCAAACCTCTTGTATGCAGCGGTCCAGGCCCAGGCCATAAATCACGATCTCAGGTAATGCTTCCCCAGATATAAGGGACCTGGTATTAAAGAGTCGGGCTTGGTTAGCCCCCCTGTAATACTGCCCGTGAAGTTTTCACATCATTTTACTACCGCAGTACTAACAGGGATAAAGAACTCTTCGCTACTTGAGTTTAAGTTTGCAAATCTACAGCGATAGCCACAAGAGTATTGGCGCATCTCGTTGTGGTAAACATCATTGGGAGTTCACGACAGAGTTACAACAAAGTGTCGGTATGCCAACAGTTTATTCAATAAAAAAAGGGTCAGTCTATTCATTCATGCTCATGGGTGAGAATCAATTTTCCACGACAGATCTTTTCTGAACAAACTTTTATTCCTACTCAGACGTCACCAGTTCTTTGACTAGAGTTGATTTTTAAATGATAACAGGACGTTGAATGCTGCAATTTATCATCTACGCGTCCATTATCCAATATATTTTCAGAAACCAAGTCCCCGATTATTTGCACTGTTAAATGGGCACGAGCAGAATTGTTACGAGATTTTCCAAATTAATGGGCGTGTCCAGTTTTTGTCGCAGCATTTCACATTAATGAGAGTTAACACTATATAATAACAAACAAACGCGCGTGTTATGTTTGGTATGACGATGGTGGTTAACGCAATCAATAGTTCGAGCCATCAGTTCTTTGACTCAGAGGCCACCACTTTTAAACAACATAGAATTCAACGGGGAGTGGTGGGTGGGGGTGGGAGGGTGGGGGGCAAAACTATTTACATACAATCCGTACATGTCAGATATTTATGTACCAGATTGGAAGTTGTTGACTCGCCTTACCGTGTCCAATCATTTCACGGAATCTCTATAGGCACGTTTGCTTAGTTGTATTTACTTAAATTCTTTATTATGTCCATTCTGCATTACTGAAATGCTGCATTTTAAAAATCCCGCAAAGTAAAATTTTATGTTTGGTTTGCTGGATTTTGTAAGTGTGAATTTTTTTTTTTCTTGTCTACTGTCTTGCCCATGATGGATTTTGGCATCAAGGAGAATTTTGTTGGAGACTAAAATGCGAGATTTCTATTCTGTCTTAAAATTCCGGAATTAGTCCAATTTCTCCAATCCCGCAAACCAAACATAAAATTTGCTGAATGGAGTCCAAAATACAATCCAATACGACAAAATCCAAGTAACCAAACATGCCCTATATCTACTAGTTCGTTATGAAAACCATATTAGACAAAAACAGATAGCAGTAACCAAGGCCGTTTCGAACGCACGTGACTACTGATGGTTTTCTTTGAAGTTTTTTCATGAAACCCCCTCAGTACTCATCCCTTTAGATCAGAAAGCTGCTGTTATGTTTTTACTAAATTCTACGCTATTGCTATTCGCTCGATGAGTGCTTTTCACAACTAACTTTAAGGCCCGTTTAATTTGTAATAAAATTTTAAGAAAAGTATCAAAGAAAAACTCTTTCATGCTAAAATTTTAGTTGATGGCTTTGTAAATATTACAATTATGACATAGTGTGATCCTATATGGGTAACATGACTGCCGGAGTTTAACCCAAATCTGACCAAACTGTGATCAAGACCGGCAATAACATATGAATTGAAATATGGCCTCTGGAGATGAAGAAACTAGCTATGGGTCAGAAAAGTGCAGAATTCTAGTTTGAGGAATATGTTTTACACATTTTTTTATCTGGACTAATAATTGTGCCTTGCACATATATTTATATAAACTAGACATTAGCATGCCATAAGCGTGGAAACTGATATCATCTATATTTAAAATAGATAGCATTTGATCAAGATAGAGGCCAAGATATCTTTAGAAATTGATATTACATTAAAAAAGTAGTTTTTAAGGGGGAAAATATTAGCGGTTTGTGATTATGCTTCATCTTGTTGGTAGGTAAATAATATAACCAATTATGTATGTGATTGTTACCTTATGTACGTATTCATACATAACTTACCATATAATGTAGCACGGTAGTGTGATTAGGGGATGTTTAGATCGGTCACTCGAAGAAGTAAAGATTGAGAGGATTGTTTTCAAAAATTTATATATATACAAAATGTTATATGGAGAGGTTTTTCAGTTTGTGGGCGTGTCCAGTAGTTTGCTGCAACATTTAACATTTCTGAGCGTTACGCCTGTACTATTGATAAATAGCAATATATAACACTATATACCAAACCAAAAACGTATGTTTGGTGTGGTATGAAGACCTCGGCTAACAAGGAAATACAAGGAACATGACTTCGACTTCGAATTGACTTCGACAGGTGTGGAAGTGGAAGTTTGTGGAAACATCGAGGAAACTTCGAGGATTTTTACAACCAAACTTCGACACATCGTTGACAAAAATTAAGCTCACAATAGTGATTTCATGATGAAAATTGATAGATTTTATCAAATCTATCTTAAAAACAAAATATATGTCTATATATAGAAATCTATACATGTTTACATTAAAAAAATACAGTCACGTACAAATGTAAAAGACATCGTCTTAGTGTCAACTTCGACATGCAAGAAAGTGGAAGTTTGTGAAACATGTAAGGAAACTTTGATGAAGTTTTAGACTAACACATCGACGCAAAATAAGCTAAAAAATAGTGAGATTGTGAGGGAATTTGGAATAAGACATCAAATTCTTAGTAAACACATACTCCGTCTATAATCTTTTATATGAAATGTTTGAAACTTAGACTTGTTCTATATGTGCTATGTATGTACAAAAATCCCAATTGGATAACATTCTAGAATTTAAAAACATGAGCTTATTTTCAGATACATCAATTTGTCAAGAGGGGAAAAAGTAACAGAGGTGAAATTTTATTAGGTCTACACCAAATTTTGCAAAACTTGTGAAAATCTAGTACAGGAATAAACTTATCATTACTCTCTAGTTAGAAACCAAGGAAATATTCATCTCAATGTGAAGAATGGTTTCCTACAAGTTCTTTATGCCTTCACTATGTATGCAACAATAATAACTACAAAGATCGTCAAGAAGATGGGAGGCTTTGAGCTAGCTAAGTCAATTTCATCACCAAGTAGGCTGAATTCATTGATTCATGTCAACAGGTAGGCAACATCAATGTCGAGGAAGTTTACTAGGTTTCGACATCGACAAGCTTAGACATATGTAACATCGAGGATATATCACCAGATGTCGAGGATGTTTAATACCATGAGGAAATAGACAATGGTCAAGAAGTTAATAGTTTGAAACATGTGACTGAGGAGATACAGTTTTAAACAACATTGCATTGAATAAGGGGGCAATACTATATATTTACATACAAATTGTACATGTGTAGATATTTATATACAAGATTGGAAGTTGTTGACTGGTCTTACCATTTCCTCCATTATTTCACAGAATCTCTTTTTTGACTAGCCAGAAGCAATGAGAGTTCGTTATGAATCCATCTAAGACGAAAATAGACAGAAGTAACGAAGGCCATTTCTTTCACATGTGACCACTGGTGGTTTGTTTTAAGGTTTTCTCATGAAACCTCCTCATATATCTCTTAAAATCAGAACACTATTTTTTTCTAAATTCTATACTATTACAAGTCGCTCACTGTGTGTCTTTCAGAACAAATATTAATGTCAGTTTGCTTCACCACATTTTTTTTTCATGAAAACAAGCATCTGTTTTGTCAAAGAAAAACTCTATTATCCTAAGATTTTAGTCGATGGCTCTATAAAATTGGAATCGTGTGAGCATGGTGTTCAATTGTATGTGATCTTATATGGGGAACCTGACTGCCTAAGAGTAACTTAAATCTGATCAAACAGTGATCAGGACTGTCAATTGCATATGAATTAAAAAATAAGGTGTCTAAAAATGAAGAAATTAGCTATAAGCCATACAAAATGGACAGTTTATGCTGAGAAAAACATCTAACACATATATTTAACATAATGAAACATGCAGATGCCATACATCTCGAGTTTAATTTTAAAATAGAAACACTTGATCAAAATAGAGACCATGAATAACTTTAAAAAATGATATTACTTTAGAAAACAAACTTTTTTTGGATAATAGTCAGTGCCGCATGCATTATTGCAATACCTTGTTGGTAAATAAATAATACCATCAATTATGTATGTGGTTGTTACCTCTGTTTGTTATTAATGCATAACTATTCATATCATCTAGTAAAATTTGTAATTAAGGGGTGTTTAGGATGGTCACTTGAAGAAGTAAAGATGGAGAAGATTGTTAAAAGAAAAATTATGTTCAAAATATTAGAGAGTCTAGGAGAGAGGTTGGAGCATGTGTGGAAAGAAAGAGAAAAGAAAGTTGGAGAAGTGAAGAGGGAGAGAGGGAGGGAGAATGGTTTCTTGGAGAAGAGTTTGTTGAGTATAGGGTTGTGAACAGGTAAGGTAGAGGGTATCCTAAGGTAAATGCTTATATATATTATTATTGGTGTCAAAATGACGGGTGACATATAGCGTAAATGTGCTATTACTTGCTCCCTAAAAACATCTACCCCTACACTTACATGCAATCATTTACCTGCAATGTAAATGAGTGGAATAATAGGTGATGTGAGTAAATCAACGCCGAGCAATAAAAGCGTCCGCCTAACGTTTCAGTTGAATCGGATAAATTAATATATATTTTTATACAGTAATGTAGTTATTGAATAGGAAAGTGGGGGTAGGGGGCATATTAATTCCGCATTCATTGTCGGAAGGCGGCATTCATATACACAAGGACGCTTCGCGTGGGTTGGTATTATCTCTCTCTCAATGTCTCGCGCATACATGCGTGTATATTATTTTATATGAGGATGGCAAATTGGGATACGCATATAGCCATAATGGAACTTGATGATAGCTATGTTACACGGGTTTTGGATTCCCTGTTCCAAGCATGCGCGTGACAGAGATACCACAACCGGACATACTACCCGAGAAGGGACAAGTAGCCGGATCACTATCCAGAAAACTTACGGTAAAGATGATCCCGGCACAGGATGTGGTTGTGATCTCTTCTTCTTTTCGTTCATTGGTGGTTGCCTTTCAAACCTCGTTACTATCACGTATGGTCCTTGAATCCTAATTGTCTTAGATTATGTATCGCAAGTTTTACTTGTTTGCGATTACATTTTAATTCCAGCGGGTAAAAAATCTTTGATGTATACTATATTATCCATAGATGGTATTAATTGGTACGGGCAGATGGATGTGCGTCAAGTGTCGCCTCCCCGTTGGAAGTTGGCACTGTTGCGATGGACCTGACGTGGGTCATGAACCGATCGACGACACCCAGGTAGGGATGGCAATTTAAACCAATTACCCATCACCCGATCCGGTCCATTCCAACCCAAACCAGTTTTCTGGTATACCCGTGTCATTTGGTAGGATATGGTGTGGATGATAAAATAAACCAAGTAATGATATGGAACCATGGGGATCCGACCGACAAGCGCGCGGCTAAGAACTTTTTTTTTTTTTACAACCTCGTCTCCATAACATGCTGGCCAACTAGCGACGGGAACGTCGACCAGCAGGAGTACTTCTACTCAGCTGCTGCATCTCCGCCATGCAGCACCCCATGTCCGACAGGAAGCGATCGAGTAGATAAATGTACAGAAAAGCGATATTTATGTAACGGATAAAACAGTTTTCTAACAGGTACACGCTGGCCGCATACTTGAGGAGTGACTGACTCACCAGTTCCTCTCGCGGTCGACCTGGTCGAAGTCGATCCCTCTGTCGACGATGCGTCTCGTGACGCCTCCTTTCGCGGTCTGGTACCGTGAGAGTGTGATCCACAGCTGGTTGTGCAGCATCCGGAGGAGCATGAAGGGCACGATGGCGAGGTTTCCGAGGTCCATGAGGCTCCACTGGAAGCCGACTCGCATGGCGGAGCGTACGGTCTGCGCAAAGAAAGGAGCCAGCACCAGGTACTGCAAGCAACAAGCAATGCCAAGCGTTATGGATAATATGGCTGGTCATGGGGTGTTGAGGCTGATGATACTGTGTAACGTGAAGTTGCTTGGTATAGGATGAACGGCGATGTTTTGTTTGGTTATAGAATGTGGGGTGTGAAGGAGGACGGACGTGTTAAGTGCTGTGTAGTTTTACCTTGAAGCTCCCCAGCTTCTGCCACGGCCACTCTGTCAGGATCCCTGGCTTGGTGGCCATGTTTCTCCTCCTCCTTCTTCGGTCGTCTTCTTCAGCAGACTAACAAGTAGCGGCCACGAGAATAAGGGAGGTGGGAGAGATAGAATTCGAGGCACTGCCACAGTGCTGAGGTGCAGCTTCAAGGTTTTGGGTGGCAGCTCATAATATAGGACGTCCTGCGGAGTGCATTTATGATTTGCCGACCCGATCTCCGGACGCTATGAAGTTGCAGCTTGCAGCTAGTACTGGAGTGGATATGGTAAAGACTTGTTCTTTTTTTTTTTCACGCTTTCTGTCTCGATCGGCTTATGCGTAGGGGGGAGAGAGAGAGAGAGGTGATGGCCTTGATGGATAAGCCGAGCGCATTCAACGTGTGCCGTTACCAGCGCGTTCTTCATGAACAGATGCATTAGACGATGGTGAAAGAATTCATCAATTCCCTGTAACTGGTCCCCACAGACACGCACTCCGCCACTCCAGGATCTTGGCCCTATATCCCTCTCTCCTCTGCAGCTCCTCAGATCCGGCAGAGTTTGACATGGTGTCGTGTCGTGTCGACCTGTCGTTGTGAGGTGAGGTTGCTTCTGTTGCTTTTCCTTCTTCTGGCCGCGAAACCAGTATAAATGCGGCCTTTCATGATCCTTCCTTATGTTTTGTTGCCTCTGCCATCTCATCTCAACCACTGGATGGAGTTGTTCCTCTTTTCGCCATCCCCTGCTCTTGGATACGTACCACGTCCCAAAGATTCCCACCTACTCTCTCTCACTCTCTTTATTGTAAAACCTAAAAAACGGATACCTACTGTGCACCGCTCCAGCACAACTCAGGTTTCCGTTTCCGGACTCCCCCTATCAATGCTATCATGTGCGTGTTGTCGCCTTCGACCCAGCCTACTAGGGATGCAGCCTTTTGCAGTCCAAAAATCTACTCGTGTACTGTTTGGAGACTTATTTGCCATTAACTGTTGGGGATGTTGTACCGATACAGTCCCGAATGTGACGAAAAGTTATCACGGAAGCGCTACCAACAAGCGTATAAAACCCAAAGAAGAAAAACACCAGAGTTAACGTGGAAAACTCTCCCCTCAATAAGGAGAGAAAAACCACGGGGCAATCCCGCTAATAAGCACTATGTAATAAAATTACAACTCACACCTCCCAGATTTAATTACCCCTAAATCCGGGTAGCAACTGCCAACCGCTACTTTGCTTCAAGGCAAAGTCGCTGACCCTCTTTTATAAACCAAGAGAGCTTCTCTACCAGTTGTTCTTGTTCTCTGGCACCCTCTACCACAGAAGGCACCAACAAGCAACTGGAGAACTCACACCTCAACCGGTGGATAATCCAAAGGCCTCCCCAGGGGCCTCTATTTATAGGCCTCCATGCATGTGATTGCAACCAGGAATTCTAGTCATAGTTCGAATCCTAGTCCAACTGCATGTTGCACATAGGAAGTCATATTCCTACTATTCAAGATTTGACTCCTATTAGGATTGGTAGCACAAACCAACCCTCCCAAGTCTAAATCCCACTAAGACATGGGCTGGATTATATTCCTAATCCCAACAATCTCCCCCTCCAGCCCATGAGGGAGATGTGGTCTTCAGCGATTATCATTGGGAATGTACACCGCAGAGCTTCTTACAAAGCTCTAGCTTGTCTCGTGTCACCACCTTGGTCATCATATCAGAAGCATTCTTCTCAGTATGGATCTTTTTCAGAGTCAACAACTTCTTCTCTATAACATCACGAAGTCAGTGATATCTCACATCAATGTGCTTTGTCCGTGCATGATGCATTGTGCTCTTGCTCAAGTCAATGGCACTCTGACTATCACAGAAAATAGTCTGGTCAATCTGAATCATCCCCAACTCCCTTAGAAATCTCACCACCCAGAGAATTTCTTTTCCTGCTTCCGCTGCTGCAATGTATTCTGCCTCTGTAGTTGAAAGTGCAACACACTTCTGCAACCTGGACTGCCAAGATATGGCTCCCCCTGCAAAAGTGAAGATATACCCAGAAGTAGATTTCCTGTGATCTATATCACCTGCCATGTCAGCATCAACGAAGCCCTTTAGAACTGGTTTCAAACCACCAAACATCAAACACGTGTTGCTCGTGCCTCGTAAGTATCTGAAGATCCACTTGACCGCCTCCCAGTGATCTTTTCCAGGATTTGAGAGAAACCTGCTCACAACGCCAATTGCATGAGCAATATCAGGACGGGTACACACCATTGTGTACATCAAACTCCCTACAGCAGAAGAATAGGAAATCCTTGCCATCTCCTCCTTTTCCTCATCAGTAGATGGGCATGACTTCTTACTCAGCTTGAAGTGACCTGAAAGTGGAGTCCCCACGACTTTGGCTTTGCCCATGTTAAACCACTCAAGTACCCGTTCAACATAACTCTGTTGTGACAACCACAACTTGCGCTGTGTCCTGTCACGTATGATCTGCATCCCCAAAATCTGTCGTGATGGTCCCAAATCCTTCATCTCAAAGGCTTTGGAAAGCTCTGTCTTCAATTTTCTGATCAAACTGAGATCCTGACCCACTATCAACATGTCATCCACATAGAGTAGTAGAATAATGAACCTGCCATTGGGAAACCTCCTGATGTAGACACATGGATCTGCACTTGTCTTCTGGTACTCGTGACTCTGCATGAAAGAATCAAACTTCTTATACCACTGTCTAGGAGCCTGTTTCAACCCGTACAAACTCTTCTTTAATTTGCAGACTAAGTGGTCTTTCCCCTTGACTTTAAAACCTTCTGGCTGCTCCATGTAGATCTCCTCTGTATGGTCACCGTGAAGGAAAGCTGTCTTCACATCCATCTGCTCAAGCTCCAGATCTAGACTAGCAACCAAGCCTAGAACCAATCTGATAGAACTCATCTTTACAACCGGAGAAAATATCTCATCAAAATCCACTCCTGGTTTTTGACCAAAGCCCTTGACAACAAGTCTGGCTTTGTATCTAATATCACTACCAGTGCCGTCATTCTTCATCCTATAGACCCACTTGTTCTTTAGTGCTCTCCGACCCTTGGGAAGTGCCACAATCTCATAGGTGTCATTATTCTACAAAGAATTCATCTCCTCCTGCATCGCCTGATGCCACTGTACTCTGTCTCTATGAGTTTGTGCCTCCTGAAAAGTCTCTGGCCCCCCCTGATCAGTAAGCAAGATATACTGAGATGCCGGATATCTGGATGAAGGATGACGTACTCTGTCAGACCTCCTCAGCTGCTGCTCTGAGGACTCTGCCTGGTCCTAATCCGGCTCCCCCTGCCCAGAAGTCTCTTCCTGTGAAGTTGAATCACTCGTCTGTGCGTCTGGAACTAGACCACTTGATGTGCTATCACTCTGGTGCTCATGGTGATTATGTTGCTCTTCTTCATCATCAGAAGATTGCACCTGTGGAGAAGCTGAATCATCCTCATACTCATCGTCTGAAGAACTATCACCTGATCCCGCAGCCTCTGCATCATCAACCTCAGGCTCTGTCACTGTCTGACTCTCACAGAAAGTCACATCTCTGTGTCTGGTAATGGTCTTTTTCAATGGATCCCATAACCTATACCCAAACTGTTGATCTCCATAGCCAAGAAAGATACATGGCACCGCTTTATCATCCAGCTTTTGCCTCTTTTCCTTGGGAACATGAGCATATGCCTTGCATCCAAATACTCGGAGATGTGAGTAGGATGCATCCTTACTTGTCCATACATGCTCAGGTATATCAAACCCCAAAGGAACTGATGGAGATCAATTTATCAGATAGCAGGTAGTTCTCACTGCCTCACCCCAAAATGTCTTTGGCAACTTTGCAGTCTTCAACATGCATCTGACTTTCTCGACAATAGTACGGTTCATCCTTTCAGCTGTACCATTGTGTTGTGGTGTGTCGGGCTCTGTCCTCTCATGCCGTAGGCCATGCTGCGTGCAGTACGCCTGGAACTCCCTGGAGGTGTACTCTCCTCCATTGTCCGTTCGGAGACACTTTAATTTTTCACCGGTCTCCCGCTCTACCATGGCATGGAACTTTTGGAAACATTGAAAAACTTGATCCTTGGTCTTCAGTAAGTAGACCCACACCTTCCTAGATGCATCATCAATGAATGTGACAAAATACTTATTGCCTCCCAGTGAAGCCATATCAAACGGACCGCAAACATCCGAATGAACCAACTGTAGAAGCTTTGACTTCACCGCAGACCTTGTCTTGAAAGAAACTCGTCGTTTCTTTCCTGTCTGACATGCATCACATGAACTAAGACCACTATCCTTGCCACAAGGAATCAACCTCTTCTTGGATAGAAGATTCAAGCCCTTCTCACTCATGTGTCCTAACCGTTTGTGCCATAGATCTGTCTGGTTATCCTCAACTGCATGTATACTGCCGTCTCTAAGTACTTTGAGCTTGGTCTTGTATATTGTGCGAGACAATTTGCCACGTACAATAACCAAAGCCCCCTTGGTGATCTTGCATTTGCCGCCACCAAAATCAAGATGACAACCTTCTCTATCAAAGAAAGAACCAGAGATCAAACTCAGCCGCAAATCTGGAACGTGACGAACATCCTTCAGCGTGAGCGTGCAACCAACACTTGTCTGAACACAAATGTCACCAATCCCGACAATTCTAGAGAAGCTAGAATTTCCCATGTTCACCCTCCCAAAGTCTCCCCTCCTGTATGAAGTGAAGAACTCCTTACTTAGTGAAGCATGATAAGAAGCTGCGGTATCCACCACCCACTCAGAATCATCCTCATCAGCATGCAAACACTGTTCTTGGACTGCTAAGACCACATCATCATCATTGCACCTATCATCTGAGATCGTCGCTGTAGTATTCTTGTCGTCATCTTGCTTGTCTTTGGCTTCAGACTCATGTTTCTTTTTCCAAATCTTGCAATCTCTTTTGAAGTGACCTGGCTTGCCGCAATGGAAGCACCCTCTACCATTCTTTGACTTGGATCTACCACGAGACTTCTCGCGATCTTGGGATTCATCGCGGCTCTTAGATCTACCACGGTCTCTCGCTCTATCAACGCCTCTGCCCTCTGTGAAGTGCACCTCTGATCCACTGTCGCCTGAGGCTCGTCGTCGAGTCTCTTCATTCAGTACACTGCTCTTCACCTGGTCAAGTGTCAACTTGCCCTCCTGTGCAGAATTGCTGACTGTCACTATGAGTGTCTCCCAACTGTCCGGTAGCGATCCTAGAAGAAGTAGAGCCTGAAGTTCATCATCAAGAACCATCTTCATGGACCCCAACTGATTTACAAGGCTTTGGAATTCATTCATATGCTCGGCGATGTTTGTACCATCCCGGTACTTGAGGTTCACCAACTTTCAGATCAAGAAAGCTTTATTTGTGGCAGTCTTCCGCTCATATAACTTCTTGAGCTTTTCCCACAGATCTTTGGCATTGGTCTCTTCTGAGACGTGATGGAATACGGAGATGTCGAGCCACTTCCGCACTGTTCCGACGGTTTTCTTGTTTAGCTTCTTCCAATCTGCATCAGATGTAGTCTCTGGCTTTTGTCCCTCTATCGGATCGTATAGATCTTTGCAATAGAGAATATCCTCCATCTTGGGTTTCCAAATCTGCCAATTTGTGCTTGTCAACTTTATCATCGTCGCATCTTCATCTTTCCCCATCTGGACTTGTATCTGCAACCTCGCTCTGATACCACTTGTTGGAGATGTTGTACCGATACAGTCCCAGATGTGACGAAAAGTTGTCACGGAAGCGCTACCAACAAGCGTATAAAACCCAAAGAAGAAAAACACCAGATTTAACGTGGAAAACTCTCCCCTCAATAAGGAGAGAAAAACCACGGGGCAATCCCGCTAATAAGCACTATGTAATAAAATTACAACTCACACCTCCCAGATTTAATTACCCCTAAATCCGGGTAGCAACCGCCAACCGCTACTTTGCTTCAAGGCAAAGTCGCTGGCCCTCTCTTATAAACCAAGAGAGCTTCCCTACCAGTTGTTCTTGTTCTCTGGGACCCTCTACCACAGAAGGCACCAACAAGCAACCGGAGAACTCACACCTCAACCGGTGGATAATCCAAAGGCCTCCCCAGGGGCCTCTATTTATAGGCCTCCATGCATGTGATTGCAACCAGGAATTCTAGTCCTAGTTCGAATCCTAGTCCAACTGCATGTTGCACATAGGAAGTCATATTCCTACTATTCAAGATTTGACTCCTATTAGGATTGGTAGCACAAACCAACCCTCCCAAGTCTAAATCCCACTAAGACATGGGCTGGATTATATTCCTAATCCCAACATTGACCTCCCCTCCTCACTCCTTTATGATATGGAGAGTTATGCCCATCAACTCACTGGACGTGAATGCAAACTCCAGTGTTGTACTACGTGACATGATAAACTCAGTCTTAGGTAGACATAGATCATCTGGTTTGGATGCATGATATGTGTAATAACCCACCTAGAAATCTCAACTCTTAGGATTGATGGTAAGCCCAATAATACATCTCGAGTTGTTTGGCATGATTCATTAGGTTAAACCCCATAACGGTTGGAGAATATTTTGTGTTGCGACCTAACTTTTCATTCTCTTTCTCTCTCTCTATTAGTCACCCAACTCACCAAGTTTGAGTGTGTTGATGACCCCAATTTCATCACGTAGAACTTGACGCTTTGTTTGGTGACATTCATTTGAATTTAGACCTAAGTTTCAAGCCCTTCATATGTCATTATCTTGCAGCAAAATTTGAACCTCCATTAAGGACATCTCTGCTTTAATGAATATGGCTGTGTTGGATTGTATATCTAGATCCAACATCATAGATATTATGTTTGATATGTTGGACATGAAAAAAAACCAATGAATCATGTATTTTTCCGATGTACAGTGGATGTTGGACGGATTTTTCCATCTCAAGTTAGCCAGACGTTGTCATCTAACTAATTTCTATCTGGTCGAGACAGGTTGTCCCCACACCTCCTTCTTTTCTGTTGCGCTCCTTTTTTACTTTTTGGTTTGATTGCTGCTGATTGCTAAACTGCAATGACTTTTTTTTCCTGGTCTAATTTGCTTCATGCTTATCTCATATACAACCTACCAAACCTAAACGTCAGTTTCATGATCTTTGATATCACAATACTTTCTTAATTCAGTATTAACAGAATGCGAGAATCTAGAAAATCCACTTGAATCCATGGAACCAAATCGTGCATTATATGATGTTCTTGCTCTCCAATGTGTATCAAGTTATGGATATTCCAATTATGAATATGAAGACAATAAAATTGCCCCAACATGACCTTCACGACCCAAGATATGGCCATATGAACATGGCTATTTGACCTTTGTTTTATCTTGATTTTTTTCTTTTTGTTCCTAATTGGCCTGTCCTTTTTCTAGAGCATGCCACCCAATTAATGGGGTGCCCCTTAGCCATGTCATCTTGCATCCCTCCCCCTAGCCAATCACGCTTGTTGTTTTGGATCAACCTCGACCCTCAAATGGGCACCTATGGATCATACTCTTTGATCTGATATTTAGGGCCTTCTCTTCCTCCATACGACGTTAATGAATTGTGTTGGATTCATCTACAACCACCCCATCTCGCATCCTTGTGTACAACAAGAACCCATTTAACTCTATTTTCTTTGTAGCTCTCTCTCTCTCTCTCTCTCTCTCTCTCTTTCAACTCTTCTCACACGGAACTACGTACTAGAGCACCCTCTTCCAACCCTTCTTCTCCAGTGGCAGTGGAGATGTAATTTAATTTTGAGGCCTTTTGCCCTCCAACCTTTTCGTTGGATTTTGAAGCTCCCACGGAGCCCAAAAGGGCAAAGAGGACCCCATAGGTGGGTTTCCCATGAGTTTTTAGGCCATCAAGCCATTGTCCCCAGTAACTGTGGAGAACTCGAGGTGAAGCTCGACTTCTCACATCATGTGATACCTTCCAGCGGTGCGCATCGGTGATGCAGGGACTTTGAGTCGCATTTATAGGCTAATTTTGTACATGTTTTATGTGTTCATTCGTCATCTTTGTGACTATAATAGCACGATTCATTTCCTTTAGCCTATAATCAGTGTATGCATCAAATTTATTTTATCTTATTTTGAATGAATTACTAAATTCCATGGATTGACTTGTGTTTTTCTCTCTATTTCAGGTACTTTATATTCCAGAACATGTCGATACCATCGACAGGTCCGTCGATACTATCTACATGGCAACAATAACTATGTTGGAGGAAAGCAATCTCGGTCTATACCATTGACTCACACTATCGATGGTCTCGAGATCAGCTCATTACGAGAAACTCACTCCGTCGATACTATCGACACTCTGGTCGATAGTATCGAGAAGTCAACAGGTCTATTGCAGTTTTGAAGCAAGATGTGTACCCTAAGGTGTCGATAGTATCAACACCCCATCAATGGTATCGACGCCGTCGGATCAAGATTTTGTTCAGAATGTCACAATCAAACGGCTGTGATCTTTTGGCGGTCGTAAGTCATACCTATACCTAAGAAAAGATGGACCAGACTCAGGGATCACATTCTATTCTGTCGGACGAGTCCCGAAGGAGAGGAGAGAGAAGAACGAAGCCTAGAGCTATGCCCCAGAGGACTCCAGAGTCGTAGACAGACGATTCTACCACCAGAAGGCTGCAAAACACGTGTCTTGCACTGAGGATCATCCAGATGTTCTCTGTTTTAGGGGTTACATCATATTCTCATTTGTTTCCCCATGCTTTTCTCTTTCTTCTCCATGTGTATCGTTGAGATGAACATACGAGGCTAATCCCCATTGTTCTTAGGACTGGGAGTAGCCCGGGGAATCGCTGTATGACAATTTTCCATTGATTATGTTAGTTGTATAGAATTGCATGCAGTGAGACCTCGTGGTGAAACCGTAACCCTAAGGATTCCCATTCCATTTGATTAAACTAAACATTTAATCATCACTCGCTTTGTTTTCTCTTTCTTATATTTTTATTTTGTTTCAAAACCAACAATCAACTTTTCAAACCGGTCTAGATGATCGTGACCAGTTAGTAGTAGTCTACTGAAATTTACATTTCTCTGAGTTCGACTCGGGCCTCATAGGGCCTATATTACTTCGATACGTGCACTTGCGTTTAATGCACAACTCAAGCACGTCAAGTTTTTGGCGCCGTTGCTGGGGAAACAACAAATTTTAGCACTACGAGTGCTGCAAGCGGCCACTCTAGGCCACTTTTTACTGCAATTTTAATTTTTGAACTTAATTGCCTATCTTTCAGACTTTCATTCATTCTAGTACTATACTTACTTGATTTTTCATATTTCAGGTACTAGTACATGGTGAGGATGCGTAGTACGGACTACGCACAATCAACACCTGAGATTCCATCATCAGGTGAAAAAGACGAGCTTATAAATACGTCGCCCGAGGACGTTGAACAAGAACTCGAGGATTTCACAATGACCGAAGAACATACTATTTGGGAGAAGATTAAAGCCTCTTCTTCCTCTGTGCAGAAGGGGCCAATCAAGAAATAAGCTATCAACATACCCAGTTACAAGATTGATCCAGGGCTTATTCAATTGGTCATGTCACAGGCATTCCATGGACTCAAAAATGAAGACCCAGTAGCCCACATCAACACCTTTGTGGAGAACTATGATATGGTGAAGGTAGATAGGTTCCCACAGGAGGCCATTTATCTGGAATTATTCCCATCCTCATTAGTAGGCAATGTAAGGGAGTGGCTATATAATCTGGATGATGAATATGTGGAATCATGGGATATGATGGTTGAGGTATTCTTTGAAAGGTATTTTCCACCCAAAAAGACAAATTATCTCATGAGGAGGATCCACAACTTCAAACAGCAGGCCGGTGAGACATACTCAGAGACATGGGAAAGCTTCAATATCATGATGCACAAATGTCCACATCATGGGATGGATTTAGAAACCCAAGCAAAGATCTTTTATTTTTCTCTTAACGAACATGATAAGAGTAATCTAGACTCAGTGGGAACATGTTTCTTTCTAAACAACAAAGGTTCCAATTGTCGAGAGATTTTAAAGAATATGGCTAAGAAGCAATCTTGCGGTGAAAGAGATGCACCAGAATATGTCAAAGTTGCAGGGGATGCCAAGGCCATTAAAGAATTAAATGAGAAGACATACTTGATAGCGAAGAGACTTCTAGCAAAAGTTGATGATGGGTCTGATGATGAGGCACAAGAAAAGTTCATGCACCAACAACAAGGATACATGAACAATGACTATGAGTGGAGGAAAGATAAGAAATTTTCTTAGAAGGATCCAAACAATTTTTTGTAGGATCCTGATCAAAAGCCACAGCCTAGTGTGGAGGACAAAAGCAATGAGTTGCTCAATCAAGTAATTAAGAAAAATCAAGAGTTGATGAGCACGTTCGGTAAGCAAATTCAGTCACAAGGAGAGTATATGAACTAGTTTGGGCAGACCCTACAGAGCCATGGGGCACAAATGAGGACGCTTGAAACGTTCATTGTGCAGATGGCAGCTGAAATTGCAAGTTTTAAGAAGCTGACATAGTAGGGTTTTCCAGGGAATACTAATGTTCCAGGAGGGAGCCAACAAGCCAAGGCTATCTTTCTAAGGAGTGGAAAGAAAATTTTAAACTCTAAAGCCGATGAACCAAACACATCACAGCCAGAAGCTACAGGTGAGGCTGCAGAGGAAGTCGAAGTTATAGAAACTACTGAGGACAGTGTAGAGATTGCTGCGGAGGAGCCCATTGCTGAAAAAGATGTAGAGAAGAGGACACCATATGTGCCGCCACATAAGAGAGCACAGACAATCCCGGTTTCGTATCCGAACAGCCTTAAAGCAAAGAAGGTAGATCAACAATTTAAAAATTTCTTGGACAACTTTAGGAAATTATCTATCAATATTCCACTACTTGATGCAATTGAGCAGATACCTTCTTATGGTAAGTTTCTAAAGGAAATTATCACTAAGAAGAGGAAGATTATAAATACAGAAGTGGTGGTGCTCAAAGAACAAGTGAACGCATTCATTATAGGGACATTACCACCAAAGAGACAGGATCCAAGGTGCTTCAATATTTCTTGCTACATCGGGAAGACAAAGTTTGGGGAAGCCCTCTGTGACTCAGGAGCGAGCATAAATTTGATGCCTCTCTCAACTTTCAGGAAGCTTGGTCTTAAAGAATCCCGGAGGAGAAACATGACGATACAGCTTGCAGATAATTCAGTCATAAGGCCTTATGGGATTTGCGAGGATGTTCTAGTCAAGGTGGATATATTTGTTTTCCTGGCAGATTTTGTTGTGATGGAGATGTAAGATGAGCAAGGGATCGAGCATCTTCTAGGTAGACCCTTCCAGGATATAGCTAACATGATTCTAAAAATGGGTAGATGCCGTTTGACTATGGGCATAGCTGATGACAAGTTTGAAATAAGAATGCCAACCAGCCCAAAACCATCAAGGGAACAAGGGCAGTGCAATAAGGTTAAACACTTTGATCATAACATTTCCATTTATCTAGGGAAACCTTTTCTCGACATGGCTCATGTCATGAACAAAGTAGACAGAGGAACTCTTACTGTGGATATCATGGAGAAAACTAAAGTGGTCTCTCTTGCTAAGGCCGTGGGTTATCCAAATGATGAAGATGAAGAAGTTTGCTTGTCTACTGAGGATAATGTTGTGGAGATCTCAATACTAGAATCTTATCCTCAATTGACACTTGAAGCTTTCTTGTTCAACATTATGGATGACTAGATGAGGAGCACATCACTATAGGACTGCACGAAGATGCTTCAAGTTTTGCCTTGTTACTATTCTAGGCACTTTGAAGATCTGGGACCACTGCCGCCCCCATTGTAGCCTTCTTTGGTGAATCTGCCAGATTTGGAGCTAAAGCCATTGCCCCCTCATTTGAAGTATGCATTCTTAGTAGTAGATGAAAAACTTTTGGTCATCATCTCAGCATATCTGAGTGCCGCTGAAGAAGAACAATTGATAGTTGTGTTGAAGAACCACCGTGGTGCTTTCGGGTGGTCAGTTTTTGACATCAAGGGGATCTCTCCTACTCTATGCCAACACAAGATCCGACTTGTTGAAGGATCTAGGCCTGTGATTCAGCCCCAACGCTGCCTCAACCCTATCATGATGGAGGTCGTCAAGAAGGAGGTGATCAAGTTGCTTTCAACGGGAATTATCTACGCCATCTCAGACTCTATGTGGGTAAGCCCAACACAGGTAGTCCCTAAAAAGGGGAGAATTACGATTACTACAAATTTGTTAAATGAGCCAGTCACCACCCGACTGGTTACCGGGTGGCAGGTTTGCATAGATTACCATAGATTGAACATTGCAATGTTAAAGGATCATTTTCCTTTACCTTTCATTGATCAGATTTTAGAGTGACTGGCTGGTGCTATCATTTTTGTTTTCTAGACAGATATTCCAGATACAACCAAATTTCGATTGAACCTAAGGATCAAGAGAAATCTACTTTTACTTGTCCTTACGGTACCTTTTCTTATCGTCGTATGCCTTTTGGATTGTGTAACGCACCGACCACTTTTCAACGTTGTATGCTTGCCATTTTCTCTGACATGGTTGAACGTTGTTTAGAGGTGTTTATGGATGATTTCTCGGTTTGCGGTGCGTCATTTGATGAATGTCTTTATAATCTTGACAAAGTTTTATAGAGATGCAAGGACACTCACTTGGTCCTCAATTGGGAGAAATGCCACATGATGGTTAGCGAGGGCATTGTGCTAGGACACAAGGTGTCTAGCAAGGGACTTGATGTGGATCCAGTAAAAATTGAGGTTATTTCCAAATTGCCTCCACCGAACTCGGTGAAGGGAGTTAGAAGTTTCGTTGGTCACGTGGGATTTTATCACCGGTTTATTAAGGATTTTTCCAAAATCGCTAAGCCACTATCTGAGTTGCTTGAGAAGGACATGGTTTTTTATTTTAATGAAAAATGTATGAATGCTTTTGAGATCCTTAAGCAACGCTTGATTTCTGTGCCTATTGTGCAGACTTCGGATTGGAGTCAACCATTTTAACTTATGTGTGATGCATCAGATTATGCCATGGGGGCCGTTCTTGGGCAGTACCTTGAGAATCGACCCACAATCATTTATTATGCGTCGAAAACTTTAAATGATGCACAATTAAATTATACCACCACTGAAAAAGAATTACTTGTCGTGGTTTTTACTTTTGAGAAATTTAGGCAATACTTAGTGGGATCTAAAGTGGTGGTATGGACGGATCATGCCGCAATAAAATATTTAATGGAAAATAAAGAAGCAAAACCTAGACTCATTAGGTGGATACTTCGTTTACAAGAATTTGACATTGAGGTTAAGGATAAGGCGGGCATTGAAAACATAGTTGCGGACCATTTGTCTCGCCTTGAGAGGGTAGATGAGAAAGATACTAATATACCCATTTTTGAGACTTTTCCGGACGAATAAATTCTTTCCATTAAATCTAAAGATCTGTGGTTTTTATACATAGTCAATTATCTTGCATGCAAAGAACTACCTGAGGATTGGAGTTATCAAGAGAAGAAGCAGTTTTCAATTCATTGAGATTTTATTTTTTGGATGACCCTATTCTTTTGAGACAGTGTAGGGATGGTGTTCTAAGTAGGTGTGTGCCAGAGTTTGAGTATGACAGCGTACTCATCCATTGCCATACATTGCCCACTGGTGGCCATCATGCTAGCTCGAGGACGGCTGCGAAGGTCTTGGAGAGTGGCCTATATATTTTCACTTGTTGTAACTCCACAACGGCTAGAAACACTTTTCTGTACTTTTCCGTACAATGCAATCGGTCGAGTTTCTATAAAGGTAACTCAACCGATCCCACTAAGAGACAAGACCAATTTAGGCCATCGGTCGAGTTTATCCAGGGGTAACTCGACTGATTCACTTAAATCAGTTTTGGTCAGTAGAGGGATCGATCGAGTTTTGTGAAGTGTAAACTCGGCCGAACAAAAGTCATTTTCAAAATCCAATCAGAGTTTGCAACTCGACCGATGAACAACCTGATGTGAATTTTGGAAAATGGCTTTTGAGTGCTTAAACATTCGATCTAAGTGCTGCTAATTTTTTCTAAGCTTAATTACAAGTCATACAATCATTACAAATGATTTACAACATGATTCTAATGGATTTATATCATATTACAAAAATGTGCACTTGTATTGACTTTGACTTGTCTTTTATCCTAGTTGAGATGCGCAAGTTAGGACATTTGGAGTGTGTCTATACCTAATTTGAAATCACTCAAGTAGAGACATTAGAAACAAATAAGTGAATGGTTTAGTCATCATGAAAATAAGGGTTTACTCAATTTAGACTAGAATCAACAATTCCCCATCAATAGTATGTCATCTACATACAATATGAGGAATGTCACTATGCTCCCACTAACTTTCTTGTACACATAAGGTTCATCTTCATTTTGAGTAAAGCCAAACCTTTTGACTATCTCATCAAAATGAAGATTCTAGATCCAATATGCTTGCTTTAATCCATAAATTGACCTTTGTAGCTTACAAATTTTATTTTCATCCTTTTGAGTGATAAAACTCTGAGGCTGTATCATATACACATCCTCGAGTTAATTGCCATTAAGGAATGTTTTTTTAGAAATTTTATAGTCATGAAAAGCTGCAATAGCAAGCATGATCCTGATGGACTTAACCATGGCCTGGAGAAAAGGTTTCATCATAGTCAACACCTTAAACTTGTCTGAAACCCTTTACTACCAATGTTCCCTTTTAAGTTTATACTTTACCATCCATGTCGATTTTCTTCTTCAAGACCCACTTGCACCCCATTGGTTTTAACCCTTCAGGTGGATCCATCAAAGTCCATACTTTTTTGGTATAAATGGATTCCATCTCGGATCTCATGGCTTCAAGTCGTTTCTTAGACTCTGGTCCCTCTATACCATCTTGATAGAAAATTGGCTCATCATCTATGACCAATTCAATCCCTTCCTGAGTTACAAGATATCCAATTCTTTCAGGCTCAACACCTTTCCTATTAGATCTATGAGGTTCCTATGTTACTTGAGGAATTTGAGATTCCATAATACTTTGTGAATCTCTAGGTTCCTCTTGTTCATCTAACGATTCAATGTTTTCCTGTTGGTCTCAAACCTCTTCGAGTTCTACTTGTCTCCCACTGATTCCTTTAGAAAGAAATTCCTTTTCTATGAATGCAACATGTCTGGAAACAAACACTTTGTTGTCAGATGGATTATACAAGTAGTATCACATCGTTTCCTTGGGATATCCAACAAAATAACATTTTTTAGATCTAGGGCCAAATTTTTCAGGAAACATTTTCTTGACATAAGCTTCGCAACCCCAAATCCTCATAAAAGATATTTTGGGACGCTTCGCAGTCCATGTCTCATATGTGTCTTTTGAATTGACTTAGATGATACTCAATTTAGTGTAAACGCGGCAGTTTGTAGAGCATACCCCTAGAGGTAGTCAGAAGCTCGACTATACTCATCATCGATCACATCATATCCAGTAATGTGCAATCCCTTCTTTCTGATACATCATTATGCTGATGTGTTCTAGGAGGAGTCCAATGGGATACAATCTCATGGGCTCTAAGAAGGTCCTCAAACTCTTAGTTTAAGTATTCTCCACCTTGATCAGAATGAAGTTCCTTAATACTTTTACCAAATTGGTGATGTAATTCATTCATAAACTCCTTGAACTTTTCAAGAGCTTTTGACTTATGTTTCATTAAATAAACATAGCCAAACCTACTAAAGTCATCCGTCAAGGTAATGAAGTACTGATACCCACCTCTAGCGGTTGTTCTTAAAGGTCCACACACATCAGTCTGTATGAATCCTAATAGATCACTAGCCCTCTCATTGTTACCAGTGAAAGGGGTCTTAGCCATCTTTCCCAACAAACAAAATTCACATGTCTCTATTGATTCAAAATCAAATGAGTCCAGATAACCATCTTTATGGTGTCTAGATATGCGATTCTCATTTATATATCCTAGACAACAATGTCAAAGGTACGTTTTATTTGAGTTGTTGAGTTTTAGTCTTTTGGTATTGACATTATATACATATGTCTTTATACCTAACAAATAAAGACCATAAGACATAGGGGAACTGCCATAAAATATCCCATCTTTTGAAATAGAATAATGATCAGTTTTAATATAGAATTCAATATAGAAGGTGCATAATAATAGTTCTTTAACTCTATTACAAGCCCCATGCACAGAGACATACTATAGGTTCCAACTACGCTGGCCACAACTCTTGCGCCATTAGCAACTCATAGTTCCACCTCACATTTTTCTAAAGACCTACTTCCTTTCAGATCATGCATATGAGAACATATGTGAGATCCACATCCAGTATCTAATACCCATGATGATGAAGTAGATATATTTAACTCTATAACATATATACTGAAAGTGGAGATCACCATCCCCATCTTTTGGTTCCTGAAAGCCTTCAAGTACAAAGGATTAGTTCCTCTTGTACTTTCATTTCTCCTTATTTTTAGTGTTGAAGAATTGTACTTAGGTTTGACCACATAACTATTTTCAGTTTTGCTTTGATCCTTGGACTCAACTACACTGATCACCATCATGGGCTTGTCCTTCTTCAATTTTTCTTCAACATGAATCAACATGGCACACAAGTATGACATCTATCCATTCATATTACTCACATGATAACATGCAATAAAGAGAGGCTATACGATTCAGGCATAGTCCTTAAAATCATATCAATGGTCGACTATTGGCTCAAGGTGAATCTTGATTCTTCAAGATGATACACATGTCCAATCATATTGAGTACATGTTCTTCTACTGAGGATCCCTCTGTCAGCTTTGACTCAAGTAGCACCTTTAAGATAGCATACCTTTCTTACTTGCCAAGTCCAAGTGTCACTTTCTTAAGGTGTGTTACCATCCCAAGAACACTCACTCATGTCTTCACACTGCTCATGCAACTCATAGTTCATGCAGCTAAGCATAAGGTACTTCATCTCTAAGACATCATTGGCATGCTTCCAGTAAGCATTTACTTGTGCCCTAGGTGCATCAAGAGGAGGTATTTCAAGCACACATTTGCCAAGGACGTATAGCTTGCACTCTTCATTGAGAACCCTTCTTAAAGTCCAAAACCAATCATGGAAATTTTTTAGGTCAAGTTTGTCCTTCTCCAGGACCAATCACAAATCAGATTTGTTCGTCATTTGATTCTACAAGTGAAAATTTGCATTTTTCAAAAACCATTTTTGATTTGATTTGATTTGAATTGAAAATTTTGATATTAATTAGGTCTTTAATTATTATCGCACCAACTATTTTATTCAAATTGATGGGCCTCAATATCAATTCAAAATATTGCACCATACAATATTCTAGTGGGACAAGATCCATATTTCATCAAGTCAATAGTCAACTTTTGCCAATCACCCACAACCTAACTATTTAGGCAGACCATCATGCTGATTGCATCATATACAACTCTTGGATAGATGATATGTGCCAACTCTTTGCCATAATCATCTACATGCCTCTGGGCTTGGGCTCTCTAAGTCACCAGTTAAGCCCCAGTAGACAATATGATAGATACACACCATGCCTTTTGTAAATCTAGATATCTACCATCACACTTTCATGAGATAGACGGTGCGCCATGCTTTGTGTAAATATATGCTTGGTCGATCAAGTTTTTCATGTGTACTGCTATGGAAGGCATCTAAGACATAATATTTTAATCGATGGTGTTTGAATAAATACATATACTTTATCCAATCACCACATATATAGTACATATCATTTACATGCTATATCCCACAAAGAAAACATGCAGTAAATGAAAGTGATGGTTATGGCCAGCCTAATGTAATTCCTTGGAGCCAGAAGGAATTACAGTCATCTAGGTCTACATCATATGTAGAAACCTATTGTTAATGAAGATCCATGATTACCAATATGGGTTGATCAGTTCAACCCTTGAACCGATTGACTCACCTCTTGGCCAGTTGTTAGGTCGTCTCACTAGTTATCCGGTCCTTCTGTCCATCATCGGCTGGCACCTCTAGTGGATCGGTCGGGTCCACCAAGCGATCGGTCCGGATTGTCCATCATGTCCTCTAAGTTCCTTTAGTCGGCTCATCATTGGGACATCTTCATCTTCTTCATAACAAAAAGTAAACTATCCTACTTTTATATGATTATATGGAAACCTCAGGTTACATTCAAGGGGAGTAAGGGTAGGAAAGAATTAACTTTACTTTGGGAAGATAAGACAGAGGCTCAGTTCACAAACCAAGATAAACAGATAAATCGACCACACAACTATGCAACAAATATAGGGGTTATTGGCCATAACCATGCTATACATCTACCATCAAAATCACTTTTAGGATGATGTGTGTAAATTGCATATATATATATATATATATATATATATATATATATATATATATTAGTTTGCGATTATTGTGGTATTGGATTTGACAAGATATTATTCACATTGTATGCAATAATAGAATGACAAAACTAAAATCCAATCATATCGATTATCCTATAATATAGTAAATTGTCGTTGGCTCTGATACCACTATAGGGAAAAATGGCTACAGAGCAGTCAACAGAAAAAAAACCTTTACGTACCATATTCCCCATATTCAATAGACAACATTAATAACTATAATATAGGAAGGATGGTTTTGATGATATACCTGGTCTTGGAGCAAGTGCACTGAAAATCCTCATCATCATAGATGCAAAACTCTGAATTCTAGGTGTATTAGGACTCATCTGACTGATGTGCCTATTGGTCTGCTCCATAGACTGCAACCACAAACCTTGTCTTCTTCAACAACTCCTCTTGTCATAGACTGCTGGTTGATGTTGTCCTCCTAGAGGCAGACAACGGCCTCCCGCCTCTATGGTAGTCCACACCGACCACCTAGAACTCATGTCTTATGACTAGAACAATCAGGAAGGAGTCCTCCCTCCAGTTGGTGTACTAGTCACCAACTTATTCTCCCACGATAATGATCTCAATTTCTCTCTCCCTTGGCTATCCCTCCGTAGTCGGGTAGGACTTGCCTGGGATCTTGTAGTTACCACAACTAGAGAGGATAACATTTGTCAAAGAAATTGTGTCTCAATTGTTTGTGTTTTTCTTAGGGAAGCCCCCAATACCCTTCTATTTATAGGAGGGGTTTGGATCTATGTTCATAGTCGATGCGTGAGTGGAAGGGATCGAAAGATCTCAAATTTTCACAACAATTCTAGAAATCTCACAACCTACGATAGTCCAGACAGTCATCTAGAAACCTAGATGGTCGTATGGCATGCTAGACGGTCATTTGGCACAACCCATATGGCCGTTTGGCTGTTTCCTAGTTGTACACAAATTTAGCAATTCGTTTCCAATTAAAATCCCATATTAATTTTCTTACACAATAAGTAATGTGCAACTCAAATGAATTAGGAAATATCTAGAACCCTCCCTTGGCCAAACCAGACCATCTCGCCCATGTGAGATGGCCATCTCGGTTCACCCAGATGGTCGTATGGTGACTCAAGTCAAGCCAGCCCATTTGTTTGGTTCACTTCCTTAGCCAATTCAAACTCATAATCAGCCTGACTCCCAAGACGCCCGCCTCAACAATTGATATGGCCATTTGGCACTTCCAAACAACTATCTCAACACTTGAGATGGGCGTTTGGCAGTGATGTCAACCTATTTGTTTCCTGAATCAAATACCTAAATGATTTAGTACTTAATTCAACTGTCATTTGAGATCTGAACTCCTTTTCTAGGGCGAGACCTATGTGTGTGATCGTATAGGCCCCATATTACAGTGGTAGTGAATGTCCATAACAACTTATGACATCACAAGTAATTGAGTGGTGCCTAGTCACATATCAATGCTACCCAAGTAAATGAAAAATTGGGGAACAACTTCAACCTGCAATCTATGTATGGTGTTACAGTATTTGTATAATTCCTTTATCACTGATGTCTAGATTGAACTAGAGGCATGAAGCAGTCACCCTCATTATTATTCAATGTCGTTTCTTGAACCAAGAGCAGACTGTCTGAGATATATATAATCTCAATATCATATATTGACTCACATGTGCACGGCCATGCTTATCTCAGTCTCGTTAATCAAGAGGCCTAGGACATCACACTCCTGTAGGAGGGATAAATCTCATATATATCACTCACACTCAATCTCCACTATTATAATAACCCATGTTTTAGGACTGTGTTTGATGATGTCAAAGTGTACCCAACGACATGTGTTGAGTGCAGTGATTTTAAGTCTAAGAACCACAACCACCACCGTCACTATGAGAGCTAACTATGACTTCTATGGTGATGGCTTCCATGTGTCAGTATCATAGTGGGTCTGGCCATTACACCATTCTTGAACATGTATCTGTGTACTTGGTTTGATATCGCCATATCCCGACTAATGAGATTTAGTCATGAACCAACTCACACTCTGATCTTATGTGTTATTGTTGTCTATAAACCTTCCAAAATAACAAGTGATCATTAACATAATGAGAATATGTATATGTACTCTTAACATATGTATGATCTCATCCATAAGGGTAGTAACTTGAATACATACGTCATTGAGTAATATGATTCTCTAGACATTTATAATGTTACATGATTATCTCATAACTGAATTAAACATAATAAATTGGAGGCTTGCCTTTTATTAATAATCAAATCATTTTACATGATATGCCATTACAATCATCACATGACTAGATCTCTAGGCATACATAACCAACAATAACATCCTTGCAAGGTAAATAAAATAAATCATCTTTAAAATCCCAATTGGAAACAATTGGGTAGTGGACTAACAACATTAAAAGGTTGGAACCACTCTAAATCCAAGTGTCTTCCTTGCTTCCTCCTCCTTCTTTGGTTTAAGTTTTTAAATTGGACCTAAAAATACCAAAAGCTCTATTCACCCCCACTCCAGATCTTTCAGTGCTCAGCTGATGCTTGAGCAATCTTAGATGAAATCAAGGGAAAAAATTATAAAACTTGTTGTGGTCAAGTCCTAATGCACGATCTCACAAAGAACAAGGAGCTGGAACTCAACCTGAAGGTCCATATCTTGAATCTTTATTCTAGTTTTAGGGGAGATTCCCTCTGATTTATTTTTTCCATGGCAACCTCAGCAAGCTCCAAATTGCTTTGCAATGTCGTGGGAACCAAAAACCTCTTCTTTATCCATGAATAGGGAACTACCAAAACAGTTGAAACCTTGAGAAAAGACCACAGAAAAGGTTTTTGATGATTTTGGGGAAACCTTTACAAAGTTATAACTGAGGAAACTGGAAGCATATGAGGATGAGCATGAAAAAACCCAGTAAGGAACCCATCCACAAAGCAAGGAAACTTGGAGAGCACGAAGGAAGAAGGAAATTGAGAATTACCTACAACTGAGGGAAAAGAGAGGGCTAGGAAAACATTATTGAAGTCTAATAGACATGATCCAAACATTTTCAGTGTTAGAGAGTGCCTAAGAGGCCCGAAATGATGGTCAGAGGCAATACTGACATGAGTTATAGGGGAAACAACCCGGTGAAATCTAGGGTCATTGGCCTTGGAAGAATATATTGTATGGTACAGGGACCCTTCCTGTGTATTGGATTCAAAGGAGATCATCAGATTCTCTAGAAAGGAACCATAGTGTTCGGAGGAGAAACTCAAGATCCCTACAACAATACCAACACTCACAAGTCCAATTGGGGACAAAGGAGATATATTGAAAGTGTGATAGAAGGTTTTGAGTTGTCAAGTTTATTTAGGAGGGGATGAAGGGGAGTCTTTAACTTGGTGTGTAGACTGCTCGTGATAGAGGATTAGGGGGTTTCTAATATAGTAGGATTTAGGTTTCTAACCATGGATCATTATGTTCACAATCAAATAAGGAAATTGATGGTGAAGAAATATTAAAAGAAGGATGAGGGAAACTAAAAATATTTCTCGAGAAAAAAAATCATGTTACTGTGTACAAAAAGGAAGCGGGCAACGTTAGATTGATGACAGGTTATAAGCCATTCACTTTAGATCAAAGGGTCCACAGAAGATGCCAACCAAAACAAAAAACAACTTTAGCATGGAAGGTAAATAAAATTCAAAAATATAGCATGATAGAGAGGCAAAATAGAAACTTTACGAAATCAGGCTCAATTAATCAAATACTAATCATATCAATATACTTTTAACAATTTTTTATTCCTATTTTAGTTTACGCATCTAAATGTCTCCAATTGTAACAAAGATTGATATCAACACTAATTTGAGAGTGTGAATCTAAATATATCATTAGTTTCTAATTTTTGAGTAGTCAAGTATATTATTTATATATTTTGAGTTTATCTTATATATTCCTCCCTAAATGAAATTAAGACGTATATGATTATTCATTTAACGTGAAACTTGACATCTTAACTAATTGGAGCCCAAAGAATCTGATTTTAATATTAGATTTAACCTTTTAGACTTCCTTTTAAGAGTTCCAATACAGTTTGGGTTTAGCCTCCTTATCCTAATATGTATCATTATTACACAATTATCATGAACATTTATTAATTAGTGTCATGTTTTCATCATATCATTATCAAAAGGATTATGGTATATTGCATTGCATGAGTTTTGATATTTTACGTATTTAACCTATTAAGCCCATGAATTGGATATTTATTCGAGTTTTGATATTTTACGTATTTAACCTATTAAGCCCATGAATTGGATATTTATTTAAATATTGGCACATTATTCATATTTATGGACATGGAAACACCAATTGTTATTCTAATTCATGTATCAAGCACATTATACCTATTATTAAACGTATCTTAGTAGTTATGTGAATATTAGTTAGAAGAGAAGGCATATGTGACATATTTTATGAACTTACATGTTAGCACATATGCATGTTATTCTATTAATATATGATGTATATTTATTTTCAAGCATATATATTTTATGGGTTACTATTGAGTTATTTGTGTTATATACATTAACTATATACATTAAGGTATAACTCCATCCTTGTCTAGTCAAGTCTAAGGAACCAAGCTTAGTAACCTCCTCATCATGTAATAGGATAAGACTATATGTTTCATTATGTTACATAAATTCTATCAGAATAGATGTCAACAACTCTAAAAGATGGAACTACATTCTATATTTTCTGATTCATAGTCCACATTCTTATAGGATCACAACTTGTATCTTAGTAATTTGTATGAACATTATGATATTAATCATTTGAATTCAAAAAAGTTTATCTCTCCATCTCATAAATGATAAATCATAGAATGAGGGACCAAATCAATTTAAAATAGAGAATAGCATGCACAATGGATTGTGTAGACATGATTGTCATTTGTTGTAATCAGTTAGCTAGCAATCAACTATTTAAAATTCAATTTGTGGAGGTGGCATGCTTTTATTAATAAAGAACATCGATATACTTCAAACACTTTTAGTTTAAGCTGTAAGCTCATATTAGAATATGAATTCAATGAATACCTTTCAATTTTAGTCTAGTTGTGGGGAATAATTTATCAATGATTGAATAGTTTATTAAAAATTTGCTACATTCAATTTCACCAATAACTTCTACTTGGAACTAGGATGTTCAATATAATAAAATTGATGTACATGTTTCATTTTGAAAAAGAGATTCTTATTTATGTAAAAATTAATGAAAGTCAAAATTATGAGCATCAACATAAACTTATACTTTATTATTCCTTCCCTACGCTCATGACCACCGACTTCATATTCATCTCTAGCTAGCTTCAGTGCATTTTGTGTAACTTTATAAGCATTCCAGTTGCAACATTAAGATGGTGTATTTAACTAAATGACATGGTGTAAGAAATTGTAATATACAAAAGAATATTTTTTTGAGAGACCATTTACTTTTTATATACGGTGAACCTCTTATTGTAGTCTACTAGTCTATATAATATTTTCTCTAGTGACCAACACTAAAAATATTCATAACATTTTCCCATAAGATAATAAAAGTAAAAGGTAAAATTTTGTGTCTTATAATATGAAGAACCAGATATTGAGGGATCTTGTTTAAATATTAAGTTCTTCCATTATCAATAAGTATTTTTGAGATATTTTGCTATGTTCTTGAATCTGATAGTGGATATTTCTTAGCCTTTTATGCTTCTTTTAGTGGAAATTATTTCTATACTATGATTGCTATTTCATGTAGCATTTTTCTCTAGTTGTGGCGCTTCACAAATTCATAGTCCGAACCCACCAAATTGATCAAAATTTTATTTAATCACATAAAAAATGAAAACAAAAAATCTAGGATAAACCACTTTGTGTGGAATTGCCAGGTCTAATTGTGAGGTTGAAATATCCATATTTACTTGTTGTTTCCTCTTCAATAAAATTTCAATCAATGTGGCGAGTTTTGACTCCATACTTGTAAAACGTCACTTTGTGTAGCATGTTCAAAATAAAATGTGATATTCTAAAAATCATTTCATCTGAGGTGTTATGGAGGGAATTATTTTCTCCAAATTGTACTAAACTTTATTTTTTGATATATAGATACCTACTATGTATTGGATCACATATGCTGAATCAACATTCTCCATATTATATATGTAGAGATGACCGTAAGTGTTCCAACCCCCCAACCCCACCCCCCCCCCACCCAAAAAAAAAAACTATAAATCCGCCCCTGCTCTCTATCTCTATGCTTTTCAATGCATTATGGTCTAGAAACATAGGTCTTTGTGGTGTTCCGAGACTGTTATGGTATTTGTTCACCTTTAGTGTCTAGTCCTCATGCCATGTCAAGAATTTAGTGCATTGCGCAAAATGTCCTTTTTCCTTTCTTACTTGTACTATCTCCATCTCCCCCAAACATTTATGTCCCCACTAACAACCAGATTACCTAGATGAATGAAGCATGAAAGAGTAGGAACATCGACGTGGAAGGCCCCATAGCTTAAGATAGATCCACAGACGTGGAAGGCCCCATAGCTTAAGATAGATCCACCTGACCTAACGGAGCTTCCCAAACAGACTACGTCCTTCCTTCCAAGGCTCCATGACGTCCACGTCCCCCACCTGGCGTCGTGAAGTCGAAAACCCGCCGGCGATAAGGGGCAGCTGGCGTGTACAGCAGTCGACAAGAAGCATTAACCAACAACATCCCTTACTCGACTACCCATCATCGGCGAAACAGTGCCGCTAGCGGGTGTGGTGCATGCATGTGGACAGTTGCTCCGTGGGAACTATAGCTGTAGCCACATAGTGGCCAAGGTAGGCACGTGCCCTACCTTGTCCTAAGAATTACGTCTTTTATGTAAGTCAAATTTCATCAGAAAATATGCACATGTGCCCTACGTGTATATGTAGTTCTTGCTCTTCCAATATATAGTGCCCCACTCGTCACAAATTTCTAGCTACGCCACTGTGCCTGCATGTGGAATGTGCGCGGAGGTCGCGTATGTCTTCATACCTTCGCAACAAACTATCACGAGCAAGCAGCAGCGTCGTTTCGGGCGAATGAATGTAAGAGCGTACAGCGCCTAACTAGTAGGAAGGAACCTCAGCTATTACAGTTCGATGATCAGCTGGAAGCAATTCATTGAGGCCGACCTGGAGGAGGTGGTTGGATTAAATGGTATCGACAAGGTACATGTGTGCTCCACTATGCGCCACTATTTGTTGTAGGCCTTCATCTTAATATCGAATTTAATGTGTGCCTGTTGGTGGGGGTTTCCAGTGTTAAGTCGATACAGCAGGTTTGTAGAGATGTGTTTATGGCTCTGACGCTAGCTATTTGGTACATCAAACTACATGGGGTTTGAGGTTCAATGACCTTCTTTTCAAGAAACGAAAACCAGGAGATAGAATGATTTAGAGTATTGTACTAGTTGTTTATGAAAGGCCTAAAGTTCTTACTCTTACTGCCGTCACTCAAACTAATATAGGAGAGGGTCTTTGTTCTTACCTTATACGATAATAGTCTTAACTGGACACTTTTTTCTGAAGCATTGTACCTAGACTTCACTATAGCTCACCAAATGCGGATATTCCTGATACGTGGCCCTACATCAGGCCGTCCCTTTTGATAGGAACCCAACCTGAATGCTTGCGTTAAGTTGAATTCTATTATTTGACGTTACATCAAGTGAGTTAATGCTTAATGTAGCATATATGGTTGAATTCTTAATGATATTTGTCTTCCCTGCTAGAAATGTTCAGCACCGAGTCCCCGATTCCTTGTCACCTTAACAGATAATAGCTTGATTCGTTTTTAACATACTTCTACTAATATAGAGGGTCGTTGTTCTTACAAGATAATAGTCTTATCTGAACAGTTTTTTATGAAGCATTGTACTTACGCTCACAAACTGCGGAAATTCCTGACAGATGACCCTACATCAGGCCCTCCCTTTTGATAGGAACTCGACCTGAATGCTCGCGTTCAGTTGAATCCACTATCAGACGTTACTTCAAGAGAAATAATGCTTAAAAGTCATATGGTTGAATTCTGACACGCTTTTTACGTGCGTAGAAACGCAAGTAGAAACACAAGTGTACGCGTCAATGTAATATAGGCCTTTGTGAGGCCCGAGTCGAACTCAGGATACGTAAATTGTCGGAGACTCCTACTAACTACTCGCGATCAGCTAGACCGATTAAATAATTGAGAGTTGTTGTTAAAATTAAAAGAAAACAAAAATAAAACAAAACAAAACAATCGATTAAATGTTTGGTTTAATCAATTCAAAATGAGATCTTTAGGATTGCGGTTTCACCGCGGGTTTTTATTATATTAAATTCTATTTGGTCATTCAAATTTATCTCTCTATCCGGGTAGTGGCCTGAAATCAGAATTGCCCACTGTCGTGGTACAATTCACTACCCACGTCTAGGTCGGTTCCACCGTCGTAGTAACCTATACCCTAAACTAGGTGCATGAAAAACGATCTCTCAGTGTCCACCATTAACCTTACACCACCTTGTTCAAGGGATTTGTCAATTAATGTAAATTTCGTCTCTTTCCAACCATTAATTCTTCTTTCAAAGTAATTAAGGGCATTAGATTATTATTATGGTGATCAAGCATAACAATATATTTGAGAAAACGAAATTATACCACGGATTTAAGAGATAAAATATGAATCACTGTGATAAAATTGTCATACAATGAATTCTGGGGCTACTCCCGGTCCTAAAGACAAAGGGGATTAGCCCCGCATGTTCATCTCAGAGCAAAACGTGGAGTAGAAAAAGGGAAACATAGAGAAAAACGTGATTGAGTGGTGAAACCCCTGAACGGAGAAGATCCAAGCGATCCTTGGCGTAGAATACATGTTCTCCCGCCTTTCGGTGGTGGAAATCGTCTTCTTCGGCGTCCGGATCGACTGGGGTGTGCTTCTGGGCTCCGTTCTTCTCTCCACACTTTCTCGGGACGTGTGCAGCGGCTAATGACGTGATGATCCCCTCTTAGGCGCCGTCATTAGGTATAATTTCCGAGTTAGGTCGCTAATTAATCACAGCCGTCGGATTAAGATCAATCTGAAGCAAATTCATATCTAACGGTGTCGATACCATCGACGCGGGTCGATGGTATCGACCTAGCGCGATATCGGCAGTTCTTCTTTTCTTTTGTCTTTGCGCCTGATGCCATCTCGATACCATCGACGAGGGTCGATGGTATCGACAAACCTGTAGTGACGGTTTTGTCTTTTTGTATCGCTGTAGCTCCACTAGTCGATAGTATCGACATATGCGTCGATAGTATCGACACACTTCTCGCCAACAACCTGATGGTATCTCGATACCATCGACATCCCTGTCGATAGTATCAAATTTCTTCTGGTCCTTGTGGCTGGCAACCTGTGGTCTGGTCGATGGTATCGACCACTGTCGATGGTATCGACAGTAGCAGATACTTATTTTTCCTGAAATTATAACACGAGACCACATAAGTCTACACAAAATGTATTCTTTTGATAAATTATACTAAAAATGCTGAAATAAGGGAAATTTGACATAGAGAAGTAGCATAGACCAAAGTAGATGAATTATGCAACATTAACCACGAAAATGACTAATAAATGCATAAAACACATATCAAACAAGTCTATAAATGCGACTCAAAATCATCGCATCAAACTCCCCTAAGCTTGAACATAGCTCGCCCTCGAGCAACTAAACCTTAGAATAGAATTGCCAGAGTCAACTGCAGAACATAGCATCACAACTAACGTCCCATATGACTCCCATCGGATATTCGCATACCGGCCCTCGCTAACCACAGAATGATAATTACCCTAAAGGCGACAGTAATCATCCATAAAAGATATCCACTCCAAAACTGATGAACACTATCACATAAGGCAGTTAACATAATAGAATTCGCCAGTCCAGACTTAGTGCATCTTGTGATCTCCTATACTACATTGCTCGCCCTAACTACCATCTACATGGAAGCAGTTCTCCTGATATTCACAAGTGAGGAGAAAATCACGGTGGCCTACCAATTCGAGCAACGAGTGGATGGAATGGGTGGCTAATGGAAGAAGTGGAAGCATTATACGGTTTCAACATGCATAAAACAAAAATGCCCTAAATGATGCAAATGCACATGAAAAATGCCCGAATGCCTAAGATTGGGTGGAATGATGCATGCACTAACATCCCATCTCAAAATGAGATGGATATCTAATTGAGCTACATCATGTACTTACTCATCTTAAAATGCAGGTGAGATTATGCTCCTTTCTCCTTCTTATTCTACTTGCTTCTTAATGACTTTCTCTTTTTTTTCAATTTCATTTTTTTCCAGATTTTTTTTCTTTTTTCTTCAAGCCCTTATATCCATAATTACAATGAATACTTTATTGAGCTTACTTTTTCTGCATAATTCGAATATTTGAACTATTTAGAAGGTATGGAACAATTTAATTCACCATTAAAGAAGAAATGAGGAACATGATGTACTCTATGCATAAAAGTTATGAATGCAACTAAATGACATGCACCTAAGGGTAATGTGCATGTATAACTGTTCTATTTTTTATTTTTCATGCAAAACATATGAAAGTGGTTGCAATGCAAGTCCTATCTACATGACATGCAATCAAAAAGGTTAAAACCGTACTTTACTTCCAAATCTTGTGGTGGATTGTGAAAAGCAATGAGGTGGACAGATCACAAGACTAATTGACTGAACCTTTGAAAAGTATTATGTGTCCCTCCTTACTGACCTGTGTAATAGTTGAGAGGTTTCTCTCTCTTACTTCAAATTAGAGACTCATTATCATTTCGTCAGTTTAGGCTCAAACAACCAATTCCGTCCACTTTCATGAATCATTAGGAATGTACAGTTGTGATTTTCTGTTTTAAAGTTGACAAAACCAATCATTTTCTTAAGTTATGTGCTCAAAGTTGAACAACACTCCAGCTTGCGAACACTCACATTTTTTTAATTTTCCCTTAATTCCCATGTACATGCAACTGAGATGACACAAGACTTAAGACATCCACGATTACACTAGATAGAATGTGGATCCTACAAACAAACTAACATTGCAAGAAACAAATGACAAGAACAAAAGCAATAAAACTAAAAATAGAGAAAAGAAAAGATAGAGGAAAATAAAAGATAGAGTTGTTCCAACTCCCCCCCCCCCTAAGCTTGAATTCGACTATGGCCTCATAGTCAAAAACAATCTTAAAGGTTGGAACAAAGATACTGATTTACTCTTCAGGCAGAGGCGGGTACTGTAGATCCATGGGGTCCCAAGATGGGTACTCCCCCTGGAAGCTCGGATCAAACTGGGCCCTAGGTGGAGGTTGTGGATAGCCTCCAAAGTAGTTCTGGCTCCAATAGTGATCGTAAAAGGGCTTCTGTTGCATCTCCATCCTATGCAACCAGTCATGAATTTGGTGTTGGTTGTCGAGGAGAAGACGCTCGTTCTCAAAGATTGCCCTTTGATTGTCCAGTAGTCGGTTTGTAGTCTCTTGAACACCGGTGTACATCGTCGTGTGATGCTGCTGTGTCTGCTGTATCTCATGCAGCATATCATACATGCCCTGCAGCGAATAGACATCCTCGCTTGGCTGCGAGGGCGGTGGTGGTGGCGGAGGCTGGGAAGATGAAGATGCACCCGGATGCATGCGAGGATGCTTCTGTGGTTCCACTCGTGCCCGAAGAGGAGTGTAGGCCTCCTCTTCCTCTTCAGCCTCGTCGTCATTGTTGTTGTCGTCGTCGTTGCCGCCGTCTTCATCGGAGTCAGCAATGGCTATGATAGGCCATCGGAAATGTTGCGCCCCTTCGATATTGAAGACAGGATCGGGAAGCGAGCATTCTTGGTATGCATGGTTGACGTGGCAGTGTGCATACGCCAAGCCATCTCGAAGAAGGATGAGGTTGGAGCGGTGCAGATGTTGCAGGTTCACCTTGCTCCTGTTGGAGAGAGGAGTAAGCTGCTGAAAATTCAACCCAAGGTAGGAGGCCAGCTTTGTGATAAGCCCTCCAAAGTGAATTGGAGCTTTCCGTGTACTCCTCTTTACCGCCAAAACGCGCGTTAAGAAGAACACGCCCCAGTTGCATTCTTGACGCTTCAAAAGCTTGTTCAAGAAAAACAAGTCCTTCTCCTGGAACTTGCTAAGAGCGAAATCACCACGACCAAATAAGGTGGTGCAGATCATGCGGTGTAGAACTCGCACAAAAGGGTGCTCGAAGTCTGATACCGCCGCGTTGTGGTAGCTTAAAGATTTTCCCGGCGACACCATCACAAGCTCGGCGAAGATGGCGTCATAATCAGTACGGTTGTCTGGCCGCCGGTAGTCATTTGGCAAATGATTCCAGTTGTAAATCTTATTGAACCGACGGAGTGTAAGATTGTAGTCATTGTTGTACAGCCAGAAAGACACCCGGCCCTTGATCCACTCTCGGTCAGTGGCTATGACGTCGTTGGGTACGACGCAGACATCCAGCGACACCATAAACTCAGTCACCAGCTCCTTGTATGTCGGCCAGTCACCGAAGAATGGCTGGCCATCAGTATGAAACTCCATCTCATCGGGCCTCCTGCCCGTGTGCCTCGCCTGCCATTTCAAGACGTAGGCGAGATTAGCATCGAACCCCAAGTTACGGATCATGTCGCGTTCGACGTAACGGGTCGGCTCGATTTTCCTCTTCATAATCTCCTCATAGATCTTGTTGACCTCTGCAGACGGGTGAACAAGTCGCAGGCGTGAAATCGATGCAGTCGATGGTGGCATGAACTCCGGGATGTCCATCGGGTTGGCACGCGAAGAAGATGCACCAGCAACATGCACCATGGTTGCGGAAGAAGGAGGAGTAGAGAGAGAGCTCGGTGAAGATCGGAGAAAGAAATCTCTGCTCGATGAAGAACATGCTCCTTGTTGCTCATCGTCGGGCCCGGATCACTCTGGAATACACTCGGAACAGGTGGAGGAGGATTGCTCTGGAGTTGTGACGTCATATGACGACAATCCTTCTCATATATAGTTGTGGCCGGTGCTGCTGTATGCCCGTCGATACCATCGATGCAGGTCGATGGTATCGACACGGGTAGCACAATCCGTACTACCGCTAGTATCGACGATCGTCGATGGCTGGATCTGTGGGGCCCGGATCACTGACGTGTCGATACTATCGACAAGTGTCAATGGTATCAACCCGTCCCCCGGATCGACTTTCTGGTTGTTGTGATCGCCGTAGATCTTTCCTCGCGGATTGTTGACGTGGCGCATCGATACTATCGACGCGAGTCGATAGTATCGACTCTCTGATTAGGACAAACCCTCGCGAGGCCCGGCCACCGCCTTCTGTGTGTGAATGTGTCGGTACCATCGACAGGCCCGTCGATGGTATCGACTTTACTGAGACGATTCTTTCTGAAAATCTCCAGAGATCTCGCGAGTATCGACACCCATGTCAATACCATCGACCTCTGCTTGTGATCTGCCTGTTGGTATGTCGATACCATCGACTATTCCGTCGATAGTATCAATGCAGTGTGATTTCTACAGTTGCCAACCTGCACCATGGTCGATACCATCGACACAAGGGTCGATGGTATCGATTCTGCCTCAGTCCTGCACATGTAGCAAACGATCACGATATCTTTTTGACACTAAAAACTAAGTTAAAACAAACCAAACTACAAATGTAAAGGAACTAAACTAAAGTACCGATGGTTGGGTTGCCTCCCAACAAGCGCCCTTATTTAACGTCTTAGGCTAGACGACTTGAAGCTCGTCATGCATCCAAAAGTGCAATGAGTTTGACCTCATTCACCTTCCTCATGTAATCTTCACCAAAATACAACTTCAACCTTTGTCCATTGACCAAAAATGTGGTCTCGCCATTGCGCACCATGATTGCGCCATGCGGTCTGACCTCTTCGACTGTGAATGGTCCACTCCATCAGGATTTTAGCTTCCTGGGATGCAACTTCAGCCTCGAATTGAACAAAAGCACACGATCTCCTTTCTTGAAGGTGCGCATCTGAATATGGCGATCATGGATCAACTTTGTGCGCTCCTTGTATATCCGAGAGTTCTCATATGCATTCATTCGCAGCTCATCAAGCTCATTTAGTTCAAGTAATCTCTTCTTCGCCGCTTCATCATAACTTAAGTTGAGCTTCCTTAGCGCCCAATGTGCTTTGTGCTCTAATTCCACCGGTAAGTGACAAGCCCGACCGTACGCCAACCTAAAAGACATGGTGCCTATAGGTGTCTTGTATGCCGTCCTGTATGCCCACAACGCATCCGATAGTAATGCACTCCAATTCTTCCTCGTGGAAGCCACAATACGCTCCAAGATCTTCTTAATTTCTCGATTGGAGACCTCCACTTGTCCTTGAGTTTGCGGGTGATACGGGGTACCAATGTTATGTTTGACCCCGTATTTTCTCAAAAGTGCTGAGAACTTTTGATTCCGGAAGTGCGTACCCCCATCACTAATGATCATTCGGGGCACCCCAAACCTACAGAAGATATTTTCCTTAATGAACCTGCACACTACAGTGGAATCATTAGTCCTTGTGGGTATTGCCTCTACCCACTTCGACACATAATCAACAACCAAAAGGATATACAAATTAGATTTGAGGACACAAAGGGTCCCATAAAATCTATACCCCATAAATCAAATACCTCAACCCCCTGGAAAACATTTAGGAGCATCTCTTGTCTCTTCGAAATGTTACCCGCCCTTTGGCAGGAATCACATTGCCTCACAAACTCATAAGCATCCCTAAACAAGGTAGGCCAGTATATGCCACTTTCTAGTACTTTGGCTGCCGTACAAGAGCTTGCATGGTGTCCGCCCGTCGGTAGTTGATGCGATGATTTTGAGTCGCATTTATAGACCTTTTTCATATGTGTTTTGTGCCTTAATTACTCATTTTCATGGATAATATTGCATAATTCACTTTATTTGGTCTTTGCCATCATTTTATATCAAATCCCCTTTATTTCATTATTTTAAGCATTATTGATCATCTTATCATAAATCGTGTGGATTTATTTGGTCTTGTTGTACAATTTCAGGAAAAACAAGTATCTACATCCGTCGATACCATCGACGGGTGTCGATACCATCGACCAAGCCACAGGTTGTCAGCCGAGAAGAGCAATACAGAGTCGATACCATCGACGCCCAAGTCGATGGCATCGAGATGTCTCCAGGCTGCTAGCGAGGATTAAGTCGATACCATCGACGGATGTCGATGCCATCGACACAAGGAGAGCTACAGCGTCGCTAAACGACAACAACCGACGCTAAAGGAGTCGATACCATCGACACCCAAGTCGATGGTATCGAGATCACCACAGGCGCTCAGAATAAAAGAAAGGAAAGCTGCCGCTAATCCGCTGGGTCGATACCATCGACCCGCGTCGATGGTATCGACGCCGGCAGATATGCGTTGGATCTGTTTTGATATCAATCGGACGGCTGTCATTATTTGACGACCTAATTAGGGACTTATACCTAATGACGGCCGCCCAGAAAAAAGGGGGGATCTCATATTTGGATTGCACGAGTGCCGAGGAGGAGAGAAAGGAGAACGGAGGCCGAGAAGCTCATACCGGGTGATTCGGACGCTGCCGAAGACAATTTCCACCACCGACAGGCGGGGGAAGCTGTGTTCTACGCCAAGGATCCACCGGTTCTTCTCCGTTCAGGGGTTTTCCCATCTATTTCACGTTTTTCTTATGAATTCCCCAATTTCTACCATGTATTTGTGTAAGATGAACATGAGAGGCTAAAACCCTCAATCTTTAGGACCGGGAGTAGCCCGGGGATACATTGTATGATGATTTTATATTGATAATTCATATTTTTCTCTCATATCCGTGGTATAAATTCGTTTTCTCTATTGCTATTGTTATGCTTGATCACCATAATAGTAAATTAATGCCCTTAATCACTTCGACAGAAGGATTAACGGTTGAAAAGAAACGAATTCTACATTAATTAATAAAACCCTTGACAAAGGAGTTGTAAAATTAATGGTGGGAACTGAGGGACCGATCCTAATGCGCTTAGTTTAGGGGAATGATTACTACGACGGTGGAATCAACCTAAACCTAAGTAGTGAATTACACCACGACAGTGGGTAATTCTCATTTCAGGCCACTACCCGGATAGAGAGAGAAGTGTGAGGAATTATATGAAATCTAATACAATGTTGACCCGCGGTGAAACCGCCATCCTAAAGATATCCTTTTAATTGATTAAATTAACCTTTAATCGATTATTTTCTTTGTTTCATTTTTATTTTCTTTTAATTTCAACAACAAATTCTACTTTGTTAATCGGTCTAGCTGATTGCGATTAGTTAGTAGAAGTCTCCAATAATTCACGTATCCCTGAGTTCGACTCGGGCCTCACAAGGCCTATATTACTCGACGCGTATACTTGCGTTTAAGCGCGTAGTAAAATACACGTCAAGTTTTTGGCGCCGTTGCCGGGGATACGGCGAATTATTGGCACTTTGAGTGCTAAGAGCGGCCACTCTAGGCCACAATTTTTTTTTATTTATTTTAAAACAATTTCAAAAATTCCTTTATTTCTCTATATTTGTGTTGACTCGACTAAAGCATTGTACTGAACCCCTATTTCCATATTTCAGGTGCTTTGCATGGTGCACACGCGTAGTCGAGACTACGTGAATCGCACACCTGAGGTTCCATCTGCGGGACCAGAGGACGAGGACAACTACGAGGAGGAACACCACAGTGATATACATTCTGAATCTGAGCCGGAACAAGAAGAAGTAATGGCTGAAGCACAGACAATATGGGAGAAGATCAAGGCGTCTTCTTCCTCGGCATCAAAGGGGCCTATAAAGAAACAAGGGCTAAACATACCTACATACAAGATCGACCCAGCACTGATTAACTTGGTCAAATCCAATGCATTTCACGGACTGAAAAATGAAGATCCAGTGGCACACATTAGTCAGTTTGTGGAGAACTGCGATATGGTGAAGATAGATCGCTTTCCGCAAGATGTGCTTTATCTCAAGTTATTCCCCAGTTCCTTGGCGGGAGTAGCAAGAGAGTGGCTCCACAACCTCGACGACGAGTTTGTTGAGTCATGGGATCACATGGTGGAGGTTTTCTTCGAGAGGTTCTTCCCTCCTGAGAAGACCAATGATATGATCCGAAAGATCCACAATTTCACCCAACAGGCGGGTGAAACCTATTCTGAGACTTGGGAGCGATTTCAAGTCATGTTGAGGAGATGTCCACATCATGGATTGGACAAGGAAACCCAAGTGAAGATCTTCTACTTTGCTCTCTCCGAGCATGATAGAAGCAACTTGGACTCGGCCGGTTCTGGATTCTTTCTAAATAACACTGATACAAGATGCTGGGAAATACTGAAGAATATGGCACGAAAGCAGTCTTGGGGAGAAAGAGAAAGAGGCCCAGTTGAGCAAGCAAGAGTTGCCAGTGAGTCAAAGGCAATGAGAGAGCTGAATGAGAAAATGGATCTTCTCGCAAAGAAGTTGCTGCAGAAGGAAGACAATGAGTCCGAGGATGAGGCTCAGGTCAAGTATATGAGGCAACAACAAGGGTACAGGAACAATGATTATTCATGGCGGAAGGACAAGAAATTTTCATGGAAAGATCCAAACAACTTCCTGCAAGATCCGGACGCCAAACCTGCACCGGTCACGGAGGACAAGAGCACGGAGTTGCTAAATCAAGTCATAAAGCAGAATCAAGAGTTGATGAACACTTTTGGGCAGCAAATAAAGCAGCAGGGTGAATTCATGAACCAGTTCGGGCAGACGTTGCAGAGCCACGGGGCTCAGATGCGGACTATAGAGACTTCAATGGCACAGATGGCAGCGGAGATTGCAAGCTTGAAAAAGCCGGCACATCCGGGTTTTCCGGGGAACACCAATGTTCCCGGGGGAAACCAACAGGCCAAGGCCATATTGTTGAGGAGCGGTAAGAAGGTGCTTAATCCAAGGGCGGATGACACAAGCACACCGCAGAACACAGTAGAAGAAGCAACCGCTAAGGAGCAGCGTGCACCAGTCATAGAGCAAATTGATGACACAACCGAAGATGGTAAGGAAGGACAAGCCAATGAGGTGGAGCCACAGAAATTAACCCCCTATGTGCCACCTCATCAAAGAGCACATACTGTTCCGGTCCCCTACCCCAATAGCGCAAAAGCAAGAAAGGTGGATGCACAGTTTAAAAAATTTCTGGACAGCTTTAGAAAGTTATCTGTGAATATTCCCTTGTTAGAGGCAATTGAACAAATTCCGTCTTATGGAAAGTTTCTCAAAGATGTAATCACCAAGAAGAGGAAGATACCCGACACTGAGGTTGTGGTGTTAAAGGAGCAAGTGAGTGCTTTTATTATGGGCACTTTGCCGCCAAAGCGACAGGATCCTGGCTGTTTCAATATTTCATGCTTTATCGGGAAGTTCAAATTTGGCGAGGCGCTTTGTGATTCCGGGGCAAGCATCAATCTGATGCCCCTTTCTACATTCAAGAAACTTGGATTGAAGGAGTCAAGGCCAAGCAATATGACTATCCAATTGGCCGATAATTCTGTGGTGAAACCATATGGAATCTGTGAAGATGTTTTGGTAAAGGTAGACCGCTTTGTTTTTCCCGCTGATTTTGTTGTGATGGAGATGCAGGACGAACACGGTAATGAGTTACTTCTTGGTCGCCCATTTCAAGCTACAGCTGACATGATCTTGGAGATGGGGAGAGGTCGCTTGACCTTAGGCATTGCGGATGATCGCTTTGAGATGGTCATGCCCAACAGCAATACATCTACTAAAGCAAAGGCACAGTGCAACATGGTGAAGCATGTGGAAAGCAATATCTCACTTTGTCTTGGGAAGCCATTTTTAGATATGGCCCATGTGATGAGCAGGATAGACAATGGGACCTTGGCGTTAGACCTTATGGAGCAAACGAAAGCTGTCTCTTTATGCAAGGCTGTCGGGTTTCCAAATGATGAGAATGAGGACATTCCACCTTCGTGGGAGGATGATGTGATAATAACTTCTGTCGGTGATGCATATCTGGAATTGCCTCTAGAGGCGTGTTTGTGTAATGTCACTTATGATTGGATGCGGAGTACTTCACTCAAGGAGTGCGCCAAAATGCTTCAAATGCTTCCATGTTTCTACACGAGGCACTATGAAGATTTGGGTACACTGCCCCCACCGCTACAATCATCCCTTATCTGCCCACCTGATCTAGAGTTAAAGCCATTGCCCCCGCACTTGAAGTACGTCTTTCTAGCCGAGGAGGACAAGTTGCCAGTGATTGTTTCTGCATACTTGAGTGCGGATGAAGAGGAGCAGCTACTGATAGTGCTCAAGAACCACCGTGGAGCCTTTGGGTGGTCAGTGGCGGACATCAAGGGGATCTCCCCTACACTTTGTCAACATAAGATTCGGCTTGAGGAAGGAGCTAAGTCAGTCATACAGCCTCAAAGACGTCTAAATCCAAGCATGATGGAGGTTGTCAAAAAGGAAGTCATCAAGTTGCTTGCTGCCGGGATCATTTATGCAATCTCTGATTCGACGTGGGTGAGCCCCACGCAGGTAGTCCCTAAGAAGGGGGGAATCACTGTCACTACCAATCTTTTAAATGAACCTGTCACCACCCGACTGGTAACCGGGTGGCGTGTATGCATTGATTACCGCCGATTGAACGCCGCCACTCTGAAAGATCATTTTCCATTGCCATTCATTGATCAGATTTTGGAACGCTTAGCCGGTCGGTCGCATTTTTGTTTCTTAGATGGTTATTCGGGGTATAACCAGATTTCTATTGATCCGTTGGATCAAGAGAAGTCTACGTTTACATGTCCTTATGGGACCTTCGCCTACCGCCGTATGCCGTTTGGTTTATGCAATGCGCCGGCGACTTTTCAACGCTGCATGCTCGCCATATTCTCTGACATGGTGGAGCGGTGTCTTGAAGTCTTCATGGATGACTTCTCAGTCTATGGAGCATCTTTTGATGAATGCCTTTATAATTTAGATAAGGTGTTGCAGCGGTGCGAGGACACACACTTGGTCCTCAATTGGGAGAAATGTCACATGATGGTGACAGAAGGAATTGTGCTAGGACACAAGGTGTCTAGCAAGGGTCTAGAGGTAGACCCCGTAAAAATTGAGGTGATTTCTAAGCTACCCCCACCAAATTCTGTAAAAGGGGTGAGAAGCTTTTTAGGACACGCTGGGTTTTATCGGCGTTTTATCAAGGATTTTTCAAAAATCGCAAAGCCATTATCGGAATTGTTGGAAAAAGACGCAGTTTTTGATTTCAATGAGAAATGTCTTCACGCATTCGAGGTTTTGAAGGAAAAGCTGATTTCGGCTCCGGTTGTGCAAACGCCGGATTGGACAAAGCCTTTCGAGTTGATGTGTGATGCGTCTGACTATGCTGTGGGGGCTGTTTTGGGGCAAAGGGTAGATAACAAGCCTGCGGTGATTTTCTACGCCTCAAAAACACTTAATGATGCTCAATTAAATTACACAACCACGGAAAAAGAGTTACTTGCTGTTGTTTTTGCCTTTGAGAAATTTCGGCAATACTTAGTGGGTTCTAAGGTGGTTGTGTGGACGGATCACGCCGCAATAAAATATTTGATGGAGAAGAAGGATGCCAAGCCGAGACTAATTAGGTGGATTTTGCTCCTACAAGAATTTGATATTGAAATTAAGGACAAGTCGGGAATTGAAAATGTGGTGGCTGACCACTTGTCTAGGTTAGAGAGGGTGGATGAGCAAGGTTTGCATATACCCATTACCGAGACCTTTCCCGACGAACAACTTTTGAAAATTGATTCGAAAGAACCATGGTTTGCATATATTGTAAATTATCTAGCTTGCGGAATCATCCCGGAAGATTGGTCATATCAAGAGAAGAAGAAATTCTTCCACTCATTGAGATACTATTTTTGGGATGACCCAATATTGTTGAAGCAATGCAGGGATGGAATTCTTCGCAGGTGCGTGCCGGAGGTAGAGTACGAAAGTGTTCTACATCATTGTCACGCGTCACCTACGGGAGGACATCATGCTAGCTCACGGACAGCAGCTAAGGTTTTGGAGAGCGGCCTTTATTGGCCCACTTTGTTCCGGGACGCCTATGATTTTGTTAGGCAGTGTGACCCGTGCCAGCGTGCAGGTAATATCTCAAGGAGACAAGAAATGCCCCTGAATGTGTTTCAGGAAGTCGAGGTATTTGATCTTTGGGGCATTGACTTCATGGGACCCTTTGTGTCCTCAAATTCAAATCTTTATATTTTGCTTGCCGTGGATTATGTGTCGAAGTGGGTGGAGGCAATCCCCACAAGGACTAATGATTCGAATGTAGTCTGCAGGTTCGTAAAGGAGAATATTTTCTGCAGGTTCGGGATTCCTCGGATGATTATTAGTGACGGAGGCACACACTTCCGAAATCAAAAATTTGCGTCACTTTTGAAGAAATATGGGGTCAAACACAACATTGGCACCCCATATCACCCACAAACGCAAGGACAGGTGGAGGTATCAAACCGAGAAATCAAAAAGATCTTAGAAAGGACCGTAGCATCTACACGGAAGAATTGGAGTACATTGTTACCGGATGCACTTTGGGCTTATCGAACGGCGTACAAAACACCTATAGGCACTACGCCTTTTAGGTTGGTGTATGGCCGGGCGTGTCATCTTCCGGTAGAATTGGAGCACAAGGCCCATTGGGCGCTAAGAAGGCTGAATTTGCGCTATGACGAGGCCGGGAGGAAAAGAATGCTAGAATTGAATGAATTGGATGAGCTACGCATGACGGCGTATGAGAATGCCCGTATTTACAAAGAGCGCACAAAGCTGATCCACGATCGCCACATAGAGATACGCACGTTTAAGAAAGGAGACAATGTCTTATTGTTCAATTCTCGTCTCAAGTTGCATCCCGGGAAACTGAAATCCCGATGGAGTGGACCCTTTGAGGTGGAAGAAGTGAGACCGCACGGAGCGATTCTCGTGCGAGATGGAGAGACCACGTTCTTGGTGAACGGGCAGCGCTTGAAGCTATACTTTGGTGAGAATTACAAGAGGAAAGTGAATGAGGTTAAACTCATTTCACTTATACATGAATGAGAAGAAGGACTGACGTCTAGCCTAAGACGCTAAACAAGGGCGCTTGTTGGGAGGCAACCCAACCAACGGTACATTAGGCTAGTTTCATTTTAGTGATAGATTGTTTTTAATTCGTTTAGATTTTAGTTTAAAAATGATACCTTGATCCGTTTGTTAATTGTGCAGGATTAGGCAGAGTCGATACCATCGACACATCAGTCGATGGCATCGACTTGGGCACAGGTTGCAACCAGCAAAAATCGCACTGTGTCGATGCCATCGACGCATCCGTCGATGGTATCGACATGGTCACAGGTTGATCTCCAGGATAAAGTCGATGGTATCGACACCCCTGTCGATACCATCGAGATCTCTGGAGATATTCAGACAAGTTTTGCTCAGTCAACTCGATACCATCGACGGCCTCGTCGATGGTATCGACATCATCACAGGTTGAGAGCCAGAAACGGAGGTGTTGCAACAAATGCAGGTCGATACCATCGACACTCGTCGATGGTATCGACGGACATGTCACCAATCCGAATGAAGACATCGGCGACGACCGCGACAGCCACGTCAGCGATCCGGGGGCTGCGTCGATACCATCGACATCCGTCGATGGCATCGACTCGTCAGCGATCCTGGTTTCGCGATCCAGCAAACGTCAGCCGTCGATGCCAGCGACAGAGACGGCTACCCGCGAGACGTGTCGATACCATCGACCCGCGTCGATGGTATCGACGGGTTAACAGGGGCGCCGATCAAGTCTATTTAAGGGGACTTGCAACGTCATATGACATCACACCCTCAGAGCAAGTACCCCCCATTGCGTCGAGCACTCCCCCGAGCCCTCTACACCTGCGGAGAAGCGTCACCGAGCAAAGATCTTCATCGAGCGGAGATTTTCTCTCCATCTTCACCGAGCTCTTTTCTCTTAATCTCTTCTTCTCGCAAACATGGTGCATACGGGCGGAGCATCTTCATCGAGCGCGCATCCAATGGTGATCGAGGAGTTTGTTCCACCTCCAACAGCTTCTATCTCTCGTCCACGCCTTATTCACGCCAACATGGACACGAGGAAAGTGTACGAGGAGATCATGAAGAGGAAGTTCGAGGCCACCCGGTATGTGGACCGGGGCATGATCAGGGACTTGGGATTCGAGGCCAACTTGGCCTATGTGTTGGCCGGGCAAGCGCGGCACACCGGTCGCATCTATGAGATGGACTGTCATGCGGATGGGCAGCCGTTCTTTGGCGAATGGCCCACATACAAGGAACTGGTGGCCGAGTTCATGGCGTCCCTTGATATCTGCGTCGTACCAAACGACGTGGTACCATCGGACCAGACGTGGATCCAGGGAAGGGTGACCTTCCGTCTATTCAACAACAATTACAACTTCACGTTGAAGCAGTTCAACGACATCTTCAACTGGAACCACAGCCGCCACGATCACCGACGTCCCGACGCCCGCACCGACTACGACAAGATCTTCTCCGAGCTTTGTACGGTACCGGCAGGGAAGACTGTGAGCTACCACAACGCCGCGGTAGCTGATTTTGAACACCCGTTCGTCCGGGTATTGCATAGGATGCTTAGCTTGACCTTCTTCGGGCGGAGCGATCTTGCTTTGAGCAAGTTTCAGGAGAGCGACTTGTTCTTTCTGTACGCCCTCCTGAAGCGTCAAGAGTGCAACTGGGGAGCATTCTGGTTACAGCGCGTCATGGCGGTGAAGCGGAGCACAAGGAAGGCTCCAATACACTTTGGTGGTCTTGTCACCAAGTTGGCGCTTTACTTGGGGCTGAACTTTCAGTCCATGACTCCGATTTCTACGCGGAGTAAGGTGAACGTGCAACACTTGCACCGTTCAAACCTCATTCTTATCCGGGACGGGTTGGCGTACGCTCATTGCCACGTCAACCAAGCTTACCAGGAGGCATCCCTGCCGGACGACGTCTTCCACATTGAGGGCAAGCAGCATTTCCGATGGCCCATCATAGCCATCGAGTCCTCGGAAGAAGAAGGCGGAGGTGACGACCAAGAAGGCGAGGCGGAGGAAGACGAGGAGGCTTTCACACCTCTTCGAGCACGCGTGGCACCACGGAAGCGTCCTAGGATGCATCCGGGTGCATCTTCATCATCTCAGCCCCCGCCGCCATCACCACAGCAAGAACAGCCAGCTGCGGATCCCTACTCCATGCAAGGGATGTATACCATGCTGCAGGACATCCAGCAGACGCAGCACCAGCATATGACTTTGTATACCGGCATCCATGAGACAACGGGCCGGTTGCTTGATAATCAAAGGGCTATGTTCGAGAACGAGCGGCTCATCCTCGCCAACCAAGAACAAATGCACAACCGGTTGCAGCGGATAGAGACGCAGCAGGAGCCCTTCTTCGACCACTACTGGAGTCGAGACTACTTTGGAGGTTATCCACAGCCTCCGCCGAGGACCCACTATGATCCAAGCTTCCAGGGGGAGTACCCGTCTTGGGATCCTACGGCACCACATTACCCACCACCGCCTTCACAAGATTGATCAGGGTATCACTGTTCCACCCTTAAGTTGGTTTTTGACTATGAGGCCATAGTCGGATTCAAGCTTAGGGGGGTGGCTGGAACAGCTCTATCTTTTATCTTTTCTTTAGTTGTTTTAGTTTCTGCTTTGTTATTTGTTTTTGCAATTTTAAGTTTTTATGTAGGATCCACATCTATCTAGTGTAATTGTGGATGTCGTAAAAATTGTCATCTAGCTGTTTTCATGGGGAAATTAAAGGGAATTGAAAATTTTTTCTGTGTCATTTAAATAGCTTTACTTGGTTGTCCTTGGGGAACTTTTTCTATGAAAATGATTGATTATGTCAACTTTGAACCAATATGTCATACCCACACCCTTTGACTCATGGAAAGTGGATAGTAACGGTTGTTTGAGCCTAACCTAATCAAATGGTAATGAGACCTTAATCAGATGTAAGAGAAAGCACCCTTTTTACTACTACACATGTCAATAAGGAGGGACACATAATTTTCTTTTAAGGTTCAGTCACTTAATCTTGTGATCGTTCCACCCCATTTCCTATAATCCACCAAGAATTGGAAGTAAAGTGCAGTTTCAATTTCTTTTGCGTGCATGGCATGTAGATAGGTTTTGCATTGTTATTTTCATGTTTTTGCATAGAATAATAAAAAAAATATATATATAGTGATACATGCACATTACCTTTAGGTGCATGTCATGTAGTTGCACTCACAATTTCATGATTTTCATGCATAGGCACACCATGTATCTCAGTTTTCCTAAATAGGTGATCTAATTTGTTCCATACCCTCGAAATAAAGCAAGGATCTCCAATTGGAAAGAAAAAAAAAACAGAAGAAAAAAAAATTCTGGAAATATGAACAAATGTTAAAAAAAAAAAAGAAGAAGAGAATTTAGAAGGAAATGGAATAAGAGGGAGAAAGGAATGATATCACTTGTATAACAGGGGAATTGAGTACATGATGTGGCTTGAGTAGATTTCTATCTCATTTTGAGGTAGAAGGTTAGGGCATGCATCATTCCACCCGCTTTTAGGCGGTAGGGCATTCTTAATGTGCATTTGCATCATTTAGGGCATTTTGTTATATGCATTTTGAAACTGTGTAATACTTCCAAATTCTCCCATGAACCACCCATTCCATCCACCCGTTGCTCGGATTGGTAGGCCACCGTGATTTTCTCCTCACTCATGTTTATCAGGAGAACTGCTTCCATGTAGATGGTAGTTAGGGCGAGCAACGTAGAGTAGGTGATCACAAGATGCACCATGGCTGAATCGGCGAACTTTATTATGATAACTGCCTTATGTGATAGTGTTCATCAGTTTGAAGGATAATTTCTTTTATTGATGGTTATTGTCGCCTATAGGGTAATTACTGTTCTGTGATTAGGGTAGGCCGGTTTGAGAACGTCCAGTGGGAGTCATTTGTGAGGTGGGTTGGTGTTTTGATTGTTAGTTGACATTCGCAATTTTATTCTAAGGATTAGTTGCTCGAGGGCGAGCAATGTTTAAGCTTAGGGGAGTTTGATGCGATGATTTTGAGTCGCATTTATAGACCTTTTTCATATGTGTTTTGTGCCTTAATTACTCATTTTCATGGATAATATTGCATAATTCACTTTATTTGGTCTTTGCCATCATTTTATATCAAATCCCCTTTATTTCATTATTTTAAGCATTATTGATCATCTTATCATAAATCGTGTGGATTTATTTGGTCTTGTTGTACAATTTCAGGAAAAACAAGTATCTACATCCGTCGATACCATCGACGGGTGTCGATACCATCGACCAAGCCACAGGTTGTCAGCCGAGAAGAGCAATACAGAGTCGATACCATCGACGCCCAAGTCGATGGCATCGAGATGTCTCCAGGCTGCTAGCGAGGATTAAGTCGATACCATCGACGGATGTCGATGCCATCGACACAAGGAGAGCTACAGCGTCGCTAAACGACAACAACCGACGCTAAAGGAGTCGATACCATCGACACCCAAGTCGATGGTATCGAGATCACCACAGGCGCTCAGAATAAAAGAAAGGAAAGCTGCCGCTAATCCGCTGGGTCGATACCATCGACCCGCGTCGATGGTATCGACGCTGGCAGATATGCGTTGGATCTGTTTTGATATCAATCGGACGGCTGTCATTATTTGACGACCTAATTAGGGACTTATACCTAATGACGGCCGCCCAGAAAAAAGGGGGGATCTCATATTTGGATTGCACGAGTGCCGAGGAGGAGAGAAAGGAGAACGGAGGCCGAGAAGCTCATACCGGGTGATTCGGACGCTGCCGAAGACAATTTCCACCACCGACAGGCGGGGGAAGCTGTGTTCTACGCCAAGGATCCACCGGTTCTTCTCCGTTCAGGGGTTTTCCCATCTATTTCACGTTTTTCTTATGAATTCCCCAATTTCTACCATGTATTTGTGTAAGATGAACATGAGAGGCTAAAACCCTCAATCTTTAGGACCGGGAGTAGCCCGGGGATACATTGTATGATGATTTTATATTGATAATTCATATTTTTCTCTCATATCCGTGGTATAAATTCGTTTTCTCTATTGCTATTGTTATGCTTGATCACCATAATAGTAAATTAATGCCCTTAATCACTTCGACAGAAGGATTAACGGTTGAAAAGAAACGAATTCTACATTAATTAATAAAACCCTTGACAAAGGAGTTGTAAAATTAATGGTGGGAACTGAGGGACCGATCCTAATGCGCTTAGTTTAGGGGAATGATTACTACGACGGTGGAATCAACCTAAACCTAAGTAGTGAATTACACCACGACAGTGGGTAATTCTCATTTCAGGCCACTACCCGGATAGAGAGAGAAGTGTGAGGAATTATATGAAATCTAATACAATGTTGACCCGCGGTGAAACCGCCATCCTAAAGATATCCTTTTAATTGATTAAATTAACCTTTAATCGATTATTTTCTTTGTTTCATTTTTATTTTCTTTTAATTTCAACAACAAATTCTACTTTGTTAATCGGTCTAGCTGATTGCGATTAGTTAGTAGAAGTCTCCAATAATTCACGTATCCCTGAGTTCGACTCGGGCCTCACAAGGCCTATATTACTCGACGCGTATACTTGCGTTTAAGCGCGTAGTAAAATACACGTCAGTAGTGTGTGGCAATGACAAAGAACACTCTCGTATTCCACCTCAGGTACACATCTATGTAGGACACCATCCCTGCATTTCTTCAAGAGGATAGGGTCATCCCAAAAATAATATCGTAGAGAATGGAAAAATTTCTTCTTCTCGTGATACGTCCAATCATCCGGGATGATTCTGCAAGCACGATAGTTCACAATATATGAAAACCACGGATCTTTAGAAGTCACTTTCAAAAATTGTTCATCTGGAAATGTCTCGGCAATGGGTATGTATATATCTTTTTCATCTACCCTCTCTAACCTAGACAAATGATCCGCTACAACATTTTCAATCCCCGCCTTGTCTTTGATTTCGATATCAAATTCTTGTAAAAGCAAGATCCACCTAATCAATCTAGGTTTGGCATCTTTTTTCTCCATCAAATACTTAATAGCGGCGTGGTCAGTCCAAACTATGACTTTTGATCCAACTAGATATTGCCGAAATTTTTCAAAAGTGAAAACAACGGCAAGCAATTCTTTCTCAGAAGTCATGTAATTGAGTTGGGCATCATTCAAAATCTTAGAGGCATAAAAAATCACAATGGGTTTATTGTCCACCCGCTGTCCCAACACAGCTCCAACGGCGAAATCGGATGCATCACACATGAGTTCAAATGGCTTGGTCCAATCTGGTGTTTGCACAACCGGTGCGGAAATCAATTTTTCCTTAAGCACATTGAACTCGTGTAAACATTTTTCATTAAAATAAAAAACATCATCCTTTTCTAGAAGCTCGGATAAAGGTTTGGCGATTTTTGAAAAATCTTTTATTAAACGACGATAGAAACTGGCGTGACCTAAGAAACTTCTTACCCCTTTCACCGAATTTGGTGGGGGCAATTTGGAAATTACTTCAATTTTTACCAGATCTACCTCCAAACCTTTGCTAGACACTTTATGTCCTAGCACTATCCCTTCACTCACCATCATATGACATTTCTCCCAGTTGAGGACCAAATGTGTGTCCTCGCAACGTTGTAACACCTTATCCAGATTGTAAAGGCATTCATCAAAAGATGCACCATAAACCGAGAAATCATCCATAAAGACCTCTAGACAGCGTTCTACCATATCAAAAAAAATGGCGAGCATACAACGCTGAAAGGTCGCCGGTGCATTACATAATCCAAAGGGCATGCGGCGGTACGCAAACGTTCCATAGGGACAAGTGAAGGTGGACTTCTCTTGGTCCTTAGGATCAATCGAAATCTGATTGTACCCCGAATACCCATCCAGAAAACAAAAATGTGATCGGCCGACTAAGCGCTCTAGAATTTGATCAATAAACGGAAGAGGAAGGTGATCCTTTAGCGTAGAAGCATTCAGTCGTCTGTAATCTATACAAACTCGCCACCCGGTTACCAAGCGGGTGGTGACAGGTTCATTTAAGAGATTATGAGTAACAGTTATTCCCCCCTTTTTAGGGACTACCTGTGTGGGACTCACCCATATCGAGTCAGAAATTGCATAGATGATACCTGCGGAAAGAAGCTTAATCGCCTCCTTCTTCACAACCTCCATCATGCTCAGATTTAGTCGACGTTGCGGTTGAATCACTGGCTTGGCTCCCTCCTCGAGTCGAATCTTATGCTGGCACAAAGTAGGGGAAATCCCCTTGATATCTACAACAGACCACCCAAATGCTCCCTGATGGTTCTTCAGCACTATCAGCAACTAGTCCTCCTCCTCAACACTCAGATAAGCAGAAATAATCACAGGCAACTTTTCTTCCTCAGCTAGAAACACGTACTTGAGGTGCGCTGGCAGCGGCTTCAACTCCAATTCTGGGGGGCTGATTAAGAATGATTGAAGCGGAGGTGGGAGTTCGCCTAAGTCTTCATAGTACCTCGCATAGAAGCACAACAACATCTGAAGCATCTTGGCGTACTCCTTCAGTGATTTGCTTCTCATCCAATCATGAGTGATATTGACTAAACATGCCTCAAGTGGTAATTCCAGATATGCATCAAAAACTGAATTTGCTATAGCCTCATCTTCAGTAGAGGGAGGAATGTCCTCATCCTCATCGTTCGGAAAACCTACAGCCTTGCAAAGGGATACCACCTTGGTCTGCTCCATGATGTCCACAAACAAATTCCCTTTTTCCACCTTGGTCATTACATGGGCCATATCTAAAAATGGCTTCCCTAGACAAAGTGATATATTATGATCAAAATGTTTTACCATGTGGCATTGCTCCTTGGATTTAGGTGAAATGGTGCTGGAAGGCATGGCCATCTCAAATCGGTTATCGGCTATACCTAAGGTCAACTGACCCCTCCCCATCTCAAGTATCATGTCGGCTGTAGCTTGGAATGGTCGTCCGAGTAGTAGCTCATTGCCTTGTTCATCTTGCATCTCCATGACGACAAAATCTGCTGGAAAAACAAATCGATCCACTTTCACTAGCACATCTTCACAAATCCCGTATGGCTTTACCACTGAATTGTCCGCCAATTGGATTGTCATGTTGCTCGGCCGTGACTCTTTTAATCCCAGCTTCTTGAATGTAGAGAGGGGCATCAAGTTAATGCTCGCCCCTGAGTCACATAGTGTTTCACCAAACTTAACTTTCCCAATGTAACATGAGATGTTGAAACAACCCAGATCTTGCCTCTTTGGTGGCAATGTGCCCATGATGAAGGCACTCACCTGCTCCTTAAGCACAACAACCTATGTGTCTAGGATTTTTCTCTTCTTGGTGATGATGTCTTTCAGAAATTTCCCGTAAGAAGGGATTTGCTCAATAGCTTCCAATAAAGGGATGTTGACTGAAAGTTTTCTAAAACTGTTTAGAAACTTTTTAAATTGGGCATCCACTTTCCTTGCCTTAGCACTGTTCGGGTATGGGACCAGGACAGCCTGTGCCCTTTGATGCGGTGGCACATATGGTGTCCTTTTCTGTGGCTCCTCCTCCTCTGCAATAGGATCTTCAGTAGCATCCACTGCTATGTCTGCAACTGGTTCTGTGATCGGTATGGGCAGCTCCTCAGTGGCCTCACCTTCAATTTCTGCTTGGGATTTGCTTGGTTCATAGGCTCTGGGATTTAACAGTTTCTTGCCACTCCTTAGCAAGATGGCCTTCGCCTGCTGGCTTCCTCCTGGAACATTAGTATTACCCGGAAAACCTTGGTGCGCCGGCTTCTTCAAATTGGCTATTTCCGCTGCCATTTGCGCCATGGACGTCTCTATTTTCCTCATTTGAGCCCCATGGCTCTGCAGTGTCTGCCCAAATTAGTTCATAAACTCCCCTTGTTGCTTTATTTGCTGGCCGAAAGTAGTCATGAGTTCTTGATTTTACTTTATCACTTGGTTGAGCAGCTCTGTGCTCTTATCCTCCGCTTCTAGATGGGGTTTTGCCTCTGGATCCTGTAAGAAGTTGTTTGGATCCTTCCAGGAGAACTTCTTGTCTTTCCTCCATGAATAGTCATTATTCATGTAGCCTTGCTGCTGCCTCATGAATTTAACTTGAGCCTCATCCTCGGACTCAGTATCCTCCTTTGCAAGCAGTTTCTTCGTGAGAAGATCCATCTTCTCATTTAGCTCCTTGATTGCTTTCGATTCTATTGCCACTCAAACATGCTCCACGACGTCTCTTTCGCCCCATGATTGCTTCTTGGCAATGTTCTTCAGGATTTCCCAACACCTGGTGTCTGTGTTGTTCAAGAAGAATCCTGAGCTGACTGAATCAAGGTTGCTTCTATCATGCTCGGAAAGAGAAAAATAGAAGATCTTGACCTGTGTCTCCTTGTCAAGCCCGTGATGCGGGCACCGCCTGAGCATGATCTGAAACCTTTCCCAGGTCTCAGAGTATGTCTCTCCTGCTTTCTGGGTGAAGTTGTGGATCTTCCTGATCATGTCATTGGTCTTCTCGGGCGGAAAGAACCGTTCAAAGAAAACCTCCACCATGTGGTCCCAAGATTCCACATATTCATCGTCCAGGTTGTGTAACCACTCTCGCGTATTTCCCGCTAGAGAACTCGGAAAGAGCTTCAAGTAGAGCACATCTTGTGAAAATCTATCTATTTTTATCATATCACAATTCTCCACAAATTGACTTATATGCACGACGGGGTCTTCATTTTTGAGCCCATGGAAAGCATTCGACTTTACCAAGTTGATTAATGCCGGATCAATCTTATATGTCGGAATATTAACCGCCTGCTTCTTGATCGGCCCCTTCAAAGCGGATGAGGAAGAAGCTTTGATCTTCTCCCATATTGTCTGTGGCTCTGCCATCTCTTCTTGTTCGGGTTCAGAAACTATATCCTCCAGATGGTCTTGATTATAATTGTCCTAGTCTTCCGGTCCTTGCAGCGGAACCTCTGGTGCGTGCCTCGTGTAGTCGGTACTACGCGTCTGCACCATGCACAGTACTTGAAAATAGAAAAATTTAATTTCAGTACAGTGCTTGACGATTGCAAATATTTAGAAAATAGATTATAATTTTTTTTGAAATGATAATAAAAAAAATAAAAAAAAAGTGGCCTAGAGTGGCCGCTTGCAGCACTCGTAGTGCCGACAATTTGCCGTATCCCCGGCAACGACGCCAAAAACTTGACACACTTTTTACGTGCGTAGAAACGCAAGTGTACGCGTCAATGTAATATAGGCCTTTGTGAGGCCCGAGTCAAACTCAGGGATACGTAAATTGTCAGAGACTCATACTAACTACTTGCGATCATGTAGACCGATTAAATAATTGAGAGTTGTTGTTAAAATTAAAAGAAAACAAAAATAAAACAAAACAAAGCAATCGATTAAATGTTTGGTTTAATCAATTCAAAATGAGATCTAAACGGGTTTTCATTGTACTAAATTCTATTTGGTCATTCAAATTTATCTCTCTATCCGGGTAGTGGCCTGAAATCAGAATTGCCCACTGTCGTGGTACAATTCACTACCTACGTCTAGGTCGGTTCTACCGTCGTAGTAACCTATACCCTAAACTAGGTGCATATATTAAAAACGATCTCTCGGTGTCCACCATTAACCTTACACCACCTTGTTTAAGGGATTTGTCAATTAATGTACATTCCGTCTCTTTCCAACCATTAATTCTTCTTTCAAAGTAATTAAGGGCATTAGATTATTATTATGGTGATCAAGCATAACAATATATTTGAGAAAACGAAATTATACCACGGATTTCAGAGATAAAATATGAATCACTGTGATAAAATTGTCATACAATGAATTCCCGGGCTACTCCCGGTCCTAAAGACAAAGGGGATTAGCCCCGCATGTTCATCTCAGAGCAAAACTTGGAGTAGAAAAAGGGAAACATAGAGAAAAATGTGATTGAGTGGTGAAACACCTGAACGGAGAAGATCCAAGTGATCCTTGGCGTAGAATACGCGTTCTCCCGCCTTTCAGTGGTGGAAATCGTCTTCTTCGGCGTCCGGATCGGCTGGGGCTTGCTTCTGGGCTCCGTTCTTCTCTCCACACTTTCTCGGGACGTGTGCAACGGCTAATGACATGATGATCCCCTCTTGGGCGCCGTCATTAGGTATAATTCCCGAGTTAGGTCGCCAATTAATCACAACCGTCGGATTAAGATCAATCTGAAGTAAACTCATATCTGACGATGTCGATACCATCGACGCGGGTCGATGGTATCGACCTAGCGCGATATCGGCAGTTCTTCTTTTCTTTTGTCTTTGCGCCTGATGCCATCTCGATACCATCGACGAGGGTCGATGGTATCGACAAACCTGTAGCGACGGTTTTGTCTTTTTGTGTCGCTGTAGCTCCACTAGTAGATAGTATCGACATATGGGTCGATAGTATCTACGCACTTCTCACCAGCAACCTGATGGTATCTCGATACCGTCGACATCCCTGTCGATAGTATCGACTTTTTTCTGGTCCTTGCGGCTGGCAACCTGTGGTCTGGTCGATGGTATCGACCACTGTCGATGGTATCGACAGTAGCAAATACTTATTTTTCCTGAAATTATAACACGAGACCACATAAGTCTACACAAAACGTATTCTTTTGATAAATTATACTAAAAATGCTAAAATAAGGGAAATTTGACATAGAGAAGTAGCATAGACCAAAGTAGATGAATTATGCAATATTAACCACGAAAATAACTAATAAATGCATAAAACACATATCAAACAAGTCTATAAATGCGACTCAAAATCATCACATCAAATTCTCAGTGATATTTGTCTTCCCTGTTGGAAATGTTCGGCACTAGGCTCCGATTCCTTATCAACTTGACTGACAATAGCTTGATTTGTCTTCAACCCACTTTCACTAAAATATATTATTCTCCTAAACCCATTAAGACAGACGTGCCTCCTACACGAGAATGTACGCCATTTCCATCACAGTTTTACCATCTTATTCACAAATCAGTAATCGCGTCAATGTATACTGCCTCGAGCATACACCTCTACACAAAAATCATTGTGAGGCTATCCTTAGTCAACTACTTGCATTATCTCGAAAAAACCGTGTTCGACAAAAAAGGCATGCCTCATGTATACTCCTTTACTGTAGAATAAAATATTTTATGAGTTCGTAAATATCAGATTATTTTAAAATGTTATAGAATCACATTATCTAGTTAAAGAAAAAAATATAATATCAGAGTTGATAGACAATTAAGTAGTGAGTAAGATAGCCACGAAGAAATATATATTCGTTGAAATTTATATTGGTTTGTGTCATATTAAACCCGGCATCTAGAAACAAGAACACTACTAAAAAGAGAAATAAGCAATAAAAGTAATAATAATTGTTTTCCAATGTCGGCAATGTTACCATGTGTATTTTCATAGTTTCTATAGGAGCAGCCACATTGTCCTCCTACTTCGACCTTGGTTGCGCCATGCTCTGAGTCCTACCAACCACAAAATGACGATGTGTATGCCGAGACTATTACAAGTCAATTCCCACTGTAGTGGGACATACAACCTTATTATATACACTATGTCCAATCCATAATTTAAAAATTAAAAGTAAGAATTCCATACAATACTTTCACCATCTTTTATACAAGTAGACAACTTTAAGTTATTATTTGAAAAAGTAAAAGTGAGATTTACATTCAACTCCTCCGAGTCCTTTTATATAGAGTATAACTAATTTGTAATTTAAAAAACTCAAATAAAAGATTACATTTAAACTTTCTATGGTCTTGTAAGTTGAAAGATTAGTTTATAACTAACAATAAATATCTTCTATGTACATGATCTCCTATACATTTTCTATGTTGTAAAGACTAGAATACATAGACTATTTTCTAATTCAAATTGATAGAATAAAAATATTTGCATAAAGAACGTTTAAGAACTTTCTTATATCTTATAGGTAGATAACCAATCAATTCTTTAGATGATCTTAACCCAAGAAAAATGAAATTATTAAGGTCCACAATAGGTGCCTAGTGTGAGAATAATTGTACCACAATATTAGATTTGGGATAGTCATTGGGCTTATAAAGTGTGTGGTCCCTTCACTTATTATTAATTGATTTTGATTTGAATATCGCATGTTCTCATATGATATTCAAAGACCCACGAAACAAGTGCAAAGACCAATAATAAGTCCAAGCACACAAAAATGTGATTGTGCTTGATGGAGATGTGAGAATTATCATCCCACATTGCTAAATATTCAGGTAGTCCTTGGACTTATAAAGTGTGTGGTCTTTTCATTCATTGCATTAGATTTAAAATTTAATACAATACATTCTCATACCTAGTGCACACACTCAATGTCGAGAAAGTAGTTTCTCTAAGTGATTGCCTTATTTTTTTCATCATCATTATCGCGTTGTAATGAGATTATTCAACATTTTTACCCAGACTAGAAGCCATGACCTACATCATCCTATAACTATATGTTCATTTCACCCTATGTACGACATATTATCTGATCAAATTCTTTTCAAACCAATTTGGAACTAGTGGCGGAACCAGGAGTTGGTGGCTGGGGGTGGGTAAAAAAAAATTCAAATACTCAATATAGGATTTAAACTCATGACCTCAAGTACAACAACAAATATGTTAACTACTATAAAAAAGTCTAGTTATGTATTTTGTTGTGTCAAAGATCATATATATAACAACTACATTTTGCATGGATTGCGGAAAATATATAAGTATGCACAAAAAACCAAATCCGAGACTGCTTGGATATGAACAGGGACGTAGCCAGGGGGCTACCAGGGCTGAATCCCCCCTCTCCCCAAAATATAGTATTAAATAGGCATCATTTTAGTATTTAACAAACTTATATATATATATATATATATATATATATATATATAAATCTATTGAATATATTAGTATGGACAAAAAGATTATTTGGTTGGAGTGGTAGAAGGTTTTTATACACAATTTAATGGTGCAATTTCAAGTCCCAATGTTAATAACTTTTTAAAACCAAACTCTCTATGTGGTTAAACAAACTACATTTCTATACAGATTGATTTCAATCCCTCCTGGTGTAATTTTCTAGATTCACCACTGGATATGATTGCATCTACGAACCACTACACCAAGTCTGTGTTTATGACCAGTATGCAGTAAACATAATATATATTATCAATATAACATTAAAAACATATGTATATTAACATATATATGCTATATATAATTTTTTTGGAGGGGACCATGACCCCTACTCCCTTTGTTCTGTCCCTATCTAGATTGACATGAGCTCAGATTGGCGCTTTATACATATAAAGCCCTCGAAACAATCCCATATTTTGAATTTCCCATAGTGTTCATGCCATACAATAGATTCTCCTTCTTACATTCCAAATTGAGCATTTAATGCGCAACACATTAGAATGTAACACCCATATTGAATTTTTGGAAGATGACCACATAATTTGATGACCTTCTTTTCCGTCTTTGTTGTTATTTTTTTTCTCCATCATCATATTATTCTTTTTTTGTTGTGCATTTTGATATCACTTTTTTCACATTTTCATAGATAATTCCATAGTGTAGGCCGAAGGTTTCTATTAGCTAGTACCATCATCTAATCTCTAATATGTAGTTACAATCAGGTGCCCAATCCTTCTATTGGTTGTCCATATTTTCTATCATATGAATTCTATTTCCATTTTCTATTTATTTATCCCCCAAACCAATGAATCTGTGATAATGGATCTACACTTTTCATCTCTATTTTCATCCCATGGCAGAATGTAGCCCACACATCCTTTTCTTTTTGGTCTCATACTAGTGATTATGGAAGATGTATATTGAAGTTGTTGATAACCCAAGGATTGAGCCCCTTTAATTTTTATATTTGATAGTTCTTCTATTTATGAAGATCTTTTCCCATTAATAATATATTACTAATGGGGCTATGCTTCATAGAGAAAATGCTAGTTCTTTTGTATTAACCCCTATAGTCTATTCATACTTAGAATAGATTTAATTTATTTTTGTTGCAATTCATTCATCAGGCACTAAGGGTAGGTCACTCTCACAAGAAATCATGTTCTATTATCATCCTAATGAAATGAAAATATTACTTATGATTGTGTTTTTCTATTAAGGTGTTTCATTTATCAATTCATTTTACCTTTGGGTTTTTGATGTTTGGTTCACTCCTAGTGGTTTTGTAAAATCATATGCACAAACACCTTTCCTATTGAGACATGTGAATGATGCCCCAGTAATTCCTCAAAGACAACAAGGTGGATTGCACATGTAGAAGTCTCAATTAAGAGACACTAGGGCTCTTTTACATCTATCCTCTCTCACTCCAAACTATATGAAGTAAACTTATTAGTGAGGCATTGTGAGGGAAGCAACCTAATTCAAGAGACTGAACTAGGCTTTTTAAGAAGTGTTGATTTAACCTAGATATGTTCTTACATGCATGTTGGAATTTCAACTTAGTTCACCAATAATGAAAATAATTAACAAGTTGTTGCCTAAAGAGTTGATGATAATAATTCATATGGTTTGTAGTTAAGACTCAATGTAGTATTCAACATGGCATAATTTATGTCTAGTTAATCCACATGTATTTTTAACAAAATGCATGTGATGATCTTGTTAATTATCCCAAATTTCCTCATTAAATGAAAACTATCCAATTTCACATGTGGCCAGTTATCTACACATGCTTGCAGAAATCTTCTTGATTCTAAAAAGAAAATCCAAAATCATGCTTTTAGCGTAAGGAACTGCCTTAACGCTCAGGTGATATAGAAACATCATGGTCCAAAGTATACTTGGGGAAAAAGGAAGGATGTTACAAATAAATATCGACATTTATTTGAGTAAAGTACACTTTATAATTCCACTCATAGTGAAATATTAATATCATGATATATTCCTACTCTTTAATTGTGTGAACTGATTTTTTGCAAATTTATTTCCAATTTTAGGAACTTATTAATAATCATTTGCATGTAGTTTTAATCAATTTGAAAATAATACAAAAAGGGTTGTAGTAGGAAATATTTTTATCACATCTTTAAACTCAAGTATCTTGTTCCAAGGCTCATTTATTTAAATAAGACCAAGGTTCCGCATCCACCATCAATGGATGCCCCTTTTGACACTCTTGAACCCAAGGAACATATCTTGGTCTTAGTCTGTCACACCCAAATCCCATGATTACCACTAATCATAAGATTAGGGCATGACTATGAGGATTACACTTAATACAAAGTTCACTCCCAACTTTTCCTTTGTATTTCAAACTCTTTGTTTTCTCGCATTCAATCACATAAACAAACTTTACAAGAGAATTAAACTTTTATTACTCTAATATGATCTCAACATTAATGATACACATCCATACATTCATTCTGTTTCTCATACTTCCATGTACATACGACATGATAATCAGATACATTCTCTCTTATCAAGGAAACAAAGATACAAAACATTATTATAACTCTATCACATCTATACAAGGACCTAGAGTGACAAGAACCGACTAAACTTAACTAATCTCATACTTAACTCATTTGGTAGATCTACTCTGATGCTTTGACCTTCTTCAAGTCCATGTGGTTTTCTTAAAAATTTTGAGTAGAGGGGTGAGCCTACTCGATCAGTGAATGAGTACTTTAAAGAAACAATCTAAAGCACTGATATAATTACAAATATACCTTTGAGCAACTGATATCTATTATAACAACAGTAATTACTACACTGAGCAGATCTAAAACAATACAGTTAAAATAACAAGGAATGTAAATATTGCATTTAAAGAAACAACAACTACGAAACTGTACTCAAATCTTTCTTAACTCTTTTTATGTATAGGAAAATCTTTAAACCTTAAAGATCATATTTTAGCTTATGTTGTGATCATATGCAGTGTACTCTACATATGAAGACTGGTAGTGCACTATGCTCTCACCGTATAAGACTTAGCTGACACCCCGAGATAGCTAAGTCTGACTAATCTCTGGTATGCAATAGGAAAAATGGAACTCTGGCCTCGGCACACCTGTGGGCCATAAAACTAGACTCCTCCTCTAACCTGAGAACACAGGCGGAGAGTCAATCCACCTATTGGCTTTTCTATACTCTAGTGCCACTAGAATCTTTGGTTGATGTTGGACACTATGTACTATATTTAAGGAGACTTCTACTAGGGCTTCGTCCCCCGTACCACCTGTTAGTACGTTCCGACCCCTGTATACTAGACACTGCCAGGGTTAGGTCATTTCACCCCTAAGGCGCATACTTCTCATAGGGGTTCTACGGTATTCAGGTCCCCTAATTCTATTATTTTATTATTCTTGAAAAGCTCTTGCTATATTGTATCTTTTCCTTACTTATACTCGACTCTGGTATCTCTATGGTATCACGTCTATTTATTTGAAGTTTATAATACAACATGTATATCATTATAAACTTGGCAGAGCGGTATATTCAAAACACTGTAATATTCTGAGTAATCGTCATACTATACATATAGGCAGACTAAAATTCTTAAATAAATAGAATACATGTCAACTTGGCACTTTATACACTAGAATCATGCAATTGAACTGTTAAGCATCACCACATCTCATACTAAGAACATTGATATCACAATACTTGATTCATTGAACACCCTATCCTTAGGGTTTCATTTTCCTCATTCACTTATCACATGGCTCTCATAAGGATTTCATACAACATAAACATTCACTCAATAAAGTCTGCTTAAATCATATACAGTAAATATATGTATGAAACCTTGGAACAGAGCTGAATTTAAGTTTCCATGCCATTCATTGAGATATCATGCATCAAGAATAAAAATGGAATAAGTAAAGTCTATCATGTCAAGAAAATCCCTTCAAATGGATTTCACGATATCTATTCGTAAATATCCAATTTTCCTCACATCTAGGGTTTCACCCTCTTTACTGAGATATCAAACAAACACTATTAACCTTAAATGAAATCCAAGATAGTATCTGACATATATGTACTATGAATTCAGATAAAAAATCATTCATAACCAAGGGGATCCAGATAAACATATTTCTCTATTTAATTATACAGCAATTTCAGCCATAGATAAATTCCCAATATTTTAGTTTACTCTTATAACCTTTGCGAATACTTAGGGAATTATCATTAGGATATATTGTGTACATTTATAATGTGATTTTATCATATGAAATTCATCCAAACAGAGGAAGAATCCATTTCATATCATTTTGCAACAACTTAGATCAAACATACAATTCAGGGTTTGTAGTCGCATGCTAAGCAATTGAAGATTATGGATGATTTAACAAATTTGTGTGCAATATACTGTTTAAAGGAAGTTCCCACTCACCCTAAGGTGTGAAAATACCATAACAACGCAGCTCATTCCTAAAAATCTCGATATCATATCAAATCCCTAGCAATTCACCCAATTCTTCTTCCTTTCAATTCAAAAACCCTAAAAATGAGGGATTATGAAGAAAAAGTGAGAAAAGGAGGAGTTATTTGATGCCATTTTGGATCAAATCAGAGGAGGTATGGAATATTGACATGTGAGAGAAGATTCACCATTTAAGTCTATGCAAAGAAGCTAAACTTACATGATTTCATCATTCCTCAGACTGCAAAACCCTAGATCATCATCTCCATCACTTTCTCCTCTCAAACCCTAACTCTCCCTCTCTCTTTAGGATTTCATTTCTATGGATTGAATCATAGATTATGAGCTCTCCTTGTGTGTTAGGTTGACCATATAGAGCAATTGAGCTGCTTGGGTCAATTGCACATTGACCCCTCACTATACTTTCTCTTATTTCACCTGAATTTTCTATCATACAAATGTTACTATAATTCATCAACTGAATTGCTAACCGATCCTCCAAAAATTATGAAAATATTATATGTTTTTTACTATTGTGTTTCAGATCACAAGTAAAAATGTCAGATCATTTGGAATTACCAATAAATAAATTAAAATCAAATAGTGTACTGCTATCCAGAATTCAACAAAAATATAAGTTGAAGAGAAAATGCCCCAGAATGCCCGTACAAGGTGCCACAGTCGTGCCAAGATGGATACAACACGACCGATCTACCTACCACGGACGTGGTACATTGGTTTCATCAGATTTGAGTACAAAAGTTGGTTAATAGTTCAATTCTTTCAAAACGACTGTGTGGCCTAGCATGTCGACCCGTGCCACCAATGACCTAGCACGACCGTGCTGCCCAGGACAACCGTGCTATCCAAGAATAGATACCATTTTCATTTTCCTTTGCTTACCTCTCTCATTCCTCTCCAACATTGGCTTGTTGGGTAAAAATCCTAATTTCAGCCGACTAGGGTTATATTTCTCAAACCCTAATTTTTCAAAGTAAAAGCACACATAAAGTTTTTATTAGGTTTAAAACATCATAATTGAATTATCATCATTAATTATATTTAAGCAATGATCAATCCAATTAAGCATGTAATCATTCAGGTAAACCCTAGTTTACCAATTAAGCTCAGATGCGGTCATAACATAGTCCATACCGATGATTGTCAAACTTCTTCTAGAATAATGATTTGCATATGCTAGGAGGCTATAGAAATAGTAAGGATGCACCCATGGCCTCTTTATCTCATTGATTTGCATTATGTGTCCTTCTTTTTATTAGATCTGGTTAAAATCATCAACTTCTTCATGTCTAAACTATTTATCAACTTGTTTACTTGTTAATATATAATTATTCATCTAATTATTCATCATGCAACATGTTTTCATATTTAATTCATCAATACCATTGCATATTTACTTATTGGCTTACAAAGAGTGTAACTTGGTCATGATTGACTACTTACATCCAATGCATTTTAATCAAAACATGTAGGCTATTGAGATCATTACACACACACTCACACATCTACATCTTTCTTGATCTAACTATTTTTTCTCTCTTGCTTCTATCTACTTCTCACATCTCATCCCAATCACTAGAGATACATCTCTAGTGTTAGAGATCCTGTTGTTTTTGGGATCCATTAATCAATCTTGAGTCTTTGAGGATTACGAGCAAAGTTCCACAATCATTGTAAGTCCATAAAGACTCTTACACATTAATCATAATTTTCTTCTTATTTTCTTTTATTAATGAAACCCATGTTTTTCATAAACATGAGAATTCAAACACGGTACCAAATTTTCAAGAAAAGTAGGACTGCCTAAGACCTTCCCCGATCTTAATATGGTTTACATTCCTAAATTCATGGAAACTTTTTCCTCATCTCATATACTCTTAGTTGGAGTCATTTTTATTCTATTCTACATCTTCCAGGTTATTTAAATGCCCATAAATAGTTTTCCTTGAAAAATAAACAACCAATTTCCTTATTTTCACATTTTCTATAGTTTACAAAAACTGTTATATTAAGTTCCTACATATATTCCCCCATGGGTAAGATAGTCTATGAATCCTTGGGAGTTCTAGACAAACTAAGTTGAGCTTCCTTTTCTAATTTTTTCTTTGTTAGGGTTATCTTTTTGCTTCCTTTTCCATTTCCTAGTTTGTTTATAAAAATAAATAAAAACAAAAAGTCAAAAAGAGAAATCTTCCTCCATGAGCAAGATTCTTCATTTTCCTATTCATTACTGTTTACATAAATAATTTATTTTGGGAAAGTAAGGAAAAATTCATGTCCTCTTGGGGTTACTTACTTTCTTTCCTCATCATTTATCCTTCTAATATGTAGTTGCAATCGAGGAGTGTAAATTAACACATTTGCACCTTACACTCCTAATAAAACACGCGTCTAAGTAATAGCAACAATACTATGTTGGATTTCATGATGAAGAGGGGGTGTTTTAATAAAAGGTACTAAAATAGAGAAATGTTGGTCATCTAAGGTCCTTGTGGACACTACCTTTCCTAACATTGACAACTGAATACAACCTCTTTTGTCAGGAGGTTTATTGGGAGTAGTACTCAAATCCGAAGAAGTCCTCCTATATCAAAGTGTTATTATAAAATCTTCCCACATCCTATATCATGTTGTTAAGCTTCCAAAATATGATCAAACTATTTCCCATTTATTTCACATCCCCTACCACACAATCAGATAGCTGAAATTTACCCTTACACATTGGCTCACCTTGATCTTGGGATTAACATGTTTCCAATATAATATGTCATGTTGGAATGATTTTGAAACTATATTTCAAGGTATCTCATGCTTTAGTAACCTTCTTCAAGATCTTATGACATGATCCATGCCAAAAGGTAGCTCAATTTTGGTAAAATCACTTTCACTCATATCTAAAACTCTTGGTACTTGCAGAAAGAGTGTCAAATTTCATCGAAACTGTTGAGCAACCTTTTCATGGACCCCTTTGAAATACATTGATTATCAATCAAACACACCAAAAGACTACCCAATTTTTTGAAACCTCTTCCAAGATCCTTGAACATTTGAAACTCAAAATTTTTAAAGCTTCCGCCTCATGTGTAAATGCTACTTACTTTTATAACACCTACATGCTATGTTCTAAGATATCCAAATCATGTTTAGATTTTTTTCATACATGCTGCATGTTTCAGACTTGAGCTACACATATATGCTCACCTTGTCATAACATGTGCCTACCACAACCACCTCCTTTATTTATGTTTCAACTTAGCTTGGTACTATCAAAACATGTCTTATCAGTTATGATATAAGGATACTCTCTCATAAATATTGTACATAATATCCATTTCTAATCCACTACTAATGCTCATTTGATACTATTGAAACCCATCAAAAAGTCAATATCACTCAAAGAAAATGTTGATCTATATAAGTAAACGTCAGGTAAGGAAATACACAATATACAAATTCAAAATTACATCCCCAAATATATATATGTAAATAGGCCATATATCATTCATTAACATGTAATGCTACATGATATCATTTAGTGGCCTCTCTTATTTAGTGACAACCTTTATAACATGATAAACTATATACATGGCATGTAAACCAAAAACATGAACCATAGATACAACCATTATAAAACAACCATGTCTCGCGCAAAGTGTACATGGATGACTCTAGGACACCGACCAAAACAACCCTCTTTTTTATCATTAAGGGGGATCCTCACCACTAAAATATAGGGTATGATATTGACCACCTAAAATATGTGGATAACCACGAGGGTGTGATCCATATCGAAGCAATATGACATAGAAATAGAAAAAAAATTGTGATAACATGCCTACCATCAATACAATAAAGGTGGATTAATCGATTAACAATATATCTCTACAAGGCACAATCAGTATTGGATGCAACACTTGAATAAAATTGGCAATAATGGTAGACTATAAAGGAAAAATAAAATCCTTCATGGTGATCTGCCAAGTTACTGAAATATCTCTACATTGATTGATTACTTTTTTTTATTATTAATCCATGGGTAATTTTATGTGTACCACTCAAACCACCTGCTAGTGATTGTGAAGTCTCCTTGTTCATCTTATAAGATCATCAAATAACTTGTATCCCCACGAACTTGCAATGCCTTAGTTAGTATGAGTATTAATGAATAGGGCTCAATGGCTAGAAACCTACTAGAAGGGGCTCAAAAGGCAAACTACAATATTAGGTTTGTCCTTGAACTTAGGATATGGAACCTCATCTCTTGGGTATCAAACCCATATATCATAGTATCATATATTTTAATCACAAGGTCACATATCATTGAAGATGTGTCTACCACCACACTTATATATGTATCCTTTATTTGGAAGTTGAGGAAACCTACCCCAAATGAAACACATGTACTCAAAATTATATTACATATGATTGCTACAAGTTTACCTATTTCACTATCTAGACTCCAAACACTAGGACAAAGCACTACATAAATAGGGTTTTACTTAATTATTTCGGCCTATTACTCATCTTGCAAGATGCAAACTAGGGGTAAATAGTTCATAAAGACGTACTACAACATAAAACCAAATATAATAAACCATATAAGGCATGTAAGCCTCACATAATTCATCCAAATTCCCATACATAGCACAACACGTCATTTTCAGTCATAACAAGGCCACACCTTCATAAAGGTTGAATGTTTGCCTCCAAGGATGTTTTATCTTTTCAAATAAGCAATAAATCACCATGTAAATTTTGTATACAAACTCCATCGTATTAGGAAATTTTGACTAGAATAAGAATATGAATAGAAGTGTTATTTTTAGGTATAAACGAGCAACCTGTAGGTATGAAAACAAAGTACCACAAAATACAACAATATAACTATAACAAACCCAATTGTAAATATCTGATCTAATCCTCCCATACCTTATACCTTTTAAATATAATGATGATTTAAATGATATTTCTCTTAATTAGTCTATACTAGGAGTAATATATATACATAAATATAATGTTATGAAAACTTTTTTATTTGAGGCTTAATGTAATTAATCAGGTTAATGTTACAATTAGGTGTAAGTTCTAAAATTTTACCAAGATGCTAGATTTTTGTTTAAAAATCATTCATAGAACTTTCCTATAAATAGATGTGAGAAATGAAGATTCAAAAATGAAAAGTTCGAATTAAATGACTAAAGAAAGAAATAAATATGATAAATCATACTTCGCCTTCAAGTTGTGGTTTTATTTATTTAAAAAGGTCAGAAGTAAGAACATGGTTAAAATATTTATAAAAGATGGATATATATTTTAAGTAATCAATTTAAGGAATAGATAATACCAAAACAATCATAGTTTCCAAATATGCTAACGAACTAGTAATTATATTAATTTTTATTTTAATCAAAATCCCTAGTATGCCAGATGAATTTATGTATGATCTCAGAAAAGGACACATACATTAAATTTAGATTCTAAACATCATCTTTAGGTTGTCAAATTTTACTTTGATCGGACAAGGCTAATTGACTTACATGAATTATGAAAGGAAATCATAATATATATTATCAAAGACCCTAGCTAATTGATAAAATATCATTCCTAAAACTGGATGTTGGTATGAAAGTCTAACTCTACATGACTTAGTTAGCCTATGTGTAAATTTTCACCTTAATTAAAGTCTATTCGGTCTCCCTAATAAAATTGGAAAGAGAAACATATAAAATTATCAAGTATTTAGTTGATATCTTTTCATTCTCTATACTTTGTGATTTGATTTTAGTCATGTTGGTTTCATAACAAGACTAAACTTGAACACTCTTTCTTTCTCATCATTTGTATTTTGATTGTGTGGATTTGAAATTATATCCTACCTCAACCATTTCCCCTATTTACTCTCATAGTATTGTAGTATCCCCCATCCTCATTTTCTTGAAGCACGTCTCCCTCCACATTGAATATCTTACAACAATTCTTTCTCTTAAACTTTCACCTTTCAATCCCAAATCCACTGGTGCTCTAGTCAAACCTAACTCTCTCGATCATAGAAACACCCAATTTTGAGATTTGACCTCTCCCCCCTTGACCTACATGCCCTTCAACACCAACTCTAACATATAACAAGCTACCCAATAACAACCTCCACACCTCCAGAAACTATCCTCTACCCATAGTTGAATCCTGGAGGCCCTCTAAAACCATTGCAAATCTCTAGTATTCCACCAATAATCATGACCTTGAACATGTAGCTCTAGTGATCCCAATGCAATTACTCATGCAGTAAGCTTCACTGAACCATGCTTACTCTTTTAGAACTCATTTTTCTTTGTGTTTTTCACTTCACCGTTCTCTTGAACCTCTAACCTTTACACCTTGTTTCCCAATAGTGGTGGAAGTACTATTAGGTCTCTAAGAACACCCCCCACACACAACATGTTCCTTGGTTCAATATTGCTATGGGCTGAAGGATCCAAATAAATTGTCTCTTTGTAATGAGGAACATTTATCTAAATTTTTGATCCACAATTGAAACTGTTGTTTCCAACATCTATAAATCACAAAACCTTGTTTGAGAAAGAGGGAAAAGGACCTTTTTTTATTCATCACAAAAGCCCTAGACCTTTTAGTATTTTTTTGATGATTTTGACTCTAGCTGTGTGAAATCTAACTAGATTATTTTACTATTATAGCAATGCCACTTATTATGCCCAGAAAATTAATTTAGGGGCATATTGGTACCTTTCATAGGCGTTGTTTCATAAACTCAACAAATGTATCCAACTTGTATCATTAGCAACTAATTATAGGATCATTAAAAAATAATGTAAAATTGTTTTGAAATTAGGAGTTATTCACCACATAGTGGTGTGGGTTTTGTAAACTATTTCCAATATAATAAAACTGTGAATTTAGGGTTTTTCAAATTGACCAAAACTTATAATACACAAGCTAAATATTGGTAAGTTAGAAAAGAAGAAAAAAAGATGTTTTGAAATCATGAGAGTTTTCCCTACAAGATGGCATGGGTTATGAATCCTTAAATCAATAATATAAAAAGGCAAATTTATAGGTTTACATTATTAATGAGAGTTTAACCCTAGTTTCATGTGTGTAGTATGTGGTGTGATGATTTGTTGAAGATCTAGGTTTGATTTTGATAAATCTAGACATGAACTTGGCATGTTGCATTCTTTGTTTCATAATTGGGCAATCACTTTTTTTCTAGTCTCTTGATCTATTTGTTTATTTGAAATTCTTAATTAAATACTAGATTCCCAATTGTATATCTTTTGGATAATTTTTAGATATCCATTTTGTTAATTATTTCTCTCTCATCAAGTTTGTTGAGTCTTAATTTATGGGTCTTTTGACCCTATTTGCTATGCCATGGATGTTTGTATCCCTTTTTGGTACATGATCCAAAAGTAGATAATCATATTTTTAGTAACTCCATTTTATTCCCATACCTAGAATTGGGTTTTACTCCACAACCACATGTAATATATTTAGACACTAGGTTATTTTCTCCATGAACTAAGGTTTTATTCCTCTCTCCATGCACTAATGTTTTAGTCCTACTGCAATACTATATTTATTTGGTATTGAGGTTTTATTCTTCTTGTCCTTGGTTTGGAATATATGGACTCTTGTCGTAATTTTTAGTTTATTATAGTCTCTTCTACTTCAGAATGAAATTGTTTACTTGATTGTGATTTTGGAATTCTTTAAAATCCAAGAACTTCATTCTACTTGATTACCCTCTTTACCTAATTTACCTTTTCTACATCATTATTCTTTTGACATCCTTTTGGATGATTTCATGTCTCTTTTTTATCTGGAGCCTTGATATTCTTTTTCCTTAGTTGTTGCCCAATTCCCTAATATTGGCACATACCATTTTTAACTGATATCCTACTGTTTATTCGTTTGTGGGGTTCATTTATAAACCCTTTGGTAAAGAGGACATCGGAAGGGTGAATAAGTTGACCAAAATCTTCCCATTTTTAGTTTATGTTCCTTGGAGATATATTTGAATTGGTTGTCTTACCCTCAACATCAAAAATTAGTAAGATGTATTGTATATCATGTATTCATCCATATGGTTGTGAACCTTGAAATCTTATAATTTTTTGTAGTCAGATATATTTTCCTCGACTGCAATCTCTTATTTTCTGACATACCAAATTGAACAAAATTTATATCATATTCCCATGCCATAAATATATGCTAGTGTTTGACAGTGTAATTATTCCTTTAATTCAGTTGGGCAAGGAGTGGAACCCCTATTTAGTCTTACTCCATATAGTATGATATCAGAGCCAAGGCAGTCAGTTCTTTGACTTTTCAATTTTATCTCCCATAAATTAATTATAACCATAGGAATGTAACTATGTAGAAACTCTAGATGAAAACGCCCCTAGAAGGTATCTATGTGAGGATGGAATAAGTTTAGAATCATATGGGGTACACATAAGGTTTTGAAGTAGCTAACTCTAGTGTTATAGGACCCTATGTGCCTATACATGTATATATGGGTTTAGAAATTCATGGATTCATGTGTTGCTACTACATATGAATTTAGAGTATAGTAATGCAATGAGGATGATGAAGTAGTAGGATGAGGAACTTCCAATATAGAAAATTTGTGAGTTGGTTTTTGTAATTGAATTTGGATCCATATTGTCTATTATATTATATGTTTTCATCACCAAAATGTACTCTCTATCACTTGTATGTACAAAAAACACTTTTTATTTATTTTAACACTATTTTCTTGAATGGAGTCACTGACACGTATTTATTGTGCGTTATATGCAAGTGAATGTATCGAAGTAATATAGGCCCTTTTGAGGCCCGAGTCAAACACAGGGAAACGTTCTCTAGTGGACTACTACTAAATATGGTCTAATCAGCTAAGCCAATGAATTTGAATTGGTTTAATAGAACATAAACACAAACAGAACAAAATGAACTTAGCAATTAAATTACTCAGATTTAGAGAATTCCTTAGGATTATGGTTTTACCATAGATAACATTACAATTCATTCCATACACCAACATCTATTAGCCCTATCCCTGGATAAAGAGCCTATAGTCAGAAGTACCCACTCCCACAACGTAGTTCAGTACCTATTCTAATGTCATCCCATTTCCATAGAAATTGGTTGATTAGTTAGGTGCTTTATGATTAAATTCTGGGTTTCTCCTCCCATTTATTCTCTTCCTTTCCCAAGGGGTGCAATAAATGAGTAAATCTATACTTTCCAACCCTTAACCTCTCTCCCAAAATGATTAAGAGTCTAAAAATTTATCTATGTTAATCAGGCATAAACAGAACAATGTAACTTCATAGATTTATATCCAGAAAATAGGGATAAATATGATATTAATGCATGTAAATAAGTTACAATGCATATCTCGGCTACTCCCGGGTCCTAGGAATCAAGGGTTTTAGCCCCACATGATTTTCATTGACGAATACATGATAGAGAGATAAAAAAACATGGGAAATATTAGAAAAACTAAGTAACCCCTAGTGAATAGCTGATCTGGTTGATCCCCTACGTCGTGTGTGTAATCGACTGTCTTCTGGCTGTCGGTTCGCCTTCTGGAGATGCTCAGATCATCCCGGATGAAGCTTTCAGTTTCTTTCTCTTCTCTTCTCTCTCTCTCCAGTGTTGTGTAATGGAACACAACTTCCCCTTTACGTCTGGCCGAGCTCCCCTTAGGTCATAGGGGTCACTTACGGTAAGAAAAAATGTCAACCGTTGGATTAGATTATCATTTTTAGATTTTCCAAATCGGACAGACTCAGTATTACCGACTTGGTAGTCGGTAGTACTGAGATCCTAGGATAGTTGTGACTCATGACAATGTTGATACTATCTACTTGTTTCGATAGCATCGAGTCTTTAGGTTGCCCAAGCACTACCTTAGTGACGTCGTCTTTGTAAACTCAGTAGTACCGACTTTTCACGATTCATCCTTGTGCTTTAATGACGTGGTTTTGGTACTACCGTATTTGAGTGTCGGTAGTATCGAGTCTGTATATTATGAGTCTTTTTTGGACAAGTACTGATGTGAAGTCGGTACGACCAACTTTTGATGTCGGTAGTATCGACTCTGTAAAATTCAATTGTACCTGAAAATGCACAAGAACGTGGATAAATGCTTGGGATAAATATTAAATCATCTTAAATAGTAAAATCATATAATTTGATGAATTTAACTAGCACATGTCAATAATAGCATTTAATGCATTATTAATCAGATAAATGACAAAATAACACATAAATCAAGGAAAATATGTCTGTGAAAATGACTAGTAACCCATGCATCAAACTGCCCTAAGTTTAAATGTTGCTCATCCTCGAGCAACACTACTCTTAGATCTATTTGATGTAAGTCCGCAAAAGGATACGACACATGAACTCTTTTCTTAATAATGTCCACCGGACAATCCCTGAACTGACCTCCAATGACCACTGAACCAATAACTGCTCTACAACGACCAAAAATTTCCATAGAAGATGTCTACCTTTTAATCTATGAACACTATCAAGAAAGTAGTTATTATTATAATAATTCAAGCATTCACTTGGTGCACTATGTAATTCCCTAATCTAAATTGCTCTCTCCTAACTACCAGCTACTTGGAAGTAGATCTCCTTATAATAATGGATGAGGAGATAAATCATTTAAGTGGCCTACCAATGAGAACAGTTAATGATTTGAGATGGGTGGAGATTGAAGAATCACAAGTACATCCAACTTACTTATGCAAAAAGAATGATGACTTACATGAGTGAAAAGAACTTTATGCATGAGACCTAATGCCTACTGATTTTTTCTCTTTCTTATCTTCTTTTTGACACATGATGCATGTATGAAGCTTTCTCATAACAGAAAATGAGACTGTCAAAGACAAACATATATGTCTTGTGAATTAATTCATCCCTTCAAGAAGACTCAGGGACATACTTTCTCCTTAGGAAATGTTGAGATTAAATTTTTATCGCGCATATTGTTTTCTTGTCTTTGACATGATTGAGTTATGCTCAGGCTTTCACTTCATACTTTTCTTTTGATGTGGAGGTATGCCCCCGCTTCAGTCTTCACAGCTAGAGACTACAATCCACATGACAGAAAAGAATGAATGTGTTGAAATGTATGTAATCTACGTGTGGTGCGATCCCGCTAGAGGCTTACAACACCGGCCAACTAGGGTGGCCGAGTGCAATCCACGAGGTCGAGAGGCACGGGATGATGGATGAGATCCTTGCTTTCGAAATTTATTTGGTCCCGAATCAAGTCTATCACTAAAACTAAAACAATGCGCCCGCAAGCGTACGGGGTACTGTTGTAGTATAGATCAAAGGCAAGATGCGGGGTCAAACCGCGGAGATAGAGGGGGCGCTAGAGTTAGAAAGCGTGAGCTATGTTCCTTATGCGGAGCTTAGGGTTTTTAGGGTTTGAAGGTTTGTTTGATTGATTAAGATAAATGAGCAAGTAGGAAAAGCAGTGTGAAACTAAGTTATCAAAAGACTAAATTAGCAATCTGAGTTAACAAGCTATCTAAACAAGAGCAAGAACAGACTATACTAGACTAAGCAAGCAACTAGCAATTGAGAACCTAAGTTAACCACTAAGCAAGATGAAAGATCTAAATTAACACTAGCTAACAAAACGAGGCAATTGACTAAGTTAGACTAAAGCAATTGAACTAAGCTAGCATTAACAAGCAAACTAGGCAATTAGGGTTTTAAGAAATTATATGAAGGAGGTGGGCCGTTTGGGAATGTGACCTTGACATTAGTTGGGGGATGTCACCATAATAAGCAATTAACATATCTCATTCTAGATCACCAAACCAAACAACAAGGTGGGTGCTATGAGAATTTACCCTAAGCTACTAATTGGAGAACTAGGGCTAGGTGTAATTCTCATAGGACGTACCAAGTCTAGGTCTCTAGGATAAGTGGTATTAGTCAATTGAGGACCAAGGGTAAGGATGGGAGTAGAGATGAGGGTATTTGACCTCATGCCACTAGCCACCTCAGCCTTTAGGAAATCCTAGGCAATTGCACTAATCACACTTATACTAGTCACTTAGAACTCACATTTGCATGTAGGAAGAAGGTGATTATGTAGGAAGATAGGGGGATAGCTAGGGATCCGAATTAAGGACCTAGGAGCCAATCCTATGATAGCTACATAGAAACCAAAACACCCTAGAGATAAATGTCTTCAAACACCACAAGGCAAGCAATTAATATAATTAAACAACAACCACATGCACAAGTAATGGGAAATGAGATATAAGCAAAGGCAATCATCATAGAAATGAAATATGTTCATTACAAATTATATTCCCCCAACATGGTATCAAAGTCACATTTTTGCCCCAAACAGCCCACCCAAGGGGGCTTAGCTATACATGATCAAACTAGGAAAAGAAGGGGATAGAAGAAGGGAAAATGCCATGAAGCTCGATGTAGTGGCCTCCTTCTTCACCTCCAAGCAGCTGCAGACGACCTCCCTCCTCCAAAGGTGCAGGGGTGCATGAAAATGGTGGAATGGATGGATAGAAACCTAGAGAAACTAGGTTTCTATGGTGGAAATGAGTGGAAAGTGGGTGGAAATGGGGTTAGATGCAAGGGAGTAGGTGGATTGGAGTAATGGAGGCAAGGAAGCAGCTAGGGTCGGCTAGGGGTGCTTGACCTCGAGCCCTAGAAGCAACTAGTGCTTATATAGGAGCTAGGGTTAAGTGGGGGTAAAATAGGAAAATCAATGAAATTTGTATAGGTTTTGGGGTGGTGGCATGGCCGTGCTGGCCAGCACGACCGTGTTGGGTAGGAGTGAGCACGGTCGTGGTGGAGGGGAACGGCCATGTTGGCTATGTGTTAATTTAACAGGTTGGTGGGTGAAAACGAAGGCTGGTGGCACGGCCGTGCTGGGCAGCACAGCCGTGTTGGGTACTAGGTAGAACGGCCGTGCTGGGTAGCACGGCCGTGGTGGCGGAGTTGGGAGGAGGTCGTTCTGAGCAGCACGCCCATTCCATCTTCATCTAGCACGGCCGTGGTATGGTCTTCGTAGCACGGCCGTGCTGGTCAACACGACCGTGGTGACTGACTTGCTTGAACTTCCAAAATTTTTCGATCAACCTATAATTCTGCTCAATTGCCAGCACGGCCGTTCCATGGCACCACGGCCGTGCTGGGGTCTTCTAGTGCTAGCATGGCTTCAAACTTCATAATTCTTGGATGTTTTTGCTTGGAGACGATCCTTGGCCACTAAGGTAGGTTGGGGGAGCTTTGGGGCCTCCTTTGGGTTCCTCCATCACATTCGTCCATCCATTGTGGTCCAAGTACTTGAAAAACAGCGCAAAGAACATCCATAAGCGTATTTGCAATGATAATAAAATTGGGGGAAATACTTGTAATCTAACATGTTTAGATGCAACTTATATACAAAATGGCACAGGATGGAGCCCTAAAATAGGGCTGCATCACCGTGCAATTTTAATGCAACTAAGATGGTATGCACTATGATTGTTCGTGCTTACAAATGCAACTTTTTTTTCAAATGCACATGAGGATAAGAGCTAATCTACCATGTCACCTATCATGCCATGCAATTCACTCAAAAGAAATAAGTTGGAGCACTCGTTCATCTTGAGGTGGTGATTCAAAATTGGATGGCAAAGATGGATGGAATCACATAACTAAGAGACAATGCCTTTCATTGAATTATGATATGTCCCTCTTTAATGACCTGTGCACATGGTAATCTTAAGGCTTCTTTTTTAGATTTCCGTTTAAGATCTCATTAAAGGTTTGATATAGGCTCAACAACAGCTTCATTCACTTTCCCATTTTGATTAGATGTTCATTCATATCTTATATCCAAGATCTGACTTAACCAAACACTCCCTCGAGTGGTGATGCACGAAGATGTCACAAATTAATCTATGAAGACACAACCATTTCATTGCACTAATCACCTATGAATCAAAAAATGCAACCATACATTACTGCTCCATGATTACACTAGATAGTTGTGCATCTTAAAAATGCATAACTCAAACAAAAAATAAAACAACTAAGATAAAAATGCAAGAAAAACTATAAAAACTAAGATAGAATGTTGTTCCAACACCCCCCAAGCTTGAATATGACTGTGTACACATAGTCAATACTCACACTCAAGAGGTGGAACTGTGGTACCATTGCTCAAAATGGAGGTGGCTGAGGTATGTTGGGTTCATGAGGGGGAAACATCCCCTGAAAAGATAGATCGGGCGGTAGCATCTTCTGTGGCTGCGGGTACCCTCCAAAGTACCCATGGTTCCAATAGTGGTTGAAGAAGGGCTGCTAGTATTACTCCATCCATTGTAGGAACATGTGAACATTCTCTTAGTTTTCCAAGAGAAGACATTCATTCTCGTATATCACCTATTGGTTTTGGTACAACCTTCCTTGTATGTCTTGCACACCAACCACCATTGCCTGATGCTGATGATGTCCGATCTGGATCTCCCGCAACATGTTATACATACCCACCATGTTGTACAGGTCTTGCTCCTCCTGGGAATAGGACGAGGTAGAAGAAATCGAGGAAATGTAGGTGTGGGCCCATTTGCATGGGACCTCTCTTCAAGTGATGGGGATGGCGACCTCCTCAATACCATTAGAGTCGTCGTCACCTTGCTCCTCATTGTCATCCTAAGCTACTGCCCTGGGTGGATCTTCTGCCTCCCCCTCATCCAGTGGCCACCGAAGATGGTTCACTTTACATAGGTTGGAGATGGGGTCAAAGAGGCTTCTCTCCCTAAACTTTCCTCGACGTGTGCAAGTGGAATACAACACGTTGTGGTGGTAGTCAAGGACGGTATCCTTACGGAAGTGTAGGAGGTCCAACTTTTTTGTATTTTCCATTGGCATGAGGGTAGACAAGTCCAGGCAAAAATGTAGTGCAATGGGGGTGATGAGACCCCCAAATACAATCAACACCTTCCTTGTCACGTTGTGCCAAACAGAGATCATGTAGAGAAGAAGGAAGGCACCAAAGTTGATGGTCTCTCCCTCTATTAGCCCGTAGAGGAAGTAGAGGTCCTCCTATTGAACCTTTCCTTGAGCTTGACCGGATCGAGCAAATATGGTGTTGGTGCAGAGGCGGTGCAGGATTCGAGCAAAGGGGTACTCGATGTCAGTAACAGAGTTGACACGCCAGCTTCTGCAAAAGCCCTCTGGCACCTCAGTCAGCTGCTCCCAAGCCAAGTCAAAGTCAAAATAAGAAGGGGTCGAGCGTTCTGGGACATGATCCCAGTTGAAGATGTGGTTGAAGGCCCGTATAGTGATGGAGTAGTTGTTGTTGGAGAGGTAGAAGAGAACTCTACCTTCCTTCCATTTGCCACCTAACTGCTGCTCGGGGGCGACAAGAACATCTAGCAACGCCAATAACTCAAGGACAAGTTCTGGGTAAGTCTGTCGATCATTGAAGAAGGGATTGTATCCCTCCATGAGATACTTCTGACACACCCATCACATGTTCTTGGTGAAGCCTGCTCGCTCAATCAATACGCGATCTCCATATCACGTTGGCACCATTGATCTCATCTACAGCTCTTCATAGACTTTCCTAATCTCTAAGGATGGATGTTGGATGCGGGTTGGTCGAGGGACCAACTCACCTTGATCCATTAATGTAGAAGGGCCTCTCTATGGTGCCATGATGCTAATGCAAGGAAGAGGATGAGGTTAGTGAAGATCGTCAACACCGGGTGTAGCTCTTCTATGAGTTACAAGAGGAGTGGAGGAGGTGGTGTGAAGGAAATGGGTTCACCACCCCTCCTTATATAGATGAGTCGAACAGAGTCAGTACTACTGACTTTTGTGTCAGTAGTACTGAGATGCAAGAAAAAATATGTAGGTCAAATGTATTAATGGCTGACGATTAATGATGTCCTGAGCACAGATCACTCAGAGTCGGTAGTATTGAGTCCAAGTCAGTAGTGCCGACTTGAGTTGCAGATCGATGCTACTGACCATTTAATGAAGACTACATTTGATGTTGAATCGAGCGTCCATAGATTGCTGACGTCATGCATCAGTACTACCGACTGGAATGTCAGTAGTACTGAGTTGGTAGTGATGGCTAGATACTTTCAAAATTTTCATCTCAATTTTCTAATTCTGGGCGCGCCAAAAAGTCGATAGTACTGACTCAAGTGTCGAAATTACCGAGAGATTATCAGTTAGTGCTCTAAAATATATAGAGACTCGGTAGTATCGACTTAGAGAGTCAATAGTACTGAGTCAAACTCGATTGTGCGGGTGGCTCATTGATGTAATCTTAGTACTACCAACTGGGTGTCTCGGTAGTACTGACCTGGGAAAAATCTACACACTCCACACACAAGTCAAGGTACCTTTTTTCAGAAAAATAAAAATATAAAGACAACTACAATGAAAATTAAACATGAATAAAAGGAAAATGAAGGTTGGGTTGCCTCCCAATAAGCTCCATTGTTTAACATCCTAGACTAGATGATCCTAAGGCAAAGAATCTAATGGATCTCCATAAGTTGTACCTCTTTTATTCTCTGTTCCACTTCCCCACCATAGTAGTGCTTGAATCTTTGGCCACAAACAAGGAATGACCTAGTCCCATCTAAAAATCTTCATTGCACCATGGGGAAAAACTTTCTCAATCACAAATGGTCCACTCCATTTGGACCTCAGTTTGCCCGGATGTAACTTAAGTCGGGAATTAAAAAAGAGAACCTTTTGGCCTAGAAGAAACACCCTATTCACAATATGCCTATCATGAATCTTCTTTGTCATTTCCTTATAAATCCTAGGACTTTCATAAGAATCCATCCTAAGCTCATCTAGTTCATTTAGCTCTAACAATTTTTTCCTACCTACTTCATCCAATCCAAAGTTTAACTTTCTCAATGCCCATTTCACCCTATGCTCAAATGCTACTGGTAAATGACAAGCACGAACATAAAACAACCTAAAAGGAGTCATCCCTATAGGTGATTTATAGGCTGTTATATATGACCAAATATCATCATTAAGAATGAAACTCCAATTTTTCCTATTAGTGGAAACTATCCTTTTCAAGATATTCTTTACTTCTCTGTTGGACACCTCCACTTGGCCTTGTGTATGTGGGTGGTAAGGAGTACCGACTCGGTGTTTCACCCCATATTTCCTAAGTAAGGATCAGAATTTCCTATTGGTAAAATGTGATCCATGATCACTAATGATCAGTCGGGGGATACCAAACCTATAGAAAATGTTATCCTTCACAAATATGCACACCACTTGAGCATCATTGGTGCATGTTGGAATTACTTCCACCCACTTAGATACATAGTCAACCGTAAGTAAAATATAAAGGTTTGAATTAGATGACACAAACATACCCATGAAATAAATGCCCCAAAGACCAAAAACCTCAACCTCTTGAAACACATTCAATGGCATCTCATGTCACTTCGAAATATTACCTACACATTGACATGCATCAGAACAACGAACAAAATCATATGCATCTTTAAATAATGTTGGCCAACAAAATCCACACTCTAACACTTTGGCTTTCTGTCTTAGAGCTAGCATGATTCCCTCCCATAGGTAAAGAATGGCAGTTTGGCAAAATGCCATTCTAGACTAGACGTTCCTAAGAGAAAGAATCTAATGGATCTCCATAAGTTGTACCTCTTTTATTCTCTACTCCACTTCCCCACCATAGTAGTGCTTCAATCTTTGGCCACGAACAAGGAATGACCTAGTCCCATCTAAAATCTTCATTATACCATGGGGAAAAACTTGCTCAATGAAAAATGGTCCACTCCATTTGGGCCTCAGTTTGCCTGGATGTAACTTAAGTTGGGAATTAAAAAAGAGAACCTTTTGGCCTGGAAGAAACACCATATTCACAATATGCCTATCAAGAATATTCTTTGTCATCTCCTTATAAATCCTAGAACTTTCATAAGCATCCATCCTAATCTCATCTAGTTCATTCAGCTCTAACAGACTTTTCCTACTTGCTTCATCCAATCCAAAGTTTAACTTTCTCAATGCCCATTTCACCCTATGCTCAAGTGCTACTGGTAAATGAAAAGCACGACCGTAAACCAACCTAAAAGTAGTCATCCCTATAGGTGATTTATAGGCTGTTCTATATGCCCAAAAAGCGTCATTAAGAATGAAACTCTAATTTTTCATATTGGTGGAAACTATCCTTTCCAAGATCTTCTTCACTTCTCTATTGGACACCTCCACTTGGCCTTATCTCTGTGGGTGGTAAGGAGTACCCACTCAGTGTTTCACCCCATATTTTCTAAGTAAGGCTCTGAATTGCCTATTGGTAAAATGTGATCCACAATCACTAATGATCAGTCGGGGGACACCAAACCTACAGAAAATGTTATCCTTCACACCACTTGAGCATCATTGGTGCGTGTTGGAATTACTTCCACCCACTTAGATACATAGTCAACCGTATGTAAAATATAAAGGTTTGAATTAGATGACACAAATAGATCCATGAAATTGATGCCCTAAAAATCAAAAACCTCAACCTCTTGAAACACATTCAATGGCATCTCACGTCACTTAGAAATATTACCTACGCATTGACATGCATCTGAATGACGAATAAAATCATATGCATCTTTGAATAATGTTGGACAACAAAATCCACTCTCTAACACTTTGGCTTCTGTCCTAGAGCTAGCATGATGCCCTCCCGTAGGCAAAGAATGATAGTGTGACAAAATGCTCTCTACCTCACACTCGGGTACACACTTTCTCAAAAGTCCATCCCTACATTGTTAAAGAAGAATAGGTTCATCCCAAATGTAAAACCTTAATGAGTGGAAAAATTTCTTCTTTTCTTGATACCCCCAATCTACTGACATCTCTTTGCAGGCTAAATAATTAACAATATCTACAAACCATAGATCCTAAACCTTGATAGCAAAGAGTTTTTCATCTGGAGAATCCTCAACAATGGGAATATCTACATCTTTTTCATTCACTCTTTCCAGCCTAGATAGCTGATCCGCTGATACATTTTCCACCCCTACCTTGTCTTTAATTTCTATATCAAATTCTTGTAACAATAAAATCCACCTAATCAATCTAAGTTTTGCATCGTTCTTTTGTAACAGGTATTTGATGATAGTGTGGTTGGTCCAAACAATCACCCTCACCCCTACTAGGTATTGGCGGAACATTTCAAATGCAAAAACAACCGGTAAGAGTTCATTTTCTGTGGTTGTATAATTAAATTGTGCATCATTCAAAGTTATGGATACATAAAATATGACAGTAGGATCTTTATCTTTGTGTTGACCCAACACAGCTCCCAAATCATAGTGTGATGCATCACACTTCAACTCAAATGGTAGGCTCCAATCAAGATCTTGCACAATAGGTGCATAACTTAGCTTCTCCTTTAATATTTCAAAATCATTCAAACATCGATCATCAAACGAAAATTCAGCATCTTTTTCTAAAAGTTCTAACAAGGGTTTAGCAATTTTTAAAAAATCTCTGATAAACTGGCGGTAAAACCCAACATGTCCCAGAAAGCTCCTTACTCCTTTCACTGATGTCGGTGGAGGTATCTAAGAGATAACTTCTATCCTAACTGGGTCTACTTCCATACCCTTATTGGACACTTTGTGTCCAAGCACTATGCCCTCACTCACCATCATATAACATTTCTCCCAATTCAAGACTAAGTGAGTTTCCTCACACATTTGTAAAACCTTATCCAGATTGTACAAGCAATCACTAAATGACTCCCCATACACTAAAAAATCATCCATAAACACCTCCAAGTACTTCTCTACCATATCAGAGAAGATGGAAATCATACATTGTTGGAAGGTGGTAAGGGCATTACAAGGGCCGAATGGCATCCTTCTATATGCAAATGTGCCATAAGGATAGGTGAAAGTAGATTTCTCTTGATCCTTTGTGTCAATCAAGATCATATTATAATTGGAACACCAGTCGAGGAAGAAAAAGTGTAAACAATCGACAAGTAATTCCAAAATCTAATCAATAAAAGGTAGCGGAAAATGATATTTTAAAGTGACAACATTCAAACAATGATAATCTATGTAAACATGCCACCCCGTCACCAACCTAGTTGAAATCAACTCATTAGCTGCACTGGTCGTGGCAGTGATTCCCCCTTTCTTAGGAACTACATGAGTTGGGATAACCCACATAGAATCAGAATTTACATAAAAGAAACCTACCGACAAGAGCTTGCCCACTTCTTTCTTCACTACCTCAGTCATGATCGGGTTGAGTTGTTGCTGAGGTTGAGCTATTGCTTTAGCTCCTTCTTCCAGTTGTATCTTGTGTTGGCTCAAACTTCGAGAGATTCCTTTGATGCCTTCTATAGAGCACCCAAATGCAGCTCGGTGGTTCTTCAATACAACAAGCAACTGCCCCTCTTTAGAAAAAACACTATAGGGGGGTGAATAGGGTTTTATAATAATTTTAAAAATTATTTAACCAAGCAAACACAAAAATTTTGGAGAAGGAGACAAGGTGTTTAGAGTGGTTCCACCCTTAGCAAATACTAAGGGAGTTAGTACACTACCCGACTGTTCCCAACTGGGATTTTGAAAGCAATTGTATTTTATTACCTCGCAAGGATGTTACATACGATACAACTACCTTCACAACCCTTTAGACATCCTTCACCCTGAAGTTGTCTCACCAACCTTGAAGCAGCCTTCACTTGAAGTAACTTCAAACTCCCTCTTGAAGTAGCCTTCCTCCTTGAAGTAGCTTCCCATTGAGGCCTTCTAGAAGTAGTTCAAAGTCTGTCGAGCTACCTTCTCCACATGAAGAATCTCCAACAACCTCCTTTCTGCAGCCTCCAACCTAGGAGTAGCAAAGGAGAACAAAATACAATAGAAGAAACAAGATTGGAAGAAGGAAACTATGTTACCAATTGAGTACAACACTTTAATCCTAGATCAAGCGTATTGATCTCCTATCAACTATGGATGAACGTGGTAGTGTGGTGTCTAGGAGATACTAAGCTATTGGACACTAATGTAGAACGGATTGCAAGTGAAGCTCAACTTGTTTCTCACAAAGATTTAATCTCAAGTGTAATTGTATGCACAATTGATGCTTTGGATGTCCTATAGCTTGTCCTATTTATAGGAGTGGTTTGCTAATGCTTGAAGATGTTCTAGACACCTTCTAGGGTGTTCTTAGTGCTCAACTAGCCGTTATGTATCCACTAATTACATTGCAATGACTAGTTGTTTAATGTTGAAAAAGTGCAGTCCAGAACTTTTCCCAGTCGAGAAGTTTTTCGACTGAGAGTCTCTCAGTCGAGGAATTTGTTGACCGATGGAAGGTCCAGAATGAGTGTATGCAACGCTCATTTCCAACTATCAACCACTTTTCAACTCAGTCTAACATCTATAGAATTTTCTAGAAGGATTGTTCTCGGTCAAGAATATTGTCGACCGAGAATGTCTCGGTCGAGGAATTTGTCGACCGAGAATGTCCCTGTTCTAATGTGTTGATCCATGCACTGAATGTGTGTATCAATGTGTAATTGTGACACTGACTTAGGAGATGACCTATCTAAGTGTTGTGTGTGGATAGGAAATATCTAAACACTTGATTTACATGATATCTAAGTACTTGTACATTATATACTTATACAAGTATTTACATTTGATTACAATCATGAAAATAAAGCAATTTTAGCAAATTGATCTTCCAAGTCTTTGCTATCCACCACTTTATATGCTTGTCCCTAAAACACTTAAATAGCAAGTTAAAACCACAAGAAAGAACTGTTTGTCATCATCAAAACAAAGGGATTATAATAATGTCCAATTTAGCCAACAATCTCCCCCTTTTGAAGATGACAAACATTTCCAAAATATAAATCAAGGAAATATAAATGATATGAGTTTCATACCTGAAGTTTACCTTTTACAGCCATTCTCTTGTTTGTGAATGCAAGTGTGTGCTAGCCGAGAGATTATGAAACTCTTTTTACTTTATGTTATTGATTTTATATTATTTATCCCCCTTTGTCATTTCAAAAAGATAACCAAGCTAAACATTAAGTATGACTTTTATTTCTCCCCCTCAATTTGATGCTCAATTTTTTTAAAGCAAGGGTAATCAACACAATTTAATGCAAACCACTTATTTTTATGTCAAATTTAGCCACAATTTATTTCTCAATCATTTGCAAAGGATGTTAAGCCTTGAAATGATATGAGATCCTTTTAGATTCATGGCATATGTGTTTTGATTTCTCAATCATTTACAAGGGATGTTAAGCCCTAAAATGATATGAGATCCATTTAGGCTCATGATGGATATATGTGTTGATTTCTCATCCATTTTACAAGGGATGTTAAGCCCTGAAAATGATATGAGATTTTCTTTACGGCATAGTAGGATCAAGAAATATATCTCTAATCAATAATGAGGGATGTTAAGCCCATATTGATATAGAGAGTCCATTTTATATCAAGATAATTCAATAATCCTAAGGTCATAGCTAGTTTTTAAAGTTTGATTTGATTAAGATTTATCATAATGTTTACAAAGTTTTGTGAGCTCCCCCTTAATCTTATAATCAAGATAATTTAAGAATTCTAATGTCATAATAAGAATGAGAGTTTGAGTTAAACTTTTATGAGAGCTTTGCACTAAAATCTTGTTTTCAATATGATGAATGAGTTTTAGATCAATATACTAAGATTGAGTGCAAAGAAATGATTTACAATTAAGCATTTTTTCAAGCTTATTTTAGGTCAACCTTGACTTTGACCTGCCCCCCCGGTCAAACTTGATTTCGATCGAGAGGCAATTTCTGCAAATTTCCAATTTAAGCATTCACAATGATCCATTTGATTGAATATAAAGCCTTTATGTATAGAAAAAATTGTACCTTAAAAACACATTTGATTCTTATAGTATTTAATGACTTGAATCAAGATCTTTAATTCATATGACTTGTAACATTTTTTCTCTTAGAACAAATAATTAGATAGAACATTAATATTCTTGTTCTAAGTAAGATATTAAAATCAAATAATTTTACTTGCCTTTTTCTTTATAGAAGATTTTATATGAAAAACATAAAACTTGAATTCCATAGTAAAAATATTCATGCATCACAAAGATGATATCCTTTTCCACAAGATAATCATTGACTAATATGTCAAGATGCATTTGTGCCATAGAGATTTACCTTAATGCAATAATGGCATTTTCGATTTATAGCATCATCTATATATGCAATGAGCTGAATTGCTATAACATTTTGATGATAATAGCAATCCATTCACTTTCATAAGTTTCAAAAAAATTTCTAAGCACAAGGTTTATATATAGATATAGACCAGGGATTATTTTAGATAAACCATGTGGAATATAAAACATAATAAAAGTATATCCATAATTTCTTTGATTAAGTTTTCTCATGCTTTTTGGATTTAAGATAGACAAAGTAGAGAATCAAGGCAATCATGGTTCATCAATTTAAATTTAAAGCAAACCATGAAAAGGAGCATGCTTAATAAACTTTTTCAAAAATATGAATTTTCAATCAGTGATTTTAAGAAAGCATGTCCAGTATCAATTTGCATATAATAGTTTTGTAATTAAGAATGGCATGTCCATAATCAAAACATACCTTCAAAACATGATGCAAAAGATGGTCTCCAATATTTTTGATTCATTCTTGATTTCCAATTAAATCAATTTTTCATTGTTGCTAAATTGATAGCAAATTGAAATAGTTGAATAGGTTTTCCAGACCCTTTATCGGTCGAATTCTTTCTCGACCAATTTCCTTTCAGTTGAAGTTCATTTCGACCGAGTGAGTTGTTGTTTATTAGTTAAAACAATGTTAGGTTCGGTCCACAAATCTTTGATCGGACATTTACTCGGTCGACTTCTTTTTTGACCGATATGGTTACTATTTTTCTACAGGTTGCACCAACTTTAGATCCAGTCCACAAATTTTCGACCGACTGATATCTCAGTCAAATTATTTGTTGACCGAGAGAATGTCTATAAATTCATTCAGAAATATGTTTATTCAATTTATGGATTAAATCACTTTGGTCCATTTCTTGTACCTTTACGTTAAGTTGAGATAGGACATAAAGATAGTCAAATTGGAGTCTTTGGTCATATCTCAACTTAATCATTCATGTTTAGTTTGGGGGTCTTGGAACCCATACCGATTCAACATCCTTTTTCTTGTAAGGACATGAGAAGGAATAATGTCCAAGACGCAAGCAATAGTGACAACAGATGAAATCAATTTCATTTCTCTTTTCAGGTACAAATATGATTTTGGTCTTGGGTGCTTGAGTTTTCCTAGGTTTAGGTTGATAAGAGTTTAGCTTTGGAACATATCCTAAACCTCTTCTTCCAATATGACCAGAAGAATTCTTTAGGATCTTATCAAGAATACCATTACTTCTCAAGCTACTAACTTCTTTTTGTAACTTAGCAATCTCATACATTTTCTTTTTGATATCTATCTTTTCTTGATCTAGATCAGATGATAAAGCATCTCTTTCCTTAATAATAGCATCATAATCTAGATGAGTACACAAGACAGGTTGTGTTTGAAGATCATTCAATTTTGTAAGTAATTCAACCTTTTCTTGACAAAACAAATTATGATTCATTTCAAGAGTAAGGAACTTTGTATTGCAATCATTAAAAGATGATTTCAAGGAAGAATTTTCATAGATAATACTTTCCTTTTCAGAAGTAAGATCATTTAATTGAGCATACAAACCCTCATTACTTTTAGTAACTCTTTTTAGTTTCTTTTTACAATCAATATATTTATCATGTAATTCCTCAATCCTAGCAACTAACTCCTCTTTAGATAAATATAAAAAGGCTTACCTCATCTTCTTCTTCATTTGTTGTAGCAATAAGGCACTCTACTTCTTCTTCTCCATCTTTACTATCATCACTTGAATCATCCCATGCAGCTTTGTAGGCTTTTTCTTTCTTGTTGTGAGATAATTTCTTTCACTTCTTAAGTTTGGGACAATCACCTTTTAAGTGTCCCTTATCTTCATCACTTGTGTCATGACTAATCTTGGTTGATGCTTTGAATGCAATGTCCTTTCTTTTATCCTTTTTGTGTTCAACCACCAATCTTTCTTCTTCCTCTAAGGTTGCCTCATGTGCTTCTAAGTTGCCAATGAGTTGTTCCATCCTTAGTCGAGTGAGGTCATTGGCTTCTTCAATTGCAGTCACCTTAGGCTTGTACTTGGGAGGAAGAGACCTAAGAATTTTAGATACTTGATCCTCTTCACTAATGGCTTTACCTAATGCATTCAAACCATTAACAATAGAAGAAAACTTTGCATACCTTTCACTAATAGACTCATTTGGTTCCATACAAAACTGTTCAAACTTTTGTTTAAGCATACCAATTTTGAAATTCTTTACTTGAATAGTTCCTTCATAAGTAATAGATAGTCTATGCCATATTTCATATGTAGTTTCACAGTTTGATATCTATTAAACTCACCTATAGAAATTGAACAATAAAGGATACTTACAACTTTTGCATTCAATTGAGCCAATTTTATCGTATTTGCATCCCATGTAGCATACTCCATTTGAGGAAGAGTGTAGGCATTTGAGACCATTATCCAAATATCCCAGCTGATCCCTTGAAAGTAGAATTCCATCCTCCTCTTCCAATAGTTGTAGTTGGTGACATCAAATGGTGGAGGCCTAGCTATAAGTGTTCCTTCCAAATTGAGGTTGTTTAGTACTCCATCCCCCATTTTCCTTCAAGACTAGTTAAAGTTCCTTGAAGCCTGCTCTGATACCAATTGAAAAAACACTAGAGGGGGTGAATAGGGTTTTATAATAATTTTAAAAATTATTTAACCAAGAAACCAAAAAAATGTTGGAGAAGGAGACAAGGGTTTTAGAGTGGTTCCACCCTTATCAAATACTAAGGGAGTCAGTCCACTACCCGGTTGTTCCCAACTGAGATTTTGAAAGCAATTGTATTTTATTAACTCGCAAGGATGTTACATAAGATACAACTACCTTCACAACCCTTTGGACAACCTTCACCCCGATGTCGTCTCACCAACCTTGAAGCAGCCTTCACTTGAAGTAACTTCAAGCTCCCCCTTGAAGTAGCCTTACTCCTTGAAGTAGCTTCCCATTGAGACCTTCTAGAAGTAAACCAAAGTCTCCCAAGCTACCTTCTCTACCTGAAGAAGCTCCAACAACCTCCTTTCTGTAGCCTCCAACCTAGGAGTAGCAAAGGAGAACAAAATACAATAGAAGGAACAAGATTGGAAGAAGGAAACAATGTTACCAATTGAGTACATCGCTTTGATCCTATATCAAGCGTATTGATCTCCTATCCACTATGGATGAACATGGTAGTGTGGTGTCTAGGAGATACTAAGCTATAGGACACTGATGTAGAACAGATTGTAAGAGAAGCTCAACTTGTTGCTCACAAAGATTGAATTTCAAGTGTAATTGTATGCACACATGATGCTTTGGATGTCCTATAGTTTATCCTATTTATAGGAGTGGTTTGCTAATGCTTGGGGAAGTTCTAGTCTCCTTCTAGGGTGTTGTTAGTGCTCAACTAGCTATTATGTGTCAACTAATTACATTGCAACAGCTAGTTGTTTAATGTTGAAAAGTGCAGTCCAGAACTTTTCTCGGTCAAGAAGTTTGTCGACCGAGAGTCTCTCAGTCGAGGAATTTGTCGACCGAGGGAAGGTCCGTAATGAGTGTATGCAACATTCATTTCCAACTACCAACCACTTTTCAACTCAGTCTAACGTCTATAGAATTTTCTAGAAGGATTGTTCTCGGTCGAGAATATTGTCGACTGAGAGTGTCTCGGTCGAGAAATATGTCGACTGAGAATGTCCTTGTTCCAATCTGTTGAGCCATGTACTAAGTGTGTGTATCAATGTGTAATTGTGACACTAACTTAGGAGATGACCTATCTAAGTATTGTGTGTGGATAGGGAATATCTAAATGCTTGATTTACATGATATCTAAGTACTTTTACATTATATAATTGTACAAGTTTTTACATTTGATTACAATCATGAAAATAAATCGATTTTAGCAAATTGATCTTCCAAGTCTTTGCTATCTCCCACTATATATGTTTGTCCCTGAAACACTTAAATAGCAAGTTAAAACCACAAGAAAGAAATGTTTGTCATCATCAAAACAAAGGGATTATAATAATGTCCAATTTAGCCAACATCTTCTTCACCACTCAAGGGTAATGATATGATCTCCGAGAGCTTTTCTTCTACTTCCAGGAAAACATACTTTAGATATGGCGATAATGGCTTCAATTCCAACTCAGGAGGGCTCAATAGAGATGGAACCAATAGTGGGGGAGGTAGTCTCAAATCTTCAAAAATCTTATGTAATAGTAGGTTACTACCTTCAACATCAATACACATTTCTCTAGAGAGCGGTTGCGTGTGCTATCATCTACTCTATTCATCAAACATGCTTCCAAAGGTAATTGTGGATATATTTGAATTAGGGAATCAACAATGACCTCCTCTATGGTACCTGGGTCATAGTATTCTTCTCTATCATATGGGTAACATATTGCTTCTTTCAATGAGATCATCTTGGTGTTTTCAATTATATCAACTGCAAGAGTATCTTTTTCCACCTTGGTCATCACATGAGCCATTTTGAGAAATGGCTTCCCAGACACAGAGAAATCTAGCCCTCCATGTGTTGTAGCATGTTACACTATGATGTATCCCCTCTTTCTTTCGAGTGTTCATGCATCTTTATTTCAAACTGATCATCAGAAGTGCCCATTGTCAGACATCCTCTTCCCATTTCCAAGATCATGTCAGTTGTGGATTGGAATGGCCTACTTAGCAAAAGTTTTTTGCCTTTATCCTCTTGCATTTCCATTAACAAGAAATCCATAGGGAAAACAAACCTATCCACTTTAACTAGGACATCTTTACAAATGCCATATGGCCTGACCATATAGTTGTCAACCAATTCAATAGTCATAGCACTTTTTCTTATCTCCTTAAGACCTAGATTTCTGAAAGTTGACAAGGCATGACGTTAATACTGGCCCCTGAGTCACATAGAGCCTCACCAAATTTGGTCATTCCTATGAAGCATGTGATGTTGAAACAACCATGATCTTATCTTTTAGGATGTAGTGTTCCAGAATGAAAGCTCCCACCAACTCCTTTAACACTACCACATCAGCCTCAGGTATCCGTCTCTTCTTATCGATGATGTCTTTCAAGAACTTTCCATATGATGGTATTTGTTCAATTGTATCAATTAGTGGAATATTGACAGATAACTTTTTAAAACCTCCTAAAAATTCCTAGAACTACCGGTATGCTTTGGTTTCCTTCAAGCTATTTGGAAAGGGTACTACAGTCACTGGTGTCCTTGGGTGAGGCGACACATATGCTTTTGATCTAGTATCCTCCACCTCATTAGTGTGCTCTTTAGTTGTTTTCTCCTATTCCAAATTATTTAGTTTAATTGCCTCTTCTATCACAGTCCGAGTTGTTGTTCTTGTAGCTTCACCTGCATCTGTGATTGCTCGTTCCTTATTCAACAATGTCTTACCACTACGGAGTAGGACTGTCTTGACATGTTCATTTCCAGAAGGCATGTTGGTATTAGTTGGGAATCTCTGTTGGGTTGGCTGCTTCAAAGTACCCACATCCAATACTATTTGAGAAATCTAAATTTCTACATTGCAGATCCTCACCCCTTGGTTCTTGAGTTCTCTTTGAGTTTGTCCTATCAGCACTTAATTCTGACTGATCAGCTTTCCAAGCATTTCTTCAGTACGATCAATCTTATTTTGTTCTTGTTATATTGTGTCTGACCACCAAACTGTTGTGGCTTGGATTGTTGTGCCTGTGATGGGTCACGTTGGAAGTTGTTAGGATCCTTCCATGAAAACTTAGGGTCCTTTCCCCATGCATAGTCGTTGCTCCTGTATTGCTGTTGTTGGTGCACGAACTTACACTCTTCATCTTCTTCTTCTGAACGTGATGCATCATTGGCACATAGCTTTTTATCAATCAAGTACAACTTCTCATTTAATGAAAAGATTACCTTGGACTCACTGACACTTATGACAGTTGTCGAAAGCTCTCTCTCTCATCACCCCATGATTGATTCTTGGACATATTCTTCAATAACAGTGGCCATGTTTATTATTGAGGAAGAACCTTGCTCCTACATTGTCAAGTGTAGTCCTTTCTCTGTTGTACAGACCGTAATAGAAGATATTTGCTTGTCCCAGAAGATTGATACCATGATGAGGTACTTTCTGCAACATATTTTGGAACCTCTCCCATGCTTCAGAATTGGATTCATCGACTTGTTGTCTGAAATTATGGATCTTTTTTACCAAGTCATTGGTCTTCTGTGGGGGAAAGTAGGGCTCAAAGATGGCGTCAATCATCCGATCCCAAATTTCAATGCACTCATCATCAAGATTATGAAACCAAGACTATGCGTTGTCTTCTAATGATGACAGAAAAAGCTTTAGATTATCACAGTTTCCAGTATTCTATCTCTCTTAACCATATCATAGTTCTCTACAAAGTTATTGATGTGCACCTTTGAGTCTTTAGAACTGTGGCTATGGAAAGCTTGGGATTTGACTAAAGAGATCAACCCTAGGTCAATCTTGTAGATACGCACATTGATGGCTTGTCTTTTGATTGGTCCTTTTTGAGTTGTTGAGGTAGAGGCTCTAATCCTCTCCCATATCATCTATTCTTCTGCTCTATCCCCCATTTCTGCTGACTTAGGTTCTTCTGGTGTTACATGTCTCTTAGGTGGAGGTGTTAGTGGTGGAGTTTGATTGAATCTATCCACAGACCGTCCAGTTTTCCTCTCTGTGTGAAGGAGTACTGCTTGCCCAAACCCCAGCGAAGATGGCTCTCTGTAATCGTGGGATCGAGTATGCACCTTACACTAGTGCCTGAAAGTAGCAAATTGATTGTCAGAGTACAGTAGAAGAGATAGAAGCAATAATGATTTTATGATTCAACTCTAAGTGAAATGGAAAATAAAATAAAAAATAAAATAAAAAATAAATGAAAAGAGTTGGCCTAGAGTGGTCGACCACAACACTTGTAGTGTTGGATGTTGCCATTTCCCCAAAAACGGCGCCAAAAACTTGACATGTGTTTACCATGAGTTATACGCAAGTGAACGTATCAAAGTAATATAGGCCCGTTTGAGGCCCGAGTCGAACATAGGGAAATATTTTCCAGTGGACTACTACTAACTATGGTTTAATTAGCTAGGCTGGTGAAATTGCATTGGTTGAATAGAATAGAAACAAGAATAGAATGAAACAAATTTAGCACTTAAATTACTCAGATTTTGGGAATTCCTTAGGATTATAGTTTCACCATAGATAACATTGCAATTTATTCCATACACCAACACCTATTACCCCTATCCCTAGATAAAGAGCCAGTAGTTAGAACTACCCACTCCTACAATGTAGTTCACTACCTATTCTAATGCCAACACCAATTCCATAACAATTGGTTGAATAGTTAGGTGTTTTATGATTAAACTATGGGTTTCTCCTCCCATTTATTCTCTGTCTTTACAAAGGGGTGCAATAAACAGATAAATCTATACTTTCCAACCCTTAACCTCTATCCTGAAATGATTAAGAGTCTAAAAATATATCTATGTTAATCAGGAATAAATAGAACAATGCAACTTCATCAATTTGAATCTAAAAAATAGGAATAAAGATGATATTAATGCATGGTAATCAGTAACAATGCATATCCGAGCTACTCCCAGTTCCTAAGAAATCAAGAAGTTTAGCCCTGCATGGTTTTCATTGATGAATACATGGTAGAGAAAGTGAAAAATGTGGGAAAATTAGAAAAACTATGTAACCCTTGATAAATAGCTGATCTGGATGATCCCCTATGTCGTGTGTGTAATCGACTATCTACGAGCTAATGATTCGTCTTCCAGAGGTGATCAGATTGTCCTGAATAAAGCCTTTGGTTCCTTTCTCTTTTCTTCTCTCTCTCTGATGTCATGCAATGGAATACGACTACCCCTTCATGTTTGTCTGAACTCCCCTTAGGTCATAGGAGTCACTTACGGTACAAAATAATGTCAACTGTTGGATTAGATTGCCATCTTCATATTTGCCAAATTGGGCCGACTTGGTAGTACCGACTTGGTAGTTGGTAGTACCGAGATCCTAGGATAGTCGTAACTCATGAAAATGTTGGTACTATCGACTTGTCTCGATAGCATCGAGTCTTTAGGTCGCCCAAGTACTGCCTTACTAATCCCATCTCGATAGTACTGAGTTTGTGAACTTGGTAGTACCGACTTTTTGCGATTCATCCTTGTGCTTTACTGATGTGGTTTCGATATTACCGACTTTGAGTGTCGATAGTATCGAGTCTTCATGAGTCTTTTCCTGGGCAAGTACTGAAGTGAAGTCAGTACCATCAGCTTTTGGTGTTGGTAGTGTTGACTCTGTAAATTTCAATTGTACTTGAAAATGCACAAGAACATGGATAAATGCTCAGAATTAATATTAAACCATCTTAAATAGTAAAAATCAGATAATTTGATGCATTTAACTAGCACAAGCCATTAATAACATTTCATGCATTATTAATCACATAAATGACAAAACAACACATAAAATCAAGGAAAATATGCATGTCAAAATGACTAAAAACCCATGCAACAGTCACAGGGAACAAAATTATGTAGCAAAGGAAGAAAAATGATTGGAATTTAACAAAGCTCTATAACCTAGTTTTGGCAAAGGAGTGATGACTAAGAAGATATTGTGTGTACTAGAGGTTTAATGGACCTACCCCTTTTACTCCATTAGGTTTTAGAGAGTTATACCTAGTGACTTCCTAGATGCTCATTTAAATGCTAAGGTTATTATGAGACATGTGGACTCAATCCTAGGTAGATATGATCATCTACTTGGATGTATGACCTATTGAACCCATTTAGTGTACTACAACTATCAAAATTAGTCTATAATCCTCTAACACGTTGACTTGTTGAGTTTGAATTACTATTTCGAACCTTTATAAGGGATGGGGAGTGGTTGGTTGATAGTTTAAGGATAGTTAGGTTTTAAGAATAAAATCATATTGAACGGTTGGAGTGGTGTAATGTACCCAAATCTATGTGTCTAACATAAACCTCTCCTACCTTATGCCTTATTAATAACGATGATCTTAATAACATTCATCTGAATTAGAATATAGCAGGTTTAATATGGAAATACAAAATTAAAAGTTTTAGTTAAAACCATCTTATTTGAGGAATAAGTGCAATTAATTAGGATAATGCTACAACTAGGGGTTATTTCTATAACTCTACATCATGATAAAATAATTAAATTGGTTTTTCAGAATTCTCCTATAACTAGATGTGAGGAAGAGTCAACAATGTGATTTTGAAACTAAACCAATAAAGGAAAAGATAAATGCAACAAATGATTATTTCACCTTCAATTCATTGTTTATATATGTAAAACTATCAAAATTTGAAACTTATATAAATATTGATGAAAGATGAATAGATGTTTTAAGAAAAATTATTAGTGGATAGATAACCCAAAGCAATAATATATACCAAACATGGTAAGAAACTAATTATTGTATTATCATTTATTTATATAAAAATCCATAGTATGCTAGATGGATTGATTTATGGTATCAAAAAAGGAATCATAAGTTAAATTTAGATTCTACAAATCATATTTAGGCTACATGTAAACTTTCTTCATAATTTGGTAAGACTATTTGCCTTATATGAATTATGAAATAAAATATTAAGTTAATAAAAAATATCCTAATTTATTGAATGACGTCTCTAAAATTAGAATTGGCATGAGAATCAAATTGTAAATGTCTTAATTAGAATATGTGTAAATTTTCACCTTAATTGGTGTTTGGTTAGTCCTCCAAATAAAATGGGAAAGAGAAATGGCTTAAAATATCAAACAGTAATTGGCACATTTTGATTCTTTATAGTTTATGATTAATTTTCATTCTTGCTTGTTTCCTAACAAGATTGAACCATCACTCTCTCTAAGAAATTAGATTTTGATAATGAGGCCAATGATTTATCACCTACCTCAATCGTTTTCCATGTACAACACCGTGGTAACCCCCTCCCCCATTCTCTCAAAGTTGGTTCTCTCTCCACATATATTATCTTGCCATGACTCTTCCATAAAAAGCTTCCCATTCTCTCCCAAATCCATTGATAATCTACTTTAACCCTAACTCTCTTGATTGAAGGAACGTCCAATGTTGAGCTTCAACGTCTCCTCCCCCTCGACATACATGCCCTTTGACACCCATTGTAATATATGCCTAGCTACCCAAAAGTCAGTTCCACACCTCCACAAATTATTCTCTATCATTAATTGAACCCAAGAGGCCCTCCACCTCTGTCCCTGAGCCTTAAGGCTTCTTTGGTATATGGTGAATGGAAGGTGAAGGGAGGGGAAAAAGATTAGGATGTTTGGTTGGGAAAAGTGATGTGGAAGGGAGGCCAATGGAGGAGAACAGAGCGGAAACAATCAAATGTATTTTAGTCACTTTTTCCCCCAAATGGATCCTAACAGATATAAGGGGAAGGGAAATGACTTGCCGAGAAATTTATTAGAAAGGTTGTAGGAAAATATAAAATGTGTGGGAATATACAAAGAATATGTCAGTATACCCAAAACAGAAGTTACTTACATATATTATATGTCACTTGGAGAGACATGGAATGTTGGAGGATGATTGAAAAGAACTTTAAGGGAAAATTTAGAAGGAAAATGAAAGGAAGCTATAATAATTTTTTTTGTAAAATTTAGATGGAAATTTATAAGGTTTAAAAGCTAATAAGGAAAGTGAAAAGTTTAAGATTAATTAAATTGCTAACATAAAATATTTAAAGAGTTCCAAAGATAATTGGAGGAGATGGGGGATTGTAGAGAAAAATCTTGAATTATGGATGGAACTTGAATACCTGGAGAGAAATTTTGTTGCAAATAAAGAAATATGGAGGGAACCACTTGTATAGCCACAAGGAATATTATGAAAAATAAAATAAGTATTCTTATTTCTATATCAACAACTTTTAATGTCAATATAATTTTTTTCTATGTTTACATTGTTTTTCATTTTTTCCTTCCTTTCCCTTACCCTCCCCTTCTACCAAATAGACCAAAATTTTGTGTCCCCTTCCCTTCACCTCCCTTTCCCTCCCCTCCCCTCCATTCCCTTCCCCTCTTATCATTCACCATGTACTTTACATATTGTTAATGTGTTACCACTCATCGTGACTTTGTAGCAACAACTCTAGCAAACCCATTATTCATGGAATAAGCTTCCCCATACCATGCTTTCTCTTTTGGAACTCATTTTTCCTTGATTTGCACTTTATAATTTTCAAAACCTTCAAAATTCACACCTTTATTGCCAACAATGAAGAAAGTATCCATCAAGTCTGTAATCACCCCACAAGTTATTCCCTGGGCTCGTTAGCATCTACTTGGTCTAAAGGATCTAGAGAAATTATAAGGCCCTTAATTTTGTGACCTCTCTTTTGATCAACATAATAGAGTACCATTAGAGATAATCCCTAACCCAAATTCTAGATTATGAAGAAAATAAACAAATTATCAACAAAGGTAATTAAACAATATATAAAGATCACAAATAATTTTTTTCTTTTTCTTTCTTCACAATTTTTATAAACCAATGTCACATCAAGGATATCACATTAATATATCACAAATCATATTCAACTCTATCAAAACCAGAATCAAATCTTATTTCTCACATACAGTACATTTTACATCATATACAGGTACATGAAAGAACAAACTCAATATACTACCCATTTTGATAAAGAGAGTGTATTGGGACAATCTAATCTATCTAGAATATTCTATTATATCTTCTTTGTCACAACCTCTCCATTGGATATAATTATACCTAAAAACATTTGAAAAAATCGCATGAGACTCATATAGATCCCCGGTGAGTGGATACCTCCCACAAGATGAGCACATTCATCAACATCAACGTTGCAGATATTGTAAAGCCTATCAGATAGTTCTAGCATCTAACAAAATCTAGTTTACAATGATAATCTAATCAAACAGATATGGTAATCACATAGCACAAATATGACTTTCAAACACCTTTTAGAGCATTCCTATGAACGAATAAGTAGATGCTACTCAATTCATAATGGCAATGCTTTAGTATGAGTAACAAGTCAAGATATAAATGTTCAAAATCAATATATAACAATAACATTATCTTTGTGACACTCCACCAACCAGACAAAGAACATATCATGTAGTCCTTAAACTAAAGTACATATAAGTCATGTCTACGAAATAGTACTATGAAACATAAAACAATCCAAATCATATTTAGAGTGGATATAAATCCCAACATTTACTATTTGTCAACAAGATAGATCAATATATAATGTGGCTCACATCCTCCTCTCAGGTACATGAGATAGGAACCAACAAAAAAATATATCACATATCACAACATTTCTGATATTTTCATATTTCACACATTTCATTTCATTAGAGTCTATTCCTCATGGACATAAACTATCACAACAACGATTTAGGGCTAGAGGCACTCTAGATGACTCATACCTATATCATGACAGTCTAACCTTTATGGTCTCGATCCACACTCTAGAAATCCTTCTCATAATTCATCGATGACTATATAGAGATCCATTTTGTTTTCCCAGTGTGGTCCTCAGGGGAACTCATAGTGTTCATGGAACCTAACTAGATGTGTCATCATTTCATTTGTTATTAATTTCTTTTAATCATCTTAAAAGAATTCAAAACATCATGTATCAAATGTGTGTATTCTCACATAACTAGAATAACATGAAATAGATTAAGCTTATCAAGAAAGAGAATGAATAAAACAAAAGGCACAACAATCTATAATTTGCAACACATATAGTTCCTTAATTTTCCACATCATCTCATAGAAGTCATCATGAGTGGGCTTTCACCCCAAGGCATAATCTCATTGTCTAACATTTACCCCCATTAGGGTTTTATCAACATCAGGGAGACTTTTAGCCCAAAACATAATCTCATTGTCAAGCATCTACCCTCATTAGGGCTTCTCAAAAGTAATCAATGCATGTTAAATTCAATCTCAAAATATTTCTTATCAGTTCATTCTATATCACAGTTCTGAACAAATATTCAAAGAGACATTAGATCTAGAAACAATAAAATCATATAGATATCTTGCATCATTCATCATACTCAGAATAGATTTACCATGAAATAGATAGTTATTCCATTCAATTTCAATAGATTCAAATAAATTTCATGCATAAACATGCATAACACACTTAGTTCTCTTCTTTTTTTAACATTCTTCTGCTAGGGTTACTAATCAACACATGTTGAATATCATTTGAAGTAAAAAAAAAGTATTCCATTCTCATAGTACAAGTATTCTATCAAAAAATCACAATCCAAGAACACATCATAAAAATCAATTCAAATGCTTGAACCTCATATTTTAATTGAATTCAAATACAGTTATGTGCATTCATTAATCCCTCATTTGAGATCATTATTCATTGGCATAATCTAGCTCATCATTTTAGCATTAGAGTTAGGTTCTTAGATTCATCTACAAGTTCTGATCTTTTTCCTACATTTTATATTCATTAGTCTCAACTTCTTTCATTTCATGTTCATTACATTACTAGAACCAATAATTCTTACACTTGATGTATAATGCTTCACTTCTCATTGACATCCATAAAAGTCCAATTTTAGTATATTCCATTCAGTTTCGATTAAGACACATGGAAATAAAAAAATATTAAAGACTTCATCATAATAACTCCATTAGTTTCATTTTTAACTTGCCATCACCATTCAGAACATTTTTGTTGATATCATTTCTTATATTTAGGTAAGTGTGCAATCACATTGACTTATTATGGCATTCCCATAATCAACAATAATCATTCATTATTATACTACTCACTCTAGGTAAAAATAATGGATTAGGGTCAGATCTTCTTACACCATAATCTCTAATCATCCTTCCATTCTTACTTATGTGACTTGTATAAAAGACTCGCATTCATACCTAATTCCATAAATTATATTGAAATAGATTAATTAGTCTTAGATCATACTATTCAACACTTACATTTGAGAAATTCATCACAATCACAAGACTATATACAACCTTGAGCTTTATCTCTCATACTCAGCTCAATACTAGATTTCTAGGGTTTAAGAAGTGATCTTAGTTTAATACATCATCAGGAGTCATATTATTTAGTGATCTCATCATGTTGCACATGGTTTCATTAGGGATATTTACACACATGGAAACCCTAGTTTCCATTTCCAAATATTTCATTCATCAATCATAAGTATACATTGATTAATTGACTCATTTGATTCAATCCCTCAAGACAAACCCAAAATAGGGAATATCGCCACCCCATACTGATTCTTTTGAATATATATCATATTCATTTTCTATAAGATTCAACAATACACTTGTATAATTCTTTCTGATATAATTCAAATATGATTCTATGCATGTCAATTCACTTCCCAAGCATATCGGGTATTGAGCTAATTTTTAAGAAATATTCACATGAAACAACATAGCCCTCTATCCATAGGATTTTTCCATGGAACCTTAATCAATATATTAGGAAATAAGCAAGTTCAATTCAATGTTAAATAATCAAAATCAGTAGAATTTGATTCCCTAACAACTTTCCAAATTAATACCCAATCACATACAAATACAAATAAGGTTTCTGATTATTTTAGCCAGGTAGAATTAGACTTTCAACATGAATATTGAGCTTAATAGGGAGATAAAAACTCACCTAAGATGACAAGAACCTTAAAAACGTAGGTCATATATTGAATTTCTAGAAATCCAATCAAACTCTAGCAACGGAATCCATTTCATCCTCCTCTCAACTTGAAAATCGTAGAAATGGAGATTAGGAGAGAAAGAGTGAGAAAAGGGAAAGATTTGATATCATTTAGAATCAAATCATAGGAAGGACTGAATATTGAAATGTGATAGAAAATTCACCATGAATGACTATACAAAGAAGCTAAACTTACTTGATTTCATCGTATCTCAGACGGTGAAACCTTGGTCAACATCTCCACCACTTTCTCCTCTCAAAACCCTAGTTCTCCTGTCTCTATAGAGTTTCTTTTCTATGGAATGGATCATGATATATGAGAGCTCCTTGAGTTCTATCTTACTCATATAGTTCATTTAAGGTGCTTGGGTCAATGAAAAATCGACCCAACTTTACACTTACTTCTGTCTCAGCAGAACTTTTTGTCATATAAATGTTATTGAAGATCATTTACTTAATAGATCAAACCTCCTCCAAAAATTATGTAAATTTATAATGTCATGTAATATATCATTTCATAGTTCTAGTTAAAATTTCATATTATTTTATGTTGCCAATAAATAAATAAAAATCAAATACTATACTACTATACTACAGTCTGCAACATGCTCGGTCGAGTTTATCCTGGGGAAACTCGACCAAAAACCCTCTCTATAGAGATCAAAAGTCATCCAAAAATAATGGAAATTTAACAAGTTGTGTAAAATGGAGTTTCTCAACTACAATTAAAATTTCAAAAAAATTGTATGTACCAATAAAAATATATAATTCAAATATCAGTATGCTATATTTCACTCTAAATACATGGTTGGTTGTGTTTGCCCTGGGAAAACGTTGCCAAAAAATAGGTCAAAAAATTATTCAAAAATTATAATATTTGCAGTAATACTTATATTTGAGTTATAAAAATTGTATGAAAATTTGACTTAAATTAGAGTTGCATATGAAATACTAAAAATCATTTTGTTCACCACTATACTTATCAAATTCTGCATTCATATGCTACCAAAACCCTAATTTTGGTCGATTAAGAATTTCAATTATCAATCCCTAATTATTTGAAATAAATCATATCTATAGTTTCTCATTAGGTTCAAAGAATCATTATTACTCTACCATCATTAATCAAGCCTTAAACAAAGATCAATCTGGTTAAGCATACAATCATCCAAGTAAACCCTAACAGATGGCTAATTTGAAAATGGTTCGTTACACTTAACCTTGCTTAATTCATAAATATAATTGGTTAGTTTAATTAGATTCTTAGATTAGAAATTAAACTTTTAGTTTATGATGTAATATCAGTTGATAATGCTATGTTTAAAAATTAAATCAAATCAAACCTTGGTTGTGCCATTTCATGTAACTTATGAACCTTTATGCCAATTACCCTTTTTTAGAGGTTCTAAGGATAATGTTAACACTTTCTTGATTTGCTTCATGATGATCTTAAGAATATTGCAAAATTTCTGATCCTTTGGATTCATTCGAACTTTGGTTTTCATTGGTTTTATACTTATATTAGCTGGATAATAGTGGTGTTGTTATATCGTCGGTTAATGACTCGATGGCTTGGGGGCCAAAAATCTAATAGTGACCAACAAAATACGGTCGATGAGACCCTTGGTATCCATCATACCGATGGAATTTCTCCATGTTGTTGACATCTTGGGGACTAACCATCTTATGATAGCTAGTCTAATGTGGACTTTCTGAGTTGAGGAGTTTTTGGTCAATGAGTGGGCATTTTGACCTTGTGTCTGATGAACAACTGACTGATGAAGTTTTTCTAGAACATAGACAACAAGGTTTCGTGTGTATGTGTGCTCTACCGACAACTAGGCAATCAATCAATAGGGTTTTTGAACTGTAAACCAATGGGTCTTCTGACCAATGAGAAGCCAATCTTTTGGCGTACCTATATAAATATCTTCCTTTTTTCTCTCCTCTCATTTGTTTTGAGGACCATCCATTATACTTGGAGGATCCTAATATAAGTCTTTGGGAGATTGACGAAGGACCTTCGGATTTTAGTGAGTTACTGATTTGTGGGTGCATTTACTAAATCGAGTTTTTCATGGATGATTTGAAGGGTTTCAACTGTGTTCTTGTTTTCTCCATGTAAAATGTTCTTTCTTGATTGGTTTTCTTGATGTTTCTCATTTCTTCCTCTCCTACCATGGCTGAGGTTAATGGTGTTCCTTGTTGGAAACTCTTGCATGTGGATGAAGAACTTTCTTTCTTCTCTTCTTGACTTAGATACACTTTTTTCTTGGAGTTTTGGTGGACTGAGCCTGGTATGCTGTTGCTGTATTCAAAGTTTTTCCTTTTTGGTGCATTTGTTTCTTCTCTACCAAGGCAAGTGATATAACATAAAAATATTTTTTGCCTACTGCCTTCATGTATGACTGTTACCTTACTCTAAAAACTCTTAAAATGCTAAAAGGCAATCTTTTAAAGCACTATTTTACATATTAAGATGATAATAAGAGTTTTTAAGCTCTATTTAGACTCTATGAACATTTTATGAACTATATCGAACATTTATTTGAATATGAATGGTCTGAAATTCGAAATATAAGTATAATGACTCCTAGAACTGACATGTATGTGATGTTTTAGCATCCAAAGAACATAAATTTGACCAATGTACTATTTCTTACCTATGAAGGTTATTTTATGCAATTTGAGGATCCGAAATCACCATTAACGTGTTGTAATGATGGTTTGATGAAACATTAGTACTGAAGGTAACTTAATCATGATAGGTTTTGAGCATATGGTCACAAATATCTTGGAAATACTATAAATCTTACATCCATTAGACTTTTATGATGAAATTGTGGGTGTTGTCTTGCTTGTGACTTAGTAAGCTCTCTCTAAAGTTTCAAATGATTGTAATATACCTTCATGAAATTATTACTATTTTAGGTCTAATTGCCCTAATGAGATTTTACGTGCCCTAAACTATGTCTTGAGTCTCTTCATGACCAATGATAGATACATATACATTGATGGTGTGATATAGAACTATTTAATACATTTTATATCTTTTGAAGTTGCAATACTCTAAGTATTTTGTAAGAATCTATTAGGTGTTTGTATGTAACCAGTAATCAAGTGTAACCTTAATCATGTAGTATGATGTGACTATAGAAATATCTCAGTGTCAAAACTTACTGGATAGTGAAACCAATAATCTTGAAGGAGATCGTAGTCATATATTGTTGAGTATATGTGGGTGCAGGGAGGGTATATACATATCATCATGATTCCAAGGTTTTGGAGAGTAGTTGAGGTAGTGTCTCAGATATTGATGTGATTGAGAGTGACTATTGTTGTAACTCAGGTTTGTGGGTTTGTACCCAGGTTTCTAGTGCATTGTCTGTGTACCTAGGATGGCTATTGTAGTAGTTGGGCTTATGTGTCACTACAGTTGTTGGAAGAGATCTTTAAGATTTTAGTCATCCTAGATCTTATACGGAGCTGGTTATGACTTCATATTGGTCAGTTGGTAGTTTGAGTGGTGTGCCTCAAACTACCCAGGGCTTAATAAAAGGCATAATTCAGCTACGTAGTATAATTGTTAGGAATCTTGGTGAATCACATTGAATGATAATCTTTGTTCTTTTCTTGCTAGCATTATCTGTGGTTCATATTTTGTTTAGTGTAATTTATTATACATGTTACTTACTTGATGGTAGATCAGTTTAAATACAATACTCAGTGCTCATTTATTATATGTTTTAATTTCTTCAATTACACAAATTGCTTGTAAGAAATGAATGTTATTAGAGGTTATATTGTATTGTTTAGGACATGGGTCTTACCTCGTGAGTTTCCACACCACTTTTAGGTGATTAGTAGTGTGATAAACCCATGGTGGTGAGGAGGTGTAGTGTCAATATTTGTAGAGAGAGAGAGGTTGGTCAGGTTGTGTAGAGTCCTAGAGTCATCTATGTACTCTCAAGTCCAAACATGAGAGTTTTGATTAATATGTATATCGACTTGAGATTTTGATAGTGTGCCTTGTATTATGTAAATTTTGTAAATATATGAACAACATCTTCTATGAATATGTTGTGGTTGAGGCTACTAAGTTTATGTAAAGTTACTTGGTATGTATATACATGTGATATTGGACATTTATGTAAATGTTTCTTATGGAATATTAAAAAAAGTTGGTATTAATTATGTACCTTTATGGTAAATGTTTAATTAGTGTTTGATCATTATTTTATTTTTGAGTAATATCATTTAGTGTGGTGGGTTGCCACAAAAACTTTCTCCTCATACTAAGGAGCTTTATTGGGAAACCAGGTACCAGCCTCTATAGTCTAAAGACCTAGTTGAGGAAGATGATAAAGTACTAGATTACCAATATGACTTGTTTATTATTTTGCATTTTTCATAAAAGTCATGGACTTTTTGTTCTTTTCTGGATGATTTTGAATTTTATGGTGCAATATCTAACTAGATCATTTTATTATTTGCGTCATACCATTGTTATATTTGAAAATTTATTTCATAGGTCTATTTGTCTTTTGCAAGGTTTATGTTTCATAAACACAATAAATGAAAATAACTTTACAAATTAATAACTAGTCATAGAATCACTAGGAAAAGAACTAAATATGGATCATAATAGGTGTAGGTTCTGTAAACCTAATTCTAATATAATGATTTTTAGGGGTTTTAAATTAACCAAAACTTGTGAAGAGCATCTCAATATTTATAAGTTAGAAATAAAAAAGGTGTTTTGGAATCATGAGTTCTCTAAAATATAGTATTAGTTATTATACATGAATTAGTAACAACATAAAGGTAGTATATTTTGAGTTTATGCAATTAATGAGAGGTTAACCCTATTTTCCTGTGTGTGCTTTAGGTGGTTTGAGCTTGATTGAAGATCTCAATTTTTCTTGGATAACTATATACTTGATCTCCAGTATGTTTTATTCTTTGATTCATAATTTGGAAGTCACTTATTTTTCTCTCTCCCTCTTGATCTATTTGTTGACTTGAAATCCTAAATTCCATACTTGATTCCCATTTGTATATCTTTTGGATAATCTTAGTGATAGCTCCCTTTTGTCATATGTTTCTCTATCATTAAGCACTACAATTTTTGGATCTTTATTTATGTGTCTTTGGAACCCTTTTTTTATTTTATGGATTTTTTTATCCCACTTTGGTATGTGAATATTATTGGGACATAATTTATCATCATCTCTATTCTATATGCATGTTTGATTTTGACAAGTCATGTCTAGATGTAGATACGCTACAAATTTGAGCACTAGGTTTTATTCCCCTACCAGATGCATGCTTCTATTTCTCTATCACACGAGATGTATTCAAGGACTACCTTTAATTTCTGTCCCATGCACTAAGGTTGTACTCACACAGCCATGCATTGAGGTTTTTGTCCTCCTGTAGTACTATATTTACTTGCAATGTGCTTTTATTCTTCCTTCCTTGGTTTGGAATATATAGGTTCTTGCCCAACATTTTAGGTTATGATAATCTTTATTATAATCAACATGCAATTGCTTATTTTATTGTGATTGGGATTGTTGAAATGTTTGAAAAGCAAAAAATTAACTCTTATTGACAACCCTCTTTACATGAATTACCTTTCTGGTATCATTTATGTTTTTACATCCATTGGATGATATCATATCTTTCTTTGATTAGGAGCCTTGATAAATTTATTATAGTCATTTCTTCCTTAATTATTTCCAAATTCTCTATTATATGCACATGCAATCTTTAACTAACATGCGGGCCTCATTGAGCCCCTTTACTACTCTCACATGTACACTCAAGTTTAGCATGTGCACCTAAGCGGTGTCAATTTTTTGAGGTTGGGAGAAAGAATCCATGTGTAAGGCCCATGGAGTTAGTAGAATGGTCATCTCCATAGGTACATGCCTAAGGGGCCAATGTGAGAGGTACTACATGAGTACATAGGGCCCTTAGGGTCAAGAAAATATCACTCCAAAGGTACCTATATTGTACAAACCTTAAGGGAATGGTTAGTGCTAATGATACATGACACACACACACACACACACACACACACACACACATATATATATATATATATATATATATATATATATATATATATATATATATATATATATATATATATATATATATATATATATATATATATATATATAACACAACTTATAAAATAATGTCTGAAACATAATCTAAAAGGGAGTTGTGCATACACATAAGAATTCTGAGAAAATCACTTTCCTAAGGAAATTCGTGGAATTACAAAGTATTCATGGTTTGGAGTCACTTATGAGGATAACTCAACAAAAAATATGAAACTAAAGGTACTATGTGGATGCACCATCTCTGCACATGAAATAAGATGATCTTTATATTTGAAATTGCAGCCAAATATTGACTTAATATTGATATGTATGTGAGAGATTGGATGGAAACATGTGATACATCATATTTATATGGTAATGAATACCTTAAGTTGAAATTTATGACATAATTTAGGGTATGAATGTATTACCTCATCAACTCATGAATATAGTTGAATAATCCTTAGTAGGTTTGAGACCTAGGTGACAGTGAAACCACCAAGTGGAAATGAAATCATAAACTAAAAATGTAATGAGAATGTGTGATTAATCTTGGTATGATTTTGGGTCCCAACCTCAGTACTATGAACATATTTCATATCAATAAGAGTTAAAAAACATAACCTATATAAAACCTAACCAAGAAATGTTGTTGGCCCTAATATTTGAGGCTAGTATGAGTTATAATTGATAACATCCAATTTTTTGGATGTTTTATACCTAGTTTTGTCCATAAATTCCCACTTTAACATAGACTTATGTAGACTTTCACGTATTTATCTTCATGATTTCTCCCTTTTCCATAAATAATTAGCAACTATCCATTTTCTGTAGAAAAGTTATCGATCTTCGAAGAAGAATAAAACCATTATTGTAAAGAAGTGAAATCAACCCACCTCTCTACTGATAAAAATGGTAAACAAAATCCAATTGGATAGTACAGGAAGATTAAAATTTGACTATATTCAATTTAATAAAGAGTACATAATTTTTCCCAAAAGGGTGTACATGCTTTATACGAAATGAGGATATAAGTAGAGGGAAACTAGACTACAACAATATGTCTCCAATAAAAATAATAACTTAACAAATGATTTCAAGATGGAAGGGTGAAGTCCTTCTCCTAGTCTTAGGCTGATCCACCATGCTCATGTGTGCACTCTGATCCAAACCTGGGTGATTAGGATCACCCAACAAGAGGAGAAAAAATGTATGTGTCAAATAAAGAATAAGGACAATTATAAGCTAAAGCAGGAAATCAAAAGATTCACTATGCTAAAAGGGTCAAGAATATGAGGCAAGTAAAACAAATAAGAATTTATGCCAAGTTAAACAATAATAAGTAGTGTGCATGATTAAATGTGACTACATTAAACTAATATAGGGCTAAGGCACCTACCAGACCTCAACCTCTAGGTGAGGGAGAGTAACACATTCCCAAACACCCAAATATATATAAAGTGGGAAGAATTATCGCATTCCCCTTGGGAGAGTGGTCAAGTTCCCCTGGGCTCATGCCCAAAACTATGGGTGGTTTGTACTCATGTACACTACATTAGTTAATTAGTCATTTTCATCATCATGCTAAAACATTTAAATAGCAGATATAAGGAGTTTAAATAACTTCACAAATGGGGTCCAAGACCCTAGAATAATTGAATTAAAAGTGCCACAAGAAGGCAATAAAGAGAATGAAGGCTTAGCAATGCCTCATTGGAAATTTGGTTTGGGTAAAAATGCCCAACTGAAAGATAGTTTTTAAACTCATAAATAAATAGGGTTGCACATACATACCTCAGTCAAGATTCTTAAAGAAGACTTGTCATCAATTAAGTATGTACAATCTCACTTTTGGTCCTAGATACAAGTGTTTAACACAAGAATTAGGGTGTATGAATCATATTGTAACATCCCTGACCTGGGTTATGAGTTAACCCTAGGTGGTTTGCCTAATTATGTAATTAAGATATTGGTGATTATCTTTTTGCATGTAATTAAGTTCCTGAGGAACATACTTTTCCTTTTCTGTCCCTTTTAAACAATGTTGAATTGATTATTTTGTAATATAGGGCCCTATGTGCAATTTACCCAGTTAGAAGGGTTAACTTGCAATTTGCACATGTTGAGATGTTCCTCTGATGTTGAGACATCATAAGAACGATTATGGTAAAGTTTGAGGGATTTCCCAATCTTGAACACCAAGGTGCAGCTGTGGAAGCAATCCCTGTGCTTGAAACCCTAAATTGGAGTAAAGTGCAATTTACCCAATTTGAGGGGTGCAACATGTAAAATACACCATATAAAATATCTTTTAAGACTCTTGTCATCATTTAGAGAAGAAATGATGATGAAGTCACTTCAATTGAATAATCATATAATGAAAAACACCTTTATGATTGAATAATCAAGGTGTAAGTACTATAGCCTTTTATGTGTGTGCTTTAGTAATAGGTTAATCTTCTTTGCCTTCATTTCTTGACCTTAGAAGAAGGTTGTCCTTAGAAATAAGAAGAAGGGACGAGCAAAGAAGAAAGGAGGGACTTAGTTGAAAGTGAGGAAAACCTATGTGCCTATGTTGAAATTCCACCCCAAGTATATAAGCCCTTTTCCTCACTTAGCAAAGGAATGTTTCTTTCGTTTCCTAACTGTTCCCCTTGCTCAAACCGACTAAGGAGAGCTCTGGAGCTCAGGAGGACGACCAGGGGAGTGCAAGGTAGGTTTGGATCCTTCCTTTTTCTTAAATTCTTGGATGAAACTCGAATTCAAGGTCAAATTCATGGCTAGCTCAGTTAGCTCTATCTTTCTAGCCATCTCTTCTCAACTTTTCTTGGAGGATTCACCTTGGCCGACCTGTGGAGCTTCTAGGACGCCATTAAAGGCTTGGAGCTCGAAAGTTTGGAACTCAAGGAGCAAGCTTTAGGCGGGTTTTATAACTCTAAACCTATGCTTTGTTATATACATCTTTTCTATGCTTTTAGTTGCTAGTTCTTCTTCTTCCCTATCTTCCCTTGCTTCTTTGCAAGCAAATCCGTGAGGAACTGTTTCTGTTCTTGAGCTAGAAGATGAGGGCGTTATTTCCTATGCTTATCCACAGTTTTCCACTTTACCATACGACCTCAACCAATTGCCCATACGGTTTACAAAACCGTTTGGTGGGCAAACGGTTTCAAGGTCGTATGAAGGCATACGGTCTCAAGACCGTATGGCCGCATTGACCAAGCATGGAACGTATGGGAATCCTGTTCATAATTATGAAGCTTAATCACCCACAAAAGTTGAGAGGTTAACTTCAAAGGAATCGTGAGATATAGGCAAAACAATTAGCAAATTCAATTGAATTTAGTTCTGATTTTCAATCTACTTAATTTTCCCTTTTTGGGCAAACGGTCTCAAGACCGTATAAGATGGTTGACTAAGCGTTGACCGTATGAGATTACTGTTCATAATGATTTTAATTAATAATTCAACAAATTTGATGGACTAATTCCAAACGAGTTAAGAGTTGAAGGTTGATTACTAGGGCAAACCATAATTGAAATCAGTGCTGAAATCACAATGAGCTAATTTGAGATTTTGGGTTGATTAGCCCAAACGGTCTCAAGACCATTTGGGGAATCATCCAAACGGTCTCAAGACCGTTTGGGGATCACCCAAGACCGTATGGAGGTCTGGGGTCAAGTATAGTTGACCAATTGAAGGTACAAAGATACCAAATTACATTGCAATTAAGTATTGATGTAATGATCAACTCAATAAATCAAACCTTGATGAATTTTCACTAGAGTCCAAAGGATGGATGGGCAAACGGTCTCAAGACCGTTTGGAACTCATCCAAACGGTCTCAAGACCGTTTAGTGACAACCCAAGACCGTTTGGAGGTCTAGGGTTAAGGTAATTTGATCAATTGAGGGCCCAATTACAATGGGTTATTAAAATAATCAAATTGCTGATTTGTGACTTAATTAAGGTTCAACCCCTATCAAATCAATTTAGATTTTGATGAATTCTTGGGAAAACGGTCTCAAGACCGTTTGGAGTATATCCAAACGATCCCAAGACCGTTTGGGCCAAGTTTGAGCCCAATTGGAGGTCAATTGATGGGTTCAACTTCGATTTGATTCACATTGTTGAGTGTTGATGGTTGAACGTTTATAGACCTTAATTAAACCAACTCCAACCCTAATTGGATATCAATTGAGGGTCAATTGAGTGACCAATTGGTTAATGATAACCCTAATTGTCTCAATTGGTAAGTGGTTAGCAATCTTGAGACCAATTGATGGCTTCAACATAGGAAACCCTAATCGAGTTTACCCTTTGAACCACCTTGGAGGTCCATACGATCTTGAGCTTTTGAAGGCATTCGACCTCAAGACCGTATAAGGTCATTCGACCTCAAGACCGTATAAGGTCATTCGACCTCAAGACCATATAAGGTCATTCGATCTCAGACCGTATAAGGTCATTCGACCTCAAGACCGTATAAGGTCATTCTCCGTATAAGGTCATTCGACCTCAAGACCGTATAAGGTCATTCGATCTCAAACCGAATGAGGGCATTCGACATCAAACCGTATGAGGGCATTCGACCTCAAGATCGAATGAGGGTATACGACCTCAAGATCGAATGAGGGTATACGACCTCAAGATCGAATGAGGGCATACGACCTCAAGATCGTATGAAGGATGAAGGTGTGAAACCTAGTGGAGACTTTTGAAGTTATGTCCGCCTAATGCCTTGAAGGCTTAAATGGTTTAATAGTTGTTCAACCTAAACCCTAATGATACCAAAAGACATTAAGGGTCAAGTGGTTAGTAAATTAAACCATGATGATGATCAATGTGTAATTTACCATAATACCCTTGAAAGGTTCAATTGAGTGAAACCTTATTCTAATCAAACCCTAATCACTTAATAGTGGTGATTTGGTCTATGTTAATCAAAGTGGACTTAACCCAACCTGATCTAGATTGGTGTTATCACCATCTACAAGTATGAGGAGAGAGAAAGTATCTTAAGAAAGAGAAAGTACCCTTTTATGATGGAAATTCAAGTAAAGTACCTTCAATACACATGAATGTGCATGATTAGGGTATGATCCACCTATGTGAGATCATGGAACCCTAATTATGATAAATGATGAATCTTAAACTAATCTGAGAGCATCAATGATGATGTTCCTCATACATGATGATGTTATGAGTTTAATTCACCATAATGTGAATAGTAAACCCTAATTCAAGGGTGATGACATGTAATGTGAATAGTAAACCCTAATTCAAGGGTGATGACATGTGAATAGTAAACCCTAATTCAAGGGTGATGACATGCAATATGAATAGCAAACTCTAATTGATGAGAATCAGAGAACTTAGCTCTTATGACAAGAGTGGAAAGTATATTCTTGTTTTGAATTACCTTTATCAGTTGAATTAACCATGCAGGTTCTGATATGAAGGTGATCATATCCAGGTATGAATGATGATACTATATTCATTGAAAGCATGTTGTTAGCTTTATGAATAGTAAAATATCTTGATGCCTTGTCAGTGGCATCCTATGTTTTAATGGGCTGTAAGAGCCATGAATACCATCAAGGTCATGCTTTAGAGATGACTTGTGATGAGTATACTGAGAAATGATGATTGATGTGAGTTAGGTTTGTTACATTTAGTATTCTACTTTCATAGCTGTTATGCTACTGCTATTGTTTGAAGAACAATGTATGATGTAAAAGAATACTGAATGTACCTAACTAATCAAGTGTAATGTAGAAGCCATGATCATAGATCCATCATTGTCAGAGATCAAATGATGGTGAAACAGGTTTTCCTACGGGAACTCCTGAATCACATACTGTTGAGTATGTGGGGTATATGGATGTGTAGAACCTTACATCCTAGTGTAGGAATTTGATGTAGATGTATAATCCGTCAATCCTTCACTACAAAACTCATACCGTATCAGTGGATGGTAAACATGAAACCTCTTGATGATGAGGAAAACATAGATATCTGTATCAGTGAAGATAAACATGAAATCTCCTGATGACGAAGAGAGTACAGAACTCCACTGTAACTCTATAATAGTGAAGGACCAGATTACCCTGGTGAGATATAATAGTAGAGACACAAGATGTCCTACAAGTGATCCTCTTACTAACTGAGGAAGGTGAAGGTCATGAGAATCCGGCTCTTTCGATGACCTAGTATGATACTAAGGCACTTAACAGTGATTGGTTGGGGTATGAGTGGTAAACCTCATCTCCACAGGGCATAATAATAAAAATGTTTGAAAAACATAATCTACAGCGTAGTATACCTGCTAAAGGTAACTATGAGCTAATTGATTGATGTTACACTGTATAGTGCATATGTTCTTCATGCTTGATAAATGTTGAGCTCTTGTATACAACTGTATCTGCTATTGAATACTTTGTAAGCTTTTACTGCTTAAGTTATTCTTTGATGTTATAATAAAGCTTCTGGCAGAGAGTTATAACTCTCGCTGGGACAATTATGTACAATTGTCTCACCCCGTAGACTTCAACTTTTTAGGTGGACGTCGAGGACGGAGGAACAGGTCTACAGGTGACCAGTCCCAGCAGCAGCAGCACCAAGAGCAGTAGTAAATCTCAGGTGGAGATTTAGCCTGCCATGTGGTGTAGTTAGAGTTAGTCCTATGTGTCCTCTGTACTCTCAGGTCTTGGAGTCTTTTGGTTATGAGTTGTTGAGATTTTGTATCTTGTTGTATATAATTACTCAAGAAGTAATTATCATGAGATGTAAACAGTTTATCTTCTTTTATGAATGAAGCTTTATGGATTCAAGCTCTTGTCTCGAAAAGTTTTAATTTCCCGTGATTTTTGTCTTCCGCTGTTAATCGATTCACTTCCGCTAAGTTTAAATCGTGTTTATATCGTGGTTTGGAGATCAGAGCCCACAATTAGTGGTATCAGAGCTCTAGGTCCGTTGAGTCTACAGAGGCATAGGACTTAGGATGTCGAGTCTATCCTTAGTATCTCTTCCTTATCTAATAAAATCTTCTGCTCCTCAGGAGAAGAAGATACATAAGGATGGAAGAGCCACATGATGAGTACGTGACAGAGAGTAGTCCTAGTGCACCTCGAGGCGGTGCAAGGGTTCCAGAAATAGAACAGCCTGCACCTGAGCCACCCCAGTTTGACCCAGCTGATATGGGTAACCCAGCAGTTCAGACGATGTTTGGGCAGTTTATGACTGCCATGACACACATCACCGACAGGATGCCCATGCCTGCACCTAGGGCACCTGCCCAGCCCGAAGGACAAGTTATCGGTAAGACATTCGAGCGACTTCGTCGTGTCGGAGCTACCGAGTACTTTGGGACTGCTGACCCCGCAGATGCTGATATGTGGTTAACAGAGTTGGAAAAGGCTTTCAGGATTCTTATTATCCCGGAGGCTGAGAAGGTTAGACATGCTGTCTATCTTCTCAAAGGCAGTGCTGGTCACTGGTGGAACATGGAAGAGCATAAGAGACCTGGAATAGATTTCTCGTGGGAAGAGTTTCGTCGGGAATTTATCAATAGATATTTTCCAAAGACCTTCCTAGATGAGAAGATCTCTCAGTTTGAGAGATTGAGGCAGGGCATGATGAACATTAGCGAGTATGAAGCTAAGTTCATGGAATTGCTACGGTTCTGTCCGCACATGGATGCCACAGATGAGGAAAGAATCAGGAGATTCGAGAAGGGTTTGAATGCTGATATGTCAACCCCTGTGTCTGCCTTAGAAAACCGAGAGAGATTCTCTACCTTCGTTGAGTCAGTCCGAAGGATAGAGAGATCTGTGGTTGAGAAGAGGCAAACCCAGAAAAGATATCCACAGTTCCAGGGTTCTTCATGTAGGGATTTCAAGAAACCTAGATTCTCTACACCTAACCCTCCACCACCCAGATCGAGTTCTCAAACTCAATGGTCACCAAGAAGAGGTAGAGGACGGAGTCAACCGCTTCAAGGGACTCACAGTTCTGCATCGATGTCAGTTACTAGACCACCCCGACCACAACAACAGGAGAGGAGATGCTACAACTGTGGTAAGGTGGGACACTTGATGAAGGATTGCTATTCTAGGCCTGTCAGTGTGACACAGCCTCTGAGACAGAATCAACAAGGATCTCAGAGAATGCAATCTCAAGGAGCAGCTCGAGGACGTGGACAAGCGTCTCAAGCTGGATCATCAGCACCACCTCAACACCAGGCGACAGTGAGGTTCTATGCTATGAACCTACCAGATGCAGTGGTCAATCCACAGGTAGTGGCAGGTCAGATGGAACTTTTATATCCTGATATGTCTACATCCTGTGTTGTATCTGTTCTGATTGACCCGGGTGCTACACACTCTTTCATCACTCATAGAGTGATTCGTAACTGCAATGTGACTGTTAGTCATAGGGAAGACAGTTTGTTGTTGGAGACTCCGTTGAGTGGGTCTGCCATTTTGTAGGAGGTATGCTCTCCCTGCATCCTCTTCTTTTCTGACCATCGCATTCAAGTGGATCTTATACCGCTTGATATGCAAGGATTTTATATAATCCTCGGGATGGATACCTTAGAGAGGTATAGAGTTGTCTTGGATTGTGAGTCCAAGTTGGTTGTGTTTGCTGATGAAAGCAACACATGGATCTTTCAAGGTGAAAGAAAGATTACGCCCACCTGTCTTGTGTCAGCTATGGTTGCTGATAAGCTGTTGAGGCAAGGATGTTATGCATTCTTGGCCCATGTGGTAGATGTTACCAAGGAAAGTTCCAATCCTGCCGAAGTTCCCATAGTCAGGGAATTCGAGGATGTGTTTCCTGAAGAACTTCCTGGTATACCACCACTTCGGGAGATTGATTTTGAAATCAATCTGATCCCAGATATGAAACCCATAGCCCAGACTCCGTATAGGATGGCGCCTGCCGAGATTGAAGAACTCAAGAAACAGATTCAAGAGTTACTTGAGAAGGGTTTTATCCGACCGAGCACTTCACCTTGGGGTGCTCCGGTCTTGTTTGTTAAAAAGAAAGATGGGTCAATGCGGTTGTGCATTGACTATAGACAACTCAATAAAGTAACAATAAAGAACAAGTACCCTCTGCCGAGGATTGATGATCTCTTTGACCAGTTGCGTGGTGCAACAGTCTTTTCAAAGATAGACTTGAGGTCTGGATATCATCAACTTCATATTAAGGATAGTGACATATCCAAGTCTGCCTTTAGGACAAGATATGGTCACTATGAGTTCACAGTTATGTTGTTTGGACTAACCAATGCACCAGCTGCATTTATGGAACTCATGAATAGAGTTTTCCGACCTTTCCTTGATCAGTGTGTTGTCGTCTTCATAGATGACATTCTGATCTATAGTAAGGATGCTCAGCAGCATGAGCAGCATCTTCGCCAAGCTTTGACCTTGCTAAGAGAACACAAGCTGTATGCTAAGTTTAGCAAGTGTGAGTTCTGGCTGCCGGAGGTATCTTTTCTAGGACATGTGATATCTGCCTCGAGAATTCGTGTTGACCCTACAAAGGTAGAATCTGTTCTACAGTGGGAACAACCGAAGACACCGACGGAGATTCGAAGTTTCTTGGGGTTAGCTGGCTATTATCGAAGGTTCATTAAGAACTTTAGTTCTATAGCCTTACCCTTGACCAAGTTAACCCGGAAAGATATTCCTTTTTCTTGGAGTGATAAGTGTCAACAATCTTTCCAGTTGTTGAAGGAGAGGTTGACAAGTGCACCTGTGCTTGTGCTACCTGAACAAGGAAAAGGATATGTAGTCTTCTGTGATGCCTTCAAGAATGGACTTGGATGTGTGTTGATGCAGGATAAACAAGTGATTTCTTTTGCTTCTCGATAGCTTAAGAAACACGAGGAGAATTATCCGACACACGATCTGGAGTTAGCTGCTGTGGTTCATGCCTTGAAGATCTGGAGGCATTATCTCTACGGAGAGACATTCCAGATTTTCACAGACCACAAGAACCTTAAGTATATCTTCTCTCAGCATGAGCTTAACATGAGGCAACGTCGCAGGATGGAGTTAATCAAGGACTATGATTGTACAATTGATTACCATCCGGGAAAGGCCAATGTTGTTGCAGATGCCTTGAGTAGGAAATTAGCAACATCAACCATGGATAGAGCACAACTAAACTCTTTAGTATGCTCTAAGAGAGATATGTTTATCTCTTTAAGGAAAGACAATGTATAGTTGAAGGTGTCATTGTTAGCCGGGTTGTTGGGTGAGATGCATATTAAACCTACCCTAAGAGAGCAGATTAAGGAAGCACAACAAGGTGATGCTGCAGTTCAGCAGATCAGATCAGAGTATGGAAATGAGAAGCAAGATGGTTTCCATGACTCGGATGATCATGTAGCTTGTTATCATGAGAGGATGATAGTGCCAGATGTGGATAACTTAAGGAAGTTAGTCCTGGAAGAAGCTCATTCTTCGATGTATGCTATGCATCCAGGGAGCACCAAGATGTATCGTAATTTAAAGGAACTGTATTGGTGGCCTGGAATGAAGAAGGATGTTGCAGAGTTTGTTCTGAGCTGTCCTGTGTGTCAACAAGTTAAAGCTGAACACCAGAAGCCTGCAGGAACAATGCAACCTTTACCCATACCACAGTGGAAGTCGGACCATGTGACCATGGACTTCGTTGTTGGCCTACCCAGGACAAACAAAGGACATGATTCCATTTGGGTAGTTGTAGATAGGTTGACAAAGACAGTGCATTTCTTACCTGTCAAAACAACCTATTCTGCTGAAAGGTTATCACAGTTGTACGTACAAGAGATAGTGCATTTGCACGGAGTTCCTGTCACAATAGTTTCTGACATAGGTCCTCAGTTTACAAGTCGTTTTTGGGAACAGTTACACAGAGCCTTAGGCACCAAGCTAAGGTTTAGTACGGCCTTTCATCCACAGACTGATGGACAGTCGGAAAGGACCATACAGACCTTAGAAGACTTGTTGAGAGCATGTGTTCTCCAGTTTACCGGAAGTTGGGATCTACACCTAAGCTTGATAGAGTTTGCCTATAACAATAGCTATCAACATAGTATTGATATGGCACCTTATGAAGCCTTGTATGGTAGACGTTGTAGATCACCTTTGTGTTGGTTTGAGACTGCTGAGCATCAGTTGTTAGGTCCTGATCTTGTGCAGCAGACCACAGAGAAGATTAAAGTAATACAACAACAGATTAAGACTGCACAGGATAGGCAGAAATCTTATGCTGACAAACGTCGTAGACCCTTAGAATTCCAAGTTGGAGACAGAGTGTATCTCAAGGTCTCGCCTTGGAAAGGAGTCCTTCATTTTGGAAGGAAAGGGAAGTTAGCTCCTAGATTTATGGGGCCTTATCCAATCATTGAACAGATTGGAAAAGTAGCCTATAAACTAGAGCTTCCACCAGAGTTACAGAGGTTACATCCTGTGTTTCACATTTCTATGCTAAAGAAATGTCACCCCGATACTGAGTCAATTCTACAACCTATGGAGGTAGAATTGAAAGATGATATATCTTATGAGGAAGGACCGGTGTCAATCCTTGATAACATAATTAAAAAGTTAAAGAAGAAAGATATAAGCCTTGTGAAAGTCCTCTGGAACCACCGTGGTGTTGAAGAATCCACTTGGGAACTAGAGGATGAGATGAGAAGGAAGTATCCTGCCCTTTTCTCTTAATATGTTTTATTGATTTCGGGGACGAAATCCTTGTAAGGGGTGGATAATTTGTAACATCCCTGACCTGGGTTATGAGTTAACCCTAAGTGTTTTGCCTAATTATGTAATTAAGATATTGTTGATTATCTTTTTGCATGTAATTAAGTTCCTGAGGAACATACTTTTCCTTTTCTGTCCCTTTTAAACAATGTTGAATTGATTGTTTTGTAATACAGGGACCTATGTGCAATTTACCCAGTTAGAAGGGTTAACTTGCAATTTGCACATGTTGATATGTTCCTCTGATGTTGAGACATCATAAGAATGATTATGGTAAAGTTTGAGGGATTTCCCAAGCTTGAGCACCAAGGTGTAGCTGTGGAAGCAATCCCTGTGCTTGAAACCCTAAATTGGAGTAAAGTGCAATTTACCCAATTTGAGGGGTGCAACTTGTAAAATACACCATATAAAATATCTTGTAAGACTCTTGTCATCATTTAGAGAAGAAATGATGAAGAAGTCACTTCAATTGAATAATCATATAATGAAAAACACCTTTATGATTGAATAATCAAGGTGTAAGTACTATAGCCTTTTATGTGTGTGCTTTAGTAATAGGTTAATCTTCTTTGCCTTCATTTCTTGACCTTAGAAGAAGGTTGTCCTTATAAATAAGAAGAAGGGACGAGCAAAGAAGAAAGGAGGGACTTAGTTGAAAGTGAGGAAAACCTATGTGCCTATGTAGAAATTCCACCCCAAGTATATAAGCCCTTTTCCTCACTTAGCAAAGGAATGTTTCTTTCGTTTCCTTCACTGTTCCCCTTGATCAAACCGACTAAGGAGAGCTCTAGAGCTCAGGAGGACGACCAGGGGAGTGCAAGGTAGGTTTGGATCCTTCCTTTTTCTTAAATTCTTGGATGAAACTCGAATTCAAGGTCAAATTCATGGCTAGCTCACTTAGCTCTATCTTTCTAGCCATCTCTTCTCAACTTTTCTTGGAGGATTCACCTTGGCCGACTTATGGAGCTTCTAGGACGCCATTAAAGGCTTGGAGCTCGAAAGTTTGGAACTCAAGGAGCAAGCTTTAGGCGGGTTTTATAACTCTAAACCTATGCTTTGTTATATACATCTTTTCTATGCTTTTAGTTGCTAGGTCTTCTTCTTCCCTATCTTCCCTTGCTTCTTTGCAAGCAAATCCGTGAGGAACTGTTGCTATTTTTGTGCTAGAAGATGAGGGCGTTATTTCCTATGCTTATCCACAGTTTTCCACTTTACCATACGACCTCAACCAATTTCCCATACGGTTTACAAAACCGTTTGGTGGGCAAACGGTTTCAAGGTCGTATGAAGGCATACGGTCTCAAGACCGTATGGCCGCGTTGACCAAGCATGGACCGTATGAGAATCCTGTTAATAATTATGAAGGTTAATCACCCACAAAATTTGAGAGGTTAACTTCAAAGGAATCGTGAGATATAGGCAAAACAATTAGCAAATTCAATTGAATTTAGTTCTGATTTTCAATCTGCTTAATTTTCCCTTTTTGGGAAAACGGTCTCAAGACCATATAATATGGTTGACTAAGCGTTTACCGTATGATATTACTGTTCATAATGATGTTAATTAATAACTCACCAAATTTGATGGACTAACTCCAAACGAGTTAAGAGTTGAAGGTTGATTACTAGGGCAAACCCTAATTGAAATCAATGCTGAAATCACAATGAGCTAATTTGAGATTTTGGGTTGATTAGCCCAAACGGTCTCAAGACCGTTTGGGGAATCATCCAAATGGTCTCAAGACCGTTTGGGGATCACCCAAGACCGTATGGAGGTCTGGGGTCAAGTATAGTTGACCAATTGAAGGTACAAAGATACCATATTACATTACAATTAAGTATTGATGTAATGATCAACTCAATAAATCAAACCTTGATGAATTTTCACTAGAGTCCAAAGGATGGATGGGCAAACGGTCTCAAGACCGTTTGGAACTCATCCAAACGGTCTCAAGACCGTTTAGTGACAACCCAAGACCGTTTGGAGGTCTAGGGTTAAGGTAATTTGATCAATTGAGGGCCCAATTACAATGGGTTATTAAAATAATCAAATTGCTGATTTGTGACTTAATTAAGGTTCAACCCCTATCAAATCAATCTATATTTTGATGAATTCTTGGGCAAACGGTCTCACGACCGTTCGGAGTATATCCAAACGATCCCAAGACCGTTTGGGCCAAGTGTGAGCCCAATTGGAGGTCAATTGATGGGTTCAACTTCGATTTGATTCACATTGTTGAGTGTTGATGGTTGAACGTTTATAGACCTTAATTAAACCAACTCCAACCCTAATTGGATATCAATTGAGGGTCAATTGAGTGACCAATTGGTTAAGGCTAACCCTAATTGTCTCAATTGGTAAGTGGTTAGCAAGCTTGAGACCAATTGATGGCTTCAACATAGGAAACCCTAATCGAGTTTACCCTTTGAACCACCTTGGAGGTCCATACGATCTTGAGCTTTTGAAGGCATTCGACCTCAAGACCATATAAGGTCATTCGACCTCAAGACCGTATAAGGTCATTCGACCTCAAGACCGTATAAGGTCATTCGATCTCAGACCGTATAAGGTCATTCGACCTCAAGACCGTATAAGGTCATTCGATCTCAGACTGTATAAGGTCATTCGACCTCAAGACCGTATAAGGTCATTCGATCTCAAACCGAATGAGGGCATTCGACCTCAAACCGTATGAGGGCATTCGACCTCAAGATTGAATGAGGGTATATGACCTCAAGATCGAATGAGGGTATACGACCTCAAGATCGAATGAGGGCATACGACCTCAAGATCGTATGAAGGATGAAGGTGTGAAACCTAGTGGAGACTTTTGAAGTTATGTCTGCCTAATGCCTTGAAGGCTTAAATGGTTTAATAGTTGTTCAACCTAAACCATAATGATACCAAAAGACATTAAGGGTCAAGTGGTTAGTAAATTAAACCATGATTATGATCAATGTGTAATTTACCATAATACCCTTGAAAGGTTCAATTGAGTGAAACCTTATTCTAATCAAACCTTAATCACTTAATAGTGGTGATTTGGTCTATGTTAATCAAAGTGGACTTAACCCAACCTGATCTAGATTGGTGTTATCACCATCTACAAGTATGAGGAGAGAGAAAGTATCTTAAGAAAGAGAAAGTACCCTTTTATGATGGAAATTCAAGTAAAGTACCTTCAATACACATGAATGTGCATGATTAGGGTATGATCCACCTATGTGAGATCATGAAACCCTAATTATGATAAATGATGAATCTTAAACTAATCTGAGAGCATCAATGATGATGTTCCTCATACATGATGATGTTCCTCATACATGATGATGTTATGAGTTTAATTCACCATAATGTGAATAGTAAACCCTAATTCAAGGGTGATGACATGTAATGTGAATAGTAAACCCTAATTCAAGGGTGATGACATGTGAATAGTAAACCCTAATTCAAGGGTGATGACATGCAATATGAGTAGCAAACTCTAATTGATGAGAATCAAAGAACTTAGCTCTTATGACAAGAGTGGAAAGTATATTCTTGTTTTGAATTACCTTTATCAGTTGAATTAACCATGCAGGTTCTGATATGAAGGTGATCATATCCAGGTATGAATGATGATACTATATTCATTGAAAGCATGTTGTTAGCTTTATGAATAGTAAAATATCTTGATGCCTTGTCAGTGGCATCCTATGTTTTAATGGGCTGTAAGAGCCATGAATACCATCAAGGTCATGCTTTAGAGATGACGTGTGATGAGTATACTGAGAAATGATGATTGATGTGAGTTAGGTTTGTTACATTTAGTATTCTACTTTCATAGATGTTATGCTACTGTTATTGTTTGAAGAACAATGCATGATGTAAAAGAATACTGAATGTACCTAACTAATCAAGTGTAATGTAGAAGCCCTGATCATAGATCCATCATTGTCAGAGATCAAATGATGGTGAAACAGGTTTTCCTACGGGAACTCCTGGATCACATACTGTTGAGTATGTGGGGTATATGGATGTGTAGAACCTTACATCCTAGTGTAGGAATTTGATGTAGATGTATAATGCGTCAATCCTTCACTACAAAACTCATACCGTATCAGTGGATGGTAAACATGAAACCTCCTGATGACGAGGAAAACATAGATATCCGTATCAGTGAAGATAAACATGAAATCTCCTGATGACGAAGAGAGTACAGAACACCACTGTAACTCTAAAATAGCGAAGGACCAGATTACCCTGGTGAGCTATAATAGTAGAGATACAAGATGTCCTACAAGTGATCCTCTTACTGACTGAGGAAGGTGAAGGTCATGAGAATCTGGCTCTTTCGATGACCTAGTATGATACTAAGGCACTTAACAGTGATTGGTTGGGGTATGAGTGGTAAACCTCATCTCCACAGGGCATAATAATAAGAATCTTTGAAAAACATAATCTACAGCGTAGTATACCTGCTAAAGGTAACTATGAGCTAATTGATTGATGTTACACTGTATAGTGCATATGTTCTTCATGCTTGATAAATGTTGAGCTCTTGTATACAACTGTATCTGCTATTGAATACTTTGTAAGCTTTTACTGCTTAAGTTATTCTTTGATGTTATAATAAAGCTTCTGGCGGAGAGTTATAACTCTCGCTGGGACAATTATGTACAATTGTCTCACCCCGTAGACTTCAACTTTTTAGGTGGACATCGAGGACGGAGGAACAGGTCTACAGGTGACCAGTCCCAGCAGCAGCAGCACCAAGAGCAGCAGTAAATCTCAGGTGGAGATTTAGCCTGCCATGTGGTGTAGTTAGAGTCAGTCCTATGTGTCCTCTGTACTCTCAGGTCTTGGAGTCTTTTGGTTATGAGTTCTTGAGATTTTGTATCTTGTTGTATATAATTACTCAAGAAGTAATTATCATGAGATGTAAACAGTTTATCTCCTTTTATGAATGAAGCTTTATGGATTCAAGCTCTTGTCTCAAAAAGTTTTAATTTCCCGTGATTTTTGTCTTCCACTGTTAATCGATTCGCTTCTGCTAAGTTTAAATCGTGTTTATATCGTGGTTTGGAGATCAGAGCCCACACATATTATGTGAGAAACCCTAATTTTTGGACCTTCTATGAAAACCATCGATTTAGGACTCAAAACTAGGACCAATCGATTACTTAGATTCTCTTGATTAAGAAAACATATTTATTTCTTAAATTTGGAGTTAATATGAATTAGTTATGTATTTTAAGGAACTTTATATAATTAAAGTGGCTTTTAAAATGAACATTGAAACATGGATGTAAATCAATACTCAAAAACCTTAAACTTGGATTTAACATGAAAAATTCTTTCCAATGAGTATTTATTCATATTTTTATGATAAACCTACGAATTACTAGGATTTATTGAAAGTCGACCAATCACATTTTGAGAAAAATCCATGTGTGTATATCTAAAAATCCAGTCTGCGGTCAGAGAACCCAGGCCCACACTGACTTGGGCCAATCGCCACCTGCCAGCTAGCGAGGTGGGGCTCGATCCAGCGCTCAACTAATACAAAGTGTAAAGGATAAGAATGCCCTTACGAGATAAATAAATGAACTAATAACGTAGGGACCCCAAAGTAAATCCATCCCCTGGGTTGTTGGTGCTTTGAGCCATGGCTCTCGAGCACAGCCTGAAGGTCGAGCTCCATGGATCCAAACCGTAACCAACGTGCTACCAATGCAATCGGAGACTGGGAACAATCCCTTGAGTTCTCTCAGACACAAGGACCCCCAAAGATAGCTCTCGGGTGGCCCAAAATGTTGGAACCCAGCCAGAACAGGGGAAGAGCAAACTGCGATCAAAAGCATTGAAAACGAGGAGAAAAGTCTTGGCTAAGGTCATCGGTACATTTGTGGAATTCAGGCGAGGTTGACGGACCAAGCCACGCAATCGGAGGGTCACTGGGTGGCCAAGACGACTAGCATCGGCAAGGCTCAAAACCTGTCCCATAGGACACGACACTTGGGGCATACTAAGGACAAACAGACAAAGCTGGAGTGAAGGCGAAGTGGTCAGGGTGCTTACTGGTGCACCAATTGGACCGAAAATGGAGGATAAGGTGGCTCTATCGTGGAGTTTGTTGGAGAGGAAAAGAAAGTAGGTTGGGGATTTTGGGGGAATTTGAAGAGATATTGGAGGAGGAAGAGAGTTTTTTAGTATCTGAGGGTTCTCTACATGCCCTTATATAGGTGGGAGGTGAGCCTATGGCTCCTCTATGAAATGTTAGTGGAGAATAGCAAGGAGTCTCCATTATGCTTTTTTTTTCTATAGGTTGTGAGGGAGTGCGAGTTAAGGCTCTCTAGAACCGGCAGAGAGAGACGAATCTGGAGGAAGAAAAATTGCTCAGAATGGTTGAGTAATGAGGGAGATCAGGCAAATCAAATGAAACATTCGTGACACTACTGTTGTCGTGAGGTTGGGGATGACCTTAGAGCCATTGGATTGGGTTTGGGCTCACAGGTGATGAAATGTGGGTTGTTGGATTGTGCACATGTGATCGAAATAACTACCATAACGTGTGAAAGCAAAAATAATCTAAACTTTAGGTTAAATGTGATGCATTAATGAAATTAATTGAAAACCATAGTTACACTTTATCGAAATCTTATAAAATCAATTTGGAGGGTCAAATGACCTCAAATTTGAACCATAGGCTAATAAATGCCTAGATTAATGCTATGTAATAATATTTTCATTTAGAAAAACCTTTGGCCCTTAATCGCCATATTGGCCATAAATATATGTATTAATGTATTTTTCAAAGGGTGAATCAATGCAAAGCTATTTTCTTAGCAATTCCTTTAATAAAATTTGAGGTAAATATTATAAAGTCATTCAAATGTCATGTCCCACCTCTTATTCTCATTTTTAATGTTTTAATAACAATTTGGAGAAGAGAGAGGAGATAAGAGGGTGAATATTTCATTAATTAAATTCAATTTCACCTTAATTCTTATTTCTTATACCAAAAGCCACAATTATTATAAATTAACATAATCTACTCATTATCTCTCATAATTGGCCATTTTGCAATTTTAAAATCTAATTAACACATATTTGAGATATTTGTGCAAACACCCATTCATTGTCACAGATGTGGGTAAATATAGTTCAAGCCATCAAGCTTAGCTCAAATTCAACATTGAGGCCAAAGAGGATAGAAAAGCTAGGAAAATTTAGGGGAAAATCCAAAAAGGATAAGAAGGAAATGAAATGATTGAAAATGGGTAATTTGGAAAATGAATCTGAGATTCAATATGGTACAACACTCCACCCCTTAAAGATGATTTCATCCCCAAAATCTCAACAACAAGGAGGGATGAGTACGTAACATCCCAACACTTAGAAACTAAGGGGTTACTTGTAATCTATGGTAATTCACATGCTCTACTCATAAGTAAGGTTTTCAAGGTTCATAAAATTTCAATTATTCATATTACCTATCATCAATCATAACACAACTGGCATTTTTGGCTTATTAGCATTATCTTTATTATAAACTTTTCATCGTCCTTAATATGCTAATAATTGTAACCTGTTGTATTGTAAAAAGAATTATATCTCAACATTATGTACAATCATATGTATTTATCATTTACTAATTAAGAATTTTAAGCATAGTTAAGGTTTACTAAATCATCTCAATATTTATAAGCATATTAGATCACAATCCTTAATAACTTGAATTTATTCTCAATTATCCTCATATTACCATAATATAGAATTATCATAGGTTATTTTGTAAGAAATAGATAACATTATCCAACAAATTATTAAATTCAAATAATGTCACCTTCATTTCTTACATCTATATTACACATTGTCACAACACCTTTCATACTCATGTTACTACCATCATTAATCATTTTCTTCTATTTACACTTCATAGTATAAATTATACATCTAACATCACAATAAGCATTTGGAATTGTAGACTTAATAATCATGCTTTTGTAAATCTAATTACCCTTATCACATTTGAGTCATTATGTATTTTAGAGATAAGGTGGAACACATTCCATTTTAATGAATTGATTTATATATCAATTTATGATTAGGTGATTATATTCCATTTATATGTATCAAGGTATATTATTGACGATGACACGTAATGTCACTAATGTATCATGAAGGTATATATGTATATATGTTTTATGGTTTAGGTCAACATGATCATTATATATTATGCAATTATCTTATCATGCATTAGTTCCATTTATCATATCATCAGGGTGACATGGTCAACATTATGGGTATTCTTAATTAGTGATGAGTAACTCACTATTATTTGCATCAAGTATTTATTAGAGTTCAAGCATATGAACTATTCCTTTAGATGACTTATTATATTTCATTTGTATATAAACAAACAAGAAACATTATGCTTATGATTTGTTTGTTCTATACTAATCATATGAGCTCACTAATCTCTTGTCTAAGGAGTTAGTGTTTCCAAATTTCAGAGTAGCTAGATTTCAATGCATTGTAGGACTACATCCCCTTAAAAGGATTTCATCCTCGAAATCTACAATTCGAAAATCTATCAAGGTATTACCACCACTACTACTATTACTCCACTCTTTAAGGGGTTGATCTAATAAGTCAATCTAGACTAGAGGTGAAAGAGTGAGTCTAATTAAACCATGTATAGGATCCAACACTTAATTGTTCTACTAATCACTATTACCAACTTCAAAGTCTAGTATAGGGTAGACTACCCCTAAACATGGAAATCTAAAACTCATAATAGGAACTTATGGGACATAAGGTGATTTTAATTGGGTAACCAAATTTCATATATTGGGTTTCTAACGATACTCAACAATGAGGTTATTTTCTTAAAGGTATGCTATTTTGAGCATTCCGTATCAGATCAGGCCAGGCCGTTGTCATATGAACTCAGGAGTCCCCGTAAACCAAGCTAGTGGCGTAGAGGAAAATATTGCCAGACCCCAAGTTCTGACCCTTTCTAGACACCATCACTTTCAACTTCGTGCCCTAGTATCTACCTAATAGCTAATCACCTAAAAATTGATTAAAGATGTATCTATTATGAAACTTTTATGCTTCTAGATCAACCTTTCACCATAGGTCAATTCTAATGTGCACTAAAGGGAAGCTATATGAGGTAAGGGTTTCTAACTAAGGAGACAAATGGAAATAGTCAAGGATCCGACTACCATTGGCTCTGATACCATGTTGTAAAGAAGTGAAATCAATCCACCTCTGTACTAATAACAATGGTAAACAAAATCTAATTGGATAGCAGCGGAAGATTAAAATTTGACTATATTCAATTTAATAGAGTACATAAATTTTCCCAAAAGGGTGTACATGCTTTATACAAAAAGAGGATCTAAGTAGAGGGAAACTAGACTACAACAATATGTCTCCAATAAAAATAATAACTTAACAAATGATTTCATGATGGAAGGGTGAAGTCCTTCCCCTAATCTTAGACTGGTCCACCATGCTCTTGTGCGCACTCTAATCCAATCCTGGGTGGTTGGGATCACCCAGTAAGAGGAGAGAAAATGTATGTGTCAAATAAAGAATAAGGACAATTATAAACTAAAGCAGGAAATAAAAATATTCACTATGATAAGAGGGTCAAGAATATGAGGCAAGTAAAACAAATAAGAATTTTTGTCAAGTTAAAGAATAATAAGGAGCATGCATGATTATATGTGACTACATTAAACTTATATAGGTATGAGGCACCTACCGGGCCTCAACCTCTAGGTGAGGGAGAGTAACACATTCTCAAACACCTAAATATATATAAAGTGGGTAGAATTATCACATTCCCCTGGGGAGAGTGGTCACATTCCCTTGGGCTCATGCCCACTATGGTGGTTTGTACTCATCAACACTACATTAGTTAATTAGTCATTTTCATCATCATGCTGAAAGATTTCAATGGCAGATATAAGGAATTTAAATAACTATGGAAATGGGTTCCAAAACCCTAGAATAATTGAATTAAAAGTGACACAAGAAAGAAATAAAGAGAATAAAGGCTAAGCAATGCCTCATTGGAAATTAGGTTTGGGTAAAAATGCCCAATTGAAAGATAGTGTTCAAACTCATAAATAAATAGGGTTGCACATACATACCTCAGTCAAGATTCTTAAAGAAGACTTTTCATCAATTAAGTAGGTTCAATCTCACTTTTGGTCCTAGATACATGTGTTTAACACAAGAATTAGAGTTTATGAATCATATTATGTGAGAAACCCTAATTTTTAGACCTTCTCTGAAAACCATCAATTTAGGACTCAAAACTAGGACTAATCGATTACTTGGATTCTCCTGATTAAGAAAAAATATTTATTTCTTAAATTTGGAGTTAATATGAATTAGTTATCTATTTTAAGGTTCTTTATATAATTAAAGTGGTTTTTAAAATGAACATTGAAACAGGGATACAAATAAATACTCAAAAACCTTAAATTCAGATTATGCATGAAAAATTATTTCCAATGAGTATTTATTCATATTTTTCTGATAAACTAATGAATTATTAGGTATTATTGAAAATTAACCAATCACATTTTGAAAAAAATCCATGTGTGTATATCTAAAAATCCAGTCCGTGGTCAGAGGACCCGGGCCCGTGCTGATTTGAACCAATCGACACCTACCAGCTAGCAAGGCGGGGCTCAATCCAGCGCTCAATTGACACAAAGTGTAAAGGGCAAAAATGCCCTTGTGAGATAAATAAATGAATTTATAGCACTGTGACCCCAGAGTAATTCCATCCCCTAGCTTGTTGCTACTTTGAGACATGGCTCTCAAGCACACCTAGAGATTGAGCTCCATGGATCCAGACTGCAACCAATGTGCTACCAATGCAGTTAGAGACCGGGAACAATCCCTTGAATTCTCTCAGTCACAGGGACCCCCAAAGCTAGCTCTCATGTGACTGAGAACGTTAGAACCCGACTGGAATAGGGGATGAGCAAACCGCAATAAAAAGCATTGAAAATGAGGAGAAAGGTCACAAATAAGGTCATTTGTACATTCGTGGAGTCAAGGTGAGGTTGACGGACCAAGCCACACAACTGGAGGGTCATTGGATGGCGAAGGTGACTAGCTCTGGTGAGGTCCAGAACTCGTCCTATAGGTCACAACGCTTGTGAGGGAAAATAGACAAAGTCAGAGCGAAGTGAAGTGGCCAGGGTGCTTACCAGTGCACCAATTGGACCTGAAGTGGAGGATAAGGTAGCTCTATCGTGGAGTTTGTTGAAGATGAAATACGAGTAGGTTGGGGAGTTTGCGGGAAGTTGAAGAGAAATTGGAGGAAGCGAGTTTTGTGGTGTCTGATAGTTCTTTACATGCCCTTATATAGGTGGGCGACGAGCCTATGGGTCCTTTATGAAATGGTGGTGGAGAATGGTGAGGAGTATCCATTGGGCATTTCATCTATAGGTTGTGAGCGAGTGCGAGTTAAGGCTCTCTGGAACTGATGGAGAGAGATGAATCTAGAGGAAGAAAAATCACTTGAAAAGGTTGAGTAATGAGGTAGATCGGGCAAATTGAATGAAACAGTCGTGACACTACAGCTGGTGTGACGTTGGGGATGACTTTAGAGCCTTTGGATTGAGTTTGGGCTCACATATGATGAAATGTGGGTCGTTGGATTGTGCGCATGCAATCGAAATAGATGTTGTAACGTGTGACAGCAAAAATAACCAAAACTTTAGGTTAAATGTGAAGCATTAATGAAATTAATTGAAACCCATAGTTATACTTTACTCAAATCTTATAAAATCGGTTTGGAGGGTCAAACATGGGTCAAATGGCCTCAACTTTGAACCATAGGCTAATATAAATGCCTAGATTAATACTATGTAATTATAATTTCGTTTAGCAAAATATTTGGCCCTTAATCACCATATTGGCCATTAATATATGTATTAATGTATTTTAAAAAGGGTGAATTAATACAAAGCTATTTTCTTAGCAGTTCTTTTAATAAAATTTGAGATAAATATTATAAAGTCATTCACGTGTCATGTCCCACCTTTTATTCTCCTTTTTAATGTTTTGATAACAATTTGGAGGTGAGAGGAGATAAGAGGGTGAATATTTCATTAATTAAATTCAATTTCACCTTAATTCTTATTTCTTATCCCAAAAAGCCACAATTATTATAAATTAATACAATCTACTCATTATCTCTCATATTTGGCCATTTTGCATTATTAAACTCTAATTAACACATATTTGATATATTTGTGCAAACACCCATTCATTGTCATATATGTTGGTAAATGTAGTTGAAGCCATCAAACTTAGCTCAAATTCAACATTAAGGCCAAAGAGGATAGAAAAAGCTAGGAAAATTTAGGAAAAAGTCCAAAACAGATAAGAAGGAAATGAAAGGATTGAACATGGGTAAATTTGCAAATGAATCTGAGATTTAGTATGTTACAATTGTTCTTGTGTGTATAGAGAGTAGGAATTGGTGGAGTTAACCACAGTCAGAGACAAAATCAATAGTGATCAACCACAGGTCCCACGGGTCTAGCAACATGCACATCTATCAAAGAAATTGTTCACCCGTAGTCATCCCATAGGTTATCACAATCAATGGTTACGTTGACTTCTATTCTTAAAATCTAGCAACATGTCTACCTATTAAGGATCCTACAAATAAAGATCCAACTGGACTTCTACTATCAAAGGAAAACCTACCAACCTTGTTAACCGATTTCTTGGTAGGGTAGTCATTTATCGATGGTTTGGTAGAATAATGTCTTCTGATGGGTTAGTAAGTCTCCATGTTTGGAAGGATCAATAGGTGTTTGAAAACTGAAGGGCCATCCACTGACCTCGTGTATTGATGGTTTGATGAACTCCTGTCTTCTGATGGCTCAAGATGGGTTGGCTTGAAAAGGTTGTCATGCATGTTTTTGTTGCCAATACAACTAAGCATGTGCCTCACGGCACGTGTTAGGGGTCCTTGGGGTGCAAGTAAATATAAATCATGGGTGACTCAAGTACCGGATCGTTAGCTACAAATACAAGCCCACTTGATAAGTGAAAGGGGCTTCACATCAGAAGAAAAAGTGTTTCCACCATCCACATCTTCATCAACCTTCATATGAGAGACTAAGGTTCTTTCATTGACTTGTAGTGACTGAGGAAGAGATTCCAAGGTTCCTCCCACCTCTGCTTCACCATAAACTCTTCTGAAGACCTTCTTTTAGATAGGAAGGGCTTATGGAGCTATTGTCAACTAACCATCATCGTCTCTAGAGGAGATAGAGTTCTTCATTGAGCCCTAGTACCCTTTCATGGTTATTGTTATTGTATTTTATTCCTTCTTCTTCCCCTATCTCATGTGTTTGTCATTGTTCATCCATCCATCTATCATTTCTTTTTTTCACTTGTAAATCCAAATTGTCACTCACCATCATGAGTGGATAAATGATTTTTTTAGAATATATACTCTTAGCAATACTTATCTTCATACTCTTGTTCTTTATTGCTTCACATGCATGATTAGCTACCACTTTGTGTCAATGGATCACTAATACCTCAATACAGTAGTATTACATTATATCTGGAGTTATGAGTATCTCTAATGCATGATACTATTGAATTTATATAGCTAATGATTATATGATTATTTTATCAATTGTATGCTTGCTAACTTGATAGATAAAGATAGTCTTATGATATAGATTGATCCTAATCTCAAGATAGGAGGGAATATACAAATGATGATTGCTTGTAAACTATTCTATGTGTATATAATGGGTTTGAGTATTACATGTTGGTGAGAGACCTTAGAAGGTGAAGCATAGTCCAAGTTCTATCCATCTTTAATCTAAACATATCTAAAGATCCAGTCTCATTCTTGCTTTGTTAGTATAGTTTTACATAATTTTGTTCTATACTTCTTTGTTTGGATACCATCATTCCTAAAGTGACACATTTATCTCCCTTCGGTTAGGCATAACTAAGCCAAGGTCTTACATCTTAAGAACCTTCAACCCTTATCCCTAATTGCGACACTTTTTACTACACAAGGCCCCCTATTATCGTTGTGGGCATCAAATTATCACACATATATAAAGTCTGATTACTCAGGATCCATATACACAAAATTTTTGGTGACCAAATTTTGGCTCTATTTGCGGGGACAAGGGAAATCAACATTGCTAAGGATTTGAGGCTGACTTAGCATACATCAATGCCTTCAACTTTGTAATATACATAACTACACATTTTTAGAACCAATTACAGTATACATCCTGAAAACCTCATGTCATATGTCTAGTTTCTAACGTGGACTATATGACTAATTTTTGGATGTCTAGTGTCAATTAGATCTCATTCCTTTCGAAACAAGAACCATACCTCCCAGAAGAGCCATTTTGTTGGAAATGGGAATGGAGAAGATTTTCACAATGAGAAACCACATGGAAATGAGAAGGGGGAAGCATTCCATGAGATGGAAGATCATGTACTTCATCCAATAATCAAGGATTATGATAGAGGACCATCTCTCTGATCTTTGTCTACAACACAAGCAAATGAAACAAGAAACCTTGTTATTCTGCCAAGGTTCAATGTTGCAAACTTTGAATTGAAGCCCTCCCTCATTAGCTTGATACATCAAACAACCTTTGGTGGAAGCTCATTGGAACAGAATGCTTATCACCACGTAGGTGCCTTAAAAAATAGATGTTATACCCTTAAGATGAACAAAGTCCCTCATGAGGCCTTCTAATATAAGGGCTTCAACTTTTCTCTGAGAGACAAAATCATCATGTGGTATCTTTCTCTAAAGGACATGAGTGTCTGTGTTTGGGAAACACTTGATGATTTGTTCATCACCGAATTATACTCCATTGAGAAAACTTTGTGCTGCAAAATAAGATCACCAATTTCATGTGGAATTCTAGTGAAAACTTGTGTGAAGATTGGGAAAGATACAAGGAATACTAGAGGGACTTCCCTCACCAAGATTTTGGTAAAGGATACTTAGTGAACACCTTTTGTGATGGGTTAACCAAAATTTATAGAGCTTCCTACAGTGTTGCAACTGGAAGTGACATTTTTTTGGGGGGGGGCAAAAAAAATCAAAGAAGATAATTGATCATATGGTTGCACTACAAGCTAGCTTGAGTTATGAAAGAGGACCAACTAGTACCATCTTCAGTTAGGGAACCATTGTTGAATCCATGGTGCTGGAAGCTCTTACAACCAAGATTGATAAGATGGCCACAAACGTTCGTACAATGAAAGATAGCACCTATAAAGGAAAAAATCACGTTGGAACAGTGATGACATGTGTAACATGCAGAGAAGGTGGCCGTGGTGGCAACCATTGCATCTACACTCATGAAGAGGATAATAACCAAGTTGAAACATTGTACGAACGTTTGCTAGGATTCTCCTAGGGAGACAAGAACATTGCTAAAAAAATTGCACGAGCTGAATATTTCAAAAAACCCACCCCAAAGGACACCTGATTTTGGGAGAGGTGGTGGATCATTGGGGTTCACTCAGAACACTAATTATCAACATAACATGATCAATTTCCAAGGGAAAATTCAAAATCAAGAGCAGAATAAAATCTTGTAGGTCAAAACCAAGTATAGAACCAACCACAGCCAAATATGGACTGAAATGTTTGAGTTCACAAAGTGGCAAGCATATATCAATGACAAACTCGATCAAAATGTAACTAGCAACAAAAACCTACTAAATATTGTGCAATCATGGATGGGGAGTATAACTGGGTAGATAGTTGATTTGCAGGTTCATAAGAAGATAATTGGCCAACAAGTAGCAAATTTGTCCAAACTAATAAAAAACCCTCAGGGAATAATCCCATTAATGATTGAGCATAATCCTAGAGTCCATGTGACTACAAAGATAGACAAGCTTAGGTCACACACTATTCTAGAGAAACCAGCATTATAAAGATTCCTAAGAAGATGAAGTTAAAAGATAATGTAAGGGAAAGAAGTGAGTAAAAGATAAACAACTCAAAAATGTTGAAGAAGTTATTCCTAAAATGGATCCTTATGTGCCAAGAATACCTTTTCTGTATAATCTCATAAAATCATCTTAAAAAATTGTAAGAGAAGTTTATTGAAGTTGTGAAGAAACTCCATCTTGACATCCCTTTCTTGGATGTCGTTGAAGAAGTGCCAATGTACAAATTTCTTCAAGGATTTAGTTACTAAGAGAAGGTGGGGTGATGAAGTTGAAATAGTAAAGCTTTCTAACATGTCTAACGATATGTGCAAGCCAAAATGCTGACCAAAAAAAGGATCCTAAAGGTTTCACAATCCCATTCAATGTGGGATACAATAAGGAAAGAAACTTCTAACTATATTTGGGTGCAAGCATCAAGGTGATAATGCTCACCTTAGCCCAAATACTTGGTATAACCAGCATAGTTAAGACCAGGATGAAAATCCAACTTGCGGGATCACATATTCACCAAATGTGTATGAGTTATGGAGGATGTGCCCATCATACTAGCAAGGTTTTTCGTCCTGTGTGATATAGTCATGATTGACATTGTTGAGGATCCAACTTGTCCCATGATATTTGGAAGACCCTACCTTTCTATAGAAAGATCTTTTATTGATGTTAAAGTCAAAATTGTCACGATTATAGTTAGGAATGACCATATCAATTTCAAAGTCCAAGATCCATTGAGGGGTATGTCCCTATTTGAGTCGGTTTACTTCATTGATAATTATAATAACCTTTATAAGGAGGTACAAGAATAGAATTATATTGTAGATACTTTTATGAGATATTTAACTAACCAAGGTCTGAATGTGGAAGATTCAAAAGTAGTTCCAATTCTTGATTACATGGATTGAGAAAAAAGTGATTTGAAGCTAAAGAAAGAAAGTCATCAAGATGATAAATTATGCCTCCATTGAGAGGACACCTAAGGAAAAGGAGACCCCAAACCCCAAATAGGAGCTGAGACCTTTACCAGAAGATATGAAATGTGAATTTCTTGATAATGAAGTATGCAATCCTATGAATATGAGCTCTAATATATCCAAGGAGCAATAACAAAAACTTCTTACCAAGATTAAGATAAGGAGAATAGATATAGTATATTCTATTGATGACATTGAAGGTCTAAACCCTACCAACTGCATGTAGAGCATTCACCTTGAATCTAATGTAAAACATTTAGCCCAAGGGAAAAGAAGATTGAAATATAACTTAAGAGAGGTGGTTAAGAAAGAGGTTAGATGCAGGAATCTGTTATCCTATCAGAGTTAGAAAATGGATAAGCCCAGTCCAGGTTGTGCAAAAGAAAGGGGATATGACAGTAATCAAGGGAGATAACGGTGATGAAATCACTACCAAAACCATCACTATACGGTGAATGTGCATTGATTATAGAGAGCTTAATATGGCTATGAATAAATACCATTTTCCCCTCCCTTTCATTGATAGAGTCCTAGAGTGTCTGCTCACCATTCATATTTCTATCATCTTGATAGTTAATTTGGATCTTATCAAGTGCCAATACACTCAGACAACCTAGAGAAGACTACCTTCACCTTCTTGTATGGTATTTATGCTTTAGGCATATACCATTTGTCCTCTACAACACACCAGTGAAAATTCAAGGGTGCATTATATCCAGTTCTCTTATTTCCTGGAAGAGATGATAGAGGTCTTTATGGATGACTTCTTTGTGTACAACACAACATTTGATAATAGTTTGAAGAATATATCTATGGTTTTAAAAGGATGTGAGGAGAACCATTTCATTCTGAATTGGGAAAAATGCCACTTCATGGTACAAGAAGCGTTGTTCTTGGACATAAAGTTTTTTAGAAAGAGATTGCGGTTGATTTGAGAAAAGGCAAAGCTATAGCAAATTGCCACCTCCCAAGTTGGTAGTGGGAGTTTGAAGCTTATTGGCGCATGTAGATTGTTATAGGTGCTTCATTAAAGACTTCTCAAAGAATTCAAATTAAGCCATAGTGTAGCTTTCTGGTGGATGTTGTTTTATATTTAAATGGGAATTGCCTTAAAGATATCAAAATTTAAAAACATGCTTATTGCCACACCTATTATCCAAGCTCTAGACTAGACCATCTCGTTCAAGATAATGTGTGATGTGATGACTATGTGGTAGGAGTTATCCTAAGGAAAAATAAAGATAAAAATAACTACGTCATCTATAATGCAAGAAAGACCCTAGATGAAGCTCAAGTCAACTATACGAGTACATAAAAGGAAATGTTGGCAATTGTTTACGCTTTTGACAGGTTCATGTCTTATCTAATTGGATCTAAGGTTATTGTGTATACTAATTGTAGAGAAATAATTTTTTTAATGACAAAGAAGGACACCAAGTGGAGACTATTAATATGAGCACTCCCCTTGGTGGAGTTTGACCACAAAACTGTTGACAAGAAGGGTACAATGAATGTGGTAGATAATCAATTGTCTAGAATCACTATAGGGGAGAATAACTTCGTGACTATCAATGAATACTACCCCAACAAAGCCCTCACATTGGTGTAGACTATTGATCATGTCATACCTTGGTAAACAGACATCTAGAACTATCTATCCTGTCAATAGTTACTCCCAGACATAATGCACAATGAGAAGATGAAGCTCTTTTTTGACCTAAATACTATCAGGAAGATCCTTAGTGTTTGATAAGTATGCTCATAATCTCTGTAGAAGATGTATTCCCAAATAGGAAGTGCCAAAAATCCTCTATGAATTCCATTCTTCACCTAATGACGGGCACTTGGGTGGTGAGAGAATAATCACAAAGATTCTTCAAAATTGATTTTGTTGACCTTCCATTTTCAAAGATGTTCATGCCTATGTCAAGTCATGTAACAAATGACAAAGAGCTGGGAACATATTAATGCACAATGATATGCCCCTTTTTGAATGGATAGAAGTAAAAAATTTCAATGCTTGGGGACTAACTATATGGCCCTCTTCCCCTCCTTATGGAAATCAGTATATCCTGGTGCTATTGACTATGTCTCCAAGTGGGAAAAACGTGTGGCAACCCCCACTGGTGATAATAAAGGCGTACTTAGCCTCTTCGATAAAACCATTTTCCCTTAATATGGGGTGTGATGCACCATTGTTAGTGATGGGGGATCCTATTTTGGGGATAAATAGTTTGAATCATTGCTTAGTAAGAATGGGGTAGAACACAAGATCTCCATATGTACCACCCTCAAACATCTGGGCAAGTTGAAGTGTCATATAGACAAATCAAGTAGATCCTTGAAATGACTATAGGAAGAACCAAAAAGATTGGGCTATGAAACTAGATGATTGTCTATGGTCATATTGCACCGCATACAATATCATATAGGGACCACTCCTGATAGACTCATCCATGGAGAAGTGTGTCATCTCTTAGTGGATATTGAGGCATTATGGGATATCAAGTTCCTGAACATGGACCCTGATATGGCAGGAAAGAATGGATTCTTGCAACCACAGGAGCTTGAGGAGATAAGGCTACATGCCTATGGGAATGCCCACACTTATAAATAAAGAACCAAGTTGTGGCATGATGTCCACCTATCCAGAAAAGATGTCAATGAGAGGAGTAAAGTCCTCCTATTCAATTCTAACATAGGGTTGTTCCTCAGAAAGATAAAGTCGTGATGGCATGGTCCATTCATTATAATAAAGATATACCCATAAGGAATGATGGAGTTATTCAGTGAGAAATCTTGTACTTTTCCAATAAATGTACATAGAGATAAAAGATATTACAAATTCAATGCATTTACTATGAGAGATGAGATAGAACTTGAAGAATCAATTCCAGCACCCGACTAACATTTGAGATGACCACAGAGAAAGTCAAGCTAAAGATTATAAAATAGCACTTATTGGAAGTCAACCCAAGGAATTCTAAACCTTTCTATAATTTCAAATTATAGTTTCTATAATTTCTTCTTTACTCCTAATCTGGCTATATTTTATTTTTTTTGTTTTCCATATTTTGTTTTCTTACTAGTTTATTGTGTTAAAACTTTATTTTGATAATTTTAGTGTAAAAAGAATAAAATTGGCCTTATTTCAAAGCATACTGATAGAGATGAGCTATCAAGACCCACAGTGTCTAAAGATCTTTGTTGAGTCAGCATGACAATAAAGCTCATCTTCTCCATAAACGAGGAGCTTTTAGAGTGACAAGACAACTGAATCTAGTTGCAGCAACATGAGACACCTCAATAGCTAGCTTGATGATAATAAGTTCTTTGCTCTCTTGAGTATTTTCTTTCTTCAAACCGTTGGTACTCACCTCTTATGGAAGCCTTCATAAGGCAGAAAACTCAATTCAATGTTGCAAGAACCATGATTCCTTCCATTTTGGTTTTGCATTCTTAAAACCATCTACTTATTACCTTGTCTGCCATTGGTTGTTGAAACCAACTCTTTTCCTTCAATATGCACAACTAATAGTCAATAGTTATCTCATCCTTTGGTTTTATGACATTTTCATTTTGTTGATCCCTGACCTTTGGTTGACAAAACCATCCATTTATGAAACTCTCACATTCCTTTGATTTTCATTTCCTTTGATATTTTTGGTTGACTGAGCAATTGTGACCATAACCATATGTTTTGAGAAATCATCAGTCTCCAGGACCCAACCTATTAACCATCAATTTCCATAGCTTTTTTGTTAGTATCCAAGGTCTGAAATTCCCATGGTTTGTACTGACCTCTTTCCATTTATTTCAAACTTATTACTTGCTAAATACCAATCATCTTGTTCCCTCATATGGTAGTGTTATCATCTACCCTAACATTTTGCACAATAAATAATTATATCTACATTACAACCTAGTTAATATGGTAGGTAATATAGATAACCAAAGGGCACACATTTCACTAGAATTGGCTAATATCATGAGAGAGAGATGCCATCAGGTAACAACTAAGAGAACACAAGATGAACAAGGTGGAGAGGTTGAAAGATGAAGCAGACCTAGTATTTAGAAATCCATGGGGACGCTACCCTAGAAAGTAGGAAAGAAATTTTCAATTTAGATCGACTAAAATGTCTTTAGGAGACAATCTGTGCGAATTCCTCAAACCTTACATCATCCAAAGGGACTAGGACATCTAAATATACACCCTTGAGGACATAGGCCAAGCTAAAAGAGGAAGGTGATCCACCCCTTCCCAAGTGGAAGCGGATATAAGTCATGTAGACCAACAAAAGTGGGAGATTAAGAAGACTATCTAGGAATAACAGGTATAAGAACGACAACATCTCAAGCTTCTACAGCTACGCACACATCTATAATTGTTCCCTACCTTCCTCGAACAGTAGTTGTCTCCACAACTTCTCATACAAAGGATGATGCATATAAGAAGTGCTAGGATAACATGTTTAGTAGAATGACTTTCAAGGCAACCAGATATGATTGTGTGGACACTCTGAAGAAGCTGGGGCAACATATACAAACTCTATTTTAACAATATATCCTACAAAATATTCACTCTCGAGTTGATGTCCCCTCTAAAGAAATTGTTTGTTTTGAATAAAGAGTCTAAGGAGTCCAGAGGGAACTTCAATCTTGTAGTCTGGGATCAAGAAAGATTACATTTGACTGAGAAGTAAGGGGTGACAAAGAAATATGAGATTTCTCCATAAACAAAACATGGAAGAGGCTTTCAAGAGAGGGTGAATATTAATTCTAGACAATCTAAAGCCACTCAGATGCACTCATGCTTAATGTGCATAATAAAAAAATCTTCTCCAATGAACTAATTTTTCTGGTCATACACTGGCAATATCACTAGAATGGATCTCCACATTTTTTGGAGCATTTTAGAGAAGAGGTCGGTCAACATTGGAAATTTTTTGATTGATAGACTAGAAACAACAATTGGACCTAAAGGCTCATGACATTCTAGCATGGGAGTCTTGTGACTTACATCATGCACAGGTTGGGTCATGAAAAGGAACTCAAACACTTACCAAGTCCAAAGGGAAAAGATTGATAGACGCCAAATATTTAATGTCTACAAATGTATTGTCCAGAAAGAAGGATAAATACGTATATTGGTTTAAAAGAATGAATGACATGTTCTCTCATCTCAAAATGAGCACAATATTTGATGGAATTAACAACAGACAAACCTATCATTGGCAGTCATCAACCCAAGATCCAGTGGGTCTGACAACGCAGGTGAATCTGGCAGCACACAAATCTACCAAAAGAATAGTTCACCCATAGGCATCCTATCAGTTGTTAGAATTAATTGAGTAAGTAATGAGTTAATGAGTAAGTCAAGATAACTCCAAGTTTTGAATGGATAATATCAATATTGGTAACCTTGGTGAATAAATCAAGAAAATATTTGGAATAAAAGAAATAGATGTGTATCCTCCTCCTTTCAATCCCAAATTTGGTAAATTATTAGAAGAGGTTAATGTGAAGGTTATCCTAAAATTTAATATCAATCAGATAGTCCTACTGACCTATAGGATTTATAGAAGATTTGTTACACTTTATTATAGTAAGGTAGAAAATGTCCCCTGATATTAGATATACCCAATTCAACACCCAAAGTTCAGATAAGATATACCTTGGGGATGTAATGTATGATATAAGGTTTAATCTCATTCATGATCTGGTAATTGAATGGTTGTCCACTCTTCATCTACCTCCCAACTTGTGACCCCCAAGACTAGAATCTGATTGCAACTCAATCCCACCTCACTCTCTCTCCTCAAGCCATCATTGGCCCTAATCTTTATCATGTGGTCTTAGGAGGGTGAGAGAAGTCCAGTAAACTATTTCTTCACCAATATCTTGACATGTAGAGATAACACCCCAACCACCTGATGAGCTATAACCTAGGGTGAGTAGTTGTTCCCTCTACCCTCAACCTCTCACCTATATAACGTATCCCCGAGAAAGGTCATGACTCTCACCACCCAGAGAAGTCTCAAATTGCTCACAAAATTCCTCGAGACTCACCAGCAATAAACACCACCAACTCTGATGACTATCAACCATGCCCCCTATACCTGACCACCTCTGACCAATTAGCTTGTCTTGACAAACCCTGACAGATCCATGAAGGCATACATACCTCAAATGGTCATTCCACCTAGTGAGGAGTCACCCCAATCAATTAGTCTTCATCTTCTTCCCCGATAATGGTCAGGAAAATCTTGGCTTCCCCAAGAATAGTGGAAACCATCAGTCACTCGTAGACATGTACTAGACCTTCTCCAATCTTCATGGACCTATAAATAGAGTTAATTCTCCACCCTCCATCCATCCTTTGTATTCCTTGTACTACTATATATAACCCAAACTTGAGTTCACACCACCCACTTCTCTCTACAAGCTAGGAAGCTCAACATCTTTGTTAAGGGCATGAGGAGGTATTCTAGCATACCATGGCACCTTGCAGGGGCCAGGGGCAAGAGTCAACCATGGGGTTGGTTGTCATGGATGTTGATGCAATCTACTTGCAGAGATGCATAATCTCAGGGCTAATGTTACCCTTTTGTCCATGTACATGTAACAATGTAATCAATTTCACATGGAAAAAGTGGCATATTACCCTTCTCAAAGAGATGACCTGCATGGCACTCTAAGTGGATGGGTCACCATCCCATTCTGCAGACATAGTCTCATGTAGTTAATCTAGATAATATGATAATTTCCTATGTGGCTATTAGTAACTAGTATGTTTATGCTTATTTTGAGAATAATGTAGAAAGTGAATGCTAGATCTGATGATAGACATATCATATATCATTTTTATCAAGAATATTAGTAAAGTATGTATAAAATATAATCATAGCCTAGTTATTATCATAGTGAAAACGTATAGCTAATATCAGAACATAGGGTGATGGGTATATACAAATCCTAGATTTGATGATTGATATGTTGAAAACATTAAATACATGTACTTTGATACATAAAGTGATATTTATAAATGATAATGATGATGGTTATTGTGTATATTAGGATTAATTAGGTTATCGGGTGAAATATATGTCAATTAGGGTTTCAAGACCTAACCTTAATATAAAACTATACATGAACCCTAGACTAGACCCTGATTTGTATTATAGAGATACATGGTGACACTTTAGGGTTGTATGTAATTTGAGATTATCTTGAATTTCTTGTACATGATATGATTGATTAGATTCATTCCAAACGTACTTGAGTATACTACATGGATTCTATATGACAAAGGTATGCAGTTATTTATGACATACATTGTCTTTGATATTTTTCCAAGGATTTATGGATGATTGAACCGTGTGATAAATTTCTTAAATGTTTATTTAATACAAATTCATTATAATGTCAATATGAGTATCAAATAATGAAATGACAAGATATTATAAAGCCAGGGTTAGATCTACCCAAGGGGAGTTCACACAAGTCCAATGATGAACATAGAAGTGAATACACCTAAGGTATGACAAGCATGGGTTAGAATAAAAAAAAGTACAAGTTCATATATGCAGTTATTTGTGTTGAGTTTTCAAGATGTTGGACACAAAAAAATAATAAGAAATAGAATATTCCCTTTATACTCAATTGTAGAATATGTCATATCTATAGAATGTTGGTGAACAAAAGACATAAGAAGGGACAAAGGTGATACCTTTTCTCACACTAGTTGTCCAACAACTAGACACATTTTATTTCAGTGAAGAATACAATCTTCTAGATCCATATTCAGAATGGCCACTATGAAATCTAGATAGATAAAAAGAAGAAGATATGGATTTGCCACCAAGATGCTTGCTTCACGGTTCTCTTCTTATAGAATAGTTTCTCCAAGCCTTTGTGTGTGTTGTCATGGCCTCTACTTCATGCACATGTATGAGGGAAAATGTTGTACACCACTATGGCCACTAAGTAAAAGAGGAACACGATTTTTCAGAATGTTATCCAGAACTCCCTTTCTTCTCCTATCCTGGATAGCAGCCCTGTGAATTCTCTCTCCTAGAGAGAAGTTTGACGACCAACTTGTCTCACAAGTTGTATCAAAAGATATGTCTAACCCTTTGGGGTGTGTCCACTTTATATAGTAGATTCATGGGTTTGGAAAAACCTAATTCAAACCCTTTCCTAATTGCAATCCCAAGAATAGTTTAATTTTGAAAAACTTAGACTGAATTGTCACTGTCCAACCATGTTTCCTGATCAGTCGACCATAGTCCCTGATCTCTCAATGGTGTTTGTTGATCGGTCGATTAGGTAGTTCAGATCCAAATATGAGTTGCTTTCCTATTGTAGACATTTCCTATAACATTGTGATCACCCGATTAGGTTGTCTATTTGTCCAATCACACCAATCTAGTAGAAAACTCAATCAACCAATTAGCATTCAATTGATTTATTGACCCAATCAATTGGATTGAATGATCAAACATTTTGTTCACCTGATCAGAATGTTAATCGACATGTTTATGATTTCAAACCATTCTAATCATATTTTTACTTTGAATTTTAATTTCTGTATGCATCCTTATATGGTTGGCCTTGTAGGTTACTAATTACATCGGTAGTGATGTTTAAAACAATGCAAGAAAAGATTGGTGTTTAGCCACATATCATTGCCACCCAAGTAGTAGAAATGGATCTGAGAACAACTTCAACCCGTAAAGTTATCAATGTTTCCATGACCATATAAACTTTTTTCACATATATCCAAATTGGAACTTAGGCATAGAATGTCGTCCTCATAACATTCAATATATGTTCCTTGAACTGGAGCAAACTATTTGAGATTATGTGAGCTCAATATCACATATTGACTCACATGAGCATGGCCATGCATATCAGAGTCTCGCTTATCAAATGGTCATAGATATCACTCCGAAGGAGGCACAAATTCCATCTACATCACTCACAGTGTGTCCCATGTGTCACAGTTCTCCCAATCACCACCTTTATGGAAACTCTTATTTTGTTGCACATTGGAATAGTGTCAAAGTATACAAAACAACAATTGGTACTACAGTGCCTTCAAGTCTACGGATCACAATCACCATTGTCATATTGAGATATGACTCTAAAATGTCTATACATGACTTCCATGTGTCAATATTGAGGTGGGTCCGTCTAGTACAACTTGTTCTCCAAAAATTACCCATGTATCTAAGTTGATGTCCAATATCAAGACTAAAGAGACATAGGCATCAATCACTATACATGCTAGTCTTATGTATTGTTGTTATCTTATATGCTCCATAGTAACAAATGGCTAGGCACATAACATGAATGAATACTCTTATTAATCTTATGGTCTCAAGTTTAGGTCATTAGCCTAAACCATATGTCATCAATTCAAAACATTATTAGGACATGATTAGGTTTATTCATTATCTCAATATTGAAACAAACATAATAAGTGGAATTGCCTATTATTGATAACCAAATCAAGTACAAAATATCCTTATAATCGTTACATGATGGATTTAAGGGCATATAACCAACATTCTCCAACTTACACTAGAGTCAATCACTCATGAACCTAAGTCCAATTGATTTAACATGACCATCATGTTTCCACTATGAAAGTGTTTTAGTTAAAGTATTAGAAGTGTTGCATTTTGTTGGTATTATGAAAATATTTGTCTCCTTGTATGATCTCTAGTATTAGATGATAACTCCTGAGTACATTCTTGGAATTATAATGCAATCTAGGTTCCTTATCTTGGGCACTAGCTCCATTGTTATTTCAATAAATCTCTATTGTGTCTTCAATGTTTGGAACCACCCCAAGTTCACTAATGAACTTATTGATCCATACTACTTCCTTTGTTTCACTAGAGGTAGAAATGTACTCGACCTCTATTTTATAATCAACCATTGTTTTGTTCCTTGGGACTTTTTCCAGCTTATAGCTTGAGCATTTAGGAAAAATATGAATCCAAAATGTGATCGACAACCATTCTTGTCAGTATGGAATCTTCCATCGGTGTAACCTTTTGGCATTTCCAGATTGTGATCGATAAGCATTTAGTTTCACATTTTCAAGCTACCTACCATGAGGAGCTATCTTAAGTAATTGATTTTGTATTGAGAATGGGGTGATAGATCAAAATTGCATTTCTAGTTGGAAGTTTCTCACTTTTTAGTTGTTTCCTTTATATCTCTTATGGGATTGTACTTATAACCATAAAATCTACACATTGCACATGAAACTCCTAATAACGCATGTGTCTACATGATGGGTGCCAACACTAATGTTCCAACCTAGGATGAGCAACGAGGTGTTAATAGTTGTGCAAAAACATTGTATTGTTGGATGTATACATGCATTGAGGACAAACCCCTCATAGCACTAACAACCACATGTTACTAGTGTGATTGTGAGGTATATCTGGTGTGGTACTCACATCTAGAATAATGTGGGTTACATTACACGAGTGTCATCATACCATAGAGAATCTCAGGAACATACCTCCTACATAGGTTATGTTTTGAGTGAGGACACAAATCACATTTAATGGATAAGGCAAGAGATCCTTATCTTCGTTTATAGTTTTTAGATTGTTGAATTTTAATGCCTTGCATAAGATTGTTCATTTCCTATTAATATGCTCATATTTTTTTCAAAACAACTCGATTATTACACACAAAACTGAAATACAATCAAAAGTTTTCCAAATATAGTAGTTTACTTCAAGTTGTTAGGATGCCCAAAATTATCTCAGACAACTTATCAATTTTTCATAGCTTGTACAATAATGTTCATTCGCCAACATTAATCCTTGACAAACCATCAAATGTCCTTCAAATTGCATCTTTCAGGTAACGTACTTATGCCAAAAGGCTGCCAAAATTTGACCTCACCTATCAAGATCCTCTACATGAGAACCTTCAAATGATCTTCTAACCCAATTCATGTCAAACAGATGCCCACCTTTTGGCTCACCATTCAAGACTTACAAAAATACAAGTATTATCCAAGTAGTAAATGTGAATCTATATTTTATGTTGATATAAATATCAAAGTCTCTTGGTACCTACCATAATAATGTCAAAACATGTTCACATCAAAGATCCAACTAATATCATAACATTTCCATTATATATATATATATATATATATATATATATATATATATATACATATGTTGAAATATTGTCCATATCAATCCATACATGTAGGATTGAGAACACAAGAACATCTAGGATGGATTCCCAAATTAAAACCATTTTTTCATCAATAAATTGAAAATTTAATATGTTGACCTTATGTTAAAGGATTTCTAAATTCAAATCAAGATATTCCTATTCACAACTACTTCATATTATCTTGGGATAATACTAAAAGGTTGATCAAATCATGATATATACACTCCACTCTCTGGATCCACCTTCTTAAATTGGTTTGATGTTGAAAGTCTAACTAATTCTCAAATGTTCCTTGTAGTTATTTTCTCAGGTCTGTATGATTCATCATGCACATTTATGCATGCACATTCACGCCTACACATTAATGATACATGTATATCTACATGATTATGCTTGGGCGCTAGCTTGACCTAGTATACGTCTATATGTATACATGATTTCTCGATATTCAAACTCAACATACAAACATGAGCATCACATATCATATTCTCCAAGTTATGATATAAGTATGATCATTCTTGAATCTTTCATAGCACATTCTCAAGTCTTGCTTTAGGAATGTTGATATGCACATAAGTATTTATTTTTTCATGTGTTGATTTGGGTGATTTCATCCATTTCATTGATTTAAAATTCATACTTTTTTGTTATTTTATCACCAGGGAAGTATATAACCATTTTGCATCAATTATTCTTTTTTTTACATCTTTGAGCATCATTTTATCTATTTTCATGATATGTTTCTTGTTTAAATGTTGGTAAATGAAGTGTCTACACGACAACATTGATAAAGGAAACTTTCATGTTAGTGGCACCAACTCATACACTAAACATTTCCCAAAAATGACAAAGCAATATTCCAAAGTTGGTACAACTAACAATCCATACAGTAACACTAACTCATCACTCAAAAAGTCCTAATAATCAAGTCAGTAACACCAACCTCCCAGATCATGGCACTAACTGTTCCCATGATCAAAAAAGGAACGACAAGGTCAATAGCACCAAATTCCAAACGACACCATAGACTCTGGAGTATTAATGATCAAAGATTTAAGTGATCAAATAAATTTCTAATTTTACCTAAAATAATTTGATCCCCTTAAAACCTAATAAACAAACTTCTTCCAACCCATCTTAGTTTTGATAAAAATGTCAACAAGGGGGAGGATAAGAGGAGGGGACAGACAATGAATGTGAACTTTAGTAACATTGAGCAGTATTTTAACTATGTAAATAGTGTTACATTGTCATTATCTTAGGCAGAAAAGTTCACTATTGAGGCTTATAAGGCTCTATCTTTTTTCCCATGTTTTCTTGTAGCCTGAATTTCTATTGTGATACCATATTCACTAAGATTGGATAATTTTCATTATCTAGTCATCGTGAGTAGGATATTGTGACTCCATATTGATTGATTGACTTTTATTAATTAGTTTTTGTTGATTAGTTTAAATGAAATTAGCATTTGCATCTAGTGTCTATGTTTTGTCACCTTAGATAGTAACTGCATATATTTTACCGCTTTGAAGGGTGTTGTCAGTATAATTTTCATAAATGTGGTTATAGTGTGTTGCAGAATTGGGATAAAACTAGGAGGAAATAATCAAGAGATGGATCTTCAATATTCATCTTAGAATCAGGAATGTGACAAAGTATAGTTTCAACCAAATTGAGTAAGTATCATGCTTGGAAAGAGGGTGTTTCTAACTCTAGATCCCTAATGAAGAGCAATGGTGATTTGTACTAATTGAAAAGTTCTCAATATACATATCATTATGGTGAAAGTAGCTAGCCTAAATGTTTTCATTCATCTTAGTCACAACCCAAAATTTGATTTGTTTTTTTAATTTAATTCTTAGCTTAATGAATCAAGCAAACCAAACCTTTTTTTGGCCTAGCTTATTTGTTTCTCAAAATTACTAGTATCTGGTGCTTATAGTTCCCAAAGTTCGACAACTCAGGACCCATGCCCTATATTACTTGATAATTGTACACTTGTGTTTGCATGCTAGTATTGACAAGTTGAGTTTTGGTATCATTGTTAGAGAACCGGAATTCACTAGAACTACAAGTTCTAGAACTGGCTATTCTAGGCCAGTTTATATTTTCATTTGAAATCATCACAATATTTTTGATATTGCTTTTAGTATTACATGGTTCTAATATTATTCTTGATCTTTTTTAGTTACTAGGCATGGTATAGATCTGCACTACTGATTATAGTGAGTATACACTGCATTCCTCTTCATTCGTCCATATTTTTCCTCTACTAGGAATAGAATAATAATTTGAAATGGATGGTGGTACTGAGGTTATGTTGTTGATGTAGAGGTTGATCCACAACTTGGGAAAGAACAAACCATATTGGATAAGATTCGGGCTTAATTGTAACAACTCAATAAGGCCCATCAACAAGAAGGCATATATATCGATCGCTACAAGCTTGATCGGTCTTATATCACTTTGGAAGTCTCAGTAATTTCTTGTGAGCCCCAAAGAGGTCCCATGAATCATATTAGGAATTGTTGGTGTTGTGATAAGGTAAAGAATAATAGGATATGTGTTGCAAAAAACTTTCTCAATCTCTTCTTATTTCCCTTGATGGATATATCTAAGACGTATCTTAAACGTTTTCCAAGGATTTCTATAGAGACTTGTACTCATATGGTGTATAAGTTCTTTGAGAGATACTTACCGCATAGAAGATGACAAAATTAATAGGGATATCCATAACTCTAAGGAGACACATGATGAATCCTATTTTGAAGCATGGGAGGGATTCCAAGACCTATTGAGAAAATTTCCTCACTAAAATATGTCTAATTATTACCAAGGAAAAATTTGTTACTATGGCCTACATCTCAAGATGAGTACCATGCTTGATTTAATAAGAGGATGTCTCTTTCTCAATAAACCATCCAAATGCAACGAGATCATGAAGAATATGGAAGCCATGAACCAGTCTTGGGGTGATGAGTGTGAGTAGTAAGGGTCATGAAAGTGAACAACAGAGGACAATGAGATGGTTGAATTAAAGTAACTAATGAGTGTCTTGACCAAGCACTTGGGGCCTTACAATACAACACATGTATTAGGAGGAGTAGTGCATGTACACAACATAGCCCAATCACAAAGGGAATGGTCATATTCCCAAGCATAAATATCCATTTTTTCTTGGATGGACCCAAATAATTTTCATCATGATCCTTCCCAACAACAAAAACTCGAGTAGTAGAAAAAACTAGGATACAGAGGACCCAACAGATTGGATAGGTTGGAGGATGATTTTGTCTAGTTCATGATGAAGAGGAATCGTACTTTGACGAGTTACACTGACAAACACAGAATTAGGGCTCTCAAATTAGGAGTGTGGAGACTCAAACTTCATAGTTGTCTACCATGTTTGAATAAGCCAACAAAGTAGGGCTTCCTATGGAACACTGAGGTTTCCCACATTCACCAACATGCAAGGTGTATTTCAATTTACATTGGTAGGGCTTATTCTATTGAGGAGACCCCCCCCAGACCATGCATTGTTCAACCCATGTGAGTCTATGTGCCATAAATTTCATTTCTGAATATCTTGTTGGGAGGGCATAAATACAAAGAATGCACCAGTGAGTACTCCATCACAATAGGAGGAGGAGCTAGAAATAATCAAGGATACACCAGATTCTAATCTAGTAGATGGTGGATCCAAAAAAATTAGGGGAGGAAACCATATAAGAATATTGTATTCCTCCACCCATGCACCCTTATGTAATATTGATGCCTTTGTATAGAAGTCTGGAGTTGGGAAAGAGCAATAATAAATTCCAAAAAAAATGAATATTTTTAGGAAGCTTCATATTAATATTTTGTCATTTTAATCCATTGAGAAGATCCCAACACATGGGAAGTTTATAATGGATACCATCAACAAGAAGAGGAAAATATTAAGTTCGGATGTGGTGAAAATTTTTGAAGTGGTTAGTTCACAGATTCATAGAAGGTTGTCTCCCAAGAAGGAAGACCTGATATGCTTCAATATCCTATGTTCCGGAAGCAAGACATTCAAAATTTCTTTGTCTTATTTGGGTGTCAGCATCAAACTCATGCCCCTCAATACATTCAAGAGTATGGGGTTGAAGGAGCCAAAAAAGACCAATGTGATTATACAATTGGTAGATAAATCTTTTGTTTTACCCTTAAGGATATGTCATGTGCTTGTATAAGTAGAAAAATTCATCAATTTTGTCAACTTTTTAGTGATGGATATGTAGGATAGTCATAGATTTTATTTCTGTTGGGGAGGCCTTTCCAATAATGGATGTGATTGTTTTCATGGGTAAGGGATACCTAACATTCGTCATATGAGATGATAGAGTGTAATTCAAATTGTTAAATATAATCTCATCATGTAAGCATGATAACCTAGGGTGGTGATCTTGATTGAGTTGAGTGTAAGACATAAAACATAGGCATTTTGTGGGAGGCAACCCACCAATTAGGTTTATAGTTTTTGTCTTCATTTTTTGTTCTTTGTTAGATATTTTTATAAGTTGATCTCGATAATATTCATAATTATAGTCATAAGACAGTTTTGATACGAGTAAAGAAAAAAAAATTATCTATTTTTTGAGTGTTCAGAATGACACAAAGTCAATACTACCGACATCATGTAGGTCGTGTAACTTGCATTAGACTAGAAGTGAGTTCTCTAGACTCAAGTGGCATTGAGACCATGATCCATACCACTGACTTAAAGTAGATGATCTATAATAAAACACTAACTTAGAGTCGATGTCGTAACCCTTCTTCCCGTGGCACTAGTTTGTTTTCCAAATGCTACATGAATTATAGATTCCATCTTGGTTGAACCGATCCTGGAGTATATAGCACTAAGATGCTTTTCAATTTCAACAAGAAGGACTATGTTTAAACTCAATGGTACTAATGCCCCTATTGGTAGAACTAATACATGTGGAAAAAAACAATAGTAAGCAGCACATTTCAAGGAAATGTCAACAATTTCATGTCACTGGGATCAATACCAACATCGAGAAGAGGTATTGATGGTCCATATTTTATCAAACAACTGATAGCCACATTCCAAAGTTGATGCAACTGACACCCTATTAGTGACACTGATCGTGGAAAATGAAGCCCTTAGCTATTCTTAAGGAGGAAGAGTTTGAGGAATTGTTTCTTCATTCTGTGATATACACCCTAACCTGAGCTTGTAGGATGCTATCACAGACTTCATTGTGTCAATTTTGCATCTGAAAGTTTTCACCAACCTTAAAAAATCATTGGAATATGTGCTTCCATGCAGATTCAACGCATGCCTAGTCACATCATTACACATGTTCCAATTCATTCACTTTGGTTTTTGACATTGGAGATAACATCAAAATAAATCTTAGTGGGGATGTAGCATTGCTTTTATTTACCTTGACATAATCATCCTGATCATTTCATTTTTATTAATGCATTACTTCTTCCCAAATTTTAGGGTCCATTCCTATAAAATGTAATTTTGGACTTAAACTCTAGAAATGAACTAAAAGTTGAAAGTTTTAGGTTAGTTTAGTTTTATGGTGACATGGTATCAAATTTGTATTTATGAATGTCATCGCCTCAGATAGAACATCCAACATGGAGGCAGACCTAGAAGAAATTAGACTTTAAATATTTAACCCAATACTTTAGACACCCAGAGCAATAATATGGGGCCTTTTGTAGTAAACAAGATCAAACACAAGAACAAGGGTGATAGTTTTTTAGTATGTAATGATTATCTTAGTTACATCAAACTAAAAGGAGATATGAGTGTCCCTCATGGGAAGATGATGTCCAAACAAAAAAACTAGAGAACAAAATACATTTTAGCTATATTAACAAGTAAAAAAAGAACTTAGATCTTTAGATGTTTTGAATAATAATGGATAGAACTTGTATTGGGCTTCACCTTTTAAGGTCTCTCACTAACATGCAATACTCACACCCATTCTATACTTTATCATGGTTTACAATCAATCATCATAGTGTCTATTCCCTCCTCTCTTGAGCTTAGGATAGATCTTGATCATAGAGTATGTCTCTCTTGAGATGGCAAACATATAACTGAAAATACAACCATATGATCATTATCCTTGTCATTCCAACATCTCATGCATTCATGCTGCTCCATAACTCTAGATATAATCTAAAGCTATTCTTTCAAGGTGCTAGTGATCAAACAACACAAGATGGTAGCTAATCATGCAAGTGAAGAAATACAGAATAAGAGCATGGAGATAAACATTTCTAAGAGTATATATTCAGTGGATACTAGTATTTACATGTTGGAAGAACCTTAGTGTCTACTTCCAACCCAAGAAAATGGTTTAGCCACTATAGGTAGTGACTGAAAATATAGATTTACAAGTGAACACATCCATGATGTATGGATGTATGGATGAATGGATGGGTGAAGGTAATGAAAATAATAGGGGGAAGGGAGATGATACAACAAACAATAGCCATTATGGTATTGATGTTGATGATCACCTCCTTCTCCATTGGATCTGAAGATGGTGCATTGGTGACAATGTCTAGAAGTCCCCCTTCTCTTGAAGAGAATCCTTTAGGCCTTGGGGAAGTGTAGATGGTTGACGGAAGACTTGACTCTCATCCTTGGCAACTGACATTCGATGGGACTAGATAGAAAACCAAAGAACTTCATAGTGGAAGCAAAAATGATCTTAATGGAGGCCTTCAGAATCTATTTATAGGCACTCCATGTGTACACGAGGCACCTAGGTGTAGGGTACTTTTAATTCACCCAAGCCTTGAGGCATGTGCTTTGGGGAACATGCTTAAACTATCTATTGTAGTAGTGTCCATTTCTCATTCTTCCTAAGTTGACAGGATTATTTTTTGTCGATATGTGATGTGAATACGCCATCAGACTGTAGCATTGTCAGACGATAGTTGGCTGCTTGGTCTTTAGTCAATGGTTATGACCATCTGCCAGTGCTTGTATTTTGAGCATCGGGCTTGGATCTTTAGGTTCTTTGTTAGCCAATAGACTTCCCACCATCGAGTAATGATGTCATATGGGAATAGGTTGGACCAAGCATGGCCCAGTTGTTGGGTTGATTTCACATTGGGACTCAATTGGTATGAACTTGCCTGGCCATTGGGCTACAATACTATCATTTGATAAATGTCTAATGTCATTAGGTTGCAATATCTTCATTCCATAGTTTCCCAATGGCTCATTGGGCTAGGAGTGAATGCTATTTGTGAGTGATCAATGGGCCTGTTGAGATGAGTCTTTGCTCCATCGATGATAGATGGTATAGAGGAGCCCCACCAATGGGGATCTATAGTTCTCCTGCATAGTTCCCTTGGTTCGTATTATGTAATTCAAGTGTCCATCTAGCTATGACAATCATTGATATTGTTTTAAGTCTTTTTCTCCTACAAAGGTAAAGATATATGAGTAAAGAGGGGAATATTTGTGAACTGCTAATAAAAATGATACTAAGTAATGTAAATCCCAAAGCATTAAGAAAAATGAAGATAAAAAGGCATGCTACATCCACAAAATTGGATGTTATCAACCCCACCCCAAACATAGAGTCTATCTTGTCCTCAAGATAATAAATAGAATCAAAGTATCAAGTGACATCAAAGGGCTTTGTTAATTTAGTAAATTTTTAGCATTGACCTTGTTCTTATGCCATGTTTAGTTCAAGATATCTAACTAACTTCTTATTTTGCTTATTATATATATATCTAGTTTCCTTCTCATAGATTTAGGATTGCATGACATTTTTTTCTGGTACAACCTTATTCTAGTAAGGATGTCTCCTTCGTGAATTTCACTCAAAGCCCCATATCCTAGTTGTACTTGTGCATCAATCTCATTGAATTTAGCTTTCAATCTATTTTTTTACTTTTTTGGGTGGTAAAGAGAGACATATGGGGGTGGGCTAAGGCTGTAGTGTAACATGTCCTTCTTAAGTTTACTCAACCATGAGTACTATTGGAGTGATAGTGTTACTCAACCATCAGTCAGGTTGTAATTTTAGGTGTTTTGTGAGATTTCCCTTGAAAGACAAGTGGGTGATAGTTTTGGCTTCTAGGTTTTACTACCGAGAATTACATATCTACATTTTTGAGCACATATCTACACTAGTTGGGAAAAAACCTTCATCATATTACTTGGGCACAACTCTCGTGTTTTTATCTCTCAGGATTTTATTTTGTTTCATAAGGTTTAGGGCATATAGGGCATATACGATATTTTGGATGTGTGGGTTACCAAGCCTATTTTATCACTAGTGGGAATTGAGAACTAGAAGAGGTGGCTTTTTACTTTTTGTAAGATTTTTGCACTTTCCAACACGTAATATCTTCTACACATGACTTTATTTTCTTTAGTGATTCTATGTGGCTTTGTCATATTTGTGTATCTTTGTGGTTTGTACTTAGCCTTAGAATTATTATATATGAATGTTGTTTTTGCCAAGATATTGATTTCTAAAAGATTTTAGTGGTTTTCATGCAGGAGAGGGAGGAAGATGAAGTATGGGAGAGAGGTTTTTAGGTGTTCTATCAGTCTCTTATTCTCTCTTGATTTCTTGTTTTGAAGGACGTTCTCTTTAATTGGGTAAAATCCCACGTGCACGGTTGGCAATCCATCTCTCGATAGGGATTAGGAAGCCTTCATTATACATGCTAACATGTATTCATTAACCTTTACTATACTCCAAAGGTTGTCTTTTAAGATGTATATTCCATTCCTTTCAAGGACTGAGACTCCAAAGTCATCATCTTCTATTAGCTTCTCCATGAGCAAGTTCAAGCCATCTTGTGATACAATTTCACACACCCACTTGTCAAAGTTGGGGAAAGGGACTATGATAGTCCCAATTTGCCCCTGGAGCACTACTTCTTGAATCTAGGAAGATAGTTTCTTCAGGTTGGTTTGAGAGGACTTCATTATTCATATCCCCCTCCTTTTAGTTAGTCTATAATTACATGTTGTTTTGACTCAATATTCATGATCACTAATTCTTTAGTTGGTTTTGTTGGAGGGGTGTTTCTTTACCTTTAACTAACTGATGATCCTTCATTGGCTTGTCTATTTCTCTATTGCATCGTTGGGCTATTGATTATTCTCTATTTAGTTCTTTGTGGCATCCCATCCTTTCTTCCATGTCGTCACCCCTTATTTCTCTATATGATCCAGCCACAATTCCTTTATGACCTCTCATTGAGGTCACTTTTAAGGAAGGGGTACTCATGTATAGAGTCTATGTGGCACTGCATCTAGAGGCATCATCGGGTCATGGAAGAAATGAATTTCATAGATGATCTCCATAGAGTATAGATCGTGTAGTCCATTTAAATCTTCCATAAAATAGTCTTAGAATGGGATTCCCTTTTTTACATCCTCCATCAACCTTAGCACAATGAAAGCACAATCCTAAGATTCAAGTTGTTCTTGGGAGACTTCTGTGCTTGTCCCAAAGGTTTCCCAATTAGCTTTGTGTTTAAACATCACCTTCTTTATATCTAGCTTGAGCCATATAGGGATCTTCTTGATCTCGTGATCCTTGATATCATGGAAGATCATCGTGTTACACTTCATATTTTTCATGCAACAATTATAGATTACCATTTTCCTTTTATATAGGTTTGGCATAGTAAGAAGTTAGTGATCATGTGTTTTGCAATAGTGTAATAAACATTATTTGTTGTCTACTGATTGCTTCTTGAAGCTCGAGGGTCAGTGGAGAATCATTCTTCTTATCAAAAAGGCATTTGTGAAGGGTTAGAGTTTGGTTGAAGACTGACTAAACCTTCTCAAAGTCCAGGACCTCTTCCAACATAGTCGTGCACAAAGTCTTCAATAAGAGTGTATGCACCTTTACTTTCTTTCTAAAAATCCACCTGAAGTGATCTCATGTCAAACTTCTCCCTTTATTATTGTACTAGATATCTTCTCTAGGAAGTTCGTCACCTAGGATAGTTGCAAGGACGTGAATGTCTCTTTTGGAGATCCTTGACACTTCCATTGTGACCATTCCCCCCATTTTGCAAGGTAGAGTGGAGGCACGGGGTCATGCTTTATGCCTTGAGGTTTATCCTCTCAATAAAAGGGGGAGATTTCTTCAGTAGGGGCATCATTGAAGAAGGAGTTCATTCCCTCTTCATATTCATCAGATGACTTGTCTCATGTCTCCACCTCTACTAATGGTGCTAATAATGTTATGGTTTTAGTTGTTGTTTCCTAGATCTTGAGTTCTTCTTCTACCATCTACTGGTTCCATAACTTGATATGTTGCATCATTTTTTATTAGGGCATCATCAATCAATCTCACTTAACAGAAGGTAAATGTCGCATATATCTACATCAATGCCCATGAGACTTACTATGATGGTGAACAATTTTTCCATAGTTTACATGATGTCATGTTGTAATATCTAATACACAACATCTTTCACAATAACTATATTTTCTCTTAGGCTATCAAGCATGACTTTGTTGAATTTTGCATGCTCAGGCACAACTGTTTAAGGTGGTGGGGTTTGGATTTATTGTGGATGAGGATAATATTTTATTATAGATCACATAGGGACATCCTTTTCCTATTGTTGTTCTTTTACTATTTCATCGTCCATTGGTGGGTAGAGTTGTGTTTTTTCATGGGAGCTTCAGGTTTTCTTTCTTTTTTTGGAGTTTAAGGTTGTTGCTCTGCTTTCCTACTGGATGGTGGCATGGATGGACAAAAGGGGCAGATGACTGGGATGGGATAATTCTATGATTTAATCTTTTTTTTGCATGTTTCTCATCATTTCATCGCCACTCATCCTCTAGTTACTTCAAGAATTCACCTCGTGCATGTTGCATCTCATTTCTCTCTCCAAAGTTGTGCCAATTTTACATCCATTTTTGCCATGTTATGCATCATCTAGCATTGATAGTCCACCATATCCTTCATAAATTGTGGTACATTAGCAATTGTTTTGTCTATTGTGTCTACCTACATGGTTAGCATATGTAGGCTAGATGGTAGATAAGAAAATTTATAGGAGGAGTTAAAAAAATTCTCATGCATGATATTGAATTGACGTCTTAGCTCTTCCTTGAGATTGGGCAGACTTGAGTGTTTTTGCAAAGACATAGTTTTCTTTGTTGTTGTGACTTTTTTCTATGAGGCAGGTTCAGGTTCAGCCTGTGGCAGACTTGGTGTAGCTTTTTGGATCTTCTCTATCATTAGAATAGCCTCTACCTTGCTCGATTTGACTTCTTCCTCAAGCCTACTGTGTTGGTCAGTATCTAGATCCTCATGTTGGTTTTGTGTTAATAGTAGATATTCACCACCTATTTGGGATCCCTTGTCTCCCTTTAGTTGCTTATCTTTATCTATGGCTTCGTCATTGCATGTATCAAGGTCTTTTTTGACATTTTAAACAATGTCATTAGCCTTTTCTTTATCAGTTGCTACCACATCTTTCTCTACTCCTACTGACATTGTGACTTGGTATTGCTCGACACTCATAATCTTCTTAGCATGTGGCCCTTTTGGGATAGCCATGTAGATCTTGAACTTCATCTTTCTTTTCATTTTAATTTGTAAATTTTCTTGGCTTCAGTCTCTTTTCATCCACTACCTGTTGTACTTGTCTCATTCGGCTGCATTGATACAATGCATATCATTTTCAGAATGTCCCCAATAGAAAAGTTGAGCTTATCATAATCACAGTTTCTCATCGTCAGAAGAGGTAGTAGGTTGTTTGTCTATGCAAACTTGTATTAATACTTCTCTCCCTTCTTGGGTATCACTGACATGCAGAGTAGGTAGTTTAGGTCTACAAATTTTTCTCCCTTACTCTCTGTGAAGTTCCTCAGTAGATGGGGGTATTTCAGGTGAAAGCCTATCACTGTGTTCAAAACTCCCATACATAATCACCCAATGTTAATTTCTTGATTAATAATCACCCAATGTTAATTTTTTGATTCATAATATTGCGTCTGGCTAGAGTATCTTGGCTGGTAAGAGTTTGGTAAGTTGCAATGAAGGAATCGAGTTCGAACTGGGCCAAAAGGCACTCTGTGAATGACATTTCACACTGATTGGGCGTAGGAGGGGTGACTGGACCACACCCTCTCATACCTCAAGAGTTTAAAATGCTCTAATAGTGGCCTTGCCTAGGGTGAGTTCTCTCATAAATCAAAAAAATATTCATAATATCCTGATGTTTATGTCAAGATCACTAGAAAAAATAATTTCTCAATTAATAATCATCCAATATTAATGGGTTTCTTATCTAGTATTCTCTAGATGATGAACAAGTTTTCTCTGGTCATTCTTCCTGTGTCAAATATTGTGAATATTGCATATCCTACTATCTTTTAAATTACTTGCATGATTCTAAAGTTCATTTGGGATGCTTTGCAACTGCCATGTTTATGCTTGGACTCTCCTTTCAACATCTTTCAAACTTTATTGCTATTGAACTACCTCACCTCTTTGTCACATCTACCTGTGTCGGAGGTGGTGAATTGTTTGCATGTCTCATAAAATATTTGATTCAGCATACCCTCTATTAAGATATGTTCTTTTCTGAACATGCATATGGAAAGTTTGAGGCTCACTCGGGTCCCTCTTTCTCATTTTCTTCTAATGGGCTTTCTAGAGTGAGATCACTATAGGATCATTGGAGATATGTGCAGGGGAAGAAAACATTAACATAACATAGCATTTTCTTAACCCTATCGTATATCCCCAACTTCTTGAGGATCCTTTCACATGCATATGTTGTTGCTCTACAAGTTCTATTCTTCACAAATAAGTTGTATTTGATCTAATGTTCTTTATCTCTAGGTTAAAACTTGTTCTTATGTTGCCAGGTGGACACTATTGTTGTGGGTGGTACAGTTGTTGTCATAGGAGTTGCAGGTTCAATAGTACTTGTCACCTCTTTAGCAGGCTCAGTAGGGGATGTTGGTTCAATTGTATCCTCATGTGTCATATGTTGCAATTTTGTTCATTGGCCTTGGCTTCTGATCCAACTTTCTTTCCAGCCCTAGTTCTCTTCTTTATTGGGATTTAGAGGGTGTCTTGACTGCTTCCTCTTCTTCTTTCCCTCCATCTCTAATGGTACATACTTTGAGGAGATGGAGGTTGTTTCCCTTTCTCCTTCTGATTGTGAGGGTACATATTCTAGTAGATTCATTAAGCAATCTTGCTCCAATTGCATTTGTATGTGCTCTATGGAGATTACCTTGTTTGCATCTAAGTATTTGTTGATCCTCATGAGTAATTTTTTAGTGTCCTCCCTTGATGCAACTTTTGGATCTTATGAGTCAAAGTTTGAAGCAGACATCATGAGTACTAGTTGCAATAGGTAGACATATTAGTATAAAAAGATTGATTGCATTCAACCGATGCGGTCTAAACAATGTTTCAGAGACTAATGGTAGATAAGGTGATATAAGTAGTGGGTGTTGCAACAACTTCCACCTATTTGGATACATGATCTACTACAACCATAATATATTAGTTTCTACATGATGAGGGAAAAGGACCTATATAGTTTATACCCCAAACAATGAAGATCACTACCTCAACCCAGTAAGAGAGAGGCCCCTCTTTGGGCCTTGATATGATCCTAGTACATTCACATTCATTACATGACTTTACATATGCATGAGAATCTTTAAAAACCTTAGCCAGTAAAACCGAGATTGTAGAAATTCACTTCTATACAGTCACCAACCAAGTGCCCACCATATGGCATGGAACGCCATTTATATAGTATTTGAGGAACTTCCACCTAAGGTATACGTATTCTATAGATATTATCAACAAAATTCTTGAACAATAATAGATCGTACCAATAGTAAATATTTAGATTAGAGTACAAATTCTTCTCCTCGTTGTAGGTTATGTCATATGGCAGTTGTTGACAAGCTAGGTAATTACAAATGTCTGCAAACCATGGAATGACAGGACCCATATCCTTAGCCATCATTAGGGCTTCTCCCAGGATAGTTGTCATTTATAGGTAAGGAGTTATCCTCCACCAGATTGATTCGAGAAAGTGGTCACATACCATATTCTTTGTCCCCTTCTTATCATTAATTTTGATGATAAAAATCCTATAAAAGGAGTACCCATCATAACAACCTCATCTTGGTTTCTTTCTTCATCATCAAATATGTGATTGTCACTTGGTATGATGCACAATAACTTTATATCCCATCAAATAAGATCTAAATTTGTCCACATCATAGACAATCACCAACATTTCCTTTTCAGTAGTTGTATAATTGATATGGGCCTCGTAAAGGGTTTTTCTATAATAGTATATGACATATTTGTTTGTATCTTTGTATTTACTAAGGACATCCCCCACAACATAGTCACTCGCATCACACATTAGCTCGAAAGAGAGATTCTAGTCAAGAGCTTGAATGATGGGTGTGTTTGTAAGAATGTTATTCAAAGTGTGGAAGTCTTTTAGGTAGTTACCGTTAAAATTAAAAATAGCATCATCGACTAGGAGAATTGTTAGAGGCTTTGAAATCTTTGAAAAGTGTTTAATGATGTTTTTTAATACCCTATGTACTGTAAAAATATCCTTACTCACATTATAGACTTAGGAGGTGGAAATTTTGTTATGGCTTCAACCTTTCTTAAGTCCCAATTCTTTTTTCTCAAAATGTATTCCCTAGAATGATTTTGTCTTGTAAAATGAAGTGGCGTTTATCCAAATTTTAGAACAAGATGTTTCTCTTCATGACATTTCAAAATTGGAGAATGATTCTTTAGGAAATTTTCAAATGATGAATCATATACGAAAAATTCATCCATAAACACCTTCATTATGTCCTCCAAGAAATCAAACAATATAGATATTATGCACCTATGAAAAGTTTGGGGTGCATTTAATAGGGAAAATGACATGCGGTTGAAGGTGTACATAGCATAAAACCATGTGAAGGTAGTCTTTTTCTAATCATCTGGGTGTATTGGGACTTGATAAAATCCAGAATAACCACCAAGGTAATAGAAATATGAACAGTGATGTCCAACTGCAGTTCACATAGAAATCTTATATCTAGAATCACCTTTGTCAATTGACATGCCCCTTTCTTTAGAACTACGTGGATAGGACTCATCCACTTACTATTATTAATTGGGTAAATGATTCATGTGTCACTTATCTTAATGAATTCTTTCTTTATAGTCTCTCTCAAGTTTTGGTTTAACTTTCTTTGTCCTTGTGTTAGAGATTTTATGTCCACTTCTGGGTGAATATGGTGCATGCATTCGGCATGGTTTAACCCTGTAATCGAATACCCTATCACCTTTCTTCACAATCTAATCTTGGTTAAAAGTTTTTCTTCTTGCTCCTTAGATAGAGCATATATCATAATGATGATGTTTTGTTCTTTAGTATATAAGAACTCATACTTTAGTCCTTTGGGAAACTTCTTAAGATCGGTCTTAGGTTTAGGGGCTTCTTCCTCATCATGTTTCTTCCCTAGATAGGTATATTTCATTGTCTCAATGATAGATTCCTATTCAACTTCATCGTCACTTTCTTTTTCATTGAGATAATCTAGAATTTCAAAAACTTTTGGGTTTTTGACATGGGGGTTTTGGTTGGTTAGAGCTCTCATCAAAGCATCAACAATAGTGTTTTGCTCTTGTATCTCTTCACAGAGTGAGTTATAACTATCCATGAGATAGACTGACTCACTGAGAGTTGGGCTCCTCATAGAGTCTTGAACTTTAAAATCAATCTGATCATTTTCTGACTCTAATAGTAATGATACCAACTTCAATGTCAATCAAATCTCTTCATGTAGAATGGAAGGGTATTACAAATATCATGGGAGATGTAGGATCCTCTACAGTATTTATCACAACAATACCACATGAGATGAAAAAACTTCCTAATCTAGTGGGAACATCCTCCACAATTTTGTTATGTTGGTGAAGGCATTATCAAGGAATTTGATACACATCCCTGTATTGACCATGTTAGTTTTACCAAGTCTTTGCACTAAGCTAAGAGGAAACAAGATGGTGCTAGCCCCCAAATCAGATAACCCTTTTCTTTTTTTCATTTTCTCTCTTATTGAATGGGTTTGTGAAGGATCCAAGATCCTTCTACTTAGTCAGGACCTTGGCTTGTACAAAAGCGCTAGACATTTTAGTAAGCTTCACCATTTCAATTTGATCACCCAACCTTCTCTTGGTAATTAAGCTCTTTAATAACTTTGCATAGGTCTGTACCTCTTCAATGGCATACAATAAAGGGATGCCAAGATGTATTTTCTTCACATCTTCAATGAAACTTCTCATATCTTTTCTTGAGATGAGATTTGATGAGCTTATACAGAAAAGATATTCTCAATGCATCTAGATATCTGTTTGTTATCACTTATTTGGCAACATTGATGTTTTTCTCTTTTGTTGGCTTCTTTCACTTGACTTTTTCTTTTACTTTATCTTCTAATCAATTTCTATGGTTTTAAGTTCCTCTTCTACTGAGATAGTTTCAATTAGGGAGTCAAGAATGGGAATAATTTCTTGATGAACTAGCTATATTGGCTTCTCTAAAATAGTGCTCGACCTAAGTGTGGCCATATATGCAGTCTCATGGCCTCCAAGAGTTTGCCTAGTCATTGATGGGATTCTTCAGTGAGGATTTTTAAGTAGTTCAGACAAATGCACCAGTTGTTGGTCAATCATTTTGTTGTGAACTTGCAAATTAGATATCTGCCCAGTTACACTACTGTAGATGTGTGTGCAAGTCTTAAATTTATAACTCAAATACTACCTTGCAATTATATGGGTGCGTGTAGTATTATCTAGGTCATCCAAAGAGAAAGGTATTGTTAGGTGCAAGAGTATTGAACTTCAACAATCTAGATCTTTTTAATGAGATTTTATTTTGTTAACTAAGAAATTAAAACTAAAATAGAAATCACTTGTATTAAGGATCAAATTGGATTGGGGATTATTGAAAACAATGTTTCACATCCAGATCATAACATGAAAAACAACAATGATCGACAATGCTAGAAATAATACAAGGGAATTTTGTATCCTACATCCACCTCCTGGTAGTGTAGAAAAGTCCTATCTTTGTATGCCACTTCAGTGAATATACTCAGATTTGAATTACAAACCTTTGCTCCCCAACACATCCCAACCACTCTTGTGGTCAAGGTATTGTAGCTAAGGTACATCTCCTTACTCCTACGCTCATCCTCTCAAATTATAAAAAGAGCATAAATCACACATACAAAGTGGTCTACAAAGCATGCAAGGAGAAATCAACACGGATGAACCTTAGAACAGTGAAACAACTAGCATTTTATGTGAAATTCGTGATCAACACAGTTATGACATGGTAGCTACTTCCCCATGTCTAAGAAAAATAGATTTACTCATTTGTGGTTGTAGAAAGTAGATACAAGCAGTAGAGAACAGGGCTAGACATCATAATAGAAGGAGATAAACTCAGATGTCTATGGAAGAACTAAGATAGAGTTTCAACACTAGTCATGGAGTCACAAATCTATCCTTGCTACTGCATACTCTCCAGAAAGCTTCGTGCTGGAGTGGATAGAAGAGAACGATAGAGATCCCTACTGCAATTGTTGGAGAAGAAGAGAGAAGAAGAGGTTTTCCTCTTGAGAGACTAACTTATCTCCCTTAGAATGCCTCCAACTCCTTCTGTCTCTCCCTTCCTCGAGTTCCACTCTAAATGTTCTAAAATAGTCTGTTATAACTATCCCAAGATGGATTGGGTCGTATATATAAGTGTGAGATGGTTAAATTCATGTTTGAGTGAAATCTGTAGGTGACACAATGTGTTGGATGGCCAACATGATGTGTTCAATGCGATAATTGAAACATGATCCAAGTTCTAGAAAGTCACATGACATGTCTAAATTAGACAAGATGTGTTCTTGCAACTCAGGGAGTTATGGATTCAAGTTCTGGATTGGGACACAGCATGTTATGTTAAGGACACGCCAAGTATGAGGTCTAGACATGTCGTGTTGATTTATAGACACGGGGTGTCCGTGACAGTTTCAGCAACATTGATTTTTTAAATGTTTACATAATTAGGGAATGTGTTGATGGATGATATGATGTTGTGTTCTCTCCATTTTGATGTCAAAATGTGGTACCTACAATCCAAACCATAGAGCAAGTAAAGATAACAACAAAGAGGAAACCCTAGCATGATTAAGAGTGATTATTGGGTGAAAATGATTTGGAAATGCAATCAAAAGTGGTCTACATATGATATAAATATGCAAATCAAATCCCCCTTAGATTAAACCATTGCTTGTCCTCAAGCATAAAATACATAGATACATAAATGAAGAAATAGCATAGAAGATACATCTATTTAATGAGATGAATAATTTAATCATGAGATACCAATCATTGTCAAGATATTGGAAGTTAAGTTCAAAAAGGTGGTCAAATTACTTTGGAAAAAATCAACAAGATAGAAATAAATAAAATTAGGATGACAAAGCCAAAAATGTATTGAATATGCGACCAAACTATTATGATTATAAGGATGAACAAACTTTAAATTTGCACTTGACATCAACAAATCTGCAATGAATCCTTCGTAAGCATAAGATTTTAAAACTAAGAATGCACATGGACAGTCGTTTGGGGTTTATTGGACCTCTTTATAACGTAGTTCCCTACCTTTATTAGGTTGGGAGATTATATGGGTGACTTAGCCATCTTTTGTATGGATGTAGAAATTTTTTATTTTGAGCTAACAAATATCCCTTTTTAAACATGATTATTGTCCCGCTTTGGAACCTCACAGTCGTAGGCTAGTATATCTTCAAAGAGCAGAGGGGTCATATAGATATGTACATGGAACTCTTTTATTATTAAACATTTTCATCATAGTGTTAGTGGAAAACACACTAAAGATTTAGCAAAATAATAAAAAATTCCACACAAGGTTGTAAAGTTGATTAATCCAAAGCATTTGAACCATTACATGCATTGAGATAAGAGTGAGGAAAATGAAAAACATGCTAGTGAAAAAATATCATGGAAACATGGGTGATTGGCCTATTGTTTTCATTAAATGATTGGGTGTGCATGCTAGGATTCTTCAACTATTATCTCAATGGGTACATGGTTTATCTATAAGGGATTCCATTTCTACCCAAACAAGAATAGATCATCATGATCATGCATTTATTTTTCACTTAACTAGGAAAGAAAAACAAAATTGGAAAAGAAAAACAAAAAGAATAACTATTGACTGGTTGTTCTCCCCCAAATCTTGAAATGTGTAGTGTCCTAACTGCATATTAATAAACTCAAGAGGATTGCAACCGGATACATGTAATGGTGAATGATCAAGAGGGAGGTCTAGTGTTTTGATTTGAGGATGGAAATTGTTGTTCTAAGGATCGACGCCTCTTTGTCAATATATCTTTTATTCGTCCCAAAAATCTATGCTTATGATTTGCAACAGAAATGTTCTTTTGAACATAAATATTGTTGGTCTCTACATTTTCCTATTCAAAATGATCATAATCTGACTTGGGAATATTTTTCTCATCATCAAGAAATGTGCCAAGGCATTGTGGAAAAATGGCATTTGTCTTGATTGAAGAATATCATGTGGATAATGTTATATTTCTTCATTTGAGTTGTAGTTTCAATGCCTACAAGGGAGTCAACAACTTCATATGATATTGTACTTGATAGTGAAGAAGATCCCCCTATAGCAGCTCCACTCCTATAATATATCATGCATGTTTCTTTAGGATTCATCTCTGGATGACTAAAATAAGTACCTTGGAGATGCTTTTTTATTAGCAAGAGCTTGCTGAGCAATATGATTCTCTAACATCCAAGTGTTAGTGGAAATTCCATCCACCTTAGAAGAAAGTTGAAAAATAACATCCTTTAGCAACTCTCTTTGTTGATGAAGATCATCACTTTGTTGAAGCTGAGTTGAGACACAGGTCTTGAGATCTCAAGCATGGACACCAAATTTGGCGTGGGATGCAAATGTTGTTGTGGCTGGATGAAATTAGAGTTGACATTGTTGTTGAGCTTAGGTATCTCTTCATATTGTGATGGTGTGTCAAAATATAAAGAAGGAGTATGTCCTGCTACTCGACATGCATCACAGATTACTTCGGTGGCTTGCTTTCCAAAAATAGAGTTTGAACAAGAAGGCTGCCTTCTCTAGTCCAAACTCCATGGGCAATGATTAATTGCAATGTCTTCAATATAGCATAAACGTCCCAGTATGATTTGTTCATTAAAGCACCATTTGCAACAACATCAATAGATATACTTGTATTGTAGAATAAGCTATTATAGAAAGTTTGTAGTAGAATCAATTGCTCAAGTCGTGGTGTGTACAAAGACGTCAAAGGTCTTTGAACCTTTCCCATCTGTCATACAAGGTCTCTCCATCCCTTTGTGAAAAATTGATGAGCTGACTCCTCAATTGTGCAGTCTTGCTTGGTGGAAAATATTTGGCTAGAAAATTTTGAGAAGTACTTCCTAGTTGTTGATGGAGTGTCTTCGAAAAGAATAGAACCACACCTTGTCTCTTTCTCTTAAAGAGAAGGGGGAAATAAGAAAACAAATTTCATCAGTAGAAATGACATCTATCTTGAAAGTGCTTAGCAACTGTAGAAATTCAACAATGTGGAGGTTTGGATCCTCTATTGGTATCCCTCCAAATCAGTTTTGTTGTATCATTTGTATAATGGAAGGGATGATAGAAAACTCATTTGCCTCAATTTGTGGGATATTGATAGCCCCATTGATATCTATAGTAGCTAGAGCAACATAGTCTTTAAGGGACAATCATCTTCCATGATTGGTTCTTCTTATTAAATTGGATGTTCGATTGGAGATGGTGATGATGAAGTTGATGAATGTTGTTGATGTGTGTAAACTACATGTCTAAAACACAAGTATCATAGTAATATAGGAACAAAAGAGGCTTGCATATTGAACGTGGGGAATCGTACCCCATAGACTACTACTAACTATGATTTGATTAGCTAGATTGATGAAAAAGGTGATTAAATGATTAATTAACTAATTGCATAAAGTAAATACAATTAATTGGTTTGTGATCAAAGATGGAATGGATTCCTTAGGATTATGGTTTTTGAAAAGTAGCGAGATCACATTCTTACTAAAATTTGATGGAAATACATGACATCCATCTTTTCACAAAGATAATAGATATTGAGGGATGCATGTATAATATTCCAAGTATATAAGCATGCACCAGATACATATAAAATGTCAATAGAAGAGGAAAGAAAAAGAAACTAAAGCTATTACATGGCTTTCATCATTGTTCACTACATAAGATTTTCAGAAGAAAAAGATGATGAGAAAACAAAGGATCTAGCTTTACCAACCTAGACATACTTCAAGCAAGTCGTAATCTGCTCTTGGTCCTATTTTCCTTGATCTTGTTCAACACCATGTCCAAAATCTAGATGGTTGGGGAATCACGCAGCAAGAGGGAAAGAAAACAAGGTTTGTGTCAACAATATGATCATGAACAAAAGAAATGAAATAACACAGAGGTAAAGTCTATAAGTTCATCAATAGATGAAGAGATCAAGAGTATGATGCATAATCAAAATAGATGATTTCCATAACATTAAAATAGTAAAGGAATTGAATGCATGATTGATGTCGACTACATTAACTAAGTAGGGTTGAGGCACCTACCGGACCCCGACCTATAAATGAGGGGAGTAACAACACATTCCCATTCACCTACACAAATTATATATGGGGGAGAATAACACATTCCCCGGGGTGAAACAACACATGCCCTATCTATAGGTGCTTGTACATAAGTAGCACTACATTAGATAAATACTCTAATAAAATCAACATGCTAAGAGAAACTATGGCAAGTAGAAGAATCATATATTGGAAACATGGAAGTGGGATACAAGACCCAAGACGTAGAATATCAATACTAATTTTAAGGCAATTTAGCAAAAGAGTCATGAATAGATAAAATAGGGTTCATATAGTGCCTCATTGGGTAATATAGGGTTTTGTTTGCAAATATCCCAACTTTGGGTGTACGAATGCACGTACCTCTTTACTGTGTTCAAAAACTGAGTTCCACCACTTAGAGATGTTCCAAGTTCAACTTTGGCTTATTTCAATTTATTACATTCATTAGTGTACATGTCGCACATTATTACATAGAAACCCTAAGATTGGACCTTTTTTATGAAACTTAGATTTAGACTCTCAAATTTTTACCATTGGACTAATTAGGTTCTCATGATTAAGAAAACATATCTTTATATTAATTTTGGAGTTATGGTGATTAATTTGTAGTTTTTATGGATTTTATGTATTAAAATCATATTCCAAAAATCACCTTTCAAAAAACCTTGAAATCAGACCACGTAAGCATTTTAATTAAATAGAGCTTAATTCTGATTCCAAAACTTTTTTTAGTAATTTTGAACAAGTGGTTTAAAAGATATGAATTTTCCAATTATGTCCAACCAAAAAATGGCATGTCAGCAATTCAGTTGCAAGCAAGGAAGAGAGAGAGCGGGAGAGGGGTCGGCCCGTGACTTGGCCCCCCACAACCTGTTCTAGGTCATCGCTTACCATAGGAGGGATGTACCAATCATTTTAGGTTCATCTAGAACTAGTAACAAAGTATAGAACAACAAAGAAAAAACTCTAAACAAGAACATCATCTAAAGGTGGAGATCATCAGTTAAGCATAAGAATATGAACTAACAAGCTTATAATAAGAAATAAATGTGGATAAAGTTATATAACTTGCCTATAGGAATAAGATCATATCCCAATCAATAGGAAACTCGAGCAATATGGGTTGGTAGATCCAAGCATAAGCTCCAAACTTAAGCAAGAGTCACCTTCTTCACAAGGATACAAACCCTAAGCAAGAGGAGAATGAAAGAAGAGTTTTTTGAGCTTTAGATAGAGTTATTCCATGGAAGACCAGGGTCCCAACCTGGAGGAAGATGGAAGTAAGAAGAACAATTGGGATAATAGAGAAGGGGAAGAAACCTACTTGCCTTGGTTAGAAATGCCAAAAGGTGACTTTAGAAACCCTAGATGAGCTTAGATGAAAGCCTAGAAGACCTTCTTCATTAAGATGGCATCTTCTTCTACCTTGGTGCATCTACTCCATGTAAAAATAGAGAGAGGACGAAGTTATAAGTCAGAGGGAGGTGATATGGATCAAATATTTAGGTTGGTAGGTAAGGAAGGAGTATATAAAGCTTTATGGTTAAGGAAGAAGAAAGGCATGAGGTGTCCAAGATACTTTCCTTGTGTCCATGTCTAAGGTTGACCATGGTCATGAAAGCATTTATGGGCAAGGAAGAAGCAAAGCATGATGTGTCAAGTTACTTTCCATGTGTCCATGGCTAAGGGTGCCCATGGACATGCAAGTCTTTATGGATCAAGAAGGAGTCAAGCATGAGGTGTCCATGGAGCTTTCCATGTGTCCATAGCCTAGAGCTTCTATGGTCATGCAAATAGTTGTTCCACATATCCTAGAGACTTCTTAGCCATCAATTTTCAATTCTCCAGGCCCATCACTGACCTCTAAACAAAGAAACCACCCCATTGGTTGAAAACTCCTAAAAATAAGCTCATCCATAAAGGGGGAAATCCCTAAAATGTCCTTGAATAGAGGAACCTCCAAAACAAGGTACAACTAGGCACCCCATGGCCCGAAAAGCTCGAGAATGATAAGGAAACATTTAAGGATCATAAGGCATGTAACAATTTGCAAAGAAAACCTCTGAATTGTAAATTGCTAAAAAGTGTAAAATGTGCATAAAATTGCATAACTTGCACAATCAACATCCAAATTGGATCAAACTTGAAACTTAAGCTTATATCATGATTTCAAAACACATAACAAGGTTGTATTAAGGTTTAGAGCACTTAATTATGGTAATTAAGCTTTTTCAACACATTAATCAAGGTTTGGGACCTCACACTTTTAGACAAATTTATTTACCATTTCAATTAAGTGGTGATTTTGCATTTTAGATCCTTAAATAAGCTTTCAACTGAGGTATTTGTGCATAAATCCTTTCATTGGTATAATTACTAAACAAATTTTCACCAAACCACTATACGTTCCACTAATTTATCAACAAGGACATAAATGAGAAGAAAACTTAGGGAAAAGGGTTACATGGAGATTAGATTCAAAATTCAATAGGTTACAACACTCCACCCCTTAAAAAGGATTTTGTCCTTGAAATATCAAACAAAAAGAGAATGGTGAGTACGCAACATCTCATCTCTCAACTCCCAAGTGGTTTATTCCAAACCATGGTATTTCCACAAAACTTTCACCAACTCAATCTCCTTGTTCTTCAGTTGCTTTACTTGGGAGTCCAGGATTTTCATAGGTGGCTCCTCATATGTCAGATTCTCTTGAATCTCCAAAGGTTCAATGGTAAGCACATGAGAAGGGTCCTTCACATACTTCTTCAAGACATAGACACATAATACATTATGAATCTTATCATAGGTAGGAGGAAAAGCTAAGTGGTATGCACAATCTCCAACCTTATCTAAGATCTCAAATGGTCCAACATAGTGGGGACTTAGTGTGCCTTTAACTTTAGATCTAGCAATAGAGTGTATAAGCTTGATCTTCAAGAACACATAGTCATCGACTAAGAAGCTAACATCAGATCTCTTCTTGTCAGGATACATCTTTTATCGATCATGAGTAGCTTTCATATGTTGCTTAATTAGCTGAACTTTATCTACTATCATCTGCATAGCATCTATCTTCACCAGAGAACATTCACCAACATCATCCCAATGAAAAGGTGAATGACAAGGTCTACCATAGAGAGCTTCAAAAGGTGGCATACCAATACTAGCTTGGTAGCTGTTGTTGTAAGTAAACTCAACTAATGGTAGATAGCTATCCAAGCACCTCCCCCAATCCATCACACAAGCACGAAGCAAATCCTCTAAAATATGCACTATCCTTTTTGACTGACCATTGGTTCAAGGAGGATATGTTGTACTGAATCATAGGTCAGTCCCAATATCTTCCTGAATCTAACTCCATAACCAAGAGGTAAACTTTGGGTCACGGTCAGAAACTATCATTTCAGGCACTTCATACAGATGAACTATCCACTCAACATACCACTGAGCCATATCAGCAACTTTGTAAGTGGATTTGAAAGGTAAGAAGTGATCAGACTTTGTGATTTAGTCAATCACCACCCAAACATCATCATAACCTTTCTTGGTCTTAGGGAAGCCAGTAACAAAGTCCATGGTGATCTTCTCCCATTTTCATTCTAGAGACTTAAGAAAATGAAGAAAACCACTAGGTCGTTGATGCTTTATCTTGACTTGTTGATAGGTCAAACATTTCACAACAAATAGAGCTATGTCATTCTTCATATTCTTCCACCAAAAGCTTCATTGTAGGTCCTTGTACGTTTTCATTGTTCTAGGATGAATCATGTACTTAGACCCATGAGCTTCACTCAGAGCCTTCTACCTTAGATTACCAACATTAGGAATCCACAACCTATGTCGAAAATAGACAACACCATCCACTCCAACTGAGAAGTCAAATTGCAGTTTCTCTATCAAGGCCTTCATCTCCTCAAGCTTATAATTCTCCAACTATGTAGATACAACCTCCGAGATCCAAGTCGGTGTAACGCACAAACTAGCCATGTGCACACACAACTTATCTTCATCCATGGAATCAACAGGCTGAGGTTGCCAACTATAAACATGTTCTAAATTCTTCTACACTGAACAACTCATAGAAACACATACAAGATCCTTCTTCTAACTCAGAGTATCAATAACTACATTTGCTTTATCAGGATGATAGGTGATAGTAAAGTCATAGTCCTTAAGGTACTCAATCCACCTTTGTTGTAGCAAGTTGAGATCTTTCTATGTCAACAAGTGCCTAAAGCTTTTATGGTCAGAGAAGCCTTCAAACTTCACTCCATAGAGATAGTGTCACCAGATTTATAGAGCATGAACAATGGCAGCTAGCTCTAAATCATGTGCATGACAATTTACTTCATTCGATTTCAATTGGCAGGAAGCATAGGCAATCACTCTACCTTCTTGCATTAAGACACACCCTAAGCCTTGTTTGGAAGCATCAGTGTAAATGAAATAGGGTATACCTTCAACAAGTAAGGTAATAATAGGTGCTGATGTCAAGCACTCCTTCATCTTTTGGAAACTGTCCTCACATTCAGTTGTCCATGAGAACTTGACCTCCTTCCATGTCAACTAGGTCAAAGGAAAGGCCAAATATGAGAAGCTCTTGATGAATCTCCAATATTATCCTGATAACCCAAAGAAACTATGAATCTCTGAGGGATTCTTTGAAGCTTTCCACTTGGTCACAACTTCTACCTTCGTAGGATCAACAACTATATGTCCAGCAGAAATCACATGACCCAAAAACATCACTTCCTTTATCCAGAACTCACATTTTGAAAATTTGCCATAAAGTTTGTTTTCTCTCAATGTGTTGAGCACAATCCACAAGTGTTTGCGATGTTGTTCTTCCATCTTAGAGTTAATAAAAACATCATAAATGAACACGAACACAATCTGATCGAGGTAAGGGTGGAATACTCAGTTTATCAGGTCCATGAAAGTAGTAGGGGCATTAGTCAAACCAAAACGCATGACCATCAACTCATAATGCCCATAGCAAGTTCTTAACATTGTCTTCAACACATCCTCATCCTTCACACGCATCTTGTAGTAGCCACTTTGTAGGTCCATGTTAAAAAACACGGTCGCTGACTTTAACTGATCGAACAGGTCATCGATGTGAGACAAGGGATAATGATGCTTCACCATCACTTAGTTGAGCATGTGGTAGTCCATGCACATCCGCAACAAACCATCCTTCTTCTTCATGAACAAGATAGGGGCTCCCCATGGTTAGATGTTGGGGAGCATAAAACCCATGTCAAGAACCTCTTGAAGCTACTTATTAAGCTCGGCAAGTTCAGTAGGGGCCAAGTGGTAAGGCAGCTTCAGGATAGGAGAAGTCGTGGGCATAAGCTCGATGGAAAATTCCACCTCACGAGTTGGTGGCAGTCCAGGCAACTCCTCAAGAAACACATCAGAAAAGTCCTTCACCACATCTATATTATCTAGAGCAGGAAGTGTGGCATCAAGAATGATAGATGCTAAGTATGCTCTACACCCGTGCGAGACAAGTTTTTCCTGACAGAATAAGGCTACATCATGCTTCTTCAACGAATCCATGCCTAAGATAACATCAAAGGCAGACATGTCAAGTAGGATAAAGTTTGAAGGAAATATCTTTCCTGATATACAAAGGTCCAAGGTAGGGAGTTTGAGATAAGAAGAGCAGATCCTACTACTAGGTGTTTTTACATATAACACATACCTTGTTTCACCAAGGTTTGTGGCAAGCATTCCAGCAACATGAACTATTGAACGTAGTTGTCACTGCTCATACCCCCTACTTAAGGTTGTAGAACTCGGCCTCCTTCTTCCTCAAGAAAGTCAAGTAGGTGTGCTTCTCCCTGAGGAGGATGAGAAATTGGTCCCAAGTCATGGTGGTTGTGTCTCTAGTGTGGTCTATGCCATCCCACCACACTCGGGTCAGTCCATCCATCACGTATGTTGCAAAGTAGACTTTCTAGTAAGGAGGACATGTCATACACTCGAAAGTCTGGTCCAAGGCCAAAACCCAATCATCAGCCTTGTCAACCATGTTGGGTTCACTCTCTCCTTTGAAGTAAGGTGGCTGCATTTTGATGAAGTCTGTCAGGTTGAACTCCTTTGGCTTGTTAGCATTGGCAGTAGCAGCATGAGTTGCCCCACCAGGGTAGAAGAGAGTAGTTGCAGCAACATGGCCAACTCATGTTCTAGGGTAAGGCCAGGGGTGTTAGGGTTCACCACACTATATCCTTGTGGTGTCACTCGGGTGTCCAAACTGTTGGAGTCATTCTAGGTAGAATCCTTGGAGTTGTTGTTGTTTGTTCATGTTGTCAAACAAGTCAACTCTCGTGAGTAAGGTTATCATATTAGGTTTTCAGGAGTATATCAACATAGATGAGAAAAGAATGTTTAAGGCTACTATTGCCTAAAAGCATGCTATTTCATACAATCTGTATTATCTCAGGCCAGGAAAGTATCATATGGATCTGGGAGTCCTCATAAACCATGATAGTGATGCGGAGGAAAATATTGCCAGTCCCTGAACCCTGATCCTTTCTAGACACCCTTGCTTTCAACTTCATGCCCTAGTAACTGCCCAAAGGCTCTGATACCATGTTATATGAGGCGATATCACCTCCTTACTAAAATTTGAAGGAAATACAAAACATCCATCGTTTCACAAATATAATAGATATTGAGGGATGCATCTATAATATTACAAGTAAATAAGCATGCTCTAGATACATATAAAATGTTATTAGCAGTGGAGAGGAAAAGAAACTAAAGCTATTACATGGCTTTCATCATTGTTCACTACAGAAGTTTTTCAGAAGAAGAAATGAGAAAACAAAGGATCTAGCTTTAGCAACCTAACATCCTTCAAGAAAGTCTTGAATCTACTCCTAGTCACATACTCCTTGATCTTGTTCAGCACCTTGTCCAAAATCTGGGTGGTTCGAAAATCACCCTACAAGAGGGAAAAAACAAGGTATGTGTCAACAACATGATCAAGAACAAAAGAAAGAAAATAGCACGGAAGTAAAGGCGATAAGTTCATCAATATATGAAGAGATTAAGAGTATGAGGCATAATAAAAATAGATGTTTGCCATAAGATTAAACTAGTAAAAGAATTTCAAGCATGATTAATATTGACTACATTAACTAAGTAGGGTTGAGGCACCTACCAGACCCCAACCTATAGGTGAGGGGAGAAATAACACATTCCCAGTCACCTACACAAATTATTAATGGCGGAGAATAACACATTCCTCGGGGTGAAATAATACATGCCCTATCTATGTGTGGTTGTACATAAGTACCACTACATTAGCTAAATAGTCTAATAAAATCAACATGATAAGAGAAAATATGGCAAGTAGAAGAATCATATATTTGAAAAATGGTAGTGGGGTACAAGACCCAAGAATTAGAATATCAATAGTGATTTCTGAGGCAATTTAGCAAAAGAGTCATGAATAAAAAAAATAGGGTTCATATAGTGCCTCATAAGGGAATATAGGGTCTGGTTTGTAAATATCCCAAATTAGGGGTGTAAGAATTCACATATCTCTTTACTATGTTCAAGTACCAAGTTCCACCACTTCTATATGTTCCAAGCTCAACTTTGGCCTATTTCAATCTATTAGCATTCATTAGTGTACATATTGCACATTATTGCATAGAAACCCTAAGATTGGACCTTTCTCACAAAACTCAAATTTAGACTCTAAAAAGTTCACCATTGGACTAATTAGATTCTCTCAATCAAGAAAACATATCTTTATGTCAATTTTGAAGTTATGGTGATTAAGATGTAATTTTTATGCATTTTATGTATTAAAATCATATTCCAAAAATCACCTTTCAAAAAACCTTGACATCAGACCTAGAAAGCATTTTTATTAGATAGAGCTTAATTTTATAATTCCAAAACATATTTTTTCTATTAATTTTGGACAAGCGGTTTAAAATATATGAATTTTCCAATTCTGACCAACCAGAAAATGACATGTCAGCAATTTCGTTGCAAGCAAGGAAGAGAAAGATGAAGAGGGGTTGGCCCGTGACTGGTCCCACCACAACCTATCCTAGGTCATCCTTTACCCTAGGAGGGATGTATCAATCATTTCAATTTCATCTAGAGCTAGTAACAAAGTATAGAACAACAAAGAAACGAACCCTAAACAAGAACATCATCTAAAGGTGGAGATCATCATTTAAGCATAAGAATATGAAATAGCAAGCTTATGATAAGCAATAAACGTGGATCAAGTTATATTACTTTCCTCTAGGAATAAGATCAGATCCCAATCATCTAAAAACTTGAGCAAGATGGGTTGGTAACTCTAAGCACAAGCTCCAAACTCGAGCAAGAATCACCTTCGTCTCAAGGATACAAACCCTAAGCAAGAGGAGCATGTAAAGAAGAGTTTTTTAGATTTATATGGAGTTTAGATATGGAAGACCAGGGTTTTGATATAGGGGAAGGTGGAAGGAAGAAGAACAATAGGGAAAATAGAGGAGTAGGGGAAGAAACCTACTTGCCTTGGTCGGAAATGCCAAAAGGTGACTTAAGAAACCCTAGATGAGCTTAGATGAAACCCTAGAAGACCATCTTCATGAAGATGGCATTTTATTATACCTTGGGACAGCTCCATTGTGGCAAAACAAAGAGAGGATGAAGTTCTAAGTAGGAGGGAGGTGATATGGATCAAATATTTTAGTTGGAAGGTAAGGAAAGAGTATATAAAGCTTTATGGTTAACGAAGAAGCAAGACATGAGGAGTCTAAGCTACTTTCCATGTGTCCATGTCTAAGGGTGCCCATGGTCATGAAAGAATTTATGTATAAGGAAGAAGAAAATCATGATGTGTCAAGTTACTTTCCATGTATCCATGGCTAAGGGTGCCCATGGACATGCAAGCCTTTATGGGAAAGGAAGGAGTCATGCATGAGGTGTCTAGGGAGCTTTCCATGTGTCCATAGACTAGAGCTTCTTTGGCTATGCAAACATCTATTCCACATCTCCAAGAGACTTCCTAGCCATTGATTATTAATTATCCAAGCCCTCCACCGACCTCCACACAAAGAAACCACCCCATTGGTTGACAACTCCTAAAGATAAGCTCATCCATAATGGAGGAAATCCCTAAAATGCCCTTGAAGAGAAACACCTCCAAACCAAGGTAAAACTAGGCGCCCCATGGCCCAAAAAGATTGATAATGATAAGGAAACATCTAAGGATCAGAAGGCATGTGACAATTTGCAAATAAAACCTCCCAATTGAGTAAATTGCAAAAAAGTCCAAAATGTGCATAAAATCTGCATAACTTGCACAAACATCATCCAAATGGGACAAAACTTGAAACTTAATATTATATCATGATTTCAAAACACCGCATAAGGTTATATTAAGGTTTAGAGCAATTAATTATGGTAATTAAGCTTGTTCAACAATTAAGCAAGGTTTGGGGCCTTACACTTCTACCACAGATTTATTTACCATTATTCTTCTTAAGTGGTGATTTTGAATTTTTGATCCTTAAATAAGCTTTCGCTGAGGTATTTGTGTATAAACCCTTCCATTGGTATAATTATTGAACAAATGTTCACCAAACTACTATAAATTCCACTAATTCATCAAGAAGGACATAAAGGGCAGAAATGATAAGAAAACTTAGGGAAAAGGGTTACATGGAGATTACATTCAAAATTTATTATGTTACACTTTTACCACAGTTTGTATTGCAATTAACATCATTTCATTGATGTTGATTCCTCCTAACCCTTGACAAAGGGACATGTAGAAAGAATTGCCCACTCTCACAATGTAATTCACTACACAATCTAATATAAATCACACTCTTGTAGCGATTTCACTATTAGTTAGGTGCTTTATCGAATTCTCTAGGTTATTCTCTTCGCAATTGTAGACCCTCTCTCGATGTGCATTATAAACTGTGTACATATATGAGTTTTTCAACGCTTAATCCCACTCTCTAAGAAATTAACGATCTAATACATATGGTGATTAGATACATATAATTCATGAAGCAAACGTAGAAATATGTCCAAAAAATAAGAGAAACATGGATATTAATTCATAATTGTCAATTACAATGCAAAACTAGGCTACTCCCAGACCTAAGGAATAAAGGGGATTAGCCCTGCATGACTTCAGTTTCTCTACACATAGAAAAGAAGGATATAGATGACAAAAAAATCAAGAATAATGAAAAACCCTGGAGAAAGACGGTTTGGATGGTTCCATTGGAAAAACACAGTGATTTTCTATTTTTTGACTGCAAATCCGGCCGCCAAAAGTGTTCAAACCGCCCAAAACATGGCTTTATCCTCTCCTTTCTCTCTTCTCCACTCTCCTCTATTTTACAATTGAATATGACATCCTATCTAGGTCTGGCTACACTCCCTCCTGGTCATAGGATTGTCTTAGTGTGTCTTGAAGTCCCGAGCATTGGATTAACTGTGATTTCTAATCTAGACTGATTGCACCAAGTCGGTACTACCAAAGTTGTGTTAATTGTATCGACACCTTTGATTATTCATGATCCCTTGTAGTTTTTGGTACTACCGGGTTTCTTTTCAGTAGTACTGAGATTTTCTCTAACATTCCCTATCGGATTTTCGATAAAATTTGATGCCATCGAGTTGGGCGTCGATAGTGTCGAGATCATTTTTAGTACTCCTACTAGAATGTCAGTAGTACCGATTATTGTGTCAGTATAACCAATTTTCCTGGATTCAACTTGTTCCTTTTCATCAAATGTCAGTACCATAGACACACCTGTCGATAGTACCGAGCTTATTCATTTCTTGTAAATTTACCTGAAATGTAGATAATAAAGAACATTAGCTCCAAAATAATGATAAATCAGTCGATAATAATAAAAATAATGAATATTTGATGCAATTAAGTGGCACATGCTACTGATGATAAATAATGCACAATTAATATGAAAATGTGAAATAAGTACACACAATACTCAGTAAAACAACCAGTAAAAAGGGACAATTATTTAGTGCATTAAAATCCCCTAAGATTAAATGTTGCTCATCCTCGAGCAACACACCCTCGGATCTATTTGAGACCAGACAGTAAAAGGACACCTGATATGAATTTCCATTTTCAACTACCCCCACCTTGCAGTCCCAAACTGACCTTCATTAACCACTAAACAATCAACTACACTCAAGTGACCACAAAATATCAATGAAAGATGTCCATCCTTATATCATTGAACACTATCAAAAGAGAATTTAATATCATAGTCAATCAGTCATTCACTTGGTGCATCATGTGATTCCCTGCCTGCATTGCTCTTTCCTAACTACCAACTAATTGGAAGCACCTCTCCTTATAAGAATGAATGAGGAGATCAATCATATTTGTGGCCTACCAATAAGAGCAACAGATGGAATGAAGTAGGTAGAAAATGAAGAATTAAAAGTAACATCTAAATCATTCATGCAACAATAACACATGATGAACCTATCATGGTGAAAGTGAGTAAATGCATGAATATTAATGCCTATGATTGTGGTTGGAATGATGTATACATCATGTACATGAGTTTATCTTCTTTTGAAGAACGATTTAGAGTCAGGGTAGGGCATCCTTTTATACCTCTTTATTAAAAAAATCTTTCTTTTTTTATTAGCCCATGTTTTAGCATGATTGAAGAGTATGTTCAGGCTGCACTACACTAATCACACTTTTCTTTTGTTTTTGTTTTTTTCATTTTGTTTTTGAGAGGTATGAATGTGTATCCCTACACTTTTAATTTCATAAGAAAACCACAAATACATGGTGTAGAATGAATCATGCAAAAGGTATACAATCTACATGGAATTTGTTATGCAAATAAATTATATGCATAGAAGTTTCTCTCTTTTTTTTAAGTTTGTAACTAATGTAGCAAACAAAAACTAACTATCATGTCAGCTATTAAGCTTATGAAAATGCAATCAAATGGAAACAATTTGGCTTACTTGATCAACTTAAAGTGGTGGATCAATATGGATGGAATCACAAGATTAAGAGACAATGTCTTTCTTAAGCTATGATATGTCCATCTACTATTGACTTATTTACATGGTAACCTTAGAATTTCTTTCTAAAACTTCAATTTAAAGTCTGGTTAATTGTTTGGTCAGTTCAAGCTCAAACCCCATCATCATACACTTTTCATGGATAATTAAGACTTTCATTCATATCAAATGTCCTTAAGCTGATTAACCCATACACTTCCTCTATGTGATAATGCTTTAAGGATTTGCAACTAAGCCCAAAATTCCAATTTTTCAAATTTCATTGCACCAACATAGAAGAATAGACTCTATGATGATAATGAGAGAAATCATACTTATAATGTTCCACAATTACACTAGATAGATGTGGATCCTAAAAACTTGGAATAATAAAAACTAAAAATCAAATAAAAGATAGAGTTGTTCCAACACCCCCCTAAGCTTGAACTTGACTATGTCCTCGTAGTCAAAATTCAACCAAAGAGTTCAAAATGGTGGTGGCTATGGCATGGTTGGGTCATTAGGTTAGAAAGTGCCTTGAAAAGTTGGGGGCTGCTAAGGCATTGCTGGAGGTTGTGGGTAGTTTCCAAAATACCCTTGGATCAAGTAGTTGTCAAAGAATGGATGTTGATAGTTATCCATCCTCTGCAGACGAGCACGCATGTTTTCCTGATTGTCCAGGAGAAGTGGTTCATTCTTGAAGATTGTGTGTTGATTCTGGTATATCTGTTCTTGGACATTTTGGATGTCCGCCAATGTTGTTGTCTCTTATTGTTGCCCATGTTGTATTTCCTGTAACATTCCATACATACCTGTCATTGAGTATGGGTCATCATCCTAGGCAAGTGGTGGAGCAGAGGAGCTAGAGGCATCATGTCCTCTGGGAAGCTTGTGGATGACCCGCTTCCTTGTGAACAACATGGTTGCCTCCTCCTCCTCCTCCTCTTCTTCTTCTCACTGCTCCTACTCTACATCATTGACTTCTTCCTCTTCCTCCATTGCATCCTCCCTTAGCCACCTCAGGTGTTGCATCCCTTGTAGGTTGAAGATAGGGTCAAGGAGTTCCCTTTCTCGTCACTCTTTTTAAACTGTACAACAAGCGTGCACCTTCCCATGGCTCAAGGTGACAAAGTGTGGTCTCTTGAAATGCTTCAAGTCCAACTTTGAGGAAGTCCTCAAGGTGTTGGAAGTGGAGAAGTTGAGGTGGAGATGCATTGAAATGGGAGTAATGAGCCCTCCAAAATGGGTCGTGGGCTTCCACTGCACTTACTTCTTGACCGCCAACATGTGTTGGAGGAATAAGGACCCATGGTCGATCTTTTCTTCCCCTAAAGACAATAAGGCCCAAAGGACATATAGATCCACCTATTGTACCTTCCCCTACCTCTGCATTGATCATAAGAATATTGTGTTGGTGAGATAGTGGTGCAGAACTCGAGCAAACAGGTTCTCTATGTCGGTGATAGAGTGCATGTGCCAGTTGATTGAGTAACCATGTGGTAAGTCTGAAATCAGCCTCCATGCTTGTGAGTAGTCGAAATCATTGTTGGTTAGGCGCACATCTCTGAGCTTCCACCCATAGATGGTGTCGAACTCCTTCAATGTCAAGTGATGAGGGGTGTTGAAGAGGCAGAACTTCACCGACCCTTCATGTTGTCCTACCCCATGCTCAGGGATGCAGTAGACCTCTAAAGATGCTAGGAACTTACATGATTTCTAGGTAGGTGGGACAATCACCAAAGAAAGGGTGATCAACCACCATGCCTTAGCTAGCACAGACCTGGAGAAGGCTCTCAGTGAAGCCGACAGAGGCAAGGAAAGCACAGCCTCCATACCATGTCAGGATGAGATCTCAATTCATCAATCCTTCATAGACCTTCCTCTAAACGGTGTTGACATGAGCTATGTGTGCCGGATTAAGAACCAACATGGTGTCTTTTGGCTTTGAGGAAGTTGATCACTTGGATGCCATCGTTCCAGTACAACAAAGGGATGGATGAGAGAGAGCTTGGTGAAGACTTTGATCACCTAGGATCATAGGTACACTTCTACTTTTAAAGGATGATGTGTGGGTGTAATTGAAACAATACCTAAACCCTTCTTTTTATTTTTGTCAAATTGCCTTCAAGTTCCGTGTCAATAGTACCGACGTAAGTGTCAGTAGTATCGACTTCTCCCCCATGATTCATGTGAATCAGTACCAATTGTTGATACCGACGCTCCTTGTATATTGATATCGATCTGTGTGGATTCTTCTGTGTCTTTAGTACGTACAGCTGTCAATAAAACCAACTTCTGAAAGCGTGTGTTTGATTGGTACTATGACCATTAGATGGGGATATCTTGATCATTAATGGTGAACCCATGGATTTTAGTTTTCTAGATGTTGGCACTACCGACCATTCCTCTAGTAGTATTGAGTTGATTTGGGTTTGCCCCTATCAAATGATGTCGGTACTACTAAGTCTTCAAAAATCTTCATATTTTCGAATAGTCTCTCGATATCCTGAACCTGGAGCATTGATTTGGAGCTGGTACTACCGAGTTGATTGTCAATAGTACCGAGCCCTATACACTAAACTTGGCTCATCTCTACAGAAATTCAGTGCTACTGACTTCTAGGTTAGTACTACTGAGAAAAAAATCGTCCCTATTGGAAACCTTTGGTGCTACCAACTTGCTTGTCTGTAGTACCAATATTTTTCTTTTTTGTCCCTGTTGATCTACTCATAATGCATTGGTACCACCGACGACCTATCAGTAGTACTGACTTTTTCTCTTCCTACACACTAAAGCAAACTGATCGTGGTACCTTTTTTACAATAAAAATAATAAAATGCAAACTGGAGCTATTAACACTACAAACATGAATGCCAAGAACAAAATGCTAAAATGGTGAAGGATGGTTGGGTTGCCACCCAACAAGTGTTGTTGTTTTGCATCATAGGCTCGATGATTAGATTGAAGATAATCATTGAAGCTCAAGATGTTTCAACTCGCCTTCCCCCCGAGTCAAATCTCCTCCAAAATATTGTTCCATTGGCTGGCCATTTACAAGGAATGGCTCAACTCCAATTCTTATTTACACATCTCCATGGGGTAGAGCCTTATCCACCATAAAAGGACCACTCCATCTAGATCTTAGTTTCTCGGGGTATAATTTCATCTTAGAATTAAACAGAAGCACTTTCTATCCTGGAGTGAACACTTTGTTCAAGATATGGTGGTCACGAATCTTCTTAGTTCTAACCTTATAGACCCTCGAGCTCTCAAAGCATCAAACCTAAGTTCATCAAATTCATTTAACTCCAACATTCTCTTCTTTTCTGCAGCATCCAAATTGTAATTCAACCTTCTCAATGCCCACTTGGCTTTATGCTCCAATTTCATAGGTAAATGACATGCTCTCCAATAGACCAACCTGAGAGGAGTTGTTCCTAAAGGTGTTTTATAGGTTGTCATTTATGCCCAAAGAGTGTCATTTAACTGCATGCTCCAATTAATTCTATTGGTTGAGACTATCTTTTCCAAGATATTCTTAATTTCCCTATTAAACACCTCAACTTGTCCCGACATTTGTGGGTGATATGGGGTACCTACCATGTGCCTCACTCCATATTTGCTCAACAATACACCAAACTTCTTATTGGTGAAGTGAGATCCCCATCGCTTATCATTGCTCATGGTACCCCAAATCTACAAAATATATGATCTTTTATGAATCTGCATACAACTTGAGCATCATTGGTGCGGGTTGGAATTGCTTCCACCCACTTAGATACATAATCAACTGTAAGAAATATATATATATATATATATATATATATTAATATATATATATGTATATATTGAAATTATATGACACAAAAGGACCCATAAAATCTATTCCCCATAAATCAAAAACATCGGCTTCTTGAAATATGTTTAGGAGAATTTCATGTCTCTTAGATATATTTCATGTACATTGATAAGAATCACAATTATACACAAAATTGTAAGCATGATTAAAGAGTTTTGACCAACAAACCCACTTTCTAACACCATCGTTGTTATCCTAGAACTAGCATGGTGTCCCCTAGTAGGTAGGGAGTTACATTGTGCCAAGATACTCTCAACTCACACTCAGTCACACACTTCCTCAAAATCCCATCCCTACACTACTTGAGCAAGATGGGGTCATCCCGCACGTAGAACCTCAAAGAATGGGAAAACTTCTTTTGTATCTTGATATCCCCAGTCTTCTAGTAGAACACCCCAATCCAAGTAGTTTGCAATGTTTGCAAACTACAGATCTTTGCTTTTCATGGAAAAAAGTTACTCATCCCAAAATTCCTCAATTATGGGTATATCTAGAAACTTCTCATCCTCTCTCTCCATCCTAGGTAAATGATATGATAGCATTCTCTATCCCTTCTTTATCCTTGATTTCAATATCTAACTCATATAGTAACAAGATCCATCTAATCAACCTAGGCTTGGCATCTTTCTTTTGCAGTACATACTTTATCACTGCATGGTCAGTCTACATGATAACCCTTGTCCCAATCAAATATTGGAGAAATTTTTCAAAAGCAAGAACCATTGCCAAAAGATATTTTTCAATTGTTGTATAATTAAGTTGGCCATCATTTAGGGTTTTCAATGCATAATAAATCATGTTGGGTCCTTGTCTTTGTGTTGGACCAAAACAGCCCCTACTGCATAATTTAATGTGTCACACATAAGCTCAAATGGCTGGCTCCAATCTGGGGCCTAACCCATAGGTACGAATACTAGTTTCTCATCCAACATCTCAAACGCTTTCAAACACCACTCACTAAAATGAAATTCAGCATCTTTTTCTAATAATTCGGATAGTGGATTTGCAATTTTTGAAAAATATTTAATGATGCATCGATAAAAACTTATGTGTCTTAGAAAACTCCTAACCCCCTTCACTGATGATGGTGGAGGTATCTTAAAGATGACATCTATTTTAATCGGGTTGACCACCATTCCTCTATGGGGACCTTGTCCCAAATCTATCCCCTCACTCACCATCATATGGCACTTTTCCCAGTTCAGCACTAAGTGAGTGTCTTCGCATCTTTGAAAACCCTTGTGAGACTGTCAAGGCAGTCTTCAAATGACTCTCTATACACCAAAAAAATGTCCATAAACACCTCAAGACAATGCTCCACCATATCAAAAAAATGGCAAGCATAAATCTATGGAAAGTAGTTAGTGCATTGCAAAGGACGAAAGGCATCTGACGGTAAGTGAATGTTCCATAAGGACAAATGAAGGTGCACTTCTCTTGGTCTTGTGGATCAATGGAAATCTTATTATACTCAGAATACTCATCAAGAAATCAAAAAAGAGCGTTCGGTGAGCCGCTCAAGAATTTGATCAATGAAAGGATGTGGAAAATGATCTTTAAGCGTGGAAGCATTCAAACGACGATAGTCAATAAAAACTCACCACCCAGTCACCAATCTAGTAGGAATCAATTCACTTGTAGAGTTAGTTGTGACTATTATCCCCCCTTTCTTAGGAACCACTTGAGTTGGACAAACCCAATTTGAATCAGATTTTGCATAGATTATACATGCCGATAGAAGCTTCACTACCTCTTTCTTTATCGCCTCCGTCATGATTGTGTTGAGACACATCTGAGGTTGAACTATCAGCTTGGCTCCTTCTTCAATTCAGATCTTAAGCTGAAAAAATCTAGGGAGATCCCCTTAATATCTGTGACTGACCACCCAAAAGTTGTCTGGTGGTTCTCTAGCACCACTAGCAATTTCTCCTCCTCATGAATGCTCAATGAGGTCAAGATGATGACCAGAAGCTTCTCATTTTCTGCCAAGAAGGTGTACTTCATATGCAGAGGCAATGGCTTCAATTCAAGATCTAGAGGACTCTACAAGGATTGAATCAATGGTGATGGTTGTGACCCTCTATCTTTATAGTGCCTTGTGCAGAAACATGGCAATGTCTTCAGAAATAAAACACACTCATCCAAAGAACTGTTGGTATGTATTCCTATAGAGCAAGTCACGTGATGATTGTAATGGGATACTTTGTAAATGATTTGAATAATAATAAAGGCAATTTCCGATCTATATGTTTTAACTGTTTCTGAGATGATAGTATAACATGATAGATGTCTAAAGAATTGTTTACTCAATGACGTATGCTTTTAGGTTAAGGACCTAAATGATGAGATCATACAAATGTTAAGAGTATACATTCTTGTTTAGTCCCTAATCGGTTATTATTATGGAAATAACCATAGACATCAATAACACTAAAGACTAGATTGTGTATTGGTTGATGACAGAATCTCATTAGTCATGATATAGTGATATCAAACCAAGCACATAGGTACTTCTTAGAGAACAAGTGTACCGGACAGACCCACCGTGAGAGTGACACATGGAACCTTGATTTGGTAGTCACAGTCAGCTCTCACAGTGATGGTGGTGAGTGTGATTCTTTGACCTGAAATCATTGCACTCAACACATGTCGTTGGGTACATTTTGACATCATCAAACGTAGTCCTGAAACATGGGTTGTTATAAAGGTGATGATTGGGTGACTTTGACACATGGGGCTTTTGAGGGGTGAGTGATAGATATGGGATTTGGCCCTCCTAAGGGAGTTTGATGTCCATGGCCACTTGATGATTAGGATTGAGAAAGGCATGTGCATGCATGTGTGAATCAATATGTGATATTGATGTCACACACATCTCACCCAGACTGCTCTGAGATCAAGGAAATGGATGAATGTTGAAAGGATGATTGTACCATGCCTTGAGTTCATTCAGGACATTAGTGACAAAGGAATTATAAATTCACTATAACACCATTCACTGATTGTAGGATTGAAAGTTGTTCTCCAACTTTCTATTTCACTTGGGTAGCACCGATGTGCCACTAGGAACCGCTCTTTCCTTGTGAAGTCATAAGTGTTATGGACTTTCACTGCCAACGTGAAATGGACCTGCAGGGTCACACACAAAGGATTTCACCTGGATGAGGAGTTTGTCTACAAACGATGTTTAGATTGATTACTAATGGAGTTTAGTAGTTCAATTAAACACTCAATCAATTGATAGCTCAATATCATAGCTCAATTGATAGCAAGTTGGGAAAGTCAGGTTGGTGAGAAATTTCTTTTCGTTTCATTTGTCTAATTTGATTGGAACAAGGATTGGTATTTGGATCAATTCGAAACAAAAGAGGAAAAGTCAATCGAGAACTGACCAGGGCAGTGAAGCAATCGTTTCAGAAGTGAACTGATCGGCTCAGGTGCCCCAACCGATCAGTTCAGGTGTGAACTGATCGGCTCAGGTCACCAACCGATTGGTTCATGCTTGAAACGTTCGGTTCAGCTGGCACAGTTGGTTGTTTTGTGGAAAATCTCAAACCCTTCTACTCCTAATTTAATTCCACATTTCCCGGGATAGGGAACCCTATCCCATGACCCTCCTATATATAGGGGTATTGGGGACTTCTCAAAGTACAACTCAGAACACCAATTGCTCTGCAAAGTTGTCATTCTTTCTAGTTTTGATAACCAGGAGAGCCCAAGAAAGTGCTACCCAATAAGGGAGGCACAACAAGGGAAAGACAACTGCAGAAAAGCAACTGGTGATAGGAGAGTGTGTTGGTGACTAGTACACTGACAGGAGGGTGTGACTCTTTCCGGTGCCTTGTGCAACAAGGCAATCGGAGTTCCAAGTGGTCTGTGAGGACTACTTTAGAGGCAGGAGACTTCTGCCGCTCGGAGGACAGTTGGCAATCCCGACAGTCTTGGTGAGACTTGGAGCTGCACAGACACCGTCCAAGACTGGAGGTGAAGACCGCACAAGTCGTGAGGTAACGTCACCGAGCAAGCCTTGGGACAAGGTACGCCTCTACAAACCATCCTTCCTATTGTATAGACGTTGACGCATTTCCTTTATTCTGGGTTTGGGAGAAGAAAATTTTTGTTTCCGCTGCCTTCTCTATCTCCCCTAAAACCCAACAGTGGTATCAGAGCCACATCAACATCTCTATACTTTAGGATTATCGATGTGATCGATTTTGGTTTGTATCCTTTTTTTATTGCATATGATGCGAATAAAATTGGCTTTATGCATGTCCAATCCTAAATCCACAAATCCCAATATACATATATGATATGTAATATGAATGCACTTGATACGCGTCGCCCTTAAACGAGTTTTGTGGTGGATGTACAGCATGGTTATGGCCAATAAATCCTATGTATGCTTGGTTGAATGTGGTTGCTTGCATCTTGGTCTGCGCACCAATTCCCTATCTCCTATTCCTGATGTAACTTGAGATAACTCGAGATTTTCTTCCTACCTTTGCTCCCCCCAAATGTAACTCGGGATTTTCCCTTTTCAAATATAAAATAGGATAGATCTTTTATTTCTTGTTATGTCGAAGAATGGCAGGCAATCTGACGACGACTGGTTTGAGGAGCGAGACGAGTGGGTGGCTTCCTGAGGAGATGCACTACAACCAGTGAATCGATCGACTGGAGGCGCCAGTCAATCGGCTGGTGGCACCCAACCGACCGGCCTGATGGCGAGCTGATCAATCATGGAGATGAGTTGATCACACCCAGAACGGTGAAGCATAGAGTTCATCTTGTACAAGTTTCATGTGATGTGGACCTAGATGATCGTGATTCCTCTTGGCTCGAGGAATCACATTAGGATGGCCATAATCATTGCTTTTATCGTTTCACATGTTTTTTGTGGGATATAGCATGTATATGATATTTACTATATTGTGGTGATTGGATATGTATATGTACCTATAAAAACCAAATCCCTCAATAAATATTAAAGTTTTAGATTCCTTCCAAATGCGACACACGTGAAAATCTTGATCGGCCAAGTGTGGGCACGCCCTAGCGTGGTGCATCGTCTATCTCATGGAAGTGTGAAGGATGGATATGTGGGTCTGCCCTAGCAGGGTGCATATTCATCGTGTTGGCTTTGGGTCGGACTTAACAAGGTGACCTAGATATGATCTAGCACCTTGAGGAATAGAGGTGATCATGGCAAGGAGTTGCATATGACATCTTTCAAGAGTTGCATATGATGCAATTGGAAAAATTTGCCTACCTGGAAGATCTGAGTTGTGGGTGACAGCCCTAGCTGGTCCATGACTCAGAGGATTTCAGGATCTTGACCCACTAGAAGATTGTATGCTACAATCTTCTGAATTGATGGTGAGGGCTATCAATTTGAGTCAAAATAGTGGGGGCGGTAATTAATTAAAGTCCTAATTAACTATCGCCAAATTTTATTCAAATCAAATCAAATCAGGAGTTTTGACTATGCAATTTTCTCTTGTAGAATGGCAAAAGAATCATCTTTTAAAATGGGCATATTAATTGAGAATAAATTCCATAACTGGTTGGGGATTGTGAGAAGTGTTCTTCACAATCCAGATATATCGGTAGCCTTTGAATCCACTCTATGTATGCTTAAGAAGAAGGATAGTTCATTGATGGAGATCAATGTAACAAAGTCTAAGGACAAAGGTGAGGGAGAGAAGGGTTCTCTCGCCGAACCAATGTCAGAATCTTCTGTGCTCAAAACATGGAGAGGATGGAAGAAACGATGGAAGAAGAAGTGAGAGATAGAGATCTCTACTTCAGGTGTATACATGATAGAGATTAACTTTACTACTTCTTTGTCATGGGTACTTGATACCGGATGTGGATCTCACATTTGTTCAAATGTGAAGGATCTTAAGAGAAGTAGGCCTTTGGGGAAAGGCGAGGTTGAACTATGTGTTGCCAATGGGGCAAGAGTTGCTGCCAGTGCCGTAGGAACCTATGAGTCAACTCTACCTAGTGGGCTAATAATAGAGTTGAAGAACTACTATTATGTACCTACCATAAATAGGAATATCATTTCCGTCTCTTGTTTGGACAAGGGTGGTTTTGAATTTCTTATTAAGAATGGAAAGTGTTCTATTTCAAAAGATAGGATCTTTTATGGTAGTGCCCCAATGTCTTATGGTCTATATTTGATAGACATAGAGACAAGTGTATACAATGTAAACACTAAAAGGAAAAAACTCAACAACTCAAACAAAATGTATCTTTGGCATTGTCGTCTAGGGCACATAAATGAGAAACGCATTTATAGACTCCATAAAGATGGTTATCTAGACTCTTTTGATTATTAATCAATAGAGACATGTGAATCTTCTTTGTTGGGAAAGATGACCAAGACTCCCTTTTCAGGTAAAGGTGAGAGATGCTTTCAAAAAAAAAGGTAAAGGTGAGAGAGCTAGTGATCTATTAGGACTCATACGTACTGATGTATGTGGGCCTTTTAGAACTAATGCCAGAAATGGGTATCGGTGCTTCATTACCTTCATTGATGACTTCAGTAGGTATGGCTATGTGTACCTGATGAAACATAAGTCAAAAACCCTTGAAAGGTTCAAGGATTTCATGATTGAAGTACAGAACCAACTTGGTAAAGTATTAAAGCACTTTGATCCGATCGAGGTGGATAATACTTAAGCCAGGAGTTTGAGGACCTTCTGTGAGCCTGTGGTATTGTATCACAATGGACTCCGCCTGGAACACGACAGCATAACGATGTGTCTGAAAGAAGGAATCACACTTTACTGGATATGGTGCGATCAATGATGAGTTTTTCTGATCTTCCAATTTCCTTCTGGGGTCATGCTCTTGAAACCGTCATGTTTACACTTAACTGAGTACCATATAAATCGGTTCAAAAGACACCATATAAGATATGGTACGGAAGCGTCCCACTTTTGTCTTTTATTAAGATTTGGGGTTGTGAGGCTTACGTCAGGAAAATGTTTCCTGATAAGCTTGGACCCAAGTCCGATAAATGTTACTTTGTTGGATACCCCAAGGAAACGAGGGGATATTATTTATACCACCCTACTGACAACAAAGTGTTTGTTGCTAGGACAACTGTGTTCCTAGAAAAGGAATTTATTTCCAGAGGAAACAGTGGGAGGAAAATAGAGCTTGAAGAGGTTCAAGCCCAACAAGAAAACATTGAACCACTAGATGTACAAGAGGAACATAGAGATTCACAAGGTGTTATGGAATCTCAGTCTCCTCAAGTAACACAAGGACCTCATAGATCTAGTAGGACATGCCTTGAACCTGAGAGGTTTGGATACCTTGTGTCTCAGGAAGGCAGTGAGTTGATCATAGATGATGATCCAACTACTTATCTAGAGGCTATGGAGGGACCAGATTCTGAGAAATGGCTTGAAGCCATGAGATCCGAGATGGAATCCATGTACTCCAATAAAGTATGGACTTTGGTGGAACCACCCGAAGGGGAAAACCCCATAGGGTGCAAATGGGTCTTCAAGAAGAAGACTGACATGGATGGCAATGTGCAAACTTATAAAGGAAGATTGGTTGCGAAGGGTTTTCGACAAGTTCAAGCTGTTGACTATGACGAAACTTTTTCTCCAGTTGCCATGATTAACTCCATCAGTATCATGCTTTCTATTACGGCTTACTATGACTATGAGATTTGCAAATGGATGTTAAAACCACATTCCTTAATGGGAATATAAATGAGGATGTGTACATGACACAACCTGAAGGTTTTATAGATCCAAAGAATGCCAATAAAGTATGTAAGCTACAAAGGTCAATCTATGGATTGAAGCAAGCATCTCGGAGTTGGAATCTTCAATTTGATGAGGAATTCAAAGTGTTTGGCTTTATTCAAAATGAAGATGAACCTTGTGTGTACAAGAAGATTAGTGGGAGAACGATCACATTCCTCATATTGTATGTGGATGACATACTATTGATGGGGAATGATATCACAGCCTTAGAGAAGGTAAAGACTTGGCTTGGAAATACTTTCTCAATGAAGGACTTAGGAGAAGCATCCTACATTCTAGGTATTAAGATCTATAGAGATAGATCTAAAAGGCTTCTCAGACTAAGTCAAAGCATGTACATTGATGAAGTGTTGAAGCGGTTCAGCATGGAGAACTCAAAGAGAGGCAACATCCCCATGCTAATGGAGTCACCATCTCTAGAGCTCAATGTCCCCAATCTTGTGAAGAGAGGGAGCGTATGAATGAGATCCCATATTTATCAGCCATCAGATCCATCATGTACGCTATGTTGTGCACACGCCTAGATGTCTCGTATGCTCTCAGCATGACAAGTAGGTACCAGTCAGATCCCGAGAATGCTCACTGGACAGCCGTAAAGAATATCCTCAAGTACTTGTGAAGGACTAAGGATCAGTTCCTTATATATGGAGGCGAGGAAGAACTGGTTGTAAGAGGTTACACCGATGCAAGCTTCCAAACCGACAAAGATGATTACAGATCGCAATTAGGATTTGTATTTTGCCTAAACAATGGAGTTGTGAGCTGGAAGAGTTCTAAGCAAGAAACAGCTGTCGATTCTACTACAAAGGCCGAGTATATTGCTACTTCACATGCAGCAAAGGAAGTTGTGTGGATCAGGAAGTTCATCATTGAACTTGGTGTAGTTCCCAGTAGCTGTGATGTAATTGAGCTTTATTGTGACAATAATGGAGCTATTGCTCAAGCTAAGGAGCCCAGATCACATCAGTGGTCCAAGCACATACTGCGGCACTTCCATCTCATATGAGAGATCATACAGTGAGGAGATGTGAAGATTTGCAAAGTACCAACTGAAGACAACAAAGATGATCCACTGACTAAGGCCCTTTCTCAATAGAAGCATGATGGTCATGCTAGGTCACAAGGACTGAGGTTCCTAGGTGACTGGCTCTAAGTGCAAGTGGGAGTCTGTTGGTATGTATGCCCATAGAGCAAGTCATGTGATGATTGTAATGGGATACTTTGTAAATGATTTGAATAATAATAAAGGCAATTTCTGATCTATATGTTTTAACTATTTCTGAGATGATAGTATAACATGATAGATGTCTAAAGAATTGTTTACTCAATGACGTATGCTTTTAGGTTAAGGACCTAAATGATGAGATCATACGGATGTTAAGAGTATACATTCTTGTTTAGTCCCTAGTCGGTTGTTATTGTGGAAATAACCATAGACATCAATAACACTAAAGACTAGATTGTGTATTGGTTGATGACAGAATCTCATTAGTCATGATATAGTGATATCAAACCAAGCACATAGGTACTTGTTAGAGAACAAGTGTACCAGACAGACCCACTGTGAGAGTGACACATGGAACCATGGTTTGGTTGTCACATTCAGCTCTCACAATGATGGTGGTGAGTGTGATTCTTTGACCTGAAATCACTACACTCAACACATGTCGTTGGGTACACTTTGACATCATCAAACGCAGTCCTAAAACATGGGTTGTTATAAAGGTGATGATTGGGTGACTTTGACACATGGGGCTTTTGAGGGGTGAGTGATAGATATGGGATTTGTCCCTCCTAAGGGAGTTTGATGTCCATGGCCACTTGATGAGTAGGATTGAGAAAGGAATGCACATGCATGTGTGAATCAATATGTGATATTGATGTCACACACATATCACCCAGTCTGGTCTGAGATCAAGGAAATAGATGAATGTTGAAAGGATGACTGTACCATGCCTTGAGTTCATTCAGGACATTAGTGACAAAGGAATTATACATTCACTGTAACACCATTCACGAATTGTAGGATTGAAAGTTGTTCTTTAACTTTCTATTTCACTTGGGTAGCACTGATGTGTGACTAGGCACCACTCTTTGCTTATGAAGTCATAAGTGTTATGGACTTTCACTGCCAATGTGAAATGGACATGCAGGGTCACACACAAAGGATTTAACCTGGAAGAGGAGTTTGTCCACAAACGATGTTTAGATTGATTACTAAAGGAGTTTAGTAGTTCAATTAAACACTCAATAAATTGATAGCTCAATATCATAGTGTTCAAGGTGTTGGACCGATTGATTAGAGTATCGGATTGATTAAAACTGCAATTGACTGATTTTGCACAGTCTGCACTCCCAACTGGTTGGCTCATGTGATGAACCGATCGGCTCAGGATAGAATGAACCGAACGGTTCAAGGATTGAACCGATCGGCTCAACTGGTCCAAACGAGCAAGTTGGGAAAGTCAGGTTGGTGAGAAATTTCTTTTCATTTCACTTGTCCAATTTGATTGGAACAAGGATTTGTATTTGGATCAATTCGAAACAAAAGAGGAAAAGTCAATCGGGAACTGACCAGGGCAGTGAACTGATCGTTTCAGAAGTGAACCGATCGTTTCAGAAGTGAACCGATCGTTTCAGAAGTGAACTGATCGGCTCAGGTTCCCCAACCGATCGGTTCAGGTGTGAACCGATCGGCTCAGGTCCCCAACCGATCGGTTCATGCTTGAAACGATCGGTTCAGCTGGCGCAGTTGGTTGTTTTGTGGAAAATATCGAACCCTTCTACTCCTACTTTAATCCTGCATTTCCCGGGGTAGGGAACCCGATCCCATGACCCTCCTATATATAGGGGTATTGGGGGATTCTCAAAGTACAACTCAGAATACTAGTTGCTCTACAAAGTTGTTGTTCTTTCTGGTTGTGGTAACCAGGAGAGCTCGAGCAAGTGCTACCCAATAAGGGAGGCACAGCAAGGGAAAGACAATTGTAGAAAAGCAACTGGTGACAGGAGAGTGTGTTGGTGACTAGTACGCCGATAGGAGGGTGTGAATCCTTCTGGTGCCTTGTGAAATAAGGCGATCAGAGTTCCAGGTGGTCCGTGTGGACTACTTTAGAGGCGGGAGACTTCTACCGCTCGGAGGAGAGTTTTCAATCCTGACAGACCCGGTGAGACCAGGAGCTGCACAGAAACCATCCAAGACCGGAGGTGAAGACCGTGCAATCCGCGAGGTAATGTCACCGAGCAAGCCTCGGGACAAGGTACGCCTCTACAAACCATCCTTCCTATTGTATAGGCATTGACGTGTTTCCTTTATTCTAGGTTTGGGAGAAGAAAATTTTTGTTTCTACTGCCTTCTCTGTCTCCCCTAAAACCCAACAAGAACAACATCTAGTATAATCATCCATAAAATTTATGATTCATGACTCCTAGGTAACTTTTGGTATGATTGAGTGAGCACAGAATTTGCTGCCTCTTCAATTATCGATGGGCATGCCACCTCCTCTTCATCATTAGGATATTGTATTTCCTTGGTCAATGAAAGTTCTTTGGTATGCTCCTTGATATTCACTGCTAATGTGCCTTTATGTACCTTTGTCATCACATGAGCCACGTCTAGGAATGGCTTCCCTAAAAGTAGATACACCTCTCCTTGTACATGTTGCAACATGTGACACTATGCCTTCTCCTCATCTATTTGTGTAGAATCGGGCATCTTGATTTTAAAACGGTCATCATTGATACCCAGTGTTAGTCTTCACCTGTCCACCTCCAAGATCATATATGTTGTAGCTTTAAATGAATTTCCTAAGAGTAGTTCATTGCCATGATCATCCTGCATCTCCATGACTACAAAATCTGTTGGATACACAAATTTGTCAACTTTGACAAGAACAACTTCGCAAATACCAAATGGCCTAACCACTAAATTGTCTACTAGTCGTAAGATCATATTTCTCTTTCTGGATTCTTTCAATCGCAATTTCTTGAAAGTGATCAAGGGCATGAGATTAATGTTTGCCCCTGAATCACGTAGTGCTTCTCTAAACTTGGCTTTCCCAATGTAACATGGTATGTTGAAACATCCTGGATCCTACCTCTTCTATGGCAATCTCCTCTAAATGAGAACACTAATTTCCTCTCTTAAAACCACTACATTTGAATTGTCTATCTACCTCTTTTTATTGAATATGTCCTTTAGAAACTTGTTATAAGATGGAATCTGCTCAATTGCATCAATAAGAAGTTTGTTGACATGCAGCTTTCTAAAACTATCCAGGAACTTTGAAATTGTTGGTCAACCTTATTTGCCTTCAAGTTATCTGGGGATGGCACCACAGTCACTATTTTTCTTTGGTTTAGTGGTACATATGCCTCTTTCCTAGCCTCCTTCGGCTCATCACTCTCTTCCTCAGCTTCTTTTTCCTATGCTATGACATCTAACTCAAGTAAATATGGCCCTGTGTCACCTGAATTATTGTTTGTCGATGGGGTTGTCTTCTATTCATTCAGCATTTTCTTCCCACTTTGTAGAAACACTACTTTCACCTATTGGTTTCTGAATGGTATATTGGTATTTGTTGGGAATCCTTGTTGACCAGGTTTCTTCAAGGAAGCCACTTCTACTACTATCTAAGAGATTTGATTCTCTATGTTGTGGATTTGTGCTCCTTGGTTTTGCAATTCTCTTTGTGTTTGGCCTATGATCACCTCATTCTGACTGACCAACTTACCAAGCATGTCTTCAATGCAGTTTATCTTACTGGGGGCCATGTCCTACTATTGTGCATTGTCCTGTTGTGACTTGGATTTTTATGCTTGAGATGGGTCTTGCTGAAATTTATTGGGATCCTTCCTCTAAGAGTAGTCATTTCTGCCCATGTAGTTTTGCTGCCACACATACATGCATTCCTCTTCCTCACCTTCAGATAAATTTCCAAATTTCTGGTCTAGTCTCTCAGAAATCTTATTTAACTTCTTAGTCAATGTCGGGGAGCGATAATTCTAGCACTTCTCAGTCAAAAAATTAAGAGAAACATGGATATTAATTCATAATTATCAATTATGATTCAAAACCAGACTACACCCATACCTAAGGAACAAAGGGGATTAGCCATGCATGATTTTAGTTTCTCTACATATAGAAAAGAAGGACAGAGACAACAAAAACATCAAGAACAATAAAAAAAACCCTAGAGAAAGACGGAATGGATGGTTCCTTCTGACAAACACAGTGATTTTCCATCTTTCAACTACAAATCTGGCCACCAAAAGTTCTCTAACCACCCAAATGAATTTTATGTCCTCTTTAGGTCTGGCGGCACTCCCTCCTAGTCATAGGATTGACTTAGGGAGTCGTTAAGTCTTGACCATTGGGTTAACTATGACTTCTTATCTAGCACAATCGCACTAAGTCAGTACTACTGATGTGGTGTCGGTAGTATCAATGCCTTCAATTATTTGTGATCCCTTATAGATGTCAATACTACGGAGTTGTTTGTCGGTAGTACCAAGATTTTCCCTCTCATTCCATGTTGGATTTTTGATAAAAGTCGATACCACCGAGCTGTGAGTCAATAGTATTCATATTCCTTTTTAGTACTCCTTCTAGAATATCAGTAGTACTAATTCTTGTGTCGGTGCTATCAAGTTTCCTTGATTCAATCTGTTCCTTTTCGTCAAATATCAATACCACCACATACATGTCGATAGTATCGAGTTGATTCATTTCTTGTAAATTCACCTAAAATGTAAACAATAAAGAACATAAGCTCCAAAATAATGATAAATCAACCGAAGCAGAAAAATAATGAATATTTGATTAAATTAAGCATCACAAGCTACTAATGATAAATCATGCACAATTAATATAAAAATGGGCAATAAGTGCACACAATACTCAGTAAAATAGCCTGTGAAAAGTGACAATTATTTAGTGCATCAGTTGTGATTCCTCCATATATGATTGAGGTTCACTCCACCTGATTTTTAAAGGTTTCTAACATTGGGCTCAATTTTGGGGTTTAGAAATATGGAAGATTCAAGACCCCTTTTTTATCACCTCATAGAGTCCTGCAAGTAAAGAAGGTGAGTGAAGTACAAAAATGAAAATGGAAGATACAAGAATATGATAATGATGATGACCATGATGGATAAAAAAATGATGGCAGATATGATAGGTGATGGTGTGATCTAGTCTTGCTTACTATTTAACACTTCTTACACTTTTTTAAAACTTGCTAGTTGTGTGTGCAAGTTTTACATTTATAAATCGAAAACTACCCATCAAGTATATGGGTGTGTGTAGTATTATCAAGGTCATCCAAGGAGAAAGGTATAGTTAGACGCAAGAGTATTGAACTTCAACAATCTACATCTTTTTAACAAAAGAGGTTTTGTTTAGTTAACTAAGCAACTAAAAGGAAATGAAACAAAATAGAAATCATTTGTATAAAGGATCAAATTGTATTGAGGATTCTTAAGGACAAGGTTTCACGTCCATATCATAACATGAAGAACAACGATGATCGACAAGACTAGAAATAATACAAGGGAGGTTTGTATCCTACACCCACCTCATGGTAGTGTAGAACACACCTATCTTTGCATACCACTCTCGTGGATATACTAATATTCAAACTACAAGCCTTTTTTCCCCAACACATCCTAGCCACTCTCATTATCAAGTTAGTGCAGTACATCTCCTTACTCCCGTGCATATCCTCCTAGAGTATACAAAGAGTAGAAATCGTACATACAAAGTGGCCAATAAAGAATGCAAGAAGAAATCAACACCAATGAACCTTAGAACAGTGAAACAACTAGATTTATTTTTGTAATTCATGTTCAAACTATTGATGACATGGGAGATACTCCCCCATGTCCAAGATAAGTATATCTACTTGTCCATAGCTATAGAAAGTAGATACAAGCAGTAGAGAATAGGGCTAGACATGATAATAGAAGGAAATAAACTCAAATGTCTGTGGAAGAAGTAAGATAGAGTTGGAACTCCAATCAAGGAGTCACAAATCCGTCCTTAATGTTGAAATCTCTCTAAAAAAACTTCACGCCAAAGTGGAGAGAACATAATGGTAGAGATTCATGTTGCAATTGTTGGAGAAGAAGGAAGAAGAAGAAGTTTCCCACCTGAGAAACCAACTTTTCTCCTTTGGAACACCTCCAACTCCTCATGCCTCTCCTTTGCTTGAGTCCCATTCCAAATGGTCCAAAATAATCTGTGATAACTATCCCAAGACGGCTTGGGGTTGTATATATAAGTGTGATATGGTTAAATTTGCATGTAAATGAAATCTGCAGGTGACATGGCATGTTCGAAGGACAACATGATGTACTCAATGTGATAACTATAGGTATGTATGCCCTAAGATCCAATCATATGATGATTGGATTGGCATACATCATGATTGATTTGATAAATACCATAGGCAAGCTTCCAATTTATTCTAGCTCAATCGGTTATGAGATAAATGATGGAGCAGAATGAATCTCTAAAGAATGACAATACTCAATGACAATACCTGAACAATGAGATCATACAGATGCTAAGAGTATGTACTTTTTTTTTATGTGCCAAGTCAGATGTCATTGTGGAAGGTTGATAGACAACAATGACACATCAAGACTAGAGTGTGTGTTGGTTGATGATAGTGTCTCATTAGTCATGACATATGATATAAAATCAAGCACACAGATACATGTTCGAGAATAGTGTATCGGACAGACCCACCATGAGAGTGACACATGGAACCATGACATGGTAGTTAGAGTCATCTCTCATTATGATGGTGGTGATTGTGATTCTTAGACTTGAAATCACTGCACTTGTCGAATGTGATTGGGTACACTTTGACACCATCAAACAAAATCCTGAAACATGGGTTGTTATAACGGTGATGATTGGGTGGCTTTGACGCATGAGATAGACTGTGAGTGATAGATATGGGATTTGTCCCTCCTAAGGGAGTATGATGTCTAGGCCACTTGATAAGCGAGACTGAAAAAGGCATGCACGTACACATGTGAATCAATATATGATATTGATATTACACACATCTTAGATAGTCTGCTCTAGTTCAAGAAACATGAATGTCGTTGAAAGGATGACAACACCATGCCTTGAGTTCATTCAGGATATCAAAGACAAAGGAGTTATACATTCACTGAAACACCAATCACTGACTATAGGATTGAAAGTTGTTCTCCAAGTTTCCTTTTCACTTGGGTAGCACTGATGTGTGACTAGCCACAACTCTTTGCTTGTGATGTCATAAGTTAGTTATGGACATTCACTGCCAGCGTGAAATGAGACATATAGGGTCACACAAAAAGGATTCACCTGGAAGAGGAGTTTATCCATTAATGATGTTTGGATTGATTACTAAAGTTTTTAGGTACTCAATCAAACATTCAATCAATAGACTTGACTTAGAATCATCAAGTTCAAGTATTGAACCAATTGATTTGAGTGTCAGATTGATTGAGAACTGAATTGATTGTATTCTACACAATTTGGACCACAAACTGACCAATTCATTGGGTGAACTGATCAACTCATGGCCAATGAGATGATTGGTTTACTTTGGTGAACCAATCAGTTCATGTGTCCAAACGAGTAGTGTTGGATTTTCCCAATTTGTGAGAAAAGTTTTCTGTTTCACTTGTTCAATTCGATTGGGACAAGAATTAATCTTTGCATTAATTAGAAACAAATAAGAAAAGTCGATTGTGGGCAAGTTTGGGAAGTGAAACGACCGGTTCACACTCCCAACCGACCAGTTCACCTTTCCAAATGATTGTTTCAGCTATGAACAACTGGTTCTCCTGTCGAAGAGAAAATTGTTCATGGAAATTCTAGACCCTTCTACTCCCGCACAGACAGGGAACCCTGACCCTGCCCTCTACTATAAATAGAGGGGTATAGGGGGCTTCTCTAAACACACAACTCAGAACATCAGTTTCTCGGTAAAGTTTTTATCCTCTCTGGTTGTGGTAATCGAGAGAGCCCAAGCAAGTTCTACCCATTCAAGGAGGAACAGTGAGGGAAAGAAAAATGTTGAAAATCAACTAGTTGTGGGAGAGTGTGTCAATGACTAGTACGTCGACAGAAGGGGACAACTCTTAGTTCGTTCTTCAAGATGACTAAAGTTCCCAATATTTCATGTGGACTATCTATAGAGGTGGGAGACTTCTTCTGCTCAGGAGGACGATAGTCAACTATAGTCCGAGTCAAGACCAGGAGCTGCACAGATGTTGTTGAAGATAGGTGGTTGAAGACTGCACTAGCTGTAAGGTATTGTCACTGAGCAATCCTCAGGACCAGGTATATCTCACTAAAATCATCCTTCCCATTACATAGATGTTGATACGATCTTCTAGTTATGGGTTTATGGTCAAGTAAAATTTTTGTTTTCGCTTCCTACTCAAACCACGTAAAACCCAACAATAACTAAAACTTGATCCAAGTTCTAGAAAATCCCATGGTGTGTATAAATTTGATACAGTGTGTTGTTGCAATTCAGGGAGTTCTGGATTTAAGTTATGGAATGGGACACGACACATTTTTTTTGGACATGGCGTGTCTGAGGTCTGGACACGCCATGTTGATTTTTGGACACTGGGTGTCCATGACAGTTTTAGTAACATTGATTTTATGAATGTTTACATGATTGGGGAATGTGTTGATGGATGATATGATGTTGTTTTCTCCCCATTTTGATGCCAAAATGTGGTACCTACAATCCAAACCATAGAGAAAGTAAAGATAAGAACAAAGTGGAAAATCCAGCATGATTAAGAGTGAGTATTGGGTGAAAATGATTTGAAAATGCAACCAAAAGTGGTCCACAAATGATATAAAATACGCACATCAACTACCCATTTGAACTTGCATCATACCAAGTATATTGTTGTTGCTAATCTCATGTTTCTTGCGATTGTCATTAATATTGTCTTGTCTTATCACAAACTTGAACCTCTCAGTCATCAGGTTTAATTGTGACTGGTTTTCTCCTTGATTTAGGCATCCATGGTTTTGATTCTATTTCTCATTTTGATTTGCCCTTAGAAATCAAAATTGTTATTTGTATTGCATATCATAATACAATTCAGATATGTTATTTTCGCATTGAAAGAAAATTAGCTTGTATATGTCATGTAGATTGCATGCACATGTATCTTTCATATGGTGTGTTCATAACTATGATCTTTGCTACTTAGATTGAGAAAAATTTACATACTACTCCATCCCACAAAGTTTTTAAGGCCCTAGTATTATCAAAACAAATTCTAAAAAATGGTAATTGAGAAAAATGAAATGAAAAAAAGAGAAAATATGGAGGAAAAGGAGGAAAGCATTTAAATATTTAGTGGGAAAGGTTAGGAAGCATACTTTTTCCATGAAGTTGGTCAGGCTTTCTTTGATGGACATGAACCTTTTTGGGAGGACTCTGATGAGTAAGCATCCTGATGACATAGTCACTGAACCCGACTGGTGGAATGTCTTTGGGGATACATCACTCTTCATGAATCCTTCAAACCATCTCTTTTGGAATATCCAAGGATTAGAAAACAATGCAACTCGCAAGGTTCTTGCACACTTATGTCAACAACAAAACCCTACATAGTCTTTGAACCTTTTCTCCGTGGTGATCGAGTAGAAGACCTCCTTCATATCATGTGATTGGATTGGGTAGATGGCAAATATGAAGATACAAACATATGGTACTACACAGATACATTTCTGAACCCAGACATACATAAGACACATCAACAGAACCTTAACATCAACATCTCTAGTGGGAAAGGTTAGGCATCATACATCACCATCGTCCACACGCGTTGATCCTCCTCTTCTAGGTGAGACTTATGGACATCAGTAGAGGAGCTAGCACACGACATTGGAGACAAATCCTAGGAGGTTGCAGGATATTTTAACATCATTAGATGGTTGAGCGAGACAAGAGGTGGTTCATCACTTGATTTACAAGATATGGTCAACTTAAACATCTTCATCATCAACGCCAACCTCTCTAAGATCCCCTTTGAAGTAATTCTTTTCACTTGGGTTGACAAATAGATCCACACATTGACCACACTGGAGTTTCTCAATAGAGCCCTAGTGATCAACTCTTTGACATCGTTTACATGGGGCACATAGTTAACACATCTCACTAGATACTTAGTATCAGACCACTGCTCGCTTCTGGTTAAAATTGGATCTCCCTCAATTCTAGGCCCCAATCCACCCTTGTCCTTCCTCTCCTTATGGCTGGAACATCCCGAGTGCCTTGACATCATAAGTGATGCATGAGCACAAGAAGAGGTTGGTCAGACCTCTTACATTTTCTTTGCTAGACTCAAAAGGAAATGCAGTGCCTTGAAGATCTAGAACAGAGACGAATTTGGAAACATCGAATAGAGAAGAAAAGATCTAGAGGATGTTATTCACACCATTCAGATCAAATTTGATGAAGATCTATCAAAAGCAAATGGGGCAGCACTGATCGTAGTGGAGTCTAAACTTGTGACCATCCTGGCACAAGAAGAAGCTTTTGGAAGGGAAAATCACATATCAATTAGCTCCAAGACAAAGATAGAAACATTGTTTTTTGTCATGACATAGTCAAAGTGAAAAGAAATAAAAAAAAATATACCCAAAATCCTTCTCCCAAGCAACTCCATCATAAATGAACCCAATGCCATGGCCAGTGCGGCTGTAGAATACTATAGAGAGTTCTTCTCGAGGAGCCCCATGCTCAATCAAACACACCAAGATAGCTTCCTCGACAATATCTTTTCTATCCTTAGTACTGATGATAGCATGACTCTCACCGCCATACCAATAGAGGAAGAACTCTGGTCCACAATTAAGGAAATTGACAAGAGCTCGGCTTCTAGAGCAGATGGTTTCTCCTAGAGTATTTACATAGTAGCATGGGAGATTATTAAAAAATATTTCACATCTCTAGAAGCCACCTTCTTTAGAGGACAATCATGTCACTAGAGTCACCTATGTTTTTGGATTGTCCTTATCCTGAAGTCAAATAACCCTAGATAACTTGTTAAATACTTTTGCCTGATCTCAATTGAGAATGTGGCATTACGTATTCTCTCTATCACTTAGCAACATACTTGCAACCATCATTCTAATAATGGTCTCTAAGGTGTAAGGAACCTACTTGAAAGGAAGTCATATTACCAATCATATTCATCTCACAAATGAGCTAGTTCACAATCTGAGAAGAGGAATGGATCTCCCCAACGCCATCATCAATTACGATGTGGCTCGGGCATATAATAGAGTTCACTAGGGTTTCCTCCAAGTGATCCTCATTTGGTTTGGTCTACTACCAGAGTCAATTGATCTTTGTCTTAAGTTCTTCAAACACGCCAAGGTGAGCATCTCCATGGCTGATCACACAAAAGGTTATTTCCAAATGCATCACAACCTCAAACAAGGAAATCCAATGTCACTTTTTTTTCATCCTTTTCAAAGAGATCTATGTAGGAAGTTCTACGAGGCCATCTCATGAGGTGATATCGCATGCTTCCTTACCTGTGATAGTGCCTTAGCCCCACCCCTAATTTTTGATGTCAATGGCATTTCTGTATTCATCAATGCATCACCTCACTCCATCTCTCAAGTCTCTAACATTCTAAGCTCTGATGAATTGTCAACATAACAAGTCATAAACATGGAGAAATCAGTATGTCTACCAGGAACCAATGACCAAGCAGAAGCATGATACATTGTGTCATCCATAGAGGTGTCCCACAAGATGGAATCTATCAAATAATTGGGAACACAAATTTCTTGGGGTAGAGCAAAGTTACCCTCTTTCAATTTCCTCATAGAGAAAATGTAAACAAAGATAGCATCATGGAAGGTTATATTCCTATCCTTTCTTAGAAGAAATATCCTTATCTCTCACTCTTTGTCCTCCACCACTTTGTACAGTGTCACCACAATGGGTTTGCTAGTTGGGAATTGAAATAGACTAGAGGCCATGATGACCAAATTCATATGGGTCGATCTAGTGAATAGAGATAGAAAGGTCTGGGTCACTTGGCACAGACTAGAACACCCAATAGATAAGGACAAACTCAATTTCATGCCCCTCAAGTTAGTAGAGAATACCTACACCTTCAAGGCATGTTAGGATACCTCACAGGAAACTCTATTTGGGTGGCATTCTATAGAAACAAATATGCCTCATGTTTTCATAATCGAGTAGGATGTTACCCCCAATAACTCAAGATGGGTGCCTCCACATCTCCATTATGGAAGAAACTTTGGAGATGCTTCCCAACCTTCATCCCCAAATGAAGATGGGTCATCAGAAAATGTGACCCACCATTTTGGGATTCCATATGGTGTGAGGAACCCATTTTCACTCACGCCATTGTATCGGCGGACTGGGAGAGGGATTTAAAAATTAAAGATTTCTGGATTGACCACCAGAAATGGGACTATACATGACTCCAACATATCCTCAAAGAATATGGATTGAACATGACTACATCTTCCCAAGATGTTATATCCAACTACATAGAAAAAATGATTTGGAAAGTTCTCAGTTGCTCCGTAGCTGGTTCTGGGTTCTTCCCTAGATGCTGGTTCCTACCACTACATCCTACAAAATTCTACTCCTACCTTTTCGTCCTACAAAAAGAGAGAAAAAAGTCGCTACTTAGGCCCCCTTTTTAGTGGATGAGATTAGGATGATAGGGCTTGCTTTCCTTAACATTCCCGCTCGGGACTGATGTGGCTAGCCATGGCAGTCATATATTTTGGAAGATTTGTTCTCATTTCTCTTCAATTACCAATGCCGAAAGGGAATCCTCCTCGTGAGAAGACAGCCACAACCTTCCACAGTAATATCTAACTAGGGACATAACAAGAATGTATGTATTCTTAGCATATGTATGATCTCATTGTTCAAGTCACGTACTTGAAGGCATACATCATTGAGTAACATCATCCTTTAGACATTTATTTACATTTGTGTAATCATCTCATGACTGAGACAAACATAATAGACGGAATTACCTTTACTATTATCAAATTAGGTATTTAATGCCACTTCCCAATCATCATATGATTGGCTCTCTGGGCATACATACCAATAGACTCCCACTTGTACTTAGATCCAATCACCAACGAGTTGTATTCCATGTGATCTTAACATGTCCAGCATGTTTCTGCTGCATAAGTGCTTTTATAGCGGGCTTAGAAACGTTTGCCAAATTTTGATATTTAGCAATTTTCACATCTCTTTGTTGTATGACATTTTGTATGGGATGGAAGTGTCATAGTATGCTATCTGAGATTCCTAGCCTATCTAGTAGCTCCATTGTTGTCACAGTATTTCTAGTGTGTCATCAATAGTTGGAACCTCACACAAGTTCACCCATATGAACTTCTTGATCCATACAGTATCCTTTGTTGTTCTTATAGCACTGAGATACTCGACTTCTATTGTAGATTCAACCAATTGTCATTAGCTCAAAAAAATTTCCATCTTACAGTTCTTATTTTAAAATCAAACATAAATTTAGATTGCAGTCATTAATTTATTAGATTGGAAGTTTGCATCGGTGTAACCCTTTATACCCAACTCTTCCTTATACTATAACCAAGGAACGAATCCTTTTAGTGCTTCACAAGTACCTAAGGACATTCTTTATGGTAGTCGAGTGACTCTCACTGGCATCTGACATATACCCTCTAGTCTAATACATATAAGATTGCTAGGTAGGTATATATAGATGTCCTCTCATCATGTCCAATATATATGAGATGATGGGATATCCTCTCATCATGTCCAATACATATGAGATAATGGGATAAGTACATAACGTCATATTCAAGATAGATCCAATTGTGAACGCATATGGCATCTATTCCATATGTTCCTATTCTTCATAAGAATCGGGACACTAGGCTCTTGAGAGACTAACTCCATGGAATATGGACAAGTTATCTCTCATTCAGTCATGCATGTTGAACCCTTCTGTAGCTTGCCAATGTATGTTCTCTTACTTAGGTCAAGAATCTTTATAGATCTATCTCTATTGATCTCAATCCTTATCACATAGGATGTCTTGCCTAAACCCTTCATAGAGAAGGTGTTTCCAGTCATGTTCTTACATTTACAGGGTAAGGATGTTATTCCCCATCATCATGCAGAATATAAATATGCTCCTACTAGATCTTTTGTAATCACATATATTATATTCATTTTGAATCAAGTCAAACTTTTTTACTTTCTTGTCAAATTGAAGATTGCAGTTCTGACATGCTTGCTTCAATCCACAGATTGACCATTGTAGCTTATAGACTTTATTTGCATTTTTTTATTTATAAAACCTTTGTGTTGTGTCACGTACACATCCTTATAATTATTCCAGTTAAAGAATGTGGTTTTAACATCCATATGCCAAATCTCACTAGTCTTAATAAGTTGCAACAACAAGCATGATCCTGATGGATTTAACCATTGTAATTGTTAAAAAAATTCATCATGTTCAACACCTTGAACTTGTTGAAACTCTTTGCAATCAATATACCCTTCCATGTTGGTATCCTTTCAAAGACCCAAATTAACCCTATGGGTTTTACCCCTTCAGGTGGATCTAGAAAGGCCATACCTTGTTGGTTTACATGGAGTCCATGTTAGATCTCATGGCCTCAAGCCATGACTTAGACTCTAGTTCCTCAATAGCTTCTAGGTAGATAGTTGACTCATCATATATGATCAACCCACCGCCTTCTTGAAGATGGCATAATCTTTCAAGCTTAATGAGTGTTCTACTTGAGCTATAAGGTTTTGTGTTACATAAGGAACTTGAGATTCCACAACATCTTGTGATTCTTTTTTTCCCATTGTACCTCTTTAGGTTCAATGTTTTCTTGTTTATCTCGAATATTTTTAGCTCCACTTTTTCTCCCACTAATTCCTTTGGAACTAAGTTCCTCTTTAGGAATGCATCCATCTTGGAAACAAACATCTTTGTTGTCAGATTGGGATAAAAGTAGTATTTCAACAAAATAACATTATGTGATTTTATAGAAAAATATTTTAAGACACTATTTTCTTATATAAGCATTCATCCCTCATTACTTATAAAGGACACCTTGGCACATCTCCCATGACATATCTCATATGGTGTCTCTGGAACCAATTTAGACAGTACATTATTTTAATGAAAAGCATGTGCCCAAAAAGAAATTGGAAGATCAACTAGATTGTATTGATAATCTCACCATGACTAACAAGGTGTGATTCCTTCTTACGGATACACTATAATTGTGTTTCAGGTGGATTTCATCAGATACATTATCACGATCTCTCCAGAAGGTCCTCAAACTTTTGGTTTAAAATATTTCACCATCGATCACGTCGAAGTATCTTAATACTTTTACCAAGTTAGTTACGTATTTCATTTATGATCTCCTTGAACATTTTAAGAGAACCAGACTTGTATTTCATTAAATACAAATCTATTTATAACATCAGTAAATATAATGAGGTACTAGTAACTACATTAAGCATTTATTATAAAAGGTCTATATACATCAGTATGTATGAGTCCAAATAGAATAGTTTCTATCCCACTACATCTAGTGAAGATGCTTTCTTCATATTGCACAACAAATAAGATATACATATCTCTATTGGTTCAATAACCAAAAGAGTCTTCATAACCATCATATGGATTCTACATATGCATTTTTCATTTATGTGCTCTAGAAGACAATGCTATAGGTATCCAATGGTTGAGTCATCAAGTCATTCAATATATGTGTCATACAGAATTTTGTCTTTATAACTATCATATATAGTTTGTGAGACACAGGACATTCCCATAAAAGATCATATCTTTTAAAATGAAACATAATGTTCTTGTCACACAAGACATGTAATGTTTTCATCAATGACAACTACATAATAGCAAATCCACCAATTCTATTATGTGCCCATGGATGACAGCTTCCAACTATAGAGGTAGCAACCCTTGCTCCATACAATTATTACTTACTTCTTCTTAGGTCGTGAAATAGAGTCTCTATCTCCATCTTCTTCCTGAGATCCTCTATAAAGAGAATATTTCCTTTCCAATGTCCAGACATGTGACAATGGTGGTACTTCCTTTTCTTTATCCTTTAAGTGAAAATGATACATTCCTTTAACACTTACCCTTCTTCATATATTGAGTGTTGATGACATGGACTTTGGATTAGCCTTAGGACACTTATTGGCCTTGCCTTTTTCCCTTGGACTCACTTCTATTGATCACCATCACAGACTTGTCCTTCTTCTTCCTTGCTTTGGCATCAACATGTCAAGCATTTGATAAACTGACTATATGATTCATGAAACATTCTCCATAATCATATCCATGGTCAACTCTTGACCTATGAGAAATCACAGTCACTCCACATGTCCAATCATACCAAACACATGGGGCTCTACTAGATCTCCATCTTTCAGTTTACACTCAAATAGAACTTTAGAAACATTATACCTTTCTTTCTTTACATGATTCTTAAGATGTGTTAGCATCTCGATAATGTCCATGCTTTCATGTTGTTCATGCAACTCATAGTTCATACAACATAGCATAAGGTGCTTAATGTTTATGACATCAATGGTATGCTTCTAGTAAGCATCCATTTGGCCTTAGGTGCACTTGGAGAGGGTTCCTCTGGCTTTAGTCTTTCATAGAGCTTTTGCTCATTGAGAACACTTCTCAAAGTCCTAGACCAGTTGTGGAAGATTATCCCATTTCGTCCTTCTTAAGGACTGATCGCAAATAAATGTGTTTGTGTTTGACATTAGTTTCTACAAAGAAATATTGCAACCTTTTCAAAACATTTTGATTTGTTTGATTTTATAAGTTAACGATATTAATTACAACTTAAATTAATTATTGCTCCCACTATTTTGTTCAAAATGATAGCCCTCATGCATCAATTTAGAAGATTGCGGCATACAATTTTCTAGTGGCCAAGATTCAAAACAATTAAACTATTACTCAGTCAACTCCAGCGTCCATAGTCAATCATTAAGGTAGGAAACTCTTGCCAATTGCATCCTATGAAACTCTTAGATAGATGATATGTGCAACTCTTTACCATAATCATATGTGTACCTCTGGGCTTAGACACTCTAAGAATCGCCAGTTAAGACTGACCCAATAACCAACAAGATAGATATGCACCCTACTTCGACAGAACCTACATATCTACCATCACACTTCCACGAGATAGATGGCGCACCACGCCTTGGCATAAAATACACTTGGTTGATCAAGATTTTCATGTGAGCTGCTAATGGAAAGCATCTTAGACTTAACATTTTATTTGAGGGGTTTTTTATTTAATAATACATATATTTAATCCAATCACCATATATATAGTTTGTATCATATACATGCTATATCCCAGAATGAAAACATGCAATATACAAAAAGAGATGGTTATGGCCATCCTAATGTAATTCCTTGGAGTCACAAGGAATTACCACAACCTAGGTATACATCACATGCAAAAATATGTTGTTGATGAAGATTTGTGCTTTCCATCCGGATTGTTTGGTTCAACCTTTAGACCAGTCAGCTGGCCTCTTGGCCGATCATTTGGTCATCTCACCAGTCATCTGGTTCTCCTATCCACCATATGTTGGCTCCTCCAGTCAATCGGTTAGGTCCACCAAGCATTCATTTTAGCCTAATCCTTCTGGTCTTCCTCAGTCCTCCAGCCGATCGGCCCTTCTACGAGATGGTCGGTTGGCATCATCATAATGTCTTTCTTCATCATCATAATAGGAAAATAAATTATCCTACTATTACATGATTATAGAGAAACATCAAGTTATACTTGAGGGGAGCTAGGGTAGGAAAGAATTAACTTTACAATTGGAAGATAAGATAGAGGCTCGGTTCACAAACTGAGATAATATAGGATTCACCAACCACACAACCATACATAGATAATAGGGGTTATTGGCCATAACCATGATACACATCCACCATCAAAACTCTCTTTTAGGGTGGCGTGTGTAAATTATATATATATATATATATATATATATATATATATATATATATATATATATATATATATATATATATATATATATATATATGGGATTATTGTGGTATTTGATTAGATAAAAAATTATTAGCATCCCATGTAATAAGTAAATGATAAAACCAAAATACAATTATATTATTTATCCCAAATTATAGTAGATGGATGTGGCTCTGATACCAATGTCGGAAAATAGGGTGATATACTAGGCAGTGAAAACAAAAAAAATATTGTTATATCCCCCATAAACCAGCAGATCATGTCAACAACTATATAATAGAAAAGATGATTTAGAGGATATACCTAGTCCTAGAGCAAGTCTAGTGACATACTCTTCATCATTGTAGATGTGCAACTATCTTCTAGTTGCACTTGGACTCATCTATAGTTCCTCCATGGATAGCAAACTCAAACATCATCATCTGTAGTAGCTCGTCTTGCCACAGACTGTTGGTTGACGGTATCCTCGTAGCAGCAGACAACAGCCTCCCACCTCTAAGATAGTCCACACGGACCACCGAGAACTCCCTATTGTGCTACTAGAGCCAACAGGAAGGAGTTGTCCCCTTATTTCAGTGTACTAATTGCCAACATGCTCTCCCTCAACTGATCATTTGTTTTTCTCTCCCTCATTGTCCCTCTCTTTAATGGGTAGGACTTGCTTGGGCTCTCTATTGGTTACCTCAACCAGAGACGACAACAATTGTCAGACGGATTCTCAATTATGTGTCTTGGGAAGCCCCAGTAGCCTTATATTTATAGTAGAGGCCAAAGTTAGGATTCCCAGTCAATGTGGGAGTAGAAGGGTTCAAAATCATGAATGTTCAGAACCTGCAAACTGTGAGACGATCATCTTGCATAGAAAAATGTTCATCTCGTGAGTGAATTGGCCATCTCTCTTATCAATACGGTCATCTCATGAGCGAATCGGTTGTCTCGCTTAGTGAGATAGTTGTCTCGTGAGTAAACTGGTTGTCTCGAGAGTGAACTGGCCATCTCACTTAGTTAGACAACCGTTTCTTGTAGTTTTTGGTTTGCAATTAAATTCATAATTCATTTACAATTAATGTCCAACATTAATCCTTGTACCAATCAAATTGAACAAGTGAAATGATTCAACTTTTCTCATGATTTGGTAAAATAACCAAAACCTTGGACTGGCCTATCCTAGCCTAGTCATCTCACTATCTTGAGATGATCGGTTCACTAGGTGAACTGATCATCTCACCATCCTGATCTGATTGGTTGGTGTGCTGAGTCATGTAGAAATCAGCCAATATAATTTTCAATCAACCTAACACTCCAATCAGTCAATGCAACACTTGAACTTGATGATTTTGAGTCCAGTCAGTTGATCTACTATTTAATTGAATACTTAAATACTCCTTTAATCCAAGTGTATCCTATGTGTGTGACCCTATAGGTCTAGAATTACGTTGGCAGTGAATGTCTAGAATAAATTATGACTTCACTCGTAAAGAGTGGTGCCTAGTTACACATCATTTCTACCCAAGTAATTTAGAAAGTTGGAGAACAAGTTCAACCTACAATTTGTGATTACTTTTACAGTGAGTGTATAGTTCCTTTGTCTCTAATATTTAGATTGAACTCGAGGCATGGAATCATCATCCTATCAATATTCAATCCATGATCCTTGAACTAGATCAGACTGTCTGAGATGCATGTGAGTTCCCATATCATATATTGAATCACATGAGTATGGTCGTACATTTCTCAGTCTTTCTTATCAAGAGACACTAGATATCAAGCTCCTGTAGGGGGGACAAATCCTATCTACATCACTCACACTCAAATCCCCATGTGTCACGGGTACCCAATCATCACCTTCAGGATTACGTTTGATGATGTCAAAGAATACCGAACGAAATGTGATGAATGTAGTGACTTTAGGTCTAAAAACCACAATCACCGCTATCACTATGAGAGATGATTCTGACTACCATTCCATGCTCTCCATGTATTACTCTCATGGTGGGTCAATCCAATACACAGTTATCTAACATGTACATGTGTGAGTGACTTGATATTATATATCATGACTAATGAGATTATATCACCAGTCAACACCAACTCTAGTCTTATGTATTATGGTCATCAATTTTGCTTCTACAGTAATATATGACTAGATTCATAAAAAGAATGTATGTACTCTTAGCATCTGTATGATCTCATTATTCAATTCACGTACTGGCAGACATACGTCATCGAATAACATCATTATTTAGATGTCTAAGTACATTTGTCTCATCATCCCATGACTGAGATAAACATAATAGATAGAATTACATTTATTATTATCAAATTAGATATTAAATGCCACATTGCAATCATCATATGATTGGCTCTTTGGGTATACATACCAATAGGGAGGTCATGTGATACATCAAGTGTGTGTCATACTGACCATGACGTTTTTTCTCTAATCTTTTTGTGTTTTCAATGATCTTATTGTTAAAATTAATAGTATGAGAATTATTGAACATTGTACATTAATTATGAACTTTGTGATTTTCCATGACCAGTTCTAGTCTGACCATTGGGGTGTGGTTCAGATACTTGATTTGATTAATTTGTCATATTGTTATCTTTTTCAACCAAATCTAATTGTAGTGTTCCTTGATGATAGGAAATATTCTAGATTAGGGTACTTTTATGCACACATAATTATCATTTTTCATGTGCTAATTTGCGTGCTTTTGTTCATTTAATTATCTCAAGTGCATACCATTTTATAATTTTATCACCAAAGAAACATATAATAATTTATGCATCAATTATTTTCTTTTTGCACATAGTTTCCATAATTTTATCATTTCATCTATTTGCTAATGAGTTGCTTGTTCTAATGCAGGAAAATCAAGTATTTGCAAGGTAGAGTTGATAGCATGGACTTCCATGTTGGTATGACCAACTTGGACACAAAATATTTTCTTAGAAATTGATATAGAAACAAACTTCTTGATTTAGTACAACTAACAGTCCAGTCGGTAGCACAAACTTAGCATTCGAAAAGTCCTAATAATCAACTCAGTACCACAAACCACCCCACCAATGTTGCTAACTCTACTCTTGATCGAAAAAGGAAAGTCAAGTTCAATATCCACTGACTCCAAGTTTGTGCCATTGATTCTACCACATCAATTATTAGGATTTTAAGTGTCTTATCCAATGGCTAGAGTTATAACTTGGATATCTTTTATTCTCTTGAAACCAAATACACCAGCAGTTATAAACTCAACTCAGTTTTGACAAAATCATAGCGAGAGGAGATGATGAGCAAATAGTCAAAATATGAATTATTCCAACTTCAACTGGTGAGTTGGTGAAATGTTAGAATGCACTCATCTTTGGCAAAAATATTTACTATCGAGATTTTTAGGGTATCTATTGTGTTGCAAGTTTTCTTATTTGCCAAATTTCTATGTTGATACCATGTTTGCCATGTTTGGCTAATTTGCATAATATATATACACTAAGAGTAGCCTGGTGTGTTTTGTATTAAATTATTGACATTTATTAATTAATTTGTCATTGCATAATTTTTATAAAACTTGTATATGATCACCCTAGATAGTAATTTCTGTCATTTTTCTACTTTAACAGAGGGATTTTATAATTAGAAACTTCATAAACTCAATCGAAAATGTGCTTTGGAAGTGTTCTAACAACTTGGAGGGAATAATCAAGAGATCAATCTTCAATATTGAGTTTGAAATATGGAATGTGATTAAATTATGATTCCAACCAAATTAAACATGGTATCATTCTTCAAATGAAGGTGTTACTAACTTCAAGCCCTAATTAAGCACAATAATGATTTGTTAATAATTGAATAGAATTAATAATCACCTATACATAAATATTGGAAAAAATTTACATTGAAATAGAAGACAAGAGGGCAACAAGTTGCGCCGCTTTTCCTTTTTGGATGGCAAAACCAATCCTTTGAAACACTACATCCATACACTTAGGATCCATAACATTACTATTCATAACTTCAAACTCTCTTCAGAAGCTCCACAACTTCTGGTGCTAACAATCCAAAAGTATCAAATCTAAAGGGGATGAAGGCATGTTGATTCTCAATACATGCTTTCTCATGCTTGACCACTTTGGTTGAAGTAGCTTTAATGCCAGCATGTCTTGTTGTAAAGGCCGCACTCCTCAATCCCACCAGCAGAGAAACTCCTATCAAATCCACACGCGCATGTTTCCCTTTGACCCATCCAAAAATCAAAATATCGGCAGGTCTAAGTGTGGATCTCCCCTCTTGTGGATCAGTTAAAAAGTTCACAGGTGTCTCTTTCTTAGCAGCAACACTTGTACGTCTGAGTACTTTAAATATAATGTTTCTAACAAGATCGTGTCTATACTTAAAACCTAGAAGCTCTCTGCAATGAACTACATGCTCCCTAAAAGTTCTAAGCACGCCTTATGACAGAATGGACGTGTCTCATTGGCTAGAAATAAAGAAATCCTGAGATGATATCTGAGGATACTACGATACTCCATTGGTGACATGTGGAGATCAAGTCCATCAATAGGAATAGTAAGGAGAAAATCTTGAGCATGATCAACTTGAAGACACACAAAAATTGCCTTCTGTCTAACGATCATGTCAAACTTAACCTCCATGTCCTCAATTATCTTACTAAAAAAGCACTCGCCAAAGCATTTTGGGCCTTTGGGGGATGGTGTCTTTTCCAAAAAAACAACTGAGGTTGAAGGAGGGAATCGTGATATGAAGACGATCTAGAGCATAATCAAAGTCTGAATCCATGATGTGAATCTCGCTATCTCGTAAGATGTGATCTTGAAGCACCCAAGATTGGGGCCTAGATGCCACAAAAGTGTACGAGGAAACCTCAACTTCTAAATATAGTCCCAATCCACAAATACAAATGGGAAATGAAGTCACAATCCATTGGAGGTCTCCAAAAAAGGGACCTCCACAAATATGATGTCTTCAATAGATCTGTGTAAGCCTCTGTCAAATAATAATGTTGCCTCCTCCATGTGCATAGGTTTACAAGTCCTCAAGCCAAATAAAATTTTTGCAATACCCATACATGATTAGAGTAAAAGAAGTTCACTCAGGGGATCACCCAACTGAGGTAGAAGATGCATCAACTTCACAGCCTTAGAAGCCCTCTCCATAGCCGAACCTCAATAAAATTTCTATCTCTACTAACGGCTCCTCCAAGCAACTTCACCCCTAGAAAAGGTCTTCCAATATCTGTCGGGAACAACTCTGTGAATATTCCTACCATCACATGTAGGCTAGAAAAGCTCAGTTTTATCAATATTTAAAACCATACCCAAATCTGGTCCACACCACTGAATGATACCCAAAACCTTGGCCACCTCCTTTGTGTCCCCAATGACTGTTCCATCATCAACATACCACGCATGAAGAAAAAGCTTGCATTTATCCCTGATATTATGGATAAGTTGATTTAGTATAAGGGAAAAAATAAGTGGGCCCAAAGGATCACCTTGTTGCACCCCAGTGGCTGACCAGATATGTTCGTTCCCAAGGTATAGCCTTGTTGTTTGTCCATACAAGAACTCCACCCACAAAGAAATAGATGGACATATCACCCTCACCTCGTGTAGTAAGGCAGACCTATCAACCAGATTGAAGGCATTAGAAAAATCCACTGTGAGCATGGACAGAGAACCATCTCTATGTTGTGCGTTCAACACTCTATTGAAACTGTGCAAAATAGCTTATGCCCCACCAAATACACCAAATCCAAACTAGAATTCATTAAGATACTTGGCCATATCTTTACTCACTCCTTCCATAGCAACTTTGGACATTATGTGTCTCCAAATAGTACCAACTATGATGGAGCGTATGTCATTGTCTGGCTTAAGTAGTAGTGTAAGCAGCACAGAAGCTACAAACTCTACTAAGCACAAGGTGTTGGTTTTTAGGGGAGATAGAGAAGGCAGTGGAAACAAAAAAAAATCTCCTCCCCGAACCCAGTACAAAGGAATCGCATCAACGTCTATACAGTGGGAAGGATGGTTTCTAGAGATATACCTTGTCCCGAGGCTTGCTCAACGACATTATCTCGCGGCTTGTGCGGACTTCACCTCCAGTCTTAGACAGTGTCTGTGCAGCTCCTGGTCTCACCAGGACTGTCGGGATTGACAGTTGTCCTCCGAGTGGCAGAAGTCTCTCGCCTCTATAGTAGTCCACACGGACCACAGGGAACCTCGATCGTCTTGTCGCTCAAGGCATCGGAAGGAGTCACACCCTCCTATCGGTGTACTAGTCACCGACAAACTCTCCTACCACCAGTCGCTTTTCTGCAGTTGTCTTTCCCTTGTTGTGCCTCCCTTATCGGGTAGCACTTGCTCGGGCTCTCTTGGTTACCACAACCAGAGAGAATGACAACTTTACAGAGCCACTAGTGCTCTGAGTTGTACTTTGAGAAGCCCCCAATACCCCTATATATAAGACAGTCATGGGATAGGGTTCTCTACCCCAGACAATGTGGGATTAAAGCAGGAGTAGAAGGGTTCGATATTTTCCAAAAAACAACCAACTGTGCCAAATGAATCGATCGTTTCAAGCATGAACCGGTCGGTTGGGGACTTGAGCCAATCGGTTCACACCTGAATCAATCGGTTGGGGCACCTGATCCGATCGGTTCACTTCTAAAATGATCGGTTCACTACCCTGGTCAATTCCTGATTGACTTTTCATCTTTTGTGTCGAATTGATCCAAATACCAATCCTTTTCCAATCAAATTGGACAAGTGAAACGAAAAGAAATTTCTCACCAACTTGAATTTCCCAACTTGCTCGTTTGGACCAGTTGAGTCGATTGGTTCAACCCTTGATCTGGTTGGTTCAGCCTGTCCTGAGCCGATCGGTTCACAACATGAGTCAATCGGTTGGGAGTGCAGATTGTGCAAAATCAGTCAATTTGTAGTTTCAATCAATCCAATACTCTAATCAATCAGTCCAATGCCTTGAACACTATGATATTGAGCTATCAATTGATTAAGTGTTTAGTTGAACTAATAAACTCCTTTAGTAATCAATCTAAATATCGTTTGTGGATAAACTCCTCTTCCAGGTTAAATCCTTTGTGTGTGACCCTGTAGGTCCATTTCACGTTGGCAGTGAAAATCCATAACACTTATGATTTCACAAGCAAAGAGCGGTGCCTAGTCACACATCAGTGCTACCCAAGTAAAATAGAAAGTTGGAGAACAACTTTCAATCCTACAATCCATGAATGGTGTTACAGTGAATGTATAATTCCTTTATTACTAATGTCCTGAATGAACTCAAGGCATGGTACAGTCATCCTTTCAACGTTCATCCATTTCCTTGATCTCAGAGCAGACTGGGTGAGATGTGTGTGACATCAATATCACATATTGATTCACACATGCATGTGCATGCCTTTCTCAATCCTACTCATCAAGTGGCCATGGACATCAAACTCCCTTAGGAGGGACAAATCCCATATCTATCACTCACCCCTCAAAAGCCCCATGTGTCAAAGTCACCCAATCATCACCTTTATAACAACCCATGTTTCAAGACTGTGTTTGATGATGTCAAAGTGTACCCAACGACATGTGTTGAGTGTAGTTATTTCAGGTCGAAGAATCACACTCACCACCATCACTGTGAGGGCCGACTGTGACTACCAAATTATGGTTCCATGTGTCACTCTCACGGTGGGTCTGTCTGGTACACTTGTTCTCTAACAAGTACCTATGTGCTTCGTTTGATATCACTATATCATGACTAATGAGATTCTGTCATCAACCAACACATAATCTAGTCTTTAGTGTTATTGATGTCTATGGTTATTTCCACAATAACAACTGACTAGGGACCAAACAAGAATGTATACTCTTAACATATGTATGATCTCATCGTTTAGGTCCTCAACCCAAAAGCATACGTCATTGAGTAAAACAATTCTTTAGACATCTATCATGTTACACTATCATCTCAGAAACAGTTAAAACATATAGATTGGAAATTGGTTTTATTATTATTCAAATCATTTACAAAGTATCCCATTACAATCATCATATGACTTTATCTATGGGCATACATACCAACAGACTCCCACTTGCACTTAGAGCCAGTCACCTAGGAACCTCAATCCTTGTGACCTAGCATGACCATCATGCTTCTGCTGAGAAAGGGCCTTAGTCAGTGGATCAGCTATGTTGTCTTCAGTTGGTACTTTACAAATCTTGACATCTCCTCATTGTATGATCTCTCGTATAAGATGGAAGTGCCATAGTATGTGCTTGGACCGCTGATGTGATCTGGGCTCCTTAGCTTTAGAAATAGCTCCATTATTGTCACAATAAAGCTCAATTGCATCACAGTTACTCGAAACTACACCAAGTTCAGTGATGAACTTCCTGATCCACACAGCTTCCTTTGTTGCATGTGAAGTAGAAATATACTCGGCCTCTATAGTAGAATCGGCAACTATTTCTTGCTTGGAACTCTTCCAGCTCACAGGTCCATTATTTAGGCAAAATTCAAATCCTGGCTGCGATCTGTAATCATTGGAAGCTTGCATCGGTGTACAGTGAGCATCCCCGGGATGTGACTGGTACCTTCTCATCATGCTGAGGGCATACAAGACATCTAGGCATGTGCACAACATAGCGTACATGATGGATCTGATGGCTGATACATATGGGATCCCATTCATATGTTTCCTCTCTTCACAAGATTGGGGACATTGAGCTCTAGAGATGGTGACTCCATGTAGCATGGGGATGTTGCCTCTCTTTAAGTTCTCCATGCTGAACCGCTTCAGCACTTTTTCAATGTACGTGCTTTGACTTAGTCCGAGAATCCTTTTAGATCTATCTCTATAGATCATAATACCTAGAATGTAGGATGATTCTCCTAAGTCCTTCATTGAGAAAGTATTCCCAAGCCAAGTCTTTATCTTCTAGAAGGCTGAGACATCATTCCCCATCAATAGTATGTCATCCACATACAATATGATGAATGTTGTCGTGTTCCCACTTAACTTCTTGTACACACAAGGTTCATCTTCATTTTGAATAAAGCCAAACACTTTGACTTCTTCATCAAATCGAAGATTCCAACTCCGAGATCCTTGTTTCAATCCATAGATTGACCTTTGCATCTTACAGACTTTATTGGCATTCTTTGGATCTATAAAACCTTCACGTTGTGTTATGTACACATCCCCATTTATATTCCCATTAAGGAATGTGGTTTTAACATCCATTTGCCAAATCTCATAGTCATAGTAAGCCGCAATAGCAAGCATGATCCTGATGGACTTAATCATGGCAACTGGAGAAAAAGTTTCGTCATAGTCAACACCTTGAACTTGTCAGAAACCCTTTGCAACCAATCTGCCTTTATAAGTTTGCACATTGCCATCCATGTCGGTCTTCTTCTTGAAGACCCACTTGCACCCTATGGGTTTTACCCCTTCAGGTGGTTCCATCAAAGTCCATACTTTATTGGAATACATAGATTCCATCTCGGATTTCATGTCCTCAAGCCATTTCTCAGAATCTGGTCCCTCCATAGCCTCTAGATAGGTAGTTGGATCATCATCTATGATCAACTCACCGCCTTCTTGAGTCACAAGGTATCCAAACCTCTCAGGTTCAAGGCGTGTCCTACTAGATCTACGAGGTACTTGTATTACTTGAGGAGACTGAGATTCCACAACACCTTGTGAATCTCTATGTTCCTCTTGTACATCTACTGGTTCAATGTTTTCTTGTTGGGCTTGAACCTCTTCAAGCTCTATTTTCCTCACACTACTTCCTTTGGAAATAAATTCTTTTTCTAGGAACACAGCATCCTTGGCAACAAACACTTTGTTGTCAGTTGAGTGGTATAAGTAATATCCCTTGGTCTCCTTAGGATATCCAACAAAATAACATTTATCATATCTAGGGCCTAGCTTGTCAGGAAACATTTTCTTGACATATGCCTCACACCCCCCAAATCCTCATAAAAGACATATTGGGACGCTTCCCAGTCCATATCTCATATGGTGTCTTTTGAACCGATTTAGATGGTACTCGGTTAAGTGTAAACGTGGTGGTTTCAAGAGCATGACCCTAGAGGGAAATCAGAAGATCAACAAAACTCATCATTGATTGCACCATATCCAGTAAAGTGTGATTCATTCTTTAAAACACACCATTATGTTGTGGTGTTCTAGGAGGAGTCCATTGTGATACAATACCATGAGCTCGCAGAAGGTCCTCAAACTCCTGGCTTAAGTATTTTCCACCTCGATCGGATCAAAGTGCTTTAATACTTTTACCAAGATGGTTTTGTACTTCATTCATGAAATCCTTGAACCTTTTCAAGGGTTTTTGACTTATGTTTCATCAGGTACACATAGCCATACCTATTGAAGTCATCAGTGAAGGTAATGAAGTACTGATACCCACCTCTGGTATTATTTCTAAAAGGCCCACATACATCAGTATGTATGAGTCCTAATAAATCACTATCTCTCTCACCTTTACCTGAAAAGGGAGTCTTGGTCATCTTGCCCAACAAACAAGATTCACGTGTCTCTATTGATTCATAATCAAAAGAGTCTAGATAACCATCTTTATGGATTCTAGAAATTTGCTTCTCATTTATGTGCCCTAGACAAAAATGCCAAAGATATGTTTTATTTGAGTTGTTGAGTTTTTGCCTTTTGGAGTTTACATTGTATACACTTGTCTCTAGATATATCATGTATAGACCATAAGACATTGGGGCACTTCCATAAAAGATCCCATCTTTTGAAATGGAACGCTTTCCATTCTTAATAAGAAATTCAAAACCATCCTTGTCTAAACAAGAAATGGAAATGATATTCCTATATATGGAAGGTACATAATAGCAGTTCTTCAACTCTATTATTAACCCACTAGGCAGAGTTAACTCATAGGTTCCTACGGCATTGGCGGCAACCCTTGCCCCATTGGAAACACGTAGTTCAACCTCACCTTTCCCCAAAGGCCTACTTCTCTTAAGATCCTTCACATTTGAAGAAATGTGAGATCCACATCTGGTATCAAGTACCCATGACAAGGAAGTAGTAAAGTTAATCTCTATCATGTATACACCAGAAGTAGAGATCTCTATCTCTTGCTTCTTCTTCCATCGTTCCTTCCATCCTCTCCATGTTTTGAGCGCAGAAGATTCTGACATTGGTTTAGCGAGAGAACCCTTCTCTCCCTCACCTTTGTCCTTAGACTTTGTTCCATTGATCTCCATCAATGAACTATCCTTCTTCTTAAGTGTACATAGAGTGGATTCAATGGCTATCGGTATATCTGGATTGTGCAGAACACTTCTCTCACAATCCCCAACCAGTTATGGAATTTATTCTCAATTAATTTTCCCATTTTAAAAGATGATTCTTTTGCCATTCTACAAGAGAAAATTGCATTTGTCAAAACTCCTTTTGATTTGATTTTATTTGAATAAAATTTGATGATAGTTAATTAGGCCTTTAATTAATTACTGCTCCCACTATTTTGATTCAAATTGACAGCCCTCACCATCAATTTGGAAGATTGCAGTGCTCAATCTTCTAGTGGGAAAGATTTGTATTTCATCAAGTCCTGAGTCAACTTTGGCTGATCACCCACAACTTGACTATTTAGGTAGGCCATCATGCCAATTGCATCATATGCAACTCTTGATAAATGAACATGCGTAACACCTTGCCATGAACATTCCATACCTCTGAGCTTAGACGCTCTAAGAATCACCAGTTAAGTCTATCCCAAAAGTCGACATGGTAAACATGCACCCTGCTTTGGCAGAACCTACATGTTTACCCTTCACACTTCCACGAGATAGACGGCGCACCACGCTTTGGCGTAACCTACGCTAGGTCGATCAGGTTTTTCATGTGTGTTGCTAATGGAAGGCATGAAAGACTTAATATTTAGATGAGGGATTTGGTTTTTATAGGTACATATACATATCCAATCACCATAATATAGTAAGTATCATATACATGCTATATCCCACAGAAAACATGTGAAATGATAAAAGCAATGATTATGGCCATCCTAATGTGATTCCTCAAGCCAAGAGGAATCACAGTCATCTAGGTCCACATCACATGCAACCTGTACAAGATGAACTTTGTGCTTTGCCTTTCTGGGTTTGATCAACTCATCTCCATGATTGATGGGCTCACCATCAGGCCAGTCGGTTGGGTGCCACCAGCCGATCGACTGGCACCTCCAGCTGATCGGTTCACTGGTCGTCGTGCATCTCCTCAGATCGCCACCCGCTCGTCTCGCTCCCTGAATCGGTCATCTGGATCGCCAACCGATTGGTTCACACCTTGAACCGATCGTCTCAGTTATCGTCAGATTGTCCTCCATTCTTTGACATAACACGAAATAAAAAAAAACTCTATCCTATTTTACATTTGAAAAAGGAAGCCCCAAGTTACATTTGGGGGGAGCAAAGGTAGGAAAGAGATGTCGAGTTATCTCAAGTTACATCAAGAATAAGAGATAGGGAATCAGTGCGCAGACCGAGATGCAAGCAACCATATACAACCAAGCACACATACATAGGGTTTATTGACCATAACCACACTATACATCCACCACAAAACTCATTTAAGGGTGACACGTATCGATTGCATTCATATTACATATCATATATGTATTTTTGGATTTGTGGATTTAGGATTGGACATGCAAAAAGCCAATTTTATTTGCATCGTATGCAATAAATAAAGGTGACAAACCAAAATCGATCATATTGATAATCCTAAAGTATAGAGAAGTTGACGTGGCTCTAATACCACTGTTGGGTTTTAGGGGAGACAGAGAAGGCAGCGGAAACAAAAAAATTTCTCCTCCCCGAACCCAGTACAAAGGAATCACGTCAAAGTCTATATAGTAGGAAGGATGGTTTGTAGAGACATACCTTGTCCCGAGGCTTGCTCGGCGAAGTTATCTCATGGCTTGTGCGGTCTTCACCTCCAGTCTTGTACGGTGTTTGTGCAGCTCCTACTCTCACAGAGACTGTCGGGATTGACAGCTGTCCTCCGAGCGGCAGAAGTCTACCGCCTCTGAAGTAGTCCACACGGATCACCTGGAACCCCGATCGCCTTGTCGCTCAAGGCACCGGAAGGAGTCGCACCCTCATGTTGGCATACTAGTCACCGACAAACTCTCCTGCCACCAGTCACTTTTCTACAGTTGTCTTTCCCTTGGTGTGCCTCCCTTATCGGGTAGTACTTGCTCGGGCTCTCCTGGTTACCACAACCAGAGAGAACGACAAATTTGCAGAGCAACTAGTGTTCTGAGTTGTACTTTGAGAAGCCCCCAATACCCCTATATATAGGAGGGTCATGGGACAGGGTTCTCTACCCCGGGCAATACAGGATTAAAGCAGGAGTAGAAGCGTTCGAGATTTTCCACAAAACAACCAACTACGCCAGCTGAACTGATCGTTTCAAGCATGAACTGATCGGTTCGGGACTTGAGCCGATCGGTTCACACCTGAACCGATCGGTTGGGGCACCTGAGCCGATCAGTTCACTTCTGAAATGATTGGTTCATTGCCCTAGTCAATTCCCGATTGACTTTTCCTCTTTTGTTTCAAATTGATCCAAATACCAATCTTTATTCCAATCAAATTGGACAAGTGAAATGAAAAGAAATTTCTCACCAACCTGAATTTCCCAACTTGCTCGTTTGGACCAGTTGAGCCGATCAGTTCAACCCTTGAACCAGTCGATTCAGCCTGTCCTGAGCCGATCGGTTCATCACATGAGGCAATCGGTTGGGAGTGCAGACTGTGCAAAATCAGTCAATTTGCAGTTTCAATCAATCTGATACTCTAATCAATCGGTCCAACACCTTGAACACTATGATATTGAGCTATCAATTGATTGAGTGTTTAATTGAACTACTAAACTCCTTTAGTAATCAATCTAAACATTGTTTGTGGATAAACTCCTCTTCCAAGTTAAATCCTTTGTGTGTGACCCTACAGGTCCATTTCACATTGGCAGTGAAAATCCATAACACTTATGATTTCACAAGAAAAGAGCGGTGCCTAGTCACACATCAGTGCTACCCAAGTGAAATATAAATTTGGAGAACAACTTTCAATCCTACAATCCGTGAATGGTGTTACAGTGAATGTATAATTCCTTTATCACTAATGTTCTAAATGAACTCAAGGCATGGTACAGTCATCCTTTCAACGTTCATCCATTTCCTTGATCTCAGAGCAGACTAGGTGAGATGTGTGTGACATCAATATCACATATTGATTCACACATTCATGCGCTTGCCTTTCTCAATCCTACTCATCAAGTGGCCATGGACATCAAACTCCCTTAGGAGGGACAAATCCCATATCTATCACTCACCCCTCAAAAGCCCCATGTGTCAAAGTCACCCAATCATCACCTTTATAACAACCCATGTTTCAGGATTGCGTTTGATGATGTCAAAGTGTACCCAACGACATGTGTTGAGTGTATTGATTTCAGGTCAAAGAATCACACTCACCACCATCACTGTGAGGGCCGACTGTGACTACCAAATTCTGGTTCCATGTGTCACTCTCACGGTGGGTCTGTCTAGTACACTTGTTCTCTAACAACTACCTATGTGCTTGGTTTGATATCACTATATCATGACTAATGAGATTTTGTCATCAGCCAACACACAATCTAGTCTTTAGTGTTATTGATGTCTATGGTTATTTCCACAATAACAACCGACTAGGGACCAAACAAGAATGTATACTCTTAACATCTGTATGATCTCATCGTTTAGGTGCTCAACCCAAAATCATACGTCATTGAGTAAAACAATTCTTTAGACATCTATCATGTTACACTATCATCTCAGAAATAGTTAAAACGTATAGATTAGAAATTGCCTTTATTATTATTCAAATCATTTACAAAGTATCGCATTACAATCATCATATGACTTGCTCTGTAACATCCCTGACCTGGGTTATGAATTAACCCTAGGTGTTTTGTTCAATAAAAGTGATTATATACTTGCTTTTATCTTTTAAAAGTAATTAACTCTCAAGAGGAACTTATATTGCATTTTTAGTCCTTTTTGAATATTGTTGAAATCAATATTTTGTCTGTTTTGGACTAATGTGCAAATTACCCAAGTTGAGGGGTCTATTTGCAAATTGTGCATGATAATATGTTCTTCATGTGATTAAGCATCATGAGAGTGAATATGATGCAGAGGTATGGCTTGGGATATCCTGAATTCTAAGAAAGAGCTAATAAAGCAATGTTTGTGCATGAAAACCTAGTTTTGGTGTAATGTGCAATTTACCCACAACCTAGGGTGCAATATGTAAATTACCACTTCAATAAGGTCCCTTATGTTTCTTGGCATCATGTGGAGCAAAGAAAATGAGAGGGGCACCTCATTTGAATTAAGTTGGAGGAGAGAGAATCTTGAAATTAAAATAATCAAGATTTAAGCATAATGGAAACATTAATGCAAAAATAAATAAAATAATTGAAGGGCCTTCAATAAAAATTTAAAATGGTGGATTTCAGATGTGTGTACGTCCTTTATCTTTGCAAGGACCACAAAATATCTTAAGGATGTGAAATTCCACTCACCTTATTATAAGGAAAAGAATTTCCACTCAAAAAGATATATTAATATTATAATGGATTAAGGTGCTTAATTTCTTTTCCCTTAATCCATGGATAATGGAAGGGATCTCGGTGGGATTGAGTTGCCTTTTTATGCAAGAAAACCATTGAGGAGGTGGTGGCAACATTTTTGGAATTAATTGATTTTTATAAAACCTTTTCTCTTTCATCAATTTTCTTATAAAAGAGCCTTTTCCAACCCACCTAAGGACCTTTTTCGACCCCACTTCTTCTCCTTGCTTGCAAAACCGACCAAGAGAACTAAGAACAGCAGGAAGGACGCCCCCAACCTGTTGGTAAGTCTTTGACCTTCGTTCTTCTTGATTTCATGGTGAAAATCATAAAACAATGCATGATTCCTTCATTTCTTCACTCCATCTTCAACCCTAGTCGATCCTTTCACTCCAAAAGCTTGAGAAACGACCTTGGGAGGTTGCTAGAGCTTCAACCACCATTGGAGCCGTGAAGCTTGGAGCTTGGGATCAGTTTTGAAGGCGGGTTATATAACCTAAACCCTTAATCTTTGTCATTGAATTCGATTTCTTCATGTAATTGATTTAATTGCTATCATTGCAATAGCCTTGCTTGATTAATGGAGTTGCCATGGAAAATGGTAGTAGTTCCGTGAGTCTAAAGGTTGAAGATCATAACATGTTCATAAGCACACACATTAATCAAAGATCAATAGCAAACGGTCTTGGACCTTTGGTCCAAACGGTTTCACCAAACCGTTTGGGACCAAACGGTTTGCAAACTGTTTGGTGAAGTTGGACTCCAAACCGCATGGATGAGTTGATTGTTTGGTTTAGTTGACCGTTTGAGGTCTGAACTTAATCACAAGTTGGATGATGTTCCAATGGACTCAATTGATTGATCCAATGTGTGCATGATCCTTTAAGTGGAAACCCTAATTAAGTTGATTGAAGAAATCCTTGATTGGACCGTTTGAGCCCAAACGGTGTTGAAACCGTTTGGGACCAAATGGTTTCAAAACCATTTGGTGGGTTAGTGGTTGATCCTTAACCCATGGATGATGATCTAATGGTTTAGATTGATGAACCCTTCAATTGAATAATCAATAGTCAATTCAATGGTGCATTTGGAAATCGATTTGATGGAGAAATGACCTAGTAAGCCCTTGCGGTTTTGGGATTGATTTGGCCCAAACGGTCTTGAGACCGTTTGAGACCAAACGGTCTTGAAACCATTTGGGGCCAAACGGTTTCAAAACCATTTGGGGTCAAACAGTTTCAAAACCGTTTGGTGGCAAACGGTTTCAAAACCGTTTGGTGATGAAACTTCAAAACCGCATGGAGATTGATGGTGTTTCAATTACTTGGATATTGAAGGTAATGATAGTTCCAATAATCCAATGATGGTTAATAATGTTAATCAATAAAGGTACAAAGGTTAAAACCCTAATAGTACCTAAGTGATTAGTGTCAATTAAGGAAGAAACCATAATTGCATATAAGAGCAATGACTTGGTACACTATGTCATTCATAGTTGTATGAACTTGATTAAATGGTTGATGTAACCTAATCAAGTTGAGAAGGTGATAATATGAAATGCATACATGAGTATGATTCATGTGGTGATTAAGGGTATGATCCTTAAGTAAGGAGATCACGAAACCCTAAATCATGAACATAAACCCTAATTGACAAGGTTGTTGAACCTTAACCCTAATCCAAGGTATGGATGTAACCCTAATTTAGGATGATGATGTGTATAGACCTAATTAAGAGTGATGTGATCTAAAACCCTAATTGGGATGAATAGTAAACCCTAATTATGGGTAATGGATCATGAAACCCTAATTGTAATTAATAGTAAACCCTAATTATGGGTAATGGATCATGAAACCTTCATTGGGATGAATAGTAAACCCTAATTATGGGTAATGGAATATGAAACCCTAATTGGGATGAATAGTAAACCCAAATTATGGGTAATGGAATATGAAACCCTAATTGGAATGAATAGTAAACCCTAATTTTGGATTATTGAATATAGTTCCTATCATAGGGTGAATTTGATGTGAAACCCTAACTAAGGACGGTTTCATGAGAAACCCTGATATTTAATGTGCTATGATTATGGTGATAAACCATATCTTTGATGTGATAATGGGATTATTATCCTCATATGACATGAAATGGGAAACCCTAACCCTGGTAAGGGAATAGTGGTGTTACCCATTAATAGTGAATTCATATTTGTTGTACATGGTTCTGATATGCAATTGATATCACTGTTATCATCTGTGCTAACCATGCAGGTATGTTGAAATGATGATCATGGCCAGGTATGAGCTATGATGTTTAATTCACTATTGTAAATGGGATTTGAGTGCCATAATATACCTTGTTGCCTGGTAAGAGGTAACAAGCGAGTTAATGGGCCTCAAGTACCATGAAGTGATGCTTGTAATAGCAAGTATCATGGTTGCCTTGGTCAATTGACCTGAAGGTGATGGTTACCTGGAAAAGTGGTAACAATGCTTAATGATTATTCAAGGGTTTAATTACCCAGGGCCATATGATTATGATGATGAAATTGTAAAGGGGTGAGAATTCCCAGTTTTGAAATAAGGGATTGAGTTCCCGATATCTTTTAAGATTGTTAAGTAGTTGATGAAATTAGTACATGTTTCTTTATAGCATTGATATAATAAGTTATGTTTGAGAACTTGCCTGATGCTAAAAGAATATGAAAATGTACTTAATTAATCAAGTGAAATATATTCACGTAGTGCTCTGACCATAGATTCATCATCGTCAATAGTTGGTGATGGTGAAACAAGTTTTCTATGGAAATCCTGGAATTTGCATATCTTGAATATGTGGGGGTAAATGGGTGAAAATATCCTTACGTCCGGGTGAAGAGATTGAGGGAAGGTAAACACTAAAACCTCTCAATCCTTCATGTGTCGGGATAGATGTATCATAAATATCCCGATGGTTGGGATGGATGTATCATTAATCTCCCAATATTATTTCATGTTGGGTCGATGGAGATAAACATTAATGCTCTCGATTGCCGATAAGAGTGCAGTTGACGTTGTAACTCTATAGCAAAGTTCCAATATACCCTGGAAAGCTATTTGAGCAGTCGACACAGTCCTTCTTGTAGTCATATGTTGACCAGGATGTGGGAGGTCATGGGAATCTGACTCTTCCATTGACCTATTTATGGTACTGATTTCGATTCTAGAAATGGTCGGTTGGAGTATGAGCGGCATACCTCATCTCCTCAGAGCTTAAATCTATTTGAAAAATATAATCAGTCGTGTAGCATATTTGCATAAGATTGAAATACGAGAACCACTGGTTGATGTTATACTGCTTAACATGTCCTGATATATAAATGTTACTTATATTCCTTTAATTCATATTAAATATGAGACATGTTGCTTTATCAGTTTATAACTGAGACACTTGCATAAGAATGTTGCTCTGATCTGCATAGATGTGGATTCTTCTGCTACTGATTTATATTATTCCACTGCTCAGTTTATTTCTTTTAAACTGCAATGACAATGTTTTGGCGGAGAGTTATATCTCCCGCTGGGGCAACTTTTATAATTGTCTCACCCCTGTGGGATTTAATATTTTTAGGTAGACACAGACATCAAGGTAGAAAATCTTCTACAGGGGAAGAGCAGCAGCAGTCCCAGGGACAACAGTGATCCATCAGGTGGAGACAATGGCTGTCTAGTTTTGTGTAGTTAGTCCTATGAGTCGTCTCTGTACTCTCAGGTCCTAGGAGTTAGTGTTTTGACAATTCGATCTGAGATTTTGTCTTGATGCCTCGAGATTTTTATACTGTTGATGTACAGTTTAACAGAGCAGTTAATTTTGTAACTCTTGAGAAGAATAGTACGAGAGATGTACTAATGAATCAGAATATAAATAACTTACTTTGGTTCTGAATGAAAGAGTTTTCCTGTGAATGGATCTCTTGACAAATGGTTTTAATTTTTAGAGATTTTCAGTAATCCGCTGCTAGTAATCGCTTCCGCATTAGTTAATCTTGTGTTTTTGTGACTCATACGCCACATGCTCTATGGGCATACATACCAACACAAGGGACATCTCCCCCCAACCATAAGTTAACCACGAGAGTGATGGCATGTAGGAGGTCACTGGCCATAAAAAAACCCTCTCCACACATAGCATCAAAGATGTGTTGAACCCTCAAACCATCTCTACCACAGGAAGTGCCTTTAGGAAAAGACTTGATACATCCAAGAATAGTGTCAACCTTTGCTACTAAAGGAGCTTTAGAAAAAGGAGAATCTGACAAGGAAGGAGGTGGCTTGTATGGGTGTTTATAGCATCATGATTAAAGTCGCTAACGTAGATATGTGCATACATCTTGATCATAACTCACAGTTTACTACATAGTTTAATTATTAGTTCAACTAATAAACCAAAATAAACCTTTTATTTATCCTAGTTGATTTGATTCTAGTTAGTACTCTTTCTAGTGTTTGATAGTTCCCTAAGTTCAACAACTTGGGACTCACATCCTCTATATTACTCGATGGTTGTACACATGTGATTGCATGCTAGTTTTAGTGTGTCACATGGTAAATCATATCATGTCAAGGGATCCTGATTGTTTAATGTTGAATCTAGTGGAAGTATCACTTTCCCATTGCCACATCACATAGATGAGGACTATGACCTTTAACATGACCATTTGGGTCCTATCATTTAACCTTAGACTATATGATCCCATGTATCTCCTTGAGCCTTATTGATTGAACTAGATTTTGACCTTAAAATAACCACTAGAGTCATGGGCTATGACCTAAATAGGACCACATTATCACTCATCAACATTGACCTTAAAATAAACCATTAGAGTCATGGGTTATGACCTAAACAGGACCACATTATCACTCATCAACCTTTTCCCATTAATTATCCCTTAAGTAAGGTCATGGATGATTTTATGAAACCTACCTCTGCGTGATAAGAATGATTGGTTCCTCCTACTTGTCTTCTTCATCCTGGTCCTAATATTGGTCTTCTACTGCAACATCTTCTTCCTCCTTGTATGACAATAAACTGCACCAAACCCAATTGATTATATGAAAAATTTCATGAACACATAGATACCTAAATCTAGAAAATTACTATAGTGATATTTGGTTAGACATAGGATATGGGACACTTGAGAATGGTTTTCTTTTGCTCCATAGTCATTCAATGTCTAGCACGTAGAAATAAAACATGATATCTACATGGTTCTCAGTGTTTTTTGGTTTCCAATCAAGCCCACCTTAAAGTAAGTATCCTAGGGACAGGTCCCTCAGGGAAGTGAAACCCAACCCATTTACTTGTTTTAGTCATCATGTTGTTAGATACATCAAGTCTTATAAAGACATTTTATTCAATCCCATAACGATAAAACATCACCTATGGAGGATAAATCCTCTAGTTATCATGATTATCATAACATTCCCACCACTTAAGGGAACGATTCCCATATCAAATATGATTTTACTCAAGGACAGCTGATGTCAATTTTATCCTTTTAGCACCCTTTCTTTAGGTATGTCAGGTTGTTTTTAATCATATATCCACCACTCATGCAAGAAAATTTAAATGGTCAATACAACTGCTATAGATTAACTTGGTGAATGATGTAGTATATTAACCTTGTCAGGAGGTATCATATAACTAAAATAGCCACTACAGCCTTCCAAGTGGTACTTGACTAAGTAATCAGCCACTGTGATGCATACCTACATATAAAATTCATGTATCTACTATCATCTAATTTTATCTGTATGTTTCTAATCTAGTAACCATATCTAGGGTTGCTTCTAGGATTGCATTTTAGCATCTTGACTGCATTCTAACTATTGATTACAACACTAAAATTTTTGATAGTTTTTCTTCTTGGAAATGTTGTTTTGAGTTCAGCCTATAGCACATTATTAGATTTATTAGTATTACCACAATCACCTATCCACTTTCCCTCATCATTCATAACCACATCAACAAGGAGTCCATTTTATTGTTCATAGTAACATCATTATTCAATTTGATTTGTCCTTGTTCATGTCTTTTCCACTGTCTACTTTGATAAACTTTTGTTGAATTGTTTTTTTTTTCATTTTGTTGTAGTGATATCCAATACCTACATAATATAGTTAGCTTGGTGTTCAAAGGGTTTGTTGCAGTTCTCAAAGATGTGATTGTTTCTACATTTCCCATATGTACCATCTTGCAATCAAGAAGGTTGTGTAGTGTTGTTGGTCTACATTCAGGTTGTGTTTAACCACTCATGTAAATATGTATCAAATAAGTCATTTAGGGTGATGTTTGGAAATAATTCTCTCCAAATAACTTCTACATGATTACGATCCCAAATTGCGTCTAGACTCGTTTCATCTTTCTCATTACATCTTCAACATATGCTACATGTGGCAATGCACCGGGTGACCCATCTTTTGTTGATGAGAATGGCATTGTGTTACAGTCTGCACATGAATATTGTACGCTTGTGGAAATTCACCTCCTCTTCATTACATAATTTTATCACCCTTTGTGCAAGTAGAAAAATTTATTTACACATTGCTTTTAAGCCAAGGACATACCTAGGCGTTATTGATTTGCATATTTGGAAGAAAACTACATTTTAAAATATGTTTATTCATTTTTAGGTCACTACGGGATCATATGGAAGTTAGTGCTTCAGATATCTTGCATCACTTTCCTAAAGTGGTCAACTCAAAGGTACATGAGAAGAAAACTATGATCCTCAAAGGGGGACTCTAGTGTTGATTTAACTAGTAAAAAGGAAAAGCCAACACCTTCTAATGGTTTGAAATAAATTCCAAAGTACCATAAATACCTATGGTAGAAAAGGAAACTCCACAACAAATATTTCCTAAAAGCCTTTTACCATTGTGAATATGCCTCCACCAAACTTCTCTTATTAGGCAATTGTATACCAACCAGGACCATTTTTCTATGGAGCACCACATGTTGGGTAGTTGTAACTTTCTTTTCCACATAGACTATGGAATCCTTATTTACACCACATGGAGATGTATCAATACCTACCTTATTCTACCATGAAAGCACCTTCTGTAAAGACACCATCAAAGAAAAAGACTTAGTGGTCATTTCCCATAGTAAAAAAGGGTACTAAGACAATCAAAGAAATACTAAATCATAAAAATGAAGGTAGCACTTCTAAGGAAAACATTGCCAGTAACACCCATGATGCAAGAGGACGGGAAGAAGCCACTACCAATCACATGTTCTACCTGTCACCACCTCCACCGATAAAAATGTACATAGGAGGTCCTTAGAGTTTTTTACTTGTTATGTACACTAAACTGTCAAAGATTATCAAATGGATAGTTATATCTTCAACAAAAACTATATAAGAAAAGACCAGTCAAAGAGGATCTGAGCATAGATTATGTGATGCAATAGATCATGTCAAATGTCAAAGACCTTGAGGAGAAGAAGGATGGTTCCATAACATCAATGGAATGTTGTAGTTTTTGTTTACTCCTAAAAAGAAGATTCCATGTTACATGTAAATTCCTACCACTCAAACACGATAGAGGTTCAAGAAAAATATAAGATATTAATGGTTTCTTGAACTAAACATTATGCAGTTCATCATTGTCCTAATATAATTCTAGAATCTTACAAAATATGAGATTATCTTGCATAAAATTTTAGCAATGAATATGTTTCGAACCTTGATCGGGCGACCATAAAAAAGGGCCTCAATTTCTTCATAAAAAGATAGAATAAAAGCTTCACAATTTTGTGAAAATATGAAGAGACTGTGCAAGGAGGCTCGAGTTCAAGTCTACTAACAAAGAAGCACACAATACCTCAGTTCTCACTTCCCTACTTTTGTGATTCAACACCTTCTCATAACTCATTAAAGTGAAAATAGGCAATGAAAATCTAATCAAGCTAGGTGTATATTAGAATTAGAGACTCAGTTTTCAATCCCCAATGCTAATGTCCACAAAACAAAAGTCAAGATTGACAAATATTTCCAATACCAATAGTGTAGATGCAACATAAGGATAGACATCATATCCTCATGTGAGTTCATTAATAAGAAAATTCTAGCATCAGCTAAACTAGACCCAGCACAAGCACAACCTATAGGGTTCAATGTAATTTCTATTGCACTATAGAAGCAACCTCAAGTGTAGTGGCCAAAGATGGTGCAACCCAATACACAATACTCTCAAGCATAGCCCACATATATGACCTTACAATATCACTTTCTACCTAATTAGTTTTCTGGGTATAGGTTGGCTCTATTTCAACAAACTGTGTTTCTACCTACTATAAAATATCTCCCCCAAAGGTTAAAGCACTAGTCATAGTTTTTGCATTAGACAAATAATCAGCCCAAAGACTAGAAAGAAGTTCACTCCTTAAGGCATGATCATGCAACTACTGAAATTCTCACCTGTCAAGGAATATCCAAATCCATTGCCAAAGAATTATAATAGCAATGTTCAATCTGACTATGGGAAAAGATCACAAACTAGATAGATGTCTCACCCTTAGACACTCCCTTGAAGATTTAATTGAAAGCAGAACATGTCATAGTTCCTTCACCAGAATACATGTCATAAACATCTAACACTCTCTAGACACCATGTAAGTGGAGGCCATATGGTTGGATTTGCCCATCATGTCTATCCATGAAGTCAGAAGGCCTACTAGAAATTTGATAATTTGAGGAGATGTTAATTGATCCATCGTTATACTAGGGAAATCCACATTTGTTCTCTCACCTAGTGTGGATTTTAGAGCAGACACTAGCACAAGCCATCACAGCCCCAGTAATTCTATATCAGGCATGTCTACATGTCATGGTGACAATCTTTGTACTATAACTAGTTTATCTCAAAGCAACCACACTTTTTGAATAACTAATGACCAATACGAGGGGCAATGAAGATGAACCTCCAGCATCAACACCAACCTCTTCTCTTAAACCTAAATTTCCCAAAGCGGAAGTATTAGGGACTTCATTTCTAGTGGATAAGGGAAAAACAAAAGTAAAAAACTATGAAGGGGTTTCCATTGATGCTCGAGAAACATCAAACAAAGTAGCATCTTGAAAAAGTAAGGGATTTAATATACCCACTATTAATCTAAAGGGGATTCCTATAATGCTTGAGTTTGTAGGGAAACAAGGATGGAAGATAAGCCAGTCTAAACAAAAAAAAAAGTCCTTATTCCTAACCAGTAGATCGTGTCAACAATGATGTATCTAGGAAAGAAGGTTGTGTGGCATATACCTAGTCCTGGAGCAAGTCCAATCCTCATAGAGTCATGCTTCAATACACGAATAGTCGATAGTGACAACCTCCTGGTGTAGCATCATGTATGGTGCTTTACGATGTTCTCCTATTGTGGTGGAGACGGCCTCCACGCCTCTACTTAGTCCACGTGAACCACTGGGAACTTCTTTTGTTCTACTAGAACTGACAGGAAGGAGTTGTCCCTCATGTTATCAATGTTCTAGCATCGACTTTATCCCCTTTGTCTATCTCTCCCTTTTATGGGTAAGATGCCTCTGGCTCTCATGTTACGACAACATTGAAATTAGGAGACTTTTCTTGAGAGCCTTGGACATCCCCCCCTATATAGGAGTGGAAGGTTTAGGGTTTCCACAAAAACTAGGGACATGAGGAGACAGATTTCTTGAACTTTCAACTGTTGTGAATCATGAGTTGGTCACTAAACTCCTAATTGGTCGACTGGCACCCTAGTCAATCGAATGGAACATCTAGTTGGTCGATTGGAATGTTTTTCTATTTGCAAACATATTGGCTTTCAATGCAATGATCAATACACAACATGACATCAACATCAATCCTTGATCTAGCCTTATTGATTGTCCAGTCAGTCAAGTAGACTTCTCATTCAGTCAAATGGACACTCCAATCAGTCGATTGGCATTCACAATCAGTTGATTAGATATTCCAATTAGCTAACTGTCAGCCAATGTTGTTTAAGTTGATTACCCAAACACTTTAGTAATCAAGTCAAACCTTATTCATGAGTACACTCCTATTCTAGGTGCATCCTATGTGTGTGACCATGTAGGTCCCAAATTATGTTGGCAGTGAATGTCCATAACTAGATTATGACACCACAAACAATGACAAGTATCTAGCAACACGTCGTTGCTACCCAAGTGATTGGAAAGTTGGAGAACAACTTCAACCTACAATCTGGGATCATATAGTTCCTTTGTCTATGATATCTAGATTGAACTCAAGGCATGGAATTGTCATCCTCTTAATATTCAATCCATGTTCCTTGAACTAGAGTAGATTGTATGAGATGCATGTGAGCTCACATATCATATATTGAGTCATACGAGTGTAGTCAGTTATATTTCTTAGTCTCACTTATCAAGTGGTCAGGACATCAACTCCTATATGAGGGACTAATCCCATCTACATCACTCACCGTCAATCTCCATGTGTCACAATGTCCTGAACACCACCTCTATGGCAACCTTATTCAAGGTCACCTCGAATGTTGTCAAAGTTTATCGAACAACATATGATGAGTGTAGTGACTTCAGGTCTAAGAACCATTATCACTTCTTGAGAAGATTGTAACTACCATTCCATTATCCCCATGTATCACTCTCAAGGTGAGATTGGTTGGTACATTGTTCTTTAACAAGTACCTATGTGTTTGACTTGATATACCATATCATGACTAATGAGACTCTGTCATCAGTCAACACACATTTTATTTTTATGTATTATTCTAGTCTATTTTTCTTCCACAATAAAATCTGACTAGAGACATAACAAGAATGTATATACTCTTATCAAACATATAATCTCAATCTCCATGTCCTTAACCTGAAGATATATTTCATTGATTAACATAACTCTTTAGACATTTACTACATTTGTGTCATCATCTCATGATCGAAACAAACATAATAGATGGAATTACCTTTATCAAATCAAGTATATGATGCCCCATTAAAATCATTATATGATTGGCTCTCTGGACATAAATACCAATAGACTCCAACTTACACTTGTAGATAATCACCTAGAATCTTATTTCAAGTGATCTTAACATGTCCATCATGTTTCTTCTGCTCAAGTTTTTTAGTAGGACATCAACATTTGCTTCTAGTTGGTACTTTTCAAGTCTTTACATCTCGTCATTGTACAATCTCTCGTATGAGATGGAAATGTTGTAGTATGCTATCAAAGTATTTTTACTATGTCATAAATGGTTGGAACCTCTACAACTTCATCTAAGTGAACTTCTTGATCCTTATAGTATCCTCGGATGTGTTCACAACAGCAAGGCACTCAGTTTCTATAGTAGAATTAGAAATTATCTCTCTCAAAAATTTTCTAGCTTATAGTTTTGTATTAAGGTCAAACAAAAATTTGAATTGTGATTATTAATCTTCTTAGTTAGTTTGGAAGCTTGCATCAGTGTAACCCTTTACAGCCAACTCTTCCTCATGACTATAAACAATGAACTAATTGTTTGTGTTTCTCAAGTACTTAAGGATGTTGTTTTATGGCAGTCTAGTGACCTTCACTAGGATCTGATTTGATGTCCACTCATTATGTCTAAAACATACGATACAAAGGGGTGAGTACATAACATTTCATACATGATAGATCCAATAGTGTACGCTTATCACATCTAACTCATGCATTCTTGATCTTCACAAGAATTGGGACATCAGGCTCTTGAGAGACTAACTGTATGGAACATGGACACATTTTCTCTCATTGATTCCAGCATGTTGAACCCCTTCAGCATCTTTCCAATGTATGTTCTTTTTCTTAGGTCAATAATCCTTCTAGATCTATCTCTATAGATCTTAATTCCTAAGATATAGGATGCTTTGCCTAAATCCCTCATAGAGAAGGTACTTTTCCAACTAGGTTATAACATTTGTTGGATAAGGATGTCATTCCCCATCAATATGTGGAATACAGATATGCTCCCAGTAACCTTTTGTAAACACAGGTTTCATCTACATTTTGACTAAATTCCAACTCTTTTATTGTCTTGTCAAATCAAAGATTCCAACTTTGAGATGCTTGCTTCAATCTGTAGATTGACCTTTTGCAGCATATAAACTTGATCTGCATTATCTATATTTATACAACTTCCAGGTTATTTCATGCACACATACTAATCGATATGCATGTTAAGGAATGTGGTTTAAATATCTATATGCCAAATCTCATAGTCATAATAAGCTACAATGGCAAGCATGATCATTGATGATTTAACCATGGCAACTGGTGAAAAGATTTTGTTATGTTCAACACCTTAAACTTGTTTGAAACCCTTTACAACCAATCTATCCTTATTGGTTTGTTCATTACCATCCATGTTGGTCTTATTATTGAAGACATGCTTACATTGTATGGTATTTACCCCTTCAGGTGGATCCACCAAGGTCATATCTTCTTGGTGTACATGGAGTCCATCTTGGATCCAATGGCCTCATGCCATTTTTCATATTTTGATTCCTCAATAACTTCTAGGTAGGTTGTTGGCTCATTGGCTATGACCAACTGACCTCCTTCTTTAGTCATAAGATATCCTAATCCTTCAGGCTCAAGCTGTGTCCTACTATATCTATAAGGTCCTTATGTTACATGAGGAACTCAATATTCCACAACATTTGTGAGTCTCCTTATTCCTTTTATACCTCTACATGTTCAAGTTTTCTTGTTGGCCTCAAACATCTTTGATTTCTACTTTCCTCCCACTGATTCCCCTAGAAATAAATTCCTTTTCTAGGAATACAACATCCTTGGAAACAAACACTTTGTTGTCAGATGTGTTATACAAGTTGTATCCCATGACGTTTATTTAACATAGGGATAATCTTTTCATGAAACAATTTCCTCACATAAGATTCACATCTCTAATCTTCATAAAATACATTTTGGGATGTTTCCTAGTCCATATCTCATATAGTGCATTTTGAACTGATTTAGAGGGTATGCGGTTAAGTGTAAACGTTGTGGTTTGTAGGTCATGTCCCCAGAAAGAAGTTGGAAGATCAGAAAAAACTCATCATTGATCGCACCATACCTAGTAATGTATGATTCCTTCTTTTTGATACATCATTATGTTGTTGTGTTCCAGGTGTAGTCCGTTATGATATGATACCATGGTCTCCAACAATGACTTCAAGCTCCTGGTTCAAGTATTCTGCACATTGATCATATTAAAGTGTTTTAATTAATTTTACCAAGTTGTTTATGTACTTCATTCATGAACTCCTTGAACATTTCAAGGGATTTAGACTTGAATTTCATAAAATACAAATCACCATATCTACTTAGATCATTAATAAATGTGATGAGGTATTGCGAACCACCTTCAACATTTGTTCTAAAAGTTCTACATACATCAGTATGTATGAGTCCTAATAGATCACTCACTCTCTCATTATTTCCCGTGAAAAGAGCCTTTTGTCATCTTTCCCAACAAACAAGACTCACATGTCCCTATTGGTTAGAAACCAAAAGAGTCGAGATGATCATCCTTATGGGTTCTAGAAATGTGTTTAGTATCTATGTTCCCTAGACGAACAATGCTATAGGTATATATCATTTGAGTCATCAAGTCATTCATTATATATGTTATTCATATTTGTCTCTAGAACTATCAAATATAGACTATGAAACATTAGGACAATGCCATAAAAGATCTTATCTTTAAAATAAAACACCAATCATTCATGATACTCTTTTCCAAACAATATATACAAATGATGTTTTTTATGGAATGTATATAACAACAACTAACAAATTCTATTACATGCCCACTAGGATTATATGCATGACTGATTCCAACTGTAGTGGTAGAAACTCTTGCTCTGTGTAGTTCTAGCTTACTTCTTCTCAGATCCTAAAGTGGACATTTCTATCTCCTGCTTCTTCTTCCTAAATTCCTCTACATAAAGAGGAAAGTTCATTTTCCAATGTCCAGGTCGGTGACAGTGGTGGAACTTCCCCTCTTTATTCACTCCTCCCTTTGCTTTAAGTGCAAGAGCTGGGTTTTCTAGCTATCTTTAGAACTCTTCTTGGCCTTGCCTCTTCCCTTAGACTTTTCTTTTCCTCTATTGATCATCATCACAGATTTAGGACTGTCTTTATTCATTTTTTCTTTAGCAGTTATCAACATGCCAAGAAATTCTAATAACAGCTTATCAAAATTGTTCTCATTGTAGTTCATGACAAGTTGGCTATATGATTCTGACAATGACTGTAGAATCACATATGTGGCCAACTCTTGGTTAAAGGGAAATCCCAGTCTTGCTAGGTTCTCCACATACCCAATCAACTTGAGCACGTGGGGCCCTACTGGATCTCTCTCTGCCATATTGCACTTGATCAATGTCTTTTAAATATCATATTTCTGTTGTCTTGCATGATCCTGATACATGTTCTTGAATTGTGTAACCATCTCAATGACTTTCATATATTAATGATGTCTCTACAAGTCATTGTTCATTGAGCACAACATCAGGAATTTGACATCCACAGCATGTCTATAATGCTTATTGTAAGCATCTCTATCAGCCTTAGGTGCGGTGGGATCGAGTTATTCTGGTTCTAGTGTATCCAGGAAATAGAGCTTGTGCTCTTAAGTGAGAATAGTTCTCAACATCCTGAACCAGTTGTGGAAGTTATCCCCATTCATTTTGTCCTTCTCAAGGACCATTCATGACGGAAATGAGTTTGTATTAGACATTTGTTTCTACAATGAAAACTGCATTTGTCAAAAACACTTCGATTTAATTTTATTTGATAAGTTGACATTATTAAATATGCCTTATAAATTAAGTATCGCTCTCACTATTTCATTCAAATTGATAGCCCTCACTTATAAATTCATAAGATTGCATCTAACATTCTTCTACTGAGCTTAAATATAAATAGTTAAGTCATTACCCACCCAGTACGGGCACCCATAACTAAATATTAAGGTAGGAAACATTTCCCAATTATATATCATGCAATTCTTATACATATGGTATGCACAACTCATTTCCATATTCCATCTATATACTTCTAGGCACTTAATCTCATTAAGGCCACCTAGTTAAGCCTAACCAAAAAGCCAACACCATAGAATATGCACCCTACTTTGGCAGACCCACATATCCACCATCACACTTCCATGAGATATACAATGCACCACACTTTAGCAAGTCCATGCTTGGTTGATCAAGCTTTTCATGTATGTCTCTTATGGAAAGCATATTACACTTAATATTTATCGAGGGATTTTATATAAATGCATAACCATATTCAATCACCACATACTTTTAATATGTATCATATACATACTATATCTATGAAAGAAAACATGAAATCACAAACATATGAGTAATGGTTATGGTCATACTAATTCAATTATATGGAGCCACAAGCAATTGCTACCACCTAAGGTCATACATCATATGTAGCAACCTATACTGGAAAAATATGTTGTTGGGAATAGGTGGGTCGATTGGTTAGAACCTCCAGTCACCCAGTTGGGTTGTAAGTCAGTCAATAGGCTTCCATCGGCATGTCTCATGTGGTATGCTAGTCTCCTCCAGTCAATCGTTTGGGCCTCCAATTGATTGATTGGCTCCTCCTATCGGTTGGCCTCCATGGTCCTCCAGTCAATTGATTCGACTTCCCAGTCAGTCAACTCACCTGGTGCAAAGCGTCTTCTCTTTGTCGATATAGAAATTAAAACTATCCTATTCCTATTAACCTATTACATTGTAAAAGTGAAACCTCGAGTTATATTTAAGGGGATTTTAGGGATGAAAGTATTAATTACATTTGGATAAAGAGAGATAGAGGATTGATATGCAAACTGAATAAAAGATAGGAATTAAACCATTCAACTAAGCACATGCATCCATAAGGGGTTTGTCCATAACCACACATTCATCCACCATCAAAATAATTCTAGGGTGACACATATAAATTGCATATATGTCATACATAGGGATTGTATGTGTTATTTAATCAGATATGCATATTAATCATTTTAAATATTCATATGGTATGAAATAAAATAAAATTTGATTGCATTGATTGAGTTCCTAATACACTGTAAATTTGACGTCACTCTAATAGCATTGTAACTGTAGGGAAATAAGGACGGTAAATAAGGAAGAAAAAAATTATCATTATTCCTAACCAGCAGATCATGTCAACAATGATGTATCTAGGAAAGAAGGTTTTGTGGCATATACCTGGTTTAAGATCAAGTCCAGCGACAATCCTCATAGAGTTGTGCTTCATCATATGAATAGTGAGTGGTGGCGGCCTCCTAGTGTAGTACCACGGAAGATGGTGGATGGTGTTCTCCTAGCGTGGTGGCTCTACATGGTCCACGTGGACCACCTAGAACTCCTTTCATTATACTAGAACTGATGGGAAGGAGTTCTCCCTCGTGTTGTCGATGTGCTAGCATCAACTTTCTCCCCATCGACTATACCTCCCTTATATGGGTAAGATGTCTTTGTATCTCACGTTACCACAATGTTGACTTTAAGAGACATTTTTTAGAACCTTGGCCACCCCTCCCCTTAATATAGGAGTGGATGGGTTAGGGTTTCCACAAACTCAGGAACACTAGGAAACATATTCATGAATTTTCAGCTACTATGAATCACGAGTCAGTCGAATGAACTCCCAGTCGGTCGATTGTCACCCCAGTCAGTTTATTGGAACATACAGTCATTTGATTGTAATGTGTTCCTATTTGCAAACATATTGGTTTTCAATGTGATGATCAATGCACAACATGACATCAGCAGCAATCCTTGATCCAATCTTATTGATCATCAAGTTGGTTGACTGGACACTCTGGTCAGCCAACTGTTAGTCAATGTTGTTTAAGTTGATTACCCAAACACTTGATTAATTATGTCAAACCTTATTCATGAGTAAAATCCTATTGTAGGTGCATCCTATGTGTGTGACCCTATAGGACATGTATTACATTGGCAGTGAATGTAGATAACTACATTATGATATTACAAACTCTAGAAACACCTCATTGCTACCCAAGTAATTATAAAGTTGGAGAACAACTTCAACCTATAATCCATGATCAATGTTATAGTAATTGTATAGTTCCTTTCTCTTTGATATCCAGATTGAACTCAAGGCATGGAATTGTCATCCCCTTAATATTAAACCCATATTCCTTGAACTAGAGCACGATGTATGATATGCATGTGAGCTCACATATCATATGTTGAGTCAAACGAGTATGGCCATATATTTCTCAATCTCGCTTATCAAGTGGCCAAGATATCAACTCCTATAGGAGGACAAATCTCATCTACATCACTCACAGTCAGTCCTCATGTGTCACAGTGTACCTGAGCATCACATTTATGGCAACCTTTATTCAAGGCCACATTGCATGGTGTCAAAGTTCATCGAACGACATGTGATGAGTGTAGTAACTTCAGGTCTAAGAACCATTGTCACCACTATAACTTTGAGAGATGATTTTGACTACCATTCCATGGTCTCCACGTATCAATCTCAAGGTGGGTCTGTCTGATACACTATTCTTCAACAATTACATGTGTGTTTGACTTGATATCCCATATCACGACTAATGAGACTCTTTCATCAGTCAACACAAATTCTAGTCTTATGTATTATTGTTGTCTAATTTTTTTCCATAGTAATATCCAAAGAGAGACATAACAAGAATTTATATACTCTTATCATAGATAGTATGTCATGATTCTTGTCCTTAACCTGAAGAAATATTTCATCGAGTAACATCATTCTTATATATATATATATATATATATATATATATATATATATATATATATATATATAGGGCCCATCTTTATTGCCCGCGCGGGTAGCTACCCGCCCACCCTTTTGACCACTTTTTTTTCAAAAAAACAATTTCACAATTGTATAGGACTATTTTGTCTAGCTCTCCAAAAAAATTTAGCCAAAAATAATATCATTTGCCCCTCCAAAATCAAAAAACCCGTCCTTATATATATGTTGTATATTTTGTACAGAGTTACTCTTTTATTTGTGTAGTTACTTTCTGTTCACCATAGTTACTTTTTTTACAGCAGAGTTACTTTTTTGGCCATGAGAGTTACTTTTTTGGCTGCCGGGTAGCAAAAATCCAGGCTACCCACGCGGGCAATGAACGAACGCCCATATATATATATATATATATATATATATATATATATATATATATATATATATATGTCTATGTCATCATCTCATGACTGAAACAAACATAATAGACATAATACCTTTATTATTATCATTAGAAGTATATGATGTCCCAGTACAATAATCATATGGTTGGATCTCTGGGAATAAATACCAACAGAGTTAAGCATGAAAACTGATTCCAAGGGCTAAAAAGTCATACAACTCATTAGTGAACCTGTGGGAAAAACATCACACTCATGATTAATGCAAACTTTCCACCAAGTAATGAATCATGCTTCACTAGTGAAGGTGTATATTATGACCATAACTACCTTGGAATGCACTTGATGGTAAGATGAGTGGGGTCTATACAAGACTCCCGCCCAAAACATGTGTGGAGAAGACTGAAATATTCTACAAAGAATCATGACTAAGGGTAGTTTATATGTGGGACTTGAGCATCGAGTGCAAGGGTCCCCACCTGTACTTCCCATGTGTCATTACCAAAGATAACGAACAACATGTGATAATGCACATGTCACACCCAATGTGATTCCTACCTAGAATACATGAGAACCTCAACATTTTGTTAGAATGAAGGAAATCACAATTCTGACAAAAGTCTAAGTTGATATTTAGAGTGCCCAGAATAAGCTATATTTTGAGCACACAAAAGGCCTAAAATGGTCATCTAAGAAAAATGTATGATCAAGGATACAAAATAAGTCACATGTCTAACTTTGAAAGTTTTCTCTTAGTTTTTCAATCCATCTAGGTTTGAACGACCATATATCACATTCAATTTAGCACACTAAAATGATCTCCAACTATAAATGGATTGTTGAGTACCCCAAGGAAGATTATAATCCTCGACGAGATGACTATGACAATAATTATAAATTGTTGAAGGTTGGGGCATCACTTCCATCCTTGAAGTAGATAATGAAAAATATCATCAATAATAAATCCACCCTCTACAAAGTGGATACACTTGAAGGAATGGTAAAAGGAGGAACATCCCATTTTGAAGGAAAAGCCACCCCATTGCCAAAAAATACCATGTTAGAATAATGAAAACCCAACTTGTGGTCATTACATAATGGTTGTTTTTCATGCTTTGAGATATCTTTGCTTTCCTCAAAAAAATTTAAATACAAAAAGAGTCAAAATAGTTCTTGTGAGAAACGATCTCATAAAACATTCTACGTAAATAGCACAAATCTATGAAGATGAATATGTGGGCTATAAAGATGTTACCATCCCATAATACATGTTGAAGAATATTGTCAGATATATATATTGAATATGATATAGAAAGGATCGGTATTAGTCAGTCCCCAAGCCATGCATAGTCAAGGTGTCTTATTGAACATATCAAAAACTAGCTCATAGAGATCATGTGAAACTACATCAATGTACTCTTTTGGATTTGTATCAACAAGTTGGTCTTGGACAAGAAGATTGTTGTGCATGATTTATCAATCACCCATGGTATATTCCTATCTAAGTGGAAAGCAAGATCAATGTGAATGAATGGATCCTCAAAAGTGGAGAAGAGAGACAGAACTAATATAGCAACGGTTTCCTAGAGTTGATCAACTATCCTTCATGTCTAACCAGTGTAGTACTGATACACAAGAAAGATAAAAATGTATATATGTGTTTATATTGTTGTGGCTTGAAAATAACATCTCAAAAGACAAGTTTCCACTACTGCACATGAACGTACTTTCCAAAAACCAATAGTTCACCACCTTCTAAAGCTTCACCATTAAAACCATATCAAGGTGGTTCAAGCAAAAAAAGAAGATGGTATTCATCATAGAATGGGAGTGCTATGTTACAGAGTCATGTTGTCCAACCTCAACATTGTTGGAGTTACGTATCAAAGGGTGTTGGTCACCCTCTTTCGTGACATGATACACAATGAAGTCAAGGTCTATGAAGAAGATATTATTGTTAAATCTAAGGAACCTAACTACCACATCGCTTGCCTAGAAAATTCCTTCCAAAGACTGTAAATATTCTCCCTCTATCTTAATCTAGCTAAATATACCTTTTAATTTACATCTTATAACCTCTTGGGCTACATAGTCGGTCAATGGGGCATCAAGATTGACCCAAGAAAGGAACATGCCATCATGAGATGTTATCACCAAAGACAAAGAATTTGATATGATGTTTTCTTGGTTTCCTCCAGTACATCAACCACTTCATTTCCAAACTAAAGCCCATATGCGAGCCAATATTTAGATCCTAAAAGAATTCATTTTTCAAATGGAATGAGCAATACAAAGGAATGCTTCATAAACTCAGAGACAACCTTACTAGACCTCCAATGTTGTACTCTGTAGTGCCATGGCACCCCCTCATGCTTAAACTATGCTTTTATGAGACATTAACGGGGTTTTCCAAATCCAACATACAAGTAACAAATAGCGTGTTATTTGTTATATGTGAAAGAAGTTCAATGATACTAAGGAATGGTACATTATAATTAAGAAATACTTCCCATCATCAGTGTGTGGTACTCATAATTATGTCATTATCTGATGATATACTCACTACAACTCACCAAGATGTGGCCCACTATGCTATATGTGTGAATGACCCTCCCTCAGTGGACAATGTACAAAATGATAGGTGTTTTCATCTAAATTTCAAATAACTTAGCAACACATGAAGGCCATCAAAGGAAAACCATTAGCATGTAATATTGTAGAAGTCTTTTTGGATGAATAAGAAATAAAATATATGGCTGATCTTCTTTGATAGGGTCATAAAATGCAAAGAATTATGAATAGTGAGGATCTAGAAAGATCCACATGGTGAATGGTTGCATGTGGCCAAATTACTAAAGTTCAACACCACTAACATGCAGCTGAATATGAAGCTTGCACATGGTTGCATACAAGGTGATGTTGGGTTTTAGAGGAGGCAAAGAAGCAGCGGAAAGAAAAATTTTCTCCCCAAAACCCAGAATAAAAGGGAATCGCATCAACGTCTATATAAATGGAAAGATGGTTTGTGGATGCATACCTTGTCCCGAGGCCTGCTCGGTGACAGTACCTCACGCCTTGCGCAGTCTTCACCTCCAATCTTGAACGGTGTCTGTGCAGCTCCTGGTCGCACCAGGACTGAAGACTCCTGGTCTCACCGGGACTGTCAGGATTGACAGTTGTCCTCCGAGCGACAGAGGTCTCCCGCCTCTGTAGTCGTCCACACGGACTGCCTGGAACTCCGATCTCCTTGTCGCACAAGGAATCAGAAGGAGTCGCACCCTCCTATCGGCGTACTAGTCGCCAACACACTCTCCTGCCACCAATCGCAACTGTAGTTGTCTTTCCCTTGTTGTGCCTCCCTTTTCGGGTAGCACTTGCTCGGGCTCTCTCGGTTACCAAAACCAGAGAGAATGACAACTTTGCAGAGCAATTGGTTTGCACTGAGTCGTACTTTGAGAAGCCCCCAATACCCCTATATATAGGCGGGTCATGGGACAGGGTTCTCTATCCTGGGCAATGCAGGACTAAAGAAGGAGTAGAAGGGTTTGAGATTTTCCACAAAAAAACCAACTCGCAACCTGAACCGGTCGTTTCACAACTGAAACATTCAGTTGGGGATCTGAGTCGGTCAGTTGACACCTCAACCGATCGGTTGGGACCCATGAATCGGTCGGTTCACAACTGAACCGGTCGGTTTGTGGTCCTGATCAGTTCTCGATTGACTTTCCTTCTTTTATTTCTAATTGGTATCGAATACCAATCCGTGTTCCAATCAAATTGGGCAAGTGAAACGAAAGGAAAATTCTCACCAATCTTACTTTCCCAACTTGCCTGGTTGCAATAGTTGAACCGATCGTTTTAACAATTGAAGCAATCGTTCACCCTATCCATGAGTCGATCGACTCACCACCTGAGCCAATCGGTTCACCAAGCTGAGCCGATTGGTTCATCACATGATCCGATCGGTTGGGAGTACATATTGTGTAGAATCAGTCAATTGCGGTTTCAATCAATGCGATACTCTAATCAATCAGTCCAACACCTTGAACACTATGATATTGAGCTATCAATTAATTGAGTGTTTAATTCAACTACTAAACTCCTTTAGTAATCAATCTAAACATTGTTTGTGGACAAAACTCCTTTTCCAGGTTAAATCCTATGTGTGTGACACTGCAGGTCCATTTCACGTTGGCAGTGAAAGTCCATAACACTTATGACTTCACAAGCACAGAGCGGTGCCTAGTCACACATCAGTGCTACCCAAGTGAAATAGAAAGTTAGAGAACAACTTTCAATCCTACAATCCGTGAATGGTGTTACAGTGAATGTATAATTCCTTTGTCGCTGATATCCAGAATGAACTCGAGGCATGGAACATTCATCCTGTCAACATTCATTCATTTCCTTGATCTCAGAGCAGACTAGGTGAGATGTGTGTGACATCAATATCACATATTGATTCACACATGCATGCGTATGCCTTTCTCAATCCTACTCATCAAGTGGCCAAGGATATCAAACTCCCTCAGGAGGGACAAATCCCATATCTATCACTCACCCCTCAAAAGCCCCATGTGTCAAAGCCACCCAATCATCACCTTTATAACAATCCATGTTTCAGGACTACGTTTGATGATGTCAAAGTGTACCCAACTACATGTGTTGAGTGTAGTGATTTCAGGTCTAAGAATCACACTCACCACCATCACTGTGAGAGCTGATTGTGACTACCAAGTCAAGGTTCCATGTGTCACTCTCACGGTGGGTCTGTCTGGTACCTTGTTCTCTAAGAAGTACCTATGTGCCTGGTTTGATATCACTATATCATGACTAATGAGATTCTGTCATCAACCAACACACAATATAGTCTTTAGTGTTATTGATGTCTAATGTTATTTCCACAATAATAACTGACTAGGGACTAAACAAGAATGTATACTCTTAACATCCGTATGATCTCATCGTTTAGGTCCTGAACCCAAAAGCATACGTCATTGAGTAAAACCATTATTTAGACATCTATCATGTTACACCATCATCTCAGAAACAATTTAAACATATAGATCGGAATTGCCTTTATTATTATTCAAATCATTTACAAAGTATCCCATTACAATCATCATATGACTTGCTCTATGGACATACATACCAACAGACTCCCACTTGCACTTAGAGCCAGTCACCAAGGTACCTCAATCCTTGTGACCTAGCATGACCATCATGCTTCTGCTGAGAAAGGGCCTTAGTCAGTGGATCAGCTATGTTGTCTTCAGTTGGTACTTTGTAAATCTTCACATCTCCTCGTTGTACGATCTCTCGTATGAGATGGAAGCGCCGCAGTATGTGCTTGGACCGCAGATGTGATCTGGGTTCCTGAGCTTGTGCAATAGCTCCATTATTGTCACAATAAAGCTCAATTGCATCACAACTACTGGGAACTACACCAAGTTCAGAAATGAGCTTCCTGATCCACATAGCCTCCTTTGTTGCATGTGAAGCAGCAATATACTCAGCCTCTATAGTAGAATCGGCAATTGTTTCTTGCTTGGAACTCTTCCAGCTCACAGCTCCATTATTAAGGCAAAACACAAATCCTGACTGCGATCTGTAATCATCTTTATCGGTTTGGAAGCTTGCATCGGTGTAACCCTTTACAACCAGCTCTTCCTCACCGTCGTAAATAAGAAACTGATCCTTAGTCCTTCGCAAGTACTTGAGGATGTTCTTTACGGCTATCCAATGAGCATCCCCAGGATCTGACTGGTACCTGCTCGTCATGCTGAGAGCATATGAGACATCTGGGTGTGTGCACAACATAGCGTACATGATGAATCTGATGGCTGATGCATATGGGATCCCATTCATACGCTCCCTCTCTTCACAAGATTGGGGACATTGAGCTCTAGAGACGGTGACTCCCTGTAGCATGGGGATGTTGCCTCTCTTTGAGTTCTCCATGCTGAACCACTTCAACACTTTGTCGATGTACGTGCTCTGAATTAGTCCGAGAAGCCTTCTATATCTATCTCTATAGATCTTAATTCCTAGTATATAGGATGCTTCTCCTAAGTCCTTCATTGAGAAAGTATTCCCAAGCCAAGTCTTTACCTTCTCTAAGTCTAAGACATCATTCCCCATCAAAAGTATGTCATCCACATACAATATTAGGAATGTGGTCGAGCTCCCACTAACCTTCTTGTACACACATGGTTCATCTTCATTTTGAATAAAGACAAACACTTTGACTTCCTCATCAAAATGAAGATTCCAACTCCGAGATGCTTGCTTCAATCCATAGATTGACCTTTACAGCTTACAAACTTTATTGGCATTCTTTGGATCTACAAAACCTTCAGGCTGTGTCATGTACACATCCTCATTTATATTCCCGTTAAGGAATGCGGTTTTAACATCCATCTGCCAAATCTCATAGTCATAATAAGCTGCAATAGCAAGCATGTTCCTGATGGACTTAATCATGGCAACTGGAGAAAAGGTTTCGTCATAGTCAACACCTTGAATTTGTCGAAATCCCTTCGCAACTGACACGCGTAAACCGTGCGTGCAAACGCAAGTATACGTATCAATGTAATATAGGCCTTGTGAGGCCCGAGTCGAACTCAGGGAAATGTGAATTTTAGTAGACTACTACTAACTGGTTGCGATCAACTAAACCGATTAAAAGAGTTTGAGAGTTGTTGTAAAATAAAATAAAACAAAGCAATCGATTAAATGTTTAGTTTAATCAATTCAAATGGAGATCTTTAGGATTGTGGTTTCACCGCGGGTTTTCATTGTATGAATTTCCATATAGCTACTCAAGTTCATCTCTCAATCCGGGTAGTGGCATGTAGTCATAATTGTCCACTGTCGTGGTACAATTCACTACCTAAGTCTAGGTCGGTTCCACCATTGTAGTAACCTATACCCTAAACTAAGTGCATTAGAATTGACCTCTGGGTTTCCACCATTAACCGTACATCACCTTGTTCAAGGGATTTGTTAATTAATGTGAATTTCGTCTCTTTTCTTTTTTTGGATAAGGTAAATATTACTAGATCATCAAAAGAGCGTATAGGGGTAAACCACCCCGTATACTATACATGGTCACTTAAGACCCCACCTCAAAATAACCTCAGGATTAACCTTCAACAGACACCCTGGGTTCGCTTTACAATGCCAAGCTAACCTATTAACAAAAGCATCAAACACATGGTATTTATCACTCCCACTCTTACCATGAGTTCTAGTGTTCCTCTCATGCCATATATGGAACATGAGGTCGGTCCACACCAGGCCGGCAAACCTCCTTTGATGTATGTCCCCTCTGGACCTACTATGCATCCAGGCCAAGCTGTTATTGACACCCGTGGGGGGGTTGCCACCCCACATGAGCTTGAGAGAGGATCGGGTCCAAAGATACTTGGTGAAGTCACACTCAAAAAAGAGGTGCTGCTGCATTTCGTCGACCTGATGGCACAATGGGAAAGTGCTCACGCTTTCATTGAACCATCTGCTGGTTCTGTCACTGGTGGGGAGCCGCCCCAAAATCACCCTGTAAGCACAGAAGCTCCATTTGGGGCAGTGGAAGCTACCCCAAAGCATCTGGTACCAAGGAACTTGAGGTTGATTACAGTTGATCTTCCAAGGCAATCCGCCCGCAATCACACTCCAGTTCCCGTACGTATCAGCATAATTCGTCTTGCAAATATTCCACGCATCACACATTCTCCTCCAAGCTCTAGAAGAGCCAGCAATGTCAGCACCAGTATCAAGGCACCCACCATAACGAGCTCTCATCCACACACTCCAGGTAGAACTAGGATTAACAAGAAAAATGTGGATCCTTCTCGCAGTAGCTTCCAGCATGATATCTGAGGGATCGACTAAACCCAGCCCTCCTCCCTGTCTCGGTTGAGCAACCTCCGCCCACACAACCGCATGATGCTTCCCGCTCCACAAAAAATCACACAAAATCAATCTCATTTTCCCCAAGATGAACTCGGGTATCACCGCGAACCTACACCAGTATTGGTTCATACTAGTCAGAACAGAATTGATCAGCACCGCTCTCTCGGCTAAGGAAACCTTCAAACTGCTCCACTTTTCAACCCTTGCACGCAATCTATCCAGGCAAACCTGATAATCGGCCCCTTTCCCAACACCACCCGATAGAGGAATACCCAGGTGATTGGTCGGAAAACACCCGGTCTCCAAGTGAATGGCCTCTTTTAATCTTCCTCTCCTCGAATCACAAGATTTTGACAGAAACACCTGTGATTTAATATCGCTGATATGTAAGCAAGTAATATCAGCAAACTTCTCAAAAATATGTCTCACTCCACGAAACACCTTAGCATGGGCCGCCACAAAGAACATGACGTCGTCCGCGAATATCAAGTGTGACATGACTTTAGTGCCTTGGACTTTGTACATTTTTATAAAACCATCATCTTCAGCTTTGGCCATGAGATGATAAAAGTTCTCCATAATTAGAGTGAACAGTAGGGGTGACAAAGGATCACCCTGTCTCAACCCATTCGAGGCTTGGAACATACCTTTTGGGACCCCATTAACCAGAACTGAGAAGGAAGTTGTTTGAATGCATTGTTTAATGATGTTGATAAATCTCTCTGAGAAGCTGAGAGCTTCCATCGTACTCCACAAACCATGCCAAGAGACATGATCAAAAGCTTTAGCTATGTCCACTTTGATACAGGCCTGCTTGGTTCTCTACAACCCAATTTCATCTCTTTTCAACCGTTAAATCTTCTTTCAAAGTAATTAAAGGCATTATATTATCATTATGGTGATTAAGCATAACAATATAATTGAGAAAATGAAATCATATCACAGATTTAGGAGATAAATTATGAATTACTATGATAAAAACGTCATACAATGCTTCCCCGGGCTACTCCCGGTCCTAAAGATTAAGGGGATTAGCCCCGCATGGTTGACAATGGAAAATACATAGGAGTAGAGAAGAAAAACATGGGAAACATGGAGCAAACTTGTGTAACCCCTGATACAAAGGTGTTCCTGGAGATCCTCCTCAAGAAACGCGCGTTTTGCAGTCTTCCGGCAGCAAAATCGCCCGTCGGAGGTGCCCGGATCGCTCAGTTGACGGCCTTCGTCTCTTGTCTCCTCTCTCTCTCTCTCCTTCTTGGATGTTGTGCAACACAATATGAGATCTCCCTAGGGCCGTCCGTGCTCTTCTTAGGTCATAGGACCACTTTACGACTCCGAAAAAGCTCAACCGTCAGATTAAAATGCTCCGTTTTAGTGCTGAAAGTCGCCAGATCCCGACGCTGTCAATAGTATCGACCCCAAGATCGATGGTATCGACCATGATACAGGTTTTTCCTTCCAAAATCACGTTTTGGGGTTGCTTTCTGATGAAATTTCGATAGTATCGACACCAGGGTCGATAGTATCGACTCTGGACAATGCAAAAGTGCCTGAAAAAGTGCCGAAACATGTGTATAAGTTCGGGGATTATATGAAATCATATAAATATGATAAAAGAAGTATAATTTGATGAAAAAAGAGTTTAAAGGCCAACTATAGTGAATTATGCAAATATAATCAAGAAAATGACAAATACATGCATAAAACAGATATAAAATAAGCCTATAAAAGTGACTCAAAACCCATGCATCAAACTCCCCTAAGCTTAAACCTTGCTCGTCCTCGAGCAACAAAACTTTGGATCTGGTTGAGATAAGTCAGCAATAGGACATTAATACATGAAATGAATCTACATCATCCCCACTTTCTTTCCACAAACCGGCCCTCATTGACCACTGAACACTAACTGCCATCCAGGCGACCAAATACCTATATAAAAGATGTTTGTCCCCCAATCAGTGAAACACTATCAATTAAAGTAGTTAATATCATAAACTCATTTAGTCCATACTTGATTCATCTTGTGATCTCCTATCTACGTTGCTCATTTCCTAACTGCCATCTAAATGGAAGTAGATCTCCTAATATAATGATTGAGGAGAATATCATGGGTGGCCTACCGATTAGAGCAACGGGTGGATGGGATAGGTGGTTGTGGAAGAGATGGAAGCACATAACAATCAATCATGCAATACAAAAATTAATGACCTATCATGATGCAAAATGCAAGTGAAAATGTCCTAATGCTACATTTTTGGTGGAATGATGCATGCATTATCATTCCGTCTCAAGGTGAGATGAAATATCTAAGAAAACTACACCATGTGCTTATTCTTCTTAGTATGTAAGTGAGAACAAGTTCCTTTCTCCCTCTTCTTCTTTATTACTTCTCAATTCTTTTTTTTTTCTCTTTTTTTTAAATTTTTTTTTCAAGCCCTTATTTTCATAGACGACAATGAATTATTTGTCGGGCTCACTTCTTGTTACATAACTTATACATTTGAAGCATTCAGAAGATATGGAACAAGTTCACCACCTTTAATGTTTTAGAAGACATAAGATGCATGATGTACTATATGCACAAAAGATGTGAATGCAGCTACAAAATGATAGTTATGCAATTAAATGACACGCACCTAAGGTTAATGTGCATGTATAACTACTCTATCTTTTTTTCTTTTTTCATTTTCATGCAAAAATATGTGAAAATAGTTGCAATGCAAGACCTATCTACATGGGATGCAATCAAAGAGTGAAAGACAGTAATGTGCTCCCATTTCTTATGGTGGAGTGTGAATGAAATTGTGGTGGATCATATCACAAGACTAATTGACAGAACCTTCCGAAAATATCATATGTCCCTCTCTAAAGACCTGTGTACAGGGTAACTGAAGGATTTCTCTCTTAAACTTTAGTCTAAGGTCATGTTAGCATTTGGTCGGTTTGGGCTCAAACATCCTTGTCAATCATTTTTCCTTGGACAATAAAGATGGTCATTCATGTCCCCATGTCCTGAAGCTGACTCACCCAAGCACTTCCTTAGTTATGCAACTCAATTACTAATAAGAATAAGCTCAAAAAGTTCTCAAAATGCTCATTTTTTATGTGCACACAACCCAAGAGTAAAACTCCCAATTGAAACCATGCATTTATTGCTCCACAGATTACACTAGATAGATGTGGATCCTACAAAAGCAGTAAACCTAGAAATAAAAACAACTAAAATTTCAAAAATAAAAGCAACATGAATAAGTAAGTAAAAACTAAGATAGAGGTATGTTCCAACACCCCCCAAGCTTGAATAAGACTATGGCCTCATAGTCAGCATTCTCACTTAAAAGGTGGAACAGCGGTACCATTCGCTTTGAAGTGTGGTGAAGAAGGATGGTTAGATGCTCAAGTAGACCAAGTGATTCTTGCTATCTCCCTCCTTTTTGTAGCACATTTTTGTGTCTTAGTGGTTCTAAGACGTGACTTGCTTCATCCATCTTTCCTCTGCAAAAAACGGTTCAAAAAAATCTCATTTCGATACCTTTTACGGCCTGTTTTATGTAGCTGTCCTGCAGGTGTCGATACTATCGACACAAGGTCGATGGTATCAACCCAGGATCAGAACTTTTGTAGTATCAACGCATATAAAAGCTTGGGAACTCAAAAGTGTCGATACTATCGACCCTAGGGTCGATGGTATCGACTTTACTATCACCAATTTTTCTAAAAATCTTCATGAATCTCGATACTATCGACACTAAGGTCGATGGTATCGACTTTTCTTCAGCGTTTACTGATCCAAACTCGATACTATCGACATGGGTGTCGATAGTATCGACCTTAACATTCTACACACTTCAAAACACGAGTTAGGGTACCATTTTTACAAAAATTATCAAAACCTAAGCAAAAACTAAGTACATAAACATAAAAGAACATAACCAAACATAAAAATGAACTGAAAGTTGGGTTGCCTCCCAACAAGCACCCTTGTTTAATGTCCTAGTCTTGACATAAAGATACCTTTAACCTGGGTTGTCAAGAGATGTCTCCAGTGAGTCATGTGGTAATTTGAATTTAACTCTATCATCACCAATCCCAAGTGTCAAGTAACCTCACCCAATGGCAGCGATTACATCAGCCGTAGCTTGGAACGGCATTCCCAATAGCATCTCACCTCCTTCCAACTCATGCATGTCCATGACCACAAAGTCAACAGGGAATATGAATTTGTCGACCTTGACTAGCACATCCTCGCATATACCTTGTGGCTTCACAATGGATCCATCTGCCAACTCAATTGTCATAGATGTTTGTGTTGGCTTCTTCAATCCCAGCTTTTGAAAAGTGGCAAGTGGCATAAGATTAATGCTTGCCCCTGAGTCACACTGTGCTTGTGGAAAATGTTGGCCTCCTATGGAACATGGGATGTAGAAACATCCTGGATCTTTCCTCTTCCTTGGTAGCCGTCCTTGGATTATAGAACTCACTTTTTCATCAACAACACAAATGTCAGTGTCTTTTATCTTCCTTTTCTTGGTGATTATGTCCTTAATAAACCTTCCATATGTTGGAATCTGTTCTATCATTTCCACTAATGGAATATTAATGTGGAGCTTCCTAAACATCTCCAAGAATTTCTTGTAGTGCCTATGCTCTTTCTTCAGCCTCAGACTATCTGGGAAAGGCACGTTTGGGTCCTTCGCTCGCTTGTGTGGTGGCACATATGGAACTTTAGGGGTCTCCTCCCCTAAGCTTGCTTCAACGCCACCTTCTAGGATAGGATTTGACACATCATCCGTGGATGGCATGACTTGTGGCTGCTCCCCTCTCTCAGTGACTGTAGCTTCACCATGATGCATGGCCTTCACCTGCTCCTCTTGCCTAGGTGCGGGCGCGACCGTGATGTGCTCTTGGCAGATTTTTCTGAATGGACAACATCCGCCCGGTAGTCCATAATGACTGTGAGGATACGGTATTCTTGGTGTAGCCTCTGTATCAAAAATCATTTTGCTTTTGTCCTGGACCTCCACCACTGGGGGCTCTGCCTCAGAAATCATAGATATATATTTCACTTGATGATGTGCTTGAACAGCATCTGCATTCCCATCCTGTCTTTGTTGATTTGTATGCTTCATGGCCGCCACTTCATTGGAAATTTGGGTCACAGTCATCTCTAGTTCCCTCATTTGTGCTCCATGATTTTGCAATGCCTGCCCAAATTTATTCAAAATCTCGTCCTGAGACTGTAACTGCTTGGCGAATGTACTCATCATCTCTTGATTTTGTTTCACCACCTGGCTAAGCAATTCATTGTTCTTTTCCTCTAGGCTAGACTACAGCTTCTGAAAATTGTGTTCCTTCCTCCAATCATAATTTTTATTTCTATATCCCTGTTGATGCATATACTTTGCATGTGCTTCATCATCAGACCCATTGTCCTCTTTATCTAGGAGCTTCTTGGCTATAAGATCCAACTTGTCATTAAGCGCTTTGATGGCCCTTGCTTCATGTGTAATGCCAACCTGCTCGAGTGCATCTCTTTCACACCAAGACTGCTTTTTGGACATGTTCCTTAGAATCTCCCAACACCTTGTGCCTGTGTTGTTCAAAAAGAAACCAGAACCTGCTGAGTCCAAATTGCTCCTATCATGTTCATTTAGGGCGAAGTAGAAAATTTTAGCTTGTTTCTCCTTGTCTAAGCCGTGATGTGGACACTTCCTCAACATGATCTGGAAGTGCTCCCAAGTTTCAGAGTATGTTTCACCAGCTCGCTGGCTGAAGTTGTGTATCTTCCTCACTAGATCATTTGTCTTTTCAGGAGAGAAGAACCTCTCAAAGAACACCTCAACCATGTGATCCCAAGATTCAATGTACTCATCATCCAGATTGTGCAGCCATTCCCAAGCATTACCCGCTAAAGAACTGGGAAAAAGTTTCAGGTAGAGTGTCTCTTGCGGGAACCTGTCAATCTTTATCATATCACAATTTTCCACGAATGTGCCGATGTGGGTCACTGAATCCTCATTTTTAAGTCCATGGAAAGCCTGCAATTTGACCAACTGAATAAGCCCTGGATCAATCTTGTAACTGGGTATGTTGATAGCTTGTTTCTTGATTGGCCCCTTCTGCGCAGAAGAAGAAGCCTTAATCCTTTCCCAGATTGTCTGCTCCTCATTTTCCTCTCCGTCACCCATTATTACTTTACTAGTACCTGAAATTTCAAATAGTAGTGTATGAACTGATACTAATAATTAAAATAATGAATAAGATTTGCAATTCAGTTCAAAAGATGAAAAAAAAATACAGGAATTAAAAGTGGCCTAGTGTGGCCACTCGCAGCACTTGTAGTGCTAAAATTCACCGTTTCCCCGGCAACGGCGCCAAAAACTTGACACGCGTAAACCGTGCGTGCAAACGCAAGTATACGTATCAATGTAATATAGGCCTTGTGAGGCCCGAGTCGAACTCAGGGAAATGTGAATTTCAGTAGAATACTACTAACTGGAGCTAAATCGATTAAAAGAGTTTGAGAGTTGTTGTAAAATAAAAGAAAATAAAATAAAACAAAGCAATCGATTAAATGTTTAGTTTAATAAATTCAAATGGAGATCTTTAGGATTGTGGTTTCACCGTGGGTTTTCATTGTATGAATTTCCATATAGCTACTCAAGTTCATCTCTCAATCCGGGTAGTGGCTTGTAGTCAGAATTGTCCACTGTCGTGGTATAATTCACTACCTAAGTCTAGGTCGGTTCCACTGTCGTAGTAACCTATACCCTAAACTAAGTGCATTAGAATCGACCTCTGGGTTTCCACCATTAACCGTACATCACCTTGTTCAAGGGATTTGTTAATTAATGTGAATTTCGTCTCTTTTCAACCGTTAATTCTTCTTTCAAAGTAATTAAAGGCATTAGATTATCATTATGGTGATTAAGCATAACAATATAATTGAGAAAACGAAATCATACCAGAGATTTAGGAGAAAAATTATGAATTACTATGATAAAAATGTCATACAATGCTTCCCCGGGCTACTCCCGGTCCTAAAGATTAAGGGGATTAGCCCCGCATGGTTGACAATGGAAAATACATATGAGTAGAGAAGCAAAACATGGGAAACATGGAGCAAACTCATGTAACCCCTGATACAAAGGTGTTCCTGGAGATCCTCCTCGAGAAACGCGCATTTTGCAGTCTTCCGGCAGCAAAATCGCCCGTCGGAGGTGCCCGGATCGCTCGGTTGACGACCTTCGTCTCTTGTCTCCTATCTCTCTCTCTCCTTCTTGGATGTTGTGCAACACAATATGAGATCCCCCTAGGGCCGTCTGTGCTCTTCTTAGGTCATAGGACCACTTTACGGCTCCGCAAAAGTTCAACCGTCGGATTAAAACGCTTCGTTTTAGTGTTGAAAATCACCAGATCCCGACGTTGTCGATAGTATCGACCCCAAGGTCGATGGTATCGACCATGATACAGGTTTTTCCTTCCAAAATTACGTTTTGGGGTTGCTTTCTGATGAAATGTCGATAGTATCGACACCAGGGTCGATAGTATTGACTCTGGACAATGCAAAAGTGCCTGAAAAAGTGCTGAAACATGTGTATAAGTCCGGGGATTATATGAAATCATATAAATATGATAAAAGAAGTATAATTTGATGCAAAAAGATTTTAAAGGCCAACTATAGTGAATTATGCAAATATAATCAAGAAAATGACAAATACATGCATAAAACAGATATAAAATAAGCCTATAAAAGTGACTCAAAACCCATGCATCAGCAACCAATCTGCCTTTATAAGTTTGCACATTGCCATCCATGTCGGTCTTCTTCTTGAAGACCCACTTTCACCCTATGGGTTTTGCCCCTTCGGGTGGTTCCACCAAAGTCCATACTTTGTTGGAATACATGGATTCCATCTCGGATCTCATGGCTTCAAGCCATTTCTCAGAATCTGGTCCCTCCATAGCCTCTACGTAGGTAGTTGGATCATCATCTATGATCAACTCACCACCTTCCTGAGTCACAAGGTATCCAAACCTCTCAGGTTCAAGGCGGGTCCTACTAGATCTATGAGGTCCTTGTGTTACCTGAGGAGACTGAGATTCCACAACACCTTGTGAATCTCCATTTTCCTCTTGTACATCTACCGATTCTATGTTTTCTTGTTGGGCTTGAACCTATTCAAGCTCTATTTTCCTCCCACTGCTTCCTTTGGAAATAAATTCCTTCTCTAGGAATACAGCATCCCTGGCAACAAACACTTTATTGTCAATAGGGTGGTATAGATAATATCCCTTGGTCTCCTTGGGATATCTAACAAAATAACATTTATCATATTTGGGTCCAAGCTTATCAGGAAACATTTTCCTAACATAAGCCTCACAACCCCAAATCTTCATAAAAGACAAATTGGGACGCTTCCCGGTCCATATCTCATATGGTGTCTTTTGAACCGATTTAGATGGTACATGGTTAAGTGTAAACGCTGCGGTTTCAAGAGCATGACCCCAGAAGGAAATTGGAAGATCAGCAAAACTCATCATTGATCGCACCATATCCAACAATGTGTGATTTCTTCTTTCAGACACACCATTATGTTGTGGTGTTCCAGGCGGAGTCCATTGTGATACAATACCACAGGCTCGCAGAAGGTCCTCAAACTCATGGCTTAAGTATTCTCCACCTCGATCGGATTGAAGTGCCTTAATACTTTTACCAAGTTGGTTCTGTACTTCATTCATGAAATCCTTGAACCTTTCAAGGGTTTCTGACTTATGCTTCATCAGGTACACATAGCCATACCTACTGAAATCATCAGTGAAGGTAATGAAGTACTGACACTCATTTCTGGCATTAGTTCTAAAATGCCCACATACATCAGTATGTATGAGTCCTAATAGATCACTAGCTCTCTCACCTTTACCTGAAAAGGGAGTCTTGGTCATCTTGCCCAATAAACAAGATTCACATGTCTCTATTGATTCATAATCAAAAGAGTCTAGATAACCATCTTTATGGAGTCTAGAAATGCGCTTCTCATTTATGTGCCCTAGACGACAATGCCAAAGATATGTTTTGTTTGAGTCATTGAGTTTTTGCTTTTTGGTGTTTACATTGTATACATTTGTCTCCAAATCTATCAAGTATAGACCATAAGACATGGGACATTGCCATAAAAGATCCCATCTTTAGAAATGGAACAATTTCCATTCTTAATAAGAAATTCAAATCCATCCTTGTCCAAACAAGAGACGGAAATGATATTCCTATTTATGGCAAGTACATAATAGCAGTTCTTCAACTCTATTATTAGCCGACTAGGTAGAGTTAACTCATAGGTTCCTACAGCACTGGCGGCAACTCTTGCCCCATTTGCAACACGTAGTTCAACCTCGCCTTTCCCTAAAGGCCTACTTCTCTTAAGATCCTTCACATTTGAACAAATGTGAGATCTGCATCCGGTATCAAGTACCCATGATGAAGAAGTAGTAAAGTTAATCTCTATCACATATACACCAGAAGTAGAGATCTCTATCTCTGACTTCTTCTTCCATCGTTCCTTCCATCCTCTCCATGTAGAAGAAATTGATTTGGCGAGAGAACCCTTCTCTCCCTTACCTTTCGTTCCATTGATCTCTATCAATGAACTTTCTTTCTTCTTCACCAACGCATTAAGCGTACATAGAGTGGATTCAAAGGCTCCTGGTATATCTGGATTGTGCAGAACACTTCTCACAGTCCTCAACCAGTTATGGAATTTGTTCTCAATTAATTTGTCCATTTTAAAAGATGATTCTTTTGCCATTCTACAAGAGAAAATTGCATTTTGTCAAAACTCTTTTTGATTTGATTTGAATAAAATTTGACGATAGTTAATTAGTCCTTTAATTAATTACCTCTCCCACTATTTAGACTCAAATTGACAGCCCTCACCATCAATTCGGAAGATTGCAGCGTACAATCTTCTAGTGGGTCAAGATCCATATTTCATCAAGTCATGAGTCAGCTTTGGCTGATCGCCCATAATCTTGACTATTTAGGTAGGCCATCATGCCAATTGCATCATATACAACTCTTGATGAATGAACATGTGCAACACCTTGCCATGAACATTCCGTGCCTCTGGGCTTTGACGCTCTAAGAATCACCAGTTAAGTCTAACCCAAAAGCCAACACGGTAAACATGCACCCTGCTTTGGCAAAACCTGCATATCGACCCTTCACACTTCCACAAGATGGACGGCGCACCACGCTTTGGCGTAACCTAGTCTTGGTCGATCGAGTTTTCCATGTGTGTCGCTAATGGAAGGTGTAAAAGACTTAATATTTAATGAGGGATTTGGTTTTTATATACATATACATATCCAATCACCACAATATATAGTATGTATCATATACATGCTATATCCCATAGAAAACATGCAAAACGATAAAAGCAATGATTATGGCCATCCTATTGTGATTCCTCGAGCCAAGAGGAATCACGGTTATCTAGGTCTACATCACATGCAACCTGTACAAGATGAAATATGTGCCTGCCTTTCTGGGTTTATCAGCTCATCTCCATGACTGATCGGCTCGCCATCAAGTTGGTTGTTCGGGCGCCACCAGTCGATCGACTGGCACCTCCAGCCGATCAGTTCACCGGTCTTCGTGCATCTCCTCAGGTCGCCACCCGCTCATCTCGCTCCTCGAACCGGTCGTCTGGATCACCAAGCGATCGGTTCACGCCTTGAACCGATCGTCTCAGGTCATCCGTCGTTCTTTGACATAACAGGAAATAAAATCTATCCTATTTACAACTGAATTTGTGAAACCCCGAGTTACATTCGGGGGGAGCAAAGGTAGGAAAAGAAATCTCAAATTATTTCGAGTTACATCAGGAATGAGAGAAAGGGAATTGGTGCACAGACCGAGATGCAAGCAACCACATACAACCACACACAGATATAGGGGTTTATAGGCCATAATCATGCTACACATCCACCACAAAACTCGTTTAAGGGCGACGCGTATCAAGTGCATTAATATTACATATCATATATGTATATTTGGGATTTGTGGATTGGACATGCATAAAGCCAATTTTATTCGCAATGTATGCAATAAATAAAGGCAACAAACCAAAATAGATCATATCGATAATCCTAAAATATAGAGCAGTTGATGTGGCTCTGATACCACTGTTGGGTTTTAGAGGAGGCAGAGAAGTAGCGGAAACAAAAATGTTCTCCCCAAAACCCAGAATAAAAGGGAATCGCGTCAACATCTATAAAATAGGAATGATGGTTTGTGGATGCATACCTTGTCCCGAGGCTTGCTCGGTGACAGTACCTCGCACCTTGCGCGGTCTTCACCTCCAGTCTTGGACGGTGACTGTGCAGCTCCTGGTCACACCAGGACTGAAGACTCCTGGTTTTACCGGGACTGTCGGGATTGACAGTTGTCCTCCGAGTGACAGAGGTCTCCCGCCTCTATAGTCATCCACACAGACTGCCTGGAACTCCGATTTCCTTGTTGCACAAGGAATCGGAAGGAGTCGCACCCTCCTGTCGGCGTACTAGTCGCCAACACACTCTCCTGCCACCAGTCACAACTGCAGTTGGCTTTCCCTTATTGTGCCTCCCTTTTCAGGTAGCACTTGCTCGGGCTCTCTCGGTTACCAAAACCAGAGAGAACGACAACTTTGTAGAGCAACTGGTTTGCACTGAGTTGTACTTTGAGAAGCCCCCAATACCCCTATATATAGGTGGGTCATGGGACAGGGTTCTCTATCCCAGGCAATGCGGGACTAAAGCAGGAGTAGAAGGGTTCGAGATTTTCTACAAAAACAACCAACTCGCAACCTGAACTGATCGTTTCACAAGTGAAACGGTCGGTTGGGGATCTGAGTCGGTCGGTTGACACCTCAATTGATCAGTTGGGACCCATGAACTGGTCGGTTTACAACTGAACCGGTCGGTTCGTGGTCCTAATCAGTTCCCGATTGACTTTCCTTCTTTTGTTTCTAATTGGTATCGAATACCAATCCTTGTTCCAATCAAATTGGGCAAGTGAAACAAAAGGAAAATTCTCACCAATCTTACTTTCCCAACTTGCCCAGTTGCAACAGTTGAACCGATCGTTTCAACACTTGAAGCAATCGTTCACCCTGTCCATGAGCCAGTCGACTCACCACCTGAGTTGATCGGTTCACCAAGCTGAGCCGATCGGTTCATCACATGAGCCGATTGGTTGGGAGTACAGATTGTGTAGAATCAGTCAATTGCGGTTTCAATCAATCTGATACTCTAATCAATCAGTCCAACACCTTGAACACTATGATATTGAGCTATCAATTAATTGAGTGTTTAATTGAACTACTAAACTCCTTTAGTAATCAATATAAACATTGTTTGTGGACAAAACTCCTTTTCCAGGTTAAATCCTATGTGTGTGACCTTGCAGGTCCATTTCACGTTGGTAGTGAAAGTCCATAACACTTATGACTTCACAAGCAAAGAGCGGTGCCTCGTCACACATCAGTGCTATCCAAGTGAAATAGAAAGTTGGAAAACAACTTTCAATCCTACAATCCGTGAATGGTATTATAGTGAATGTATAATTCCTTTGTCGCTAATATCCAGAATGAACTTGAGGCATGGAACAGTCATCCTGTCAACATTCATTCATTTCCTTGATCTCAGAGTAGACTGGGTGAGATGTGTGTGACATCAATATCACATATTGATTAACACATGCATGTACATGCCTTTCTCAATCCTACTCATCAAGTGGCCAAGGATATCAAACTCCCTCAGGAGGGACAAATCACATATCTATCACTCACCCCTCAAAATCCCCATGTGTCAAAGCCACCCAATCATCACCTTTATAACAATCCATGTTTCAAGACTGTGTTTGATGATGTCAAAGTGTACCCAACGACATGTGTTGAGTGTAGTGATTTCAGGTATAAGAATCACACTCACCACCATCACTGTAAGAGTTGACTGTGACTACCAAGTCAAGGTTCCATGTGTCACTCTCACGGTGGGTCTGTCCGGTACCTTGTTCTCTAACAAGTACCTATGTGCTTGGTTTGATATCACTATATCATGACTAATGAGATTCTATCATCAACCAACACACAATCTAGGATTCAGTGTTATTGATGTCTAATGTTATTTCCACAATAATAACCGAATAGGGACTAAACAAGAATGTATACTCTTAACATCCATATGATCTCATCGTTTAGGTCCTGAACCCAAAAGCATACGTCATTGAGTAAAACCATTCTTTAGACATCTATCATGTTACACCATCATCTCAGAAATAGTTTAAACATATATATCGGAAATTGCCTTTATTATTATTCAAATCATTTACAAAGTATCCCATTACAATCATCATATGACTTTTTCTATGAGCATACATACCAACATGTGCATCCTAGAATTCCATCTTGCTAAACAGCAAGGGGTGTTACATCTCCAAATCTATGGGTGTAAGAGTGAAATCCACTTCTTACTTTTATTACAGAGAAAAAACATGTGATCCCATCCAAACAACCACCAGGATATATATAAAGAGAAAGGGATATATATATATATCCTTAATAATTATAGACAGAGAGAATATATTATACAAAAGCATAAATAAACTAAGGTATTACAAAACTTAAATTATTGTGCATCAACATTTTTCATAAGGGTAAACATTGAAAGGAACTAGGAGAAATGAACTAGTGAAATGAACTACAATGGGCAACCTAGGAATCTCAAGAAACTCTGCCAAAAGCTACTCCTGATTGGGAAAATCTAAAACTTTATCCACGAGATTCTCATACTACGCTTGGCTTAAGAACAACACCTAGAAAGATATAAAATAAAATATGTATCAAAAAGTAATGGTATATATACATTAAAGAAATATGTCAGCATTTTAAAGGTTAGGGTGCAGTATATATGGTGTCCCGCTCAAAAAAGGGTTATAAATAATTAGGTAAATTCAAGACAAAGTCAAACAATATAATGAGACATTCATATTGCAATGATATTTGGTAAATATATAGGAATATTATCATATAATTTATTAAATAAAATAGACAGATGTCTATGAGGAATCTTCCCATGTAAGTTATTAAAATAAAAACAAAATATAATATTGCATGCATATATAAGATAGACTAAGATGTATGTAGTAGGGATGAAACACCATAGGATGTCGAGCTAGAGGTAAGGAGAATAAAACATTGATACCTATATATATATATATATATATATATATATATATATATATATATATATATGTATAATGGGGAAATAGCACATACTCTATGTAATGTCTATAGAGATGTGTACCCTATAATAACTAGTCTAATTATCAAGCATGCATAATAGGGTGGCAAGATAAAGTGATTTAGTCATTAACATATTTAATGATGTATCGAATATTTAAAGTCAAATTACATGTGGAAACAAATTAAAAGAACATTTCAACATTCATAAAGAAATCAGATGATTACAAATTATGAATCATGAGATTTATATAAAGGTAACCAGAAAGGATTTTATGCAATAATGTGCCTTATTGTATGAATTAGGGTTTTATTCATTCAAACACCTAAATAAATTTGGAGATTCACATGCCACCAAAGGAGATGTAATTATTCAATTCATTTCTAAATGCAAAGATCGGGGCTCTCTAACACCTATTTATAGTGTATAAGAATTAAGGTTGATGATATTTCATTTAATTAACCAGCCCCTAAGAATAGATTTTTCTACCAAACCTCAAAATTAGACTCTAAGGTCTATACAATAAATTAGGTTTATGTTTCTGGTTCCAAAGTATATTTATCATCTCTGGATAATCAAGTAATTTACAATGACATTTACAAGTGTGACATGTATCTATTGATCAAGTAAAATACAAGCTAAGAGGAGTGTTATTCTCGGTGCATGACTATTAACTAACCACGTGTTACTGGGCATGTTTATCAGTAAAATTTATTGATGCAATTATGCACAACTATAATTCAATATAATTTCATAAAGTGGAAAAGACATAATTATCCATATCTAACATGACATCGATCAAATAAATGTTAGGCGTACAAGTAAAATGTCATCACCCATTGTTATGTGAAGAGAGCCTCACTAGCAATCATCTTGGAAATAACTTTATTTGCAGGTCTCGACTCACCCTTCCAAGTATCTGAGGGACAACCCCATTGGATTCATTAGTTCAAATTGAACTTTTCCACGAAAACATCCTAATTAGAGGTGGTTGGAAGTCCATTTAGTTTTCCAACATGGTCAAATGGGAGGGGAAAGCTCAAAACAATGGATAGATCATCCCACATAGAAAGTTGGCAATTTGGATAGGTACGATGATGCTCAGTGAAGACCGTAGAACAAAACCACATAGACAAGCAAATTCAAGGTTAGCAAGTTGACCCTCCAATTCACTACATTGAATCCCATTCAAAAACTAATACCCAAGGAAAAGACCACCTTGGATATTGGCGAATGAGGAAGAGTCCTCAATGTTTTCTAGAACCTTTTTGCACAATTTCCATGCCCTGAGAGCTATCAGAGATCACCATTAAATTCGCAATCATGGTTCTAAGGGAGAAAAACTTTCAAGAGAATATTGACTATATAACTATAGAAAAGAGAGAGGATGTAGTGGTGCTTATCATAGAGTTAATCAAGAAGTTGTGGTGTGTGTAGGTGTGGAAACCTTCCAGTTGATAATGAAGAAGGTCGAGCATGGCAAGACAATACAGGGAGACTCAAGAGAAATTGAGAGTGTGGGTGACAAGAGTAGGGAAAGATTTTCAAATAGTTTTACCCATGTGGGATTCAGGGTAGATAGGACCCATGGTCTCTAAAAGTAGCAGCTACACTGGAGGTAGAAGGAAGATTGGGCATTTCAAAAATAACCACTGGCACCTCATATATGGGTTTTGATGACTATGGGGAGATGAGGTATAGAAAAAGGAACTAAAATAGGAAAGAAGATTCTTTGAGGAGAAAAGTGAGGGTTCGAAAGGAGCACTATCAATGAGCAAAAATGGAAAAATAAAGGGAGAGGAAGAAGAGGACAATGGAGTTGTCTGGTCTGATGGTCGTAGAATGAGAGCCATCCAACCACAAGAGAAAAGGTAAGGATAAAATAGCATGTTTAATTGAATGTGAATAAAGAAAGACATGAGAAAAGTTTATGTGAATTATCTAACTAATAAATTAAAGATAATTCAACTAATTAGTTTCTTTCCTATTTTAACTTGGGAAGCAATTAATATCCAATCTACATGAATATTGGCATGTAATCTAATTAACATAGAAGGATTCTACTTATATCATAAATTTGTACTTTTGAAGCCATTTGGTATTTTATCACATTGCTTGGGAGATAATTATTTAATTGATGTATTTATTCCCTTCTTTAATCAGTTTGGTACAACCATTCACACTTATCTATATCCCTTCATCAACTATCTTTAGGAATATTCTAGAGTGCCACATTAAAGTTAAAATTAACAAATGGTGAATTTATATAATTAACTCCTTTAGAAACTTTCATTAATTAATTTGTACTGAAATCATATAAAAGGATATATGATAATACATCAACTTTACTACACAATATAACTCATAATATAACCTAAATTGTGAAAAGTAAGTAAACACTAACATAATTGAAAAGAACATATGAAAATGAGGGTTAATCTATGTACCTGGGTTTTGGTATATTATTATGGGGATCCTCTGGGTCATATTACAAGTGGAGAATAACAATAGTGCTTGTAATCAAACATAATCCCCATCCAAGAGTACCTAAGCTCCATTACTAGATATTTATAATAGATCCCTTTAATATCATACGGTAAGAAAAAATTATCTTCACATATACTTTATCTACCCTTACCAAACTAGACCAATATCCACGGTGACAAAAGCTTATTACTTAATATATAGACAATAGAACAAATGTATATTGCATGGTCATCAACAATGCTAAAACTGACAAAGAAAATCCTTGTTCTATGGCACTAAAGATTATCTAGAGAATTAGATCATCGCATGAGACCTCTTTAATAGGGATCGAAAAGAACTTATATGGCAAGGCATGTAATTTGTCCTAGGAGTGGGATACCTCTAGATAAGATATTGCAATTTAAGCCTCCTACAATGTGTCAACAACACATTGGTCAAGGCCATAACTAAGGAAGCACATAAAGAATAATCTAGAATTGGAATGAGTGGATTCATGCATACAAAGTAAATTCATTTTTTGCACTACTACTGGAACACCATGAAGACAGATTGGTGCTAGTATGTCTGCAAAGGCAAGGTGTGACAAATTTTTGGTTACGACATACACGTGCCAACAACTAGATCTACAACATGGCCATGTATTGGTCCTTCTATACAAAGGGAATCAACATGATAGGCAATATACATCTGTAAGAATCAAATGGAAACTTCTTCATTATGATTGTAATCAAATATTTAACCAAATGGGTGGAAGTTGTATCCATCACCCCATTCTCTTCTCAATAGGTGATCAAGTTTCTAAACAATGACATCATAAGTTGGTATCTAATACCATATGAATTCCTTTATAAAAATGGGAACTTCATCACCAAATTTTCCAAGGAGTATCTAAGCCATATAGATATCAAGCATCACCAAATATCTCCATATCGAGCATAGATGAATCGAGTCAGGGAATCCACAAACAAGAATAAGATCAAAATTCTCAAGAAGATAATTGGATATAATACCAACTAGCATGAGAACCTCACTATTACTTTATGGAAGAATCAAATGTCAATTGAAACTTCCACATGAACCATACATACTCTTTTATAAGACGTAGAGGCATTCCTTCTAGTGGAGACTGAGATTCCATCTCTTTACATACTTTAAGAGGATGATATACCTAAGGCTTAATGGGTCAAAATTGCATCTGCTAATAATCTAGAATAGTAAAAATGAAGTCACCACGTTGTGTACAATGCTATTAAGATTGAGCCACACATGCATTCAACAATAGCGTGTTGTCCTTGTAACTTATTAATGGGCAACATAGTACTTTGCATGATACAAAAGGAAGATATCAAGGGCAAGTTCAATCCAAACGAGGAGGGGTTGTATATCATCCAGGACATCTATGACTAGGTTTCTTGCATCTTAAGGACATGTATGAAGACATCCAACTATATCACGCCATAAGCAACCTTATCAAATTCTACTAGTGATAGCAAGCATACTTCTAGATGTTAGGACTCCATCAAGAAGAACCACCGTGGATGAAACCCACCCACATTAATTCACATAAAACACTTAAAAACAACATGTTGCTAACAAGACAAGTTTTAATTATGGAACATTTGAGGTACGAAAGGGATGAAAAAGGTAGAAGTGTGAGCCTATGAATGGAGAATTATGGTCATTATTCCAAGGAACAAACAATCTCCAAACCAAAATTTACCCATTAAATCTATCAACTTCAACAAGTAAAGTTACGGTTGCAAATCAAGTTGAGTAAAACCTCACATTACATTCAAGACCCTCCCAAGGATAAGGCAATAATGATATTACCCATCTATGGTCATATAAGGTTGTCCAGCCATAGTAGCCTGGGTGGTCAAAGCTCGGTAAGTCTCAATAAATGACCCCACTTTGAACCTCGTTGAAGGCACTTTGTGAATGGAAATCCATGTTAATTTGGCATGGGAGGGGGGTGATCAGACTACACTCGCTCATGCCTCAAGAGTTTACAATGTCAAGCTCACCCTGGGTAGGTTCTCTCAGTCACCAAAAAAAAGGGTCATAGAAGGTTTCCCGATAATATATGTTTTTTGAAGCCATAAGTCCCCCAAGGATAGTTATATTTAACATACAAGGTTGAGACGGCGCACATTCTTTTAGAGTTGGATCTCACCTAAACACTCATGTCAACATATGACATGTTTCTTGATCACAAGACACAACAATTCTAGTGGACTAGAGTGGAGGTCAAGATCCCTTGATAAAACATCCATACCTTATTTAGTCAAAGGAGGTTGAATCGAACTTCTAATTAACCATCCTAGGATCCAGAAAAAGGAACCCTTTATTAGGCAAGCCCCATTCAATCTTTTTTTCTTTGGTGAAGGCATGTTGACCCCATTTAATTTTTCACCATGAAACTTAAGATTCCACTCTAAGGCTTTTAGAATCAATGTTCATAGTCATAAAACTTCAAAAAAAATGTCAATCCTACAACCGACATCAACTTTTGAAGCCCAAGGACGCACTTCAAAAACACATATGCATGGTTGTGATTAATTGCTCACACTAATAAACATGAGAAAATAAAGCCAATTGTCTTGTTTATGACCCATGGTGCCTCAACCAAACTAGAAAGGGAGACTCCACTTGATCGTATGCTACATGACATGATTTTATACAACTCGAAAGGGATCTAGGTCCAATGGAGCATCCAGTGTAATGTTTTTGCATAGACGACGGGTCCCCTAATGAAAAAGAAGGTCATAAACATCAAAACATAGGAAAAAACCTACGAGTTATAGGGTAAGATGTTACATGTTATTAAACATGCTTGTCATTCCTAACCCTCTCAAATCATAGTATGAGAAAGAGGTATAAATTAATACTTGCTTAGGTTTCATATTTTATTCATACAAATTATACAGCTACACAACCATGACTTACACCATGAAACAAACAACTTAGGAAATCTTGATTAGTCTAGGTCACATTACTCTCCAAAATAGGAAGTAAAACCTCATAGAGTGGAATTTTGAGCTACAATCATAAGTGATACACATGAAATACATCATATGAGTATCAAAGTATGGTTCCACAAACCATGATAACATCAATATACACTTTCAAAAATATTGGTTTCATTGGTTCTTAAAATGAAAATTACAATGCTTGACACAAAACAGTTTATTGTTGTCTACAAAAGAGTGAAAGAAAACAAACATGATAAAATCTAAAAAAATGAATGTAACTAAGATTTAAAAACTAGTTCAAAGTCAACAAAACTACTTGGACGCCCAATTACATTGCATGTCAATGATGTTGATGGAGATATAGCTAGCATCGCCTAGTAATTTGGATATTAATCCTTTTCCACATGGAAAGAATCTATATTCATCCTATCACATCACACAACATCTTCACCAACATCTAGTGGACTTTGTAAGAGCCCTCATGAAGCATCTGGTAGAGGTCTAGAAGCTCCTCTAAGAAATAACAACACTAGCAACGACCAAACTACCTAAGAACTAATTATGCATAATAAGAAGAACATTTCTCTAGCCCTAAAAGAATGATTGTACATTGAAACTTGGGCATCTCTATCTCACAAGTTGAAGCATCAAGATGAAACTTCTTCTAGTTCAACAACACATCACCATGATTCAAATGAGAGACACATTGATCCATCTCACCATGTCCCTGGAAAGGACCACTTATCCAATGTGTGTTAGTTGATATTCATGGGGCAAGGATACTATAAGGACTTTTTTGTCTCTTGAAACTCAAGACGTCCTAGGAATATCCATATAAATTGAAAACACCTTAAACAGATGATGCATACTCTCAGTTAGCTTGGAGACATCCAAGGAATAATACATATCCCCCAAGATCAAGGGCATCACATTTATTCCATGCCAAACAGTCACCGCAATGTCTATAACTATGTAGACACATGACCATCATCTCTATAAAGAACATCTATGAAAAGAGGGTCAATATATATGCTCGTAAGTGTTTTTAGATAGTGTTCACCCTAAAACCCCTCACTCTAGAATGACTCACAAATCAGATCCAACTTGATGAATAAACCATCTTCAGACATCTACTAAATAGCTCTAGGATTCTTCACGCAATCATACTAGCAAGATTGGTAGACTGGATCAACTTCTTTGAGACAATCACTCAACAATCATGCAACTTCAAATGAGTTATATTGACCAAATTCTGTATCTTAGGAGTCAACTATATGTCCCTAAAGCAAAATGTATGAATTTTGTGATCTCTATGTGAATAGTAATAGACATCAGCTCCCAATCAATGAGAATGTATGTGAGATGGTGAAGGTGGTGAGTCATGTTGAAGTTGGCTAGTTTGGCCTCCTTTACCAACATATAAGTGGTCCATTACCTCAACGAGGATAGGTTCATGAGAAGATACCTTATTAGAGGAATATACTAATTATGATAGGATCCATAGAATAAAAAGAACTCAATCTCCAAAGAAGTGAAGGGGTGCAAAATAATGAGTCAAATAAGATCTATTTATAGGCTAACTAGATAGACAAAAATCACCCAGACACTCTTCCAAAGGCAACTTGAACTCAAATTTTATGTGCCCAAATGGCTTCAATTTCTCACCAAGAAGGTGTTATAGAAACAAGCATTTGTTAGTACCCAAAACTTTGGTTCCAAAACTCCAATCTTAGTCATATCTATAATCCTATTAATATGCTAACCATAAATGATGATTTCCATGTCCTTTGTATGTGTTATTCAAATCACAATTGCAATATGATGTGTCTTTCTAACCCTGATTTTGAATTTTAAAAATAATTCATTACTTTAATATAAATGTATGCTTAAAATGAAACTAATAAATTCTTTTATTGCATGAGAATAAAGTATACAGTGTAGATACATAAAAGAAACACAAGGCATAATACAATTGTAGATACTTCTTAAGTTTCATTGTCATATATTTTAACCAGTCCATGAGGCACCTAGACGAGGGTGTCTTTTGAAGTACTAACACTCCTAGTTCACCTTAGGAGGATCCTCACTCATAGACCAATGGTGACGTAAAGATTGACCACTAGTCTGATCTACAATGCCTAAATAAGTCTCCTTGTGATTATATGGTTCTACTTATACAATCATTGAGATTGGAGCCATGGTGACCTGACAACCTTGTGGCTCTACCACAAAGATTGGATCCTCCATGGGGAATTCACCCATGTTCACATTATAATCATAGTGTCCATGCTTCCCCTCAAACTGTTGTTTCTACTTATATCTTGCTTAATATTCAAGCTAAGAGAATTACCAAAAAAAACCTAACGAATTGGCAACTGGGTGCAATGATGTCCTTCCAAAGTATCCATGATTAAGGTATGAAATATGCTATGCCCGAATGGTGGTAAAGTGGCTTGAAGATTGGATGCCATGATTGTAAAGGAGAGATAATTCTTAAAAAATACTAAGTCACCTTTTCAGCATGCTCAAGTGCAGGAGGAGTTTAGTGATGCTCATTTAATCTAGAATGATGTTGCAAAATCTCACACCTAGTTTCACAACACTCCTTAGTGAAATGATAATTGATCACCTATGTATCAAATTAAAAACAATCAAGCTGCTTTAAAAAGTAAAGGAATGAAAACTTGAAAACAAAAATCATATCTTATCAATGGAGGATGAGACAAATGTTGTGAGCTTGTGAATAGAAAAGCATCAGTTGACCATGTTGATAGCACCACTAAAGATGTACTATTTTACTCACCTAGTCTCTATTAAAATCCTTCATCATCTCATCAATACCAACTCTATGATGAACCAAACCCACTAGAGTGTCATATGGGATGTGCCAACCCTTCACCCACTATCAATCCACATGCTCACCCTTGTATATAGGGTTGTAAATGGATATGGGTATACCCGCATACCCTTAAACCCATACCCACTAAATTCGTCACGGGTATAAATTTTATAACCATGTAACTGCTTACCCTTATACCTACATATCTGCATCTCATAGGGTAAGGTTATGGTTATGTATATACCTATACCCTGTATACCCATATACCCATTTACATATATTTGTATGTAAATAATTTACATTAAAATGTAATGGTGCATATTGTAGGACTCACATTTAGTAAGTATATGTACCTTAAAATAGCAAACATTTATATTAGAATGTAGTGCTCCATATCATAGCGCTCACATCTTATAAATATAAGTACCTTCCAGTAGTATAATGAAAAATACATTGGCATACCTTTACAACCACACAAGTACATTTCATTAAATTAAAAAGGCCATAAAATCATCTCTCATTCCGCTCGTCTCTCCTCTCTACCTTGAATGGTGTTTGTCGATAACCTATCCATTTAAATATAGTAGTTTGTTGTATCTCAAAGTTTGTGGTGTGTTATTATAGCAAGTTAAACATAACAGTATACCCAATTACCCATCCATATACCCAGAGGTTATATGGATATGGGTATGTTGTGGGTATAGCTTTTGACAAAGCGGGTATATAATCGTACCCATATCCTCTTAACTCTACTATTATGGTTATGGATATGACCATACCTGCACCATACCCTACCCATTTACAGCCCTACTTGTAGATTACACTCCCATTTGGATAGTCAAACTAAATCATCTATGTGTACATGTCTATGGAGTGGAAAATTACAATCAATCAGTGCTAGTAGTGTTACACTAGAACCAGGAGAAAAATCCTAAATCAAACTAGATATGAAGACAAGCAAAAGATCTTTCAAACTTAAATGTTAAAAAATCAAGTACATGAGATCAAATGTTTACTTATACAACTAAAATACACTCTAGATTGTATCTCAAATGTCTATAAGAGGGATGTAAACAATATCATAACTAGTATTAGCATGTCATTAGAGGAGTAGTCAACTAACCACGAGGACTGTTCAAAGTCCAAGGTTGAATAAGCTAGAAGTGTTAATACCCTCGTAGTTGCAAATTTAATATCAGTGAAGTAGTACCAAAACATTAATGCATTTTCCATAATATAAAATGGAATAATTCTAAAGAACATACATATAGCAACAAATCCTCCAACAAACCTTAATGGTTGAATGTGGCACTTTGGTGAAGTCCCCAACGAGTATCATGTTGTGATTTGCTCCTTTTTTTGTAGGTGGATGGCCTTGTGGGGGCATTGTGCTCCTATTACTTGAGGTAGGGATTATCTTGAAGGTAGGGTGGTTTCTTGATGTGGTGTCATAAGGGATGGTCATGCTTGTTTGGGGATATGGTATGCTAGGCGGTCAGTTTGTCTGTTTGGTTTGCCATTTTGGTGGTATGGGCATGTGACATTTTGGAGGTCTTTTTTTGTTCTTCCTTCTCTTTTTTTCCTTTTTTTTATTTTTTCTAATTAGTATAGAGTGGAGTGGTATCTGTACTAGATAGTTTTTTGTTCATTTTTCTTTGTTGGGGTTTCTTGTTTTAGAGGGTCTTGCATTTTGGGCAAGACCCTCTAAAACATCGCCAATGTGATGTCTCCTTAGACATATCAATAGGTGGGGACATACTCATCCTGACCAGTCACATGATAAGATGGTTGTCAGGTCAAAAAGATATGAAAATAAGCCTACCTTGCATTAGTTTCCAGTTCTCTTGGTAAAAAGGTTGGTAATAACTAGGAAAAATAAGAATAGCATGACATGACAGGAGGCAAATGTTGACCTGAGAGTTATACATTGTCCATATTTTGATGATGATATTCATTTGTATCTAATATGTCTATTTGAGACTAATTTTAGATATTGGGTACATGAAAAAGATCAATTCAATCAAGCCCTAGCTTGATCAAGTTCAAGTAAAAAGCAATGCAAATGCACTTTTATGGAAAACACCCTAAATCACTTAGGACATTTTTTTGTAATCATTTGTATTGATGTTATGACTTGTAACTAAGATGAGAAAAAATCATGAGCACTTAATTTGAACATTTAACAACTTTAATGACATTTTCCAAAATGCATCTCATGTTATTTGATTGGCTGAATTTCCCTCTTAGAAACTCAACTGACGTCTAGGATGAGTCTTGGAAAATATCCAAGTTCGGCTGAGTTTACCTCTGGATAAACTTGACCGACATCCTACACTAGAAAACTGATTTTAAGCCATCAGTCGAGTTTCATCTAGGATAAACTCGACCGACAACTCAAAATTAGCTTGTCGCACAGTGCAATCGGTCAAGCTACCTTTATGGAAACTTGACCGACTGCATTGTGGTGAGTGTACAGAAAAAGTGATTTCAACTGTTGGAGTGTTGCAAAACTCAAAATTATATATGTTACAACACCGCAAATGTCTAGAAAATGTTTCTTAGTGCTTTTAGTGACTAGTGGACATCCCCAACCATAAATAGGAGACCCCTTGGACTTCATCCCAAGTTTTCTCCTTCATGCTATTCAGGCTCCTAGCTATAGTTGAGTGCATTTTTTCCACTAGAACCCCTTTATCTCTCTTTCTTACACTTAAAAATGTCCATATGAGTGAGATAGGCTATGTGTGAGAGAATACTCCATTTTAGTCTTATAAAGCTCTCAAAGCTTCCCTTTCCAGGCCCCTTTCTTTAAGAGCAAAGTTGGTGAAATCTTCTCTAAGGTGAAGGAGAAGTTGTAAAGCTTCTCCAAGTTGAAGGAGAAGGTTAAGGATGAAGATCCATGAGAAGAGTGGGTCATTCCTTAAAGGCAAAAGACATGTTACAAGAAGGGGAGCTCCTTGGTTAAGGTATCCAGCTCCTTGCAAAAGTGGGTAAGCCCTTGTAGAGATTGAAGACTCTTGCTCGAAGGATAGGTAATACCTTGTAAGGTTTATTGGCTCATTTTGATCCTTAAAGAGGAAGGCTAGGTATCCTTTCCCTACAAAAGGAAGGTCTAATTGTATGTATTATAATGGAATATAAGTATGAAATGGTTGCAAAATCCTAGAGTTTGACCTCTCTATGTAGTGGACTGACTTTCTCCTAGTTTGGAGATTGGAACCACTCTACATAGATTGTTCTAGATTGTCTCTCTCGTCCTTGCTATGTATGTTTAGTTGCACTTCAAATTACATAGTTGCAATCCTATATGCTGAAGTAATTTGAATGTCTAATGAATCTTGTGTAAGTGTTTTTATCTCTATTCACGCCCCCCCCTAGAGCATGTGGATCATGCAAGTGGTATTAGAGACGCAGTATTTTCTGACAAGTTCTCCTATGAGAAGAGAAGATGGGAGGCAACCTTCTAGGTTCTCTCAACTTGGAGGGTGGATTCTCCATCAGACCTCCAATCTTTGACGATACAAACTTCCTTTATTGGAAGTGACGGATGCAGTTATACTTGCAAGGAATGATCTATGACATGTGGAAAGTAGTCTTCATTCCCTACAAGGAGCCGGCGGGAGATGTAGATACTTGGGATGAAGTTGTACTCAAGAAGGCACAGTTGAATGCAAAAGCCATAAGCATCATTTATGAAGCCCTCACTCCTTTTGAGTTCAGTCGGGTCTCTTCTTGGGACATAGTCTAAGAGATATGGAACAAACTTTACATCACTTATGAAGGGACCAAGCAAGTCAAGCAGTCCAAGGTATACATGCTCAAAGGCCTCATTGAGAACTTCAATATGGTTAATATTTACTCAAGACTCTACACCATCATCAATGGACTTGCTGTTGGATCTAAGGCTCTAGAGGGGGTGAATAGAGCTCCAAAATACTCATAAGAAAAGTTAGACCTTCAAATTATATCAATTAAAACCAATTTCTTAAGATCAATTTGAAGTCCTATCTAAGAAAGCATATCAAGGATGAGAGACATTGAAACATGCACTTGGACAAGGTGGTTTAGAGTGGTTCCAGTCTCCAAACTAGGAGATAGTCAATCTATTACCTAGAGAGGTCAACCTCTAGGACTTTACAATGTGTGTATGCTTATATTTATTCGTAATAGATACAAGGAGACCACCATACATCCAAGTAATTACCTACTCAGGACAAGAATCTTCCACCTACCCAAGGACTTACCCACTTGATCAAGATGTCTTCATCCTTCAACAAGGACTTACCCACACTTGCATCAAGTCTTTGGCCTTGAAGGATTTACCCACTCTTCTTGAATCTTGGCCTTGCTCTTCTCCTTCACCTGGAGAAGATCTTCACCTCTTCTTCAACCTTGAAGAAGACCAGCAACAACTTCACCTTCACTCAGAATATCTTGCTTCAACCTTTGCTCTTTGAGAAAGGGGGTAGGGACGATGGAAGGAATGATAGCTTTACAAGCACATGGAGTTAGATCTCTTACAACTTGCCAAACTCACTCATAATCATGAAATGATTTGTAAATGAGAGAGATAAAGGGGCTCAAAGGGTTGCAACACACTCAACTATAGCAAGAACTTAGAATAGCACGAATGAGCAAACTTGGAATGAACTCCAAGGGGTACTAGTTATAGATAGAGGTGTTCCCTTGAGTGTGGGATCACTTAAAAACAAAATATAGCCATTTTACAAGTTATAACGGATCTATTTTTCCTCACAACAACTCTCCAATGGTTATAATCACTTTTTTTGCATTTTCCATACAGTACATTTTGTCGAGTTTCAATACAGGTAACTCGACCAATCCACTAAATGACAAAGCTAATTTTCAAACTATAGGTCAAGTTTGTTCTGGGAAACTCGGCCGATGAGTTAAAATTAGTTTTGCTTATTTGATCGATCGGTCAAGTTCTGTGAGTGTGCAACTCGGTCAATTGGTCATTTCAGAAAATCCATCACTGGATCGGTCCAACTCGACCGATAAACAGCATGTGACAAATTTCCTAATTTGACTTTTGAGTGACCAAACATTGGAATTAAGTGTCCCTGGGTTTTTTTCATCTTAGTACAAGTCATATCATCAATATAAGTGGTTACAAAATTAATCTAAGGTCATTTGGAGTGATTTCCCAAAACACACACTTGCATTGCTTTTGACTTGAACTTGAACAATCTAGGGCTTGTGTAATTTGATCCTTTTCATGTACCTAAAGCATGAAATCAATCTTGAACAAACACATTAGATACATAGGAATGGAATGGTTAAGTCATTATCAAAATATGGGAAATGTATAACTCTCAAGTCAAAATTCTCCCTCTTTTGACAATGAAAACCATTCCTCAATCATATTGACAAGGATATGTAAGGTTATACCTTTTCCTTGTGAATTACGGAGGGATTCATGATTTTAACAATGTGAATTTCTCCCCCTCAATCTATACTTACTCTTACCTGCATAGTTAGTCTTTCTACACATAACATTATAACATGTATACCATGTTGTCCTTTAGCGAGTCACATGATAAAGCATATAATGAACAAGAAAAGGATCACATAGGCAAATTTTTTGACCAAAATACCCTCATATACTTTCCACACCCATTTGAACAAAGATGTGTCACAAATTGCAAAAAAAATGCAAACCCTAGTAGGTTATGAGGATAAAATACATGTGATAATGTATTTAGTAAATGAATATATCAAACTTTTGAATTGGAATCCCAAAATTATACCATAGTCACCTATTGACATCTTTAAGCTACCCCTAAAATTTCATTACAATTGGGTCAACGAATTGGGAGATATGACCAATTGAATTTGGTACATATTCCATTCATTTTTGGACCTAGGACCTTAGTTGTTGATTTAATTGACAAAATAATGTGTCACGCAGACCATTAAGCTACTGGGCACGGACCATTAAGTGAGGGATCGACCCCAGCCATATGATCTGAAGCCACAGATTCTTGCAAGGATCCAAGCATCCATAACTCGTCTTCTACCTCCCACAAAGGGCGGGGAGAAGGGAAGAAGACCCGACCCTTAAGCAGATGACACCTCACCCTTCTCGCAAAAAGTTATCCGAACGAAAAGATTACCCTCTCTGAAACGAGGTCAACGAGTCTGCACCTGACTCCCCTCGCCCTTGGATCAGGGAGAACGACCTCCCTATTCCTCACGCTTCTCACTCCGGCGGCGGCCAAAAGGCTTTCAAACCCCAACCAACCCTAAACCTGCCCAAAGGCCTATAAAAGACCCCCTCGATGTCGCCGCCACCCTCCTTTACCATAACCCTCTACTTATCGACCCTCATTGACATCGGAGACCCCTACCTGACATCCGATTCTCAGCAGCGCCGCCGCTTTACCCTGCTAGCATTCTCCTCTGCCTCGCCATCCTCCCCCTCAATTGGTTGCTCCACCCAGTTCGCCAGAGCCCGCCAGTTTAAGGCGGCACCTTCTAGCTTGCTCCCGCAGCCTGTTGCATCTTCACCTCCTCTTTCCGGTGAGCTCCCTGTCGCACCCTCTCTCTATTACAAGCTGCTCAAGCAAGAAAGGCTTGCATGCGTGGTGCCAACAGAGATCAAAGTGGACCAATAGCCAATCGCCAAATCAGCCAGAGGAGTCACGGGCCACCACTCCCACTCAGAGATCCGCAGGCTATCTTGCAAAACCTTGGATCAATGAGAGTCGTCGATCCAGTTGGATCCGACCGTTGATCAAGGTAATCCTTTCTTTTCTTTTTACCTTAAACAATAGAATAATGATTATCTTAGAAAAATCCTAGAAATTCTAGGATTATCAGAAAATATGAAACCAATATACCATTTTGATCAGAAAATTGTTCTCTATCCAAATAAAATGTTTTGAGGACCTAGATCCGTTGCCTTTTTCAAAAATAGTTGCCTAAAGCCTTAATGACCCCCTTATTTATAATAAATTTTTTATAATAGTTTTCCTTGATGATATCTGACCTTCTAAGGTGTAATTAACCCTAGATAAAACCTTGTTTCTAAAATAACTCGAAATTCTATTCTAAGATGATAAATGATGAAATGATTAGAAGAAAACCTAAATCTAGTTCTATCTCTCCACATCAAATTAAATGTACATCTTATATTAAATCTAGTATTATTAGATGATGTTTAGTGACCATGATTGGTCCTGAACCCTTAAACGAACCCTGATGTTATGTATGATAATATGTTTAGGGTTGCTTTCCCCTTTTTAGAAACCCTAGTTTATGGAAATCTTCTAATTGATTAATTAAATATTATCTTTTAATTAAAATAGTATATGATGGATCAGAGTTGATGCTATCTCTAAACCCAATTAAAATACGAAAAATCCATGATCTGAATTAGATAACATAAAAGGAATAATAATTAAGAACATATCTTAGTCTTAGTCACATGGACCAATTGTGATGTTGTACCCTTGCTTTCCCTTGCAGGGTGACTCATTTCTTGATTAATTCAAATCCTTGGATATCTGATATAATCAAGCAGGTACGTGGTCTTATAAGTATAAGACTAGATTCTGGTTGCCTATGATATGTATACCTTGAATGCTCGTATTTGAATATGATTGCTTAGTTGACTAGTATGAGCTATACTTCTCCAAACATAATGTAACATAAATGGTTATGATGGGTTGTAGCTACTAGAGCACATAGCCTGGTGTGGATGTATGTTTCCTAACATGGATGTATGTTCCTTGGCCCATGTTAGATGTATAATGATATTATATTTCCCACACTAGATGTAAGTCAAGTGCAATATGTGTAGTACAACCGCATCAAAATGATTGTAATAAAAAGGATGTTTACCTGATTTTCGTCTTAAGAAATGGTTTTATCTCTCTTTTCTTCTTGTTCAAATATTTTCCTTTATGCAATCTTATTAGTGTAACTTTTACCACGTACCAGCTCTATTTATGTTTTGTTTCTCGTATTTTCTAGGTACAAGGAACAATTGACAACCAAAATGTAACACATGCTTAAAGTACCTGAAAGCACAAATAACAAGCATGGAGGATAAATTAGATAGAACTTTTCCACTTCTCTTATTTCTTGCTAGATGTTAGTTTATTTCTTTTCTTAGTTGATATTGAGGATGTTTGAGATCCTATGTAATAAAGTTAACTTTCTCTAGAACAATATTTTCTCTCCATATGTAATGACTTTATTTATCTTTATGAATGAATGTTTGTGTGGAATTATATGATGATGTGGACTTGATCTTGGCTCAATCTCTGATTTTAGTTGATTACCTTAATCTCTTCTATTTTCCCTTTTGACATCTATAGATCACTTCAGAAAATATGGAAATACTCGATAGAAGGTTTCCTACCACGCCATAGCTCATAGGGGGCTTTCTTCAAAGAAGGATGTGTTGGCTAAATGGACATCTGTAATTCCCTTTGTTTTGATAATGACAAACATTTCATTCTTGTTAATCTAACATGCTACTTGAGTGTGCAGGAACAAGGTAGATGACAAAAGTACTAGGGAAATCCATATGCTTACATGTTTATATTTTCATGAAATGTAATCGCTTTGTAAAAACTTGTACAAATATATAATGTACAAGTACTTAGATTTCATGTAAATCAAGCGTTAGATTCTCCCTAGCTAAACACCACATTTAGATAGGTCATCCTCTTCAATAGTGTCACATATGCACACTCATACACACACTTAGTGCTTTAATTGAAAAATTGAAACAGGGTCAACCTCGGTCGACAAACTCCTCGACCGAGACACTTTCGGTCGACAATCTTCTCGACTGAGAAAGACCCAAGTAGCCGTTAGACACAGCTGACAAGGTGGTTGGCAGTTGAAGATAAACGTTGCATACACTTGTTCCAAAGAGCCTGTTGGTCGACAAAAGTTTGACCGAGTAGGTGTCTCGGTCGACCATTCCTCGACCGAGATGAACTCTGACAGCAACTGCAGAGTAAATTAATTAGCCGTTGCTAAAGCATCAAACTTGTACCTAACTGCTAGTTAAGCACTTAGAAACCCCTAGAAGGTGTCTAGAACGTCCTTAAGCATCCATAGGCCATTCCTATAAATAGGACAAGCCATAGGACACTCAAACACACTTGTTACACTTGAGAAATCCTTGAGCATACTTTGAGCAATCTGTTTGTGAGCAATTTGAGCATTGTGACAATTGGCTACTTCCTTCCTTAGCTCAAAATTCGTGTCCTATAGGCTAGCATCTCCTATCCACTGCAATTACAATTCCATACACTTTGGTTAGGAGATCTACACGCTTGATCGAGGCAAATCAAGCCTTGGGCTACAAAAGGATAAGTTGTAATTTCCTTTTCATTTCTCATTCTCTATTATTGTTTGTACTCTCCTTGCTACTCCTAGGTTGGAGGCTGCGGATTGGAGAGGGTGGAGATCTTCTTGGTGAAGAAGGAGACCTTGAGATACTTCAAGAAGGCTGGTGCAACGGGAGGTTACTTCTAGAGAGGAAGGCTACTTCAAGGGGGAGCTTGGAGTTACTTCAAGAAGGCTACCTCGGGTTGGTGCACCTACTTCAAGTGAAGGCTGTTCAAGGGGCGTAAAGAAAGTATTGTATTTTGTATAAATCCTTGTGAAGGTAATAAAATAAATACTTTTAAAATCCCGGTTGGGTAAGCAACCGGGTAGTGGACTGACAACTTTAGTATTTGCTAAAGTTGGAACCACTCTAAACACCTGTCTCCTTCTTCCATTTATAATTGTGGTTGTTTTGAGTTAAATAATTGTTAAAATATTTTAAAAACTCTGTTCACCCCCCCCCCTCTAGTGTTTTTCAATTGGTATCAGAGCAGGCTTCAAGGAACCCTAACCAGGTCTTGAATAATGGAGGGTAATGGTGATTACAATCGCAACAAAAGGTGCAGCTTGGACAAATCTACAACATGTTGCAATTGGTGCTTAGGAACAAGCCACACAACAACTAGCTGCCCATGGAGATCAAAGAAGGAAGATGAACACAAGGATTGTCTTATTGATACAACTAGTGAAGAAGAAGAAGAGGTAAGTCTTTTTGATTTATCTAAAGAAGAACTAGTTGCTAGTCTTGAAGAGACACATAATAAATATGTTGAGTGCAAGAAGAAACTAAAGAAATCTAATAAAGCAAATGATGAATTACATGCTAAGCTTCTTGCTATTACATCTGAAAATGAAGATCTTAAAAAGATCATTGAAGATCATGATATTAAGATAAAATCTATAGAGGCAAATTGCAATCTACTTTCTTTAGAAAAGATTAATTTGCAAACTCAAGTAAATGATCTTCAAAAACAACCCATCTTATGCACCCATCTAGATTATGATTCTATTGTCAAAGAAAGAAATTTGTTGTCATCTAACCTAGATCAAGCAAAACTAGATATCAAGAAGAGAATGGATGAGATTGCCAAGTTACAACAAAAAGTTAGTAGTTTAAATAATAATGGCATTCTTGATCAAATCTTAGATAATCCCTACCATCAAATTGGGAGAAGAGGACTAGGTTACAAGCCTAAGGGGAAATCCTATCAACAACCTAGTTGGAGAAAGACACAAGCTCATCAATCCATATATGTACCTAAAGGAACATCTTCACCCAAGAACAACTCAGAACACAACCATAAAAAAAGATATGAGGTTGACTCGATATGTTGTCATTATTGTTTGCGCCTTGGTCACTATTCCTTTTCATGTCCTTACAAGAGAAAGGATGTCGAGTTAGTTTGGGTTCCAAAACCTTCAAACTAAATGAACGGAATTAAGTTGAGATATGACCAAGGACCTTAGTTGCATATTTCTATGTCTATCTCAACTCAACATAATGGGATAACAAATTAATTTAAGTATCTAAACATTTAACTTGCATAATCATGTTTTACTTGGAAGCAATCAACAGTTCCATAAATCTTGTCGGTCGAGAGACTGTCGACCGAGAGAACCGCCGGTCGAGAAATTGTCGACCGATCAGGCCACTGATTGCCAGTCTGAAATAAATCTGCTGAATATATTTTTGATTGGTTAAATTGCTATCTACCTGCTGTTAATAACTGTTTGTACATGCAAAACAAAGTATACATTATGTAAATCATCTTTGAAAACTTACATGAGATTTAGTTTATTCTCTAAATAATTATGGATCATATGATTCAAGTCAAATTACCGCCTTCATGGTCTGTTCTAAGTATTCTTTGATTCATTCATATAGAAATCATATATTGAACTTCATTACATCATGGATATATCTTCATCATTTCATTATTCAACATTCTATAGATAACGTTGATGCTTGTTGTATGAATAATGAGTGCATTCTTGATGATACATAGGCAAGAAAAATGATTTGTTGGTAATATGCCATTTTAATGCTTGCAACATATAAGAATTTTATGAGGACACAAAAAGAAGTGAAATTTGATATTCTTGTAACTACAGCAAAGCTTACATTTTAAGAAAAATCAAGGACAAATGTTTTCATAATAAGTATTATTTAAATACTTCAAATTGATATCTAATCAAATTACATGCAGATATTATATATGAATATTCAATTTGGAAATCTGCAAACTCGTCTCTTGGTTAAAATAAAATTTGATCAAGGGGCGCTATGGTCGTAGTCAAAGTCAACCTAAAATAAGTTTGACACAATACTTATTTGAATATTATTGTGATTAAAAGAACCATAAATTTATTGTCCAAATATTGGTAATAATATTCACAATATTACTCCCTTAGAAAATATATATATATGCTCTACAAATTTAGTCTATCATTTGCTTAAAAAATTCATACCCAGAAAGTTTGTCGGTCGACGAATTCTTCTACCGAGAATCTCTCGGTCAGCCTATCTCTTTCGACCGACAGACCTCAGACAAAAGTAACATCGGACACACTTCCGGTCGACAATTGCTCGATCGAGCCGATGTCGGTCGACAATTGTTCGACCGAGAATCGACCGTTGGGATATGACTGTTGGAATCCGACCGTTTATAACTGTTGCAAATCTAACCGTTGGGGACGAGTGGCGCGTCTGCAATATGACCGTTGCGGACGCTCGGTCGACAAATTGTCGACCGACCTGGTCACTGATTTGCTATAAAAAGGGCCAAAAACGGGTCATTGTTACACACTCTTATATTCTTTCTTCCATAGCTTCTCTCTAGTGCATTCTTGTGCAACTCTTTAGTCTCTTCATCCCCAAAACTCTCTTGCTTCTTCTCCACCTTAAAACAAAGAAATGGCATCATCCTCTACACGTGGAAAGAAGAAAGTTGCTAGCAAGAAAGGAAGGGAGGCTACTCCACCATTGACGATCATCAACGACATTCCCTTCATCGATGGAGATGCTGGTGATCGCTATCTGAGGCTCTCCTCCAAAGCTCCTCTTCCACGACGGCCAGTTGAAGTGATGGACTTTCTCAGCATCGTCGACCTGGAGGATCTTTTTGAGGTGCAAAACTTGAAAGAATTTCTTAACCCTTCTTTCCCCTCCTACTCTTCAAAAGTAGTAAATGAGTTCTATGCTAACCTCCTCTCCCATTCTGAAAATGAAACCACCTTCTTCTATTCTATGGTCAATGGGCATAGCTTTAGATATACTGAAGAGGATATTCTTGACATGCTAAATATTGAACTAGATGAATATCAAGACACCCTTGACCTTACCACTGGAAACCCACTTAATACATTTTCCCAAGGTGACCATACCGTCAGTCTTAGTGACATCAAAAGAACCATTTTTCAATCTAATACAACATGTCACGAAGATAGGGGCACATACTATGCTATCAATCTCAAACCTACAACTAGGATTGTCAACCTTATTGTTTCAACAAACATACATCCTAGAGCAAATAAGTCTAAAGTTCCTATTTTTCGCATGTGTCTAATCTATGCCATTATCCAACGTATTCCCACAAATTTTATCCGCATCATTCTTAAGAACATGCTTGAGTTTTCTGGAAATCCCCCATATGCTGATTTTGTATGCCAAATTACTCAACACTTTCTTAAGACACAAATTGAGGATATGGGATACACATGGGAAAGAAGACCACAAAAAATAAGCAAAAACACAGTAGAGAAAATGGGTATTGATTTTGGTCACAAGAGGGCTAGGACGGAAGGTGAGACATCTACCCAAGATATACCACCACCACCTCCTCCTACCAACCTACCCTATGATCCCATCCAAAACACCCTAACCTATGTTGCTGGGTCACAATATCATCTTAGTAAACAACTAGATTATAACCATCATGCCATGACTTATCTAAACCAAAGAATGCAAACCCTTTCTCCAAACCAACCAGATGAATATCCTTATTCTTTAAATCCTGGCATGCTCAATCCATATAATCCATCTTACAACTACTATCAACCTCCACCTCCACCATCTACAGATCTCACGCATACTCAGTTTTCATCAATGCAACTACAAGATATTGCTTCTCATTTCCGATTTGATCGTGTTCCTACCTTCTTGGAGGTGTATGCCTTAACCAAGACAGGTGCTCTGGAGTGGCAAACTTTGGTCCAGTATTATGGAGCTGAGCCTTTTCTTGGGAAAGACCCTGATGTTGATGTAATTCTCAAGTCTTTCCAGTGAGATTTGGAGTTGTATTTGTAATGAAATCTTTGCATAATTGAAATTAAAGGGTTATCTCTACATGATTTGGTTATCTTTCCATGATTGTAACAATTCTTTGTTTGCAATGAAATTGGTTACCTTTACTTCTTATTATGGATACTCTTCAAAAGCATATGTGTCATCTTCTGATATGTTTCTTCTATGGCATCATTTGAATATGGCTTAAAATACTATTATAGTAGAGCATACAAAATCAGGGGAGTAATACATAAAAATATATCAAAAGAATGAAATCTTTTGCAAATACCTAAAATTTAAAGTTGTGGCTAAATTGACCATCTATTGCAAAGCATTCATACCTTAATTTGGGATATCTATCTAAGGGGAAGCATAGTATAAAATTAAGGGGGAGTAGTAATATCAAATATTCAACTTGGATATCTTTTTGAAATGACAAAGGGGGAGAAAAGAATATAAAATAAAATCAAAAATATAAATGAGTTTCATAACATCTCGGCCAGCACTCACCTGCAAAACAAAAACAGCTACAAAAGGTAATCTTAAGGTATGAAACTCATATGTTTTATATTTCCTTCATTTATATTTTGGAAATGTTTGTCATCTTCAAAAAGGGGGAGATTGTTGGCTAAATGGACATCTGTAAATCCCTTTGTTTTGATAATGACAAACATTTCATTCTTGTTAATCTAACGTGCTACTTGAGTGTGCAGGAACAAGGTAGATGACAAAAGTACTAGGGAAATCCATATGCTTACATGTTTATATTTTCATGAAATGTAATCGCTTTGTAAAAACTTGTACAAATATATAATGTACAAGTACTTAGATTTCATGTAAATCAAGCGTTAGATTCTCCCTAGCTAAAAACCACATTTAGATAGGTCATTCCCTTCAATAGTGTCACATATGCACACTCATACACACACTTAGTGCTTTAATTGAAAAATTGAAACAGGGTCAACCTCGGTCGACAAACTCCTCGACCGAGACACTTTCGGTCGACAATCTTCTCGACCGAGAAAGACCCAAGTAGCCGTTAGACACAGCTGACAAGGTGGTTGGCAGTTGAAGATAAACGTTGCATACACTTGTTCCAGAGAGCCTGTCGGTCGACAAAAGTTCGACCGAGTAGGTGTCTCGGTCGACCATTCCTCGACCGAGATGAACTGTGACAGCAACTGCAGAGTAAATTAATTAGCTGTTGCTAAAGCAACAAACTTGTACCTAACGGCTAGTTAAGCACTTAGAAACCCCTAGAAGGTGTCTAGAACGTCCTTAAGCATCCATAGACCATTCCTATAAATAGGACAAGCCATAGGACACTCAAACACACTTGTTACACTTGAGAAATCCTTGAGCATACTTTGAGCAATCTGTTTGTGAGCAATTTGAGCATTGTGACAATTGGCTACTTCCTTCCTTAGCTCAAAATTCGTGTCCTATAGGCTAGCATCTCCTATCCACTGCAATTACAATTCTATACACTTTGGTTAGGAGATCTACACACTTGATCTAGGCAAATCAAGCCTTGGGCTACAAAAGGATAAGTTGTAATTTCCTTTTCCTTTCTCATTCTCTATTATTGTTTATACTCTCCTTGCTACTCCTAGGTTGGAGGCTGCGGATTGGAGAGGGTGGAGATCTTCTTGGTGAAGAAGGAGACCTTGAGCTACTTCAAGAAGGCTGGTGCAACGGGAGGTTACTTCTAGAGAGGAAGGCTACTTCAAGGGGGATCTTGGAGTTACTTCAAGAAGGCTACCTCGGGTTGGTGCACCTACTTCAAGTGAAGGCTGTTCAAGGGGTGTAAAGAAAGTATTGTATTTTGTATAAATCCTTGTGAAGGTAATAAAATAAATACTTTCAAAATCCCGGTTGGGTAAGCAACCGGGTAGTGGACTGACAACTTTAGTATTTTCTAAAGTTGGAACCACTCTAAACACTTGTCTCCTTCTTCCATTTATAATTGTGGTTGTTTTGAGTTAAATAATTGTTAAAATATTTTAAAAACTCTATTCACCCCCCCCCCCTCTAGTGTTTTTCAGGATGTGTAAAAACCCAGTTTTGCACAAACATGAGGTACTAACAGCTTTGGCCCAAAACTTCTTTGGAGTGTCATACTCTAAAACCATGGTCCTAGACTTCTCTTGTAATGACCTATTCTTCCTCTATACAACCCCATTTTGTTGACGTGTTTGAGGTGAAGAGAAGTTATGTGCATACCTAGATTCTTCACAAAAATGTTCAAAAGGATCATTTTCAAATTCTCCCCCATGATCACTACGGATGGAAACAATCTGGAAAGAAGCTTTGTTCTCAACTTGTTTACAAAAACTAGAGAAAACATCAAGTGTATCACTCTTGGAAATGAGAAAGAAGGTTCAAGTATATCTAGAAAAATCATCTACAATAAAAAGGAAATACTTGGAACCACGAAGCGATTGAGTTATCATTGGTCCAAATAGATCAATATGAAGAAGTTCAAGAGCTCTCTTGGTACTAAGGACTCCTTTTGATTTGAAGGAGGACTTAGTTTGCTTTCATTGGGTATAAGGTTGGCATTCCTCATCCTTTTTAAAATCTAATTTAGGAAGTCCCTTGACCAGGTCCTTTTTTCTCAACTTCTTCAACTGATGCATATTTACATGACCAAGCCAATGATGCCAAAGAGAAATATCATTCGAGTTGACTACTAGGCATCTACCAATAATAGGCTTAATAGAGACAAGCAAATTACATAAAGATTACCACTTCTAGTTCCCTTATATATGACTTGATAGGTGAGAGAATCTAGAATCAAGCATTTAAAGAAGTAAAAAGTACAAGGTAACCATTATCACATAATTGACTTACACTTATTAAATTGTGATATAGGCCATCCACAAAGAAAACATTCTTGATACACAAGGTTTCAACTACATCACCCTTACCTTTCATCTTACCTTTCTTGTTCTCCTCAAAGGTAACGGAACCTCCTTTATTCTTAGTGAAGATGTTGGAATGGCTTATATCACCTGTCATGTGCTTAGTGCAACCACTATCAACAATCCATCTATCTTTTTCCTACAAGAAAGGAGAGTGTTGGTTCCCAACTCAAACTTTGGGAACTGAAATTAGCTTGGGGACCCATTTCATATTTGGGTTGGTCCCCTTAGGCTTATAAGGACAATCAATGGAGTAATGATCATCACATTTTCAATGAGAACAAATCATATGGTTTTTAGTGCCGGAAGACTCTCCAATAAAAAAGGAGGTTTACTCTTTTTCTTACCTTTATCTTTGTTCTTTCCCTTAGGTTCTCCCCCTACAAATCTCAAACTACTAGTCCACTTTGTTTGGTAGAATGGTAAAGGATTTCATTTAGGGAGTTTTCCCCTTTGAGGAATTTCTACATAGAGTCTCTAAGTCTATGATTGTCATCATTAAGAGATATAATAGTAGAAGACAAACTAGCAAGATCATCTCTAGCATGAACAAGGTCGGCCTCTAAATAGAGGGCTTTAGTCAAATAAGAATTTTTCTCAAGCGAAATAGAAGCAACATCATTACTAGGAAAGATAGGTCTAGAAGATAAATCATTAACTTGACCAAGAAATCTAGCATTTTCATATTTAAGGACTTGAATTTCCTTAAGATAAGCATCCATCGCATCCCTACAAGTATCAATAATGAGCTTAAATTCAGCATTTTCAGTTTTAAGAATTTCAAGCTCAGTTAGGCAATTTTGGTTATCCTCCTTAAGAGTTTCAATGTTTTAAAGTAAAAACCATTCTCTACCTCAAATCCGTTGTATTGGAGCTCTAGATCAAGAAATTGGCCTTGCAAGTTATCAATGCTCTCAAGATGAGTTTTCTCATTTTGCTCAAGAATTGCAAGTTTAGCATACAAATCATCAATAATTTTTCCTAACCTTTTTCTTTTAGATTTACATTTAGAAAAAGATGAATGGGTAGAAACAATCATATCAATAAGAGTTTCTTTAGATAACCCATACAAACTTACCTCAATTACCTCACCAATTTCTTCACTTGTAGAGGCCATGAGTGCAAGGTGGCACTCTTTGTCTTCTTTGGAGTTAGAGCCACTTGAGGATGATTCTTCCCAAGCTGCATGAGATGTATTCTTGTGTCTTTCTCCTTCTTTTCCTTCCTATTGTACTTTCTTTACTTCTTGTACTCTTCCTCCTTCTTGGATCTGCCCTTATGGTGTGATTTTCTTGATTTTCTTGTAGTGTCCCTTTTGGCCACACTTGTAACATCTAGGAGTAGAGGAGGAGGATCGATTTCCCTTAAAGTGCTTTCCCTAGGTGTAGTTGGTTTCATGCTTACTGGGTCCATCATAATCACTAGATGAGGAGGGAGAGATCTGACAAGTAAGTTGTTGTTGAAGGATGACAACCTCCACTTGAGCTTTGAAGGTACTATCTTTGATCTTCTTTGCTTCCTTCTCTTTTTTCTTGGCTTCTTCTTCTTTCTTTTCAAGCCTTGGCTCATGAGCTTGTAGATTTCTAATGAGCTCTTTGGTTGGGATGTCACCAAGGATTCTCACTTCTTCAATGGAGTCATCTTATACTCCCATCTATTTGGTATAGTCCTCAAGATCTTGGAGTTGATTACAACTCTATCCAAAGTGTTGCCCAAAGTAGCTAGGCCATTGATGCTGACGTTGAGCCTAGAGTACATCTTAGAAATCCCTTCTTTCTTACCCATCTTGAAGTTCTTTAGAAGGTTGTTCAACATGTAGATCTTAGCCTCCTTAACTTGCTTTGTCCCTTCATAGGTAATGCACAACTTATCCCAAATCACATAGGTTGTAACCCATTAAGAGATGTGGTTGAACTATGTTGGTTTAAGGGTTGCATAGAGGATGCTTATGGCTTTGGCATTGAGATGGGTTTCTTTTAGTGCAGCTTCATTCCATGTTAATACATCTTCATTTGGCTCCTTATATGGTGTGACCATCACCTTCCACATATCAAAGTTCATTCCTTGAATGTAGAACTACATATGCCTCTTCCAATGTAATAAGTTGGTGCCATCGAAGACCATAGGATGTGTGGAGAAGCCTCCCTCTAGGTTAAGTGAACCAAGTAGGTTGTCGCCCATCTTCTCGTGTCGTGGGAGATTGTTGGAGAATATGCTTGGATCTGATATCACTTTTTGGATCTAGGGCTCTCGAAGGGGGGTGAATAGAGCTTCAAAGTTCTCACAAGAAAAGTTAGACCTTCAAATTAGATCAATTGAAACCAATATCTCAAGACTAAGCAAGCATAGCAAGGATGAGAGAAATTGAAACATGCACTTGGACAAGGTGGTTTAGAGTGGTTCCAACCTCTAAACTAGGAGATAGTCAATCCACTACCTAGAGAGGTCAACCTCTAGGACTTTACAATCTGTGTATACTTATATTCATTGATAAGAGATACAAGAGGACCACCACACATCCAAGGAATTACCTACTCAAGACAAGAGTCTTCCACCTACCCAAGGACTTAGCCACTTGATCAAGATGTCTTCAATCTTCAACAAGGACTTACCCACACTTGCATCAAGTCTTTGTCCTTGAAGGATTTTCCCACTCTTCTTAAATCTTAGCCTTTCCCTTCTCCTTCACCTGAAGAAGATCTTTACCACTTCTTCAACCTTGAAGAAGACCAGCAATAGATTCACCTTCACTCAAAGTAGCTTGATTCAACCTTTGCTCTTTGAGAAAGGGGGTAGGGAATATGGAAGGAATGAGAGATTTATAAGAACATGGAGGTAGCTCTCTTACAACTTGCCTAACTCACTCATAATCATGAAATGCTTTATAAATGAGAGAGAGATAGAGAAAGGGGATCAAAGGGTTGCAACACGCTCAACTATAGCAAGAACTTAGAATAGAATGAATGAGCAAACTTGGAATGAACTCCAAGGGGTCCTATTTATAGTTGGGGGTGTTCTCTTGAGTGTGGGATCACTTAAGAATGAAATATAGCCATTTTACAAGTTAAAATGGATCTATTTTCTCTCACAAAAACTCTCCTACAGTTATAATCATTTTTTAGCATTTTCCATATGGTAAATTTGGTCGAGTTTCAATAAAGGTAACTCGACCGATCCACTACATGACAAAGCTAATTTTCAAGCTATCGGTCAAGTTTGTTCTTGGAAACTTGACCGATGGGTCAATATTAGTTTTGCTTAGTTGATCGATCGTTCAAGTTCTGTGAGTGTGGAACTCGACCGATTGGTCTCTCCAAAAAATCCATCACTGGATCGGTCGATTTTCCAACTCGACCAAGAAACAACATGTGACAAATTTTCTAAATTGACATTTGAGTTATTAAACTTTGGAATTAAGTGTCTTTGATTTTTTTTCATTTTAGTTACAAGTCATATCATCAGTACAAGTGATTACAAAAGTAATCTAAGGTCCTTTAGAGTGATTTCCCAAAACTCACACTTGCATTGCTTTTGACTTGAACTTGAACAAGCTAGGGCTTGTGTAATTTGATTCTTTCATGTACCTAAAGCCTGAAATCAATCTTGAAAAAACATATTAGATACATAGGAATGGAATGGTTAAGTCATTATCAAAATATGGGCAATGTATAACTCTCAAGTCAAAACTTGCTTCTTTGGGCCATTCTTTGGATCAAGGCACCATCAACTCCAAGATCCTTAGGTCTCTTCCTAAAAGGCTGGAATCCAAGGTGACTTCTATTGAATAAATAAGAAGCATTGGTGACATTGTTGCGGAAGATCTCATTGACAACCTTCAAGATTATGAGCCTAGACTTGACAAGCAAGAGGAAGATGAGAAGAAACAAGAAAAAAAAGTCAAAGAAGATCAAGGACATTATCTTCAAAGCTCAAGTGGTGGCAATTGTTCTTCAACAACAACTTGCTTGTCAGACTACTCCCTCTTCAAGTGAAGATGAATCCCCTAGTGATCATGAAGCTAACTACTCTAAGGGGAGGCACTTCAAAGGAAATCCCTTATCCTCCTCTACACCAAGGTGTTATAATGTGGCCAAAAGGGATGCTACAAGAATGATTGCCTCAAGATAAAGAAGTCCTACCACAAGAGAAGCTCCAAGAAGGAGGACTACAATAAAGATGGCTAGTAAAAGTGGAAGGACAAGAAGGAAAGACGAAGCAAAGATGCAGCCCATTATGCATGGGAGGAGTCTTCTTTCTAGTGATTCCAGCTCCAATGAGGGATAATGTCACCTTTCTCTCATAGCCTCTACTAGTGAAGACATATGTGAGGTAAGAGAGGTAAGTGAGTTAAGCTTAAATAAGTTATCTAAAGAATCCCTCATTGATATGTTTAATGCTTCCCCTCTTCTTATTCCAAATGCAAATCTAAGAATAAGATGTTAGGAAAAATTATTGATGACTTTTATGCTAAAATTGAGTTTCTTGAGGAAAATGAAAAAGTTCATCTTCATAGTATTAATTCCTTACAAGGCCAATTTCTTGATCTTGAGCTCCAATATAATGGAGTTGGAGTAGATAATGGTGCCTATCTCAAGAGCATAGAGTGACTCAAAGATGAAAATCAAAATCTCCTCAATGAATTTTTTTTAATTAGAACCAAAAATGATAACCTTGTTACCAAATGCAATGATCTTAGACATGATTGTGATCCTATCAAATATGAAACATGATCAATCTTGATGAGCTTGTCATTCTTAGAACTGAAAATGCTAGATTCCTTGCTCAAGTTAATGATCTTTCTTCTAGACCTTTATTGCCAAGTAATGAAGTAGCTAGTCTTTCTTTAGAAAAAGATTCTTATCTTACTAAGGCCATCTCTTTGGAGGCAGACTTACTTCATGCTCAAGATGATCTTGCTAAGTTATTTTCTATTGTCATTACACTTAGTGATGATAACAAAAAGCTTAGATCTTCCTTACAAAATCTCTTTGCTAGATCACTCTACCAAACATAGTGGTAAAAGTGGTTTGGTATATGAGGGAGCCCCCAAAGGCAAGGGCAAGGGTAAGAAAAAAAAAAAGGAACCTCCTATCTTCCATGGAGAGTCATCCAACTCTAAGAACCATGTGGTTTGTGTGCATTGTAAGAGTTATGACCATTACTCTACTTATTGTCCTTATAGAGAGAAGGGGACCAACCCAAAGATGAAATGGGTCCCCAAGATAACTTTGATTCCCAAGGTTTGAATTAGGCACTGACATCTTCCTTTCTTGTAGGTAAATAGATAATGGATTGTGGATTGTGGTTGCTCAAAGCATATGACAGGTGAAATCATCCACTTCAACAAGTTCACTAAATTAAAGGAGGATCGGTGACTTTTAGTGATAATAACAAAGGTAAAGTCATAGGTGAGGATGATGTGGGTGATTCACTATGCATCAAGAATGTTCTTCTTGTTGATGGACTACATCACGATTTAATTAGTGTTATCCAATTATGTGATCATGGTTATCTTATTATTTTTACCTCACTTGAATGCTTGCTTCTAGATTCTCTCTCCTACAATGTTATATATAAGGGAATCTGAAATGGAAATCTTTATGTCATTGTTCTTGATTCTCTTAAGCCTGGTTCTTGATAAATGCCTTGTTGTGGATAAAAGTGATATATTTTTGTGGCAACATAGGATTGGTCATGTAAATATGTATTAGTTGAACAAGTTAAGCAAAAATGAATTGGTCAAAGGACTTCCTAAAATGAACTTTGAGAAGGATGCAGAATGCCAACCTTGTGCCCAAGGAAAGCAAACCAAATATTCTTTAAAATCCAAAGGAATCCTTGGTACCAAGAGAGTTCTTGAACTTCTTCACATTGATCTATTTGGACCAATGAGAACTCAATCTCTTCATGGTAGTAAGTATTACCTTGTGATTGTTGATGACTTTTCTCTCTATACCTGGACTTTCTTTCTTGTTTCAAAAAGTGATACTCTTGATGGTTTCTAGAATTTTTTGTAAATGCATTGAAAACAAAACTTCTTGTGGAATTATCTCTATTCGTAGTGACCATGGGGGAGAATTCGAAAATGACTTGTTTGAATATTTTTGTGGGGAATCTGGATATGCACATAACTTTTCTTCACCTTGAACACCTCAACAAAATGGGGTTGTTGAGAGAAATAATAGGTCATTACAGCGAATAGCTAGGACCATGCGTTTAGAGTATGATACTCCAAGGAGTTTTGGGCCGAAGTCGTTAGCACCTCATGTTTTTTCAAAATTGGATTTTTACTTGTCCATCTTTAAGGAAAACTCCCTATGAATTATGGCATGGTAGAAAGCCTTCGATTGATTACTTTCATATTTTTTATTGTCCTTGTTTTGTTTTAAACACCACGTATTCCCTAGACAAGTTTGATGTGAAATCTTACAAGGCTTTCTTTCTTGGCTATAGCACTACTAGTAGAGCATTTTAGAGTATTTAACATTGAATTGTCTTAAATTGAAGAATCTATCAATGTTAAATTTGTTGAAAATAACCTCTCTATTCCAAAGAATATTGTGCATGATGATGTTGTAGATGAAGTTATTCCTAGATTGAAAGAGCTCAGCATCACCGACAAAGGAAAAGAGGCAATTGTAGACAAATAAGAAAAAGAAGAAGAAAAGAAGGACCCAATTTCCCGGTTTGTCAAAGATCATCCAAAAAAGCTCATCATAGGCAATCTTTTGAAAGGGTGAAAACGTAGGCTTCATTCAACAAAGAACAAGTTGAAAGCACCTTCATCTCACAACTCAAGCCAAAGAATGTAAAAGAAGCTCTTGGGGATGATGAATGGATCCTAGCTATGCAAGAGGAGTTAGAGCAGTTTGAAAAGAACAAGGTGTGGACCTTATTGCCAAGACCAAATGATAGGAAGATTATTGGCACCAAGTGGGTCTATCACAACAAGTTGGATGAAAGTGGGAAAGTGGTAAGAAACAAAGAAAGGTTAGTAGCTCGAGGTTACAACCAACGAGAAGGTATTGATTTTTATGAAACTTATGCACCTGTTACTAGACTTGAATCTATTAGAATGTTACTTGCTTTTGCTAGTCATAAAAATTTCTTGCTTCACCAAATGTATGTTAAAAGTGTGTTTCTAAATGGTAGAATATAGGAGGAATTCTATGTGGCTCAACCTCCCAGCTTTGAACATGATAATCTACTTAACCATGTTTACTTGTTATAAAAATCTATCTATAGACTCAAACAAGGCCCTAGAGCTTGGTATGAGAAATTAAAGAACTTTTTGCCAGACAACAGCTATATCATGGGGAAGTCAATTCTACTCTATTTCTTAAACACACTTCTAGCAACTTTTTGACCATTCAAATTTATGTTGATGATATCATATTTTGCAAAACTGATCTTGGTCTTTACAAGGATTTTAGTTCTCTTATGTAGAGTGAGTTCGAGATGGGCATGATGGGGGAGCTTACTTTCTTCCTCGGCCTCCAAATTAAGCAAACCAAGGAAGGTAACTTCATCAACCAAGAAAAGTATTCAAGTGAACTCTTGAAGTGATTTGGGATGGAGAACACCAAGCTGATGGATACCCCCATGTCAAACATTGCCAAACTTGATAAAGATGAAGAAGGTGAGAAGGTAGATGAGAAGCTATACATAGATAACAATCTCTAAACCTGGTATTATGTTTAGTATTGGCTTGTGTTCTAGATTTCAATCAACCCCTAGGAAATCTCATCTTATAGACGTTAAGAGGATTTTGAGGTATCTAGCCAAAACCCAATATTTCAGACTATGGTGTCCCAAGTCAAGGGACTTTACTCTTAGTGATTATAGTGATGTTGATTATGTATGGTGCTTGATTGATACAAAGTGCACAAGTGGCACTTGCTTTCTCCTATGACCATGCTTATTTTCTTGGATCTCTAAGAAACAAGGCATAATGGCTCTTTTAACAACTAAGGTTGAATACATTGTAGTTGGGAGTTTTTGTGCCCAAGTCATATGGATGAAGCAAATTCTCCAAGACTTTAATGTTCATTATGATGCTTCTCCTATCTTTTGTGATAATATTAGTGCAATAAATATTTCTTATAATCATATATTGCATAGTAGATCTAAACATATAGAGGCCCTCCATGACTTCCTTTGTGACCAAATTGACAAAAAGGATATTTATATCACGCATAAGGGTATGGAAAATTAACTTGCGAACATTTTCACAAAACCTCTAGCTAGAGAGAAATTTACTTTTATTAGTTCAAAATTTCTTATCACTACTCTTTATGATATTGATATACCTTCTAGCTAGAAGTTCTCATACCTATAAGTTCTTATTCATTTCTTACTCACCTTATGCTTGATAGTGCTACATATGACTAATTTTAACTCCTTTTTAGCCTTTTTTGGTTATTTTTTGCAAATATGTGTTTTAATTCAAAATAGTAGTCAATGATGGGTGGAATGTGCCTTAATATGTTCAAAATGCATGCAAAGCTAGAAAAATAAATGTATATAGCACTCTAGTGTCCTAGAATTAAATTTCTTATCTTTTTTACAGACTAACCTATCAGACGAGTTTGTTCTGGGAGAAACTCAACCGACACTAGGACAAGTATTGAACAAAACCACAGTGTCACTCGAGTTTACCAAAACTAAAACTCTACTGACAACACCATTGGGTAGAAAATATATAAGCAATCGACTAACGTTTCTCCCTCTCAACTATAGGAAGTCGATTGATAGCCACTTCTTCTTGTTTGTCCTTAAACCCTAAGTCTACCCAAACCTCTCATCTACCATATCTATCCTCAGATCACCCATGTTAGCCCCTTCTTACCTTGACCTAGCACCTTAGGCGATCTATAGCTTGTGCCAGCTAGAGTACCTTCATCCTTCACTGTTCCAAGGTACGTTTCCTTTAATGGTCCCTCGTTTATCTCCACTCTTCTTTGTAGAAATCTTTTTCCCTTTTGTGCATTTCTTGAATCACATATTGGCTTGATGAAGGAAGTTCTTGATGTTTTCAAAACTCACCACCTTAGTGCTTTGTGTGTAAAGATATTATGTTATTCCAACTCTCTTTCTAGCACCAAAATAGTCTGTGAATTCTATGCTAACCTCATGAGGAACTACACTACCTTTTTGCCACCACCTAACACCCATGTTATCTTGACCTCCATGATTTCAGGTACCAAGATTACCATCTTTGAGGATTCTTTGAATTCCTACTTCAATGGTACTAACTTTGCAAATACATGGATGACTTCTTATTCTGAGTATCTTAACCTACTTGACCCCAAGAAGTTCTACAAAAGATTTGATCTTGATCTCACCCTACTTGAGATCCACAAGTTTGTAAGAAACCTAATGTATAGGAAGAAATCCATCGTGCCTTCTTCTTCCCTCGACATCAAGACTCACATCATTGAAAAGAAAAACCAAACGGATATTGCAGAAAAGACTGTTGTGTTAATGTACTATCTCCTAAACATGGTTGGAGTCAAATGGGCCCATTATATTCTTCACCACATGACCTATTTTGACTCAGGAAAGAACACCAATGGAACCCACCCACCTTATCCCAAGTTGATATGTGGATTGTTTTCTCATCAAGCTGAGAAATCCCTTCTCCATGGCCTTGGTTACAAATCAAGTAGGAAAGGTGTTTACATAAGTGAAAGCACTATCAAGAAATCATTTCACCCCACCTCCTCTAGCACACCCGATTCTTCCACCTCCACCCAGGATCCTCCACCTCAACCTAGACATGGTTATGACTCATTCTCAATATCCAATCAAACCTTAATGTGCTACATGATACACTAATAGGCATACCACCTCTAGATTTAGGACCACATCCACCAGGAGTTAGTTTATATGCTATCAAACATGAACTTAACTTATAGCCATCCCTACCCCACCTACCAACCCTACCTAGGTGTTTACTATGCTTCCTTTGCATACAGATAGTTCTACCCGGACCACCACCCTACTACTTCTGTTGTACCCCCTACCTCTGATGGTGGACCTACTCTTGATGCCTCTCTTCCTCTTACACATCTAGTTGGACATGTTTTTACCTTCCTTGCTAGCTATGACTAGGTTTCTATACCCAATTATGAGCAAGCAAAGGCTATGTTTGAGTGTGGCATCTCATGGGTAGAGGACAAGCGTAGATGGTCTGGTCCTAGCTCTTTTGTGATTGATGAGGACATGAAGATGGCTTAAGAGGATTCTAAGGATGAAGTTGGTGGTGAAAAAGATGAGGATGATGATGGATATGGTTATTGTAACACTCAAGCCCACTACCCTAGGCTCTAGTAGAGTTTCACGAATGATAACTGGCCCCACATGCCACCACTAGCCTTAACTGGGTGCTTTGTCCTCACTCACATGTGAGCCAGGGTCAACTTCCTGACTAGTCACCCATCCTAGTACTACTCCAAGATGAGAAGGCTTAACTATGGAGCTCTTTAGTAATGGGCTCCCGGAAAAGGAGGTGCACCTTGGTGATATGGGTAGTCCAATCATTCCTTTTAAGATCATTTATTCGAGGTCTCAAATCATGGGACGTTACAATCTCCCCCACTTAGGCTCTTGATGTCCTCGTCAAGGCTCAACTATATGGCCTCATAATATTTCCCCATTTAAATATAGACCCAGAATGGCCCATGGACACCCAGCTCCCACCTGTGGATATCACCACAAGGGAGGTTCCATCTTGTCTCAACGGATAGCCCTTTCCAAATTTCATGGACCACATGGCTTAAGACTGGCATGCCACATGCCCATGTCGGGCCCACCTACTGGAGGGGAATTGGCTCTGATACCATTTATAATGACCGCACTCCCAGCAACCCCCAATTAAGGAAGGCCATAATGAAGGAACCATCACCATTGCTTACAGGATCTATGGTTTTGCACATAATCAAAAAAATTAATAAGTTCCACTAAACAAGAACTGAGTTTGGTACAAAAAAAATTTCTGGTTTCAGATCCAATTAGGGTTTCTTTGTGAATAAAAGTACCTCTAATGATGGAATTAGGGTTTGTAAACATAAGAGTGTCAAGATGCATGTTCTTTCATATTCAAAATCTTAACATGATAAAAGTTGGACTTTTGCATAAAAAGGTGACTTTTGGAATACAAATCTGAAGGTGACACCAAAACTAGGGTTTATGGATCAAAAAGAATATTAAGGATAATAAATGAACTTATGGATATTGGAACTTAATGACACACCAATATGGAATTAATTACTTAACTTGTAAACCAAGTCTACCCTAAAAGTAGATCTTGAAATCATTTAGTGACACATGGGTGTTATGACTTAAACTTTCAGGTTGATTGGTTGCTTGTGTGGTTATCCTTGGTTATTCTTATTTGGACATCAAAATACTCCTAAATCAGGTATGTGGTTACGCCTATGAATACCCGATCTAGTTTCACATGGTTTTTTGTGGTTTCTCCATATGGTTTGCAAATATATGATTGTTTGTCTATTTATTTACTTGCAAACTTTAAAGTGACTATGACTATCACATATTATGGAGTTGACTAGCTTGTATCCTGCACCACCTCTGATATAAGATAATAAAGTAAATCATGATGGATACGAAGCGTTGGGGAAAGGAAATAATCAAAAGATCGCTAAGCCATTGGGGAAAGATCTATCACCAAAGCCCTAGGGGAAACGGTGTGGCACCAAAGCCCTGGGGGTGAGTGTGGCTATGTCCACTGTAGGGACAAGACTATGGGGGTTGTATGTATCTGGATCAAGTAGTCATGATCAAAATGATAACTTTGATTTGTTAAACAATAATTGTTGAATTATGTTATTACAAGTAAATGTTGATTAATTTGTTTCCCCCGCATACCGGTAAACTCGTTATACTGACCACATGTTTTGATTGTCGATTTTTTTAAATAAACTGCTACTTGATAGAAATTGAACATTAAAGAGAGGAAGACATTGAAAGAAAACAAATAAAGTAATGTCGTAGGATATATATAGATGGTTTATTTTCATGGGTGAAATCTTAGAACCCGTATTTTTATAAACATTGATGAAAATATATTTTTCATATCAAAGTCAATTCTTGTTTAGTGGAATTTATTAATCAATTTTGATTATGTGCAAACCCATAGATCCTGTGAGCAACGATAATAGTTCCTTCCTTCTGGCCTTCCTTAATTGGGGGTTGGTGGGAGTGGGGTTGTTGTAGTTATGATGGCTTTGATGATGGAGATGGTGGTGAGGACACTCCTGCTACCCCTGATGCACCTTCAGATGGAGATGACATCTTGAAGATGAAGACGATCCTCTTGACCTATGCCATGTATGTTTAGTTCTTTGTATATAGATTGCTTATCTATATATCTTTTTGTAGACTTTTTATGCACCAAGCATTTGGGCACTATATCTGAGGATTACTATTTTCATATCTCATTGTTTTCTTCACTGCTTTGTAGTTTTTCATCATGAGAGTACATATCTTTCATTGTAATTTGCTTATGTGTACCTTAACTCTATGTTTGGTTATATATCATGAGTTCTTGGTATGTACTATCATATTTATATTATGACTGTATTGTGATTGTTCTCTCTAGTTTGTTGGTTGGTGCTTGCATATGGTGGTTGCTTGTGTCATTTGTGCCTATGGATAAACCTATGTTTTTAGCTCTTCTACCCTCCCTGTTTTTTGAAATGACAAAGGGGGAGAGAAAATGAGAGCTCATGTACTATAGGTACCATAGGGGGGATATGAGCTCAAGTACATATTGAAATGTGATCCTTTTCTAGTTGATTATTTGATATATCATGTTACTATATTTGAGGACTCAAATAGTATATATGCTATGGCTATGCATTTTAGAAATCTAACCATACAGGTGAAGGAAAGGAGAAATTGAGGTAAGCATGAATTCAGGGGGAGCAATTGTCATTGTTCATTCATGTATCCCCTTACAATTCACAAGGTAAAGGTTTAATTTTCAAAACATTTTCAATATGTTAAGGAATCATATGTCATCTTTAAAAAGGGGGATATGTTGACATGAGAGTTATACATTGTCCATGTTTTGATGATGACTTAACCATTCAATTCATATGTATTTAATAAGTCTATTTAAGTTTAAGATTAATTTTAGATATTAGGTACATGAAAGGGATCAATTCAATCAAGCCCTAGTTGATCAAGTTCAAGTCAAAAGCAATGCAAATGCACTTTTGTGGAAAATGCCCTAAATCACTTAGGTCAAATTTTGTAATCATTTGTACTGATGCTATGACTTGTAACTAAGATGAGAAAAAAATCAAGAGCACTTAGTTTGAACATTTAATCACTTTAATGACATTTTCCAAAATGCATCATAGGTTGCTTGATTGGCTAAGTTTCCCTCTTAGAAACTCAATCGACGCATAGGATGGGTCTTGGTAAATGTCCAAGTTTGGCTGAGTTTACCTCAGGATCAAAACAATTGATACCTAATACTGGCAAACTGATTTTAAGCCATCGGTCAAGTTTATCTAGGATAAACTCAACCAACAACTCAAAATTATCTTGTTGCATAGTGCAATCAATCGAGTTACCTTTATGGAAACTTGACTGACTATGTTGTATCGAGTGTGCAGAAAAAGTGATTATAACCGTTTGAGTGTTGCAAAACTCAAAATTATATCTATTGCAACACCTCAAACAGCTAGAAAATGTTCCTTGGTTCTTCTAGTGACTAGTGGCCACTCCCAACTATAAATAGGACCCCTTGGTGCTTCTAGTGACTAGTGGACACTCCCAATTATAAATAGGACCCCTTGGGCTTCATCCCAAGTTTGCTCCTTGATGCTATTCAAGCTCCTAGCTATAGTTGATTGCATTTTGTCCACCAGAGCACCTTTCTCTCTCTTGCTTACACTTCAAAACGTTCATATGAGTGATACAGGGTATGTTTAAGAGAGCTACTCCATTGTAGTCTTGTAAAGCTCTCAAAGCTTCCATTTCCCAACCCCTTTCTTCAAGATGAAATTTGGTGAAAGCTTCTCCGATGTGAAGGAGAAGGTGCAAAGCTTCTGCAAGTTGAAGGATAAGGTAAAGGTTGAAGATCCATGAGAAGAGTGGGTATTTCCTTCAAGGAAGAAGACTTTTTGCAAAGGGTAGCTCCTTGCTGAAGGTATCCAGCTCCTTAGAAAAGTGGGCAAGCCCTTATGTAGGTTGAAAACTCTTGTTCAAAGGATAGGTAAGACCTTGTAAGTTTATTGGATCCTTTTGGTCCTTAAAAAGGAAGGATATGTATCCTTTCCCTACAAAAGGAAGGTTTAATTCTATATCTTATATCGTAATATAACTATGCAATGGTTGCAAAATCCTAGAGCTTGACCTCTATAGGTTGTTGATTGACTTTCTCCTAGTTTGGAAATTGGAACCCTTCTACATATCTTGTTCTAAATCTTATTCAATCTCTCTCATCCTTGCTATGTATGTTTAGTTGCACTTCAAAATCCATATTTTCAATCCTATATCTTGAAGTAATTTGAAGGTCTAACAAATCTTGTTCAACTATTTTTTAGCTCTATTCACCCCCCCTCTAGAGCGCATTGATCCTACAACAATGTCTTGGTTGTACATACCTCTCTCCTCTTCTACCTAAAGAAGACATCAAACTACTATGTAAACTTGAACTTGTCCTCACATGACATATCCTCCTCAAATGGATCTACTTTCATAAGAAGATGACCCTCTTCATATCCTCATAACAACATATATTAAAAACTCCTAGTTAGGATACCCATGAAGGTAAACACCATGATCCTCATAAACTCACTAGGGGATATGGACAACTCATTGCACAAAAATTTGAATATAGGTCTCTAGGGGGGAAAACTCCATCAATAGGTTAATCTAGTTACGAATATATTCTCACATTTATGTACATCCCAAGACCAGCATATCTAGAAGGGCCAACTCAATTGGGACCAAAATTTAATGCAATGTCCTTATCTCGTACTAATGAGCATGTAGAAATACTTAATGGCCCATGATTCCCTAAGTGAAGGTAAAATGAAAACTTTAAAAATACGGTAACAAAGCATCAGAATTATTTATTGGAAAATAAATATGGTCCATCTTCATAAATAAAAGTAAAAGACAGAGATAGAAGTGCCATAACTATACCTCATCACATGTATGATGTCCCTAAGGGTGGTAGTTAAACCACAATGGACTTGACCACATCATATAGTCCTCAGGTGTAAGGAGTTTTCCCTAACACCTCAACACACCTACATGAAGATTCCATTAAACCAATAGATTTGAAGTTACCTACTGTGATGGAAATTAAAATCTATAACAAAGATATAGGGGTAGACGAGAGTAAGCCTCAACAAATACACCCTCATCACTGGCATCATGTTCCTTGGTAATGGGATCCTCCTAAGGGATTCTTGACTGATCCCAACTGTCAACCACTTGAATACAACATATAAATTATGGAAATCTTCAAATAAATAAAATAGTCACATAAAATTTGTAAGTGTCATAAAATAGTCAAAGACTGATAGGATTCTATAGAATTTAGATATAACCTTGAATTGGAAAATATATTCTTTTGAATAAGTTAATATTCAATAACTTAAGAAATTGATCATGGTCGCCCATGAGATAGACTCTACTCTTATATCTGAAAACTTGAGCCCTGGTCTACATTGAAACTTCAAAAATCTACCAATCAACTCAACCAGGCTCGATGCCCTGATCTTATCAAATTTGATAGCCAAAACATAATCCAAAGTTTACCATGAGTCTTTGCACATACAAATCCCTATCATGAGTAAGTGTCTCTCTTTCAAGCCATGTCTTGAGTAGGTATCTCATTAAATTTGGGTCATGGACCAAGGCCAAAAGTTGGACCACTTGCTTTGGTTTTCAAGTCTTGTCCTATGTAGGCATCTCACACCAATATGTGTTTTGAATAAAAACCTAGAACTAAATCACATTTCTTTAATTTCAATTCCTATCATGCATATGCATCCCTCACCAAATTGGGTCATGGGACCATTCCACCTAGCCCTATCATGAGTAGGAATCATTCTCAAACACTATCCTTAGCAGGTATCTTCAACCTTGTCCTAAATCACAACATCAAACCCAACCATCATCACCTATTCTACAATCTAATATTGTGCCTTTAATGGGTCATTTCACAGTCAAATCTTGAACTTAAAATGGGGTGTCTCGTAGTTTGATATCAAACCTTCGATGGGGTGTTTCAAGGTCTAATCCATGACCTTGAATGAGGTGACTTACAATCCAAACCCAAACCATAAATGAGGCATCTCACAATCAGATTTCAGACCTTAAATGAGGCAACTCATGGTATGATCCCTAACCTTATATGGTATCAGTTATGGTCTAAACCCATAAGTAAATGAGGTGACCTATGTTTTGAACACAGCCCCTAAATGGGTTGTCTTGTGGTATGATTTCATACCTTAAATGGGGTGTTTTACAATCTAATCATGAGCATAAATTGGAAACATATTGTCTAGTCTCAGATCTTAAATGGAGCAACTCAGAATGATCTCATACATAAATGGGAAATGTGTGGTCTAAATGTAGATCTTAAATGGGTCGTATTACAATCTGATTGTGTCTCTCAAATGGGGTGTCTTATAGACTGATATGGAATTTTGAATGGGGTGTATGTCTTATTCGGGGCCTTAAATGGGAACTTTTACATTTTTAGGGTCTTGAGTCTAACCATAAATTAAACCACTTACTACATCATTCCATAATAAACCAAGTTTTTAGGATTGACTTCTAGCATTCAGTTATATGTTCACAAGGTTTCATAGAGAACAATATCTCTCAATGCACTTAAAAATCTTCTTGACATCAAGACTCGGTGTCATCAAATTCTTCCTTGGAAAGTCTCACATTTTACCCCTTTGTGGCCAATATGCATGTCATAAATGTTGTAATCATGAGCTCCTCGTTTAATGTCAAATCTTATCTTGAGACCAGCCTTTGACACCCCATCTTTTATCACTCAATCAAAAATTATGATATGATGAACTCTCTTATTAATGATGGATTGTTATCCCTTTATCACAATATTCATACTATTTTATCCATCTACTTATCAAATTCCTTCCTTTTGGTAGTTTGTACATAAAATGCATGCTTCTCTAGATCAACAATCTGTATACTAGTTGAGATTTCCAATAGCATCTTATATAAGTTTTCAATTTGGATTCTTAATGAATAAAATATATAATACAAATCATGGTTGGGAATTCAATTGCATTTGAACTCTACTCAAAAATCATTGTCAATATCCATATCATATTTCAAATTCAATCCCACATCATAATCAAAATCTCAATTTATTTTGATTTCAATGACTAGTTTTTCCTCAAATCATAAAATATGGGGACAAAAAGGAACAATTGGAACTCAAGTTTTCACTTCTCTTTCTCCTCCCTTTTCCTTTTCCAACTCAAATTCTCTTCCCCAAAGATACAAACTCACAATCTAAATGGAATTCCATAAACAAAATTATTTGGAACTTCTAAAAATTATAAATCTACATATTTTCTCTCAAATATTAACATGCTCAAGTTTTAAAAAAATGCCTTCAGAGAGGCACGATTTACAAATTAGGCCGCCAAGCCTTCTTGGATCTCAAACCCCAAAGATCAAAAGACAAAATTTGAAGATGTTGATGATGGCATCATTACATCATATACTATAAATATAGAAAATAAAACTATAAATGCTTCTTGGGGAAATCATCATGTGTATTGATATGATGCAGCAGGAATTGCTCCATGTATAGGATCCTTGCATTCCTCCAATGGCCCCCTCTATGAAATAGAGCAATATTTAGAACCTAGAGGAGAAAACCATTTTTTTTCTAAAATGGTGTGAAAAGGTTCCTTAGTTGTCAAAAACTCTCTTTTTTCAACATTGAACCCCCACCCCTTGACTCTTGAAAACACATACTCCCATATCCAACATCAAACCTCATTCAATTCAACTCTCTTGGATCCAGAGAGCAAGTTGTCCTTATATTATGTACTCGTAACCTCTTCCTCTCTAGAAGATCATTCTTTTAAAGGTTGTAGAATGGTCAACATGCACAAAGGCCATCAAGATCTAGTAATTTATTAACTTCTTATATAACTTATACTTATGATTATTTGCGTTCTTAAACTATTCTAGTCGAATCTTGGGTTTTAAATTTAGTTAATTAGTTAATAGTATCACTAATTATTCATGACCTAATCATCAAACCATTCTTGTTGAGATTATTAGATCTTTCTTATATGATCATATCACGCGCTTATCTCTACATACAATCTTGTTGATCTAAATTTCTCTTATTTTTTTTTGGTCTCCCAAAGTGTGTTGCTTCCTAATTAGACTTATTTCTTACATTACTTGATCATATGCATGTCTTGTAAAACAAACTTGCCACAAATTACCATGTTCAATTGACATTTCTCATGACTGAGTATCTATTATATGCACTTAATTATATCATGTGAACTTGATAATTATAAGAATTATATTCATTTGGCCTCATCGTCTTAATCTCACTTTTCTTGCAACTTCTCATGGCTCACTCAGTTTGACTTGTTGATTTTCTCCTATCACTTCTCTCCAATCCCAGGAAAAGCACATATATCCTTCTCTCCTATACGCTCTCATATTGCATGTTTAGGATGGATATCTACAATGGAATGTCATTAGGAAATTGGGATCCTTAATCAACTAAGTCCTTAGGATTTATGATGAAAAGTTCCACGATCATGAAGTTTTACAGTTACCTTAAGGCCCAAAGAACTCTCATGCCCTAAGAAGTTTTGTTTTCATCGCTATATTTTGTTTTAAAATCATAATACTAATTTGGACCAAACTATTTTCCAACTTCGGTTTTACAATACCCATTTTTACACAGTGTAGGGGTTCCTAATGACTTCCTCAAACATAACATGATTGCCTTACCCGATCTTAAGGCCACTCTTTCCTTACTTTAGCTACCCTTAGGTGGAGACATGTTTTATCTTTTGCATTTACTCGATGACTCAAACGTCAATTTATAGTTTTCTTTATTTTCCTCACAAAATAAGTTGGGGAATTTGAATAATTATATATCATGTTTTATTTCTTAGTTTTCTGGCGCTCGCACAATGATTTTTTTCAATAGGTAAAATGATGATTTTAGTTGAATTTATAATTGTTTAATTTTTTCAAAATATATTTGTTATCAATGAAAGATAGTTTTATATTTAAATTTATTATAATCTCTGTAATGAACTTAACATTTAGTAACTACACAATCCAATACTACATAAAGATAGTACTAGTGTGGTTCTATTTTCTATTTAATCTAGCACTAACAATAGGGCAAGAGGATGTAGGTGAATGTCAATGATTGAGGAAAGAAGGAAAAGGCAAAAAGAAGCAATTATGGGTGTGACAAAAACAAAAAAAATTGAGTACAGGGATGTTATATTTCCCTATCTATACCATGTTGATTGATTAGACATTTATCATATTTAGTATCTATGTGTCATAAGTTGATATTTTATATTAGAGAAAGCCATAATGTTTGACTTAATTGCATGGTTAAATTAGTTCCATATCTCCATATACATTGTAGATACATTATTTATTTATTATATTCATAATTTATGCATTAAGAAAATCTCTAAACTATCCATTTTGGGACTATATTGCATGAAAATATATATAACCCCAAATTTTGTCTAATCATAAAAGTGACCAACAAGCCAAACTTGGTAGTTCTCCTTTCTGGAGCCCAAAATTCTCTCTCTCTCTATTTATCTATCTATATATATATATATATATATATATATATATATATATATATATATATATATATATATATATATATATATATATATATGTGTGTGTGTGTGTGTGTGTGTGTGTGTGTGTGTGTGTGTGTGTGCACGTGTGTGTGAGTGTGTGTGTGCGTGTGTGCACACGCGTCAGCATCAGATTATATCCTGACCAATTGTAATAATTTCACTCAAAGTATAAGTGAATTATAGTAATTTCAAATGTATTAAATGCTAGAATTATTTGTTTGTTAGACTCTTCAATGTGTGTGAGATTCTTTCAAGTTCAATACATAAAATGATATTTATGTGTGTTACTTGGTTGAATGGAAAATTTTCACTCATTGGGTCCATCTATGAGTATGATGCTATTTAGATATTTTTTAGGTATAATGATGTCTAGCAAAGAGGTCATAATAAGGAATATGTAAACAAATAATTTAATATAGATAGTGCATGTGGTCTCTCTTTCCTAGGTGAGTCGTATGTCAAATTTGTTTCTATTCATATACACGTAATTGATGTAAATTAAACTACTTATGAATAATAATATTTAATTAGTTTAATGAATTTGAATTTAATTTGGGATAACCATTGAAGTGGAATTCATTTATGAGACCATCACTTGTATCTATGTATAGCACAATTATATAAACATGCAGGTATTATAACTTTATTCATATGTATAGGCTAAAAATATTATGTCTGGGTACATGCACCTTATGTGTACCCATTATTATTTAGCATATAAGTTGCATGTACTCATGCATATAACTCTTTACTCTTTAGCCTATAAGAGGTTAGGAAGTATGTGCCCATTGATACATGTAACTTATGTATACCAAACATTAAATAAATGACGTAAAAGAATTTAGTTAAATTTGACCATATACATTGAATCAAAATTATATTCATTATTGTGTTGAAATATCACAACCATATATCTTATATGATATGAGATATTGTTATACATCATTCATCGATTTTTCAGTAGTTTCTACAACTTATCATTGATTAGAAAATATATATCTTGTCTCATTTTATGATCTAGGAATGTCAAAACTGAGGTGATTTTTATAAACGTGTAATCTAAGGGTATACATCAAACCCAGAACGTTGGACTTATAGTAAATTTGCAGTCATATTAAAATATGATGGGTATATAGAGAGATAATTAGGCTAGAATACACTCGAGTGTACATATCACACCGTACATCCCAGTGGTGTTTTCCTATCTATATCATATTTTTGCAAAGCTTAATCCATTGATCTTCATTGTTACAGTTCTAATATATCACATATAAAATTTGACAAAGACAATAAAATCGACGCACATAACTAATTTAAAATGTATGATTTTGTATCTTTTAGAAGCATGACCTATAAGTGTCCAAATGAGCTCAAATTTATTATATAGCATGTTCTTATGATATTTAAGAAGAACAGTGGTTTAAATTTTCATAATAATTACTTCATGATGAAAATAGTTGAGGTGTATAGCAAGCTCGGTACACTCGAGTGTATTCGAGCTTATCTCTCTCTCTCTCTCTCTCTATATATATATATATATATATATATATATATATATATATACTCGAAAGAGAGAGAGTTAGGCTAAAATACACTCGAGTGTACAGATTATATACATATATATATATATATATATATATATATATATATATATATATATATATATATATATATATATATACACACATTGTAGAAAGAGAGTCAGGCTAGAATACACTCAAGTGGTTTTTCATGATGTAATAATTTTTTCAAAAATCTGATCTCTTGATCATCTTAAACATCATGTGAATAGCTCATATATAAAATTTGATACCATTTGGACATTTACAGGTCATGTTATAAAGACCAAAAAATAATATATTTCAAATTAGTTTCATGCTTCGATTTTGTTACCCTCGGATGAGTGATTTACGTTCTTCCAAATGGGCTTAAAATTTATATGTAGCTTAATTATAATATGATAATGAAGATCAATGGTTTACATTTTGTAAAGATAGTCTTGATATGCAAATACCACTTGAGTGTACTGTGCGATCCGTACACTTGAGTGTATTCTAGCCTGACTATATATATATATATATATATATATATATATATATATATATATATATATATATATATATATATATATATATATATATATATATATTATTTATTTATTTATTTATTTATTTATTTATTTATTTATTTATTTATTTATTTTATTTATATATTTATTTATATTTATTTATATATTTATAAATATATTTATATTTATATATATACACACATATATGTATATGTATATATAAACATATATGTATGTATATGTCTGTATGTATATATGGGGGTTCATTTGTTGCCCACGTGGGTAACTATGATTTCGCTACATGTGCATCCTGAAAAATAAGTATATGGTCATAAAAGTAACGACTCGAACAAAACAGTAACTATTTTGTTAAAAAAATAACTACCGGTCTGAAAAGGTAAAATTGGGCAGATTACGCAATAAAAGATTTGGACAAAAGACGTAATTATATATATATATATATATATATATATATTATAACTATTGTGCATGTATTGCAACTATTTAGAAGTTAATGTAAAATGTACACTTGTAAAGTAAAAAATTACAAAAAAGGTAAAAATTCTGGAGCGGGTAGCTACCCACACAGGTGTTAAAGATAAACCATATATATATATGTATATATATATATATGTATGTATGTATATATATATATATATAATTCTAGGTCAAAATGAGGTGATATGTATACACATACATGTAATCTAAGGGTTATACGTAAACATATAAGGTGGTATTTTTAATAAAGTTTTGCAATCATGTTAAATAATGATGTGTGTGTGCATGCATGTTTGTGTGTGTGCATGCATGCATGTATATGTGGGGTTGGGTATTCTTGAGATGCTCTAAAGACGAATTGCAACCTCTTATCTAAAGAAAACCCTGAAATTAGGAAGGGGACATTAGGCCAGAAGGCACTACTTCATTTCATCATATATAGACCTATAAACAGATCGAATATGGAGCAGATACTGCTATGTTCGATATACGAATTTGAAAAAAAAAATTGATCTGATGTTCAATGTATATCATTAACATCTAGATCCAATTCAAACGGATAATATTTGAATTCGGATAAATAGTCTATCAGAACCTAAAATCATGTATTTAATGTTAATAAATATATAATATATAAACAACTAATGATATTATCTTAAATATATATAGTAAAGTGTCTATATGCATATTTTTATATATAAATAATATACACTTAATAATATATGTATGTATTTTTTGGGTTCAGATCTTTTTCAAAGCGGATACAGCAATATCCGATATCCGACCTGAAATTTTTGCATCCTAAATTTGATATCTGAAATTTGATCAGAATTCTGCGGATGTCAATTTTTTTTCAAAACTTCAGACTCAAATCCGGATTGAATGTGCGGATTCCAAATTTTCATTTACAGGTGTAATCGTACACTTTAGATACGCATCATGTGTCTTCGAAGATGGAACCTCGTTTTAGATAATATGTTATATGTAACTAAGTTGCACCGTTGCCGCCTCCTTTTGGATCCTTCGCAGCACCACAATTGTCCCATTGAAAGAGGACGGAAATTTTATAATAAATATAAATTCTTGTAGAACGTTCATATTTTACCGGATTCAATTCTGTGATATTATATGAATCATATCTAGAGAAAGTGTTGACATCTCATCAATGTATTTTGCTTTGGTTGTGGATATGATGATTATAACTTGGTCATGCTTCATGAGATTCACCTCTACCACATGATGTCTAGACCAAGCTTCTTGTTCAACTGTAGTTCTTGTACGTCTCGACAAATACATGGTGAAAAATAAGCCGAGGGGTCGCAAACCTGGGATACGGACTTTAGTTCATGCTTTTACAAGCTAGTACGTTTGGAAATGATGAAATCTTCCAAGGAGAGTAATGATCATGGACACCAATTGTAGTATACTCATCATCAAACAAACGGAATCACGTGCCTGTTATCTCTACCCACATGGGTGCCAAGACCAATATCAACAGTGCTCCTCTTCCCTAATCCAGCAATTGTTGGCATTGATGCTGATAACCACCTTGGTGCTTGGTGTCGAATATTTGTTGCTAAAGTAGATGCCAGCCTGATTTTATGTTCAGGTTTAAAAACTAATAATATGGCACATTCTAAAGGGCCGTCAGTTGAAGCCATCAATTATGATTGTGTCAATAAAGTATGTGCTAGCCTGAGTTTCTGTTCATCTTTTTTGTTAAGATTCTTTTGTATATTTACATTTGCTGTACAATAAAGCAAATAACATATTACATTTTTGTTTATTGCCTTGTGCATACACAAGACGATGGTAACCGTCTTCGAGCCGTAGCAGTAGTAAATTAGGGTGTGCTGAACTTTGAAGAGAATCCCTAGTGCTTCTCACAAAATGAAAGAGAACTGTTTTCATACCAATATTACAGGAAGTAAACTCAGCATGATTCAGTTAGTTCTCTAAATGGCTTGATAAACTTCACTAGGCAAGCACTGTACTGTAAACCCATGTGGCTTGGATGATTGAATTTCGTAAATGAACAGAAAGTACTCAAGGCCAGATAACGTGGTGATTCCTTGGAATTGCCTACAAAACGATTGTGGTTACAGAATAAAAAAGCAACGGTCTTATTGTCTGTGTAACTGTGTTGGTAAGAAGTGTCAAGCTTAAATACAATTGTGAAACCTGCGGAGAGCTGTAGAAGCAGGCATCACAGTATAAAAACACAGCTGAAGTGACCGCAAGCAGCTTCATTGCTTGTTCATCACCGTGGAAATCCATACATGGTAAGGGGTGCCGAGATCCTCCTCTTCAAGAGTCATCAACATGGCAAACGCTCTAGCTTCTGATTGCCAATTCTATAAGAGAAATAAAAGATGTCACTCCAATGGATGGCCGTGCTGTTTTGGTTTTGACTCTGGTTACCCTTGTTGATCCAGGTAACAAGGTAAAGTTTCTCCTTTCATTCTAGGAGATGAATCATGAGATAAGAATCACATTACTGAACAGATACAGGAGTCCAACTGGTCTTCATCGTCAGAATCACTTGAATCACTGCTATCATAAGAGAATGGTCACAAGCTTGCGATGTCGATGAGAACTTCAGTGATCAATAAAACTCAAAATCTATGAAATAAGAATATATGATGTTGATATGACAGGAAAACTGCAATGTGAATGAAATTCCCAAAAGTTTTATAATTAGTGAAATGCATATCAAGGGTGAGCTGTCTTCAGAACATCTGAATTCTTCATCATTCAACTGAGTGCATACTGAAGTGCAACCCTACCCATTACCTTATTTAGATTACAATCCAAATTTGTCATTTTAAATAATCAGAAGAACCTTGACTAATATAACTTACGCATCACCTCTAAAAGAGAAGTAAATGCAGTTGACACAAACACACATAATTAAACTATTACAATCTTCAGCTTATTTGTGGACCCACTTCAATGGATTTACAAGAGATGGACATTTCTCTTCGTTTTAGCAATTCAGATCATTGCTACTGTAATTAACATCTTAGTCTACTTGCATGACTTGTTGAAACACATGGCTGCTTTCCTCTGAGCCTTCTGGCCATGCATGCAGATGCCAAAAGGCAAGACAGAAGGCAAGCAGGGGCATTAGTAAAGATGGTCAGAACCAAAGAGGAAATGCAATGAGGAATAACTTCAGGAGAAGGCATAAGGAGGGAGAGACCTCAAATAAGGAGGAGACCAACAAGAAGCTTTCAACCTCAATGGAGGAAGAAGAGCTCGGTCGCAGAATTAGAAGTATACTATTCCAATTTAGAGGCATGAAAACAACTTGTATCCGTACCTAACAAAGTTCAAAAATATAACCAGCATTGACTCAAAATAACTTTTTGTACATTAAAGAACAGATGCAACATTGTGTGTCATTAGACTCATTACTTTGTGTAATAATTTTTTCAGTGACCATTTATAATGATGAAAGATAATGTGGCAGAATAAACATATTAATGTGACCAGTCAGCCTTTTTAGGGAGAGTGATGGTATTCGGGGAGGCCTTGTAGCATGTGGGTATCTAACATGGCTACAAGAGTTTTGGAGAGAACAACTATCTATTAGGAACTGGGATTTTGGAAGATAGATGATAAAAAAGAATACATGACTACGCAGTTGTTTGAGGGGAAAGATCCATGTAGCTGACCCAACATAGTTGGGAATGAAGCTCAGATAATGATGACAATACAAAAAAAAATTATTAATCACTCAATAATAAGACAGGGAATAGTGAAATGAACTCTACATGGATATTTCAAAGCTCTGCATAAGCACTCATTCCTCTAGACAAATAAACTCATTCCCTTTATTGTTTCCACTCTGACATCTCTAAATTTTTTATGCACCTTGGGCACTGGCTAAAAGGCTTTGACCTTGATGGTGAAACACAAAGGAAGGATCTCCATCTACTTCATTCCATTTTTCAGTTAGCATCAAAGTCAGACAAAAGCATATATTATCAAGTTTCATGGATAATTTAGAACGAAAAAATCAAACCCTGATTTAGACAGACTGGTCCAAACTTGAAGCTTGATTCACTTCAAGTTAGGATCGAAGCTCAGCACAAGAGAGGAGGAAATTCTAGGGCAAAAACTATATGGTTTTTCAAAATATAAACATAAAGATCTAATTGACACTTAATGTCACATGAATCAAGAACTAAGATTTTTTCTCAAGTCTTCACACCTCCCAAATTCGTGTTGTTGTTCACTATTTTTGCCATTCCTGGACAGATAAGATGTGGAGCTCGATTATTAAAAGCAATGCAGACCAGCTGTTTTAATCATATTTGAATATCCGATTCAAGTTTCAACACAATTTGAAATGCTTGTTATTGCTTGATATGCTTTCACATTTTTTCAAAGAAAAGATCTGTCTTATGAGACAAATTACATCATTGTTTCTCTAAAACATGTGTCGACAAATTTACAGCAATAATTAATATTTTATCCTATTTCCCATATCACTATTTTTATGAAAGTTCTGTCAAAACCATTCTCAAACCCTAGAAACCTTCAGAGAAGATTCACGAGTGTACCACTTCTGCATCCAATGAAGTGATTGGAAATTAATATCATATATTGTTAGCGGAAGTAATGCAGAGACAATAGAGAGTGTATTCATACTGTGTTTGATACAAGAGAAACACTTTCTTATATGCAGAAGAGATGGACATTATCCCAGACCTTACCGAACTATATTGGACCTACTGACTTATTGGACCCTGACTTGACTGGGCCTACAGACAGTGGATCGTATTGCATATGACTTAATAACACAAACCCTCAAGCTGGAGCATGGGAGAATCATATGCCTAGCTTTGCACATAGACAAGACCAACATAAACATGAGATGCAAATAAAAACGGATATAAACATGACTTCCAGACAACAAATGAAGATATATTTTACACGACACACCCCTAAATTTGATCTCCTTGGACTTTGACATTAATGACATCTTCGACACCCCCCCTGGAGTAGATAAGTGTTAATCTACAAGTAGACTTGAACTGATTGGAGCCTTGACCACGTTAGAGCTGGTATCTGGAGTAGAATACATATGGAAGAAACATGCAGAATGATCCAATTCACCAACTAGTCGTTGTGGTCGTTCAAGTAGTTTCCAAACAAAGACTACTACCGGAATGACATGTGATACTCTAAACAAGATCAGTACCACAATAAGATTATCTTGTAGCAGACGGTTAACGTACTTTACAAAGTGCAAACAAACAAGCTCAAGATGGAAACTTAATGACTAGCCAGGTGAATTATCTCCTACAAGGGATAGTTGTGCCAGATCGGCACACAACCAACTGCACAAATACTCCAGGATGCTTTTGGCGCAAGATGAATGATGTGACGCCTAATTGAGATGACCAAGACATAGCCAAGGGAGACATACACACCTAACGTAGAAGCCAAGGAAGCCAAATACACACAGAAATTCATCTTCTCCCCTTGATGATGGCAACAGAAGACAAAAGTTGATGTTGGATTACTATGTGGAATCTCAAAAGCTAAATGGTGAACTTCACATCAACCTATAAAAGGAGAAAAAACCGAAATAGCACACTTTAGTACAAATAAATACCAAAATAACACCTCTTCCAACTTATTTCCTATTATAGCACACTTTTGAGGGAAAGCATCATATCAATTGGCGTCATGGTAATAAAAAACCCGCCTTGAGGCTCTCGAGGCTTACGCCTCTTGGTGAGGCTATCCCAAATGCGCCTCGAGGCTTACGCCTCGGTGTGCTAGACTGAGGCTTACGCCTCGCATTGTCTGAGGCCGCCTCAAAGCACTGAGGCTCTGAGGCTTAGTTGAGGCGTACGCCCCAATTCTAGATGATAAAGTCTGATGTTAACCATCAAATTGTGTACTTTTAAGATTATTACAAACACTTTCATTAAAAAAATCTTTTAGATCTTATAGTTAATTGTTATTTCTTATTAATGAACATTTAATCATCAATCTCTAAGTTACAGTTTTCAATCTTCTTTGTCAAATTTATCATTGTTTGCTTCCCTTCTTATTCAGTATCTTGTTGAATTTCGTATCATTGTTAATTAACTTTGGTTTCTTGTTCCTACTAATTCGAAATTCTATCTCCTTTAGTTTTTCTGCCATTGACATCTTTTATTCTAATAGTATAAAAAATTGATATCTCGTTATTTTTACATATTTATTTTGGTATTGTGGTGGGTCCTTAGTCTATATTATCACTATTAAGTTTCACAATTAATTTCTATTTCATTTGGTTATGTTTGTATATACCTATTTCTGTTATACACATGCACATACATAACACACACATATATATGTAATTACATGTATAAATTTATTTTTGTTACCGCCTCATACATATTTTGAGGCTTACGCCTCAAACGCCTCAAAGCTTACGCCTCGCCTCACTGAGACAAAAACGCCTCACGCATTTTTCAACCTTGGGCGAAACCATGTAAGCAGCCGCAAACCGCATTTTAAAAATTAATCATTATGTTTTTTCTTTAAGAAATTATAAAAGTAGTTCTAATTTAATTCAATTAGTTTGTTCAGACATTTGGGGACCATGTCCTAATGCTAATCATAGTGGTGTAAGCATGGTAATAAAAAACCCGCCTTGAGGCTCTCGAGGCTTACGCCTCTTGGTGAGGCTATCCCAAATGCGCCTCGAGGCTTACGCCTCGGTGTGCTAGACTGAGGCTTACGCCTCGCATTGTCTGAGGCCCGCCTCAAAGCACTGAGGCTCTGAGGCTTAGTTGAGGCGTACGCCCCAATTCTAGATGATAAAGTCTGATGTTAACCATCAAATTGTGTACTTTTAAGATTATTACAAACACTTTCATTAAAAAATTCTTTTAGATCTTATAGTTAATTGTTATTTCTTATTAATGAACATTTAATCATCAATCTCTAAGTTACAGTTTTCAATCTTCTTTGTCAAATTTATCATTGTTTGCTTCCCTTCTTATTCAGTATCTTGTTGAATTTCGTATCATTGTTAATTAACTTTGGTTTCTTGTTCCTACTAATTCGAAATTCTATCTCCTTTAGTTTTTCTGCCATTGACATCTTTTATTCTAATAGTATAAAAAATTGATATCTCGTTATTTTTACATATTTATTTTGGTATTGTGGTGGGTCCTTAGTCTATATTATCACTATTAAGTTTCACAATTAATTTCTATTTCATTTGGTTATGTTTGTATATACCTATTTCTGTTATACACATGCACATACATAACACACACATATATATGTAATTACATGTATAAATTTATTTTTGTTACCGCCTCATACATATTTTGAGGCTTACGCCTCAAACGCCTCAAAGCTTACGCCTCGCCTCACTGAGACAAAAACGCCTCACGCATTTTTCAACCTTGGGCGAAACCATATAAGCAGCCGCAAACCGCATTTTAAAAATTAATCATTATGTTTTTTCTTTAAGAAATTATAAAAGTAGTTCTAATTTAATTCAATTAGTTTGTTCAGACATTTGGGGACCATGTCCTAATGCTAATCATAGTGGTGTAAGCATGGTAATAAAAAACCCGCCTTGAGGCTCTCGAGGCTTACGCCTCTTGGTGAGGCTTACGCCTCTTGGTGAGGCTATCCCAAATGCGCCTCGAGGCTTACGCCTCGGTGTGCTAGACTGAGGCTTACGCCTCGCATTGTCTGAGGCCCGCCTCAAAGCACTGAGGCTCTGAGGCTTAGTTGAGGCGTACGCCCCAATTCTAGATGATAAAGTCTGATGTTAACCATCAAATTGTGTACTTTTAAGATTATTACAAACACTTTCATTAAAAAATTCTTTTAGATCTTATAGTTAATTGTTATTTCTTATTAATGAACATTTAATCATCAATCTCTAAGTTACAGTTTTCAATCTTCTTTGTCAAATTTATCATTGTTTGCTTCCCTTCTTATTTAGTATCTTGTTGAATTTCGTATCATTGTTAATTAACTTTGGTTTCTTGTTCCTACTAATTCGAAATTCTATCTCCTTTAGTTTTTCTGCCATTGACATCTTTTATTCTAATAGTATAAAAAATTGATATCTCGTTATTTTTACATATTTATTTTGGTATTGTGGTGGGTCCTTAGTCTATATTATCACTATTAAGTTTCACAATTAATTTCTATTTCATTTGGTTATGTTTGTATATACCTATTTCTGTTATACACATGCACATACATAACACACACATATATATGTAATTACATGTATAAATTTATTTTTGTTACCGCCTCATACATATTTTGAGGCTTACGCCTCAAACGCCTCAAAGCTTACGCCTCGCCTCACTGAGACAAAAACGCCTCATTACGCCTCACGCATTTTTCAACCTTGGGCGAAACCATATAAGCAGCCGCAAACCGCATTTTAAAAATTAATCATTATGTTTTTTCTTTAAGAAATTATAAAAGTAGTTCTAATTTAATTCAATTAGTTTGTTCAGACATTTGGGGACCATGTCCTAATGCTAATCATAGTGGTGTAAGTTATTTTGTTACCTTTAGGGAGGATTGGCCTCGTCCTACTTGGCTTTACTTAAGGATCACTCTAAAATTTTGAATGTTTTCTCAAACTTTTTGGATGACATCAAAATTCAATTTTTTAATACATCCAAATTTGTTTGCATTGATAACGCCTCTAAATATGTGCAACATGGCTTCCAAATTATTCGTGCTACAAAGGGAAACATCCATTGAACTTCTTGCCCATATAGTCCACAGCAAAATGGTGATGCAGAACGCAAAACCGAAATCTTCTAGATGTGCCCATACCCACATGTTTGAAAGGATTGTTCCAGAGTATTATTGGATGTCACTCATTACGCCTCACGCATTTTTCAACCTTGATTGGCGTTTTACCGATGTTGCGCTTGAAAACGCCCAAGAACTTGGCGCTTTTCCAAAAACGTCAAATAGGCTGGCGTTTGTAGTTGTGCATGTTCTGTTGGCAATTGGTACCACGCCTCCGACGGCAACGGTATCCATGGACGGGAGGCTCTCCATCAAAAGCAGCTCACGTTTGATAGATAAGTCATGACCGGCAGCAGCAGCAGCGCCGAAGATCTGCGTCATCCACCTGTTCGCCCCGGAGATCATCCAGACAGACGCTGCTTTAAGCACGTACAGTTACATGTGTCGAGGAAACATCAGAACAGAAGATTAATTAGCTGAGTTGGAAGAAGTCCTCACCGCTTTGGTTGTTTTAGATATTATTTGTGATTGTTACATATCTGAATTATCGTGGATCATGTATTGTAATTATCAATTATAAATACTCAATGCACACCAACTAGAACCGGTTTCGAATTCCAGAAAATTTATCTTATAGCAGCCAACTTCCGTGACCTTGTCTAACCGCTGACGGGAAACCAGGCGATTGCAAACGCCAAGAACGACCACCGCAGGCGGGTGAAGAAGAGCAAGAATAAAAAGGCAGCTGCACACCCTGTGTCTCCCATTCCCACACCCGTGCTTTTGCCGCCACAGCAGCCGTTTGTGAAACCACCAGCCTTGCCTACGTATTTCGAGCCACACGGTCGGTGTCTTCCGCCAGGGTCGCAACCAGTACCGGTAGCGGCCTGTACGGGAGCGAAGAAGTGGGAGACATGATCTGGTTCGGAGGGTGTTACGGAGACGACGGCACAAGCACCGGCGCCTGGCACGAGCAGTTGCAGGGACAGCGATGCTGGGACCAACCACCACGGATGTCGGCAGAGGCGGCGAGGTGTTGTGGGGGTTCTTCTCTTGCAGAACACGCCAGTACTATTGGCGTTTTTGGTGCAGAACACCTACTACAAGCGCCAGCTTGTATGGCGTTTTTGGAAAAGCGCCAAGTTCTTGGGCGTTTTCAAGCGTTGCATCAGTAAAACGCCAATTGATATAGTGTTTTCTCTCAAAAGTGTGCTATAATGGGAAACAAGTTAGAAGAGGTGTTATTTTGGTAATTTTTTGTACTAAAGTATGCTATTTCAGTTTTTTCTCCCCTATAAAACCCAGAAATCCAGATGACGTATAAAGTACTTGAAGCTCCAAGATAGAAGACAACATGCACGAGATAGCAATGGAAAGATAGAAACTACTTCTCTATCTCTTGACCCTTCCTTTTATCTCGTCCTCTTCTCTTTTGAGTTCTGAACTGTTCACCTCACCTCTTCTCCACATACTCATTCTCCTCTTCTCAATTTACAAAGAGACCACAAAAGTGATTGTGTTGGACGACAATAACGATAAACTCCCTTGTGATAAGACATTGATGGAAGTAGGGTATATAGGGTTAGGGGAAACATAAGTGAGATGCGAAAGAGTTGCTTGACGTGATTGGAGAAGTTGTGTGTTTGATTGTTGGCTTGAAAAACCGAACCTCGTGCTAGAAATCATGCTTAAATGGTTGAATCACAGATATGAAATAGACCTCTAGCCTGAGATAGCTTCACTTCAAACTTCGAGGGAGAATAACTTCATGCTTGAGAGAGGATGTTGAGAAGTCAAATTCATGCCCACTAATATGTGAATCCAACACCAGGGTGAGTTAGTTGGGGATTGTAGAAGACAATGCCCCCTTGATGGGGGGGTTAGGGCAAGGGCCCTGGGGGGATCTTGACCAGAGATAGCTTTGAGCAATGATTACAATCGAGACAGCAAAACTAGGCGGATAACAGCCACACGCAATGTAGAAAGAGGACACTTTATTCTGGAATGAAGGTCACACATCGTGTGAAATAAGAACATGGCGCGTTGACAATGTACGCGCCATGTGGAACTACGACGTGTTGTGTTGAAAGACAAGTGTTACTTCATGATGACGACTCAGGGTGTACTTTGTCTTTACAGCGTTGTGAAAATCGAGATTGATGAATTCGGTTGTTCCCAGTGACACGGCATGTTATCAAAGGTACACGCGTTGTAACCTCCAAGTCGAACGATGATGGCAATGGCAACACCGCCACATGACAATCTACTGGAGTGGAGGAGCAGGATGACCTATTGGAGTTGGACCACACGTGTGATATGTAGATCGAGTGATCGACGATTCTGGACATGGAAATGAATAGGGAGAAGGTGGTGACTTTGTCCAGTAGACTTCATATTCCATCGACTCATTATTCCAATTTATGGGACTATTGCAACCATACTTGCTTATGCGTCCAAGGGGCACAGCTGGAGTTGCCAGTGATGGTGATTAGATCGGGGAAACGGGGAAGAAAGAAGAGACCTTAAGCCTTGACTTGTTGGCTTGTCAGGGGGATCATGAAGGGATTGAATTATATGTGGTGGAGCATGTCGATGTTGAAAAACAAAACATGGGGGATGACTTGGACATCTTGGGCGTGGACGAATGGAACGAGAAGTGCACCACAGTTGTTAGAAGTAGCAGCAGCGACAAAGATGATGATGTAGAAATGGTGGGTGCTTGTAGGCTGAAAAAAAGGAGACGAGAGAAAAGGCAAACAAGACAACAGAGACGGCCCGACGAGCAACCAATCAGGATAGGACAGCCACTTGTAGGTGGAGACACTTCTTGTTTTCTTTCTAGAGTTAAGGTCCATGGAAAGACTACTCTGATAGCAAATGCACAGAAATAATGAATCGGTAATACATACATACATACATACATACAGATAGGGCGAAGAGAAATGTGTATTTGAGTACATGTGTCTTATATGTACCCATCTTCATTTCTTATGGTTGCACAACTATACTGAACAATCTAACCTTAATGATGTGATGTATACACCTTAGATAACATGTGTATCAAAAATCATGTTAATCTGACATTCCTAGATCATATAATGAAAGATGTATATTTTCTAATCAACGGTAAGTTGCAGAAATTACAGAAACCATTGGATGATATATTGCTATATCTCATGATTTATATGAGATATGATTGTGATTTTTTAAACACTTCTAATCTATACAATGTTGATCCAATCCATATGGTTGGATTTAATTAGTGGATTCCACATGTGCTATTTTTATGACTGGTGCACATAACTTACATGCATTTGAAGTTTGTCTTGTGTTTACATGACAAGTGGTGAGACTCAACTTGATATAAAACCAATGTTGCATATTGTTTGTACATGATTCTCTCTCTCTTCCATTTCTGTTACTGCTTGTGGGTATCTTCTTATTCTCAACATGTTCACATTTTTAGAACTTTTTCTTATGTTTCCAATGCACCAAATATCACTCAATTCTGAGTTAAGATGAGAGACATATGCTTGTTTGAAGTTTCCTTGCTCTACTTGATTTTTGGCCTTTTTGAATACGAATTTCAGCCATGTTGGGTCCAGTTTGGGCTCGTGGCACATTTAAAGGAGGTCCCATCAATGATTAGTAATCCACTTGTACTTTCTCATATAATCTCATCCCTCAATTTTGGTTGCCACGGATACCCCTCATACCTGACGACTGAGAGTGCTTCTTCAACCTCCGTACAACCCATGTGCTTGGGCAAAGAGGAGAATTTGAATGCATAGTTTTGTACTTCGTTTGAACGTTCTGAACCCAAGTCACTCATCCGAGGGCAACAAAATCGACGCGTGAAACTAATTTGTATTGTTAATATATATGTCTTTATTTACTGTTCTGCTATTTTACATTTATATATGGACCTCATTGTAAATGTTCAACTAATATAAATATAAGGGTACACACATTGTAACCCTAAGCTCTCCATTTCCCTGGTTTTTCTCATGGTACCAGAGCAGGCTTAGATCCAGAGTCGTCGCTCTTTCCCTTCCCTCCCTCCCTTCTCTCTTCCTCCCCGCCCCTCCCCCCCCGCCGCCGGCCACCCCCCGCCCCTCCCGCACGCCGCCAGCAGGTAACCAGGCAGCCACCGCCGCACAGCCCAGCGTCGGCCGCTGCCTGCGCCGTCGGGCAGCCGCCGCGCCGCCGGGGAATCTAGCCGCCAGGACAGGCACACACCTTGTCCAGTGGCTTGATTCGTGACTGAAGGACACCTTCAGAGTTTGCTTCTGCCTGCCCGTGTAGGCCGTTGAGCCACCGAGTTCCTTGCTGCGCTCCGGCATAGCCCGTATGTAACTGGTCCGACCAGTCTCTTCTCTGTGCCTACTGCCGCCTAGCTGAGAAACTAGGTGGTTGTGTTCTGCCTGTGCCTACGTGTTTCTCTCTCTGTCGGCATTTGTTGATCTGTCTACCATGGCGTCTACACACGAGGATTTGCGCCGTCAAGTTACCACTGTGAAACTGGATGGGAGAAACTACCAGCACTGGGTGTGTTCCATGCAGATCTATGTTAAATCTCAAGGCAAACTATCTCACTTGACGCGTGATCCACCACTTGTGCCTGCTGCAACTACCGACTCCAAAGATGTTAAAGCCTATGATGACTGGGTAAAAGATGACTCTACTGTTATGACATGGATTCTAAATAGTAGTGAGACAAAAATTAGTGTCACTTTATTATACATGTAGACAGCTAAGCAGATGTGGGATCAGCTTGCTAGTACCTACTCACACAGCCAGAATCCAAAGAAAGTGTTTGATATCAACAAACAGCTCAGTCGTCTGCATTTCTCGGGATCTGACCTTACTGACTATTTTTCTGCCTTCAAGGGACTTTGGGGGGAGTTGTAGGCCTACCATCCCTTGTCTACAGATTTGGTTACTTTGCAACGTCAACGCCAGGAGTTGCAAGTAGTCCAGTTCCTATGTGGCTTACCTGACTCCTATGTTGGGGTTGTGGATCAAATTCTAGCCAGTGATCCACTACCTACTCTATAGAGTGCTTTTCAGCGTCTACAGCGCCTGCCTGCATCCTCATCTGAGACATCTACTGATGCTGGTGATTCCACTGCACTTGTTGCGATGTCTGGTCGTGGTCGTGGCCGTGGACGCGGTCGTTCTCACGACACTCGTCCCCCCCTTGGTGCTGGAAGGGGGAGGAGCTCTTCTAGTCGTGGAGCATCTTCTGGACCTCCTGTTGCACGCCCTCAGACTGGACAACGGTTCTGCAGCTTCTGTGGCCGGTCTAATCATATTGAAGAGAAATGCTGGGAAAAATATGGTAAACCGGCTTAGGCCAATGCGGCCACTGATGCTACTGCTTATTCTGAGATAGCTACCCAACCTGTAGAGTCTGGTGTCTCGGGTACTTCTACTGCTGACTTCATTTGTGCTGAGGTCGGGCGTCTTCTGCTTGAGCGTACTGGCTCATCTTCTACTGCCACCACCACTGGAGCACATGTTGTGACGTACTCTGGTTGTGATATTTCCTTCCTCACTGCACCATCTTCTAGTACTAGTAATACTAAATGGGTTATTGATTCGGGCGCATCTTCTCATATATCTGGGAATCAGTCTTTGTTCAGGAATTTATCTAGACCGATTACTAATTTTTCTGTTATGCATGTTGATGGCTCCAAGTCTGCTGTTTCGGGGATTGGAGATATTTTTTCTGAGTTTTTGTTGAGATCTGCGCTATATGTGCCTCATTTTCTACTGAATTTATTATCTATTAGCAAGATTTTGCGTAGCCTGAACTGTAGCCTGACTTTTGTACCTAGTTCATGTGTTTTTCAGGACCTTCGCACGAGGATGAAGATTGGTGGGGGGCATGAAGGTTCTCATGGCTTATACTACCTGGACAATCTAAAAAAAGTGGACAATGTGGTTTTGGCTTCTGCGTTATCTTCTTCAGTGTCGGCATTACAATGGCACTACAGACTTGGGCACCCATCTTCTGAGAAACTGCGACATATTGTATCTGATGTTGGGACACATGTGTTTCAATGCGAGTCATGTCAGTTAGGGAAACAGGCTAGGGTTGTTTATCCTAAACGTTCTCAGATTAGTAGTCAAAATATTTTTTATCTTGTTCATGCTGATGTATGGGGTCCATGTCATGTCCCTAGTCTGTCTGGAAAAAAATATTTTATATTGTTTATTGATGATTTCTCTCGGGCCACTTGGTTATTTCTTATGAAAAGTCAATCTGAAGTTTTGTCCACAATTAAATTCTTCTTTGCTGAGGTGAAAACACAGTACTCTATGTCTGTTAAAGTTTTTAGAACTGATAATGCACTTGAATTTGTTCAGAAAGATGTTGAATTGTTTTATAAATTTGTTGGCACTATACATCATATTTCTTGTGCATACACACCTCAGCAGAATGGCATTGTAGAAAGGAAGAATAGACACTTACTAGAGGTTGCTAGAACCATTTTGTTGCATTCTAATGTACCACGGTTATTCTGGCCTGAAGCTATTTTGACTGCTTGCTTTTTAATAAATAGAATGCCTTCTTCTGTGATTGGAAATAAAATACCTGTACAAGTTCTGCACCCTGATAAACCCTTATTTCCTATACCTCCTCGGATATTTGGTTCTACATGCTTTGTGAGGTTGCTTGGCCCTACTTATGATAAACTATCTCCTCGTGCTGAAAAATGTATTTTTTTGGGGTATTCTTGTACACAGAAAGGATATAGATGTTATAGCCCTACTACAAAAAGATGGTTCACGAGCAGTGATGCTTTTTTTAGGATATGCCCTACTACTCTACTAAAGGAGATAGTCTACATATTGATATTTTTGCTTCTCCACTACCTATTACTAGTGATTGTGCTTTTGATGCCTCTACTCCAGAACATACGGCACCCCCTCTTATTGTTTATCAGCGCAGGAACAGATCTCAACCTGCACAAGAACCCCCCAATCCAAACCAATCTTCTCCTCCCGGAGGTTCTGCATCACCTGAGGTAATTTCTGATCTAGATGTACCTATTGCTCTTAGGAAGGATACTCGTTCATGTACTACTCAAAATATTGCTAACCATGTATCTACTGCACATTTAAGTGTTCATGCTAGCAACTTTGTCACTGCTTTATCTGCTATTGCCATTCCGAAGACTGTACATGATGCCTTGCAAAGTACAGCTTGGACTACTGCCATGAAGGAGGAGATGCTTGTTCTTGCTGATAGACAAACTTGGGAGTGGTGAATCCACCTCTTCAGTGTAAGCTTGTAAGCTGCATATGTGTTTATGCTGTCAAATATCAACCTGATGGTACTGTAGAACGCCTGAAGGCACCCCTTGTTGCTAAAGGGTATACACAGACTTATGGTATTGATTACTTTGAGACTTTTTCACATGTTGCCCGTCTTAATTCTATCAGACTATCTGTTGTTGTTAACCTTGACTGGCCTCTATTACAACTGGATGTTAAAAATGCTTTCTTGTATGGTGATCTGTATAGATAACATGTGTTGTTTACTTATGCTGCTTTGTTATTCCAGTAATATTAGTCCCATATTGCTCACTTGTACTTATGTCTCTACTCTCAGTTGCTATATTAGAGACTACCCTATAACCTATTTTACTCACTGAATAAACAATTCCCTTACTATCTAGATGGTATCAAGAGCAGGTCCAATTTCTTCCCCACCCACCCACCCAAAATGACGTGAGCCGTCAACCCCCCCCCCCCCCCGTCGGCGCCACAGCCCCTCCCCTCCATTTCCTAGCCGCCGCCCACCTCCCCTCCTCTTCTCACCCGCCGCCACCCCCTTCCTCCTCCTTCCCCGCCGCCGCCCACCCCCTCCTTCCTCCCTTCCTACCGCCACCCGCAGCCACCTTCTCCTTTCTGCTGCCACAACCACCCTCCTCCTTCCCCTCCCTACTATGGGTTCCACTGGTCTCTCCTCTCTCTCTACGTCTGGGTAGACTACATATCCACGTTCGGACAACCACTGGCCATATAAGTTGAGAGTCTCTCATCTCACCGTCTTCTCTGCCTGCGCCTCATGGAGGAACATTAGTTTTCCTCATGACGACGTAGGTTTTTCTATATGCATACTTTGCCCTATCCGGGTTCTCTAATCTGACTTGTCAGATCCTTGTTGCTGCTATCTGCCCCGTCGTGGGTCTCTAATCTACTCTGCTGCTACGCCGACTACTGCCTCTGCTATGGCTTTATCTGAGCCTCCTCGCTCTCTGTGTGTCACCACGGTGAAACTTGATGGCGGCTCCAACTATCATTTGTGGTCGGCGTCCTTCGTTCTGTACGTCAAAGCCCAAGGTCGGTATCACCATCTTACTGCTGAGCCTCATGTTGTTCCTACTGCTGATGCGGATGACAAAACCAAACAAAGCTATGCACAATGGTCCAAGGACAACTCTGGAGTTATGTCGTGGATCCTCAACAGTACTGAACCAGGGATTAGCCAATCTCTATTCTGCCTTCATGATGCTAAAGCCATGTGGGATCAACTCTCCCATGTCTACTCTCATCAGGAGAATCCCAAGCGAGTTTTTGAAATTTTCAAAAACCTGGCCAAGAAGGAGTTCTCCCCTGACACCTCTATTGACGACTTCTACAATCAGTGCTCAGCTCTGTGGAATGAGTTCGAACTCTACCACCCCTTGACGGCAGACATCAAAGTGGCCCAGAAACAGCGCAACGAACTTCAGCTTGTTCAATTTTTGGCTGCTCTTCCTACTTCCTTCTCTGGTGTGGTCGACCAGATTTGTTACAACCCCAATTTTTGGGTTCTTTTGGTGAGAAATGTAATTTCTCCTATTAAAGATTTTTGGACAAATAATGATATAATTTGTTTTGAATAATACCTTGTTGGTTGTTTTGTGGGCTTGATTGGCTATTGGGCCCAATAACAAGGAAATTCAATTAGTAAATAAATAATTGAGAATTGGAGAAAAGAAAGATGAAGAAACCTCTAAAAGGTAAAAGAATATAATCCAAAGTTGGATTTCGTGCCTCTTGGGTTCCTTGGGTTCCAAGGAGTCCAAAGTTGCAAAGATAATGCAATAAGAAAAGAAAAGATCAATTAAGTATTTCTTTATTAAGAAAGAAATTGAAAACAATGATAAAATGTGGAAGATAAGTGGAAAGAGGTATAATTGAGTTATCCTTGGTGGATTTTCGTATCCAAAGGATTCCTAATGATAAAAGGAATGCCAATGAGGAAAATAAAAAGAGAGATAAGGAGAAATCCTTGAAAAGAAATATCTTAATAAAGGAATAAGAAAGAAAGGGAGAAAGGATAAAAGAAAAGGTAAAGGAATATTCCCTGAGATAGGATTTCGTGCCTTTAGGGTTCCTTGAGGTCCAAGGAATCCAAGATGATAAGATAATGGCAAAAGAAAGAGCAAAAATCAATTAAATAAGTCTTATTAAAGAATAACTTGCTTTTGAAGAAAAAGCCCTTTTCCTTTGGAATTTGGGACTCATTTTTGGCATGCGTGTAGATAAAGGCAAAAGGAAATTTCCCTTAAAATTTGGTTGGAAAATACTACACGGTTTCCAAGTTATACAATTTACAAAATATCCTAAAGTTTGGTTATTAATTGCCAAAGAAATCAATGTCACGATTTAGCTGGATAATTCAGGATTTCGGGCTTTATGTGGACCGTTGGATCGCGATCCAACGATCCGGGATGACTCCCACAGACGCGAGGAGTCCTGCGCCAGACAGATTGGTGATGATCCAAACTTGGATCATTGTGAGAAAAGGAAATGGAGTTAAGATGAGGGATTATCACCGTTGGACTCAGGAGAGAAGTCCGATGATAACCATCCCTACTTTGTAGGGGTTTGGTCGTTGATCGGGAGAATTCCCAATTCAAGCGATCCATGTCCCTGACCCTATAAATAGGGGAGGATGAGAGGGTGTACCAGCGTGCTTTCTTGCTACCCAAAGCTCTGCGGCAGACCTCGAGGAGCGTTTTCGTGCCCTCAATTCCGTCTTCTAACCTGACCTTCACCCTCATCTTCTGAGAGGACCTCGCCGGAGTCCGGCGAATAGGGAGTGATCGTGGCAAGGTTGTCGCGAGCAATTGATGTCGTCGTCGAGTTCGCGAGATCGAGGCGGAGCTGCTGGTGGTCTCGGTTCGTGCGCAGGTGCAACAGGGAGCAGAGTCAACCATCGGGTTGACCACCTGCTCGCGCGTGGAGCAGCGCAAGGTTGAAGACAACCCCGACGCGCAATTACGTCCTTGCCCTTGTACGGGCAGTGAAGAGGTAAGGGCAAAGTTGCCTTTTGATCCTTTTTAATCTCGAGTTAGGGCGCGCGGCTGAGGGCCGTTGGATCCCGCATGGTCCAGCGGACCACGGATCGAACGACCAAGGAATTTTGATGAAATCATAAAATATTAGAAAATCCAGGAAAATGACTTTTCTTTGCAAAATTCATAGAATCTGCTAGGAAGCCCTAATGAGAAAAGTTTATACATGAAAGTTGCTTAGAAAAACACGAGGAACACATTAAAATTAGTTTGAGAACCTGGTTTCGTACCTATTTGCAAAAGTACATTAATTTGATTAAAAGTGTGGTTAAAAACCCTAATTGAGGGTAAAGGATGAATCTTTGAGGTTTAAGGGGTTATTTTGGGAAGTATTAACCTATTGAATATCAGAGTAAAGTTGCAATCCATTATACATGAAAAGTTGATTAATTTAGGGTTCCATGTGCATAAATGAGCATTAATGGGCCTCGAAACCCTAATGTCAGTAATTATGATTCATAATGGCTTTAATTGTTTAAATTCATGTATTAAGCTGAAATATGATGGTTCTAAGCTAATTCGAGTATGAAAGTTTCTAATTGTGGATGAATACCCTTAATATGGAAATTAGGGCTTTCTAGTGAATAAAAGGTGGAATTAACGATAAATAGAATTCATATGTGAATTAGATCGTAATGAGCTATGAGTTGTTAATCCAGAAGGAACCAAAGATGATAATTTGGCCTAATGATCTTGTCATGAATTAAAAGGACAAAAATGATAGTTTCAATGTAAAAGAGGTTTAATGGACTTTTAATTGTGCCTTTAATCTGAAATGAAGGTTATATGTTGTTAAAAGGTAACCTTAATATCTTTTGTGAAGAATAGATGAGATAATTAGGGTTTGTGAATAATTGTATAAAATTAGGGTTTAAAATAGTATAAATGAAGAGAAACCCTAATTGCAATGGAAACCCTAAAAGTGGACTAGAAACCCTAGGAAGCGAGCTAGGCTTAATAGATCTTGATGGCATGATCAATAATAGGAAATTGTATGCATATTTCAGGATCTCTTTGTGTGCTTGCTTTCCTATTGGATTTCTTGCATTGATTGGGTTAACTCTGTCTCAAATCAGCCTGACAAGTATGTGGTTAATTATGATTAATCGCATTAGTTTCCCGAAGGTTTTCCGAATGATTAATCGCATTGAAGGCAACCTATCAGTTGGATGTTCATTCTTGCAAATTATAAAGTCACTATGATTATCACACTTGTAATATAAATGTGTATTCTCGCACCTACATGCCACTCTGATGGATGATGCAAAAAGGTCAAGCCCAGGAGGGAAGACCAATGGGCACCATGAGAGGTGACCCCAGACACCAAGCTCGGGAATGAGAAGGTGGTCTATGTTGCATGACTAATGGGCACCATGAGAGGTGACCCCAGGCACCAAGCTCGGGATTGAGAAGGTGGCCTTAAGTCAAACCCTAGAGAGGGTAATCCAGGGTTAGGGCAAAAGCGGTGGAGATTGACACATTGAAAACGTAAATTGACTTGTTAATTGCCTTGGTTGTGATAATTAGTTTGTTAATATTTGTGAAATTTTGGTTGTCCCCACATACCGGCATATTTCGATATGCTGACCGACGTTTTGTTTGTCGGCGTTTTAGGTGCAAGATTGAAAAGGATAAACAGTAAAGTGGCATATGTGGAATTAAATAAGAATTAAAGTACAAAGGAGGATTAGTTAGATAGACTCCAGATGTGGATAGCGGTAGATATCCAAGTTTTGAAAAAGGTATGCAAAGTTTTATTTTATACCCGCTTTCAGTTTAGTTAGTAGAATTTGATAATTGATATTGATTATTTGTCGAACATTTGATCTTGTTAATTGGGATAATGGCTCTGACCTCTTGGTCTCCCTTAATTGGGGGTTACCGGGAGGCGGGGTTGTTACAAGATTCTATCTAGTGATCCGCTACCTACCCTCAGAGATATCCTAAAAAGAGTCCAACGACTACCATCCATGACTCCTACTCCTGCTATTGAGCATCCGGCTCTCATTGCTCGCCCTGCTGATTCTGGTCGTGGCCGCGTTTGCGGCCGTGACCGTGGTGGTCGACCTCCTCCCTCGGGTGGTTGGGGCTCATCTACTCCTAGACGTGGTACACCTCCCGGCCATCGCTACTGCAACTGGTGTGGCCGGGACAATCAGACTGAAGATCGTTGTTGGATTAAGCATGGCAAGCTCACTTGGGCTAACCATGCTTCTACAGAGTCTACTGCTGACACTACCTCTGACACACCTACTACTCCTGCAAACGCAGACTGGCTTCGTTCTGAATTTGAGAAGATGTTCCAGGAGCGTATCACACAGTTGCCATCCTCCTCTACAGCGGGACCATTTGCTATGCTTGCATCTCCAACTATTGGTAACAAAAAATGGTGTATTGATTCGGGTGCATCCACTCATATGGCCAGTGACATTCGCCTATTTTCTGCTCTCAATAAAACTGCTACTATCTCGTCTGTTATTGTTGCAAATGGTTCCAAAACTACAGTTCATGGCACTGGCACAATTCCTCTTTCACCAAAGCTACAACTAAATTCTGTTTTATATATCCCACAGTTTCCTATTAATATTTTGTCTGTAAGTAAGATGATAAAACAACTCAAGTGCTCTATTAAATTTGATCCTCCTGGCTGTGTTTTGAAGGATCTCCGCACGAAGACGAGGATTGGTTCGAGCCATGAAGGACCAGACGGGTTGTACTATCTGGATGGACCTCCTGTTGCATCTGCTCTGCTATCTACTTCAGTGACTGGACTACAGTGCCATTTTAGATTGGGTCGCCCATCAGCTGCCAAATTAAAACATGTATTTCCTGCTTTATCTGAGAACAGTTTCACTTGTGAAACTTGTGTATTGGGCAAACAAACTCGTTCGGTTTATCCTGCTAAGAAGGTTATTGTTTCTAAAGAAATTTTGACATTATTCATGCTGATATTTGGGGTCCGTGTTCCGTATCGAGTCACTCGGGTGTGAAATATTTTATGACTTTCATTGATGACTACTCTCGCACCACATGGTTGTTTTTGCTTAAGGGTCGGGATACTGTGATGGAGACTATTCGCACATTCTTTGCTGAAATTCACACCCAGTTTAACAGACCCATTAAAGTTTTTCGTACTGATAATGCTCGAGTTCATGCAAAAATATGTTACCACCTTCTGTGCAGCTCGTGGGACCATCCATCAGACCACTTGCCCTTACACTCCTCAACAAAATGGCGTGGCTGAAAGGAAAAACTGTCACTTACTCGAGGTTGCTCGCACTCTTCTCATACATTACAAAGTAGCCCATCATTTCTGGCCTGAAGCTGTCTCTACGGCCTGCTATCTTATAAATCGCATGCCTTCCTCTGTTTTACAAAATCAGGTTCCTTATACCATTTTATTTCCTGATAAACCCTTATTCTCTCTTCCTCCTCGCATTTTTGGGAGTACTTGCTTTGTGAAAAATCTTCGCCCTAGACTCACAAAACTTGATGCTCGCTCAATCAAGTGTGTTTTTCTGGGGTATTCCCGTACACAAAAAGGCTACCGCTGCTTTGATCCTATACAAAAACAGTGGTTTGTTAGTGCAGATGTGACCTTCTTTGAGCATGTCTTACTACTCTACTGATGGAGCAAAACTTTCTGTTGATATTATGGCCAACACACCTTTACCGGCTATTGTTGATGATTTATCTTCTCCTGATATGCCTACGGAACGCTCATTGAAAGTCTAACAGCACAGGACAAAGAGAAATACTACTTCTGAGGCCCCGGTCGAACCAACTCCTTCGTCTGCGGTTGATCCACCACCCACTGAGGTATTTTCTAACCTGGACCTTCCTATCAGTTTACGGAAAGGTGTTCGTTCATGTACTCAACATCCTATCAGTAATTTATGTTCTTCTGACAACCTCTGTGGTAGTTTTGCATGCTTCACTTCTGTTTTGTCTGCTGTGACTATACCTAAATCCGCGGAAGAAGCCCTTCGCATTCCTTCCTGGAAACATGCTATGGAGCAAGAAATGCATGCGCTCTGCGATCGTCAGACATGGGATCTAGTCGATCGTCCCTCTTCTTGCCATACTGTGGACTGTCGTTGGATATTTACTATTAAATATCAACCGGATGGCACTATTGAACGCCTGAAAGTCAGATTAGTTGCAAAAGGTCACACAGACATATGGTGTTGACTACTTTGAGACTTTTTCTCCAGTTGCACGCTTAAATTCTGTTCGCATTCTGATATCTATTGTTGTCAATAAAGACTGGCCTCTGTTTCAACTCGATGTCAAAAACATCTTTCTATATGGAGATTTCCAGGAGGAAGTCTACATGGAGCAACCCCCGGGATTTGTTGCTCAGGGGGGGGTCTGCCTTCAAAATATGTAAACTCAGAAAGGCCATCTATGGTCTTAAACAGAGCCCGCAGGCGTGGTTTGATAAACTCAGTCAGATCTTAATTACTTTTGGCTTTCGGCGATCACAATCTGATCATTCTATTTTTATTCGTAAGTCAGCAGCAAGACTTGTTATTCTTATTGTGTATGTGGATGATATTGTCTTATCTGGCAGTGATAATGCGGGTATCCAGGCAACCAAAAAATATTTAGCACAACACTTCATCACAAGGACCTTGGCAAACTGCGATATTTTTTAGGCATTGAGGTTGCCAGATCATCTGCAGGGATCTGTCTTTCATAAAGAAAATATGTTCTTGATCTGTTGTAGGAAACAGGCATGCTGGGCTGCAAACCAGCCAACACTCCTCTTGATCCTAATATGGATTGGGACGATGACAACTCTCCTCCTTATGATGATCATCACCAGTTCCGGAGACTGGTAGGCAAGCTTATCTACCTTACGATCACTAAGGCTGACCTAGCAGCTAATGTTTTAGAAAGCGGGAAGCGGGAGGCGTGCGGAGAGCACCTTGTGGCCGCTTGAGCGTCAGGCGGCCGCTCAGGCGGGCGCTTTTTGAAAAAGCGGATACTGAAATTCTTCTATAATTTGATAAAAAGATATACATGTTTGTATATAAGTAATATATATATATATATATATATATATATATAAAAAGGAAGTTTTAGACTTATCTATACAGCCTACACAACAAAATAATACACCCAGATAGTTTTTAACACAGTTGTAATATGGTATTTGGGTATTACTAATACCCAAATTGTTTACTTTTACTGTAGTGAATATATATACTAAAATGCAGCAAGCAGTAGAAGATATATAATGTATTAATGTAGCATATGCTGTAAACAAATAGAATATATATAATGTTTTTCATTAATATCCAGTAAACAATAGAATATATATTACACGATAGAATGTATTAGTACATTATAGTTATATAAGGTAGAAAGGTAAAGAAATACAATTAGCAGTAGATAAGTAGATATTTATGTATGTATTATTGTATTATAAAATGTATTATACAGTAATGTTTCATATTAAACAATGTACAGCAGCAACGTATTACACAGTAATGTTTCATATTAAACAATGTACAGCAGCAATGTATTACATTATTACAGACTTCTAGTATTACACATTATATTACATGGTAATACAGTCAGTCATGCACATAGATAGATACTAGGAAAGTCAATATATAGTAGCAGCAACAACATTTGATTAGAAAAAAATGAAAAAAGAAACCAATTGTACAAAAATCCAGCGCCTAAAATTTAGGCGGCCAAAAGCGGGCGCCCAAAACAAGGAATCAGGCGGGCAAATAGACGGGCCAGGCGGGTTTAGGCGGCCGCTTAATGGGCTGCCGCCTGAGTGGCCGCTCAAGCCTGTAACCAGGCGGTTGAGCCTCCTGACCGCTCAAGCGGCCGCTTAGGCGGGCGCCTGGGGCGCTTTTCAAAACACTGCTAGCAGCTGTTGTAGGATTCATAAGCCGGTATCTTGATAAACCCCGGCAGTGCCATTGGGATGCTATTTGTCACATCTTACGATATCTCAAAAGCTCGCTAGGGAAAGGTCTTTTGTATAAAAAACATGGCCATTGCAATTTATCTGGATTCTCAGATTCTGACTATGCAGGAAGTCGATCCGATCGGAAATCCACTTCTGGATGTTGTATTTTTATGGGAGGAAATCTAGTCACCTGGCGAAGTAAAAAGCAGACTATGGTTGCTAGATCCAGTGCTGAGGCAGAATACAGAGCCATGGCTCATACTGCTTGTGAGCTTTTGTGGATCTGTGGCCTTCTACATGAGTTTGATATTGCTTATTCCAGCCCTATTCCTATGTTCTGTGACAACAAAGCCTCTATTTTTATTGGGAGCAACCCCACTTTCCATGAATGCACAAAGCATATTGAGGTTGATTGCCATTTTATTCGGGAGAAAGTTCTATCTGGACACGTCTGCACTCCATATATCAGCACTGACAAGCAGCTTGCGGACATCTTCACCAAAATTTTGCCTAAAGCTCGGTTTCAGACTTTGATTGACGAGCTGGGCTTGTTTGACATCTACGCTCCAGCTTGCGGGGGAGTATAGATATACTGTGTTGTTTACTTATGCTGCTTTGTTATTCCTGTAATATTAGTCCAATATTGCTCACTTGTACTTATGTCTCTACTCTCAGTTGCTATATTAGATACTACCTTGTAACTTGTTTTACTCACTGAATAAACAATTCCATTACTATCTAGAATCTGCAAGAGGAAGTCTATATGGAGCAACCTCCTAGGTTTGTTGCTCAGGGGGAGTCACATAAAGTCTGCAGGCTGAAGAAATCTATCTATGGGCTCAAACAGAGTCCTCGTGCTTGGTTTGATAAGTTGAGCAAAATTTTGACTGCCTTTGGTTTTCTAAGATCGCAGGTTGATCATTATGTCTTTACAAAAAAGACTTCCTCTGGCATTGTGATACTTATTGTATATGTTGATGATATCATCATATCTGGCAGTGACTCTATTGCTATTCAGGCCACTAAAGCTCATCTCTGCAAGAACTTTGCTACTAAAGATCTGGGAAAACTACGATATTTTCTGGGCATAGAGGTATCTAGAACTTCTAATGCTCTTATTTTATCTCAAAGGAAATATGTACTGGATCTTTTACAGGAAACTGGAATGCTTGGGGCAAGGCCAGCTGATACTCCTCTAGATCCCAATGTTAATTGGGATGATGATTCTTCTCCGTTGTTTGTTGATAACAAAAAATACAGGAGATTGATTGGCAAGATGATCTATCTGACGGTGACTAGAGCTGACATATCTACTGCTGTGGGACTTCTTAGCCGGTACTTGGATAAACCCAGACAGTGTCACTGGGATGCTCTATGCAATATTTCGCGATATCTGAAGAAGTCACCTGGCAAGGGCCTCCATTACAGGAAAAATGGGCACTGTTCTCGAGAAGGCTATTCTGAATGCAGGAAGCAAGATTGACAGGAAATCCACTTCTGGCTACTGCACATATGTAGGAGGTAATCTGGTCACCTGGAGAAGCAAGAAACAAAATGTTGTTGCTAGATCTAGTGTTGAAGCCGAATACAGGGCCATGGCCCATACTGCCTGTGAACTTCTGTGGGTGCAATCTCTTCTGAAAGACTTTGGCGTTGAGTCTTCTTCTACTATCCCGATGCACTATGATAATAAAGCTGCTATTTTTATTGCCAACAATCATGTATATCATGAGCGCACAAAATATTGAGGTCGATTGTCACTTCATCAGGGAAACTATTCTATCTGGCAAAATTTGCACTCCTTTCACCCGCTCTAAAGATCAGGTTGCTGACATTTTTACCAAGCTACTGGCAAGGAAGCACTTCTGTTCTCTGGTGGACAAGTTGGGCATGATTGACATCTATGCTCCAACTTGAGGGGGAGTGTTAATATATATGTCTTTATTTACTGTTCTGCTATTTTACATTTATATATGGACCTCATTGTAAATGTTCAACTAATATAAATATAAGGGTACACACAATGTGTAACCCTAAGCTCTCCATTTCCCTGGTTTTTCTCATGTATAATTTTTGCGATCTTTATAACATGACCTATAAATGTCCAAATGTGCTCAAATTTTGTATATGAGCTATTAACAAGATGTTTAAGAAGATGAATGGATTAGATTTTTGAAAGAAAAAAAAATGTTGCGTCATGAAAAACTACTCGAGTGTATTCTGCTCCGAACACACTCGAGTGTATTCTAGCTTGACTCTCTCTCTCTCTCTCTCTCTCTCTCTCTCTCTCTCTATATATATATATATATATATATATATATATATATATATATATGTATATGTATATGTATGTATATATGTATGTATATGTATGTATGTATGTATGTATGTATATGTATGTATGTATGTATGTATGTATGTATGTATGTATGTATGTATGTATGTATGTATGTATGTATATATATATATATATATATATATATATATATATAGGGTGGCGATCTAGTGAGAAACATCCTACGGTGAGAGCATGAGAGGCATTTGAATAACTATAAATTCGGAACTGTTTTTTAAAATCCAACCGTATAGATTAAAAAAGCATCATTTCATTTACCTTCTCACAAAAAGTCATTACAATCAGACATTATTTACATGTCCATATGTACAATATACACTTTTTACATCCAACGGTCAGCTTGAAATTCAATACAGAACGTCAAAAATTATTATGTTATTGTGAATGATTTACAAATCGGATGGTGATAAAATTTTGTAAGAAGGTAAATATTACGGTATACTTGTAATGTATACGGTTGGATTATGAAAAAATGATCTATGTGGACAGTTATTCAAATGCCTTTCATGCTCTCACCAAGATATATATATATATACGTGTGTGTGTTTGTGTCTAAAATCCTAGGACATTCTAGCAGCTTTATTTTGAGGCCAAATTAGTAGGATTGCTGTCATTTACCTTTTCATATATATGTTTTTTTCTCCCCTCACCCCCAACCACCTTTGTTGTTGATGATATTGTTGTTGTCACTGATGGGTCTTAAAGACCGACCAAGCTCCTAAGGTTTAGATGAGATAATTGCAATCACAAGCCTTGAGTTGCCGCTTGCACCTTTTAACACTGTTAGTGATACATTTCCTTATTTGGTATTGGTGAAGCCATGGGGACAAAAAAAAGAGTCAACACCTCATCCCCTATTCTCATTCCATGGTTGATAACATCAAGTGAGTGGGATAAAACAGATGCTAGATGCGAAGTGAAGATGGAGCATTCATATCTCGTAGTGATCAATAACAAATCAAAAGTGAAGTAGTAAAGGGTTGTTGTCTTAAATTTCAAAACAAATCAGCTAACATAAAAGGCCCAGAGCTTAAGGAACAGGAGAATATTTGGAGAATATTTAAGAACAAGGTTCATAGACAAAGACATGCTTGTAAGCAACTAAGATCAAAAAATTGTTACCACAGGTAGCACATAGTGTGGTGGAAAAAACCTAGGTTACTTACTGGCCCTATGTCATCATTCACATGAAAGAAAAGGAACGACTTGTTTTCTAGTTACAACAAATACCATAGCACTCAACTTATAAGATGAGGGTTACATACATGGTTCAAACAGATTTGGTAAAATTATATGGGCTAACCCATGTCCATAAATATAACATATAAGACTAGTTGATTGTAAACATACAAACGAAAGGAAAACCACCCATCAATTTGTATAGTTCATATGCCCAAGCAGCCCAACAGCTTACAATGATAGAACAATAGGAGTTCATTCAAACAATAGCATTCTAGATGAAATTCTTTGGTTACACAACGAGGGAATGGGTATCAAGTATTGAGCAAAGAAAAAGTCACACTCACTTGCTAGTTTAGAATGATTTAATACGATGTTGTGTTTAATTATACCACTCCTCTTCTTTACTCAAAACACCAGTTAAATATTAGGGTCACTTTGGTAGCTATGACCTAAATCCTAAGAATATGGTTACAATAAGAGCATCTTAGTCATTGTCAAAACAAGCCACAATTGGAAGTGGAAGTGGAACTAGAACGTGAGGTAGGACAAGCTACAGATACATTCCTTCTCTCGTGTCAGCATTCCCCGCGAGAGCCCAATTGGAATGATTTGTCATGTCTAGTCAATGTTGGCTGATTCTAGCGATCTTTGTTTAATAATAAGGACTTAGTTGTAAAGATCAAATTTTGATATGTTATTTAAGTTTACGTGAGTTAGTTATTAGTAGGCAATTTGGCACACTTGCCCTAGTCATTAGGGTATCATTCAGTCTCTTTCTAAGTATAAGCCATAGGGTATTTGTCTAGGCAAATTAGATTGTGATTTGCTTATTTCAAAAATAATTTCTCATCTGTTGGTTATATAGCCCAAAACCTAAAGCCTGGATGTTGGTCTGGGCCACCCATGGCTTTGAAACATGACCCGGCCAGTTAAACCAATTGAACCAGCTTGCTACAACTCTCACGGGTCAAGCGTAATTGGAACCCATTTTCAAACAAGAGCCAACAATGACCCAGTGACCCGAACGGTTGAACCACCAACTCGGTGGCTCAACCCTCCAGTCAAAGAATTGACTGGATTTTGGTGCTTTTGTTTTTCGTGCACTATATGGTCATGTGACTTGTTATCTTCCCTTCCCCTCAACAAACTCATAGTAAAAATAATGAAATATTCAGTTATCGAGTTATTTCGCACTTGTATTAAGTGTTGTAGAACCATTAATTCTTTGGTTTATAAATATATGATTATGCATGTTTTATACATGTCATGCTTTTGTACAGTCTAATATATAGATATAGAGATTGCTTAAAAAGTTATGTAACCGCCCGAAGCCCCTAGGTGCCTAAGTTTGGCCTGAAGCGCCTGGCTAGGCAGTTGCAAATAAGTGCACGCTTTTCGCTGCCTAGCCCCTCAATTGGATCGTCCGCCTAGCCTACTCGCCCGCTTAGGCCACTTTTAAAAAAGTGATGTACAATTGTAAGTCTAGTTGTGTATAATATCACATTAGTAGGGCTTAGGGATGGCAATGGTGTGGATATGGTGTGGTTTATACCAAAACCATAACCACACCATGAAGAAAAACCAAACACCATATTTGCACCATATCCACTACGGTTTTTAATATGAGAAACCATATCTGCACCGCCAAAAAAACACAGATTACTGCACCGCACTGCAACACCACACCACAACACAACACAACACACCACATCCTATCATGAACATATTTTCTATTATTCATAGTAGCAATATACATAAAATTTATGAAGTTATACACAATAAATAGAAATAACAACATAGAGAATCTAAAACAACAATGTTTTGTTCATATTAAATAACAAAAAAACTAATGTTTGGTTCGTGTGAACAAACATTCTAACTTTTAAAGACAAATATAATATTTCCTAACTACACATTCTTTCTCATTGAGAGTCCAATCACCATCCTCTTCTAGTATAGATCATTAAGTCTCCTCCTACTAATCTACATTCTTTCTTTTTTCAAACAACATTATTCTATTTAAAACAGCTCCTCAAGTCTTTTCCTATTAAGTTGTCCGCCTCATTTTCAAGTATGTAAGCTATGCTTCTTTGTTCTTTATATTTGTTTTAAGGAGAAGTAAGATAATATTTAAAACTAAATATAGTGATATATTTTCTAGGAGAGAGAGGGCAAGATAAAATGATTGGTATATGTATGTTGATTATGAAGAAAGGTGATTAATTATAGTGGATGTAGTTATCTCTTCTTGACTCTCACTCTCTTTGTTCTATCTTCCTTAATTCTTTTTACCTTTATTTATTTTGCTCAACTTAATTTTATCTCCGCTAATAACTACATCTCTTAGTTAATGAATAATAGTTCAGTTATAGTAAGAACCCAATTCTCTCATTAGTGATATATCTCCCCTTTTGTAATGTTTTCATGTTTCTATTCTTGAGCTGCATTAAATAAGTCAAAAAAGTAAGTATAATGCATTAGATGATTTCGGACCCCAACTATCTCTCCCACCATTATACAAATTACTAAATATGTTTGTAAAAATACACAAATAAATATTCAATACAAAACATTAAAATATGTTTGATTACATTTTCACATGCAAAGGACACGTATAAGTTTACCAGTTGTATAAAGATGACAACCATGTGTGCAGTAATTGCAAAAACTGACAGTTCCCATGTGTGCAGTAATTGCAAAAACTGACAGTTCCTACTTCTCTATACATCGAATGCAATTACAAATAGAGATATAGCCATCTATGTGAGAACTGTTACATTATATATATTTCCTGTTTTACATAGCATGTTTTGTTTTGTTATTTTTCCTTTATATATGGACCTCTCTGTAATTGTCTCAGTAATATATATGAGGGTGCACACGTTATGCAACCCTACGCTTTCTGCAATTCCTGACTCTGTTACATGGTATCAGAGCAGGCTCTAACCTAGCCGTCCTTGCTTCCCTCCCTCCCTTCTCTCTCCTCCGCCCCCCCCCCCCCCGCCCCCCCGCCGCTCGCCGCCCGACAGCAGCCAGCCGCCGCCGCTGGCTTAGCCAGGGCCGCCGCAGCTCCGGCCGGCCGTCTCCAGCGGGCCGCAGGTCTCTCCGTGGGCTCCGTGGTTCCGTCTTGCCTCCTGGCGTGGTGCACCGCTAGTGCTTGAGCAACCGTAGTTGTTGTTCGCACAGCAGGTGCGTTGCTGGGTGGTCGTTTTCTACGGGACCACTGACCCACTGGTAGATCTGGACTAGATCAGTCTTCAGGGGGAGATCGACGCATTGTTCGTCTAAGGGGTTACCGTCGGTTCGTGCTTGTTTGTGCCTGCCTGCCCGTGTAGGCTTCGGCCTCCGGGTTCTCTGCTACGCTTTGGCGTAGTGCGTATGTGAGAGGTCCACGGTGACTTGTTTCTGCCTGCTTCTGCCGGCCTGACGGCGTAGTCCGTCTTCTGTCTGTGCCTACCTGTGCCTGTGCCTGTCTTCCTGCATATACTCATGGCGTCTTTTGGGGATGACATGTGGAGAGAGTCGCGCCGTCAAGTCAGTACTGTTAAGCTTGACGGGCGCAACTACCAGCTGTGGGTATGTTCCTTTGTGATCTTTGCCAAATCACAAGGGAAGTACTCTCACTTGATTCAGACGGGTCCGCCTCAGCCTGCAGAGGAGGCGGATGCAAAGGACATCAAGGCCTTTGATGACTGGGTTCGTGATGACTCGACCGTCATGACGTGGATTCTCAACAGCTCCGTTGAGAAGATTAGCGTCACTCTTCTTCAGCTGCCTACGGCGAAGCAGATGTGGGATCAGCTCGCCAGCACCTACTCGCATAGTGAAAATCCAAAGAAAGTCTTTGATATCACAAAGCAACTGGGGCGCCTACAGTTTACTGGTTCTGACATTTCAGACTACTTCTCCACCTTCACTGGTCTGTGGGGTGAGTTGGAGATGTATCACCCGCTGTCCACCGATTTAGCTACTATGCAAAAACAGCGGGTGGAGCTTCAGCTGATTCAGTTTCTCAGTGGCTTACCTGAGTCCTATACTGGAGTGGTAGATCAGATCTTGGCGAGTGATCCACTCCCTACCTTGCAGACTGCCTACAAGCGTCTCCAGCGCCTTCCGTCATCGACACCGTCTCCGCCTCCTGAGACTGGAGACTCTACTGCTTTGGCCGCTTGGGGCGGGCGTGGTCGTGATCGTGGCCGTGGCCGTGGCCGTGGCCGCTCCAATGATGGTCGTCCTCCCCTGGGTGCAGGCCGGGGGCGTAGACCTGGTGCTGGACGTGGAGCTCCTCCTGCTGCCCCGCCTTCTACTGTTGCGCGTCCTCAGCAAGGACAGCGCCTGTGTACTTTCTGTGACCGATCTAACCATATTGAGGAAAAATGCTGGGAAAAGTATGGTAAGCCGGCGTGGGCCAATGTTGCGGCTGATTCTACTGCGTCTGAGGGTGCTACTCAGACACCTGCACCAGAGCATGCGGGGGCTACCGCCGACTACATCCGTGCTGAGGTGGAGCGTCTTCTCCTTGAGCGTGTTGGATCTTCTTCTGCTGCATCTACGAGTGGAGCACATGCTGCCTTTTCTGGTTATGACACTGCCTTCCTGAGCTCCTCCTCACCTTCTACCTCTGGTAATACCAAATGGGTGATAGACTCGGGTGCATATGCACATATTTCTGGAAATAGATCTTTATTTAAACATAAATCTGCACCTGCCCGACATTCTTCTGTTATGCTTGATGATGGCTCTAAGTCGTCAGTCCGTGGAGTCGGTGATATTATTTCTCACTTTGGCCTAAAATCTGCCTTATATGTGCCCAGATTTCCTCTTAACCTATTATCTGTCAGCAAAATTTTACGGAGTTTAAATTGTAGCCTGACATTTGTTCCTGGTTCATGCGTTTTTCAGGACCTTCACACGAGGATGAAGATTGGTGGGGGGTATGAAGGTGCTGATGGGTTGTTTTACTTGAACCAGTTACCTAGATCAGAGAAAGTTGTTGTGGTATCTGCATTATCTGCTTCTGTTTCTGCTCTCCAGTGGCACTACAGGTTGGGCCATCCCTCTTCAGAGAAGCTGCGTAGTTTAGTTCCTGATATTGGCAGTTGTCATTTTCAGTGTGATTGGTGTCAACTAGGGAAACAAACTCGCACTGTGTATCCTAGACGTAGTACTGTGAGCAGTAAAAACATTTTTGATTTAGTTCACTCTGATGTATGAGGTCCATGCAATGTACGAAGCTTGTCTGGTTACAAGTACGTCATTCTGTTTATTGATGATTTTTCGAGGACTACTTGGCTGTTTCTGTTAAAAAGTAGGTCCGAAGTGCTGTCTACTATTAAATATTTTTTTGCTGAAATAAAGACGCAGTTTGGCTTGCCTATTAAAACTTTTCGCACTGATAATGCTTTAGAATTTGTTAAGCAAGATGTGGCTGTTTTTTGTAAATTTGTGGGTACTCTTCACCAAACTTCGTGTGCTTATACCCCACAGCAAAATGGTGTTGTTGAGCGAAAGAATAGGCACTTATTAGAAGTTACCAGGATAATAATGATGCATTCTCATGTGCCCCGCTCTTATTGGCCTGAAGCTATCTTGACTGCATGTTTTCTGATTAATAGGATGCCATCGTCTGTTATTGGGAATAAAATTCCCTTCCAGGTTTTGCACCCTGACATCTCCCTGTTTCCTGTGCCTCCTAGAATTTTTGGGTGTACCTGTTTTGTTCGGTTGCTTGGACCTACTTCTGATAAGCTATCTCCTCGAGCTGCTAAATGCATTTTTTTGGGCTATTCTCGCATTCAAAAGGGTTACAGATGTTATAATCCCAGCACTCGGAAGTGGTTTACCAGTAGTGACGTTGTCTTCTTTGAGGATACACCGTATTATTCTTCAGCAGGAGATAGTTTGCAGACAGATATTCTGGCTCCTCCTTTACCTGTTATTTCTGACTGTATGCCTGACCGCACTGATACTGAGATTACTGCAAAGCAAGACCCTCCTCTTATTGTTTATCATCACAGGAATAAAGCACCTTCCACACATGTACCCCCCCAAGACAACCAATCTTCTCCTCCAGAAGGTTCTGCTGCTCCTGAGGTAAACTCTGATCTTGACATACCTATTGCTTTCCGTAAGGGTACTCGTTCTTGCACTTCTCATAGCATTGCTCAGTGTGTGTCTACTGCTCATCTAAATACTCATTCCAGCAATTTTGTATCTGCCTTATCTGTTGTGGTTGTACCTAAGAATGTTCTGGAAGCTTTGCAAAATACAGCTTGGACATCTGCTATGAAGGATGAGATGCTTGCTCTTACTGATAGAGACACTTGGGAGCTGGTGGATCCACCTCCTCAGTGTAAGCCTGTAGGCTGCAGGTGGGTTTATGCAGTCAAATATCAACCTGATGGTACGGTTGAGAGGTTGAAGGCAAGGCTTGTTGCGAAGGGATATACTCAGACTTATGGCATTGATTATTTTGAGACTTTTTCTCTTGTTGCTCGCCTTAACTCTGTCAGGATTCTTTTATCTGTTGCCTTGAATCTAAATTGGCCTCTCATGCAGCTTGATGTGAAAAATGCTTTTCTGTATGGTGACTTACAGGAGGAGGTGTATATGGAGCAACCTCCTGGGTTTGTTGTTCAGGGGGAGTCTCACAAAGTATGCAGGCTTAAGAAGTCTATCTATGGGCTCAAGCAGAGTCCTTGTGCGTGGTTTGATAAGTTGAGCAGGATCATGATTGATTTTGGCTTTCTGAGGTCACAAGTTGACCATTCTGTATTCACAAAAAAGACTTCTGCTGGTATTATTGTTCTGATTGTATATGTTGATGACATTATTATTTCTGGCAGCGACACTCTTGGTATTCAGGCTACCAAAGATCATTTGGGCAAGCATTTTGCTACCAAAGATCTAGGCAGACTCTGGTACTTTCTTGGCATAGAAGTCTCTAGAAATTCTAATGCCTTGGTTCTTTCGCAGAGAAAGTATGTTCTTGATATCCTGCAGGAGACTGGTATGCTTGGTGCGAGACCTGCAGATACTCCTCTTGATCCCAATGTCAATTGGGATGATGATTCTTCTGCTATGTTTACTGATCATAAAAAATTCAGGAGGCTGATTGGTAAATTGATCTATTTAACTGTTACTCGTCCTGATATTGCTACTGCAGTGGGTCTTCTTAACATATACCTCGACAAACCCAGACAATGCCACTGGGATGCTGCATGCCAAGTCTTGAGATACTTAAAAAAATCTCCTGGCAAGGGACTTCATTATAAAAAGAATGGGCATTGTGTTCTTGAAGGATATTTTGATTCTGATTATGCAGGCAGCAAAGTTGATAGAAAATCTACTTCTGGCTACTGTACCTTTGTAGGGGGCAATCTTGTCACTTGGAGGAGCAAGAAACAGAATGTAGTTGCCAGATCCAGTGATGAGGCTGAGTACAGGGCCATGGCCCATACTGCTTGTGAGTTGTTGTGGGTGCGTTCTCTTCTGAAAGAATTTGGGATTGAGTCTTCATCGGCCATTCCTATGCATTGTGATAACAGAGTTGCCATCTTCATTGCAAATAATCATGTCTATCATGAGCGCACCAAACATATTGAAGTTGACTGTCACTTTATCAGAGAATCTATTCTTGCTGGCAAGATATGCACTCCATTCACAAGATCTGAAGACCAAGTTGCTGATATCATCACCAAGCTCTTGGCTAAGAAACAGTTCTGCATGCTGTTGGACAAGTTGGGCATGATTGACATCTATGCTCCAACTTGAGGGGGAGTGTTACATTATATATATTTCCTGTTTTACATAGCATGTTTTGTTTTGTTATTTTTCCTTTATATATGGACCTCTCTGTAATTGTCTCAGTAATATATATATGAGGGTGCACACGTTGTGCAACCCTACGCTTTCTGCAATTCCTGACTCTGTCACAAGAACAAAAAAAAATAATGTGATCAGCAGGATATTCTAGATATGTTTATATATATTTAAATTGAATTATCTATGGTGCAGTTATATCCATGGTTTTTTATCTAGAATCATAACCCACAATACCACAACAGTTTTCAAATTTTAAAACCATATATGCACCATAACCATTTGATGCAGTTATGCGGTGTGGTTATCCGCGGATATGGTTTTTTCTCGGCACCATTGTCATCCCTAGTAGGGCTATCAAAACTGAACCGCACCAACTGGTTTAACCAGTTGAACCGGGAATCGACGCCTATACGTTCCGGTTTGGTCCCAGACCCAGAAATCACTTTAAACCTATCCGATTTGTACTCAAAAGGCTGGTTAGGCAGTAATTCAGCATTTTGTTGCAGCTGTTGCTGCTTCTTGCAGTTGCCGCAAGTACATGCTATCCTCCTCCCCCTTCCAATATTATTCCTCTTCCTTATTTTCCTCTTTACACCCCCCTCCTATAATTTCAATACCATGCTGTTGTTGCATTTATTGCTGACAATTGCTTATGTTGGTTGTTGTTGCTGCCTTCTTTTGCTATGTAGGTCCTCTTGCAATTATCATGGTCCCTCTCTTCTCAGTCATCTACTCCCCTAGTAATATTTCCATATAGTTACACTATTCTATCCAATTTTTCTCATTTTTTAGGTACTACTACCAAATCAGTGACTACACAAATGCCTAACTTTATTGTCTATACTCTATAGTTATTTTCCTAAAAGGTTTGCAATTTCCTTATGCCAATGCTATTGTAGTATCGCCCTATGCTAATGAGATCTTGGTTGATTAGATTACTTGATGGTTGGTTCAATAATTTGACATGAAATGTAGTGTTCGAACGAATTATTCTTGTTTTCATGCTACTTTGTGATATTTTCCTAGATATGCTTTTTTTTTTCTTGATTTTTCATATATATAAAGTTAAAAAAAAGGTTTATGACGTCATGCTGCCGTGGTTCAAACGGTCCAACCACTGGTTGAACCAGTGAACCTAGAACCTTAAGCCTCGCTGGCTCACTCACCGGTTCGGTTCCAACAACCTTGATATGGAGAATTAGTTCTTATGCTACATATTTTTATGTATAATACAAACAATAAACATTTTGTAAAGATACTTAATGTTAAAGGTAATTTTTTATAAGCATAGTAACAATTATCATATATAGTATGGCATCATATCTATCTGTAATAATATGTTGTTGTAGATTTATTAGTAAAGATATATATCAATGTACTACATACATTATGTACTTATTTGCAAAGAATGTAAACTATATGCAGTTTATAGTGCAACTAACTACATTGTTATTTATTTATCAGTCAACGTGTTCTGGCATTTTACACATCTATTGAAAGGTAAATTATATGAAAAATATATAAAATTTAGATCGTACGCTTTTTCAAAGCGCCTGCCTAGCACTTGAGCAGCCAAGATGTCATGTTTTTCCACCTCTTGCTTCCCGCTTTATACAATGTTGCATATAAATGTATACACACACATATATAAACACATATACACATACATATGATATTATTTTATATATAAACATGTATACACATATATATCGTATTATTGTGTATATATACAAGCATACATAGTGTATGTCATTATACGGAGACGTCTACACAATTGTGTATATCAATTATGTTTTATGTATATTAAGGCATAGTTCCATTATTGGGTCAACCACGTTGACTTGACAGTACCAAAGACTCAAGACCCAAAAGCTTGTCTCGGTCATCCTCCGGATGGGTTTGAAAAACCTTGGGGCCACCCTATCCCCCACTTTTCATTCTCAAAACCCTAGGTAAGGGAATCATATCCAATGGTCAAACATAAAAAACCCTTATGTTCTATATGCATCTACCCACCTCCGCTCCCTAGCTCCTCCAACTTTGATCTCCATCTCAACCAGTCATCCAGCTTCTCCCCTAACTTTTCCTCCCTCCACCATAAGAGTTTTCTTCTTCCTTGTTCTCCCGTTGTTTTCCTTTCTTTGTTAGTCCACTTGCGCTAGATTAACATACTATAGCATTGTTGAGTTTAAAGGAGACATTGCCTCCTCAACCCTTAAGTTCATCGCTAACAAGTCCTTCCATACATCCCATTATGACCATAATGGTCGCCAAAGTTCCATTTAGAGTGTGGCTAGGTCACCAAAAGGACATGGCGGGGGATTTTCTTACCATACTACATTAGAAGATCAATGCTTTGCCCCTTTCTAGCCCCCAGTGAAAGGGGCCCACTGCCCTGAGGTTGACTCTGGAGGGGAGACACAACCTTGCACCATCCATGGGTCCCACCTTCCCCAAGGGAGGTCATGAGGAGGTGTACAATTCTCCATCATGCGACGTCAGGAGGATGTCGTACTGTTGCAGTAGGTTGTTGGGCCCCAAGATTAAATTTCTTTGTGATTCTCTCCATCTCTCCCATCATCCAGATAATCTGCAATTGAAGACTTTTTCAGTTAGCATCAGCTTTCTTATGAGAGTTGCATGCTTTTGTTGAGGCTAAATTACAAGGAAAGACACTCAAGTTGTGAAAGCAACTTTACAACTTCCGTCATATACACCCGAGTTGACATTTAGGCAAACATGGACTCCTACATCTTGGTCAACAACGAGCAACTAGTGTGTCTCATGTTGTCTAACTCAGAGAAAGGTAAGGGCTATGTCGAGGAGTACATGAACAAGTTCTACAACTTAGCATACAAGTATGAGATTAGTTGGGATGATACAACGATGATAACCACCTATTGTCACGGCTTTTCTAATTTTATCACTACATCGTATGCTACCTCGTGCATCTATTACATTGATGACACTGTCTATGTAGTCACACAGATCAAGAACGAGCAAAAGCATCGGGCTTATGGAAAAGAGACTACCGCCTAGAAACACCATCCAACTTCTACTATGACAAACACTAACAAAGAACATGATGAGGTCGAGAAGTTTGGGGATGTGCTCTCCACCAACAAGACCAACAAAGATGATATTTGAGGATACAGCGCAGCAGTCAGTTTTGCGAACACCAAATTCCTCATTGAGACACCTGACTCTTCAGCTCTGAGGTTAAGAGCACAAGATGCATGTGCATGGTTATCATCGACAATGGCAGTGTCCATAATTGTTGAGACACCCGACTAGGCGACTAGGTGCACTTAGCGTTGTCTAGCTAGGTTGTCGCCTAACTAAAATAAGAATTGGGTGCCCAGTACATTTATGGTGTATGTCATTTTATTATTATGTTTAAACTATAAGTGTTTCTCATACATTTAAAGGCATCTGTTTCATTCGGAATGACTATTTAAGGTGTAGATTAAATATATACATAAGATACCTTATGCATGTAATATACGTTATATTATATATATGTGTTAACATATGTAGAAAACTCAATAGATCATGCAGCTAGGCGCCCAGCCAGGCAAAGCCATTGTGATACAAACCGAGTTGCAAACAAAACTAAATCATATCATTCAACTCTTTCGGACAATACCCCAGGCATAGACTTATATAGAAAACTCATAGGAAGCCCTATTCGTTTATTTTCACTAATGACGCTATTCAAATAAAAATAAAACTAATTGATTAAGAACTTACAAGTAAGTCCCTAATATTACATTCAGATCCTAAAACCGGAACAATTGCATAATAAGTCCTAAAACACAAAAACATATTGTCAATATATTTCATATTTATTCTATTTTGTAATTTCTATATCCTGTAAGACCTATATGTAAATTATCCAGTTTCTCTTATTAATAAAAAGGGAGAAGGCCTATGGCCTCTCTCAATGTTGCATTGCACGTTGCATTGTGGCACCACATTTCACATGGTACCAGAGTAAGGTTCCTAACCTAACCCTACCCAGTCGTCACAACCCAGCGTGAACAGTAACTCCTGTGGTGAACAGTACGTCGTGTGAACAGTAACTCCGGCGTGAACAGTGCGGCGGAGTGAACAGTAATTCCTGCGTGAACAGAGCGCGTCGCCAGCCTTCGTCGGTCCAAATGCGGGGAGAGCAGCCGTCTCCAGAGCCAGGCATCATAGCCGTCGTCCCCTTTTCTCTTCTATCTTCGATTCGTCGGGTCCTTCGGTTGATCCAACGGATTTCTAAATCCCAAACCGGAGGGTCCGTCGGTACGTAAGAAATTCCTAACCACATCTCCTCCATGTGTGATTAGGGAATTTCAGTTGGGGGTTGTGGATGCGTCAGATACATATTAGTATATAGACTTTCCTGTGTTTTTTACTTAGTCTATTTTCCTCTTTACTGTGTTATTCTTGTGTTTAGTTTTATCCCACATGGGTTATCTCTAAATCCTGTGGTCTTCTCTTGTCTTATAAAAGAGAACCTTGTACTCCTTTTTTTATCATCTCAATAATAGGATTATTAGCCACAACTTCTAGGTATTAGAGCCTCCCGATCCTCCCTAACCCTAATCCTTTCCCATCAACCCCAGCCGCCACCCCCTTTCCCTTCTCCCAAGCCGCCGCCCACCCTGCCCCCCCCTCCTGCTGCCGCCGACCAGCACCTCCCTTGGCGCCGCCACTACCACCAGCCCCTCCAGCCGCCGTCACCCCCTCCCCTACCTTTCTCCCTTGCCGCCCACCTCCTTCCCTCCCTTCTTCTCCACCGCAGCCCCCCCCCTTCTTCCTCCGTCTCCACCGCCGCCCCCCTGCTGCCCGCCGCCACCCCACACCCACCACTACCATCTCCCACAGCCACAACCACCCTCCCCATCCTCTCTTCTCTCTTGTTTCTCTTCCCTAGTTCTTCGCTCACCATCTAGTTTGGCTACAGGCTTCCGTTCGTCTCCGTATGCTCTTCCGAAAAGCTTACATACAGCCCATGTCTTTTCCAGTTCTGGCACGTTGAAGGCGTAAACCAGCTTTTCGCTTCTGCCTGCCTACGCCTCATGGTGGAGTGATCTTTTCTCCATGATGGCGTAGGTTTCTTACTTCTTTATCTGTCCCGTGAGGGTCTTCTGAGGTCCATGTGGATCTCCTACTTGCTACGACTACTAGTCCATGTGGTGGACTCCTGCTACTGACTACTGCTACTGCTGATCCTTGTTGTGCCTGTGCTACTGTTCTGCTCTGGTCTGATGGCGACTCCAGATCTCCCGCGCACTCTCTGTGTTACTACGGTGAAGTTGGACAGTTCCAACTATCACCTATGGGCTGCCTCCTTTGAGTTGTATGTCAAATCCCAAGGTCGCCACTCTCATCTGACTACAAAAGGCCCGTCTCTTCCTGCCCCTGATGCTGACGAGAAGACGAAACAAGCCTATGATCTCTGGTCCAAAGAGGACTATGGGGTCATGACATGGATGGTCCACAGCGCTGAAGCCAAGATCATCCAGTCCCTGCTCCGTCTTCAGACTGCCAAAGAAATGTGGGAGCAACTCTCCCATGTTTACTCACACCAACAGAATCCTAAGAAGGTCTTTGAGATCTTCAAGCAACTTGCCAAACAGGAGTATTCTGCTACTGACTCCGTCGAGGATTACTACAACTCCTAGTGTGCCCTCTGGGATGAGTTCCAGGTGTATCATCCTCTTTCTACTGACATCGATGAAGCTCATCGACAGCAGAATGAACTTATGTTAGTTCAGTTCCTCGCGGACCTACCTGCTTCCTTTGCTGGTGTTGTGGACCAAATTCTCTCCAGCGACCCTTTACCCACTCTCCGCGATGTGCTCAAAAGGGTCCAGCGCTTACCTTCTGTGTCCCAGTCCATGCCTGACTCTTCTGATGGGGCAGCCCTCGCTGTCCGCTTTGGTGATTCCTTTCGTGGTCGCGGTCGTGGCAGAGGTCGTGGCCGTGGAGGACGTTCTTCTGCTCCTGGTCGTGGCTCTGGAGCTGATCCTATGGAGTCCCGCTACTGCACTCACTGCAAGCGCACCAACCATACTGAAGATCGTTGTTGAATCAAATACGGCAAACTTGACTGGGCCAATAAAGTGACTTCTAACCAGACTGAACCTGCTCCACCAACAGTTGACTGGATACGCTCGGAATTTGAAAAACTGCTTCAAGCTCGCCTGACTTCCTCTACTGATGCTTCAAATGATGGTAGTGCCGCCCTTCTGACCAAGACTGGTAAACCTTCATGGGTGATTGACTCTGGTGCGACCTCTCATATTTCTGGCAATCCTACTTTATTCTCTAAATTGCACAAGACATCTTTTATACCGCCTGTTACTTTAGTTGATGGCTCTAAATCAGCGGCACCTGGAATTGGTGATATAAGTTCTACTGGTAGTCTACCACTGCAGTCCACTCTTTATGTCCCTAAGTTTCCCCTTAATTTACTATCTGTCAGTAAAGCTGTGAAGAGCCTTCGTTGCTCAATTACGTTTGATCCGGATGGTGTTCTGTTTCAGGATCTGCGCACGAGGATGACGATTGGTTCAGGCCATGAGGGACCGGATGGACTCTACTACTTGGACGATCCGAAGCCAGCTACTTATTTGACATCATTTGTGGCTGACATTCAGTGGCATTATAGATTGGGACATCCCTCTGCTGCAAAATTAAAAGCTTTATTACCTGATGTAGTTAGTTCTGTTTTTCATTGTGAGACATGCCAGCTTGGCAAGCAAACTCGTGCTACTTTTTAACCAAAATTTTGCATTAGTTCTAAAGCTATCTTCGATATTATTCATGTTGATGTTTGGGGTCCATGTGCTGTGACGAGTACTTCTGGTTTTAAATATTTTCTGAGCTTCATTGATGATTTCTCTAGAGCAACCTGGTTGTTTTTACTGAAAGATAGATCTACCATTCTTGAGAAAATTACTGACTTCTTTGCTGAAATCCGTACCCAGTTTGCTAAGCCCATTAAAATTTTGCGCACTGACAATGCTTTGGAGTTTATGCAAGCCTCTGTTAGTAGTTTTTGTCGTCACCAGGGCACCATCCACCAAACTTCTTGTGCCTATACCCCGCAACAAAACGGTGTCGCTGAACGCAAAAACCGTCATCTCCTTGAAGTTGCGGGTACCCTTCTTTTTCACTACCATGTTCCTCAGTCTTTTTGGCCCGAGGCGATATCTACTGCTTGCTACCTCATTAATCGTATGCCATCCTCTGTGCTCGGCAATAAGATTCCATATCAGGTCTTGTTTCCTGATGCACCTCCTTTCTCTCTGCCTCCTCGTATCTTTGGGAGCACGTGCATTGTTAAAAATCTCCGGCCTGGCCTTACCAAATTGGATCCTAGAGCAATTAAGTGTGTTTTCTTGGGATACTCTCGCACTCAAAAAGGGTATCGATGCTACGATCCTGTTTCTAAAAAGTGGTTTGTCTCTGCGGATGTAGCATTCTTTGAGCACATGCCTTTCTATTCTCCGGCTGGTTCTGCACTCACATCGGATTTACTGGTTGATACGCCTTTACCTGTTGTGGATGATCTGACTGATAATTTTGATGCTGCCTCCCCCCAACCTGAAATGCCACCTCTGAAAGTGTATCACAGACGACAGAAGCCGACAGCTCCCTCTATGGCCTCTCCATCGTCTTCATTCTCTGTGCCAGATCAAACCCCTCCGCAGGTATTTTCTGACCTTGATCTCCCTATTAGCCTGAGAAAAGGGACACGGACTTGTACTAAGCATCCCATTGGGAATTTTTGTTCTACTGATAATTTGGGTGCTAATTTTGCTAAGTTTACTACGGCCCTTTTTGCTATATCTGTTCCTAAAACTGCTGCTCATGCCATTAAAAATCTTGCATGGCGTCAGGCTATGGAAACTGAAATGCAGGCGCTCACTGAACGCAATACATGGCAACTTGTTGATCCACCTGCTGATTGCTCTCCTGTTGGTTGTCGTTGGGTCTTCATAGTCAAGTATCAACCAGATGGAACTGTTGAACGACTTAAGACGAGACTAGTGGCTAAAGGCTATACACAGACCTATGGGGTCGACTACTTTGAGACTTTCTCTCCGGTGGCACGGTTGAACTCTGTGAGAATTCTTATTTCTGTTGCTATTAATTCTGACTGGCCTCTGTATCAGCTTGATGTCAAGAATGCTTTCCTGTATGGTGACCTTCATGAAGAAGTCTACATGTCACAACCCCCTGGCTTTGTTGCTCAGGGGGAGTCCTCTAAAGTATGCAGACTGAAAAAGGCGATCTATGGCTTGAAACAGAGTCCCAGAGCTTGGTTCGATAAATTAAGCACTATTCTTCAGAATTTTTCATTCAAGCGCTCCCAGTCCGATCACTCAGTCTTTGTCAAGAATACTCCTGTTGGCATTATTATTCTCATTGTTTGTGTTGATGATATTATCCTCTCAGGAAGTGATCCTGCTGGTATTCAGTCCACCAAGCACTATCTGGAAAAACATTTCGTCACTAAAAATCTTGGGTCTCTCAGGTATTTTCTTGGGATAGAGGTGTCCTGGTCTTCTTCTGGCCTCTGCTTATCTCAGCGCAAGTATGTTATGGATCTACTATCTGAAACTGGTCTTCTAGGTGCTAAGCCTGCTAGCACACCTCTGGATCTGAACACCGACTGGGATGATGAGAATTCTCCTGCCTATCCTGACAATCATCAATATCGAAGAATGGTCGGTAAACTCATCTATCTTACTGTTACACGGGCCGATATTACTGCTGTTGTTGGATTGGTTAGTCGTTACCTAGATAAGCCTCGACAATGTCATTGGGACGTTGTCTGTCATATTCTGAAATATCTGAAAAGTTCTCCTGGAAAAGGCCTGCTTTACAAGAAACATGGACACTGCAAACTTCTTGGCTATTCTGATTCCGATTACGCTGGCAGCAAGGTTGACCGTCGCTCTACTTCTGGCTACTGCACGTTTGTGGGAGGCAACATTGTCACTTGGCGAAGCAAGAAGCAGTATGTAGTTGCTCGCTCAAGTGCTGAAGCTGAATATCGTGCCATGGCGCACACTACCTGTGAACTATTCTGGATTAGGAGCTTACTGAAGGACTTTGGTATCTCTGACTCGTCTCCTATTCCAATGTATTGTGACAACAAAGCAGCTACATTCATTGCCAGTAACCCTACTTTCCATGAGCGGACCAAGCACATTGAGGTGGATTGTCATTTTGTCCGCGAAGCTGTTCTCTCTGGCCAAGTCTCTACTCCCTACATTCATACGACTAATCAGGTGGCTGACATCTTCACAAAGATTCTACCAAAGACAAGGTTCTGCTATGACATCCAAGCTGGGCGTGATAGACATCTACGCTCCAGCTTGAGGGGGAGTATTAGTATATAGACTTTCCTGTGTTTTTTACTTAGTCTATTTTTCTCTTTACTGTGTTATTCTTGTGTTTAGTTCTATCCCACATGGGTTATCTCTAAATCATGTGGTCTTCTCTTGTCTTATAAAAGAGAACCTTGTACTCCTTTTTTTTATCATCTCAATAATAGGATTATTAGCCACAACTTCTAGAATACACATCTGATCTTGTGATGTGACGTGTATCTCCCCGTCACCCATATCTTCTTGTGGCGTGTATCAATCTGTCACTCTTCTTCTCGTCAAATCATGGAGGACACCAAGGCATCTACCATCTACAGTGAGATGTCTCCTATCCCCTCCATCAAGCTGAACGGGAAGATTTATCTCTTATGGATGAATGTTGTCCATACTGTATTGGAGTCACGCGACAAGGCGAGACACGTTGAATGGAAGCGTCATAACAGTCTAGTGAAAACCTAGTTGTGGGGGAGCATGGAACCTGGGATTGCCTCGAGGTTCATGTTCTACACTACAGCCAAAGAGATCTGGGATGCAGTAAAGAAACATTATTCTCAAGAGAAGAATGTGCTTCGTCAGTTCATGATATATGATCACCTGTTTGCAGAACGACAGGGAGACAGACCTTTAGAAGAATACTTTGGAGTGATTCAAGATATTGCACAAGAGTTGAGTTTCTACCATCCAATAACTGTCCACGAGCAAGTCAAAGACACAGATGACTGATTACAGCAAAATTCTTGTGTGGTCTGAATTCTTTGTGCAGTTCAGCCCGCAGTGTTATCTTAGCTTTTGATAAACTTCCCAGCTTGGAAGGGGCCCATTCAAGGATTTTACAGGCAAATTTTGAACATGTTGATCCTACCGTAGTCTCATCTCATGGAGATTCTCATGCTTATGTAGCTGCTGCAGTGAGAGGACGGACAGGTATGGGCCGAGGACGTGGAACTCGCCCTAAGTGCACTTTTTGTAACAAACTTGGACACACGGTTGAGAAATGTTGGAAGAAGCATGGTCGACCTGCTGCACCACCTATGGGAGCAGCAAACTATGCTACAACTACTGAGTCTACTAAGCCTCCTGCTTCAAGTTTTGGTCCTTCTGGCATTACACTCACCAAGGAGGAATATGATAGATTTATTCTGGCTACTCAGCATCTGAGATTGGGATCATCATCTTTGGCCAACTTAGCGTCCACCACTGATAATCAGGATACCTCTTTATTGGCTTCTGGTTCTACTTCATCATAGGTCGTTGACTCTGGAGCGTCACAGCATATGATTGGTATGAGGAGACTTCTTCATTCCATTGACTCACATATTCCTCACAAATCTGTAATAATAGCAGACGGTTCAGTGAGGAGAGTATTAGCCAGTGGATTTGTTTCTCTGACTCCTGGAATTGATCTTAAATCCGTACATTATGTGCCTGCTTTTCCTTTTAATCTTCTGTCTGTTGCTAAGTTGATTGATACTGTGAAATGTACGGTAACTTTTGGACCTTCTTGTTTTGTATTACAGGATCTCAAGAGTATGAGGACAATTGGTGGGGGGTCTAGGAAAGGTGATCGCTACCTCTTCCACGGTGATAGTCTGCCTCGCCAAGTGTCTGCTCTTGATCCAGCTACCCTGTTGAGTGGCTCTCCCTTACTGTGGCACTACAGATATGGACATCCTTCATTAGAGAGCCTGAGAAAGTTAGAACCAGAATTGTCTCAAGTATCATCTCTAGAGTGTCAGTCCTGTCAACTGGGGAAACATCATAGAATGTCTTATCCTAGTCGTGTCAATAAACGGGCGTCATGTCCTTTTGAGTTGGTCCATAGTGATGTTTGGGGTCTTGTAAAAGACCATAGTTATAATGATTTTTGTTATTTTATCTCTTTTGTGGATGGCTTCTCGCGTATGACTTGGATTTATTTGTTGAAAAGTCGAGAGTCCACGCTATCTATTGTCAAACATTTTCATCACGAAATAAAAGTTCAATTTGATTGCAATATTAAAGTTCTTCAATCTGATAATGCCTTGGAGTATGTTCAAAATGCTATGGCTGATTTTTGTAGTTCAGTTGGGATGATACATCATACATCCTGTCCTCACACCCCTCAGCAGAATGGGGTAGCAGAGAGGAAAAATTGTCATCTCCTTGATATTAGCAGGACAAACATGTTTCAATCTAATGTTCCTAAGCGTTTTTGGTCCGACGCCCTTCTTACTGCTTGTTTTCTTATCAACAGGCAACCTTCTTCTGTGCTTCAAGGACGTACTCCTTTCTCTATCCTACGTCCCAAGGATCAACCTTTCCTTGTTCCTCTTAGAGTGTTTGGTTGTACTTCTTTTGTCCACAATTTTGATCCTAAGGCTGATAAATTATCTCCTAGGTCAATTAGGACTCTCTTTCTTGGGTACTCCAACACCAGCAAAGGGTACAAGTGTTCTTGTCCAAGTCTTCGTCGCATGTTTGTGCCTAGAGATGTGACTTTTCATGAATCCACTCCATATTTCTCTAGTGTTTCCAGTAAGGGGGAGCAATTATGTGAGAGAGTGCCACCATCAGATGCTAGTGAGAGAGTGCCACTACCACATCAGAGTGAGAGAGTGCCACCTATCATTCCTAACTATACTATACTATAATTCAGGAAGAGGAGCCAGCAAATGGTCCACCAATCCAGCAATATTCACATGTTTATAGCAGACGAGGCAGACAAGATCCAGAGGAGGTAGCGACTCCAGTCTCTGAGCCCTCCCCATCCTCCTCTACTCAAGGGATTCTTGAAGAACCATCTGACCTTGATGTTCCCATTGTTGTTCGCAAAGGTACCCGTTCCTGTACTATTCGACATCCTATTACTAATGTGTGTTGTTTGTCCAAGTTATCTCAGCAAGCTCGCTCATTTGTTCTTGGGATTGATTATGTGGTAATTCCAAGAAATCATCTTGATGCTATGAAGGATATTGGCTGGAAAAAGGCTATGCATGTTGAAATGTCTGCTCTATTACATAACAACACCTGGGAACTTGTTGACTTACCTCCAGATAAAAATGTTGTGGGATGCAGATGGGTATTTACAGTAAAACATAATCCAGATGGTTCTGTAGAGAGATTGAAAGCTAGACTGCTGGCAAAGGGGTACACTCAGACATATGGGGTTGATTTCTTTGAGACCTTTTCACCAGTGGCTCGTCTGAATTCTGTGTGTATTCTTGTTTCTCTAGCTACTACATTTGATTGGTCTCTGTTTCAGCTCGATGATAAGAATACTTTTCTTCATGGTGATCTACAAGAGGAGGTGTGCATAGAGCAACCACCTGGTTTTGTTGCTCAGGGGGAGTGTCAGAAGGTGTGTAGACTGAAGAAAGCCATCTACGGATTGAAACAATCTCCTAGAGTTTGGTTTGACAAGTTCAGTGATGTTGTGCTAAAGATGGGTTTTCTCGTTCTGTTACAGATCACTCTTTATTTTATTCTATTTCTTCTGGTGGATCTATTATTATTGTTGTGTATGTTGATGATATTGTTATCACTGGTAGTGATTCCACAGGCATATCTCGTGTGAAAGCGGGCTTGCAGGGGCACTTTCACACAAAGGATCTGGGAAAACTGAGATATTTTCTAGGCATTGAAGTACTTAGATCTCATGCGGGTACCAATTTGTTTCAGAGAAAATATGTGCTAGATTTACTACAGGAAACTGGTATGAGTGAGTCCAAGCATGTGTCTACTCCTATGGACTATCATGTGAAGGAGATGACTGATGATACTGATTATCCAGATCCAGGATATTACAGGAAAATAGTGGGAAATTTGATATATTTGACAGTCACACGTCCTGACATTTCTTCTATTGTAGGAGTGGTGAGTCAGCATATGAGCTCTCCAAAACAGTCTCTTTGGACATCTGTCTGTCGTATTCTGAGATATCTGAAAGGTGCACCTGGTAAGGGAATCACCTATTAAAGGTCGAAGACTCATGTATCCACATTGTCTCTTACTGGTTATGCAGATGCAGATTGGGTTGGTAATCTGAATTACAGGAGGTCTACGTCTGGATATTGCACATTTCTAAAGAATCATCTTATTGCCTGGAAAAGCAAAAAGCAAAATGTTGTGGCAAGATCTAGCACGGAAGCTGAGTATAGAGCAATGGCAGATGCATGTTCAGAATTGCAGTTGGTTCAATCTGTACTTTCTAAATTAAAGATTCATGTTTTGTCTCCTATAGAACTCAGATGTGACAATCAAGCAGCCATATACATTGCTAAGAATCCAGTCTTCCATGAACGTACTAAGCACATTGAAGATGACTACCACTTTATCAAATACCAGATCAAGAATGGAACTGTTGTGACTCCACATGTCAAGTCTGAAGATCAACTTGCAGATGTTCTTACAAAGCCATTGAGTCCAGCAGCTTTCCAGAGTTTTTGCAACAAGCTGGGTCTACACGATGTGTACACTCCAGCTTGAGGGGGAGTGTTAGTATATTTTATATTTATTCTATTTTGTAATTTCTATATCCTGTTGGACCTCTATGTAAATTATCCAGTTTCTCTTATTTATAAAAAGGGAGAAGGCATATGGCCTTATTAATAAAAAGGGAGAAAGCATATGGTCTCTCTCAACGTTACATTGCACGTTGCATTGCGGAACCACATTTCACGCATATAAAAGAACTAACCAGTCTAATTACATATGTTATATGGCTTTTGTAGGGGTGAGCAAATAATGGTCCAGACCGCAAAACCGGACCAGACTGCTCAATTTGGTCCGGTCCATTATGAGTTCGGACCGGTCCACGGTTCGGAATTTTTTCTGAGTTCGATCTTCGGTCCAGTCCGGTCCAAAACCGGTCCGACTATGGACTGGACCGCAGACCGACTTATATATAAAATTCATGTATATTTGTAGGTATATTATGTAACAAGTACAAAGAAAGTACATATATAGGTACTAGTAGTGAAAAAAAAGCACTAGTAGTGTAGATGTTTGCTATTAATGTTATATGATTGTTAGAAGTGACTAAGACTATCAACTTTGTACAATTAAATAAGTTGTAAAACATGTAAAAAAGGCTGATTACGGTCCAAACGGTCCGGTCCTACCTCTAAACGGTCCGGTCCGGTCCTACCTCTAAACGGTCTGGTCCGGTCCTACCTCTCTGGACCTTGACGTCTGCTATTGTGATGGATATTGTGTAAAGAGGGAAGATGATGAAGACATTTGTTGCTGATTTTACATGGAGCTTCGTCTACTGGAGTTATTTATTTGCTTGCTACTCTGCTTACCGATCTTCTATCTGCCTACGTCGTCGACTTTTGTTGTTGTGCGCCAGCACTCTCTGTAGGGGTGTAAATGGTGCAGGTACGGTGCAGGTATGGTCATACCCATACCCTTATCCAATTTAATTTAGCGGGTACGGGTACGGGTCTAGACCCGCATAAAAAAATTAGACTTGCACCATACCCGTACCCATAATACTCGTGGGTATACGGTGTGGATATGCGGATAAGGGGTTCTATATAGATTGTCAAATTGTCTTGAGCAGAAAAATATATATTGAACAAGTACTTGTCATATCATCTCGACCAACTCATGCTACTAGCGGCAATAAACAATGGAAAACTTTAGTAGCCAATGAAAACAAAAGATAACGAACGGAAGAAGTCGCAAATTAACTAAATAGAATATGGACAACGTAGTCACGAGTTTAAACATAGCAGTCAATCTTGAAGTTCGAAGTTTGATTGAAGTAAATAGCGACTTCTAAATCTTAATCCAGATTGAATACAGAAACCACCAGGATACAAACGAATAAATTATTAAACAAACTTTATATCATGATACCAAAACAAAATGAAGATGTGAGACAAACTCTGTCATATAGATGGTGTACTGTTTATAAGTTACTGAACATGAACACGAAGAGGTACTTTAACACAAACACTAACACGTAGTTGAACATCAACATCAATTACAAATTACTGAAATTCAGAACGTTACTGATAGAACGAAGCCCAATGATTGATAAGACAACATTAGCCATTACCTTATCAATATTCGTATCAAGACTAAGAATCAATGAGCACATTTACTATATTAATTAGAATTGTATATAGTTTAAATTATTATAGTATGTAGAGTAGTATATAATCTTAAATATTATATTAGTTATAGTAGTAAAATATGATAAAATAACATATTATATAAATTTTTATTTACTTATTGTGGGTATGCGGTTCTACGGTTCTGGGTCTAAGAATACCCATTGTTGGACCCGCTTAAATATTGGTCCACGGGTATGCGGGTACAAAAAATTAGACCCGTGACAGTTTTGAAAGGGTATGGGTTTGCAGGTATGTGGGTATACCCGGACCCATTTACAGCCCTAACTCTCTGGCATGTCCGTGTTTTGGCACGTCGACTTTCTGCTACTGTGATCCAGCACTCTTTGGGCTCTGCTACTGTGATCCAGCACTCTCTGGCATGTCCGTGTTTTGGCACATCGACTTTCTGCTACTGTGATCCAGCACTCTCTAGGCTCTGCTATTGTGATCCAGCACTTTCTGGCTACTACGACGACGACTTTGATGAAGACCTTGGTGCCTATTAGCTATTCCATCTTTTGTTCCAGATGATTGTGATTTTGCTTATTTCTGCTCCAGATGATCGAGAAGCTTCTGCGACCTACCTGCTTGCTTGGAGTATCTACTTGAGGGGGAGTGTTTGAGTGTTTTAATGTAATAATGAGGGGGAGAAAAATTTTGTATGGGCTTGGTTTATCTTTTGTTTTGTTTTGTTTCTGTGTTTGACTCTCTATTTGCAAGCTGATCCCGGATTCTCCCAACTTCAGCTTGAGGGGGAGTGTTAGAGAGTCCGTTTATCTATGTCGTTAAGTGTTTTGTATTATGGGCCCAAGTACGTCTTGGCCCATTAGGGTTAGGGTTGTCTTATGTCCTGTACGCTTCCATGTTCTCCTATTTATAGGAGCAAGGTTTCTCTTATCTAATACAACGATTAGCCGTCTTTTCTTATTTGACAAGACTCAGGCCAGTCCAAGTCCACATTTAGCTTTTGAGATTATAAAATTTTCATTAATTAAACAAAAATATATTTCTGCTCACATGTTATTCACTGTGATAATGTACTAATTTACTGCATTTCAATCTCTTAACACTTCTAGTCACATCACTATCACAAAAAAATCAATTCCATTACTGTCCTCTAATGGTGGAGAAACCTTACTTGGTGTAGCTGAGAAAAACAATTAGGGTTGCTCCTAAACCGACTACACGATAAATACTTATTGGAGATTCAAATCCGCAACCGCTTCCACTTCTTAATTATTTGATGTAACTAAATCTCATTCATATACGAAATATCCTTTTGCAAAGTTTGTCTCTGAAGATCATCTTGAATAGTTTATGCAATTTTTGTGTTTATCCCGTTTGCTATCAATGTTCATAGAGCTTGTGCAAGATATCTATCTAATCTACAAATGAAAAAGGCTTTGCAAGAGAAGAGGTGGCATTGATAACTAGGAACACTTAGGAGTAATGCTTAAGCAGTTGCATTCTATTAGTTATCTGGTGTGAAATATTAGACCAAGGTCTGTGGCACAGGCTCAAAGCTCAGTTGTAAGGAATATAAAAAATGGTCAGGAAAATGGTTCTTCAAGCATGCTACATGTATGGTCCCAAGTAAAAGATGGGATTTGTACAATTATATCTATATATGTATTAGAAGAATGAATGATCTTGATGATAATATGCAAGTAGTTTAAATGGATCAGCCAATAAAAAAGGTGTCCACTCAAGTGAACAGGTCAAAGAAAGTAGTTTCTTGGGCAATAGCAAAGAGCTAGAGTGTGGTTTGATGAAGTTTGTTCTACTATTATTCAAAGAAGCTTCACTACATCTAACAGTGCTTTTTACTATCAAATTGTCATTGTGATAGTGTTACGAAAATATGGTTCGATTGGTGACTGTTTTTTGCAGTCTCAAAAGTTAAAACTACAAAACAATATTGTTCGAGACATTTCGAGAATAAAGATCTTGGTCGATATAGGTGCTATGTTCCATTTGATGCCATGCTCACAGCTCAAAGAAAAATGGGAGTATCTCTCACCAGAAAAGTATACTCGTGATATTCCGTGAAAGGCTCGCACACTTGGAGAGAGAGAAATCGCCTGATATGATTCAAAGTTCAAACTTGATATCCATGATTTGTGAAAGGAGGAATTTTAACGAAACGAGCAATAAGCATTTGCATTGAAGACTTGCTAGTAGACTTATGTATCACATTTGTATGTTGTTTGTTGTATGGATGGAGACTAGGGCAGGAAATGCCATCCTCCCTCCAGTAGTTTGAACTTTTCTGCACCATTTGACAAAAAGGTAATTTTCTTACATGAAGAATAGATCTGTTTACTGTTTACAAGGCTCTGATGATGAATATGCATTTGCGGAAAGAAGATTGAAGCGTTATTCGATGGAGAAGAAGCATAATGTTGTTGCTATTTCAACTGTGCATGCTATTGATTACAATGACTGAAATCTACCTTCCCTAAGTTGTGTTTTCTATTGACTAAGTTTATTCCAATGGGGCAGCCTCTTTTCCTGAACCCCCGTTTAATAAAGAACATAGCATATTAAAGTGGATTGCTGGATTTCCAGTGTGTTCAATTGACCAGTTAAAAAGGAACTGCACACTTATGACTTTGTCTAACCTGAACTACACAAATGCATTTCAGAGAAATGTCTTCTACTCTTCGTTAAAAGTATGTCATGACTGGGCATTTGTACACTAGCTAAAGAAGTTTTTCGCAATATATTGTAGTGGGAGTGGTTTACTCTCTAAGATGTAAGGTTATCAACATCCTTTCTCTTTGAAGATGTTGATTTCCTCTTTACATGAAATGGAAAAACTTTAGTCGGTGACAAGGATCGCCTGACTGTAAATTTCAAACACAGAAAATCTAAATAGCCGTGCCTGCCTTCTTGAATCTACAGTTTTCAATCTATAATAGTTCAACCAGAAAGAGAGGATGAAATTGCATGCCTAGCAATAAATTGTGTACAAATGGTGGACGTGATGAATGAATCGCGATGTGCAAAGGAGATTTCATACTACTTTATGTTTTATATATGGCTATTGACGAAGAACTTCTTTCTGTCACTGTCATTTTTGACACAGACTATGTGCATTTTCCTGTACATAAAATAAAATGCAGTTACGCTGCATGAAAGAGAAGCACCTGGGTTGGAATTCCAGCACCTCAACAAGCCTGTTCCCGCTATGATCCTTCCACTTAACGTTACGCCTAGAACTCTTCTGCTTCTTCAAGGTTGCACCCCCACCAGCAGCACCCTTCCCGCTGCGGCTCCCAGCCGGCGACAGAAGCGAATTGGACTCTTCGCCCTCCGCCCCCTTGGGTTTCTCCGTCACAACCCCCTTCAGGAACCGTGCCGACTTGCTGCTCTTGCACATGGCAGGCGTCCTACCACCCGAAGCCATAAAACTGCGATCCACCGACGGCCCCGCTCCTGAATTCCCCCATCCAGGCTCGACAGGAAACGATACTGCAGCCTAGAACCGAACGCTGGGCGGCTTGACAACGGCTGGCGCCATCAAAGATCCCAGCTTTTCGATGGGATCGCACGGAATCCGCCAGCTGCAGCTACGAGATCAGGCAGAGTCGACAAAAGGCCAATCAAGGAACCGTTTCATGCGCGCCCTATATCCTATCCTGCCGCACCCACGCCAAATGCGCCTCCCTGTCCAGGACACCCGGTAAATTGCAGGTTACGTAGGCGAGTTGTCGTTGGCGGGCGTGAGGGACGGGGAAAAGGTAGGGGAGAAGGCGTGAAAAGACTGTGGGCAAAAGGACGATGGGGCTCCCTCTTCCCCCAACCAAAATCGACCGAGAACGAGGAAGTGCAATGGAGGAGGGAAGGTGGAGGTTGGAGATTAGTTTGGCGGAAGGAAGCGGGATAGAGGCCGGGAGAAAGGACGGTCGCGTCGTGATTCAAGCGAAGTGGGGTAGCCATAGACCCAAGCATGTGCTGTGAAGCTCCACTGGACCCGAAGGAAAACGAGAAAAGGACCTTCATGTGGTCAACAGACATCGTGGCCGTTGGGACGAACAGAGCAACCGATTAGATTTGTCTCAATTATTTCTCGTTTGGCGCCATGGTCTAACCGATTAGTATGGGTTAAATGTGGCAACACAGACGGACAACGCATCACCAATCAAGACGTAAGATTATTTGGACTTTTTTTAATTAAAAGTTCCATAATACGTAAATAAGGTTGTTTTTCGTATATGGTGAATTGTGAGGAAAGGAGTAGTAGAGAAATAAAAATTGTTCTAAGGTTAGATGGTGATAGGGGAAGGAGAATCTTTCATAGAGAATTTACAAGGAAATTTGATCTATTTTTGTTTCTATGAAAAAGTATAGTTAGTAATGGAAAAAAAAATCTTATGAGAAAGACAGTGCTCCATTAATTATTTCAACACAATATTTTTCTTTTTTTGAAAAGATACAATATTTTTCTTCTCTGAACAAATGTGTTACCAAGATTTTCCCGCCAATAAGTTCACTTTTTCATCGAGAAATTATCTCCTTCTAATTGCTACATTTCTATCTTATTTTTCTCCAAGTAATTTTTTTCGGCTAACAGGTTATCTCCTTTGTTAACCCAAAGTTTCTTAATTCAAAATATTTCCTCTTACTTATTTTCTAAATATGAACTTTACTAAATCTCTTGTTGAGATTTCATTCCCACTAAAGTCTCTCTCCAATTAAAGAATTTCCCTCCAATTTTATGTTGAGACTTTATTTTCCACAACCATACATATCATGTCAAAAATGTGACTTCTACCGAAACTTTTATTTCTACCCAAATGAATGGTTTTGTTCCAGATGATTTGCTTCTGCTCTAAGAACTAATTAAGATCAAAGATTAGCTCGTCTATCAGAATAATTTTCCCCTAAATAATTTTCCTCCATGAAAAGATTTCTTACTAAATTAGTTACTATCCAACTAAGTATTGACGTCTTCTCATATAAATTGAGAAATTGGTTCCTCTCATGTGAATACCTACCAAAAGAAATTTTTCTTAAAGAAAAAAAAATCCAAATTATTCTCTAAGTAGTTTTGTATTTTTATATAAACTTGTACAATAATTGTGTCATTATCTTTTTCTTTATTAAGTATATTTTGTGGATATAACAAAGATTTTCTTCCTTATAAGGTTTTCAATGATTCAAAAAATCTGCCAAATTAATTTGTATCCAGATAAGTAGTGACATCCTTTATATAGGCTTATTCAATGGAATAAATGTACATTGTTAACCTTCTTTTGATTAAGAATATTGTTAAGAAATAGAACATACATGCTAAAGATTTTTCTTTACATTATATTATAAATTGATATTTTATATGTAAAATAATATGCGGTGAGAGAATGTTGTCATTATTTAGGCCAAAAGAATTTATATTGAGTTTGTTTGCAACTTATATAATTAAAATTATACTTGTACTGGGTATTTTCTATAAAAAAAATCCATTCCCTGACTACATGCCAATGCAACATACAACATTTTACAAGTTACTAGACAGAAACTTGCATGATGCACGGATATAAGAATATTATGCATAAAAAATGCAATAAAATTCAAATTAAAAAACTATTGTTTCACAGTGTTAAGGATGGTGGTCTGCGTTAATAGGATATATAAGCTACTATTAACTTGTAAACCACATTAGCGTTCCTCTAATTTACAAAAGAAACCCCAAGGACAATATGGGCCACTTTTCTCTAGATGTAAGCTAAGCCCAACCACTGAAATCTTTGTATTTCGTAGTAAATTATTGTTTTCCTTATAAATTGCTTTACACATCGTCATAAGCAACTGAAATCTTTATATTTCGTAGTAAATTATTGTTTTCCTTATAAATTGTTTTACACATCGTCATCAGTAGAAGTCATGATACATAAAACACCAAAGTTGATCCCTAACTAAAAATATTCAGACATATAATTAGAATGCCAAAATATAACTACAATTATATAGTATTTCTTAGTGCTAGCGTATAGTTTCACACATTAGTTGGAAAGATATAGTCCTTGGAGGACTTATTGTCGAGTAATTTGTGAGGAATCGCATGTCGCTAGCGATGGTCCCCTTGACAAGGATGGTATTGAGCTCCTCATCGGCTTGAATTGCCAACTGCAGATTGCCCTGAGTTCCATGTTTCACCTTTAGATCCTTGTTGGCATTCCCATCTAGCTTTAGATCTGTAGTGGTATGTAGTCCTAAGATAAGAGGAGTGTAACACTACAACAATAGCTCCCACTCTCTCATTTGTAGACACCCTTGATTTCAGAAGATTGTAGGCAACACCCACTAGAAACTACACAATCAAAAGTGAACAACAATCATGCATTATTTAGAATATTCAGTTTACATTGCTTTATTGACTTTGATTAGAAACAACTTTCTGTTCTGCCAATTCATTTACAACAAACATAAAGAATATAGATGGCAGGTCAAATAAGCGACGTAGTGGAGAACCAAATTGTAAATAACTATAATCTACGTAGGACCTAATGAAATTTTTCCAGTTACAGGTATCGTTCTACATATGTGTCTCTTTATTTTCTGCCTTTTTATGGTTCTCAATGTGATTCTCATTATAGCAAAGTTTTCCTCTTCCGTTGTGTTGCTTATAAAGAATATGCTCCCTTTGTGAGCAATAAAATGAAATGATGATTTGATTAGCACATGGTGTGGGATATTTTCTTTATTTGGGATATGTAGTACAATTCCTATAGCAAATGAAAAGGGATAGGAGACCAACTATCATGTTAAGAAAAAAGACAGAGAGTTTGAGAAACGGGACATCAGAGTGAGAGAGTGGTACACGATAATAGACACACCAAGGTCATCTTAGAGGAGGTCAATGAGGTCCCTGGATTCCTTAATGACGTCTGAGAGTTGGCCGCATAAGTCTTTGACTTTCTCAAACACGACAATGACGGAGGTTGAAAAAATGTGGTGTTGCTCTGGAGCGGGTGTGGGGGTGGCGATGATGAGGGAAAGTTGAGGAATTTGGTGGTGAGAATGAGGGGGACTATGAGAAGGTGTGCGGGAAAGTGTAGCTAGAGAAGAGGGAGATAGAAGCATGTGTCACTGTCATTGTTCCAATCCAAGCAACTGCAAAAGAAGTCGATGCTTGGGAAACTTCTAGGAGTCAACTCTTACCCAGACCCACTATGAAATACATTTTGAATGCAAAAGAGCTTGTATACAAATCTAAAACATTGGAGAAACAATTACATAGACCCCCTCCACACATATACAACTTGAAAACAAAAAGATCTTTTTGCTATTCAAAAACTAAGATACACAAATTGCATGGAGCCCCTAAATGGATATAGAACAAAGGACAGTTGTATAATTTGGAAAAAGTACTAGCAAAAGTTGCAACATTAACCCAGAACATACTTTATTATATAGTATATATAGATATCTCCATTCCTATCTCGTTCCACATGCAACGTAACCAAATAACATTTTTTACTCCATATTCCCCTCCTTTTCCCTTACCTCTTCTCTATCATTTTTCACCACCTACCAAACAACCTACAAAAATACTAAAGAAGGGCCTATGAAACTAGCAACAAATTGCCGGTGTATACAAGATGCTTACATCATGGAAAATGAAATCATCCATTCACATCGACAAAATAAATAACCCCTGCATGTACCCAGAATATATTTTGAGAAGGATTTTGATAAAGTCAAATTGACCTTTTTGATCTAGTGCGTGAGGATGTAACTTCTAAAAAAATGGATCAGTTGGGTAAATCAATGCTTTAGTTTAGGCATATTATCAACGTTCTCTCACGTAGTTACTTCATAAGTTCAAATAGGATAAGGCAAGGAAACCCATTATATTCATATCTCTTTGTGATTGTTACATCTATTTTAGCATCTATGTTTAGACTAGGTGCTAAAAGTGGAATGTTATCTATGATTCACAACCTTTATGGTCACATATCATACAATATGCAAATGATGTAATATTTTTTTCTAAACCTATTGATTAGTATGTCATTAGCACCCTACCTCTTTCAACACTTCTCGCCTTTAAGGATAAACTTTATAAAATCATATTTAGTGTGTGTCAATCCAACTAGGTTTGATTTATCAAAAAATAGAACATTGATTAATTGGAAGGTAGAACTTTCCCAATGCACTATCTGGACTACCCCATTCACCTTGGAATCTTCAATTCAGTGTTTGGAAACCTATAATAAATAAAATTACCCAACATCTAGATTCATGACCATGATGTTTAAACAAAGTTGGAATACTTATGCTTTTAATGCATCCCATTAGGTTTGGGGTATACCCCTTACTATATCGGCAACACACTTGTACCAAAAAATATTGAATATAAGTTGGATTTAGCTTGCATATGCTTCTCATTAGGAAAACTTTTGTGGAAAAATACAAGGTGCACTAGGTTGCAATATTTAAAAATAAAGGATATGGGCTTTATAAATCAAAACTCACATTCTCAATGTATGTCTAACAAGATTCTGACTTATCTCTTGCACATAAACACAACACTTGTATGAAATAGGTAAAACCAGCATATGATATGATAAAACCTCTACGGCGGGTGAAAAAAAAGACAAATTTTCACATTTGTAGTGATGCCTTATTAAATGGCAACACCTTTACATGACACTTTATTATCATCAGCCCATAGATCAAACAACATGAATTTTCAGACATACCCATTACAACTTATGTAACTTATATTTGAAAAAGCCTTCTTTCTTTTAGTTCAAATCACGATATTGTTTAAGAGAAACATTTCTGGTGTTGGTTTGGGTCATCATTAGCAATAATTTGTCAACTACTTCAAGTGTCCATATTATCAATAGAAAGTATCTTGGCACTACAAACATCTATAGAGTGTTAATAAAGCTTATAATTTTTGTTTTGATTTTTGACATAATTCTCTTATGGTAGAAAATCTTGGTCCATAGAATACCCTAATAAAGTGCACATTGTACTTTAGTTAACATGATAGGACAAACTTTCTATAAGCATTGTTTGTTACAAAAGAGGACTTCATTGGCATTACATTTGTCATTTTAGTAAATATCATGTTGATGATATTGTACATCTATATATATATACATGTATACATATATGTATGTATATATATGTGTGTGTGTGTATTTCTCTCTCTCTCTCTCTCTCTATATATATATATATATATATGTGTGTGTGTGTGTGTGTGTGTGTGTGTGTGTTTATTTATTTGTGTGTGTGTCTATATATATATATATATATATATATATATATATATATATATATATATATATATAGAGAGAGAGAGAGAGAGAGAGAGAGAGTCAGGCTAGAATACACTTGAGTGTATTCAGAGTATAATACACTCATGTAGTTTTTCATGATGCAATATTTTTCTCAAAAATATAATCCATTGATCTTGTTAAACATCTTGTGAATAGCTCATATATAAAATTTGAGCCCATTTGGACATTTATAGCTCACGTTATGAAGACCACAAAAATTATATATTTCAAATTAGTTTTGTGTGTTGATTGTATTGTCCTTAGATGAGTGACTTACACTTATCCAAATGGGATCAAAATTTATATGTAGCCTAATTATAGCATGACAATGAATATAATTGATTTACATTTTGTAAAAAAATAGTCTTGATTTGCAAACACCACTTGAGTGTAGTGTGCGATCTGTACACTCGAGTGTATTCTAGCCTGACTCTCTCTCTCTCTTTCTCTCTCTCTCTCTCTCTCTCTCTCTCTCTCTCTATATATATATATATGTATATATATATATATAGTTGTGTGTGTGCGCGCACACACGCATTCATGTGTGGAAGCGTTATTTGATCCAACCATAGTTCTTGAGGCACCCGGCTAGGTCTCTATTTAGGGTTGTCAATGGGGGGTATGGGGAGGGTAAGGCCTTACCCTTACTCACCAAGTGTGGTGGATAAGGGTATGGGTAATTACCCACTCCACCAATATCCTTGCCCTCCCCTTACCCTTACCCTCTTACCCATAGGGTAAACGCGGAGGGCAAGGGTGAAGCAGGGAATTTATATGTCTTCTTCAAATTTGTGCTAATATTCATAATAATGGTCTGGCTAATATATTTATATATTTAAGTGAAATATGAAGATGCTCCAAAATGACTTTAAAATGTCCAAAATGATTCTAACTAATCTTCTACAACATTATATAAATGGTTTGTGATGTATTAAATGCATATACAAATGATAGTACCCTAACATTAGTGTGTGAACAAATAAATTATTCCCAAAGGATAAAGATTGCTACATTAAAATGATATTAAATGATAATATGTTACAATGAGTTATTGTTGGAAACATACATATCATATACCCTCTAAAATGTTATTGCATGCTAAAAAATAAAGCATAAATAAAGTAGATAATACCGCCTCACATATGTATCTATATAGAAGTTAAATCTTGTTAGTATTATACATGTTTGTCTTACCACACATAATGGAACATAGACTATTTTTATACATACATCTTGCACTTCCAAAATTGTGTTGCATACACAACCAGGTTAACTACATAAGAAAGTAGATAAGAATATCATGTATTGTATAAGATGATGACCACATAATATTAAATATTCTATAGACTCAAACAACACAATGACCATATATTTAATATATTATACATAAATGTTGTTGGGTGATAGGTATTTTTATACACTCAAACGTAAGTGTACTCTATCGTAGTAATACATGTCAATGAGGCCCGAATATCGAACATGGGGAAATGTAATTAAAGAAACTACTACTAACTGCTTTTGATCAGTTAGGTCAAAGAAAACTTTGATTTGAGAGTTATTAAACTACTACTAGTTTGTGATCACAATGAGAAGAAATTCCCTAGGACCGTAGTTTCAGCACGATTGACACTACAATTTTACCATGAGATTAATAGACGTTCCTCCTGATTCTGGACAAAGAGACATGTAGCTAGAATTACCCATTCTCATGGAGTAATTCACTATCTATCTTAATATCAATCTCACTCTTGTATCAATTGTGTTATTAGATAGGTTCTTTAACGAACTACTATGGGTTATTCCCTTCACTCTTGTAGGCTTTCTCTCAAAAAGCGGTATAAAACATGTGTTACTGTGGATTCTAATATTTAATCCACCTCTCGAAGCTATTAAGGATCTAATTAATCACCTATGGTGGGCAGCATAGATAATTTAATATGATTTCATAGCAACATGCCCAATAAGGAGAAAACAATATACTAATATAAAAGATCAACATACAATGCACAACTAGGATACTCCCGGGTCCTAGAGAATAAAGAGATTGACCTCTCATGGTTTCTATGGATAAAAACATGATAGGAAGAAGGGAAAACATGAAGAACATAGAAAAAGCAATTAACCCCCTGGAGAAACGTGACTAGGATGCTCCACACCAACGAACGGATCCACAAACCGTGAATGATGTCCACCGAACATGTTCGGAACCTCCCAAACATGTATTTCTCCTCCTCGTTCTCCTTTCCCATGCCTTGACTGTCGTGTACTGGAATAGAATGTGATGCTTAGGTCTGGCCAAAATCCCCTTAAGTCATAGAAGGGACTTAGGGTAAAATTAATTGTCGGTCGTTAGATTAAATATGATTTTTAGATATGCTTGTTTCTATCGTGTCGGAACTACCGACAGGATGTCTATATTATTGACTCCTTTGATAAATTGCGACCGCTTGTGACTTTATCGGTACTAGTGGATGGAGAGTCGGTAGTGCCCAGATTTCTTGATCAATTTTGTTTCCTCCCTGTGATGTTGTCGGTACCATCGACAATGAAGTTGGTAGTAGCGATTTGTATAGATTCTTGTAAAATTAACTAAAATTGCATAAAATCCAAACATAAGCTCTAGAAATATACTAAATCATTCAAAAATATTGAAATTATATTTACTTCACGCAAATGAGTATCACGGGCTAATAAAAGTAAATCATGCACAATTAATATGACAATTAACCAAAAAGTGCACAAAAAATATAAAATAGCATGCAAAAATGACAAATTATTAGTGCATCAATCTCCCCTAAGCTTAAATGTTATTCATCCTTGAGCAACACACCCTCAAATCTATTTGAGATAAGTCAACAAAAGGAAATAAAATATGAATTTCTATATTCAACTATTTCTACACTACTACAGAAATGGCTTATAACGTCACTTTTAAAGGCGTCGGTTGTATAAATACACCGACACCTAAAACCTAAAGCATTGGTTAAAAAAAACGACATCTATCTGTGAAGGGCGACCAGACATGGGTATCACTTTTATTCAGTGTCGGTTCTCTAATAATAAACCGACGCCTAAAATTAACCGCCAAATCCAAAATTTCTAGTGAAAAAAATTACCTCCAAAATTTAACATATGGCATCGGTTATTAACTATTAAACTGACGATGAAAGGTTATTCACGAAACAAAAATTGGGCACATTTTGGTCATCGGTTTTCCTACAATGACCGACGCTTATGGGTTTTCCTGTGCTGTTCTTGAGAAATTTTTCACACCTTTTAAGCGTCATTTTTTTGTGTAACTGACGCCTTTAGTTTTATGTGTCAGTTTTTTGGAATAACCGACGCCTATTGTTAACTTAATAGTACCCGCACGAGCTAAGCTCTTCCCCCTTCTCTGTTTCATTGACTCCTTTAGGTGTGGCGAATTTCACCTGCTCCGGTTGCCGCCTCCGCCGCGTCGGTTTCTTGCTCCTCTGATCGCCATCGTTCGTTGCTCTGGGCGACGCCGTTCCTTGCTCCTCTGCACGTCGATGCCTTCTCTTGCTCTCCGGCCGCCACCCTCCTTTGCCAGCTCCGGCGCCTGAGCTAGCCTGCTCGCCTAGCCTTCTCCTACACCGTGGTTCATTGCTCTGGTGCCTGCCCCTGCTCTCTTCTCGCCCCTGCTCTCCAAACCACTGCCCTTCTTCTTCCTCCACCTCTTCTTCTTCCTGCTCCCTCCTTACCAAATGGATAAACACAAGGCCATGACAGTGTGGGCTGGCCACGGTTGTGGCTTTGTTAAACCTTAATACACATTTCACCATAATCTTGAATTAAGTATATTGCTGAAATCTTGTGATCAATCTATATAAGATATTAAAACCCTATTGTTAAATCTCTGATTTTGTAGTGATGTGTCACCCTAACATCTACATGAATCCCTATTGTATGATGTAGATTGATGATAATGCATGAGCTAGTTTGAAATTTTGAAATCAATGATGAATCTCTCCATCCATAGGTCATACTAATTTATGTGTAATCTTTATCTTGATGATGAACATGCATGGATACTCAAAATGTTGAAATCAATGTTATAGAATGACAACACATGTATTTGTTGGCCTAGAAACCCGTCCAAGATTTACTCATTAGGAGTAAATCTTGGATAGTCCCTTGTTTGGGACTGTTCTTGAACACCTAATCTCACTTAGGATGTAAGTGTATAATGTGTATTTGGTTTTCAAGAAAACTCTGGTAGCATTTCCTCGTTTGTTCTCTAAGTACATTTGTACTTGGAGGACAACGGGGAAATGCTGCCGAAATTTTCTTGAAAACCCAATACACATTATACACTTACTAGTGAGATTAGGTGTTCAAGAATGGGATAGGTGGTATACATTTATTATATATAAGAATGACAGCACATGTATTTGTTGGCCTAAAAACCCGTCCAAGATTTACTCATTAGGAGTAAATCTTGGATAGTCCCCAGTTTGGGACTGTTCTTGAACACCTAATCTCACTTAATATGTAAGTGTATAATGTGTATTTGGTTTTCAAGAAAATTTCGACAGCATTTCCCCGATGTTCTCTAAGTCGATAGGTGGTACACATTTATTATATATAAGAATGACAGCACATGTATTTGTTGGCCTAAAAACCCGTCCAAGATTTACTCATTAGGAGTAAATCTTGGATAGTCCCCGGTTTGGGACTGTTCTTGAACACCTAATCTCACTTAATATGTAAGTGTATAATGTGTATTTGGTTTTCAAGAAAATTTCGGCAGCATTTCCCCGATGTTCTCTAAGTACATATGTACTTAGAGAACAACGGGGAAATGTTGCCGAAATTTTATTGAAAACCCAATACACATTATACACTTACTAGTGAGATTAGGTGTTCAAGAATGGGATAGGTGGTACACATTTATTATATATAAGAATGACAACACATGTATTTGTTGGCCTAAAGTTTTAACCATACAAAAACTCTAATCGGTTAACCCTAGACCCTAATCTTGTTGTAATATATACTTGTTTTCTCTTTGATCATAGAATGGATAGATCATGGATGTCCATTCGCAATCGCTGCACCCTGGAGTTTATTTCTGGTCTTGACCAGTTTATTAGTTTTGTCGAGGAACATAGGAAACAACATGGAGATAGGTTCTACTATCCATGTAGGCATTGCGGTAACAACTTGAAAGTCAACACTGGTGACAAAATCAAAAGTCATGTCATGTGCAACGGGATTATACAAGGCTATACATAATGGCACTGGCATGGAGAGATTTCAAACCTAAAACCAGTGGATGTCGATAGTAGTGCTTGTGTGGAAGAAGAAATTGTCTATGATGACATAGATGTGAATGAACCAGTTCCAGTAGACATCGTTGATGTGATGTTGGATAGTTGTGGGGTAGAGCACACCGATCCACCTCCCATTTTTAGAAACATTGTGCATGATGCTGAGATATCATTATACACATGTTGTACTAAGTTTACGAAGCTTAGCACTGTGTTGAGATTGTATAAGCTGAAAGCTAACAATAGATGGAGCGACAAAAGCTTCACGTCATTGTTGTCTTTGTTGAAAGAAATGCTTCCTGAAGGAAACGAGTTGCCAATCTCAACATACCAGGTAAAGAAATTGTTGTGCCCAATGGGAATGGATGCCAAGAAGATACACGCATGCCCAAATGATTGTGTATTATTTCAAAAGGATTATGTGGATTTGAAAGATTGTCCAAAATGTGGTGCGTCACGGTATAAATTGACGACTTCGGGGGAGTCCAAAACTGGTTCTCCTGTCAAGGTGATGTGGTATCTACCTATAATATCACAGTTTAAACGCTTGTTTGCCAATCCGATAGATGTGAAGAATTTGAGGTGGCATGTAGATCTTAAGAAAAATAATGAGGAGATCCTACGACATGCGTCTGATTCCCCACAGTGGAAGAAGGTTGATCTATTGTACCCTAAATTTGGTGAAGAAGTCAGGAATCTAAGACTTGGGCTTTGTACAGATGGGATGAATCCGTACGGGACATTGAGCAGCCAACATAGCACTTGGCCAGTCATGCTTGTTATATACAATCTTCCTCCCTGATTGTGTATGAAAAATAAGTATGTAATGTTGTCGTTGCTGATATCGGGCCCTAAACAACCTGGAAATGATATCGATGTTTATCTTGAACCTCTGATTGATGACTTAAAGAAACTCTGGGGTGAAGGTGTGATGACCTATGATGCTTCACGAAGAGAGATATTTCGTTTGCATGCTATGTTGTTTTGCACTATTAATGACTTTCCAGTATATGGGAATTTATCTGGATATAGTGTCAAAGGAGCTAAAGTGTGTCCTATATGTGAAGAAAACACTGATTCAATAAGACGAAAACATGGCGGTAAGACTGTATATCTCGATCATCGAAGGTTTCTTACAAAATTCCATCTGTATCGTAGGAAGTGCAAAGCATTCAATGGATTGAATGAGGAACAGAGTGCACCTAAACCTATACCAGGGGAGGTTGTTTATGAAAGAGTAAAAGACTTTGTCAATGAATTTGGTAAGAGATCACAATGTACTATGGCCACACGGAGTGACAAATCTTTATTCAAGAAGAAGTCAATATTTTGGGATCTTCCTTATTGGAGTTCTTTGACAGTCAGGCATTGTATCGATGTCATGCACGTTGAGAAAAATGTTTGTGATAGTGTCATTGGTACTTTGTTGAATATACCAGGTAAGACTAAAGATGGGATAAAATCTAGACTGGACCTACGTGAAATGGGAATAAGGTCAGAATTAACAGAATTACGTGAAATGGGAAATCGGAGAACATACTTACCTCCTGCTTGTTACGCATTGTCTAGAAAGGAGAAGAAAGCTTTTTGTGAATGTTTGGTAAATGTTAAGGTGCCACAGGGTTACTCATCCAACATTCGTAGATTGGTATCAATGAAAGATCTGAAGTTGATAGGTCTTAAATCTCATGATTGTCACACTCTAATGCAACAAATATTGCATGTGCAATTCGATCTATATTGTCGAAGCATGTAAGGTTTGCAATCACCAGACTTTGTTTCTTTTTCAACAGTCTGTGCAGCAAAGTTATTGACCTTGATACTCTCGATAATTTGCAAAGAGAAGTGGTTGTTACCCTATGTCAGCTTGAGATGTATTTTCCTCCTTCGTTCTTTGATATCATGGTACATCTTGTTGTCTACTTGACTAGGGAAGTGAAAATGTTGGGACCGGTTTTCTTGCATTGGATGTATCCCGTTGAACGATACATGAGCATTTTTAAAAGTGATGTTCAAAACCATTGTCGGCCTGAAGGGAGTATTATTGAGGGTTATGTGGCGAGAGAGGTTATGGATTTTTGCAATGACTTTCTCAGTGGTAATGACACTCTTGGTAATGACAAGAATATTGAGGAGCAATTTGGCAAAGGAATTTTGGGATCACGAGTGAAAGTAATCAACCATGAGCAGTTGGAACAAGGTCACCTGTATATTTTACACAACATGGACGAAGTGAGTGTTTATATCGAGGAACATACCAATTTAATCAAGAGACAATATCCTCAAGCCAATACAATGTGGCTTGCTAGAGAGCATAACAAGACATTTATTAAGTGGTTTGAAGATAAAGTTGAAAACCTCTAGAGGGGGGGTGAATAGAGTTTTATGATAATTTTAAAATAATTTAAACTCAAGCAACCACAGAGAAAGATTGGACAAGGAGACACGAGGGTTTAGAGTGGTTCCTAGCCTTAGCAAATACTAAGGTAGTCAGTCCACTACCCGGTTGCTTACCCAACCGGGATTTGAAAAGAAATTATTTTATTACCTCGCAAGGACTTTACATAAAATACATTTCTTTTCCCTAAACCCTTCAAGCAGCCTTCACCTAGAAGTAATCGCCCAACTCGAAGCAGCCTTCCCTTGAAGTAGATGCACCAACACCCGTTGCACCAGCCTTCTGAAGTAGCTTCCCGTGCGATATCCTTCTTGAAGTAGCTTGAAGTCCCCTTCTCCACCTGAGAAGTCCACCCTCTCCAATCCGCAGCCTCCAACCTTAGGAGTAGCAAGGAGAGTACAAGGAATAAATAGGAACAAGAAAGAAAAACAGAAATTACAACTTATCCTTTAAGCCCAAGGCTTGATGTGCCTAGATCAAGCGTAAGATCTCCTAGCCAAGTATGTGAACTTGTGATTGCTGTAGGTAGGAGAATCTAGCCTATAGGACACGAGATTGAGCTAAGGAGAATGTAGGCCAATGATCACAGTGCTCAACTTTTGCTTACAAAAGATTGCTCAAGTAGGCTCAAGTGTATTCTCAATTGTAACAAGTGAATTCTATTGTCCTATGGCTTGTCCTATTTATAGGAATGGCCTAAGTATGCTTAAGGACATTCTAGACAACTTCTAGGGGGTTCCTAGTGCTTAACTAGCCGTTAGGAATAAGTTAGGCGCATTAGCAACGGCTAGTTAATTAATTCTGCAGTTGTTGTCAGAGACCATCTCGGTCGAGGACTTGTCGACCGAGATGCCCGGTCGGTCGAGGATTTTTCGACCGACAGGCTCTCTGGATTAACGTTTATTTGCAACTGTCAACTGCTGTGTCTAACGGCTACTTTTGGTCAATCTCGGTCGAGAAGTTTGTCGACCGAGAGTGTCTCGGTCGAGGAGTGTGGTCGACCGAGATTGACTCTGTTTTCAATCTTTCAATTAAGATACTAAGTGTGTGCATGAGTGTGCATTATGTGATCCTATTAGAAGGAGATGACCTAACTAAGTGTGGTGTTTAGCTAGGGAGATCTAACGCTTGATTTACATGAAGTCTAAGTACTTGTACATTATATATTTGTACAAGTTTACAAATGATTACATTGCATGACATTTACAAACATTCAAGCGTATAGATTCCCTAGAACTTTGTCATCACCTTGTTCCTGCACACTTAAGTAGCCCGTTAGATTAATAAGAATGAAATGTTTGTCATCATCGAAACAAAAGGGATTTATCATAATATCCAATTTATCCAACAATCTCCCCCTTTTTGAAGATGACAAACATTTCCTAAAATATGAAATAAGGAAATATAAAGCATGTGAGTTTCATACCTGAAGATTACCTTTTGTAGCCATTCTTGTTTTACAAGTGTGAGTGCTGGCCATCAAGATGAAACTCATTTATATTTATATTTTTGATTTTATATTCTTTCTCCCCCTTTGTCATTTCAAAAAGATATCCAATTTGAATATTTTATTTTCGTTTCCCCCTTAATTTTATATTTTGCTCCCCCTTAAATAGATATCCTATTAGGAACCTGGATTTTATATTATTGATGTCCAATTTAGCCACAATTTATTTCTCAATCATTTGCAAAGGATGTTAAGCCTTGAAATGATATGAGATCATGTTAGGTTTATGGCATGTATATATTGATTTCTCACCCATTTTACAAGGGATGTTAATCCCCAGAATGAAATGAGAGTCCTTTAAGATTAGAGTATATGAAGATGTCTCTAACCAAATACAAAGGATGTTAAGCCCTGATTTGTCTAGAGAATTCCTTTAAGAACAAGATATATCATTTTTATGGAGATTCGTATATTTCTTCATGGATTTGAGAATGCTAAGGTTATGACTAGCTTTAATGAGCTCTTGATCAAATTTGTTTTTAGGAGCTTCCCCTTAATCTTATAAGTTAAAGCAATTTAAAACTATTAAGGTCACAAATAAGTTGTGATTTTGACTTTTATCAAAAAATATACTAAGATTAAGTTTACTAGAATGATGTCCAAATAAGCATATTTGTCAAAGCTTATTTTAGGTCGCCCTTGACTACGACCGTAGCGCCCCTTGGTCAAATTTTATTTTAACCAAGAGGCATATTCTGCAGGTTTCCAGTATGAATCATTCATATGCGAAGTATGAGTTCTGCAGATAGCTTGCAAATATCAATTTGAGACTTATTAAAGTGTACTAATTATGAGAGCTTAATAAGGACATCAAATATGATGAAGCATATTCAAGAATAATATCCATTCATGAATTTAAGATTACTTTGGATAGACTAAAATAAGTGATGCTTAATATAGAAGCACACAAAAATTTATTTGAAACATTTTATTCATTGCAAGTATTTCTGAAAAAGAAATGTGCAATAAAAGAATGATTAAATAGAAATGTAAGCATGATCAGTTAAGAATAATTTTCACATACAATGTAAAGATTTACAGCAGTCTGAGAACAGTGATATGCTCGGTCGACAATTTCTCGACCGAGGATTATTCGGTCGACAACTTCTCGACCGATAAAGTTTCTGGAAACTGTTTCAGAAATATATTTCAAGTGCAATATAGGCTGTATCTTAATCAAAGATCAGTTTGAGATAAACATATGTGTATCAAGGTGCTATTAAATCTTTTAATTTTTTGATTTTGTTATCCCTAAATGTTAAGTTGAGATAGACATAAGGATATACAAATTAAGGTCTTTGGTCATATCTCAACTTAGTTGAACCTATTTAATTTGGGGTTTTTGGAACCCATACCATCTCGACATGCTTTTTCTTGTATGGGCATGAAAAAGAATAATGTCCAAGGCGTGAGCAATAATGACAACAAATTGAATCAACCTCAAGCCTTTTTCTATGGTTTTGATCTAGGTTATTCTTGGGTATATACATTTTTGTGCCTCTAGGTATATAAGCAGATTGACTCGCTTGTGTTCTTCTAGGTTGTTGATGGGATTTCTCATTAGGCTTATAACCTAGTCCTCTTCTCCCTATTTGATGATAGGAATTTTCTAATATTCTATCAAGGATTCCATTGTTGCTTAACTTACTAACTTCTTGTTGCAACTTAACGATCTCATCCATTCTTTTCTTGATATCTAATTTTGCTTGGTCTAGATTGGATGATAACATATTTCTTTCTTTCACTATATTGTCATAATCTACATGGGTGCACAATATAGGTTGTTTTTGAAAATCATTTAATTTTGTAAGCAATTCAGCTTTTTCTTGACATAGAAGATCATAGTTTGTTTCTAGAGTAAAGATCTTTACTTCACTGTTACTTAGAGATGATTTCAAGGTACGATTATCAGACATAATGCTGTCTTTTTCAAAACCAAGAGTATTCAATTTAGCATATAAATCGTCATTTTCGGATGTAAGAGCAAGAAGTCTAGCATTTAGATCATCATTTTCTTTACTGGATTTCTTTAACTTCTTTTTGCATTCAACATATTTATTATGTGTTTCTTCAATAATAGCAACTAACTCCTCCTTGGGTAAATCAAGCAAGCTTACCTCTTCTTCTTCTTCCTCACTTATTGTAGCAACGAAACACTCTTTATGTGCATCTCCTTTCTTTGACCTCCATGGACATTTAGACGTAGAGTGCTTTGTTCCTAAGCACCAATTGCAACTTGTCGAACTTTGGTCCATGTTCCTTTTCTTGTGGTTGTAGTCACCTCCTCCCTTTATCTCTTCAAGACCTTGTTAGGGCTCCTTGAAGCCTGCTCTGATACCAATTGAAAACCTCTAGAGGGGGGGTGAATAGAGTTTTATGATAATTTTAAAATAATATAAACTCAAGCAACCACAGAGAAAGATTGGACAAGGAGACACAAGGGTTTAGAGTGGTTCCTAGCCTTAGCAAATACTAAGGTAGTCAGTCCACTACCCGGTTGCTTACCCAACCGGGATTTGAAAAGAAATTATTTTATTACCTCGCAAGGACTTTACATAAAATACATTTCTTTTCCCTAAACCCTTCAAGCAGCCTTCACCTAGAAGTAATCGCCCAACTCGAAGCAGCCTTCCCTTGAAGTAGATGCACCAACACCCGTTGCACCAGCCTTCTGAAGTAGCTTCCCGTGCGATATCCTTCTTGAAGTAGCTTGAAGTCCCCTTCTCCACCTGAGAAGTCCACCCTCTCCAATCCGCAGCCTCCAACCTTAGGAGTAGCAAGGAGAGTACAAGGAATAAATAGGAACAAGAAAGAAAAACAGAAATTACAACTTATCCTTTAAGCCCAAGGCTTGATGTGCCTAGATCAAGCGTAAGATCTCCTAGCCAAGTATGTGAACTTGTGATTGCTGTAGGTAGGAGAATCTAGCCTATAGGACACGAGATTGAGCTAAGGAGAATGTAGGCCAATGATCACAGTGCTCAACTTTTGCTTACAAAAGATTGCTCAAGTAGGCTCAAGTGTATTCTCAATTGTAACAAGTGAATTCTATTGTCCTATGGCTTGTCCTATTTATAGGAATGGCCTAAGTATGCTTAAGGACATTCTAGACAACTTCTAGGGGGTTCCTAGTGCTTAACTAGCCGTTAGGAATAAGTTAGGCGCATTAGCAACGGCTAGTTAATTAATTCTGCAGTTGCTGTCAGAGACCATCTCGGTCGAGGACTTGTCGACCGAGATGCCCGGTCGGTCGAGGATTTTTCGACCGACAGGCTCTCTGGATTAACGTTTATTTGCAACTGTCAACTGCTGTGTCTAACGGCTACTTTTGGTCAATCTCGGTCGAGAAGTTTGTCGACCGAGAGTGTCTCGGTCGAGGAGTGTGGTCGACCGAGATTGACTCTGTTTTCAATCTTTCAATTAAGATACTAAGTGTGTGCATGAGTGTGCATTATGTGATCCTATTAGAAGGAGATGACCTAACTAAGTGTGGTGTTTAGCTAGGGAGATCTAACGCTTGATTTACATGAAGTCTAAGTACTTGTACATTATATATTTGTACAAGTTTACAAATGATTACATTGCATGACATTTACAAACATTCAAGCGTATAGATTCCCTAGAACTTTGTCATCACCTTGTTCCTGCACACTTAAGTAGCTCGTTAGATTAATAAGAATGAAATGTTTGTCATCATCGAAACAAAAGGGATTTATCATAATATCCAATTTATCCAACAAAAGTCTTATATCAACTATCTCAAACACCAGATGATATTATTGAAACTATCAAATGCCTCACCTTTAAACCAAAATTGAATGTTATGTCTTATGAAGGGTATGACATTAATGGATTCACATATTACACAAAGTTCCAAGATGATAAGAGTGTCGTCCAAAATAGTGGGGTCACCCTTCAAGTGTCGACTATGTTTTTTGCAAGTGCAAAGGATAAGAGTCCACGTGAAGCTAAAATGTCATATTACAGTGTCATTGAAGACATATGGGAGTTTGACTACATAGATTTCAGAATTCTGCTCTTCAAATGTAATTGGGTTGATAACACCAAAGGAGTTATAGTGGATGAATTGGGTTTCACTTTAGTGAACTTTGAAAAGATTGGCAAGAAGGGTGAACCATTCATATTGGCATCACATGCGAAACAAGTATTTTATATCGATGATCCTGCAAATGATAAATGGTCGGTTGTTCTTCATGGTAAAAGACAGTTCATTGAAGATCCTATAAATGAAGAAGAGTACTATGATAAGTATGATGACTCCAGTCCATTCTCAGTTGGGTTGCCAACACCAACAAATATTGAAGCTAATGATGTCTTGTATGTGCACGGAAATCACAATGAAGGATTGTTAATTGATAAAAAATCACAATATTAGAGGCATGTTTATATTTTTTATATGTTTTATTTTTCTGAATGTGAACTTTACAATGTGAATTACTTTACAATGTGAATGTGAACTTTACAATGTGAATTACTTTACAATGTGAACTTTACTATGTGAATTACTTTACAGTGTGAGCTTTACAATGTGAATTACTTTACAATGTGAACTTTATAATGTGAATGTGAACTTTCAGATAGCTAAGCATTCTCCTGATGACCGTGCTGATGATTACCATGAGGGTAAGGACATCAATGTGCCACCTCACAATGTAAGTTTTAAAAATATATCATATATTTATATCTATATGTCCATTTATAGTTATATCCTGTAAGTGTGTTTATTTTGTCAAATTTTAGGTTGATGATGCACATGTACCCTCTGAAGCACTTGAGGCACTTGATGAGCAGCACCAAAAAGTTGACAAGAGAAAGGGCATCACTATGATGAAGAAGTTAATATAGCAAAGGGGCAATGGACCCAAACTTGTTGTGGATTTTGATAATGCAGGAAATGCAATTGTAGTGAATCGCAATTCATTTGTTTCATATCTTGGGTATGTTACTTGTATCCATTACGGTTGTAAGACAGATTCTTGGGATAAAGTTCCTAAGGGGAAGAAAGATGTAATATGGAAGGATTTATGCGTGAATTATTATTATTTTGCAATTCTATTTTGTAGATTACTAATTTTTTGGATACTAGTTAATAACAATTCTATTTTGTAGAGTATATTTGAATTGGATGAAAAGATGCATCGTAAATGCTGATGCAATGTTGTGGGTGAGTCTTAAGGAACTATAGGACAAATCTCACCTGAGAATACATAAAAGAAGGTGACAAGAGGAAGAAGACAGCCACTAAACAGTGGAACTTCTTGGACCAAGAAGAATGGGACACGTTTGTTGCTTCAAGAAAAACTGATGAATTCAAGGTATTAGGCGTCACTCCTAATTCAATTAATATATGTTGTATTCACCTATTCAAGATTAACATTTAGTGTTACTAACCAAATCATTAATGTGCATACTAACTAGGCCCTCAATGAGGTGCAAAAAGCAAGGCGTGCACTGAATGTGCATGACCACACAATGGGTCCAAAGGGGTATGCAGGCATTCACCAAAGACTACAGGCTGAGTCTACTACTCAGTCTACTGCTAATTAGGAGTCCTATACTATAGGTACCACACCTCTGCCTCGCCATGATGTCTGGATAGCTGGGAGGCAAAATAAGAAGGGAGAAATAAGGAAGCCTGCAACTGCTGAGGCGGCTGTAAAAATGGTAAAATACAACTCTTAGAGCAATCGTTCGAATATTGATTATTTGTGGTGTTTATTTAATTACAAAATTTTTTTGGAGATTAGCGGGAGCTGCACGAGCTGAGGAAACAAGGCAAGTTCATCCCTAAGGGCACAAGGGATGAATTGACAGTTGCTCTGGGTAACCCAGAGCATCCTAGACGTGTTAGGGATGCAGGCGCTGGTGTGGGCATCAAAGCGTTCTTTGGGCCATCCCAGCGCAAACATGTCCCAAAAGCGGGAATTTCACAAGAATAGGTAACATATTCTTTCTTTAGAATGTTACTATAAAAGAGAATTCAATAATCAGAAGCTTATGTTTCTTTTATCCATGTATAGGTAGATAAGATAGTTGATAGGAGAGTCGATGAAGTAGCTGATAAGAGAATCAAGGAAGTAGTTGATAAGACACTCCATGAAGCAATGAGTAAGTGGCAGGCATCTCTGACTGCCACTCAGCAGACAATACCTATGGCATCCCACTCTACTCCTACTGTAGAGGTTGGGAGTAATCATGTAGACCCACCACCTAGCACATCCGTTGTAAGTATTTTTATGACATAGTAACTAGTCTTTTCAAGATGATATGTATATATGTATATAACATTCTTTACACAAAAATTTGTAGGGGTTGAAGCCATGCCGTCTAAAAAGTAAAGAATTTATCGTTGCAGAGGCGCCGGCTTACCCATCCCTACCAGGGGAAATGTTTCATGGGTCTCCATTACCAGCGGGTTGGGTTCATGTGAGTCCGCTACGTATATTCCCCAATTGGATGGATCTTCCATTGCCATATGCCCACCCAGATTGTGAAACGCTTGGTGAGGCAGAAGACAAAGTGATATTGTGGCCAAAAGTGGATGTCCTCTATACTGAAACTATATGGTAAATTTACATTACGTTAAATTGTTAGTGTGTGTATATGATGTCAATTGATCTGAAATTATATATATATATATATATATATATATATAGGTTAAAAAGAAGACACCCAGAGCATCTAGGCCTCCACCTCCTACATTACCAAGTTGGGTTCCACATGACCTACATGTCCCATTAGGTCCTAATTGTAGGGGTATGGTAATATGGTTAGGCGAACATGATATAAATTGCCCTATAACTATTTATATAGATGTGGATGTTACAGGTCAATCATACGAAAGTAAACTATTTATACAAGATCTTTTGGAGTTATTTTGATATGATTGGATGAATACATTTGTGATAGAGCTATGGATAAGGTGAGATCTTCTTTATACATCCATATACCTTGTGTAGGATCTGGTGATCTGGTTTCTTATTTATTAATGCATACATAATACATGTTTTGCAGCTACTTAGACAAGATATGTGCAGATTTTTCATTCAAACATGTAGGATTATTGATATCATCTTTGATTAGTCTAGTAGTTAAAAACCCTTCGTTAGTTCAACAATACTGCTGTGATGCTTTTACAAATTTTGCTCAAAATAACAAGACGGTGATAATAGCTCCATTCAATGTGGAGTAAGTTTACTTTGCTTATAATTTGGACTTAAGAAAATTACATTTTTATTATAGATTTTGAGTTATTAATTTTTAACTTTTTTACCTCTAGTGGTATGCATTGGAAGTTACCAGTTATTGTCCCCGAGACGTTCACTGTCTATTATCTAGATCTTAAGGGGACTAAATTGAATTCAAAATATGGACACACAATGAAAATGGCATTATTCTGGTGAGAAATATTTCATTTTTATATCCGTTAACATATGTTATTACATTACTATTTAATTATGCAATGTAATGAGTTACATTAATATGTAGGAGTTTAGATGAGTTCAAAAAGGCTGGAGGAAAGGTCCCTAGGAAAAAGAACCAGCCAATAATTTGGAAGAATGTGGAAGTAAGTTCCCGACTGCAATGTAAATATTATTTATGTGAACAGTGCTTAATTAGTTGTATTTTTTAATATTTTGTATGTTTCAATTTATAGTGTGCTACACAAGACAACGGATGGGCATGTGCATACTATGTGATGTGATTTATGCACATGCTTATCAAATATGCCGCAGTGGACATCGATACCATTCCCGAGGTATTATATATAGCCTCATTAGATAATATGAAATATATCAATCTTATTTATATATTATTAATTATATATATACATCATTCTCTTTATAGGTGATTAAAACTGACCACACTACAAGAAAGGCCTTACTAGATGTACATACTTCCTATACGGCGGAAGAATTAAATGATGTAAGAGAAGAATGGGCAAAAGCCATACAAGTAGTGGGGTTTTTAAAATATAATTAGGATGTTGATAGCGAATAATGACTAAAGAATGATATTTTGTAAATGAATTTCTGAATTGTAATATATGTGAATGTTTCTACATGTGTCTGAATGTTTATGCATGTGTGAATGTAAAAATGAATGAAACTGTTGGTTGCTATATGAATGTTTCTACATGTGTGAATGTGAAAATGAATGGAACTGCAAATTGCTACATGAATGTTTCTACATGTGTGAAAATCGAATGGAACTGTAGGTTGCTAAATGTGTGAAAATTAATGTTGTTAATTTTGCAGGTTTGTGGCATGTTGTTGGCTGATATCAATGGATGTCGTAAAACCTGTAGTTCATAACTGAACTGTAGGTTTCTCATCCTGCGACCAGCCACAGCAGGCCTACAGACTGATTTAAAAAATACATACAATAGGCGTCAGTTATTTGAAAAAAAATCGATGACAAATGCTTACAACGTCAGATAATAGCTAAAATTGACGCCTAATGAGACCAAAGGCCAGCACGGCCGTGGTAGTAGGTGATATGGCGTCAGTTATCAATAAAAAACCAACACTGATGGTGTCCTAGATGGCGCCCTTTATGTGGTGCGAAGGTTTATGGCGTCGGTTTCTGTAGTAATAACTGACGCCTATAGCCCCCTGCTGGCATGTTTTCGGTGGCGTGCGAAGGTTTCTGGCGTCGATTTGGAAACTGACGCCTAACGGTTTGCCTTTTAGCGGCGCCCACATAGGTGTCGCATTGAAACCGACACTAAAGGTGGGTTATGTACTAGTACTACTTGACGGTCCCAAATTGGCCTTCATTAACCACTAAACAATAAACTATTCTCAATCGAAAAAAAATATCCGTAAAAGACGTCACCATCAAGAGAGAAGTTAATATCATAGTCAATCAGGCATTTGCTTGGCGCATCATGTGAATCCCTATCTACATTATATTTCTCTTTTCCTAACTACTAACTGATTGGAAGTAGTTCTCCTTATAAGAATTATCGAGGAGAATAATTATTTAAGTGGCCTATTAATAAGAGCAATGAATTGAACGAAATGGGTGGCTTATGAAGAATCACAAGTAAAATCCGAATTATTTATGAAAAAATAAAATATGATGAACCTATATGGTGAAGGTAATGGAAAGTGCATGAATCCTAATGCCTAATGTTATTGGGTGGAATGATGCATGTATTGAAAATCTCATCAAAGGGATGAGAATGAAGTACAGAAGAGAATACATCATGTGAATGTTTCCATCTCTTTGTGAAGAATTTAGGGAATCCTTTCTCCCTTTTCTTCTTCTTCTCTCTTTTTTTCATTGGCCCACTATTTTAGCATGATGGAAAATTTATGCTTAGGCTTCACTACAATACATCATCCATTCATTTTTGTTTCTTTGATTTTTTTCTTGAGGGTATAGATGTGTATCATTGTACTCTTATTTTAGAAGAAAACAATGTAACTCATGATGTAAGAGAATGAATGACGAAAGATTCACACAATCTACATGTAATTGTTATGCAACTAAAATGATACACACAAAAATGATTATGCATAATAACAACTTTTTTTTCATTTTGCAATTAATGCAATCAAAGAGAAACTAACTATCATGTTACCCATTATGTTATGTAATGCAATCAAGAGGAAATAATTTGGATTACTTGATCATCTTAAGGTGGTGAGTCAAAACGAATGGCAAATGGAAAATGGACGGAATCTCACAATTAAGAAACAATGCCTCTCATGAACTATGATATGTCCCTCTCTAATGACCTGTGATAGGGTAACCTTAGGGTTTATTTCTTAAACTTCAATTTAAGATCTCAATAATTGTTTGATCAATTTAGGATCAAATCCCATCTTCATCCATGTTAGATGAATAATTAAGATCTTCTTTCATATCAAATGTCCTTAAGTTGACTAGCCCATACACTTCCTATAGGTGGTGCAACTCAAGAGATTTACAACTAAGCAAGATTTTTCATTTTTTTACTTGTTTTCATTGCAAACAATCGAGAACACATGACATGAACCATGAATTAAGCTCCACTTTTATACTAGATAGATTGTGTATCCTAAAAGAAAACTAAAAACAAACTAAGGAACAAAACAAAGATAAAGTTGTACCAATACCCCCCTAAGATTACACTTGACTTTGACCTCATAGTCAAAATCCAAACATAGAAGTGGAACGGGGGTACCATGTGCTCTAAAGGGTGGTGGTGGTGGATGATTAGTGTATCTTTAGATCAATTTGTGCAAGCATATATCCCTCTTGTTGGTGCCCTTAATTTGTGTCTTTTTAGCACCAAAATATGAAATTCTCTTTCATTCTTTGATCTTAAAAGATCACTGCCCACCCACATATGTGTCTGTGGTATCAACGACCTTTTCTTATAGCTTTGTCATCTTTTTGTGTTGAAAAAGTCAATAGTACCGACTTTGGACTCAGTAGTACCGACTTTGGTCCAGGAGTCTGTGATTTTTCCTGAGAAAACTTGATAGTACCAACTTTGATGTCGGTATTACCGACTTTCTACATAATTTTAACTGTTAAGGAGTCGGTAGTACCGACTTATGTGTCAGCAGTATTGACTTTGACCATGTTTGCACACCAAAACAAGATCATCAAGGTACCTTTTTACATAAACTAGAATCTAACATGAAAAATATGAAATGAAAATAACAAAAACACATTAAAAAATAGTAAATGACAAAAATAAAATCGGGTTGCCTACCATGAGCGCCCTTGTTTAATGTCCTAGGCTAGGCAAGGTGATTTTCTTCATCCTGTGTTGTCATGAGATGGTGGTGAAGAATCATCTGGCAATCTGAACTCCACTCTATCATCGTCTATTTGGAATTTCAAATAGCCTCTCCCAATGGAAGTGATCACATCGACCATATCTTGGAACGACCTCCCTAGCAATATCTTGGTTCCTTTCATTTCCTTCATATCCATCACCACAAAGTCAACCAAATAGATGAACTTGTCGACTTTAACTAACACGTCCTCGCATATCTTGTATGGCCTCACATCGGCCATATCTTGGAACCAACTCGATTTCCATGGCTATTATTGCTAGTTCCTTCAATCCTAACTTTCAGAAGGTGGTAAGAGGCATAAGATTAATGCTAGCTCCCGAATCACATAGTGCCTACTTTAAATGTTTGCCACCTATAGAACATGGGATGTAGAAACATCATGGATCCTTCCTCTTCCTTAGTAACTTCCCCTTGATCAATGCACTCATCACCTTATCAACCTCTACAATATATGTGTATTTAATCCTCCAGTTTTTGTTGATGATATCTTTCTAAAATCTCCCATAAGCTGAAATTTTCTCTATCTCCTCCACCAATAGCAAATTGATGTGGAGCTTGCGGAATATGTCCATGAACTTTTTGAAGCATGTTTCCTTTTTTCTCAGCTTCAAACTATCAAGGGATGACACATTGGACTTCTCTGATCGCTTATGTGGGGGAACATATGGCACTTTATGAACTTACTTCTCTAAGCTTGCTTCAACACCACCGCCTAGAATATGATTTTGCATGTCTCCTATTGATGGAATGATAGGTGACCGCTCCTTCTGAATTGTGGGTACCTCCTTATTGATTGTGACTATTCCACTATGGAGTATAACCTTTACATGTTCTTATTGCACATACACCTTTTCCGAAACTGGAGATGGTGACATGACAGTGGTGGAATTTTGAAGTTCGTTGTCTACTAGAGTGTTGCACCCTCCTAGTAATCCATATAGACTATGAGGAAATGGGGATTTTGACACGTGCATCCAATCAAGCTCTGAATAATGTTTCTTAGGTGACTCCTCTATATGATATTTAGGCTCCTCGACAACATAGATAAACTTTGCTTGGTGATGTTGATGAGTTGCAGTTGCATTCCCTGGCAATCCTTGCTAAATGGGCTTTTTTAAAGAAGCCACTTTTACTGCTAGATAAAAAATTTGATATTTAATGATGTGGATTTGTGCACTTTGGTTTTGCATCTCCTTCTCTGTCTGCATAATAATTGATTCATTTTGACTCACTAGCTTACCGGTCATGTTTTCAATTTTATCTATCTTGTTGGGACCCATATCTTGCTGATATTGTTGACTCACGTACATGCAATCCTACTCTTCACCCCAGATGGGTTTGCATCCTTCTGACATAGTTTCATGGATATGAGGTCAAGCTTCTCATTCAATATCGTGATGAGTGTAGATTCCACAACACTTTTAGTGATTGTTGGGTGTTCTCTTTCTTCACCCCACAACTGGTTCTTAGCCATATTCTTCATGATCTCATGACACTTGGAAGTCTTATTGTTGAGGAAGAAGCAAGTTCCTACACTGTCTAGAGTGGTCCTTGTTGGGTTTTGTGGGACAGAACAGGCAGCTAAAACAAAAAAAAATCTCACCACAAACCCATAACTAGCATACTACATCAACAACTATGCAATAGGAAAGATGATTTCAGTGAGGTGTGCATGGTCCTGAGCCTTGCTCAGCAACAATACCTCATAGCTAGTGTGGTCTTCAACCACCTAGTCTTCAACGGTGTTTATGCAGCTCCTATCCTTGACCCAGAATGCGGTTGACCATCGTCCTCCTGAGTGATATAACCCTCCCGCCTCTATAGATAGACCACACGAACCACCGAGAACTCTAGTCATCTTGAAGGACACTAGAAGGACGCGTCCCCCTCTGTTGGTGTACTAGTCACCGACACACTTTCCCACCACCAGTTTTCATCCTGTAGTTGTCTTTCCCTCGTTGTGCCTCCCTAGTCAGGTAGTACTTGCTTGGGCTCTCTCGGTTACCACAACCAGAGAGGACAACAAATTTGCAGAGTAACTGATGTTCTAAGTTGTCTTTTCTGAGAAGCACCCTATACCCCTCTATTTATAGTAGAGGGAAGGGTTAGGGTTCCCAGTCTATGTGGGAGTAGAAGGGTCTGGATTTTCCATGAATTGATTGTACTGCTACATGCAAACTGATTATTTCACAACTCAACCAGTCGTTTGGGCAAGTGAGATGATCGATTCAGTTTTGAACCGATTGGTTGGGAGTGTGAACCGGTCAATTCACTTAGTGAACCAGTCATTTCACTTTGCAGACTTGCCTCTAATTGACTTTTCTTATTCATTTCTAATTAATGCAAAGATTAATTCTTGTCCCAATCAAATTGAATAAGTGAAATGAAAATATTTTCTCAAAAATCGGGAAACCCAACACCTCCTCAATTGGTCCATGTGAATCGATCAGTTCACCAGTGTGAACCAGTCATCTCACTGACCATGAGTCGATCGGTTCACTAAGTGAACCGGTTGGTTGGTGGTCTAGGTTGTGCAAAACTCAGTCAATGCAATTCTCAATCAATCTGACACTCTAATCAATTGGTTCAACACTTGAACTTGATGATTCTGAGTCAAGTCTATTGATTGAATGTTTAATTGAATACCTAAATACTTTAGTAACGAATCTAAACATCATTCATGGATAAAATCCTCTTCCAGGTTAATCCTATGTGTGTGACCCTTTAGGTCCCATTTCACATTGGCAGTGAAAGTCCATAACTCACTTATGACTTCACAAGTAAAGAGCGGTGCCTAGTCGCACATCAGTGCTACCCAAGTGAAAAGGAAAGTTCGAGAACAACTTTCAACCTACAATCTGTGATTAGTGTTACTGTTATCGTATAGTTCCTTTGTCACTAACCATCCAGATTGAACTCGAGGCATGGAACGTCATCCTCGTCAACATTCAATCCATGTTCCTTGACCTCTGAGCAGACTCTCTAAGATGCATGTGAGTTCACATATCATATATTGAATCACATGAGTATGGTCATACATTTCTCAATCTCTCTTATCAAGGGAACCTAGATGTCATACTCCTTGTAGGAGGGACAAATCCCATATCTATCACTCACAGTCAAAACCCCATGTGTCATAGTCACCCAATCATCACCTTTATGACACCCGAGATTTAGGAATGTGTTTAATGATGTCAAAGTGTACCCAATGACATGTGATGAGTGTAGTTATTTCAGGTCTAAGAACCACTATCACTATGAGACATGATTGTGACTACCATTCCATGGTATCCATGTATCACTCTCACAGTGGGTCTGCCCGATATACTATTCTCTAACATATATATGTGTACTTGACTTGATATCATATATCATGACTAATGAGACTCTGTCATCAGTCAACACACACTCTAGTCTTATGTATTATTATTGTCTATTTTTCTTCCACAGTAATATCTGAATAGGGACATAACAAGAATGAATGCACTCTTAACATACATATGGTCTCGTTGTTTAGGTCCTTAACCTGAAGACATATGTCATCGAGTCACATCATTATTTAGACATGTATCATGTATGTGTCGTCATCTCATGACTGAGATAGACATAATAGATATAATTACCTTTATCATTATCAAATCAAGTATCATATGCCTCATTGCAATCATCATATGATTGGCTCTCTGAGCATACTATACCAATAGACTACCACTTGCACTTAGAGCTAATCACCCACGAATCATATTCCAAGTGATCTTAACATGTCCATCATTTTTTTGCTGCACAAGTGCTTTTAAAGCGGGTAAGCAATATGTGCTTCAAGTCAGTATATTACATGTTTCACATCCCCTCACTGTACGACAGATCGTATGAGATGGAAGTACCATAGTATTCTATCTGAAATTCCTTTTCCTAACCGGTAGCTCCATTTTTTTCAAAATATTTCTATTGAGTCACCAATGGTCAGAACCTCCATAAGTTCATCCATATGAACTTGTAGATTCATACAATATCCTTTACAGTGTTTGTAACACTAAGGTACTCATCTTATTATTGTAGAATTAATCGATTATCTCATGTTGGAACATTTCCAACTAACAATTCTTATTCCATGGTCAAACATAATTTTGTCATTTCGAAAGCTTGCATCAGTGTAACTCTTTACAGCCAACTCTTCCTTATTACCATAACTAAGGAACTGATCCTTTTAGTACTTCACAAGTACACAAAGATGTTCTTCATGGTATTCCAATAACTCTTATTGGAGTTCTACATATATCCATTCGTCATATCTAATACATACGAGATAACTGGATATTTATATCATCTTGTCACACAAGATGATGATTTCATATCTTCTTGTCATGTATAATACATACAAGATGATAAGATCATATACTTGTCATGTTCAATACATACAAGATAACTAGTTCATATGATCTTGTCATGTCCAATACATACAAGGTAACGAGATGAGTTCATATGTGATAGATCCAATTGAGAATGCATATGACATCTATCCATGTGTTCCTTATTCTTCATAAGAATTGGGACACTTGGATCTTGAGAGACTCACTCCATGGAGCATGGACATGTTTTCTCTCATCATGTTGAACCCTTTCAACATCTTACCAATGTATGTTCTCTTTCTTAGGTCAAGAAGCCCTTTTGATCTATCTCTATAGATCTTGATTCCTATCACATAGGATGCTTCTTTTAAAACTTCAGAATGCACTTTATTTCCAGGTTTTAATATTTGCAGTATAAGGGCGTTGTTCCCCATCAATATGTGGAATATACATATGCTCCCACTAAATTCTTGTAATCACACATTACTTCTTTATTCTGACTCAAGTCAAACTCTTTGACTGGCTTGTGAAATAGAAAATCCCAGTTTTGAGGTGCCTACTTCATCCAAAGATTGATCTATGTGACTTTATCGACTTTATTTGTATTATTAGATTTATAAAACCTTTAGAGATGTGTCACGTACACATCCTGCACAATATTCCATTAAAGGAATGTGGTTTTATCATCCATATGCAAAATATCATAGTCACATTAAGCTACAATAGCAAGCATTATCCTGATGGATTTATCCTTGGTAACTGGTGAAAAGATTTCATCATGTTCAACGCCTTGAACTTATTAGAAACTCTTTGCAACCAAAATACCCTCCATGTTAGTCTTTTATAGAAGACCCAAAAGTACCCTATGGGTTTTACCCTCTAAGGTGGATCAACCAAGTCATACTTTATTGATGTACATGGAGTCCATCTTGGATTTCATGGTTTCAAGCCATGTCTCGGTTTTTGGCTCTCACTAGTTTCTAGGTAGACTGTTGACTCATCATATGATCAACTGACTGCCTTCTTGTCCATAAGATATCATATATCTTTCAAGCTCTAGGCGTGTTCTACTAGAACCATGAATTATGTGTATTACTTGAGGAACTTTGAGAATCCACAACATTTTGTGATTCCCAGTGTGCCTCTTTTAGTGTTACGCATGTACCCAAAAGGAAATTTGAAGTTTATCTAGTAATCACGTTCTGATTCATCAAGGTGCAATTCCTTCTTTATGATACACTTATCATGATACACTATCATTGTGTTTTAGGCGGAGTCCATCATGATTCATTATCATGATCTTCCAGAAGGTTCTTAAACTCTTGGTTCAAAGTATTTTCATATTGATCATATCAAAATTTAATACGTGTACCAAGTTTGTGATGTATGTCATTTATGATTTCCTTGAACACTACAACGGATTCATGTTTATATTTCATTAAATACAAACTATCATATCTACAGAGGTCATCAGTAAATATAATGAAGTACCATTGATTACCTTTAGCATTTATTATAAAAGGTCAGTATACATCAATATGTATAATCCTTAATAGAATAATTGTTCTCCCACTACATATAGTGAAAAACCTTTCTCATAATTCACAATGAATGAGATTAGCATGTATCTATTTGTTCATTAATCAAAATGAGTCTAAATAACCATCATATGGATTTCTAGAAAAGCAATTCTCATTTATGCACTACAAATGACTATGCTATAGGCATTCAAGTTTGAGTTATCATGTCATTCATAACATGTGTCATACACATTTGTCTCTTTAACTATCAAGTGTAGATGATGAGACATAGGCATTGCCATAAATTCATTACACTCTTGTCCAAACAAGTGTATGATGATTTCATTGATGGCAGATGTATAATATCAATTCACTAATTCTATTATATGCCCATGAATGTCATGTTGTAACTGTAAAGGCAGCAACTCTTGCTCCGCACAGTTTCTAGCTTACTTCTCCTCAGGTCCTGAAGTAGATATCTCTATCTCTTTCATCTTCTCGATATCCTCTATAAAGAGGCTATTTCCCTTTCTTACTTACCCCTCACCATTTCTTGAGTGATGAAGACTTGGACCCAAGCTTGACCTCAGAACACTTCTTAACCTTGATGTAGTCTATGGACTTTACTCTTCTGATCATGATCATAGGTTTTGTCCTTTCTTCATTCATGCTTTGGAATCAACATGCCAAGCACTTCAGACAGTGGTTTGGCCAAGTTTCTCAACATTTGATAAACTGGCTATATGATTCACACAACTATTTATAGAATCATTTGTTTGGTCAGCTCTTGACTTATAAGAAATCATAGTTAGTCTATATGCACAATCACATTGAGCATATGAAATTATACTTGATCTTTGTTTGTCTGTTTATACTCAAACATCACTTTGAAGACATTATATCTTTCATGCTTTACATGATTCTTAAGATGTATAATGGTGCGATTCCGCTAGAGGTGCAACACGCTAGCCGATTTGACCTGACTAGATGTGCCCCATGAGGTCGGAACACACGTGATGGTAATTTGCTTTCAAAATTTATAAACCTAACTTAACACCTACTCACACTAAAACACTACACCCGCAAGCGTACGGGGTCGTGTCGTAGTATAGGAAGGTGGCAAGTACATGGTCGATCCACATGGAAAAGAGGGGGCGCTAGAGCTAGGTTAGTTTAGCTAGGTTCCTACTACGGAGACTAGGGTTAAGGGTTTGAAGGTGATTTGATTGTTAACTAAGGATGAACAAGAAAGCAATCAAAGGCGAGAATGAAATCTATGTTAACCCTAGGTTAGATTAAGACTAAGCAAGCAAGGAAAGACTAAGCTAGGTATGAAAAGGCAAGTTACACTAAGGCAAGCAAGAGAGAAGCAAAAGAGCAATTAAAGAGCTAAGCTATCATGAACAAGGCAAGAGCAAGGAAAGAAGCTAACCAAGCAAGAAAAGAACTAATTAAGCTAAGCAAGCACAAAACTAGGGTCTTAAGCAGTAAAGAGATGTGTGGGCTGTTTAGGGGTATGAACTTATCACTTAAGTTGGGGGTGACATATGAACATTATGATTCCATTTAGATTATCCAAACCAAACAACAAGTTAGAGTCTAATGAATTAACCTAAGCTACTAACTAGCCATGGATATGCTAGGTTGTGCATAGGGGAACTAGTCCCTAACACCCCTACTACCCTTACGAGGCTCAATTGGGTTAGGGATTAGGTTCAATTCAATTAGAGTCTAATCAAGTCTAGGTTTCTAGATTGGGCATTCCTAGGGCAATTAGGGGCCGAGGGTAGTAATGGGGAGGTGAGATTAGGGTTTTGGACCCCAATTCCCCCACATTCTAGCCTTGAGAAGGCTCCATGCTAATTGCACTAGAATTACCTAATATAGCTACTTAGATCTCTCACATAGGTTTAGGGAGATTGATTAGGATGTATAAAGATGGGAGGCAACCTAGGGATCCAAGAATTGGACCTAGGGGCAAATCCCAAAATTCACACATATAAGCAATTTGCCTAAATTCCTAGGCGATTCCACACACAAACCAACAAGCAATCCATGGATAATGAGATGCAAATAGAATATAATCATTGACAAATGGAATTATAACATTTACATGTCATTTCCCCCCAACATGGTATCAAAGTAACATAATTCCCCCCAAACAGCCCACCCACAAGGGCCTAGCTACTCATAGAAATGGAAAATACAAAAAGAGAGAAGAAAGAGGTAGAGGAAGCCATGGAGCTCAGTGTAGATGGAGAAGTCCTCCTCTCCAGCAGTTGCAGGACGTCCTCCTCCCTCCTCCAAGGTGCAAGGGTGTGAAATAAAGGGGATTATGGGTAGGAACTAGTATAAACTAGTGTTTTGGTGGTGGAAATGGAGTAGAATGGAGGTAGAAATGGAGTGGAATGGAGTGGGTGGCGATTTGGGTAGCTAGGAGGTGGTGGAAGGTATCTAGCTTTGTGCCCCAACCGCCACCTAGGTATATATATGTGTCTAGGGGGTCTAGGGTTAAGTTAGGGGTAAAATGGGTGGATTTTGTGAGTAGCACGGCCGTGGTGGGTCACCACGGCCATGGTGGGTAGGGTAGGACACAACCGTGGTGTGTGGGCATGGCCGCACGGTCATGGGAATTAAAATAGGCCAAATGTCAAGTTGATGGCTGAAAATGCCACGGCCGTGGTGGTCACCACGGCCGTGGTGAACTGAGGGTAGCACGGTCGTAGTGGTGTTGCACGACCGTTCTGGTCTGCTGAGCCACGACCATTTTGTGGAGCATGGCCGTAGTTTCTGTCACTGGCATGACCGTGCTACTCTCTACTTCTGTTGGAGGTTGTTTTGTTGATTTGTAAGTGACCTAGCATGGCCTTTTTGTGGTACCACAGTTGTGTTGGGTCCTGGATCAACACTTTGACTCGGTTGTTTGGATTTTCTTGGACATCTTTGCTTCAATTGATCTTTGGCCACTAGGGGTAGGTCGAGGGCCCCTCAAACTTCACTTTGGGTCTCTACAAGGGTAGAGGAACCCTAGGATCACTCCTTCTCTCTCTCTTCCATCAAGTGTGGTCCAAATGCCTGAAAAACATGCAAATAATGTCCATAAGTGCATTTTATACAAATAAGCATATTGGGAGGAGTGACATGCAATCTAACAAGTATATATGTGATTGAAGAGCAAAAAGACACAATATTAAGCCCTACAATAGGGCTAAAGCACCACCCCAAACTTGAAACATACTTGTCCTCAAGTATGCTGTAACTCAATCTCTCTGCAAAACTTCCACAAAAAGAAATGACATATGCAATGTGAAAGATGATTATTGCTGGATGGGATCAAAGATGAGTGAGTGCATGCATTTCACCTCTCTCCTCTCCTACTTTCACAATGCAACCATGAAAAGAGCACAAAGCATATGAACTTCAAATATAGCGCATAGAATACACAAGTCCTCCATACTTCTTCCATAAAGTTCCGGGTAAACCGTCTCATGATGGTGTTAATCAAGGATGACTAGGAGTGTTGTTTCACATTCATGCATTCAGTCTTATATTTCAAATCATACCAAATGACCCACGTGGTTGCGGAAAAAGGCATAATGAGCTAAGTTTGATGCTTCTTAGCTCAATGGGTATGAAAGTGGAAGAAAGGGTTGTGGTAAGATTTTTGGAGTGTTTTTACACACTCATGTTTTCTTTATTTGAATGCTCTTAAACAGGAGCATCCTTTTATTTTATTTTTGCTTTTCTTTTTCTTTTCTTTTCTTTCTTGCCCTTGGTGTAGATAGGGCATATGGTAGATAGAGTGAAATGAGGGGGTAAAGATATGGCCACCCCAAACTTTTGGAGGTGGCCAAGGCTGATTATGTGCACTAGGGCATCTTTTTATGAGGCGGAGGGGTATGAAGATGGTGGAAGAAGAGTCAGGTCAAAGAGGGATCATTGGTATGATTTTCCACATAAGACATCCTACATGAAAATTAATCCAACACTTCATTTAAGATATCACACCACATGAATGAACAAGATGAAATTGATATATCAAACAAGTGATTCCACAAACACTAAGCGTTCAAAGCTTGCTCAAGTTCACAATTCAGCCAAATCAATCACAATCATGAGAGAGGTGATGCACATGTAAAAAGTCAAACATTGATACCACTTAGCAATAAAGCATGACATTTCACTTGCACTAGTCAAAGGTCGTCGTTTTTACTCAAAACAGTAGAGATTGGGTCAAAACATGCTTTTTAGACAAGAAATTCCAAATTTGGGAAAAATTGGCCAAAATGGTGCCCCGTTGCCTCCAATCAGGTCTAAACCTATATTATTGAACTTAAAGTAGTAAATAAGCAAATCCTAACTAAAACATGCAAAAATTACCAAAAATCTACATGATATGCAATGCATGGTGAAAGAGCAAAATTTTTGAAAATTACGCAAAAAAGGCAAGAAAGCAAACTACATGGCATGCAGGTATGCAAAGCAGTAAACTTCTAAATTAGATAGAAAAACCAAGCAAGCATGTGAAAAACAATAAACAAAGAGTAGTAAACGGAAGGTGAGATACAAAAATGAGTGAAAGTAAGACGAGGGCATACCGCCCTACCACCCAAAACTTTTGAATCATGTTGTCCTCAGCATGACACTAAAGTCTAAGGTGTTAGGGTAGATGATCACTGTGGTGATGGTAGAGGTGCTCCTCCCTACTTGTAGTAGTTGCCCCAGTAGTCTGACTGTGGAGGCGGATAGTTGTCCTGAAAAGCTAATAAAGAACTCCACCAGTCTTCACCCCACTGTGGGTTCCTCTGGGCCTGGGCATTCTGAAACTGGTAAAGGTGGTTGACCTGGTAATGCATGTGTTGATGGTCCAACCACATGGTATCTTGTGTCCTCTGAAAGCCCTCTTGTTCCTGTAGTATCCTCTCCTACGTCTCCTGAATGCCCTCCAGCTATGCATGGATGGTACTCATGTCATATGCATTCACTAAAGGTTGTAGTGGCTCTGACGCTCCCATCCTTTCTTCTCTTTGCCTCACCCGTCTTGTCGCTCTTTCCTCTGTTGTCCACCTCTGCTCAGCTGCCTGTGAAGGCTCTCCTAGACCCCCAGTAAAACTCACCTCAGGGACTGCCTCTCCTCTCGGGTTCTCCTCCTCATACTTCCTCAATTTTTTCCAGAAAATCCGACGTTGGTCCATATTGTGCCATGAGGGGTGGAGTATGGTAAGGCAGCTCTAATGTCATTCTTGGGTAAGGTGGGTTGATTTGGTAAATGATCCTCTTATCTGTAACTGTAATCATGGATGAGTGAGCTAAGTAGTGCAAATCAACCAACTTGCCACCATCTGCCTTTTTATAGCCTGTCATGTCATGTCCTAAAGTAGTGGCTATGGATGTCACAATCCCTCCCATTACAAATGGATTTGTGCTCTTGGACGGGATTGTTCTCATATGATCTATAAGCAATTCCCCCATATTCACATGCTTCTCTTTTGTCATCTAACCAAGAACAAAAAGATCTTTCCTTGTGCAGCTGCCTTGGTTTTTGTACCTGGCAAAGATGGTGTTTGCTAACACCTTCTGAACATAGCGGAGAAATAGGCTGTGGATGGCACTTGTCTTGGACTTCCTCGCTACAAGTGTACTTTGGCCGGTGAAGCATTTCCACTTAGTTGGATATGTGAAACTAGAATCATTTTCTGTCCTTCCTCTGTCTAGGAGGACTGCCACCTCCCCACTTGGGGCAAAAGTTTGATTTAGCATATGTGAGGTTATCTTCCACCTCTTATCCCCAATCACCACCTTGATTGCATTCTCGCCATCATCGGTTGCTTTCTCTAGCATGGTGAAGAACTGCTGGTTCATCTCGATGTAGGTCTCCTGTTGCAGTGTCAGGATCTCAAATAGCCCCATTTTTTCCATCAACCCCTGAAAGTAGGCATAGAAACCCATCACCTCCATTGTTGCTTGGCATGCATATCGAGTTGTTAAAACTCTACATGTCAAGCACTCTGGGTGCTTAGGCTCCTTTGCCCTGCCTGTAGTAACCTCAGGTTGTGGAAGTGGGTGATGTGGTGGAACCTCGTGTTGCTCAGAATCGGGCATATCTATATCATCTTCATCATCTAACACGAGCCGTCGACGCGATCGTGGTTGCGGCTCGGGTTGTGGCTATGCTGCCGAGGAGACGGACGGTCGGGCAGCTGAAACTGACAACTGTTCAATGGTAGCTGAGGGTCTCTTAGATGAGACAGATGGCCGGGAGGCGGACGGTGGTGGCTGCGACGAAGACGGTGTCCTCTACTGTGGCTGTTCGGAGGCTTCTTCAATGATAGGATCCACTATGGCATCCAAATCAGCATCCGTCAACCAGGGGTGGATGTTCCTTGGTTTCCTTTGATAAGCAATGACACCCCTAGTCTTCTCTACTGATATCTTTGCAATCTTCTTCATTCTTGCTCGAAAATGGAAGTGAAATTAGAAATTTTCAGATTTATCCAAAGAACGGGGTTGTTGGGGTGGAATGGAGAGAAAGTGGTGTGTTTATGGATGAAAATTGGTGAAATTTAGATATTAAGGTAGTGGAAATGGTAGGGGAATGATTAGGAATGATTTGGGAGTGATTTGGTGAGGATTTGAGGTTGGAATGGGTAGGCAGATCACTGCACGATCACTAGGGCATGGAGAACGATCGTTCTATTATTAGGAGAAATGAGCAAGTGAATAGAAATTTTGCAAATTCTGACTTAAAGCTGCTGGAATCGGGCTGCTGCATGACCGTGCTACGCGGCACGGCCATGGTGGCTTCGTGTACCACGGCCGTGCTGCCTTGCACGGCCGTTCAGCCTTGCACGGACATTCTGCCCTGGTTCTATACTTGGTTGATTTTCTAAATTTCTGACTATTTCTGTGTTGAATGTGAGTGCACCACCACGACCGTTCCATGTCACCATGACCGTGGTGTGCACTGTAACAGTAGTAGGAGACTCAAATCTTATTCAAACATCAAAAATTGATCTCAAATTGATATTCTATTGATTCGTTGTCAAAGTTTCATCTATTCTTCTTCATTTCACTCTGTTCTCACCTGCACATATCAAAACTATACAAAAACTATCAAATACAAGTGTGTGTGCTTTCTTGGAAAAATGTAAAAACAAAGCAAAAGTATCAAAAATGTAGATTGGGTCAAAAATTGCCAAACCTAGGTGGTTTGCCTCCCACAAGCGCTGAGTTTCTTGCCTTCAGCTGGGCTTCTTAATGATTCTTCAAAATTCACCCATTTGGAATTCTCAAGTGCCCATTCTTGCAAAACATGCATCCTTCATTTGCACTCAACCTTGGTTCCTCATCCCTTTCATCACAATAATCATCACCAATTTCTTCACCTTGGTGTCCTCTCAAATGCCCATTTGGACTTGTGAAGTGATCATGTCCAATATCCCTATCTCGGACTCGCCGGGTTGGGGTCTTGTACATGTTGATGTTGATCTTCATGTCCATGAATGCGACTGTCATAGTGCCACTGTGCACATGAATGTCAGTGTGGCAACACATCCCATTATCACACAAATAACGAGGTGTTACGCGAAAACGTGCGGAAATCACCATAACCACAGATTATGAAAACACGGGTTAATTAAAACCGATTGCGGAAAACTGATAAACTGTGAAACTATTACTTGTCAGTCCTCATCCTACACAGAAACATGTCATATATATATATATATATATATATATATATACACGAGATCTGATACGTGTCTACAGTTCAAGAACAGTTGTTCATCCATCACATGAGTTCACCACCTATTCATATACATAAAGGCCCACATCCGGCCAATAGCAGGATATACAAACATCATCGATCGATCATCGTGAAACAACGTCAAAACACTGCCAAGGACCTGAGAGCACAGGGATGACTCTAGACTCTACTTGAAAACATCCAAAACAGCAGCATGTCCATCGCTTTCCTTCTATTGCTCCTCAAGTTGCTCGGCCGCAACACCACGACCACGACCACGTCTACCTCGACCACCTAAAAAGGGGTTAAACCAGCGGGGTGAGACAATTGAACAATTGTCCTAGTGGGAAACATAACTCCCCACCGCAACTACAGAACCTCAGCAAGATAGACTATAACAGTAGATATCTAATAAAAGATATAACAAGAGCAGTCTATATAAAACAAAGCTATTCTTACCGACAAGCTTACTAGCTGTACAAAAGCATATAACCAGATATCCTTTGATGAAACATGATTAACAAGATAAGATGTATCACTATGTAACATGATTATCAGAATAAGATATGATGTCACATAACCTGCTTATCAAGATCAGACATATTATCACATAACTTGCAAGATATAACGAAGATATTATACAAACAAGGCCTCAAAAAATGTTTCATGTTTATCCTAAGCAATAAGTACTAAACGACTATATTACGTATTATTATGCCCTGAGGATTTGAACCGTACCGTTCAAATCCAACCTTCAGTTACGAAACCCAAGCCGGTGCCATACAAGGTCAATGGATGAGCCAGACTCCACGACCTCCCACCTCGTGGTCAGTACACGAGTACAACACAAGCAGAACCGCAGTCTCATGTTGAAGTGGTCTAAGCCACAGGGTCAGCTCCATAGGCTACCCTCACTCTAGCCTGCCTTGGTACAAGTCTCGACGCTAGTAAAAACTGAGCCACGGGCCTGTTCACTGTGCTCTGAGCCATGAACCCATTCATGCTCACACATCACATATCTTGAGCCATGGGCCTGTTCACCATGCTCTATATACATATATGAGTCTGTAACCGAAGTTACACTCTTACCTCCTCATTTTCAGGATAGGAGCAACCTACACATATACAACAATATGCGCTTCCAGGTTAACCCGTAGGAGAACCTGTTTCACCATCACCAAGTCCTGACGATGATGGATCTATGGCCAGGGAAAACTACATGATATATTTCACTGTGATTAATTAGTATCTTTTAGATGGATTGCAGGATTCAACCAAGTTGTATAACATGCAAGATATAACGGAAAGTAAACAACATTATACTATTATTTAATCACATCAACCTGATCCATCACAAGGATCCAACATCACATGTTACCACTTGGCCTCTTGCCAACCATCCTGATCCATCTCGAGGATCATCACATACCATGGGATCTCAATCCCTTATCATGTACTGTCAATGCCTGTCAAGGCTCACATCATCATCATGGAGCTTAGCACATTGTACATATCATCTTATTAACCAGAGTAATTCCAAGTGATGTTACTCATCACATGTGTCACATAGTCCTTTTCAAGGCTAATCATTACCTGCAGGGTTAGAGTACACAATAATCGTAGATTCAATCATAAGGAATATGCTACCATCATGAAATGCCATTCAAGATACTCTACTTATCATTCTTACCCTATTTGTTAAAAAAGTCACATCATTAACAAGCCATATACATGCTTACTCTTATCTCAAGATTATACAAGTAATCAAGGTGTCCAAACATACAAAACAAGTACTATTGTTACCACTACCATTATGTCACTATCATCATTATTATCATTATTATCATTATGCAAGCTACTAGTGTAACTATCACCATTCTCATTTAACAATTAAGTACGAGGATTACTTCATGCATATCATTGCTATCATTATTGCCATCATTATTATGATCAACATTATTACGATCATCTTCTTTATTATTAACAAATAAGCATAAGGATCACATCATGCATCTTATTACCATTACCTTCCTCATTATCATCACTACTGCCATTATCATCATTACCCCCATTATTAGTATTGGCATCATTACTAGTATTAGTACTGTTATTATTGCAAGGCATCATACTCATTGTTGTTATTACTAACAAGACACCACCATCGTTTATTGGTGCATAGCTAACCACTTCCTCATCACAAAGGACCGTTACTATAGGATTACAAGACTCTCACTATAACTTTTATCAACCCTCACTAAGACCCATCAAGGCCTATCGGCCGACACACACACCAACCCTATCGGCCATCACCACCCAAGGCTGTCACCCAACATGGCTATCGGCCATCACCTCAAGGTGTATCGCTCAACAACTTCCATCGGCCAACTCAACCATATCGGCCAACTCCTCACTAGCTTGACCTATCGCCCAACACAAGAGCACTCACCATGTCGCCCATCACAAGGTACCCATCTCGCCCATCACCAAGAAAAGAGAGGGTCTTGCCCAACACAAGAACAAAGGGATTGCTTATCATAGGAACCATATCGCCCAACATGGTTACCATGTCGGCCAATGCCCATGCTAGGTCAACCTATCATCCAACCCTAATCAAATATGCCATACATGGCCCTATCGTCCACTACATGGACAAGGAGATCACCCAACTCAAGGGCACCCACCATATCGTCCATCCCAAGGTACCCATGTCGCCCAACAAGGGTCACTATATCGACCAACATTCACACCAGCTCACCCTGTCGCCCAACACAAGGGTAAGGGTATCGCCCAACTCCAGGAACAAAGGTGTTACTTCGCACAAGGACCATGTCGCCCAACACACTCAAACAAGAGAGAGGGTATCGCCCAACTCCAGGAGCACTCACCATGTTGCCCAACACGGGTCATCTTCAACCTCCAACTTAAGGATACTCAAACCCTAGAAAGCAAGGTGCACAAAGGAACCCTAAACCCTAGAGGGGGATCGGCCACCAAAGGTACATAAGCAAGGTATAAAAGCAAAGAACTAAGCTAAACTACTAACATGCAACAAGATCATAGCTAGAGGTAAAGGAGTTAGGGTTAGAAGCTATGCAACCCGCCTTAAGCTCCAAGCTCCAAGGAAGAAGATGCACTCCAAGCTCCAAGGGTTGTCGTCCACCAAAGCTGATCCAAGAGAGGGTATCGTCCACCACTGCAACTCCAGGAGAGTGTCTCGGCTGACACAAGCAAGAGAGTGAGGAGTGTCGTGCACTCAAGGTGGAGGAGAGACCAAAAGAGCAAAGGAAACTAAGGCAAGGGAAAGAGCCACATATATAGAAAGGAGGGGAGGAGAAACCAAGGTAGATCCATGCTAAGTGTCGTCCACCCAATGGACACTTGTCCTAGGGTTCAAGCCAACACTCTAGCACACCAAGAGACACTTGTCCAAGATATACACCAAGTGTCCACCAAACATGGTCAAGCAACATGGGCGACACATGCATCAGCTCTGCTGGGCGACACACCAAGGCTCCTGGGCGACACACACACACCTTGGGCGACACAAGCTTCACTTGGATGACACAAGGCTCAAGCAAGCCCAAACAAAGCACCTCAAGGCCCAAACAAGCTCAAGTAAGGCCCAAGAAACTCAAACAACAAGCCCAAGCCTTCCTCTCAACCCTAGAGGAAGCAAAGAGAGGGAAACATCTCATAAGACGGCAAACTTGCACACAAAACCCTAGACTTCAGTTATTTGCAAGCAACCCCTCAAACTCTCAACAAAGCACAACCAAACCCTAATCACCACTCAAAGGTGATTAGAAAGCATCAAACCACCAAGGTTAAGCAAAACAAACAGGGTAAACCCTAAACGCAGGTCAGGGTCCTTACAATCTAACCCCCTTTAAGGGATTTCGCCCCCGAAATCCGAAGAGAAAAGCGAGGGATACTTCCTCCTCATCTCTTCCTCAAGCTCCCACGTGGCTTCTTCTACGCCACGAAACTGCCAAAGAACCTTCACAAGAACCAAGTCCTTCCTCTTCAGCTTCTTGATCCTTCTGTCAAGGATCGCTACAGGACCTTCCTCGTAGGTCACATCTGCATCAAGCTCAACCTCAACTGGTTGTATCACTGTACCTGAATCCGGATGACTTTTCTTCAACATACTGACATGAAACACTGGATGCAACCTGTGCAACTCTGGAGGCAACTCTAACTCATAAGCTACCTTGCCAACACGTGCTTTGACTGAGTAAGGCCCCATATACCTGGGTGCCAACTTACCCTTCCGTCCAAACCTTAGCACACCTTTCCACGACGAAACTTTGAGATACACTTTGTCTCCTACCTGGAATTCCAAAGGTCGTCGGCGATTGACTGCATAAGACCTATGCCTGTCCTGTGCCACTTTCAACTGTTGCTGTATCACCTTGATCTTATTTGTCGTATGCTGAACTAACTCAGGACCCAAAAGCTGATACTCACCTGATTCATACCAACATAAAGGAGATCTGCACTTCCTTCCATACAAGGCTTCATAAGGAGCCATGTCGATGCTACGCTGATAACTATTGTTGTAGGCAAACTATATCAAACTCAGATGTACATCCCAGTTGACTAGAAACTGCAAAACACAAGCTCGAAGGAGATCCTCCAAAATCTGAATAGTCCTTTCAGACTGTCCATCTGTCTGCGGGTGAAAAGCAGTACTGAACCTCAACTGTGTTCCCAATGCCTTGTGCAACTGTTCCCAAAAACGACTCGTAAACTAAGGACCTATGTCAGAAACTATCGTTGCTGGCACACCATGCAAACGTACTATCTCATCCACATATACTTGAGCTAGTTTCTCAGCTGTATACGTCGTCTTCACTGGTAGAAAATGAGCAGACTTAGTCAATCTGTCCACTACCACCCAAATGGAATCATGATTCCTAGTTGTCCGGGGTAGACAAACTACGAAATCTATGGTTATATGATCCCATTTCCACTGTGGTATCGGCAAAGGTTGCAATGTACCTGCCGGCTTCTGATGTTCAACCTTCACTTGCTGACACACCGCACATCTCGCCACGAACTCGGCTACATCTCTTTTCAAACCGGGCCACCAATACAAGTCCTTCAGACTATGGTACATCTTGGTGACACCTGGATTCATCTCATACATCGACGTATGTGCTTCCTCAAGCACCAACTTCCTCAGATCATCAGCATCTGGAACCACCATCCTATCACGATAGCAAACTAGTCCATCCTCAGACTCATGAAACCCATCACGCTTGTCGCTGCCAAACTCTGATCTGATCAACTGTACCGCATCATCTGTCTGCTATGCATTCTTGATCTGCTGTCTCAACGTAGGCTTAACTTGCATCTGTGCGAAAAGACCAGACAACAAGAAAACTTCTATCTGCACATTCATCTGTCTCAGAGAAACAAACATATCTCGCCTATGGCATATCAGAGAACTCAAGTGTGCCTTCTTTGAAGAGAGAGAAGAAGACTTTCTGCTAAGCGCATCAACTACCACGTTCGCCTTACCAGGATGATACTCGATAGTGCAATCGTAATCATTAATCAACTCCATCCATCATCGCTGTCGCATGTTCAACTCTTGCTGTGTAAAGATATACTTCAGATTCTTATGATCCGTAAAGATCTGACACACTTCCCCATACAGATAGTGTCTCCAAATCTTTAACGCATGAACCACAGCTGCTAACTCCAGGTCATGAGTCAGATAGTTCTCCTCATGCTTCTTGAGTTGTCGCGAGGCAAAAGAAACCACATGATCTTCCTGCATCAAAACGCAACCTAAACCTTTCTTAGAAGCATCACAGAAAACAACATAGCCTTTCCCAGACTCTGGAAAGATCAACACTGGAGCACTGGTCAGCTTCTCCTTCAAACTCTGGAAAGCTTGCTGACATCGATCATCCCAAACAAAAGGTACGTCCTTCCTGGTCAACTTCGTCATCGGCAACACGATCACACTGAAGTCCTTGATAAACCTCCGGTAGTATCCTGCTAAACCAAGGAAACTACGAACTTCTGTCGGCGTCTTCGGTTGTTCCCAATCCGCAACGGATTCCACCTTCTTCGGATCTACTTTGACTCCTTCTGCAGATATCACATGACCCAAGAAAGTCACTTCATCCAACCAGAACTCACACTTACTGAACTTGGCATACAACTGATGTTGACAAAGAAGAGTCAACACTCGACGAAGATGTTGCTCGTGCTCTAGCCTGTCCCGACTATAGATCAAGATGTCATCTATAAAGACTACAACAAACTGATCTAAGAACGGACGGAACACTTTGTTCATCAGATCCATGAAAGCAGCAGGTGCATTGGTTAACCCAAATGGCATAACCACGAACTCAAAATGACCATACCTCGTTCTGAAAGCTGACTTTGGTATGTCATCCGCCTTAATCCTCAACTGATGATATCCAGACCGTAGATCGATCTTCGAAAACACTGTAGCACCACGCAACTGATCGAACAGATCATCTATCCTCGGCAATGGGTACTTATTCTTGATTGTGACCTTGTTCAACTGTCGGTAATCTATACACAACCGCATCGAACCATCCTTCTTCTTAACGAACAACACGGGAGCACCCCATGGAGACGTACTCGGTCACATAAAACCTTTCTCCAACAACTCTTGTAACTGCTTCTTCAACTATGTCATCTCTGCTGGAGCCATCCTATACACTGACTGTGCAACAGGCTGTGTTCCAGGAACCAGATTGATCTCGAAATCAATCTCTCGGGGTGGAGGAACACTAGGAAACTCCTCAGGAAACACGTCTGCAAACTCTCGAACCACTGACACCTCCTCAAGACTAGGACCTTTCGCCTTGGTAACCATAATAGTATCCACCACGTGAGCTAAGAACGCCTCACATCCTTGTCGTAACAACTTATCTTCCACCATAGCTGATACCAAACACGTCGGAAGAATCTTCCTATCTCCCTGGAAGATCAACTTCTCTCCAGCATCATCAAACACTACCTGCTTGGAACCACAGTCCAAGACAACCTTATACCTCTCTAAGGTATCCATCCCAAGGATAACATCGAAACCATGCATATCAAGTGGTATAAGATCCACTTGGATACGATGTCCCGAAAAAGACAAAACACAAGATGGACACTCTTCTTGAAGCAAAGAGGAACCATCAAGAGGGGTTTCTAACAACAAGCTATCCTTCTTACAACTAACAGGTAAACGACAGTTTTCAAGCATACTATAGGTGATAAAAGAGTGTGTAGCACCCGGGTCAACCAGAACAGATATAAAGCAAGAAGAAGACATATCAGAATGAAATAACTCCATCTGACCTGTCACCACTCACGGGTTGACTATCTCCTCTGGTTGATTCATGGCATAGAATCGAGTCGTAGCTTGCTGCCCATGACCTCTACTTCCTTGAGCAGACGATCCAGCCTGAGACGCTTGACCGCGTCCTCGTCCTCTGCTACCACTGGGCTGTGGCCTCTCTGACCTCTGAAAACTCTGTCTCGGCTGCTGCGTCACTTCAACGTCTTTATTCGGGCAATTAAGCCTGAAATGCCCGACTTGTCCACAAAGATGACATGACTTGTCCTCAAACCGTGGCCTAGCTGGCCCTGTCACTGCCACAGAAGCTGAACTGTGCGCCTTGGACGGTGAAGAAACATAACATCTCCCCCTTACTCGGAGACCACTGAGATGGTACACCAACACTCCTCATCGCTGACGGTGCTGAAAACCTGGGCTTCTTAAAGCCACCAAACCTACGTCCTTGAAACTGAGCAGGTCTTTTAAGAGACATAGACTCTCTTTTCTCCCGTACCGTCCTCTCGATCCGTCGAACAGATTCCACGAACGTATCAAACCGCTCTCGGTTCTCCAACGCAGACACCGGGGTTGTCAACTCAGCACTCAAACCCTTCTCGAAACGCCTGATCCGTTCCTCATCAGTTGCCGCCATGTGAGGACAAAACCTCAACAGATCCATAAACTTGGCTTCATACTCAGTGATGTTCATCGTTCCTTGCCGCAACTTCTCAAACTGACTGACCTTCTCATCCAGATACGTCTTTGGAAAGTATCTGGTGACGAACTCGCGTCGGAACACTTCCCAACAAATCACCTCACCAGGCCGCTTCTCTTCTTTGATGGTCCACCAGTGACCAGCACTATCTTTCAGAAGGTAGACAACATGCTTTACCTTGTCCGCTTCGGGGATGTCAAGGATCCGGAAAGCCTTCTCGAGACTTGTCAGCCACAGATCTGCATCCGCTGGATCAGCCGTTCCAGCATAATCCGAAGCTCCAACTTGGCGAAGCCGCTCGAAGGTCTTCCCAATACCCGATGCTTCTCCATGAGGAACCTGTGCTCGCGAAGGAGGCACTGGTAATCGCTCAACCATGAGATTCATCGTAGCCATCAACTGCCCCATAAGCTGTTGGTAAGCAGGATGTTCAAGTATGGCTGGGTTAAATTGGGGAACCTCAGGCACCCGATCTTCATTTTCCTGTCCATCTGCTCCATCAACCGATGCAGCATCACTGTACTCAGCATAGTGTTCTTCATGGTTTCCAGACATCTTGGCTTTTCTTCCGCTGAGGGCAGAAGATATTGTAAGAAAACCTGGAAAACTCATAAGAACAACTCAACCTAGTCCTAAATCCCTGTAGACTCAGCGAACCTAAAGCTCTGATACCAAAACTTGTGGCAACACATCCCATTATCACACAGATAACGAGGTGTTACGCGAAAACGTGCGGAAATCACCATAACCACAGATTATGAAAACACGGGTTAATTAAAACCAATTGCGGAAAACTGATAAACTGTGAAACTATTACTTGTCAGTCCTCATCCTGCACAGAAACATGTCATATATATATATATATATATATATATATATATATATATATATATATATATATACACGAGATCTGATACGTGTCTACAGTTCGAGAACAGCTGTTCATCCATCACATGAGTTCACCACCTGTTCATATACATAAAGGCCCACATCCGGCCAACAGTAGGATATACAAACATCATCGATCGATCATGTGAAACAACGTCAAAACACTGCCTAGGACCTGAGAGTACAGGGATGACTCTAGACTCTACTTCAAAACATCCAAAATAGCAGCATGTCCATCGCTTGCCTTCTATTGCTCCTCAAGCTGCTTGGCCGCAACACCACGACCACGACCACGTCTACCTCGACCACCTAAAAAGGGGTTAAACCAGTGGGGTGAGACAATTGAACAATTGTCCCAGCGGGAAACATAACTCCCCACCGCAACTACAGAACCTCAGCAAGATAGACTATAACAGCAGATATCTAATAACAAATATAACAAGAGCAGTCTATATAAAGCAAAGCTATTCTTGCCGACAAGCTTTCCAGTTGTACAAAAGCATATAACCAGATATCCTTTGATGAAACATGATTAACAAGATAAGATGTATTACTATGTAACATGATTATCAGAACAAGACATGATGTCACATAACCTGCTTATCAAGATCAGACAGATTATCACATAATCTGCAAGATATAACGAAGATATTATACAAACAAGGCCTCAACCAATGTTTCGTGTTTATCCTAAGCAATAAGTACTAAACGGCTATATTACGTATTATTATGCCCTGAGGATTTGAACCGTACCGTTCAAATCCAACCTTCGGTTACGAAACCCAAGCCGGTGCCATACAAGGTCAATGGAAGAGCCGAACTCCTCGACCTCCCACCTCGTGGTCAGTACACGAGTACAACACAAGAAGGACCGCAGTCTCATGCTGAAGTGGTCTAAGCCACATGGTCAGCTCCATAGGCTACCCTCACTCTAGCCCGCCTTGGTACAGGTCTCGGCGCTAGTAAAAACTGAGCCACGGTCCTGTTCACCGTGCTATGAGCAATGAACGCATTCATGCTCACACATCACATATCCTGAGCCATGGGCCTGTTCACCATGCTCTATATACATATATGAGTATGTAACCGAAGTTACACTCTTACCTCCTCATTTTCAGGCTAGGAGCAACCTACACATATTCAACAATATGCGCTTCCAGGTTAACCCGTAGGAGAACGTGTTTCACCATCACAAGTCCTGATGATGATGGATCTATGGCCAGGGAAAACTACATGATATATTTCACTGTGATTAATTAGTATATTTTAGATGGATTGCAGGATTCAACCAAGTTGTATAACATGCAAGATATAACAGAAAGTAAACAACATTATACTATTATTTAATCACATCAACCTGATCCATCACAAGGATCCAACATCACATGTTACCACTTGGCCTCTTGCCAACCATCCAGATCCATCTCAAGGATCATCACATACCATGGGATCTCAATCCCTTATCATGTACAGTCTATGCCTCTCAAGGCTCACATCATCATCATGGAGCTTAGCACATTGTACATATAATCTTATTAACCAGAGTAATTACCAAGTGATGTTACTCATCACATGTGTCTCATAGCCCTTTTCAAGGCTAATCATTACCTGCAGGGTTAGAGTACACAATAATCGTAGATTCAATCATAAGGAATATGCTACCATCATGAAATGCCATTCAAGATACTCTACTTATCATTCTTACCCTATTTGGTAATCAAGTCACATCATTAACAAGCCATATACATGCTTACTCTTATCTCAAGATTATATAAGTAATCAAGGTGTCCAAACATACAGAACAAGTACTATTGTTACCACTACCATTATGTCACTATCATCATTATTATCATTATGCAAGCTATTAGTGTAACTATCACCATTCTCATTTAACAATTAAGTACGAGGATTACTTCATGCATATCATTGCTATCATTATTGCCATCATTATTATGATCAACATTATTACGACCATCTTCTTTATTATTAACAAATAAGCATAAGGATCACATCATGCATCTTATTACCATTACCTTCCTCATTATCATCACTACTGCCATTATCATCATTACCCCCATTATTAGTATTGGCATCATTACTAGTATTAGTACTGTTATTATTGCAAGGCATCATACTCATTATTGTTATTACTAACAAGACACCACCATTGTTTATTGGTGCATAGCTAACCACTTCCTCATCACAAAGGACCGTTACTATAGGATTACAAGACTCTCACTATAACTTTTATCAACCCTCACTAAGACCCATCAAGGCCTATCGGCCGACACACACACCAACCCTATCGGCCATCACCACCCAAGGCTGTCGCCCAACATGGCTATCGGCCATCACCTCAAGGTGTATCGCCCAACAACTTCCATCGGCCAACTCAACCATATCGGCCAACTCCTCACTAGCTTGACCTATCACCCAACACAAGAGCACTCACCATGTCGCCCATCACAAGGTACCCATCTCGCCCATCACCAAGACAAGAGAGGGTCTCGCCCAACACAAGAACAAAGGGATTGCTTATCATAGGAACCATATCGCCCAACATGGTTACCATGTCGGCCAACGCCCATGCTAGGTCAACCTATCGTCCAACCCTAATCACATATGCCATACATGGCCCTATCGTCCACCACATGGACAAGGAGATCACCCAACTCAAGGGCACCCACCATATCGTCCATCCCAAGGTACCCATGTCGCCCAACAAGGGTCACTATATCGGCCAACATTCACACCAGCTCACCCTGTCGCCCAACACAAGGGTAAGGGTATCGCCCAACTCCAGGAGCACTCACCATGTTGCCCAACAAGGGTCATCTTCAACCTCCAACTTAAGGATACTCAAACCCTAGAAAGCAAGGTGCACAAAGGAACCCTAAACCCTAGAGGGGGATCGACCACCAAAGGTACATAAGCAAGGTATAAAAGCAAAGAACTAAGCTAAACTACTAACATGCAACAAGATCATAGCTAGAGGTAAAGGAGTTAGGGTTAGAAGCTATGCAACCCGCCTTAAGCTCCAAGCTCCAAGGAAGAAGATGCACTCCAAGCTCCAAGGGTTGTCGTCCACCAAAGCTGATCCAAGAGAGGGTATCTTCCACCACTGCAACTCCAAGAGAGTGTCTCAGCCGACACAAGCAAGAGAGGGAGGAGTGTCGTGCACTCAAGGTGGAGGAGAGACCAAAAGAGCAAAGGAAACTAAGGCAAGGGAAAGAGCCACATATATAGAAAGGATGGGAGGAGAAACCAAGGTAGATCCATGCTAAGTGTCGTCCACCCAAGGGACACTTGTCCTAGGGTTCAAGCCAACACTCTAGCACACCAAGAGACACTTGTCCAAGATATACACCAAGTGTCCACCAAACATGGTCAAGCAACATGGGCGACACATGCATCAGCTCTGCTGGGCGACACACCAAGGCTCCTGGGTGACACACACACACCTTGGGCGACACAAGCTTCACTTGGACGACACAAGGCTCAAGCAAGACCAAACAAAGCACCTCAAGGCCCAAACAAGCTCAAGCAAGGCCCAAGAAACTCAAACAACAAGCCCAAGCCTTCCTCTCAACCCTAGAGGAAGCAAAGAGAGGGAAACATCTCACAATATGGCAAACTTGCACACAAAACCTTATACTTGGGTTATTTGCAAGCAGCCCCTCAAACTCTCAACAAAGCACAACCAAACCCTAATCACCACTCAAAGGTGATAAGCAAGCATCAAACCACCAAGGTTATGCAAAACAAATAGGGTAAACCCTAAACGCAGGTCAGGGTCCTTATAATCTAACCCCCTTTAAGGGATTTCACCCTCGAAATCCGAAGAGAAAAGCGAGGGATACTTCCTCCTCATCTCTTCCTCAAGCTCCCACGTGGCTTCTTCTATGCCACGGTGCTGCCAAAGAACCTTCACAAGAACTAGGTCCTTCCTCTTCAGCTTCTTGATCCTTCTGTCAAGGATCGCCACAGGACCTTCCTCGTAGGTCACATCTGCATCAAGCTCAACCTCAACTGGATGTATCACTGTACCTGAATCCGGATGACTTTTCTTCAACATACTGACATGAAACACTGGATGCAACCTGTGCAACTCTGGAGGCAACTCTAACTCATAAGCTACCTTGCCAACACAAGCTCTGACTGAGTAAGGCCCCATATACCTGGGTGCCAACTTACCCTTCCGTCCAAACCTTAGAACACCTTTCCACGGTGAAATTTTGAGATACACTTTGTCTCCTACCTAGAATTCCAAAGGTCGTCAGCGATTGTCTGCATAAGACCTCTGCCTGTCCTGTGCCACTTTCAACTGTTGCTGTATCACCTTGATCTTATCTGTCGTCTGCTGAACTAACTCAGGACCCAAAAGCTGATACTCACCTGATTCATACCAACATAAAGGAGATCTGCACTTCCTTCCATACAAGGCTTCATAAGGAGCCATGTCGATGCTACGCTAATAACTGTTGTTGTAGTCAAACTCTATCAAACTCAGATGTACATTCCAATTGCTTAGAAACTACAAAACACAAGCTCGAAGGAGATCCTCCAAAATCTGAATAGTCCTTTCAGACTGTCCATCTGTCTGCGGGTGAAAAGCTGTACTGAACCTCAACTGTGTTCCCAACGCCTTGTGCAACTGTTCCCAAAAACGACTCGTAAACTGAGGACCTCTGTCAGAAACTATCGTTGCTGGCACACCATGCAAACATACTATCTCATCCACATATACTTGAGCTAGTTTCTCAACTGTATACATCGTCTTCACTGGTAGAAAATGAGCAGACTTAGTCAATCTGTCCACTACCACCCAAATGGAATCATGATTCCTAGTTGTCCGGGGTAGACCAACTACGAAATCCATGGTTATATGATCCCATTTCCACTGCGGTATCGGCAAAGGTTGCAATGTACCTGCCGGCTTCTGATATTCAGCCTTCACTTGCTGACACACCGCACATCTCGCCACGAACTCGGCTACATCTCTTTTCAAATCGGGAACCAATACAATTCCTTCAGACTATGGTACATCTTGGTGACACCTGGATGCATCACAGACATCGACGTATGTGCTTCCTCAAGCACCAACTTCCTCAGATCATCAGCATCTCGAACCACCATCCTATCATGATAGCAAACTATTCCATCCTCGGACTCATGAAACCCATCACGCTTGTCGCTGCCAAACTCTGATCTGATCAACTGTACCGCATCATCTGTCTGTTGTGCATTCTTGATCTGCTGTCTCAACGTAGGCTTAACTTGCATCTGTGCGAAAAGACCAGACAACAAGAAAACTTCTATCTGCACATTCATCTGTCTCAGAGAAACAAACATATCTCGCCGATGGCATATAAGAGAACTCAAGTGTGCCTTCTTTGAACAGAGAGAAGAAGACTTTCTGCTAAGCGCATCAGCTACCACGTTCGCCTTACCAGGATGATACTCGATAGTGCAGTCATAATCATTGATCAACTCCATCCATCGTCGCTGTCGCATGTTCAACTCTTGCTGCGTAAAGATATACTTCAGATTCTTATGATCCGTAAAGATCTGACACACTTCCCCATACAGATAGTGTCTCCAAATCTTTAACACATGAACCACAATTGCTAACTCCAGGTCATGAGTCGGATAGTTCTCCTCATGCTTCTTGAGTTGTCGCGAGGCAAAAGAAACCACATGATCTTCCTGCATCAAAACGCAACCGAAACCTTTCTTAGAAGCATCACAGAAAACAACATAGCCTTTCCCAGGCTCTGGCAAGATCAACACTGGAGCACTGGTCAACTTCTCCTTCAAACTCTGGAAAGCTTGCTGACATCGATCATCCCAAACAAAAGGTACGTCCTTCCTGGTCAACTTCGTCATCGGCAACGCGATCACACTGAAGTCCCTGATAAACCTCCGGTAGTATCCTGCTAAACCAAGGAAACTACGAACTTCTGTCGGCGTCTTCGGTTGTTCCCAATCCGCAACGGATTCCACCTTCTTCGGATCTACTTTGACTCCTTCTGCAGATATCACATGACCCAAGAAAGTCACTTCATCCAACCAGAACTCACACTTACTGAACTTGGCATACAACTGATGTTGACGAAGAAGAGTCAACGCTCGACGAAGATGTTGCTCGTGCTCTATCCTGTCCCGACTATAGATCAAGATGTCATCTATAAAGACTACAACAAACTAATCTAAGAACAGACGAAACACTCTGTTCATCAGATCCATGAAAGCAGCAGGTGCATTGGTTAACCCAAACGACATAACCACAAACTCAAAATGACCATACCTCATTCTGAAAGCTGACTTTGGTATGTCATCCACCTTAATCCTCAACTGATGATATCCAGACCGTAGATCAATCTTCGAAAACACTGTAGCACCACACAACTGATTGAACAGATCATCTATCCTCGGCAACGGGTACATATTCTTGATCGTGACCTTATTCAACTGCCGGTAATCTATACACAACCGCATAGAAACATCCTTCTTCTTAACGAACAACACGGGAGCACCCCACGACGACATACTCGGTCGGATAAAACCTTTCTCCAACAACTCTTGCAACTTCTTCTTCAACTCTACCATCTCTATTGGAGCCATCCTATACGCTGACTGTGCAACAGGCTGTGTTCCAGGAACCAGATTGATCTCGAAATCAATCTCTCGGGGTGGAGGAATACCAGGAAACTCCTCAGGAAGCACGTCTGCAAACTCTCGAACCACTGACACCTCCTCAATACTAGGACCTTTCGCCTTGGTAACCACAACGGTATCCACCACGTGAGCTAAGAACACCTCACATCCTTGTCGTAACAACTTATCTGCCACCATAGCTGATACCAAACACGTCGGAAGAATCTTCCTATCTCCCTGGAAGATCAACTTCTCTCCAGCATCATCAAACACTACCTGCTTGGAACCACAGTCCAAGACAACCTTATACCTCTCTAAGGTATCCATCCCAAGGATAACATCGAAACCATGCATATCAAGTGGTATAAGATCCACTTGGATACGATGTCCCGAAAAAGACAAAACACAAGATGGACACTCTTCTCGAAGCAAAGAGGAACCATCAAGAGGGGTTTCTAACAACAAGCTATCCTTCTTACAACTAACAGGTAAATGTCAGTTTTCAAGCATACTATAGGCGATAAAAGAGTGTGTAGCACCCAGGTCAACCATAACAGATATAAAGCAAGAAGAAGACATATAAGAATGAAATAACTCCATCTGACCTGTCACCACTCACGGGTTGACTATCGCCTCCGGCTGATTCATGGCATAGAATCGAGCCGTAGCTTGCTGCCCATGACCTCTGCTTCCTTGAGCAGACAATCCAGCTTGAGACGCTTGACCGCATCCTCGTCCTCTGCTACCACTGGGTTGTGGCCTCTCTGACCTCTGAAAACTCTGTCTCGGCTGCTGCGTCACTTCAACGTCTTTATTCGGGCAATTAAGCCTAAAATGCCCGACTTGTCCACAAAGATGACATGACTTGTCCTCAAACCGTGGCCTAGCTGGCCCTGTCACTGCCACAGAAGCTGAACTGTGTGCCTTGGACGGTGAAGAAACATAACCTCTCCCCTTACTCGGAGACCACTGAGATGGTACACCAGCACTTCTCATCGTTGACGGTGCTGAAAACCTGGGCTTCTTAAAGCCACCAAACCTACGTCCTTGAAACTGAGCAGGTCTTTTAAAAGACATAAACTCTCTTTTCTCCCGTACCGTCCTCTCGATCCGTCGAACAGATTCCACAAACGTAGCAAACCACTCTCGCTTCTCCAACGCAGATACCGGGGTTGTCAACTCAGCACTCAAACCCTTCTCGAAACACCTGATCCGTTCCTCATTAGTTGCCGCCATGTGAGGACAAAACCTCAACATATCCATAAACTTGGCTTCATACTCGGTGATGTTCATCGTTCCTTGCGGCAACTTCTCAAACTGACTGACCTTCTCATCCAGATACGTCTTCAGAAAGTATCTGGTGACGAACTTGCGTCGGAACACTTCCCAACAGATCACCTCACCAGGCCGCTTCTCTTCTTCAATGGTCCACCAGTGACCAGCACTACCTTTCAGAAGGTAGACATCATGCTTTACCTTTTCTGCTTCGGGGATGTCAAGGATCCGGAAAGCCTTCTCGAGACTTGTCAGCCACAGATCTGCATCCGTTGGATCAACCATTCCAGCATAATCCGAAGCTCCAACTCGACGAAGCTGCTCGAAGGTCTTCCCAATACCCGATGCTTCTCCATGAGGAACATGTGCTCGCGAAGGAGGCACTGGTAATCGCTCAACCATGAGATTCATCATAGCCATCAAGTGCCCCATAAGCTGTTGGTAAGCAGGATGTTCAAGTATGGCTGGGTTAAATTGAGGAACCTCAGGCACCCCATCTTCATTTGCCTGTCCATCTGCTCCATCAACCGATGCAGCATCACTGTACTCAGCAGAGTGTTCTTCATGGTTTCCAGACATCTTGGCTTTTCTTCCACTGAGGGCAGAAGATATTGTAAGAAAACCTGGAAAACTCATAAGAACAACTCAACCTAGTCCTAAATCCCTGTAGACTCAGTGAACCTAAAGCTCTGATACCAAAACTTGTGGCAACACATCCCATTATCACACAGATAACGAGGTGTTACACGAAAACGTGCGGAAATCACCATAACCACAGATTATGAAAACACGGGTTAATTAAAACCGATTGCGGAAAACTGATAAACTGTGAAACTATTACTTGTCAGTCCTCATCCTGCACAGAAACATGTCATATATATATATATATATATATATATATATATATATATATATATATATATATATATATATATATATATATATATATATATATACACGAGATCTGATACGTGTCTACAGTTCAAGAACAGCTATTCATCCATCACATGAGTTCACCACCTGTTCATATACATAAAGGCCCACATTCGGCCAACAACAGGATATACAAACACCATCGATCGATCATCGTGAAACAACGTCAAAACACTGCCAAGGACCTGAGAGTACAGGGATGACTCTAGACTCTACTTCAAAACATCCAAAACAACAGCATGTCCATCGCTTGCCTTATATTGCTCCTCAAGCTGCTCGGCCGCAACACCACGACCACGACCACGTCTACCTCAACCACCTAAAAAGGGGTTAAACCAGTGGGGTGAGACAATTGAACATTTGTCCCAGTGGGAAACATAACTCCCCACCGCAACTACAGAACCTCAGCAAGATAGACTATAACAGCAGATATCTAATAACAAATATAACAAGAGCAGTCTATATAAAGCAAAGCTATTCTTACCGACAAGCTTACCAGCTGTACAAAAGCATATAACCAGATATCCTTTGATGAAACATGATTAACAAGATAAGATGTATCACTATGTAACATGATTATCAGAACAAGATATGATGTCACATAACCTGCTTATCAAGATCAGACATATTATCACATAACCTGCAAGATATAACGAAGATATTATACAAACAAGGCCTCAACCAATGTTTTGTGTTTATCCTAAGCAATAAGTACTAAACGACTATATTACATATTATTATGCCCTGAGGATTTGAACCGTACCGTTCAAATCCAACCTTCGGTTACGAAACCCAAGACGATGCCATACAAGGTCAATGGAAGAGCCAGACTCCACGACCTCCCACCTCGTGGTCAGTACACAAGTACAACACAAGCAGGACCGCAGTCTTATGCTGAAGTGGTCTAAGCCACAGGGTCAGCTCCATAGGCTACCCTCACTCTAGCCCGCCTTGGTACAGGTCTCGGTGCTAGTAAAAACTGAGCCACGGTCCTGTTCACCGTGCTCTGAGCCATGAACGCATTCATGCTCACACATCACATATCCTGAGCCATGGGCCTGTTCACCATGCTCTATATACATATATGAGTCTGTAACCGAAGTTACACTCTTACCTCCTCATTTTCAGGCTAGGAGCAACCTACACATATTCAACAATATGTGCTTCCAGGTTAACCCGTAGGAGAACCTGTTTCACCATCACCAAGTCCTAACGATGATGGATCTATGGCCAGGGCAAACTACATGATATATTTCACTGTGATTAATTAGTATCTTTTAGATGGATTGCAGGATTCAACCAAGTTGTATAACATGCAAGATATAACAGAAAGTAAACAACATTATACTATTATAATCACATCAACCTGATCCATCACAAGGATCCAACATCACATGTTACCACTTGACCTCTTGCCAACCATCCAGATCCATCTCAAGGATCATCACATACCATGGGATCTCAATCCCTTATCATGTACTGTCAATGCCTCTCAAGGCTCACATCATCATCATGGAGTTTAGCACATTGTACATATCATCTTATTAGCCAGAGTAATTACCAAGTGATGTTACTCGTCACATGTTTCTCATAGCCCTTTTCAAGGCTAATCATTACCTGCAGGGTTAGAGTACACAATAATCGTAGATTCAATCATAAGGAATATGCTACCATCATGAAATGCCATTCAAGATACTCTACTTATCATTCTTACCCTATTTCGTAATCAAGTCACATCATTAACAAGCCATATACATGCTTACTCTTATCTCAAGATTATACAAGTAATGAAGGTGTCCAAACATATAGAACAAGTACTATTGTTACCACTACCATTATGTCACTATCATCATTATTATCATTATTATCATTATGCAAGCTAGTAGTGTAACTATCACCATTCTCATTTAACAATTAAGTACAAGGATTACTTCATGCATATCATTGCTATCATTATTGCCATCATTATTATGATCAACATTATTACGATCATCTTCTTTATTATTAACAAATAAGCATAAGGATCACATCATGCATCTTATTACCATTACCTTCCTCATTATCATCACTACTGCCATTATCATCATTACCCCCATTATTAGTATTGGCATCATTACTAGTATTAGTACTGTTATTATTGCAAGGCATCATACTCATTGTTGTTATTACTAATAAGACACCACCATCGTTTATTGGTGCATAGCTAACCACTTACTCATCACAAAGGACCGTTACTATAGGATTACAAGACTCTCACTATAACTTTTATCAACCCTCACTAAGACCCATCAAGGCCTATCGACCGACACACACACCAACCCTATTGGCCATCACCACCCAAGGCTGTCGCCCAACATGGCTATCGGCCATCACCTCAAGGTGTATCACCCAACAACTTCCATCGGCCAACTCAACCATATCGGCCAACTCCTCACTAGCTTGACCTATCGCCCAACACAAGAGCACTCACCATGTCGCCCATCACAAGGTACCCATCTCGCCCATCACCAAGACAAGTGAGGGTCTCGCCCAACACAAGAACAAAGGGATTGCTTATCATAGGAACCATATTTCCCAACATGGTTACCATGTCAGCCAACGCCCATGCTAGGTCAAACTATCGTCCAACCCTAATCACATATGCCATACATGGCCCTATCGTCCACCACATGGATAAGGAGATCACCCAAATCAAGGGCACCCACCATATCGTCCATCCCAAGGTACCCATGTCGCCCAACAAGGGTCACGATATCGGCCAACATTCACACCAGCTCACCCTGTCGCCCAACACAAGGGTAAGGGTATCGCCCAACTCCAGGAACAAAGGTGTTACTTAGCACAAGGACCATGTCGCCCAACACACTCAAACAAGAGAGAGGGTATCACCCAACTCCAGGAGCACTCACCATGTCGCCCAACAAGGGTCTTCTTCAACCTCCAACTTAAGGATACTCAAACCCTAGAAAGCAAGGTGCACAAAGGAACCCTAAACCCTAGAGGGGGATCGGCCACCAAAGGTACATAAGCAATGTATAAAAGCAAATAACTAAGCTACACTACTAACATGCAACAAGATCATAGCTAGAGGTAAAGGAGTTAGGGTTAGAAGCTATGCAACCCGCCTTAAGCTCCAAGCTCCAAGGAAGAAGATGCACTCCAAGCTCCAAGGGTTGTCGTCCACCAAAGCTGGTCCAAGAGAGGGTATCGGCCACCACTACAACTCTAGGAGAGTGTCTCGGCCGACACAAGCAATAGAGGGAGGAGTTTCGTGCACTCAAGGTGGAGGAGAGACTAAAAGAGCAAAGGAAACTAATGCAAGGGAAAGAGCCACATATATAGAAAGGATGGGAGGAGAAACCAAGGTAGATCCATGCTAAGTGTCGTCCACCCAAGGGACACTTGTCCTAGGGTTCAAGCCAACACTCTAGCACACCAAGAGACACTTGTCCAAGATATACATCAAGTGTCCACCAAACATGGTCAAGCAACATGGGCGACACATGCATCAGCTCTGCTGGGCGACACACCAAGGATCCTGGGCGACACACACACACCTTGGGCGACACAAGCTTCACTTGGCCGACACAAGGCTCAAGCAAGCCCAAACAAAGCACCTCAAGGCCCAAACAAGCTCAAGCAAGGCCCAAGAAACTCAAACAACAAGCCCAAGCCTTCCTCTCAACCCTAGAGGAAGCAAAGAGAGGGAAACATCTCATAAGATGGCAAACTTGCACACAAAACCTTAGACTTGGGTTATTTACAAGCAGCCCCTCAAACTCTCAACAAAGCACAACCAAACCCTAATCACCACTCAAAGGTGATTAGCATGCATCAAACCACCAAGGTTAAGCAAAACAAATAGGGCAAACCCTAAACGCAGGTCAGGGTCCTTACAATCTAACCCCCAATAAGGGATTTCACCCCGAAATCTGAAGAGAAAAGCGAGGGATACTTCCTCCTCATCTCTTCCTCAAGCTCCCACGTGGCTTCTTCTACGCCACGGCGCTGCCAAAGAACCTACACAAGAACCAGGTCCTTCCTCTTCAGCTTCTTGATCCTTCTGTCAAGGATCGCCACATGACCTTCCTCGTAGGTCACATCTACATCAAGCTCAACCTCAACTGGCTGTATCACTGTACCTGAATCCGGATGACTTTTCTTCAACATACTGACATGAAACACTGGATGCAACCTGTGCAACTCTAGAGGCAACTCTAACTCATAAGCTACCTTGCCAACACGTGCTCTGACTGAGTAAGGCCCCATATACCTAGGTGCCAACTTACCCTTCCGTCCAAACCTTAGCACACCTTTCCACGACGAAACTTTGAGATACACTTTGTCTCCTATCTGGAATTCCAAAGGTCGTCGACGATTGTCTGCATAAGACCTCTGCCTGTCCTGTGCCACTTTCAACTGTTGCTGTATCACCTTGATCTTATTTGTCGTCTGTTGAACTAACTCAGGACCCAAAAGCTGATACTCACCTGATTCATACCAACATAAAGGAGATATGCACTTCCTTCCATACAAGGCTTCATAAGGAGCCATGTCGATGCTATGCTGATAACTGTTGTTGTAGGCAAACTCTATCAAACTCAGATGTACATCCCAATTGCCTAGAAACTACAAAACACAAGCTCGAAGGAGATCCTCCAAAATCTGAATAGTCCTTTCAGACTGTCCATCTGTCTGCGGGTGAAAAGTTGTACTGAACCTCAACTGTGTTCCCAATGCCTTGTGAAACTGTTCCCAAAAATGACTCGTAAACTGAGGACCTCTGTCAGAAACTATTGTTGCTTGCACACCATGCAAACGTACTATCTCATCCACATATACTTGAGCTAGTTTCTCAGCTGTATACGTCGTCTTCACTGGTAGAAAATGAGCAGACTTAGTCAATCTGCCCACTACCACCCAAATGGAATCATGATTCCTAGTTGTCCAGGGTAGACCAACTACGAAATCCATGATTATATGATCCCATTTCCACTGCGGTATCGACAAAGGTTGCAATGTACCTGCCGGCTTCTGATGTTCAGCCTTCACTTGCTGACACACCGCACATCTCGCCATGAACTCGGCTACATCTCTTTTCAAACCGGGACACCAATACAAGTCCTTCAGACTATGGTACATCTTGGTGACACCTGGATGCATCGCATACATCGACGTATGTGCTTCCTCAAGCACCAACTTCCTCAGATCATCAGCATCTGGAACCACCATCCTATCACGATAGCAAACTAGTCCATCCTCAGACTCATGAAACCCATCGCGCTTGTCGCTGCAGAACTCTAATCTGATCAACTGTACCGCATCATCCGTCTGCTATGCATTCTTGATCTGCTGTCTCAACGTAGGCTTAACTTGCATCTGTGCGAAAAGACCAGACAACAAGAAAACTTCTATCTGCACATTCATCTGTCTCAGAGAAACAAACATATCTCGCCTATGGCATATCAGAGAACTCAAGTGTGCCTTCTTTGAAGAGAGAGAAGAAGACTTTCTGCTAAGCGCATCAGCTACCACATTCACCTTACCAGGATGATACTCGATAGTGCAGTCATAATCATTGATACTTATGATCCGTAAAGATCTGACACACTTCCCCATACAGATATTGTCTCCAAATCTTTAACGCATGAACCACAACTGCTAACTCCAGGTCATGAGTTGGATAGTTCTCCTCATGCTTCTTGAGTTGTCGCAAGGAAAAAGAAACCACATGATCTTCTTGCATCAAAACGCAACCTAAACCTTTCTTAGAAGCATCATAGAAAACAACATAGCCTTTCCCAGGCTCTGGTAAGATCAACACCGGAGCACTGGTCAGCTTCTCCTTCAAACTCTGGAAAGCTTGCTGACATCGATCATCCCAAACAAAAGGTACGTCCTTCCTGGTCAACTTCATCATCGGCAACACGATCACACTGAAGTCCCTGATAAACCTCCGGTAGTATCCTGCTAAACCAAGGAAACTATGAACTTCTGTCGGCGTCTTCGGTTGTTCCCAATCCGCAACGGATTCCACCTTCTTCGGATCTACTTTGACTCCTTCTGCAGATATCACATGACCCAAGAAAGTCACTTCATCCAACCAAAACTCACACTTACTGAACTTGGCATACAACTGATGTTGACGAAGAAGAGTCAACGCTCGACGAAGATGTTGCTCGTGCTCTAGCTTGTCCTGACTATAAATCAAGATTTCATCTATAAAGACTACAACAAACTGATCTAAGAACGGAAGAAACACTCTGTTCATCAGATCCATGAAAGCAGCAGGTGCATTGGTTAACCCAAACGGCATAACCACGAACTCAAAATGACCATACCTCGTTCTGAAAGCTGAATTTGGTATGTCATCCACCTTAATCATCAACTGATGATATCCAGACTGTAGATCGATCTTCGAAAACACTGTAGCACCACACAACTGATCGAACAGATCATCTATCCTTGGAAATGGGTACTTATTCTTGATCGTGACCTTGTTCAACAGCCGGTAATCTATACACAACCGCATCGAACCATCCTTCTTCTTAACGAACAACACGGGAGCACCCCACGGTGACGTACTCGGTCGGATAAAACCTTTCTCCAACAACTCTTGCAACTTCTTCTTCAACTCTGCCATCTCTGCTGGAGCCATCCTATACGCTGACTGTGCAACAGGCTGTGTTCCAGGAACTAGATTGATCTCGAAATCAATCTCTCGGGGTGGAGGAATACTAGGAAACTCCTCAGGAAACACGTCTGCAAACTCTCGAACCAATGACGCCTCCTCAAGACTAGGACCTCTCGCCTTGGTAACCACAACGATATCCACCACGTGAGATAAGAACGCCTCACATCCTTGTCGTAACAACTTATCTGCCACCATAGCTGATACCAAACACGTCGGAAGAATCTTCCTATCTCCCTGGAAGTTCAACTTCTCTCCAGCATCATCAAACACTGCCTGCTTGGAACCACAGTCCAAGACAACCTTATACCTCTCTAAGGTATCCATCCCAAGGATAACATCGAAACCATGCATATCAAGTGGTATAAGATCCACTTGGATATGATGTCCCGAAAAAGACAAAACACAAGATGGACACTCTTCTCGAAGCAAAGAGGAACTATCAAGAGGGGTTTCTAACAACAAGCTATCCTTCTTACAACTAACAGGTAAACGACAGTTTCCAAGCATACTATAGGCGATAAAAGAGTGTGTAGCACTCGGGTCAACCATAACAGATATAAAGCAAGAAGAAGACATATCAGAATGAAATAACTCCATCTGACCTGTCTCCACTCGTGGGTTGACTATCGCCTCCGGCTGATTCATGGCATAGAATCGAGTCGTAGCTTGCTGCCCACGACCTCTGCTTCCTTGAGCAGACGATCCGGCCTGAGATGCTTGACTGCGTCCTCGTCCTCTGCTACCACTGGGCTGTGGCCTCTCTGACCTCTGAAAACTCTGTCTCGGCTGCTGCATCACTTCAACGTCTTTATTCGGGCAATTAAGCCTGAAATGCCCGACTTGTCCACAAAGATGACATGACTTGTCCTCAAACCGTGACCTAGTTGGCCCTGTCACTGCCATAGAAGCTGAACTGTGCGCCTTGGATGGTGAAGAAACATAACCTCTCCCCTTACTCAGAGACCACTGAGATGGTACACCAGCACTTCTCATCGCTGACGGTGCTGAAAACCTGGGCTTCTTAAAGCCACCAAACCTACGTCCTTGAAACTGAGCAGGTCTTTTAAGAGACATAAACTTTCTTTTCTCCCGTACTGTCCTCTCGATCCGTCGAACAGATTCCACGAACGTAGCAAACCGCTCTCGGTTCTCCAAGGCAGACACCGGGGTTGTCAACTCAGCACTCAATCCCTTCTCGAAACGCTTGATCCGTTCCTCATTAGTTGCCGCCATGTGAGGACAAAACCTCAACAGATCCATAAACTTGGCTTCATACTCGGTGATGTTCATCGTTCCTTGCCACAACTTCTCAAACTGACTGACCTTCTCATCCAGATACATCTTTGGAAAGTATCTGGTGACGAACTCGCGTCGGAACACTTCCCAACAGATCACCTCACCAGGCCGCTTCTCTTCTTCGATGGTCCACCAGTGACCAACACTACCTTTCATAAGGTAGACAACATGCTTTACCTTGTCCGCTTCGGGGATGTCAAGGATCCGAAAAGCCTTCTCGAGACTTGTCAGCCACAGATCTGCATCCGCTGGATCAGCCGTTCCAGCATAATCCGAAGCTCCAACTCGGCGAAGCCGCTCGAAGGTCTTCCCGATACCCGATGCTTCTCCATGAGGAACCTGTGCTCGCGAAGGAGGCACTGGTAATCACTCAACCATAAGATTCATCGTAGCCATCAACTACCCCATAAGCTGTTGGTAAGCAAGATGTTCAAGTATGGCTGGGTTAAATTGAGGAACCTCAGGCACCCGATCTTCATTTGCCTGTCCATCTGCTCCATCAACCGATGCAGCATCACTGTACTCAGCAGAGTATTCTTCATGGTTTCCAGACATCTTGGCTTTTCTTCCGCTGAGGGCAGAAGATATTGTAAGAAAACCTGGAAAACTCATAAGAACAACTCAACCTAGTCCTAAATCCCTGTAGACTCAGCGAACCTAAAGCTTTGATACCAAAACTTGTGGAAACACATTCCATTATCACACAGATAACGAGGTGTTACGTGAAAACGTGCGGAAATCACCATAACCACAGATTATGAAAACACGAGTTAATTAAAACTGATTGCGGAAAACTGATAAATTGTGAAACTATTACTTGTCAGTCCTCATCCTGCACAGAAACATGTCATATATATATATATACACGAGATCTGATACGTGTCTACAGTTCAAGAACAGTTGTTCATCCATCACATGAGTTCACCACCTGTTCATATACATAAAGGCCCACATCCGGCCAACATCAGGATATACAAACATCATCGATCGATCATCGTGAAATAACATCAAAACACTGCCAAGGACCTGAGAGTACAGGGATGACTCTAGACTCTACTTCAAAACATCCAAAACAGCAGCATGTCCATCGCTTGCCTTCTATTGCTCCTCAAGCTGCTCGGCCGCAACACCACGACCACGACCACGTCTACCTCGACCACCTAAAAAGGGGTTAAACCAGCGGGGTGAGACAATTGAACAGTTGTCCCAGCGGGAAACATAACTCCCCATCGCAACTATAGAACCTCAGCAAGATAGACTATAACAGCAGATATCTAATAATAGATATAACAAGAGCAGTCTATATAAAGCAAAGCTATTCTTACCGACAAGCTTACCAACTGTACAAAAGCATATAACCAGATATCCTTTGATGAAACATGATTAACAAGATAAGATGTATCACTATGTAACATGATTATCAGAACAAGATATGATGTCACATAACCTGCTTATCAAGATCAGACATATTATCACATAACCTGCAAGATATAATGAAGATATTATACAAACAAGGCCTCAACCGATGTTTCGTGTTTATCCTAAGCAATAAGTACTAAATGACTATATTACATATTATTATGCCCTGAGGATTTGAACCGTACCGTTCAAATCCAACCTTCGGTTACAAAACCCAAGCCGGTGCCATACAAGGTCAATGGAAGAGCCAGACTCCACGACCTCCCATCTCGTGGTCAGTACACAAGTATAACACAAGTAGGACCGCAATCTCATGCTGAAGTGGTCTAAGCCACAAGGTCAGCTCCATAGGCTACCCTCACTCTAGCCCGCCATGGTACAGGTCTCGACGCTAGTAAAAACTGAGCAACGGGCCTGTTCACCGTGCTCTGAGCCATGAACGCATTCATGCTCACACATCACATATCCTGAGCCATGGGCCTGTTCACCATGCTCTATATACATATATGAGTCTGTAACCGAAGTTACACTCTTACCTCCTCATTTTCAGGCTAGGAGCAACCTACACATATTCAAACATATGCGCTTTCACGTTAACCCGTAGGAAAACCTATTTCACCATCACCAAGTCCTGACGATGATGGATCTATGGCCAGGGCAAACTACATGATATATTTCACCGTGATTAATTAGTATCTTTTAGATGGATTGCAGGATTCAACCAAGTTGTATAACATGCAAGATATAACGGAAAGTAAACAACATTATAATATTATTTAATCACATCAACCTGATCCATCGCAAGGATCCAACATCACATGTTACCACTTGGCCTCTTGCCAACCATCCAGATCCATCTCGAGGATCATCACATACCATGGGATCTCAATCCCTTATCTTGTACTGTCAATGCCTCTCAAGGCTCACATCATCATCATGGAGCTTAGCACATTGTACATATCATCTTATTAACCAGAGTAATTACCAAGTGATGTTACTCATCACATGTGTCTCATAGCCCTTTTCAAGGCTAATCATTACCTGCAGGGTTAGAGTACACAATAATCGTAGATTCAATCATAAGGAATATGCTACCATCATGAAATTCCATTCAAGATACTCTACTTATCATTCTTACCCTATTTGGTAATCAAGTCACATCATTAACAAGCCATATACATGCTTACTCTTATCTAAAGATTATACAAGTAATCAAGGTGTCCAAACATACAGAACAAGTACTATTGTTACCACTACCATTATGTCACTATCATCATTATTATCATTATGCAAGCTACTAGTGTAACTATCACCATTCTCATTTAACAATTAAGTATGAAGATTACTTCATGCATATCATTGCTATCATTATTGCCATCATTATTATGATCAACATTATTACGATCATCTTCTTTATTATTAACAAATAAGCATAAGGATCACATCATGCATCTTATTACCATTACCTTCCTCATTATCATCACTACTGCCATTATCATCATTACCCCCATTATTAGTATTGGCATCATTACTAGTATTAGTACTATTATTATTGCAAGGCATCATACTCATTGTTGTTATTACTAACAAGACACCACCATCATTTATTGGTGCATAGCTAACCACTTCCTCATCACAAAGGACCGTTACTATAGGATTACAAGACTCTCACTATAACTTTTATCAACCCTCACTAAGACCCATCAAGGCCTATCGGCCGACACACACAACAACCCTATCGGCCATCACCACCCAAGGCTGTCGCCCAACATGGCTACCGACCATCACCTCAAGGTGTATCGCCCAACAACTTCCATCGGCCAACTCAACCATATCGGCCAACTCCTCACTAGCTTGACCTATCGCCCAACACAAGAGCACTCACCATGTCGCCCATCACAAGGTACCCATCTCGCCCATCACCAAGACAAGAGAGGGTCTCGCCCAACACAAGAACAAAGGGGTTGCTTATCATAGGAACCATATCGCCCAACATGGTTACCATGTCGGCCAACGCCCATGCTAGGTCAACCTATCGTCCAACCCTAATCACATATGCCATACATGGCCCTATCGTCCACCACATGGACAAGGAGATCACCCAACTCAAGGGCACCCACCATATCGTCCATCCCAAGGTACCCATGTCGTCCAACAAGGGACACTATATCGGGCAACATTCACACCAGCTCACCCTGTCGCCCAACACAAGGGTAAGGGTATCACCCAACTCCAGGAACAAAGGTGTTACTTAGCACAAGGACCATGTCGCCCAACACACTCGAACAAGAGAGAGGGTATCGCCCAACTCCAGGAGCACTCACCATGTCGCCCAACAAGGGTCATCTTCAACCTCCAACTTAAGGATACTCAAACCCTAGAAAGCAAGGTGCACAAAGGAACCCTAAACCCTAGTGGGGGATTGGCCACCAAAGGTACATAAGCAAGGTATAAAAGCAAAGAACTAAGCTAAATTACTAACATGCAACAAGATCATAGCTAGAGGTAAAGGAGTTAGGGTTAGAAGCTATGCAACTCGCCTTAAGCTCCAAGCTCCAAGGAAGAAGATGCACTCCAAGCTCCAAGGGTTGTCGTCCACCAAAGCTGATCTAAGAGAGAGTATCGGCCACCACTGCAACTCTAGGAGAGTGTCTCGGCCGACACAAGCAAGAGAGGGAGGAGTGTCGTGCACTCAAGGTGGAGGAGAGACCAAAAGAGCAAAGGAAACTAAGGCAAGGGAAAGAGCCACATATATAGAAATGAGGGGAGGAGAAACCAAGGTAGATCCATGCTAAGTGTCATCCACCCAAGGGACACTTGTCCTGGGGTTCAAGCCAACACTCTAGCACACCAAGAGACACTTGTCCAAGATATACACCAAGTGTCCACCAAACATGGTCAAGCAACATGGGCGACACATGCATCAGCTCTATTGGGCGACACACCAAGGCTCCTGGGCGACACACACACACCTTGGGCGACACAAGCTTCACTTGGCCGACACAAGGCTCAAGCAAGCCCAAACAAAGCACCTCAAGGCCCAAACAAGATCAAGCAAGGCCCAAGAAACTCAAACAACAAGCCCAAGCCTTCCTCTCAACCCTAGAGGAAGCAAAGAGAGGGAAACATCTCACAAGATGGCAAACTTGCACACAAAACCCTAGACTTGGGTTATTTGCAAGCAACCCCTCAAACTCTCAACAAAGCACAACCAAACCCTAATCACCACTCAAAGGTGATTAGCAAGCATCAAACCACCAAGGTTAAGCAAAACAAATAGGGTAAACCCTAAACGCAGGTCAGGGTCCTTACAGTCAGCATCAGCTGTAGATAAGAACAGTCTTCCCAAGATGATGGGAATCTTCCTATCCTCCAGCTCCATATCAAGTACAATGAAATCCACCGGGAACACTGTGCCTTTTTCTTTGTCTATCATCACCAAGACATCATCCACTCTACCCCTGGGCACTTTTATGGATCTATCCGCCAACTCGAGAGTGCAATGTGCCGACTTCAACTTGTCTAAGCCCCACTTAACATAGACATGGTATGGCATCAAATTCACACTAGATCCCAAATCAAGTAAGGACCTGTCTATGCGATGTCCCCCTATGTAACTAGGTATGAGTGGGGCTCCTGGGTCTTTTCTCTTTATGGGAAGGGCATGTTGTATGATGGAGCTCACTTGTTCAGTCAATCTCACCCTTTTTGGAATCCTCCCCGTTGACCTTCTTTTTGTAGTGCATAGGTCCTTGAGACACTTGGCATATGCTGGAATTTGTTTGATTGCATCCAAGAGAGGAATGTTGACCTTCATTTATCGGAAGACCTCAAGAATGTCCATATTGTGCTTTTGTCTTCTTTTCACAGCCGGAGGCTCATCTAGTGCTTCGGGAAATGGTGGCTCACTAGCTATTGGCCTACTTGACTCATCACGATCTTCCTATGGTGTAGCATGAGGTGGAGCACTAGGGATGGTAGGACCTGCAAAAGGGATATGTGGTGGATCACATGGAATCCCAAACTCATCATGCGGTGGCAAATGATCATCTTCGGCAATCTCAATCACAACATCACCACTTGACTGCATCTGCTTTGCTTTGTCACTCTTTCTTTGACTTGCGGGCTGCTCAAGTGTTTTCCCACTCCTTAGAACTGTCACAGCACTACCTTGCTCATGATGGGGGGAGGGAGCATGTTGTGGCTATGGAGGAGGTGGGGGTGATGGTTGGTATTGAAATTGAGGTGGAGAGGGAAATTGAGGTTGGAAAGTGAAGTTTTGGGAAAATTGAGGTGGTGAAGGTGGTGGAGGTGTGTAAGGCTTAGGATAGCCTTGGAAGGAGTGAATGGGATGTACTTGCATGGAAGGTGGATTGTAGAAATTTGAGAAGAGGGAATAGGTCCACTTGTTTCATGGTAACTCAAGATGGATCTTGAAGCTAACTTTTCTTCTTGAAGAGCAAGTGTAGAAGAGAGCTGCTCTATCTTTTCTTTAAGCCTTGCAACATCTTTTTGGACATCATCAAAGATATTCAATCTAGGGAGAACCTCTTCCTCAAACCTTGAGCTGTAGCTTGGACTTTGCAGTTCTGAGTAGCTATAGGAGTAAGGTGTCTTCGCTTCTCCCTCAAAAGAACCAATGTAATTGACCGGATGGCATTTCCTCCTTGAACTTTCATGAGTTTCATCATTTCTCCCATAACCTTCATCACTTGTGCATTGGGATAATTAGAAATAGAAGGCTCACTAAAGACCTGACTCCCATCATAAATCATGCTAGAAGTTCGGTTCCTTGAATTTTCCGCCAATTGCTCAAACAACAGCCATGACTCCTCCGGTGGCTTTGTCATGAAAACACCTCCACAAGAAGAATCCAATGTAGCTTGATCGCTTAACGACAAACCAGAGTAGAACACTTGCACAAGCTACCACAAAGGTATCCCATGATGCGGGCACTCTCTCAACAGCTTTTGCAACCTATCCCAAGCATCATGGAACTTTTCATTATCCATTTGGCTGAAACTCACTATTGATCACCGCATTTGTGTCATCCTTGCAATAGATTAGAACTTCCTCAAGAATGCCATCTTCATCTCACCCCAAATCATGATGTCCCTCCTTGAATCATACCATTCCTTGGACATATCCTTGAGTGAAAAGGGGAACAGTGTGAGCCGAGTTGAGTCATCACTTGCCTTTGACGTTCTGAAGGTGGCACACATCTCTAGGAAGGCATCCACATGCTTGTAGGGATTTCCACTCTCTGAGCCGTAGAAGTTGGGCAGGAGCCCAAGAAGACCTAGAGGAATAGAAAATTGCTCCCCTTGCATTTGGGTGACTCTAGATGCAATAGGTGACTGGTAGTTGCTCGGCATGAAGTAATCTTGCAAGGACTTGCGAGGTGCATTTTGGCCTTCCATCTTGTCTTTCCCCGAATGGCTTGTCAAATGCACAAAGCACAACCAAACAAAAGAGAACAAGTTAGTAAACCAATATACACAAAGAATGCAAAGAATAATGAATAAATAATAGCAATGATGAGGGCATTAGGAAAAGTCAGAGCAAAACTAACTAGCTAGGCTGAGCGCCTCTAATCCCCAACAACGACGCCAGAAAGCTTGGTGTGATTCCGCTAGAGGTGCAACACACTAGCCGATTTGACCCGAATAGATGCGCCCCACGAGGTCGGAACACACATGATGGTAATTTGCTTTTGAAATTTATAAACCTAACCTAACACCTACTCACACTAAAACACTACACCCGCAAGCGTACGGGGTTGTGTCGTAGTATAGGAAGGTGGCAAGTACAGGGTCGATCCATAGGGAAAAGAGGGGGAGCTAGAGATAGGTTAGTTTAGCTAGGTTCCTACTGCGGAGACTAGGGTTAAGGGTTTGAAGGTGATTTGATTGTTAACTAAGGATGAACAAGAAAGCAATAAATGGCGAGAATGAAATCTATGTTAACCCTAGGTTAGATTAAGACTAAGCAAGTAAGGAAAGACTAAGCTAGGTATGAAAAGGCAAGTTACACTAAGGCAAGCAAGAGAGAAGCAAAAGAGCAATTAAAGAGCTAAGCTACAATGAACAAGGCAAGAGCAAGGAAAGAAGCTAACTAAGCAAGAAAAGAACTAATTAAGCTAAGCAAGCACAAAACTAGGGTTTTAAGCAGTAAAGAGATGTGTGGACTGTTTAGGGGTATGAACTTATCACTTAAGTTGGGGGTGACATATGAACATTATGATTCCATTTAGATTATCCAAACCAAACAACAAGTTAGAGTCTAATGAATTAACCTAAGCTACTAACTGGACATGGATATGCTAGGTTGTGCATAGGGGAACTAGTCCCTAACACCCCTACTACCCTTACGAGGCTCAACTGGGTTAGGGATTAGGTTCAATTCAATTAGAGTCTAATCAAGTCTAGGTTTCTAGATTGGGCATTCCTAGGGCAATTAGGGGCTGAGGGTAGTAATGGGGAGGTGAGATTAGGGTTTTGGACCCCAATTCCCCCACATTCTAGCCTTGAGAAGGCTCCATGCTAATTGTACTAGAATTACCTAATCTAGCTACTTAGATCTCTCACATATGTTTAGGGAGATTGACTAGGATGTAGGAAGATGGGAGGAAACCTAGGGATCCAAGAATTGGACCTGGGGCAAATCCTAAAATTCACACATATAAACAATTTGCCTAAATTCCTAGGTGATTCCGCACACAAACCAACAAGCAATCCATGGAGAATGAGATGAAAACAGAATATAATTATTAACAAATGGAATTATAATGTTTTCATGTCATTTTCCCCCAACATGGTATCAAAGTAACATAATTTCCCCCAAACAGCCCACCCACAAGGGCCTAGCTACTCATAGAAATGGAAAATACAAAAAGAGAGAAGAAAGAGGTAGAGGAAGCCATGGAGCTCGGTGTAGATGGAGAAGTCCTCCTCTCCAGCAGCTGCAGGACATCCTCCTCCCTCCTCCAAGGTGCAAGGGTGTGAAATGAAGGGGATTATGGCTAGGAACTAGTATAAACTAGTGTTTTGGTGGTGGAAATGGTGAAATGGAGTGGAATGGAGGTGGAAATGGAGTGGAATGGAGTGGGTGGTGATTTGGGGAGCTAGGAGGTGGTGGAAGGTAACTAGCTTCGTGCCCCAGCCGCCACCTAGGTATATATAGGTGTCTAGGGGGTCTAGGGTTAAGTTAGGGGTAAAATGGGGAAAGCAGTGGAAAAATGGGTGAATTTTGTGAGTAGCACGGCCGTGGTGGGTAGGGTAGGACACAGCCGTGGTGTATGGGCACGGTCATGGGAATTAAAATAGGCCAAATGTCAGGTTGATGGCTGAAAATGCCACGACTGTGGTGAACTAAGGGTAGCACGACCGTGGTGGTGTTGCACGACCATTCTGGTCTGCTGAGCCACAACCGTTTTATGGAGCACGGCCGTGGTGTCTGTCACTGGCACGACCATTTTGTGTTGCACGGTCATGCTGCTCTCTGCTTCTGTTGGAGGTTGTTCTGTTGATTTGTAAGTGACCTAGCACAACCGTTTTGTGGTACCATGGCCGTGATGGGTCCTGGATCAGCACTTTGACTCGGTTCTTTGGCTTTTCTTGGACATCTTTGCTTCATTGATCTTTGTCCACTAGGGGTAGGTCGAGGGGGCCTCGGACTTCACTTTGGGTCCCTCCAAGGGCAGAGGAACCCTAGGATCACTCCTTCTCTCTCTCTTCCATCAAGTGTTGTCCAAATGCCTGCAAAACACACAAATAATGTCCATAAGTGCATTTTATACAAATAGGCATATTGGGAGGAATGACATGCAATCTAATAAGTATAGATGTGATGGAAGAGCAAAAAGACACAAGATTAAGCCCTACAATAGGGTTGAATCATATAACCATATCAAGAATGTCCATGCTTCGAGCTATTTATTCAACTCATAGTTCATATATCTCAGTATAAGGCTCTTGATGTCTTAGACATCATTGTCATACTTCAAGTAAGCATCCAATTTTAGCCTTAGGTGCATTTGGAGTGGTTCTACTGGCTCTGGTCTTTCAAGGACTTTAGAGTTTATACTCACTATTGCGAACATTTCTCATAGGTCCCAAACCAGATTTGAAGTTTTTTCCCATCTATGAACTGATCAAAATGATAATGTATATGTGTTTGTCATTTGGATTCTACAAAATAATTTTGCAACTTTTCAAAACATTTTTGATTTGTTTGATTTGATAAATTTGACGATATTAATTAGGCCTTTAATTAATTATCACTGCCACTATTTTGATCAAATTGATAACCCTCATGTATCAATTCAGAATATTGTAGTGTACAATATTCTAGTGGCCAGGATCCAAAACAATTTCCAATACCCAACCAACGCTGGCGCTCATGACCAATTATTTAGGTAGGCAATCATGCCAATTGCATCATATGTAGTTCTTGGATATATGATATGCGCAACTCTTTGCCATAAACATTTGCATGCCTCAAGGTGCTTGATCCGATCAAGGTCACCAAGTTAAGTCCGACCCAAAAGCCAACACAATGAATATGCACCCTACGAAGGCAGACCCACATATTCACCATCACACTTCCACGAGGTAGACGGTGCACCACGTGAAGGTGTGCCCACACTTAGTCAAACAAGTTTTTCATGTGTGATACTTTTGGAAGAAATCTTCAACTTAATATTGTATTTGAAGGATTTTATATAAGTACATATACATATCTAACATATTTATAGCATGTATCATATACATGCTATAACCACAACGATAAACATGCAATATCGATAAAAGCGATGATTATGGCCATCCTATTGTAATTCCTTGGAGCCTTAAGGAATTATAGTCATCTAGGTCTACATCATATGCATCAACCTATAGAAGATGAAGTCTTGTGCTTTAGCCGTTCCAGGTTGACCAGTTCATCCCATGACTGATTGGCTCACCTCCCAGCCGATTGGTTGGGTGTCACCAACTGATCATCTGGCTCCTCCAAGCGATCGGTCTATCAGGTCGTTCTGCACCTCGTCATGCCACTAGACACTCATCTTGCTCCATGAGACAGTCATCTCAATCCACCATACGCTCATCTGGATGCCTTCCGTTCTTCGACATAATAGGAAATAAACTATCTTACTTTACATATCTCTTTGGGAAACCCCGAGTTAAATTAGGGGGAGAAAAGGTAGAAGAGAAGGCTCGAGTTATCTCGAGTTACATCGGGATAGAAGAAAAGACTCAGTATGCAGACCGAGATGCAAACAACCACAACCAACCAAGCACACACATAGGGGTTTATAGGACATAATCATGCTACGCATCCACCATCAAAACCATTTTAGGGTGACGCGAATCAATTGCATATATACCATTTCATATATGTATATTAGTTTGTGGTTGCATGTGATATTTAGTTGGATATGCACATTAGTCATTTTAAAATATTAGCATCGTATGCAATAAATAAATGATGGTAAAACCAAAAACTGATTATATAGATTAATCCTAAAACATAGTATGTTGACATGGCTCTGATACCATTGTTGGGTTTTGTGGGACAGAACAGGTAGCAGAAACAAAAAAAAATCTCACCACAAACCCATAACCGACAGATCGCATCAACAACTATGCAATACAAAAGTTGGTTTTAACGAGGTGTACCTAGTCCTGAGGCCTGCTTAGCGACAATACCTCATAGCTAGTGCGGTCTTCAACCACCTAATCTTCGATGGTGTATGTGTAGCTCCTGTCCTTGACCCAGACTGCGATTGACCGTCGTCCTCCTGAACGGTAGAAGCCTCCCGCCTCTATAGATAGTCCACATGGACCACTGGGAACTCTAGTCGTCCTAAAGGATACTAGAAGGAGTCATCCCCCTATGTCAGCGTATTAGTCATCGACACACTCTCCCGCTACCAGTTGTCATCATGCAGTTGTATTTCCCTCATTGTGCCTCCCTAGTCGGGTAGCATTTGCTTGGGCTCTCTCAGTTACTACAACCAGAGAGACAACAACTTTGCAGAGCAACTGATGTTCTGAGTTGTTTGTTCTGAGAAGCCCCCTATACCCCTCTATTTATAGTAGAGGGTAGGGTCAGGGTTCCCTGTCTGTGCAGGAGTAGAGGGGTCCAGATTTTCCATGAACTGGTTGTACTATGACAGGCGAACCGATCGTTTCACAACTCAACCGGTCATTTGGGCAAGCAAGCCAATTGGTTCAATTTTGAACCGGTCAGTTGGGAGTGTGAACCAGTCGGTTCACTTAGTGAACTAGTTGTTTCACTTCTCAAACTTGCCTCCAATTGACTTTCCTTATTCATTTCTAATTAATGCAATGATTAATTCTTGTCCCAATCAAATTGAACAAGTGAAACGAAAATCTTTTCTCACAAACCGAGAAACCCAACACCTACTTGGTTGGTCCATGTGAACCGGCCGGGTCACCTGTGTGAACTGATTGTCTCACTGACCATGAGCCAATCGGTTCACTGAGTGAACCGGTCGGTTGGTGGTCCAGGTTGTGCAGAACTCAATCAGTGTAGTTCTCAATCAATCTGACACTCTAATCAATTGGTTCAACACTTGAACTTGATGATTCTGATTCAAGCCTATTGATTGAATGTTTAATTGAATACCTAAACACTTTGGTAATCAATCTAAACATCATTCATGTATAAACTCCTCTTCCAGGTCAATCCTATGTGTGTGACCCTATAGGTCCCATTTCTCATTGGCAGTGAAAGTCGATAACTCACTTATGACTTCACAAGCAAAGAGTGATGCCTAGTGGCACATCGGTGCTACCCAAGTGAAATGGAAAGTTGGAGAACAACTTTCAACCTACAATTAGTGATTAGTGTTACCGTGATCATATAGTTCCTTTGTCACTGACCATACGAATTGAACTCGAGGCATGGAACGTCATCCTCTTCAACATTCAATCCATATTCCCTGACCTCTGAGAAGACTATCTGAGATGCATGTGAGTTCACATATCATATATTGAATCACATGATTATGTCCATACATTTCTTAGTCTCTCTTATCAAGGGACCCTGAATGTCATACTCCTAGTAGGAGGGTGACATGGTTTATTATGGCACTAACAAACTCACTGATGGAGCCTCCACTCACATGGAGTTGCGTGCACCACTAAAAATCCTAAAGATAGTAAGTCTTTAGGTTTAGCCTTGCTTATACTAGGTTAAAACTCCACCCACGTATGCTAAGATACGTGGAAGTCTTATCGCAGTATAGTTAAGGGTCGAATCCACAAGACAACAAACTTGTTGATAAAAACAAGATGGAAAACGTAAGAATTTCACTTAACTCCTTAATAGTTGATATTTAGTCCAAAGATTTGATTTGGTTGTTTTAAACTAAGTGTAAGAAAAGTAAAAGAAAGAAAGTAAATTTAGGTTGTTAACAATGATAAGGAATCACTAGGATGTGATCGGTTTTCACCGCCACTACACATGGATCTAAACATGCAAAATAAAACATAACCTGCAACAAGAGTTTAGTCAGTTAGTATCTTCATAGACTTAGTTTCCTTTCGGAGAACTAACTACGAGAAGTGTGGGAATGTTGCAAAGTCAGCCATCCCCAAATGAATGGTTAACTACTTTGCATCATTCCCTTCACAAAGTGTGTTCCTCGACTTATCAAGGTTGTACTTGACTACGTCAACTGATTCCATTTCATAGTATAAAAGTACAACGATGGGAGTGAGTTTACTCCACTTCTTGAAAAACACTTCTAGATACCGAAACAGATGCATGGTGGATACATGCACCAAGAACCAACAATCAATCGAGTTTCAAATCTAGTAGTACAGACATAGACAATTCATACTAAAAGATAAAAGGTAACACAAGTTGGTGATCAAGCAACAAGCATTCATTAAACGATTGATGTTGAACTGAAAATAAAGCATCTCTATATTGCAAACTATGGATTACATTACATGAAACGAAAACATGGGTAGCGGGGCTACTCCCCACACCCTAGTGAAATGAGACTACTCACTTATAACAAGGACAAAGAAGGAGGCGAGAAGAGAGAGAGAACATCAACCCCACAAAGGATTGAGGAAAGTTAACCCCTTAGAATGAGAGAGAAGGACGATCTTCACACTTCACAGGTTGCTCGATGATGAGGACTCCTCTTCCCACCTTCTTTGGCGATGAGAGAGAAAGCATCTTGGGAACGGAGTGTGGTTCTCAGACCGGCAACCTTTGGCCGGAGGATGGAGGATGAAATAGCTCTAGAGTAGGAGAGGCAGCCTCTGGGCGTCTGAAACTTGATATCTTTGGAAGGACCCCTTTGGTCTTATTTATAGGCCTTAAATGAAGTCCAAATGGTTTGATGATTTTGGGTCCAAACGGTCTTGGAAACCGTTTGGAGATCGTATGACTCCATGCGGTCTTGAGATCGTATGACTCCATGCGGTCTTGAGATTGTTTGACTTCATGCGGTCTTGAGACCGGTTGGCTTCATGCGGTCTTGAGACCGGTTGACTTCATGCGGTCTTGAGACCAGTTGGCTTCATGCGGTCTTGAGACCGGTTGGCTTCATGCGGTCTTGGGATCGTATGACTCCATGCGGTCTTGAGATCGTATGACTCCATGCGGTCTTGAGACCGTTTGAGTCTTTTGTGATTTTGTGTGTGTGTCTTTTTCTGTAAGTAAAAGGAGAAAAGTTAATCTAACACTATGTTTGCAATAAAAGAGAATAGTTAGAGATTTTGTCTACTTTATCTTGGAAAGAGTGTGGAAAACTGAAGAATATTACTAAGATGACATCACAAAATTGGAGGTTATCACCCCCCCTAACTTAGAGTCTAGCTTGTTCTCAAGTTAGATACAGCTGAGGCATGTAATGGTGAGGCAATTTTATTCAGTTAAGATTTTCATACTCTTGCTTCAATTCTAAACCTGAAATCTCCTAAGGTTGTATCAGAGCTTTTTGCCTTAACTCTTTCAGGTATTGAGAGTTGCTTGGATATCAGGTTTCTTTCATACCTTAGCCTGCATTGGGACCACTTTTTTTTTGGTGCATGTCGTTGACTCTAATCATTTTTATACTCCACTGAAAAATCCTACCGGAAACTAGAGTGGGTATGAGGGTTGGATAAAGGCTTAGTGTGTAAATCCCCCTTCAAGTGGGGGAGGGGTTGTCTATGCTTTTAGGATCTCACTACCGGGCATGATACATCTGCCTTCTTGAGGGCAGCTGAATGTACCGGCCGGGTGAGTCCTTTATCAACCTTTCATATATTTAGATACCTTAGGGTTTCACTACCGGACACGACACATCTGCCTTTGTGAGGGCAGCTGGATGTACCGGCCGGGCTATACCTTTGTTGGTTCTTCATATAGATCCTTATTTATGGCACAACTCTCATGGTTTTATTCAACACTCTAGCTTTTATTCGTAAACTCACATGCTTGGGTTTTGGATATTTAGGGATTTTGATTTGGGCGGCCAAGCCTCTTTTATTTTGAGAGAAGAAAACTATTCTTAGAGTTGTTCGACATGCACTTATTTGGTTTCTACTAGTGGTCCACTTTCAAGGCTTCATGATTTGGATGTCACCTGATGTCCCTCTCATCCTTGAGATTGTTTTGGCTTATTGCGGCCCTGATGTTGTCCTGTGGAGAGTCAGATGTAGAATTGAAATAGAAGCATGAAAATTGAGTGAAGATGATTTATTAACTCACCATTGCATGTCTATGTGCTATTCTTGTTATTTCTCTTGAGGGTTACTGGATTCTAAAGTTAGCTGGGGATGACTTTGTTCCAAGTAGGTTTTATTGTCAGGAAAGAAATTAAAGCAGAAACTAAGTATGTGCAAAGAAAACTAAGAAAAAATTTATACAGAATTGAAAAAGGAGATAGAAAGGGAAGGATTTAGAATTGATACCTCGCCCTTGTCTAGTGTACCCCCCCTAATTTATCACTCACTCTGTCCTCAGAGTGTCAAAGGGATAGGTTGAGAAGTACAATGACAAGGGCATCAGGCGTCCGTTAGTCCTTTATTTGCGCCATGTGTGCGAAGGAGATTAGAAGCAAGCTTTCCATGTAACGTGTGGTAATCCACATATGTCATATCCTCTACTGGTTTTTGAAGGTCCATGATGGTGTACATCCATTGGAGGATGTGGAAGCCGTAGTCGTTTGATTCCCGAATTTGTTGGGGACATTTGTGGTTGAAGGATGGGCGATGAAAGTGTTCTTTGCCGTAAGCCCTTGTGTGCTGATTTAATAAATCGATTAGTCTGTCTGCACATTCCTTTGCCACTACCTCCGTGGGCGTATTCGGTGTTACTACATAATTCTTCTGTCTGGGGTTGAACTGGCTGTCGGAACTGTTGTATATGGTAGTTGTTCCTTCGGGTAGGTTTGTTACCAGAAGCATCCAGTGCTCATGATAAAGGAAGGGGAGCATGATAAATTTCGGTGTTGTATGTTGTAGGAAGGAAATGAGTGCCTCAGTTGTTCCGAAGTTCTTTAGCTTTAATAAATCACCCTTCATGTAGGGGGATGCCATATATGTTGTAGGGTAATTCTGTACGAGAAGGAATTGATAAGCAGCCATTAAGCTTACAGAGAGAGACCCTTTTAGCTGGACAGTTTCTCGTAGCGCATCCGCCAAGACCAGAATGTCTCCGGACATGAAAATGAGGTCATCGTTCTCGGCGTAAAGCCTTGACATGATGAGACAAAGTTCATTTTCAGAGAGACTTTTGCAAGCACTGAGGTTGAAATCTGGGAAGGTTGGTTCTATGGCGGATAAGGGCATCATTTGTGATGAGGATCTCCTGATAGGTGCCCCTGACAAAAGATCTACGTCCCCTTTGTCCTGTGCCAGATCAAAGTGGGAAGGGTTCCCTTTTCTCTGCTCGCTGGCTGTTTGTTTTTCTCCAATTCTTTTAAAGTTTGTCTGAAAGGTCGCCTTTACGGACATTGGATTGTTGAAAACAGGTAGCGAGGGACGTCATCTGGTGCCATTGTAGGGTCCTTGAAGAACCTTCTATCACAAATAAGCTCCATGGCATAACGCCCTCGCAGGGAGTGAAAATCTTCGGCGATCAGCTCGGTAAAGGGGATTTGCTGGTTTAGCGCTTGAATGTGACGGATAGTGTAAAAAGCGTAGTCCCCAAATCCCTCAGTAGCTTGGACTTGTGGGTTAATTATTTGGAACCAGGGTTGGCTCCAATCCTGATAGAGGGACGGGCGTGCAGCCCAAATTAGCTTAAGAAGCCGGAAAGGTATACATCTTGCCTCTCCTGCTTCTTCTCCAACAAAATTTATTGTTCCAGATGGTAGCTCAGTGGCACAAAAATTGTACACCTTAGCGTCACTAGCCTCGGTGTCCACAATCATAAACAACCAGTGATCGGAAACTTGAAATGGCACTGTAAGATATCTTGCCCTCCGTGCTAAACCGGCACACAACCGCTCTATTGACTTTGCTCGTATGTCTTTGTATAACAAGCCTATAGATAGAGCAGGTGAGGCATTAAAAATAGGCTGCTGCCTCTTTGAGCTTCTGTAAACTTCTATGCAGTTGGCAAGTAGGACACGGAAGATTGCCATTGGCATCGTTGACCGTGGTCGCAGGATGTTGCAGAAGTCTTCACGTGTCAACTTGCGCTTAGTCTTTGTATTGTGGTAGATGATGTCTCCCCCCTCTTTGGCATCATCGACAATAGTGTTCAGGATAAAGATGTCCTGAGCATCAAGTGTTGAGATGGCTGCCATATCTAAATCGTGCATTTTATGCGGTAGAGGTGGTGGCGGGGGAAGCTCCTGCGGAGCGGGTGAAGAAGGTTGTTCCAAATCTTCGATATAGCCTTGCAAATCTTCATCTGAATCGGAAGTAGAATCGAGTTCTTCATCTGTATCTAAGCGTACTCATTCTGATTCTTCCTGTTCTGGGGGAAAGGGCACTGGTTGGTCAGGTGCGGAAAAAGGGTGAGTAGTTGGTGCTGATGGGCTTGTGCTGGTTCCTAAAATACACTGGTGGAACTCAGCAAAGGCCACAACTTTTTCAGACTCCCCTATAGATCCCAAGGCAGAGTAATCGAGGAATCAGTCCCCATATGATATATTTACATTTTCGTTGTGGGTGGGGGATTTGGGATGATGTCCACCTTCGTGGTGGTCTTTGTCATATCCTTTCTGAGAAGGTTCTGCTCCTTGGCTTGGGTCTTCCCCAGCTTTGTCTGGGGCATCATATTTGTCATATGAGGAGGTGGTATCGTCGTTAGAATCAGATGAGGAGTCGGATTCATCTTCTTCTTCATCATCACCTTCTTTGTCAGCTGCGGATTTGTCTGTTAGCTTCTTGTTTGCTGTCTTTTTGCACTGCCGGTGGATGGTTTGTAACTCGTCGAACGCCACTTGCACATGCTCGTGTGTTTCGAGCAGTGCGTCATGTGTTTCCTTGAGATATGTGTATCGGACCTCGGTAGAGAGGAGTCACACTGTAAGATCTGTTACTGAAGCTCATAATTGTTGGATTTCATTGTTTGTTGACTCCTCTTGGTGATTGTTGAGTTGTGTGAGAGTGTTAGTGATGTCATCCAAGTGCGTGCTAAGAAATGATTGTTGCTGCTTGAGCTCACTGAGAGTCTCAGGCAGAGGTTGAGTCTGCGTAGATATCTCATCGACTTGCTTGGACATCGCTTCTTGCTGGCTTTTTACCCCAAGGATCAGCTCGGGTAAGTTGTTGAAGTGGCTGTCGATGTGATCAACTTGCCTGGACACTACATCTTATCGTTGCTGAAGACCTTAGAGGATGCTTGGCAAGGTGCGGTTCTGTTCATCGATCTTGGCTACATGTTTAGATAGTCCATGCACACAAGAAAAAATGGAATGTATTATGTTAGAAGGGTCGGTGAGGAGATTTCAGATGGTGTCAAATTGACGTCCGAATTCCTCACCGACATTTGTGAAAGGGACCCCACTTATTGAAGGGTGGGATGGTTGGGGTCTAGATGGGAAGGGTGTAGTGTCTTGTGGAAGATACACTGTTGATGGTTCCGCGAACTGCGTGGTGACTATAGATGGTGTCACCAGCAATGTTGGGGTGGTGGTGGATGGGAAAGGTGGTGATGTTGATGGTAAAAAAGGTGGGATTGATAGTGGCGGGGGAAAGACTGAGGGGAAGGAGGCGAAGGTGGTGAAGTCGGGCGTAGGGGTGGAGAAGGGGATGCCCGAAGAGAAAAAAAGGTGAAGAGGAGGATGCAGGTGGTGGTGTAGTTGTGGAGAAAGATGGAAGAGTGGTGGATGATGGAAAGGTGGAGGGTGGTGAGGTGGTGGTGGTAAGTTTAGCATTTAGACTCATAATGAAGGAGTCTAGAGATGAGGTGGTGATTTGTTCATCAGGGAGGGGGGTTTCTATTTCTGGATGTGGTTTAGATGTTGGTGTCCCCGACAGTTGTTGTTTCTGTGAAAGTCTTGTGGAGGGTTGTTTCACAAGAATTTTTGTTACCCTAGCTGTCAGGGCGGTTATACTAAGTTATGTCTGCCCCGCCTTTACTTTTTTCGCTGGTACTTTGACCGTAGCTATGAGTTTTGTAAGCTCCTCGTCGGTGAAGAGGAGCTTTTCTTTGTCGTAATCTGCAAGCTCCGGGAGTGGTAGCAGGGTTCTAGAGGATTTGACTGTAGGGCAGAAGATGTAAAACAACTTTGCATCCCTATCTTTGATGATGTAGGAGTTTTTCAAAGTTTGTTCGTTTGTTAGGATGTCGCCCTTTATCTGTGTACATCTTGGTATAGGTCTATCCATCTTGATGTATTTGATTATAGATGTGACATGACCCCCATGCATATCTCCTTTCCCAGGGCATAATTGGATAGCTTATGGATCATATGGCAGCCAATGTTGACTGGCATCCCATGCAGAATTGACCAGAGAACAAAAAGATCCGAAATTATGACATTCCCCCCTTCTGTCCTGGAGAAGAGTGCGCCTGTGAGAATTTTATGTAAAGTACGCACTAGTCCAGATTGTATGTTTGAGGCCTTGCATGTCTTTTCCTCGTAGGTGGGGATCCCTGTCAGGGATTTCCAAAAGTGATGTCTGTTGAAACTAGTATTGTCTGTTCCAACAGCTTTGGCTTTCTTGAGCTGCTCCTGGTTGTCTATCAAGATTTCATTCAGTATATTTTCTGTTATGACAACCTTACTGCCGAAGAGTTTGGTGACCAACCTACAATCACCTCCATCCCTCGATCTATCCATAATGTCGATAGGTTCTTTATTGAGATAGGTGAAGAATTTAGTTGTAGGTTCAGTGTAGGAGATCTCAGGTATAAAACACAGCCTTGAAAGATTGGTGTTGTCTAGCAAGGTGATAATTCTGTCGTAGATCCCCATCTTGAGCAGTACGTTGGAGCATACGTACTTTGTAGGTTTTAGGGTTTTATCAATGGAGGGAAGGGTGTGTATGTAGAGGTTTTCTGGTGGTGGTGCTATAGTGGTGATGGGAGGGAAAGAAGGAATAATGATGATGGCGGGAGCGAGAACGGAGGTGGTAGTTGGTGGAAGGTTTCCTGTCAGGGTTTGCTCCCTTGCAGTGACAGGATGAACATGCTTCCTTGCCCGCTTCTTTGGTTGCTGAGTTGTGGTGGCTTCCTGGGCCTTCCTTTTCCCTTTGCTCTTTGTGGTGGGGGAGTCCGCCTCAAGAGTCGGCTCATATTCTGAGCCCTCATCAATGGAAGAGAGTTCTTCGATTTCTTCTTCTGGTGCCTCAGCTAGGCATTTGTTTATGCGGTCGATTTCACACATGATTTTTATGATGTTAACCTTTGGCGGAATCTTTCCGGTTTTGTGGAAGGTGTCAACCACCTTCTGGAGTTTGGTGCGGTCTTCCCGGAGTTGCTCCTCAGTCCAGAAAGGTGTGTCTTCATTTTCGGTTAGTTGCTTTGCTGGTGCAGCCATTTCTGAAAATGAAAAAGTGATGTGTTAGTATAGATATTGATTTTGTATGAGTTTATATATATTTTCGTGTTTTAGAGAAAAGCAAGCAGTGTTTTTTTTAAAATACCAAACGGTTTTGAAGATCGTTTGGTCTCAAACGGTTTCAAGACCGTTTGGTCCCAAATGGTTTCAAGACCGTTTGGTCCCAAACGGTTTCAAGATCGTTTGGTCCCAAACGGTGTGAAGACCGTTTGGTTCTAAATGGTTTTGAAGTCCGTTTGGTCCCAAACGGTTTGTAGACCGATTGGAAGGTAAAACGTCGGGGAGCGTCCGGCGATAGTGGAGGTGGCGGCGACGGTGAAGAAGGTAGGTACGGTAGAAAAGAGGATCGCGGTGGTGCTCTCGACGTTGGCAAAGGTAAAGATGATGGTGAAGGCGAAAAAGATGATAGTGCGATAGAACAAGGAACCGCGGCGGCGCCGCAGTCATCGGAGATGGCGACTCATCTACCTTGCAGCTGTGGGTGGGGAAGACGACGGCAAAAGGAGGCGCGGAAGCGGCCAAGTTGTTGCGAAGATGCATGAAGGATGGAGCGACGGCGACGGTGAAGACTTTCGTCGGAGGTTTCGCGGGAGCAGAGAGCATGAGCGAGGGTTTAAGGAAAGATTGAGAGTCGAAAGAAAGAAGAAGGAGGGGGGTTATATTTATAGGATTCGGGGGGTTGACCTAGCAAAACTATTAGGTCAAACGGTTTGGCGACCATTTGGACTCCAAACGGTCTCAAGACCGTTTGGGAGGGTTAAGGTTATTTTGATTTTTATATTTTTATGTTTGTTTTGGTTATGTGAATTTTTATATTTTCAGAAGATAAACCTAAGGTAACTTAAAAGAACAGAGGATAAAGACAAAAGATAAATGGTGGTACTCAGATCTTGGGTTGCCTCCCAAGTAGCACCTGGGTTTTACGTCGCTGGCTCGACGAGGTTTCGATGTTGTTATGATGATGTTGTGGCATCTCTGATCTGTAGTTTGTCTCGGCATTTTATCTGCTGGAGTGTAGTATTTTTTTTCAATCGATGGCCGTTGACTGTCCTTTCTCCTCCATTGTCGTCAACAATTATGACAGCTCCAGTCGGGTATATATGTTTGATGGTGAATGGCCCGGACAACTTTGTGCGGAGTTTTCTGAGGAACAATTTGAGCTTGGAGTTGAAAAGAAGGACTTTATCTCCATTATCGATGTCTTTTATTTTTATATGACCATTGTGCCACATCTTGGTTTGTTCTTTATAAATCCTGGCACTTTGATACACGGTCATTCGGAGCTCCTCTAGCTCTTGTAGTTGGAGTTGTCTGCTTTCTCCGGCACTGTTGAAATCGAAATTTAGTTGTTTAATGGCCCACCAAGCCTTATGTTCCAGTTCCACTGGAAGATGGCATGACTTCCCGTATACCAAACAGAATGGGGTTGTCCCGATTGGAGTTTTATAAGCTGTTCGGTAAGCCCAAAGGGCATCGAGAAGCTTGGTGGGCCAGTCAGTGCGGTGTCTATTTACGGTTTTCTCTAAAATTGCCTTTAATTGTATGTTCGAAACTTCAACCTGTCCACTCGTTTGTGGATGGTAAGGTGTGGCAAATTTATGATTGACTCCGTATTTCTTTAAGAGAGCTTCAAAGCTTCACTCCAGAAAATGGGTTCCACTATCAGATATGATAGTTCGGGGAACTCCAAATCTGGGAAAAATGATATCTTTAAACATCTTTATGACTGGTTTGGAATCACTGGAAATTGCGGGTATAGCTTCTACCCATTTCGAGACATAGTCCATAGCGACCAGTACGTAAGAGTATCCATATGAAGAGGGGAAAGGACCCATATAGTCTATCCCCCAAACATAAAAAATCTCAATCTCCTGCCACATGGTGAGAGGCATTTTGTTTCTTTTTGTTATACCACCGGAGAATTGACACTTGTTGCAAGATTTTACAAAATCATGGGAATCTTTTACTATTGTCGGCCAAAAGAAACCCGATTGTAGGATTTTCATGGCTGTCTTTTTTGAACTCATATGTCCTCTAGTGGGACTGGAGTGACAATGTTCTAGGACAAGAGTGATTTCTTCCTCAGGTAGGTAGTGGCGGAAAAGTCCGTCTGCGCATAGTCAAAAGAGGTAAGGTTCGTCCCAATAGTATTGTTTGACGTCGTGGAGGAATTTCTTTTTGTCATAGTAAGAGGCAGAGGGGTGAATGATTCCCGTAGCCAGATAGTTCACAATGTCAGCATACTAGGGGAATCTTGTTGTAACTTTCATTAGTTGGTCATCAGGGAGGGAGTCTCGAATGGGCACTTTATCCTTGTCCTCGACTTCAATATGGCTAAGGTGATCAGCGACAACGTTCTCCACTCTGCTTTTGTCTTTGATTTTCAAATCAAATTCCTGAAGCATCAACACCCATCGAATAAGTCTGGGTTTTGCGTCATGCTTCTGCATTAGATATCGTATAGCGGAGTGGTCAGTGTAGACGATGACCTTAGCTCCAATCAGGTAGGAGCGGAATTTTTCGAACGCATAGATGACCGCCAAGAACTCCTTTTCTGTAGTGGTATAGTTCTTCAGCGCTTCATCGAGCATTTTGGATGCGTAGTATATAACATAGGGTTTCTTGTCGATTCTTTGCCCTAACACAGCCCCTATGGCATAATCACTGGCATCACACATGATTTCAAAAGGTTGTGACCAATCCAGGGCTCTTAATATGGGTGCAGAGATTAAGGCATTTTTTAGAGTAGTGAAACTTTGTAGGCATTCTTGGTTAAAATTAAACCTAGCATCTTTGGTCAGCAATTGGGTCATGGGTTTTGCTATTTTTGAGAAATCTTTAATAAGTCTTCTGTAAAACCCAGCATGACCTAAGAATGCTCGTACTCCTTTTATGTCTTTTGGTGGCGACAATTTCGAGATAACATCAATTTTTGCCTTGTCCACCTCAATCCCTCTGTTACTCACTCTGTGTCCGAGGACGACACCTTCAGTTACCATAAAATGGCATTTTTCCCAATTCAGAATGAGGTTCGTTTCCTCACATCGTTGTAAGACTCATCCAAGGTTGAGTAGACAGTTATCAAAGGAGTCTCCATAAACTGAGAAATCATCCATAAATACCTCCATTATAGATTCTGTTAATCCTGCAAAGATAGAAGACATGGACCTTTGGAAAGTAGCAGGTGCATTACACAGCCCGAATGACATTCTTCTAAAGGCATAGGTCCCAAAGGGGCAAGTAAATGTAGTTTTCTCCTTGTCTTCCGGATGTATAGGGATTTGGTAAAATCCAGAATAACCATCTAGATAACAGAAGAACTTTTGATGAGCTAAGCGTTCAAAGACTTCGTCGAGAAAGGGCAGAGGGTAGTGATCTTTTTGCGTCGATTTGTTTAATTTCCTATAGTCCATACACATACTCCACCCTGTCACAGTCCTTGTAGGCACTAGCTCATTTTTTTCATTTAGCACGATAGTGGTCCCCCCCTTTTTGGGGACCACTTCGACAGGGCTGACCCACTGGGAATATGAAATTGGGTAAATAATTCCAGCTTTCAGAAGTTTGAGGACTTCAAGGCGGACCACCTCTTTAAGGTTGGGGTTCAACTTTCTTTGGTTCTCTCTTGAAGGCTTGAATTCCTCGACCATGGGTAGTCTATGCATGCATAAGGCCGGGTTTATACCTTTCAAGTCCGTTATTTTGTACCCAATGGCTTTCTTGTGCTTCTTTAATTCGTCGAGCAACCTTTCTTCTTGATCTCCTGTCAGAGTGGAACTGATGATAACTGGACATAGTTTTTCTTTGTCCAAGAAGACGTGTTTAAGTATTGAAGGTAGAGTCTTCATCTCGGGGGCCTTGGGCGCCTCTGTTGTTTCTGAAACAGTGATAGATTTGAGCTCTTCAAAGGTAGCTGTAGGTGCTTCTTCGACATTCTCTAGGTGTTGCAAGCATTGTTGAACCAATTCATTAGCTGAGAGTTCGACTTCTGGATTAGTTAGAACATTCTCCAACTCATCAGATGGCTCGAATATTTCTAGTTGGGATATTTGGTGAATTGCATCTAGGAGAAAAACCTCCTCTTGAATGCTGGGTCCTTTCATGCTGTTGAGGACTCGGAATTGAATTGCTTCTTTTCCCAGTCTCAAAATGATCGTACCAGCTTCAACGTCAATGAGTGCCCTGGCGGTAGCAAGGAAGGGTCTTCCAAATATTATGGGGTATCTTAAATCCTCTTTGATATCCATGATGACAAAATCACATGGGACATAAGCATCTTTGCCTATCCTAACCGGAATGTCTTCAATAATTCCTAGGGGTGCAGTGATAGTAGAATCCGCTAATTGAATAGTCATTGTCGTGGGTAATAAGTCTGTAAAACCCAATATTTTGCACATAGAGTAAGGCATGATTGATATGCTAGCTCCTAAGTCAGCTAGTCCCTTTTTGCTTGAAGCATTTCCAATACAGCACTGGATACCGAAGGAACCAGGGCCCTTCTTTTTCTTTGGCATCTTATTAAGGATAATATCAGAGGTGGTTTGGGATAGTTTAACAGTTTCTTGTTCTTCAGTAATGTATTTCCTTGATAACAGAGTTTTTAGGTATTTAGCCCAAGCTGGTACTTTGGAGAGAGCATTGAGGAGAGGGATGTCGATATAAAGTTTCTTCATCGCTTCCTTGATTTTTTGGAATCTAGTGTCCATCTTAGTCTCTTTCAATGTACCTGGATATGGTATCCTAGGTTCATATTGCAGGCCCTCCGACTCCTTGGGAGCTTGTTCCTTTTCCTTGCCCTTTTCAGTCTCCACAGAATTCTCATTTGCTGGATTCGGGTTATATTTGGAATAAGGACAGGTGTGTCATCATCGTCAAGAGTGATTCTCGTATTTTCGTGAAAGGTGCGCCCAGATCTTGTGGTAACTGCATTCAATTGCTCAGGTCTATTCTGGTCGTGTCTAGGGTTCGACTCAGGTTGTCCTGCAAAAGTGACTGCTGGAGGCTTTAGTTGCGTAACAATTTGTGCTAGTTGGGATTCTACTGCCTTTTGCCGAGCTTGTTGATTAGCGAGCATAATTTGTTGGGACTATAGCATCTGCCTTATCAAAGTCATCTCATCTTCTGGCTGGGAGGGGGTATTTTTCTGAGTGAGATGTTGTTGTCCTTGATGTGGTTGTTGCGGAGGCATTGCTAACTGAGGTTGCTGCAACTGAGGGTGCAACTGTGGGTGAAGAGGAGGATTGTTATACTGATAGTAGTTGGATGGATTTCTAGGGTAGTTGGATCTTGGGAAGTTGTTTCTGGGGTTCCCTTGATTTTGATTAAAGTTGCTTTGGAATACAGGCGGCAACCTATTGGAGGATCCGCCTTGTGTCTGGTGTTGCGGATTGGCAGTCCCAGCAGAATTCCCGTATTGAAATCCTGGGTGATTTCTTGGTTGATTAGGATTATAGTAAACTTGTCCAGGAATGGAGTGAATAGAGTTAACTTGTTTCGGCATTTGCTCATCAGGTTGTTCAATGATTGGCTTGTACTGCTATTGTGGTGGGTGCATATCCATCATCACATTGTAAAGCAGACTGCATGACAGAGTTGGGTGATTGGATGCGTGACATGCTTTGCAGGTCCTCGTGGTAGCTTTAACCTGTTGGACCTGAGGGTTTTTCTTCTTATCGAATTCTCCAAGTGAAGTTTCAAGAGCCTGCTGTTTATGAGCTATGGTCTTTAAGGGTTCAGCAATAGCCTTCATTTCCATTGATTCCTTAGCTTTATAGACTTTGAGGACTCCCTTTCCAGATGATCATCCCCAATTGGATTTATTCTCAACTCCAAGTGTGATGATTCTCCAGGCATCCTCGTAGTTCTTTCTCATAAAATTTCCTCCGGATGAGGAATCCAGAAATTTCTTGATGTCATCACTCACTCCCCTATAGAAGGTTTCTATTAGTTGATTTTGGGAGATGCCGTGATGGGGACACTTCCTTAGAAGCTCCTTGAACCTTTCCTAGGCTTCTGCGAGCGATTCTCCAGGAAATTGGGAAAAATGATTGATCTGTCCCCTAATTTCGTAAGTTAACGAAGGGGGAAAAACTTCTCCAAGAATTTTTCTTCCAAGGGAGCCCATGTGGTGATAATTGGTTCCCTATCAAGTGAATTATACCAACTCAAAGCTCTTCCTGAAAGAGTGAAGTGGAAAAGATGTAGCATTATTGCGTCGAAAGCAACTCCAGCTTGCGGGACGAGTCGGTAAAGTCCCTTGAACCTCTTCAAGTGATCCATGCAGTCGTCTCCAGAACCTCCAGAGAATGAGATGCCCTGCATGATCTGAATCCATTGGGTCCGGATCTCGAAGTTGGGTATGTTGATGATCAGAGGCCGCACTGGATGATTGTCTTCATAGTTCTTGGGGACATCATAATCCCTCAATTGCTTGTTTCTTAGTTCTAACTGAGCAGCTTGGTTAGCTGCTTCATTTTCGGCTCAGATGCGGGCTTGTTCTTCCGCTCGAATCTCCGCTTGAATCTGAGCACGGGTGTCAGCGATGAGTTGTGCTCTTTGAGCGGCGATGGCGGCGTTAACCCTCTCCATTACTAGTGCAGCTTGGCGTTGATCTTCAGCCATTTGCCTGGCTCTTTGGCGGTTGAGTCTAATGCGGCGGTGGAAGCTTCACTCTACCTTAGAGTCGTACTCTGGATCAGGGGAGAATCCGCGGTTATGCGATGATTGCATACACATCTTCTACCTGAGTAGAGAAAAGAATACACCTTTTAGATGATGTCAAAGGTATGATGAACTTAAGAGGGTATGAACTAATGACTAAAAGAAAGTGTAAAACCCTAACCAACTAGCAAGATTTTAAATGAGATTAAAACATTCCGTTGTCCCCGGCAATGACACCAATTTTTTGATGGAGCCTCCACTCACGTGGAGTTGCGTGCACCACTAAAAATCCTAAAGATAGTAAGTCTTTAGGTTTAGCCTTGCTTATACTAGGTTAAAACTCCACCCACGTATGCTAAGATACGTGGAAGTCTTATCGCATTATAGTTAAGGGTCGAATCCACAGGACAACTGTCTTGTTGATAAAAACAAGATAGAAAACGTAAGAATTTCACTTAACTCCTTAATAGTTGATATTTAGTCCAAAGATTTGATTTGGTTGTTTTAAACTAAGTGCAAGAAAAGTAAAAGCAAGAAAGTAAATTTAGGTTGTTAACAATGATAAGGAATCACTAGGATGTGATCGGCTTTCACCGCCACTACACATGGATCTAAACATGCAAAATAAAACATAACCTACAACAAGAGTTTAGTCAGTTAGTATCTTCGTAGACTTAGTTTCCTTTCGGAGAACTAACTACGAGAAGTACGAGAATGTTGCAAAGTCAGCCATCCCTGAACGAATGGTCAACTACTTTGCATCATTCCCTTCGCAAAGTGTGTTCCTCGACCTATCAAGGTTGTACTTTCATACATCAACTGATTCCATTTCATAGTATAAAAGTACAATGATGGGAGTGAGTTAACTCCACTTATTAAAAAACACTTCTAGATACCGAAACAGATGCATGGTGGATACATGCACCAAGAACCAACAATCAATCGAGTTTTGAATCTAGTAGTACAAACATAGACAATTCATACTAAAAGATAAAAGGTAACACAAGTTGGTGATCAAGCAACAAGCATTCATTAAACGATTGATGTTGAACTGAAAAGAAAGCATCTCTATATTGCAAACTATGGATTACATTACATGAAACAAAAACATTGGTAGAGGGGCTACTCCCCGCACCCTAGTGAAATGAGACTACTCGCTCATAACAAGGACAAAGAAGGAGGCAAGAAGAGAGAGAGAGAACATTATCCCCACGAAGGAGGGAGGAAAGTCAACCCCTTGGAATGAGAGAGAAGGACGATCTTTACACTTCACAGGTTGCTCGATGATGAGGACTCCTCTTCCCACCTTCTTTGGTGATGAGAGAGAAAGTAGCTTGGGAACGGAGTGTGGATCTCAGACCGGCAGCCTTTGGGCGGAGGATGGAGGATGAAATAGCTCTGGAGTAGGAGAGGCAGCCTCTGGGCGTTTGAAACTTGATGTCTTTGGGAGGACCCCTTTGGTCTTATTTATAGGCCTTAAGTGAATTCCAAATGGTTTGGTGATTTTGGGTCCAAACGGTCTTGGAAACCGTTTGGACTCTGAGACCGTTTGGACCCCGAGACCATTTGGACCCCGAGACTGTTTGGACTCCGAGACCGTTTGGACTCTGAGACCGTTTGGACTCCATACGGTCTTGAGATCGTATGACTCCATACGGTCTTAAGATCGTATGACTCCATGCGGTCTTGAGATCGTATGACTCCATGCGGTCTTGAGATCGTATGACTCCATGCGGTCTTGAGACCATTTGACTTCATGCGGTCTTGAGACCAGTTGGCTTCATGCAGTCTTGAGGTCGGTTGGCTTCATGCAGTCTTGAGACTGGTTGGCTTCATGCGGTCTTGAGACCGGTTGGCTTCATGCGGTCTTGAGACCGGTTGGCTTCATGCGGTCTTGGGATCGTATGACTCCATGCAGTCTTGAGGTCGTATGACTCCATGCGGTCTTGAGACCGTTTGAGGCTTTTGTGATTTTTTGTGTCTTTTTTTGTAAGTAAAAGGAGAAAAGTTAATCTAACAATATGTTTGCAATAAAAGAGAATAGTTAGAGATTTTGTCTACTTTATCTGGGAAAGAGTGTGGAAAACTGAAGAATATTACTAAGATGACATCACAAAATTGGAGGTTATCACTCACCCAGGGATGAAATTCCTGAGTTTTTAACCAAAACCTTGTGCAATAATACCACCCGCAAGAGGACGAGTCTTATCACAGTATAGTTAAGGATTGAATCCCAAGGGGCAACATTTTTAAGAATCTTTTACTAGTCGAATCTAGTTGAATCATGACTAATGTTTAGAACAAGGTTGGTTGATTTGAGTTTAATTAAACTAAATGCAAGGAAAGTAAAGTGCGGGATTAAAAGTTGATTAAAGATTAATGATAGGAATCACTGGGATGGTCCCAGGTTTCACCGCCACTACACATGTAAACACATCCAATCACAAATATCCAGGAAAGGTATAACCATCCAAATAGAGTTGCTACAAACCCCCCCATACGGGTCTCAGGTTCGTGTAAGCATCACCTTAGGTATCAGATATCTCGTCACCATCCGAATCACATACTTACCGCTCCGAAGATATAGATATCCAACTAAAGTTGTGGCCCCCCTATACATGCGTTAGGAACACAGAAGCATCACCGTGGGCTAGATGTCTCGTCACCTCATGGATCACACACTTACTACTTCAGGGAATCACATCCAATTTCTCATCAAGGAGTCAACCGCGTTAATTGACATTCAAATCCTACATATTGAAGTTCTCGCAACATAGGAAATGAACAAGATAAATGCAAGAAGGTGATCAATCCACAAGCACACATCAACGATTAACAACGAAATGAAAAGTTTAATACATGCCATGGAATGTTTAGTAAATGCACATGTAAGCATGGGTAGCGGGGCTAGTCCCCGCACCCCAGCGAAAGGAAACTACTTGCTCATGGCGAGAGAAACAAGAAAAATAAGAGAGAGGGAAGATTTCACCATGAGCATGGTGAAGAAGATGATCGTAGCTCGGTGGAGAAATGGTCTTCTACACAACATCGGGGCAGATCTGGACGAGGAGGGAAGAACACCACGGTAGATGGGGCAGATCTTCTCTCTCCACCTTCTCTTTCTTCTCATAGTCCTCACTCACAGTAGGAAGAGGAGCTCGTGGACGTGATGGCGGCATAGGAGTGGTGTAAATGCAATAGATCTAGATCTGGATCGGGATCTAGATCTAGATCTGGATGGAGTGGCTTGCAGATATAAGTTTCCACTTCAGATCTGGGTGAACGGGGCGCAAGACCACCATGGAAGCAGGCTCTTGGCTGTGGGGATCATCTCCCTAGGCTCATGGAAGACCTGCAGCCTAACGACATCTCAAGAGCCCCCCTTGAATGGCTGGGGGTAGGGTCCTATTTATAGGCAGGCTGACACCGACTTACAATCGCAACCTCAACCATTTGTAGCAGGTCACAGTTCTTCTGTTGGTCACGATCTGCTTACTCTTGGCTTGGTCGTGATGTTCCAACTTTCACACTAATCGTGGTTCCTTCATCCAGATCGTGGGTGGAGAGGACTGAGGAGGTCGCGATATTTTGTGGGGAGGTCATGATCTGTTGGATGGGGAGATCGCGGTGTTGACGTTAGTGGGTTGCGATTCAGTAGGAAGGAGCCCAGGTCGCAAATCTAATCTTCAGTGACTGGTCACAATTGTAAAGACGGAACCGCGGGCAGAGGCACGATCGTGATCTTGAGATAGGTCACGATCATGGTAGGTGGGAGCCCAGGTCGCGGTTACTGGAAACCACAGTCGCGGTTTGTAGCTATGCAGAACTGTGGGCAAGTGGGTAGTTGGCAGGAAGAGAGGAGGTGTTATTGCGACTATAGACCTTGGTTGGGTGACAGGAGATGATTGCGGAGTGCAACAACCAAGGTGGGTGCAAAGGTGGTTGGTCGACGGCGTAGTGATCGGGGTCAGTGAGGTGGTTGTTGGGTGAAGGTGGAGAAGACGAGAGAGCGCGGACAAGATGGCAGTGAAGGTAGAGTGGGAGGATGTAGCAGGGAACCACGGGGTGGAGGTGCGGTCACGATCGTGGCGAGATAACCACGATCGCGGTAGCAGCAGGGGAGGTTGCGGGCATGGACTAGCAGTACCCCACAGTTGTAGGTGAGAAGCAGGCGTTGAGGTCGGGAATGGAGCAATCGCGGGTGGTCGCGATTGTTGAGAAGGACCAGTGTTGGTTATATTTAGACTAATGAGTTTTTATCCAAACAAGGATAGTTTACCCAACTTAACCAATCTCTACAGGTATACAAAGGAAGTATAGTCGAGGTCGAACACAAGGAGCTTAGGCAATTAAAAGAGTGCAACAACACTAAAGTTCAACAATCTAGATCGGTTTAAAAGAGATGATGAAGCTTATCTAACTGCTAGAAAATTCAGATTGAAACTAACAACGAAAAGATTACTAGTAAAGTTTAGGTTCAGATATTAATGATTCTTGGACATTAGAATTTCACTCACATATCATAGCATATCATAGGAACATGATAATTTAAACATACATAAACCCTTGTTAAAGGAAAAGTTGTGTTACACTTCACCTCCCGATGCAAGTCCAACGATCGCAACTCAAAGATGCACTCTCGTGCAATAATTTCATTTTTGATCACAACCTGTTCCTCAACTCATTTCTCTCCACTCCCATGGTAGAGAAAGAGTTGCCAAAGAGGGTACCTCCATAGATTCCTACCTATCTTCTCATATCGAATTAGAATATAGAAAACATGCATATAAAGTGGCCAGCAATACATGTAAGAGATAAATAAACCGGTATATTCATGGTAGAAAAACAAGAAGCATAGAATTTAGTATGAAATTACTTGTTCCATACATGCTATGACATGGGAGCTACTCTCCCATGCCCAAGAAAAATAAAATTACTCGTCCATAACCATGCCTTATAGATTTGTTACAGAAAATTCAGTTCTAAACATGATCTAGAGGAGGAAAAACAAAGAGATATGAAGTTGTAACCACAAGAAGGAGGAATTCTGGCTTGGGGACGAAATTCTCCTTCTTTAGCTGCTCCAAAACAAACTATCTCTTTTCCCAATAAGTTGCACAGAGTTAGGGAAGCTTGGCTGCACCTTGGAGAAGACAATGGAGAAGAAGAAATGGCTTCTTTTTGCAAGAAACCACCTTAGATCTCTCCCCAAAATTGCCCTCCTCTGTTTTTCTCTGGCTTGGGATGAGAGAAACCTTCCAAAATGACCCAACGTAACTGCCCCTTAAGTTCCCTCCTTCATTTAAACACAAACTCATATTTTTGAATTTCTAAAACTGCCAGGTGCACGACATGCATACGGGTGCACGTCGTGCACCAACACTAATGGGTTTCTCCAGGTTGAACTACGCACGGCGTGCGCATAAGCAATGCACGCCGTGTGACTTTCCATAAGTTTTCTTGGTTGCTTGACGCTCCAGGTGCACGCTGTGTAGTTGAGTGCACGCCATGCACATGCTTTTTTGTACATTTCTGGAAACTCACACACCATGCATTTGTCCTGCACGCCGTGCATTATGCTGTCTAGGTGAAACAAAACTTCTTCTAAAGTGATGTACGTCGTGCATTCTGCTATTTTAGCAGAATTAAGCTATGAAATCAGTTCTTTTGGGACATATCTGCAATGCGAGTTATGCGATAAGTAAAGTAACAAAAAGATGGCAAAAGTAATATGAAAAAGGCTAAATAAAATCAGAATGAACCAAATTTGTGTGTGATAGTATGTGAAAAGATGATGTAGAAATCACACAACAAATCCCCCTAAGCTTGAACTATTGCTTATCATCAAGCAAAAAGAACATGGTTACATTCAAGAAGAAAAATCCAGTTTATGCATGGATTAAAAGAAAGATATGTATGCAATCAGCTCAACCAACCATGCACATTGTGCTTGTGTTCCTTGTTGTCATCTCAAATTTTCAACATCCAAGATAGAGAAATTAAGTCCAGCAAGGTTAGTTCCAAAACAAATGAAATGATCAATTAGACAACATTAAATAGAATTTGGATAATCAAGCCAAACAATCAGTGCATATACATTACAAAGTTTTCAGCTAGTACAGATATAAGATGATAAAACCAATGCTAACATTAACAATACTTAGTTGCACTCTTTTTGTTAAGGATATGATGATGGAATTTTTGGGTTCCGGCATTTGACTGCTAATTTAGGCTTACGCTCACAAGGAAAGCCGGTTGGGGTGTTGTTTTTACCCTCTTTTGATTTTCATATCACCAACCATTGTTGCCAGATCGGACTCACACTAGGCTAGCATAATATGTGGGCCATTTGCCATCTTTTATTGGGTCAAGATAAACTATTGATGGTACAACACCATAGAGTCAATAAGAATGTTAAAGCTAGCAAGATTTAAATCATTCTTTTGAAAGTTTTTCACTGAAAAAATTATTGTAGATGCACTAAAGGTTTGGCAAGAGTATCCCGTATTCTATTAAATGTTGTCAAGTTGATTAATTCGCTTAAAATTTGGAACTGTTACGTGTATTGAGAAATCAAGGATGTAAAAAAATTGAGATTTCAAAAAACAAACATAAGGCAAAGTCATGCACATGGGGATTTTTCAAATTCCATTTCATTCATACATGCTCTAGATTTTTCTTTTCATGTAGCCAAGACACATAAGGACTGAATAATTCCAGCATACAAAGGGGGGGTTCATTCTAACAAGATAGTCTCAAGTCATAATAATTTTACCATCAAGGGACAAAACAAGGAATAAAAAGGAAAACACATGATACAGCTGACTCAAATAAAGGAAAGCTGAATGAAAAACTACAACTACCGACCGGTTGTGCTCCCCCTAAGCTTGAAATCAACAATGTCCTCATTGCATCAATCAAACTTATGGAGTTCATAACTGGGTACCTATCATCGATGTGATCAGAAATAAGAGCTGCCGCCCTCTTGATCAGGGAAGAACTGGCTGACAATATCGGGGATGTCCATCAGCTGGGTGGAAGAGTTGGGCTGCTGCTCTGGAAACTGAGGTGGTTGTTGTTCTGAAAACTGAGATGGCTGTTGTGGGTAATCAGATGGAGGAAACTCGGACTACTGCTGAGGCGGTGACTGATAAGGTGGCAGGGTGGGGTAATGGCCCTGAGAGATATGCCAAGCATCCATCCAGTTGAGCATGTCGTACATCGCAGTGTACTGCGTGCTCATCTGGTTGAAATGGCTGTCGATGTGGTCAAATCTCTACTGAACGTAACCGTAAAGGTGTCTCACATCAGGCATTGTCTAAGTGTACTCTGTTTGAGTACTGGTGGAGGGTGGAAGTGGAGTAGGAGCTGCTTGTGTAGCTGTTGGTGCCGCGGGTGGGTGTCTCTTCATCGACTTCATGCTGTAACTCCACCTTCCAACTGGCTTTGTTCCCGATATCATTGTGGGTTGAATCAGGGATGACGATGAACTACTTCTTTGTGATATAAACCTTGAATTTACTTGTGCTACTTCCATGTCTTGATATCAAGCCACAAGAAATAATATAGTTGATGTCTATAAGGTTTTTCTCCGGTGCTGGTTCTAGGACACCCACCTCTAAGCCTAGTTGCATTGCAAGTATACTGATCAGCCCACCGCACATAATGTCACCTGACTCTCTTTGCTTCTTCTTTTTGTTCTCTAGAAGCTTATTTACAATGTAGTAGCCAGAACTGATTTTCTCATTCTTTACTATGCACCATAAGAAGAAAAGATTAATTTTTCCTACGACACCTTGAGTCTCATTTTTAGCAAAGGGCACTGTGCTTAGAAGATGATGCATAACTCTGAAAATTAGATTGTGGAGTGAAGAAGCTCATACATTTCTAGCTCTGTGCACCGTTACACTAGTAATCTCAGACCAAAAAGTATCACTATGGAAGGCGGGTGGATAATCAGTATACCCTCCATAGTTGCACTTAAGTAAAGTGCAAAACCGTTTAAGATCCATAGAAAAGAATATGTCTAGAAGTCGAAAATTGAAGGTGGTCTTCTGCTTTGAAGGTGGTCAGAAATTCATAAACCAGGCGGGGGTAGGTTTTTGACACTCTAGTGCAAATAAGGTGTAGACCTAAGAACTGTAGATGCTCTATGACCTCATTTTTGAAACCCAACTTGTCAAGGATTTCCTCGCATACATAGAGGGAAGGCAGAACACGCCTGGTGATGAGGAACTGGTAATCTGCATCTTCCTCCGGGGTGACTTGGAATTGAGTGGAGGGTACAAACGTTGATGGTGCCATCTCAGAAGGTGTTGCACTTGTAGTTGGACGTGCTTTGGATGAAGGAGGTCCTACATGGCATCTACCTACGCTTCTCTTGATAGGTGACATGTTGATGTAGTAATGCACGACGTGTAGTTTTCTATCACGGCGTGCAACTGCATAGATGTTGTTTCTACCCTGGAAGATGAATGCACGACGTGCACTAGCAGATAAACTGCAAACTGAATCAGGCAGCACTGGACACTACTGTTGCTGTCGGGTTGGCAACTAGGGTTGTGGCGGAGAAGAAGGCCAACGGTGTCAGCGTCTGTGAGTTGTTGGGCGGTGTAGAGAGGAGGCGGACGGAGGAACTAGCATCGGTCACAAAGGAGAAGGCATGGGGCGGATCAGAGGGATTCTCCTCTTGCTGCTTGACAGAAGGCGTTGGTGGTTGCTCAGCTGTGGTGCTGTTAGGCTTCAGCGCTAGGGCGGTGGTTGAGAGAGGAAGCGGACGGAGGAGCCCTAGCTTGAGTGACAGTGTTGGCGGAGAAGAAGGCGGTTGGCATGCAACCTAAAGCCCTAGCTTGAGCGGCGGCGTTGGCAGAGAAGAAGGTGGCTGCTCTTACTTGACGGTGCACGACTGTGGAATGGGGGAACGGCATGAAAAGATGCACGACTCTCTTGGAGGACGATGGCGGCGCATAAATGGAGTGCACGACTACTAGGGTTGGAGTAGGGAATTAGGTCATGCACTCCAACCCTACTTGACTAGTCTTTTATAAAAAAGACACGGCGTGCATGTTATATGCATGGTGTGTTCCTCTTCAGTTCGAGCTGTATTTAACACTCTGGTGCACGTCGTGCATTCTGATGCACGACGTGCATTGGTTGAAAACACACTACAGACCAGTTCTTGCGCATAGATGCACGGTGTGCGTTGATCAATGCACGCCATGCATGTTTCCAGAACATTTTCTTGTCATTCGAAACACCAGGTGCACGATGTGCGTCGAGAAATGCATGACATGCGAGATTCCAGAAACATTTTTTGTATTTATAGATCCCAGGTGCACGGTGTGTGTCAAGAACTGCATGGTGTGCATGTTTCCAGAACACCATTCAGTGCATTTTCTGCTGAGGTGCACGTCGTGTCAAAGAAAGACACGCCATGCATTTTGGAATTTCTACAGAAAATAGCAGTCAGTCAGCACGAAACAGAGACAGATATGGTGGAAATCAAGTCTAAATTATTACATTCATCCATGAAAAGCTTATTGACCAAATTTAAGAGTGTTTTTAACTCAAATAACTTAAAAGAAATCTATCCTAATGTGGGGTCAACTCCCACAAGATCCTCCATTTAGAGTCCGGAGTAAGACTCTTCAATTTATTCAAGCATCTTGGAGGGAGCAAGAGGCTCCCTTCTCTACTTCATCTCAGTGTTCAGAAAAGCGCTATTCGATGTACGGGCGGATGGGGCACTGAATAGAGTATATGCGGTATGCAGGAGTATATGCAATTTTGGATTTTTTAATAAATTAATATATCTATGTATATTTATATATCAGTCATATAGAATTATATATCACATTGAACAATTACATACAAGGACAACATAGAATGATTAATTAGAAGAAAGGGAGCAGCAATATCATATAAATATTTAATTAGAAACAACAAAAATATCATATAAATTTCATTTCTTCAATTCCATGTATGTGTGTTTGGAAAAGCAGTGATTAAGCAGCCGCATAAGCGGGTAATTGGCCGGATAATTGGGCCTGGACCGATTATTGATCCGCTTTGACATATGCAGTGCGGTCCCCTGTCTGAACCGCTTAAGCGGCCGCACAGACCGATTTCATGAACACCGCTTCATCTCCACAAGAATAAAGTTTGCAATGTTGTCCATTCACTTTGAAGTTGCCATCTTTGCCTTGGAGTTCCATAGCTCCATATGGAAAAAAAATTAGCACCAGGAACGGGCCGGACCATTTTGATTTCAGCTTCCCTGGAAATAGCTTTAATCTAGAATTGAATAACAAGACTTTATCTCCTTCTTGGAAATCTTTCCTGCGGATCCTCTTGTCATGCCAAGCCTTTGTTCTTTCCTTGTACAACCTTGCATTCTCATAAGCATCAAGGCAGAGTTCTTCAAGTTCCTGCAGCTGCAAAAAGCATTTCTCTCCTGATTTCTTCATATCAAAGTTCAAGAACTTAATTGCCCACAAAGCACAGTGCTCCAACTCTAGCGGAAGGTGACAATATTTTCCATAGATTAGCTTGAATGGAGTAGTCCCTATGATGGTCTTATAGGCTGTGCGATATGCCCATAATACATCATCAATCTTTAAGGCCCAATCTTTTCTTGAACTAGAAACAATTTTTTCAAGAATATTCTTCAGCTACTTGTTTGAAACCTCTACCTGCCCAAATGTTTGAGGATGATAGGATGTAGAGATCTTATGAGTCAAACCATATTTAGAGAGAAGGCTGTTGAATTGTTTTTCAGCAAAGTGTATGCCTCCATATGAAATTATGGCACGAGGAACTCCAAACTGAGGGAAAATAATCTTTTGAAAAAGCTTAATTACTGATTTAGCATCCGTCGCTTGGGTTGGAATGGCCTCAACCCATTTGGATACATATTCACAAGCAATAAGAATGTATTGATACCCACAAGAAGATGGGAATGGTCCCATGTAATCCACTCCCCATACATCAAACACCTCAACCTCTAAGATAGAGTTGAGAGGCATGTCGTCACGGCGGGATATACCTCCCGTTCTTTGACATCTATCACAAGATTTGACAAATAGATTGACATATTTGAATAATGTGGGCCAATAAAAACCAGCTTGTAGTATCTTAGAAGCAGTCTTCTCTCCTTCGAAGTGTCCTCCATAAGGTGAGGCATGGCATTCAACAATAATATTTGGGGTTAGTCTAGAAAGATGATCAGCAACATTATTTTCTGTACCTTTCTTATCTCGGCTCAAGATCAAATTCTTATAGAAGTAAAATCTAGCGAATAAGACATGGTTTGGCATCTTTCTTGTTCAACAAATACTTTATGGCGGCATGATCAGTATATACAATCACCTTTGATCCCACCAAATATTGTCAGAACTTGTCAAAAGCATAAACGATGGCTAGCATTTCCTTCTCCGTGGTTTTATAATTGGTCTATGCTTCATCAAGGGTTTTGCTTGCATAATAGATGGCATGGAGTTTCTTGTCTTTTCGCTGTCCTAGAATAGCCCCCACTGCATAATTACTTGCATCACACATTAGCTCAAAAGGGGAATCCCAATCTGAAGGTTGAATAATTGGGTCTGAAATGAGGGCCTCTTTGAGCTTAGAAATGCCTGTATGGCAATCATTGTCAAACACAAACTCGACATCTTTTGCAAGTAGGGAACACAATGGTTTTGCAATTTTAGAGAAATATTTAATGAATCTTCTATATAAAACTGCATGTCTAAGAAAGCTTTGGATGTCTTTAACTAAAGATGGAGTAGACATCTTCTCAATGGCTTCAACTTTTGCCCTGTCCACTTCAATACCTTTGCTAGATACAACATGTCCTAGTACTACACCGGATTGTACCATGAAATGGCACTTCTCCCAGTTTAGCACTAGGTTAACCTTTTTATAGCAGGCTAAGACTAAAGACAGGTTCAATAAACATTGATCAAAAGAATCACCATATACACTAAAATCATCCATGAAAATCTCCATTATATTTTCAATAAAATCAGAGAATATGGCCATCATACACCATTGAAAAGTAGTGGGAGCATTGCAAAGACCAGACGACATACAACGATAGACATATGTTCCATAAGTACAAGTAAATGTGGTTTTCTCTTGGTCGGGTGGATAAATAGGAATCTGAAAAAATCTAGAATACTCGTCCAGGTAACAAAAATAAGAATGCTTAGCAAGGTGTTCAAGCATCAAATCAATAAAAGGCAACAGAAAATGATCCTTACGGGTTGCCTTATTCAGACATCGATAGTCAATACACATACGCCAGCTAGTAACCATACATGTTTGTATTAAATCATTGTTGTCTCCCTTGATGACAGTTGCACCTCTCTTCTTAGGAACCACATGAATGGCACTAACCTAGGGGCTGTCACTGATGGGATAAATTATTCCAGCATCAGTTAATTTGAAAATCTCTTTCTTTACCACTTCAAGCATATTTTGATTTAGGCGCCTAAGTGGTTCAACTATTGGTTTAGCATCATCTTCCATATTAATTCTATGCATACAGATTGAAGGATGAATGCCTTTTAGATCATCTATGGAATAACCAATGACGTCTTTATACAAGCGTAGTTCAGCAAGTAATTTATTTTCTTGGTGATTGGTTAATTCATTATTTACTATAATAGGGGATGTAGAGTTTGGGTCAAGAAATGCATACCTTAGCCCGGGTGGAAGGGCTTTTAGTTCTACCTTTTTCCCTATTGTACCTTCATCAACAAGTGGAGCATCTTCATTAATAGTTTGTGCTTTAGAAATAGAAAGTGCTCCAAAAATTTCTAAATTGTTGAGTTCAGTCACATCATCATCATAAAAATTTATCATCAAATCAGTAATATCTTCATTATCATCCTCAATTGGATCAATAGTATCTAACAAACATATTTCTTCAACACGTGCGGGTGCTTTCATTGCATCATGAATAAAGAATTCCATTACTTCTTCTCTAACACGTAGAGTGGGCTTTCCTTCCCGAACGTCAATAAGACATTCAACATTCCTCAAGAATGGCCATCCAAAAAGATATGGGTTGGAAGGGATCTCCACCATATCAAGAACAACAAAATCACACGGTATATAGAACTTCCCGATCTCCACTAGTACATCTTCTACTATACCTTTTGGGTATTTAATAGAATGACCGGCTAACTCAATAGCCATCTTTGTTGGCTTCAAGTCTCCAAGATCCAATTCTTGCCATAAGGTGGACGGAATGAGACTAATACTATCACCAAGGTCTACTAGACCTTTGTCAAAAGTGGTATTGTTGATCTTACATGGCAGTGTAAAAGCTCCCAAATCATCAAGCTTTTGTGGAAGGCGGTTTTGAATAATAGAACTCACTCTTTCTGAAAGCATTATTGTTTCAACCTGATCAACTTTTCTTCTTTTAGTCAAGATATCTTTTAGGAATTTAGCATAAGAAGGCATCTCTGCAATAACTTCAGTAAAAGGAAGATTGACATGTAATTTATTAATAATGTCCATAAACTTCCTAAACTTGAGGTCCTCCTTCTTATTGGTAAGCCTTTGAGGAAAATGTGCAGTGACCTTGAAAGAAGGTAGTGTTTCAGTTCTACCTTTATCCTTGTTGCAATTAGGAGTGTTGGACTCCTCTTCATTGACTACCTCCATGTTCTTCTCTTTGGATGGAGAGGGTCTTTCAATCTCAACTCCACTTCTTAGAATAATTGCATTAGCTTGTTGCCTTGGGTTTACTTCCGGTTGGCTTGGAAGAGAACCGGACTGCGGAGTCCTTTGTTGAGTTAGAGCTTGTTGTGCTATTTGGTTCTCCAACATCTTGGTGTTAGTGGAAATACCATCCACCTTTGCAGAAAATTAAGCAATGGCATCTTTCAACCGCTTGTCATTTCCTTGAAGTTCTTCATTCTGTTGCATTTGTGTAGATATACATTTTTCCATCATAGCTTCTAGGGAAGAACCTTGGGGTTGTTGTGGCTGTTGGTAACCCCTATTGTTGAAACCCGGCAGATTCCCTTGATGGTTTACATGTTGTTGTCCTTGTTGGAAGTTTTGAGTGTTGCTTGAGTTCCTATAGGAGAAATTAGGATGATCTCTCCATCCCAAATTGTATGTGTTGGAATAAGGATTGTATTTCTTATTCCTTTGTTCTAATAGCATTGACCTATTCAAAATTTCCTTCAATTGCATTAGGAGCAAAACATGAAGAAGAAGTATGTCATGCATTACCACAAGCTTCACATATAACTTCAGCTGATTGGATATGCATAGTAGTCATCTTCTCAAACTTTTGTGTAAGAACATCCAGTTTAGCAGCAATAAGATCAATGGCATCAACAATATGTTTCCCTTCCTTGTTTCCCAGTTGAAGAACTAGCTGTAGAGACTGATTTTACTCCCCTATCTCCTCCCCATTGGCAATGATTTAGTGATATGTCTTCAATAATGTCATAAGCTTCTCTATAAGACTTAGTCATTAATGCACCACCAGCTGCAGCATCTAGTGTCAATCGAGTGTTGTAGAACAATCAATTATAGAAAGTTTGAAGCAACAACCAGTTAGTTAAACCATGGTGTGGGCAAAGGCGTTAAAGATCCTTAAACCGTTCCCATGTATCATAAAGAGTTTCTCCTTCATTTTGAGAGAAATTGGTGAGTTGATTCCTCAATTGGGCTGTTTTGCTGGGTGGGAAGTATTTTGTAAGAAAAGCATTTAAGAGTTGGTCCCAACTTTTGATTGACTTCTTTGGAAGAGACAAAAGCCACGCCTTAGATCTATCTCTTAGAGTGAAGGGAAAAAGCATAAGTCTCACTCCTTCAGGAGATACCCCATTAATTCTGAAGGTATTCAGACATTCCAAGAATTCGGCAACATGAAGACTTGGGTCTTCATTGGCTATGCCTCCAAAATGATTTTGCAGCATCGTTTGCATCATAGAAGGAGAAATTGAGAAGTTGTTCGCTTCTACAACAGGAAAGTCAATGGCCCAATAGATGTTTGTGGCGACTGACATCACAGAATCCTTCAAAGGACGGTCATCCTCCATGGCTGGATTGCTTGGTGTAGCTTCCTCAAAGAGTGAAGAAGATGGTGGTGGTGATGATGGTGATGGTGGAATACCTCCTAGCAGCGGATGTTCTACTCTTCTTGCTCTTCTCAAGCTTGAAAGAGTACACTCGATTTCAAGGTCTAACAATGCAGATGTTTGAAGACCTCATTGTGAGCGACGCATACAACCTGAAAAAAATAACAAGAGGAATTGAGAACACAACTAAAAGGTATATGAAATTAGAAATATGGAAATGGTGATCTAGCCTCAAATTTTGAAATATTAATAGGCCCACTCATGTGCATTGCACTATACCAAAGTAGTCTTTAAGAGGAAGGTCATCCTCCTTGATTAGTTTTTCATGTGGATCCGGAAGATTAGGTGGATGTGGTGTACATGGTGGTGGTGTATGTGGTATGGATGAAGGTGGTGAATATGAGGGTGTGGAAGAATGTGCTATGCGTGTTGGTGGTATATATGATGGCGGTGAATTAGGTGTGATTGATGGTGGTGTGGATGTAGGTGGCATGGGTGAATGTCATTTAGATGATGGTGACATGGATGATGGTTGAGTGGGTTGTGATTCCTCCATACATGTTTGGGTTTCACTCCTTCTTGCTCCATGAGGGCTACAAACGATGTGTTCATTTTCTGAATGTAGAGATACGCACAGTTCAAGGATCTTTTTATGAACACCCCATATGCTCCTACAAATAAACAAGGTGAGTGAGATACAAAAACAAACATGGAAGATACAAAAAATTATGATCATGATGAATTATGATTTATGGATATGATTGGTGGATATGAAGGTTGTGATCTAGTCTCATTTACTTATCAACAACTCTTACTCTAACAGGAATACCGATGCTCCCCGGCAACGATGCCAAAAACTTGTTGGTTATATTTAGACTAATGAGTTTTTATCCAAACAAGGATAGTTTACCCAACTTAACCAATCTCCGCAAGTATACATAGGAAGTATAGTCAAGGTCTAACACAAGGAGCTTAGGCAATTAAAAGAGCACAATAGCACTTAAGTTCAACAATCTAGATCAGTTTAAAAGAGATGATGAAGCTTATCTAACTGCAGAAAATTTAGATTGAAACTAACAATGAAAAGATTACTAGAAAAATTTAGGTTCCGATATTAATGATTCTTGAACATTAGAATTTCACTCCCATATCACATCATATCATAGGAACATGATAATTTAAACATACATAAACCCTTGTTAAAGGAAAAGTTGTGTTACACTTCACCTCCAGATGCAAGTGCAACAGTCGCAACTCAAAAATGCACTCTCGTGCAATAATTTTGTTTTTGATCACAACCTGTTCCTCAACTCATTTCTCTCCACTCCTGTGGTAGAGAAAGAGTTGCCAAGAAGGGTACCTCCATACATTCCTACTTATCTTCTCAGATCGAGCAAGAATGTAGAAAACATGCATATAAAGTGGCCAACAATACATGCAAGAGATAAATAAACTGGTACATTCATGGTAGAAAAACAAGAAGCATAGTATTTAGTACGAAATCACTTGTTCCATACATGTTATGACATGGGAGCTACTCTCCCATGCCCAAGAAAAAGAGAATTACTCATCCATAACCATGCCTTGCAGATTTGTTACAGAAAATTCAATTCTAAACATGATCTAGAGGAGGAAAAACAAAGAGATCTGAAGTTGTAACCACAAGAAGGAGGAATTCCAGCTTGGGGATGAAATTCTCCTTCTTTATTTGCTCTAAAACGGACTAGCTCCTTTCCCAAGAAGCTGCACATAGTTGGGGAAGCTTGGCTGCACCTTGGAGAAGACAATGGAGAAGAAGAAATGATTTCTTTTTGCAAGAAACCACCTTAGATCTCTCCCCAAAATCACCCTCCTCTGTTTTTCTCTGGCTTGGGATGAGAGAAACCTTCCAAAATGACCCAATGTAACTGCCCCTTAAGTTCCCTCCTTCATTTAAACACAAACTCATATTTTTTGAATTTTTGAAACTGCCAGGTGCACGCCGTGCACCAACACTGATGGGCTGCTCCAAGTTGAACTACGCACGACGTGCACATAAGCAATGCACACTGTGTGACTTTCCAGAAGTTTTCTTGGTTGCTTGACGCTCCAGGTGCACACTGTGCAGTTGAGTGCACGCCGTGTACATATTTTTTTGTACATTTATGGAAACTTGCATGTCATGCATTTGTCCTGCACACCGTGCATTCTACTATCTGGGTGAAATGAAACTTCTTCTAAAGTGATGCATGTCGTGCATTTGTCTTGTATGTCCTGCATTCTGCTGTTTTAGCAGAATTAAGCTATGAAATCAGTTCTTTTGGGACATATCTGCAATGCAAGTTATGCGATAAGTAAAATAACAAAAAGATGGCAAAAGTAATGTGAAAAGAGGCTAAATAAAATCAGAATGAACCAAATTTGTGTGTGATAGTATGTGAAAAGATGATGTAGAAATCACACAACAACCAAGTCACGATTTTTGTATGGACCCAGGTCGAGGTTAGGAGAGATCGTGGGCACGGGGGAAAAAGTCACAGTCGCGGTTAACGGTGACCGCAGTTTGCTATTGAGGTGGTCGCGAAGTCGATGGGGGCGGAGAGAAGGCGGTCGCGATCCAAGAATCATAGACAGGTGTCTGCGGTTCTTGGGCTGGTCGCGGTGTTAGATGGTGAAGCGGTCCCGGATGGTGGAAGAGGGAACCGTGGGTCATGGGTTTTAGGGTTAGGGGGAGAAGATCACGACCTGTTGGAGGAGAAGCGGGAGTTAGCAAAGGAATAAGAAGGAAAGAGGCTGCAATCTGGTGAGATGGGTCGAGAAGACAAGGCCCACATGCCCAAACTGACATGCACAAAGGTGCAAAAATTCAATAAAAATAGGGATAAATCCGATTAAACCAAAACAAATCAAATGTTAGAAGATATGGTCGATAGGCATAAGAATGTAAGCAAAATTGGGCCAAATGAGATCATTGAGCCCGGATGAATATGCATTCATCAAAATACCGCGAACTTAAACGTTGCTTGTCCTCGAGTAACACAAAATCTGAAATAGTCGCCAAATGAATACTTTCATCTCATGTGATTGCATCATCTTTACATCACGATTGTTTCTTCTCTACTCTGTATGACTAAGCATCTCAACTTCCTGATACCACTGAACACATCCTACCATATCTTTGTTCCTGAGTTTGTTTTCTAACATCACTTCCTCCCTACCTTTTCCACATTATGCATATTTAGGAGTTTCATAAGAGTCTAGAGACACCCGCAGAACAACAAGTGTGCACCTAATCTGACACTGGTGTTTTTCGGGATAAGGGAGGCATTCATTGTGCCAGTAGGTGGAAAAGGGAGTGAAGGGGGTATGGAAGAAATAAATAAATCTCTCCTCTATTCGACTCGAGATTTTTATTATATGGTCACAATTTCATTGATTGCATTTTTTGTCTGCGAATCTCTCCTCTATTCGACTCTAGATTGCATTTTTGTGTGCATATTGGCATCTTTTCTTGGTGGCATGCCCCTATTACATATTGAGGGGTATGGAAGAAGCGAATAAAGAGGGAGGAGGTGTGCCACCCCAAACTTAGGGTTTGGCACTATTTTGGCTATTTTTGTTTCTTTTAATGGACGGAGGGGTAAGAAGATGATAGAAGAAGTGTAGAAGAGAGTTCAGATCAGAATGCAACTTGATTTACAATTCAGTGCACCGAGTTGTTCTCCTTATCATACTCTGCTCAAATAGTGACTTGATATGGATCCGGTGGAGATTCCATGCTATTGTTCCACTAGTCAGTTAGGAATCATAATGTTTTTGATCCCTCTCAGTTTGATGGATACTTGCCATTTTTACTGATCATGATGTTAGGATTCATAAGCTTCACATGGTGATTTCTAACAATTGGCCAGTTTTAGAGATTGTCCCCCTTGAGGCTTTGCTTTGAATAAGGAGGGTATAATGATTCAAAACTGCATGGAAAAATGGGATAGCCGGATAGGTAATGGCTTTGATTGAAACAAAGCGTCAAAACTCCATCAAGTTTCTATACAAACTACTTTGAAAACTTTAAAATTTGAAATTTTTTGAAAAAAAATTGCTCAAAATTGCAACGAAGAAATCTTAAGTCTGAAACAGGTAGGAGTGGGTGGAAAGTAAAGTACGTACCACCCACCCTCCACCCCGAACTTAGAAATTTGCTCGTCCTGAGCAAACTCTAAATCTGAGATGGAGGGGAAAACTCATGTTGGTTGGACCATCAGATGTGGTTGTGTTCCAATCAGTGTGTGTCCTCCATTTGAAAACTCAAAAATGAAAATTATCAGGATGTAAGATTGCATCTTGCGATGCATTGTCTACCATGTGTAAAATTGTCTAATTTAAAACTGAAAATAAAAACTAAGCTAAGGATCGTGTTGCCTCCTGACAAGCGCCTTTGTTTTGTGTCATTGGCTCGACTTGATTCCTTCAGTTTTCTGGTAGATATGTTGGTTTGGACAAACTCATCAATTCATCAGTGCTATCAGCTATGGTGAAATATCTTTTCAAGTGTTGGCCATTTGCGACAAAATCGCCTGACTTCTCACTCCATAAAGTGAATGCACCATGTGGATAGATGCTTTTGACAATGTATGGTCCAGACCAGCGAGAATGGAGTTTCCCTGGGAATAACCTCAGTCTCAAGTTGAACATCAGAACTTGGTATCCCACTTGAATGTCTTTCCTCTTTAGATGACCATCATGCCAAAGTTTCATGCATTCCTTGTAGATTTGTGCATTCTCATAAGCTGTCATCTGAAGTTATTCTAACTCTTGAAGTTGCAAAATCTTAGCTTTGCCAGCTTCCTTAATGTCAAAATTCAGCTGTTTTATTTCCCACCATGCTTTATGTTCTAGTTCCACGGGCAGGTGACATGATTTTCCATAGATGAGTTTGAAGGGTGTTGTTCCAAGAGGAGTTTTGAATGCGGTTTGGTAGGCCCATAAAGCGTCATTGATTTTCACTGACCAATCCTTACAGTTGCGTCCTACTATCTTTTCTAAGATAGCTTTGAGTTGATGGTTTGAAACCTCTACCTGCCCACTTGTTTGTAGGTGGTAGGGGGAAGCTACCTTGTGTGTTACACCATATCTTCTTAGCAACGCTTCAAAGCTTCTTTCAAGAAAATGAGAACCTCTATCGGATATCACCGTTCGTGGGATTCCAAAATGGGGAAAAATAATATATTTGAACATTTTGATGATGAGTTTTGAATCGCTAGTAACCGTTGGTATTGCCTCTACCCATTTGGAGACATAATCAACCGTGACTAGGATGTAGGAAAATCCATGTGAGGATGGGAATGGACCCATGTAGTCCACTCCCCAAACATCAAAAATCTCGACTTCTTGCCATAGCTTAAGTGGCATCTCATCTCTTTTCATAATGTTTCCCCTTCTCTGACACTTTTCACACGATAAAATAAAGTTGTAAGCATCTCTGGATATGGTTTGCCAAAAGAAACCACATTGCAAAACCTTCAGAGCGGTTGTCTTAGAACTCATATGGCCCCCAACTGGGCCTGAGTGGCATTATTCTAAAACAAGACGAGCTTCTTCCTCAGCTATACAACATATGTAGAGACCGTCAACATAGAGCTTAAAGAGGTATGGCTCATCCCAGTGATATTATCTCACATCATGCATGAATTTCTTCAATGCATTTCCAGTACATTCAGGGTGGATGACACTAGTAGCAAGATAGTTCACGTAGTTCGAGTACCAAGGAGTAGCTTCTGAGACTTTCATGAGATGGTCAACTGGAAGAGAGTCGTTAATATGGGTAGTTTCAGTGTGCGGGGTGTGGATATGACTCAAGTGGTCTGCTACAACATTCTCTATACCTTTCTTATCTCTTATCTCTAGATCAAATTCTTACAAGAGGAGAATCCATCTTATCAGTCTAGGTTTTACATCTTTCTTTTTTCTGGAGGTAACAAATATCAGTGTGATCTGTATAGACAATGACCTTCGAACCAATGAGGTAGGATCTGAACTTGTCAAAGGCTTAGACGACTGCTAGGAGTTCCTTCTCAGTAGTTGCATAATTCCTCTGGGCTTCGTCAAGGGTCTTCGATGCATAGTAAATGACATGATGTTTCTTCTCTATACATTGGCCTAAAATGGCACCCACATCGTAATCACTGGCATCACACATAATTTCAAATGGGTGATCCCAATCTGGAGCTCAGATGATGGGTGTTGTTGTAAGGGCATGCTTTAGATTGTTGAAACTTTTGATACATTCTTCATCAAAATGGAAATAAACATCCTTTAGCAACAAGTTTGTCATGGGCTTGGTTATCTTGGAGAAATCCTTGATAAACCTTTTGTAAAAACCTGCATGACCGAGGAATGCACGGACCTCTCTTACATTGGTTGGGATAGAAAGTTTGGAAATTACTTGAATCTTTGCTTTGTCAACTTCGATTCCTCAATTACTGACCCAATGGACGAGGACAATGCCTTCCTTACCATAAAATGACATTTCTCCCAATTTAGCACTAGATGTGCTTCTTCACATCATTTGAGGATGAGGGAGAGCTGCTTTAGACATGAATCATATGAATCTCTATATACAGAGAAATCATCCATAATGGTTTCGGTTAGACCAACAAATATGGCTGCCATGCCACGTTGGAAGGTTGCAGGTGTTTTACATAGCCCAAATGGCATCCTTCTAAATGCATATGTTCCAAAGGGGCAAGTAAAAGTAGTTTTCTCTTGGTCATTTGGATGTATAGGAATTTGATAGAATCCAGAGTAACCATCGAGACAACAAAAATATTCCTGGTGAGCCAATCGCTCTAAGACTTGATCTAGAAAAGGCATCGGGAAATGACCTTTGCGTGTTGCCTTGTTCAACTTCCTATAATCGATACACATCCTCCACCCGGTAACTGTTCGAGTGGGGATGAGTTCATTATCTTCACTCCGTATCACAGTAGTGCCACCTTTCTTTGGGACCACATGTATAAGACTCACCCATGGCGAGTCAGAAATAGGGTAGATGATGCCAGTAGTGAGCAATTTGATGACTTCACGGCAGACTACTTCCTTCATATTTAGATTAAGCTTTCAGTGATGTTCAACAGTCGGCTTGTGGTCTTCCACCATAGGGATCTTATGCATGCAAAATGCTTGACTGACCCCGGTGAGATCACTCATCTTGTAGCTGATAGCCTTCCTTCTTTCTTTTAATTCTTTCAAGAGTTTATCTTCTTGTTCGGCCATTAGATCGGAATTTATAATAACTGGACAAACCTTGAGATTATCGAAAAACACATACTTTAGTCCCTCGGGAAGGGGCTTCATTTCAGGGGCTTTTGGCTTCTCGCATGGCTCTTCAGTTGCATTCACAACCTTGAGTTCCTCGAATTTGGCTTTTGGATCTTCTTCGGCGGTGTTGAGGTGAAGAACATAACCTTTAACTTGTTCATCAATGGAGTTGTCAGTAGATGGGTTTGTAAGAGTCACTTCTAAAGGATCGTCCTGTTCATACTTCTCTTGTGTGAGGAGTGACATTTGCTCTATACAATCAATCAAATAGACTTCTTCCTGCATGCTCGGTCTTCGCATGCTTTCAAAGACTTTAAACTCGAGGGTTTCTTTACCTAGTCGGAGCAGTAGCTTCAACATCAATCAAAGCTCTTGCAGTGGCAAGGAATGGATGGCCAAAGATAAGAGGGTATATGGAGTCCTCTTTTATGTCCATGATGACAAAGTCACATGGGACATAAGAGTCTTTGCCTACCTTGACTGGGACATCCTTAATGATTCCCAAGGGAAGAGTCATAGAATTGTCTGCAAGTTGTATGGTCATGCCAGTTGGAAGCAGTTTTGCAAACCCTAGCCTCTTGCAAAGGCTAAGTGGCATGATAGAGATGCTAGCACCAAGATCGGCCAATCCCTTCTTACATGAAGAGTCACCGATATGGCATGAAATCCCAAAGGATCCCAGATCTTTCTGCTTCTTGGGCATCTTGCTCTGGATGATATCAGAAGTAGTAGTTTCTAACTTCACCGTCTCATATTCTTTGGTTATATACTTCCTTGTGAGGAGAGACTTTAAGTACTTTGTCTATGCTGGTATTTCAGCCAACGCATCAAGAAAGGGTATATCAACATGGAGTTTCTTCATGGCTTCTTTGATCTTGTTGAATCGAGTGTCAAGCTTGGTCTGCCTCAAACGAGTTGGGAAAGGGGGACGCGGCTTGTATACTGGCACATCTGGATCTGGTGTTTCTTTTTTGTCATCAATAGGTTTTTCAAGACTTCCCTAATATGTCTTGTCAATAGTTACTGTCCCTTTTTGTTGAGACTCAGGTGTTGTCGAGTCTCAGGCAATCATAGAGTCATCCTCGTCTGTAATAACCATAGGTGTCTTGGCAGGGGGGGTCAGAGTAGTCTTTCCCAGACCTGGTGGTAACAACCTTCAGTTGTTCAGGAGGCTTAGGATTGTTCTCTGGTTGGCCAACAAAGGCTCCAGTAGGTGGTTTCATGCTAGTTGCAAGTTGAGCTAGTTGAGATTCAATAGCCTTCTAGTGGGCTTACTGGTTTGCTATCATGGTTTGTTATGACTGCACCATCTTCTCAATGGTTGACAGTTTATCGTCAAGAGAGATGGGGCTGGCTTGTTTCCCTTGTTGTTGTTGTTGATAAGGGACTTGGTTGGGGTTTTGGAATTGAGAATTGTTCTGAAATTGTTGTAGTTTCTATTCTAGAAGGTACTCCTAAAGTTCCCTTGATTCCTGAAATTTTGTTGTTGGTTATACTAGAATCCGGGTGGACCTCGTTGTTGATTATTTGAACCAAGTTTTCGCAAGTTTTATGCTCCTGAAGGATTTCCATATTGAAAACCTGGATGGTTTCTACTCTGATTCGGGTTATAATATCCTTGACCAGGGATAGTGTTGACAGCATTCAGATTTTCCATTTGACCATTATCTCCTTGGCCACAAGTATTACCCAAAATGACATCATAGAGAATGTTACATGCTAGAGTATAATGGTCAGCTCCCTTACATGCTTCACAGAAGAGTGAAGCTGACTTGACTTGTTCTTGTTGTCGAGGGGGGCGAGCGTCACCTTTCATAGGTGGCAAAAGATGATTCAAGTTGGTCTTGCTTGGCAACTAGAAGCTTTAGAGACTCAGTAATAGACTTGTACTCAGGAGTAGCTTCTGCCATAGCAGCCTTCAACACTCCTTTACTTACGAGTCTACCCCAATTAGCTTGGTTTTCAGCTCCAAGGGTAACAACTTTCTATGCGCTATCATAACTTTGACGCATGAAGTTTCCTCCAGATGAGGAGTCTAAAAATTTCTTGATATCATCATCCAAACCCCTATAAAATATTTCGACAAGTTTATTCTTAGGAATCCCATGATGTGGACACTTGCGTAGGAGCTCTTTATATCTTTCCCATGCTTCTGCAAGGGTTTCACCAGGGACCTGAGTGAATTGTGTTATTTGGCCCCTAATTTCATAGGTGAGAGAAGGAGGATAGAATTTCTCCAGGGAAACATTTTGTAGTTGTTCCCTGGTAGTGATGGGTTCGCATTGCAAGGAGTTATACCAACTCATGGCTCTATCGATGAGAGAGTATTTGAAGATATGGAGTCTGATGGCATCATCCGTGACTCCATTTTGCCTTGTCATAGCACATAGATATATAAACCTTAGAAGATGTTCTTGACTATCTTCTCCTTGCTTACCATAGAAAGGACTATTTTGAAGCAGTGTAACCCGATGTGCTCTTATCTCAAAATTCGAAGCGTTGATGGGAGGGGGTTGCACTGGGTGATGAACATCATCAGCTTTAGGGATCGAGAATTCTCTCAGGTCTTTTTGTAACTCAACTTGTTGAGCTACCGCTTGAGCTACTTGGATTTCTTCTTGAACTACAGCTCGGGCTTCTTGCATAAGTCTATCTCTTTGCGCATTAAGGGCTTGAGTTACCCTTCGGGCTATTTCCTCCTCTTGTGCCATCCTTGCTTGGTTCTCTCTGTTCTGACGATGAAAGGTTCTGTCTATCTCAGGGTCAAAGCTAGCGGTGAGTCTGAGACTGTCCGAACGGCGCATACACTAGACTTTGTGGGTACCTAGGATGGAAAGATCTTTTGGTAGTGAGATGGATGGAGCAGAACTGAATTAAAGTATATCTGATTGATAGTATCAAAAGGTAAAAGAAAATTCCTACATTAGTCTTAATAGAACTAGATTTAACTAGATGATTCCATTATCCCCAGCAACGGTGCCAGAATTTGATGTGGTTTATTATCACACTAACAAACTCACCCAAGGCTGAAATCCCTGAGTTTTTAACCAAAACCTTGTGCAATAATACCACCCGCAAGCGGATAGGTCTTATCGCAGTATAGTTAAGGATTGAATCCCAAGGGACAACATTTTTAAGAATCTTTTACTAGTCAAATCTAGTTGAATCAAGACTAATGTTTAGAACAAGGTTGGTTGATTTGAGTTTAATTAAACTAAATGCAATGAAAGTAAAGAGAAGGATTAAAAGTTGATTAAAGATTAATGATAGGAATCACTGGGATGGTTCCGGGTTTCACCGCCACTACACATGTAAACACACCCAATCACAAACATCCAGGCAAGGAATAACCATCCAAATAGAGCTGCTACAAAACCCCCATATGGGCGTCAGGTTCGCGTAAGCATCACCTTAGGTATTAGATATCTCGTCACCATCCAGATCACATACTTACCGCTTCAAAGATACAAATATCCAACTAAAGTTGTAGGCCCCCTATACAGGCGTTAGGCACACAGAAGCGTCACCGTGGGCTAGATGTCTCGTCACCTCACAGATCACACACTCACTACTTTAGGGAATCCCATCTGAATTCTCATCATGGAGTCAACCGCATTAATCGACATTTAAATCCTACATATTGAAGTTCCCGCAACATAGGAAACGAACAAGATAAATGCAAGCATGTGATCAATTCACAAGCACACATCGACGATTAACAATGAAATGAAAAGTTATATACATGCCATGGAATGTTTAGTAAATACACATGTAAGCATGGGGAGCGGGGCTAGTCCCTGCACCCCAACGAAAGGAAACTACTTGCTCATGGTGAGAGAAACAAGAAAAACAAGAGAGGGAAGATTCCGCCATGAGCATGGTGAAGAAGATGATTGCAACTCGGTGGAGAAACAATCTTCTACACAACGTCAGGGCAGATCTGGACGAGGGAGGAACACCATGGCAGACATGGCAAATCTTCTCTCTCCACCTTCTCTTTCTTCTCGTAGTCCTCACTCACAACAGGAGGAGCATCTCGTGGACGTGATGGTGGTGTAGGAGCGATGTAGATGTAACATATCTAGATTCAGATCTAGATCTGGATGGAGTGGCTTGCAGATATGAGTTTCCACTTTAGATCTGGGTGAAAGGGGTGCAAGACCACCACGGAGGCAGGCTCTTGGATGTGGGGATTGTCTCCCTAGGCTCAAGGAAGACCTGCAGCCTAACAACATCTCGAGAGCCCCCCTGAATGGATGGGGGTAGGGTCCTATTTATGGGCATGATGGCACCGACTTACAATCGGGACCTCGACCATCTACAACAGGTCATGGTTCTTCTATTGGTCATGATTTGCTTACTCTTGGCTTGGTCGTGATGCTCAACTTTCACACTGATCACGGTTCCTTCATGCAGATCGCAGGTAGAGAGGACTGAGGAGGTCACGATAGTTTGTAGGGAGGTCGCGATCTGTTGAATGGGGAGATCGCGGTGTTGACGTTGGTGGGTCGTGATTCAGTAGGAAGGAGCCCATGTCACGGATCTGATCTTCTGCGGATGGTCATGATTGTGAAGACGGAACTGCGGGTAGAGGCACAATCATGATCTTGAGATAGGTTACGGTCATGGCGGGTGGGAGCCGAGGTCGCGGTTACTGGAAACCGCAGTCGCGGTTTGTAGCTATGCAGAACTGTGGGCAAGTGGGTAGTTGGTAGGAAGAGAGGAGGTGTTGTCGCAATTATAGGCCTTGGTTGGGTGACATGAGATGATCATGTTGTGCAGCAGCCAAGGTGGGTGCGAAGGTGGTTGGTCGACAACGCAGTGATCGGGGTCAGTGAGGTGGTGGCTGGGTGAAGGTGGAGAAGACAAGAGAGCACGGGCAAGATGGCGATCAAGGTAGAGTGGGAGGATGCAGTAGGGAACCATGGGGTGGAGGCACGGTCGTGATCATGGCGAGATAACTGCGATCGCGGTAGCAGTAGGGGAGGTCACATGCATGGACTAACAATACCCCACAGTTGTAGGTGAGAAGCATGCATTGATGTCGTGAATGGAGCGATCACGGGTGGTCACGATTGTTGAGAAGGGCCAGGTCGTGATTTTTGTATGGACCCAGGTCGAGGTTAGGAGAGATCACGGGCGTAGGGGAAGAAGTCATGATCATGGTTAACGGTGACCGTGATTTGCTGTTGAGGTGGTCGCAAAGTCGATGGGGGCAGAGAGAAGGCAGTCGCGATCTAGGAATCACGAACAGGTGTCTGCGGTTCTTGGGCTGGTCACGGTGTTAGATGGTGAAGCGGTCTCAGATGGTGGAAGAGGGAACCGCAAGTCGCGGGTTTTAGGGTTAGGGGGAGAAGACCGCGACCTGTTGGAGGAGAAGTGGGAGTTAGCAAAGGAATAAGAAGGAAAGAGGCCACAATCTAGTGAGATGGACTGAGAGGACAAGGCCCACATGCCCAAACTAACCTGCACAAAGGTGCAAAAATTCAATAAAATAGGGATACATCCGATTAAACCAAACCAAATCAAATGTTAGAAGATATGGTCGATAAGCATGAGAATGTAAGCAAAACTGGGTCAAACGAGGTGATTGATCCTGGACGAATATGCATTCATCAGAGGGACAAATCCCATATCTATCATCTCACAGTCAAAACCCCATGTGTCAAAGTCACCCAATCATCACATTTATAACACCCATGTTTTAGGAATTTGCTTGATGATGTCAAAGTGTACCCAATGACATGTAATGAGTGTAGTGATTTTAGGTCTAAGAATCACTATCACCACTATCACTATGAGACATGATTGTGACTATGATTCCATGGTATCCATGTGTCACTCTCACAGTGGGTCTGTCTGATATACTATTCTCTAACATATATCTGTGTGCTTGACTTGATATCATATATCATGACTAATGAGACTCAATCATCAATCAACACACACTCTAGTCCTATGTATTATTGTTGTCTATTTTACTTCCACAGTAATATCCGACTAGGGACATAAGAAGAATGTATGTACTCTTAACATACATATGGCCTCATTGTTCAGGTCCTTAACCTGAAGACATATGTCATCAAGTCACATCATTCTTTAGACATCTATCATGTATGTGTCATCATCTCATGACTGAGACAGACATAATAGATGGAATTACCTTTATCGTTATCAAATCAAGTATCATATGCCTCATTGCAATCATCATATGATTGGCTCTCTGGGCATACTATACCAACAATCCTCTCTCATTGATGTAGCCTGTAATAGAAGATCTTGGCCTACCCATAGAGATCAATCCCATGATGAGAGACCTTCCTCAACATAATTTGGAACCTCTCCCAAGCTTCAAAATCTAACTCCTTTGCTTGTTGCTTGAAGTTGATTATCTTTTTGATCAGATCATTAGTCTTTTGTGGCGGGAAATAACACTCGAAGAAAGTGTCTATCATTTGTTCCCATGTTTCTATTGACTCGGGCTTAAGGTTAAGGAACCATGACTTAGAACCATCTGCCAATGATGATGGAAATAACTTTATGTATATCGTAGTCACCGACACTCTATCTATTTTTACCATGTCGCTGCTTTCCACAAAATTACTGATATGTGTCATTCGGTCCTTAATATTGTGGCCATGAAAGGTTTGTTTCTTGACCAACACCACCAATCCTGGATCAATCTTGTAGTTGCCCACATTTATTTCTTGTCGCTTGATTGGCCCAAGCTGAGCTGTTAAAGATGACACTTTGATCTTCTCCCAGATGGTCTGTTCTTCTTCTGTGTCCCCCATTTCAGCTACTTATGGTACTTCTGCTTGAGGTGAAGCAGGTGGTGGAGTGGTCGACAATGGAGTCTGAACTAGTCCTCTTGTCGAGGCACCATGCTCACTCCTATTGTGTAGAAACTCCTCTTAACTAGAGCCTGATGTAGACGACTCGTCGTAGTAGTGGAATCTAGTCTGAACCATGTACCAGTACATGGAATTACCAAAAAGTAATGTGAGAATGGGTACAAATGATTGAATAAATGTTATTTGAAATTCAACTTAAATGGAGTAAAAAGACAGACAAAAAAAATTGTGACAAAGAATGGCCAATTACAACACTCGTAGTACTTGAATATGTCGTTTCCCCCATCAACGACACTAAAAACTTGATAGGTATTTTCTATACACTCAAAACACAAGTGTACGCTGTCATAGTAATGCAGGCCAATGAGTCTCGGATATCGAACATGGGGAAACATAATTCAAGAAACTACTACTAACTGTTTTTTATTAGCTAGGTCGAAGAAAAATTTGATTTGAGAGTTATTAAACTATTTGCACAAAAAGAAAACTAATTTAATGGTTTGTGATCACAATGAGAAGAAATTCCCTAGGACCCTAGTTTCACCATGATTGACACTGCAATTTTATCTTGAGATTGATATATGTTCCTCCTGATTCTGGGAAAGAGACTTGTATCTATAATTGTCCATTCTCATGGTGTAATCCACTACCTATCCTAATACCAATCCCAATCTCTTATTGATTGTGTAATTAGATAGGTTCTTTAATGAACTACTTTGGGTTATTCCCTTCACACTTGCAAGCTTTCTCTTGATAAGTGGTATAAAATGTGTGTTACTATGGATTTCCAATCTTTAATCCCCCAGTCAAAGCTAATAAGGATCTAATTAATCACCTATGGTGTGCAACATATATAATTTAATATGATTTCATAGCAAAGAGCCCAAAAATAAGGAGAAAATGATATACTAATGCAAAATATCCATATAAAGTGCACAACCGGGCTACTCCCGGGTCCTAGAGAACACGGGGATTAGCCCCTCATGATTTCCATGGACAAAAATATGCTAGGAAGAAGGGAAAATGTGGAGAACATAGAAAAACCAATGAATACCCTGGAGGAACATGACTAGGATGCTCCACACTGACGAATCCATAAGCTGCAAATTCTTCCCACTGAATGTGTGTGGAACCTCCCGAATGTGCAGTTCTACTGTCTCATGCCTTGGCCTTGGTGCAATGGAATAGAATGTGATGCTTAGGTCTGGTCAAAATCCCCTTAAGTCATAGAAGGGACTTAGGGCAAAATTAATTGTCAACCGTTGGATTAAACATGATTTTTGTATCTGTCTATTTCCGCCCTATCGGTACTACCGACAAGATGTCTGTACTACCGACAAGATGTCGGTAGTACTAACTTCTTCGATAAATTGCGACCGCCTATGACTTTTTCGGTACTACTGAATGGAGATTCGGTAGTATGGAGATTTTTCAATCAATTCTGGTTCATCCCTGTGATGTTGTCTGTACCACCAACAATGAAGTCAGTAGTATCGAGCTGTACAAATTCTTGTAAAATTACCTTAAATTGCATAAAATACGAACATAAGATCTAGAAATATACTAAATCATTAGAAAACATTGAAATTATATTTGTTTCATGAAAATGAGTATCACAAGATAATAAAAGTAAATCATACACAATTAATATGAGAATTAACCAAAAAGTACACACAAAAATATAAAATAGTAAATGATAAATTATCAGTGCATCATCGGGTAATGGGTTAAAGAGTATGGATAATGGCTTACCTCCTTAGGTAGCGGGTTAGAGGATAGTGGGTAGGTGGGTAAATGGTAAGAGAATCCTTTACCCTTACCCTTCTCGTATAGTGTATGGGTAAAGGGTAAACAAGTTTACCCTTACCCAGTGACAATCCTATCTCTATGTGCGCAAGGGGGGCATCTAGGTCCTCACATGTTGATTCTCCTGGGACAGGTGTTTAAAATATGATAATAATGGAGACGATCCTTAAGGACTAGACTTGAAATTAATAACATGAAGCCTTGGTATGTCGACAATGAAAGATCTAGAGGGGGGGTGAATAGAGATTTTAATAGTTTTTAAAGTTAATTAAAAACAATTAAACACTTGAACAAGAAGTAGGAGGAAACAAGGAAGACACAAGGATGTAAAGTGGTTCCTACCTTAGAAATCTAAGGTAGTCAGTCCACTACATGATTGTTTCCAATTGGGATTTTGAAAGTAATTTATTTTATTCCCTCTCGAGGATGTTACACAAAATACAATTGCTTTCCTACACCCTTGAAGTAGCCTTCACCCGAAGTAGGCTCGATCCCCCTAGAAGAATCCTTCTGAAGTAACTCCAAGCTCACCCTTGAAGTAGCCTTCACCTGAAGTAGCTTCAATCCTTAAGGCAGCCTTCTAAAGTAACTCCAAGTCACTAGGAGCAGTCTTCACCACCTGAAGTAGCTCCACGAAACTCCTTTCAACAACCTCCAACCTAGGAGTAGTCAAGGAGAACAAAATACAATAAAAGGAAAAAGATTGGAAGAAAGAAATAATGTTACCAATGAGTACATCGCTTTGATCCTATATCAAGTGTATTGATCTCCTATCCACTATAGATGAATGTGGTAGTGTGGTGGCTAGGAGATACTAGGCTATAGGACACTAATGTAGAGCTCAAAGAAACATATTACAAGTGTAGCTTTGCTGGTTGCTCACTAAGAATGAATCTCAAGTGTAATTGTATGCACCAATAAAGCTTAGGGTGTCCTAAGGCCTCTCCTATTTATAGGAATGGGTTACAGGTTCTTAGGGACATTCTAGACACTTTCTAGAGTGTTCTTAGTGCTCAACTAGCCATTAGGTGTCCATAAATTACATTGCAACGACTAGTTGTTGAGTGATGAAAAGTGCAGTTCAGAACATGTCTCAGTCGAGAAGTTTGTCGTCCGAGTGTGTCTCGGTCAAGAATTTCTTCGAACGAGGGAGAGTTTGGAGTGAATGTGTTGCAACATTCATTTCCAACTTCCAACTACTTTTCTAACTCAGTCTAATGTCTATAGAATATGCTGGAAGGTCTATTTTCGATTGAGATATTGATTGACCGAGGGTGTCTTAGTCGAGAACATTGTCGACCGAGAATGTCCCTATTTCAATGTGTTGAGTCATCTACTAAGTGTGTGTATCAATGTGTAATTGTTCTTTTGTCTTAGGGGAGGATCTATCTAAGTGTTGTGAGTGGATAGGGAAGATCTAACACTTGATTTGCATGATATCTATGTACGTGTACATTATATACTTGTACATTATATACTTGTACAAGTTTTACATAGTACAATCATGAAAACAAAAGCAATCTAAGTATGTTGATCTTCCAATATGTACTGATCTTCATCTATCAACTTCCTTATTTGTTTATCCCTAAAATCCTCAAATAACAAGTTAGATCCACAAGAATGAAATGTTTTTCATTATCAAAACAAAGAGTTTAATAATGTCCAATTTAGCCAACAATATCCCCCTTTTTGAAGATGACAAAAATTTGTAAAATATAAATCAAGATAATTTAAATGCCATGAGTTTCATACCTAAGATTTTCTTTATGTAGAAATTCTCTTATTTATTCATGGAGTGTATGCTAGTTATTCCCAAAGAGGTATGGAACATAGTATCCAACTCTTGAGGAATATATCAACAATTTATGTGAAGCCAAGAGATTGTAAAACTCACTTAATTTGATTTATATTATTTCTCCCCCTTTGTCATTTCAAAAAGATAACCATATAATCAATTTTCTCCCCCTGAATGAGATACTCCCCCTTAATTGTATATTTTAACAAGAATGTCAAATTTAGCCATAGTTAAAAAATCATGAATTATTTCTCAACCATTTGCAAGGGATGTTAAGCCCTAAAATGATATGAGAATCCTATAGGTTCATGGATACATTTTATTAGTTTCTCAACCATTTACAAGGGATGTTAAGCCCTAAAATGATATGAGATTCCTTTAGGATCATAGTAGGATAAATGAATAAATTTCTCAACCATTTACAAGGGATGTTAAGCCCTAAAATGATATGAGATTGTTTTAAGATCATAGTATAATCAATGTATCTTTAACCAAATACAAGGGATGTTAATCCCTAATTAGTGTAGAGAATTCAGTTACTATATTCAAGAATGTTGTAAGCTCCTTATAACCAACATTACCCTAAGGTCATAACTAGGTTTGAAGTTCAATTGAATAAGTAAAGCAATGAATCAATTTTATGTGATGAGAAAATATACTAAAGTTGAGTGCAAGTCAATGCTTAGATTTCACAAATAAGCATTTTGTCAAGCTTATTTTTTGTCAACCATGACTTGGAACGAGGCACCCCTCAGTCGAACTCTTTTTTGACCGAGAGGCATTTATGTAGATATCCAATATATGCATTTTCATAAGTTATGCAATGAGCCACTTCTTCTAGAGTATGATTTGATCTTGTTGTATATGATCATTATTTGTTCTTCATTTTACTCATATATGAACTTGTGAATGTTGAATAATCTAAGATAAAACCTTTTTGTGACTTAGGATTAAGTTTGCCTTTACCATCTTTTATCATAGAACTTAATTCATGTGAGCAAGATTTTGAAAAGATATTTTGTTTTAATTTCTTAGAATTCTCAAACTTTAAAATGGTGATGGTGATGATTATATTCTCACCAAGTTCCTTGTATGATCAATTCTTTTGTTTTCAATTTCAATTAGGTTAATGTTGAACAAAATCTATTATGCCAATAGAGTTGCCATTAGGACTTTCCTCTAAAAAGGCCAATATTTTCCTCATGTGTGTGAAAATCTCTTTGTTTTCAATTATGTGCTCGTTGGAACAATTTAATCTTTCAATGTTTTGATGCACATATATAATTCTTAAAAACTTTCAAATGTTTAGGTAATGTATCATGTTGAGTTTATTGCTCAAGTGAAACATTTTATTTTATTGAACAGTTCTGTTAGAAACATCCTCGGTCGACAATTTTCTCGACCGAGTGAGGTTCGATCAAAGTTTTTGTCAGTCAGATGTTTTTCAAGTTTTTTTTTGAGCTAAAGACAGTAACTTTTTTGGTCGACTATTTTCTCGACCGAAGTCCTCTTGGTCGAGTTGGTCGACATTTTTCTCGACCGAGCAAGTTACTGATTGTCCAAAAAGTGCAGATTTGAGACAAAAACTTCTTTGGTCGACAATTTTCTCGACCGAAGAGTGTCTTGGTCGAAGTTGCTGTCAACCGAGATGGTTTTTGTTTTGTTTTAGCAATTATTTTCAAGTAAAACATAGGTTACTTCCAATACAAGTTTATAGAAATATGCAAATTAAGGCTCAGTTTAGTTGAGATAAGACATTTTGAGTATCAAAGTAAAATTTTAGGTCAAATATCAACTAATCATGTTCAATATTTCTAAGTTTGGGGTTTTGGAACCCAAGTTAGATCAACATCCTTTTTCTTATATGGGTAAGAGAATGAATAATGTCTAAGACGTAAATAGTAATGACAACAGATAGAATCAATTTCATTTCTCTTCTTAACTAGATTGTCTTTAGGCACATACATAACTTTAGTCTTGGGTACTTGTGTCTTTTTTGTTCTAAGTTTTTGATAGGATTTATCTTTGGGCACATAACCTAGTCCTCTCCTTCCAATTTGACCAAAAGAGTCTTTTAGAATTCTATCAAGAATATCTTTATTTTTCAAGATACTAATATCTTTTTATAACTTAGCAATTTCATCCATTCTTCTTTTAACGTCTGACTTTGCTTGATCTAGATTGGATAACAAACTATCTCTTTCTTTGATAATATCATCATAATCTAAATGAGCACACAAGATAGGTTGAGTTTGAAGATCATTCAATTTTGTAAGTAGTTCAACCTTTTCTTGAGAAATAAAATCATAGTTTGTTTCTAGAGTAAGTAACTTCATATTGCAATCATTAAAACATGATTTCAAGGTAGAATTTATAAAAATAACACTTTCCTTTTCAGAAGCAAGATCATATAATTGAGCATATCATTCTTCATTAGTTTTTGTAACTCTTTTCAATTTCTTTTTACAATCAAGATATTTATCATGTAATTCTTCAATGTTGGCAACTAACTCTTCTTTAGATAAATCAAATAAGCTTACCTCATTCTCTTCTTCATTTGTTGTAGCGATAAGGCACTCCACTTCTTCTTCTCCATCCTCACTATCATCACTTGAGTCGTCCCATGCTGCTTTGTAGGCTTTTTCCTTCTTCTTGTGAGAGGATTTCTTTTCCTTCTTGAGTTTGGGATAATCACCTTTTAAATGTACCTTTTTGCCACATTCAAAGAACCTAGGGGAAGAGGAAGAAGAAACACTAGAAATTTTGTTAGTTTTAAATCTTCTATACTGCTTACAATTTACAATGAGAGTCTCTTCTTCACTGTCTTCTTCACTTGTATCATGACTAATTTTAGTTGTTTCCTTGAATGCAATATCCTTCTTTTTCTCCTTTTTGTGTTTGGCCGCCAATCTTTCTTCTTCTTTAAGGGTGACCTCGTGAGTCTCTAAGTTGCCAATGAGCTGCTCCATCATCAATCTAGTGAGATCATTGGCTTCTTCAATGGATGTCACCTTTGGTTTGTACTTTAGAGGAAAACATCTAAGGATTTTGGATACTTGATCTTCTTCACGGATGAATTTTCCTAGTGCACTCAAACCATTATTGATAGTAGAGAATCTTGCATACATTTCACTAATGGACTCATTTTGTTCCATACAAAATTGTTCAAACTTTTGTTTAAGCATACTAATCTTAGAATTTTTAACTTATATAGTTCCTTCATGTGTAATAGAGAGTCTATGCCATATATCATATGCAGTTTCACATGAAGAAATTATATTGAATTCACTTACCAAAATAGAACAATATATAATACTTACCGCCTTTGCATTTAGTTGAGCTTGCTTTACCGTATTGATATCCCATGTAGCATACTTGATTTCTAGAAGCTCATATGGAGTAGACACCATCCTCCAAAGCTCCCAACTGATGCCTCGAAAATCAAACTGCATTCTTCTCTTCCAATAGTTGTAATTGCTTCCATCAAATAGTGGTGGATGGGCTACGTAGGTTCCCTCAAGGTTCAAGTTGTTGAGCACACATCCCCCATCCTTCAAAACTTGTTAAAGCTCCTTGAAGACCTGCTCTGATACCAATTGAAAGATATAGAGGGGGTGAATAGAACTTTTAATAGTTTTTAAATTTAATTAAAAACAATTAAACACTTGAACAAGAAGTAGGAGGAAACAAGGAAGACACAAGGATGTAGAGTGGTTCCTACCTTAGAAATATAAGGTAGTCAGTCCACTACCCAATTGTTTCCAATCGGGATTTTGAAAGCAACTTATTTTATTACCTCTCGAGGATGTTACACAAAATACAATTGCTTTACTACACCCTTGAAGTAGCCTTAATCCCCCTAGAAGCAACCTTCTGAAGTAACTCTAAGCTCACCCTTGAAGTAGCCTTCACCTGAAGTAGCTTCAATCCTTGAGGTATCCTTCTGAAGTAACTCCAAGTCACTAAGAGCAGCCTTCACCACCTTAAGTAGCTCCACAAACCTCCTTTCAACAACCTCCAACCTAGGAGTAGTCAAGGAGAACAAAATACAATAAAAGAAACAAGATTGGAAGAAAGAAACAATGTTACCAATGAGTACAATGATTTGATCCTATATCAAGTGTATTGATCTCCTATCCACTATAGATGAATGTGGTAGTGTGATGTCTAGGAGATATTAGGCTATAGGACACTAATGTAGAGCTCAAAGAAACAAATTGCAACTATAGCTTTGCTTGTTGCTCACTGAGAATGAATCTCAAGTGTAATTGTATGCACCAATGATTCTTAGGGTGTCCTAAGGCCTCTCCTATTTATAGGAATGGGTTACATGTGCTTAGGGACGTTCTAGACACTTTCTAGGATGTTCTTAGTGCTCAACTAGCCGTTAGGTGTCCATAAATTACATTGCAATTGCTAGTTGTTGAGTGCTGAAAAGTGCATTTTAGAACTTGTCTCGATCGAGAAGTTTATCGATCGAGTGTGTCTCGGTCGAGAATTTCTTCGACCGAGGGAGATTTTGGAGTGAATGTGTTGCAATGTTCATTTCCAACTTCCAACTACTTTTCCAACTCAATCTAACATCTATAGAATCTACTGGACAGTCTATTTTCGGTCGAGATATTGGTCGATTGAGGGTGTCTCGGTCGAGAACTTTGTCGACCAAGAATGTCCCCGTTTCAATGTGTTGATTCATCTACTAAGTGTGTGTATCAATGTATAATTGTGCTTCTGGTCTTAGGGGAGGATCTATCTAAGTGTTGTGAGTGGATAGGGAAGATCTAATACTTGATTTACATGATATCTATGTACTTGTACATTATATACTTGTACAAGTTTTTACATTGAGTACAATCATGAAAACAAAATCAATCTAAGCATGTTGATCTTCCAATATGTATTGATCTTCATCTATCCACTTCCTTATTTGTTTATCCCTAAAATACTCAAATAACAAGTTAGATCCACAAGAATGAAATGTTTTTCATCATCAAAACGACAGGTTTAATAATGTCCAATTTAGCCAACAGATAATGATATAAGGGGTTAAAATGGTGAGATGAGGTCAAATACAAGGATGTGAGGACGTTTCATCACCTAATATTTTGCTCTTACTTAGATAAGCAAAATAAATAGGCGATATGTATATTTAAAACTAAAACTAGGCAAGAAAAAAAAAGTAAAATGAAAAAATAAGTTCCATCAAATCCTACTAATCAAGAGAAGGAGTTCTAAGTATGCAACCAAATATTATAATGCTTATGCACCTCATTATCAATCATAAACAACCCTCGAGAACCCTATCTAAAAACAACATATCAACCCATCATGTAGAGTAGTAACAACTGTTATAGGGGTCATCTGACTCCCTCTCGTGTAGCATGACCAAAACCCCCATCGACTATCCAATACCTCTCTCGAGTATCATGGACAAACAACCCTAATTGTCTTGGATTACCTCTCCAATCCAATGATGATAGGGGTATTAGGATTGGTGAAGATCTGCCATGAACCCTAACTACAATGAGCCCAGACCAGTTTAGATGAATTATAGACAGTTTTGTGGTGTTGGGTGAGGCTTCTCTAACCCTATATTCTTTGGGGACCTTTTCCTTTTGGAGTTTGGTTCAAACTACCTTCTGTACCCATTTTTTGTCACTAATGTTTTTATGATAAAAATTTAGGTTCATACAAGAAAGAGATTAGCCAATCCAATAATCATAACCTAAAAGAGAAGGTAAAATAGTAGCAAGCTAGATCTAAATATTAATTATTGCTTACATTCAATGTACATAAACATGCCCAAACAACCTACATAGATAGAAAGAAGCTCATATAGACATAGAAAGTCATAGTTGGCATCAAACAAAAATGGAAATACATAGTTTATATTGAAACAAAGGAGAACAACACAATATAAGAGGGAGAGGGAGAGGTTATCATGTGAAAGAGAGGTGAGTCTCTCTCCTTATCCTCTAGATGGACTAGATTCATCTGTTGTGTCATCCTCACTGATCTTCGGGACTCCTACTTCATCAATTCCATCCCAAACAAGAGCTTGTGTGTATGTACGAAGAAGAATCTCAACCCAGTTGGATGAAACAAGGACAATTTTGTTTGGTGGATGGATAGGTGAAGGGAAAAAATCCATGAAAATCAATGGAGGATAGAGGTGGTCAATGCGAGATGAATGAACTAATGGAAAATGGACACAAATCAATTGTTATTGATGTAGGTTGAGATCCTTATCCCTTTCAGGACTTGGAGATCTGAGGTGGAGATATGAAATTTAAAATGTGGAACCCTTAGCATAGAGACCAGATAAGGGTATTTTTATTGGTAGGTGGTGTTTCCTTGAGTGGGAGTAAAATCAGCTGAACTTGGATGAACCACTGCCTATTTTATTCCATCTGCCATGAAGGTTTGGTAGCAAAATTGGCCACAGTTGGGTAAAATCGAGTTGATTTTGTTGGATCAATTTTTTGGTTATTTCCATTGGTCATTGGGTTTGTCAGTTGGTGTCATTCACAGATACCATCAGTTGATGTTATTGATTAGTGTCATCATTTGATGTCCACTGATGTCTTGGTTGATGACATGGTCTGAACAATACAAAACTAGCCCAATTTGTATGAACTAGGTTTGATTTTTTACCATTAATTGTTGTCTAGTTAAGTAGACACAAAGCTCAATGAAGTGGTCCATTAGTGGACATCGTTGATCAATGTTCATTGGTTGATGCCCATTGATTGGTGTCCACCCAACCCGATTTGATCAACTGGGATCGGTTCACTTCATCAATGTAGCAAATCTAGGATGATGAAGATGGTGAATTGTACCACTGTGTGAAGGCCAAAATTGGGCCAAGTTTGGAAGACCCGGGTTGGTTTCCTCTGGCCATATTGCTATTTCAGCCTAATCTTTCTAGTTTTAGTACAAAGAATAGAGGGAGTAGATATCTCTTCAGTTTGGTTCCTACATATCCCAAAATTGTCTAGTTGAGAAACTATGTCTTAAGAAGGGGAAAAAATATGAAAATCTATATATGTGGGTTATTTGGGCATATCAAGGCTATTATGGTAATAATACTATATTTAGTTACTTAGCATTAGCGCCTAAATTTGGTGTTATCAACCAAACCTAAAATTAATCATTTTCTTTCTTCAAGTAAAACTCATCCTCAAAGAACAAAAGGTAAGTACAAACAAAGCTCGAAGATAGATGTTAAGGTTAAGTAAAATGGTTTATAACTATGAGTCTTTTGAGACATGCTGTTTCAAAACAAACACCCACCATTCAAACAAACCTACTAATGTGAGTTCACATTACCACCATGCATGTTTAAGCAAATTCATTACAATCCAACATGATTTTATGGGAGCTTGAACCAGATATGTGAGCATGGAGCACACTCACTTAGGGAACAAGGTGGATGATGAAGACAAGTAATGAGTTGTTCTCATGTGTTTATGTAAACCAATGAGGAATAATGTGCCTCTCGCTTCTAGATCCTAATGCAAGAGCATAAAGAAAATAATCTAATGACATCTAAGGATCCAAATTTGCATTGTGATGGTCCATGTAATAGTTGGCCCATTACAGTGGGACAAACTCCTCGTACTGTGTTTGAATAAACCCTGCTAATGGGATTGTAACATACCAAAACCTAGAATCTTACCCTATTCTAAGATTAGGAGGTTAGTAAGCTTGGTTCCTTATATTTGACCAAACAAGGATGAAGTTATACCATAATATATATAGTTAATGCATATAACAGGAATAACTCAATGGTAACCATAATATATATATCCTTGAAAGAAAACATGACACATTGAGTGGCATTAGGTCTTGTAATAAACATCACCTATTATAGTAACTCACCTTAAAATTTATAAGTTTGAAGAAATATACCTTAGGTGTTGACTTGAAAGTTATACATTGTCCATATTTTGATAATGACTTAACCATTCCATTCATATGTATCTAATATGTCTACTTGATATTGACTTCATGTATTAGGTACATGAAAAGGTTAAATTCAATCAAGCCCTAGCTTGATCAAGTTTAAGTCAAAAGCAATGCAAATACACTTTTGTGGAAAACACCCAAAAACCCTTAGGATGATTTTTGTAATCATTTGTATTGATGATATGACTCGTAACTAAGATGAGAAAAAAAATCAAGAGCCCTTAATTTGAACGCTTAATCACTCTAATAACATTTTTTGAAATATATCACAGAGTGTTTATTCGATCGATTTTTTCCTATGATAAACACGACCGACACCCTTGATGCATTTTGAGAATATACAGGTTTGCTCGAGTTTTAATACACAAAACTCGTCTGACACCCTACACTTGAAAAATTAATTTTAAGCGATCGAACTAGTTTCATCCAAGATAAATTCGATTGATGTTTCAAATTTCTTTGTCATACAATGAAATCGGTCGAGTTAGAGTTACCTTTATTAAAACTCAACCAAATCTATTATACAAAAAGCGTAGAAAAAGTGACTCTAACCATTGAAGTGTGGAAAAACTAAAAAATTATATCTGTTCCAACATCCCAAGTGACTAGAAAATGTTCCTTAGTGCTCCTAGCCTCTTGTGGACACCCTAACTATAAATAGGACATCTTGGAGTTCATTCTAAGGTTTCTTCTTCATGCTATTCAAGCATCTAGCTATAGTTGAGTGTGTCTAGTCTACTTGAACCCCTTTCTCTCTCTTGTTTGCAAGTCAAAATATCCATATGAGTGAGCTAAGATTTGTGTAAGAGAGATTCTTCATTGTATACTTGTAAAGATCTCAAAGTTTCCCTTTTCCCAACCCCTTTCTTCAAGATAAAGTTGGTGAAAGCTTCTCTAAGTGAAGGAGAAGGTGCAAAGCTTCTTCAAGGTGAAGGAGAAGGTGCAAAAGCTTCTCCAAGGTAAAGGAGAAGGTCAAGGCTGAAGATCCGAGAGTAGAGTGGGTAAATCCTTCAAGGTAAACGATTCAATGCAAGAAGGGGATCTCCTTGGTGAAGGTCTCTAGCTCGTTGCAAGAGTGGGTAAGACCTTGTAGAGGTAGAAGACTCTAGATCAAAGGATAGGTAAGTTCTTGGTTGTTTTATTGGCTCCTTTGGATCCTTAAAAAGGAGGCTGGGTATCCTTGGCCCGATAAAATAAAGGTCATCTTGTATGTCTTATAATGGAATATAAGTATACATGGGTTGCAAAATCCTAGAGCTTGACCTCTCTAGGTAGTGGACTGAATTTCTCCTAGTTTGGAGATTGGAACCACTCTACATACCTTGTTCTTGTTTTTGTTCAATATCTCTCATCCTTGCTATCCATGCTTAGTTTCACTACAAATTCAACACTTGCAAATCCCATACTTAGAAGTAACTTGAAGGTCTAATAAGTTTTGTTTTAGTGGTTTTAGCTCTACTTACTGCCCTCCTTCTCTAGAGCCAACTGATCCAACAAGTGGTATCAGGGCCACAATCTTCTCCAACAAATCTCCTATGAGATGAGAAGATGGGCAACAACCTACTTGGGTCTCTCAACTTGAAAGGTGGTTTCTCCATGAGACCCCCAACCTTTGACGACACAAACTTCCTCTAATGGAAGAGACCAATGCAATTCTATCTTCAAGGGATGAACTACGACATGCGGAAAGTTGTCATCATTCCCTAAAAGGAGCCGGTGGGAGATGTAGCTAGTTGGGATGAACTACACCATGTGGAAAGTTGTCATCATTCCCTACAAGGAGCCGGTGGGAGATGTAGCTAGTTGGGATGAAGCTACACTCAAGAAGGCGCAACTCAATGCAAAGGCTATAAGCATCATCTATGCTTCCCTCACTCCCTACAAGTTCAACCGGATCTCCACTTAGGGCCCACACTCGTGAGATATGGAACAAGTTGTGCATTACCTATGAAGGCACAAAACAAGTTAAGGAGTCCAAGATCTACATGCTCAAGGGTTTCCTTGAAAACTTCAATATGGGAAAGAAGGAGAAAGTGGCAGAGATGTACACAAGGCTCAACACCATTATTAATGAACTTGCTTCTTTGGGTCACACCATGGATAGAGGGACCATCAACTCCAAGATTCTAAGGTCTCTCCCCAAGAAATGGGAATCCAAGGTGACCTTCATTGAAGAAGTTAGAAGCCTTAGTGACATAGCCACTGAAGAGCTCATTGGAAACCTTCAAGCTCATGAGCCAAAATTTGACAAATAAGAGGAAGATGAGAAGCACGAAGAGAAGGAATCAAAGAAGATCAAAGACAATACATTCAAAACTCAAGTGGAGGCAATGATTCTCCAATAAAAACTTACTTGTCAGTCCTCTCCTCCTTCCTTAAGTGAATATGAAGCCCCTAGTAACCATGAAGCTAACTACTCCAAGGGGAAACATTGTAAAGGAAAGCCATTCTCCTCCTCCACTCCAAGGTGCTGTGAATGTTGGAAAAACGGACACCACAAGAATGAGTGCCACAAGGCCAAGAAGTCCTACCACAAGAGCAGCTCTAAGAAAATTGAGGACTACAAGAAGGATGGAAAGTACAATAAGAAGGACAAGAAGGAAAGAAGAAGCAAGGATGAATCCCATGTCGCATGGGAGTCTTCTTCTTCTAGTGAATCCAGCTCCAATGAGGAAGAATCCCACTTTTCACTCATGGCCTCTACTAGTGAAGACATTGGTGAGGTAAGTGAGGTAAGATTGCATGAGTTATCTACAGAAACCCTCATTGATATCTTGAATGCTTCCCACTCTTCTCTTTCTAAATGTAAATCTAATAAGAAGAGGTTAGGGAAAATCATCTATGACATGTATGTTAAGCTTGATATCCTTCATCAAAATGACAAAATGCATCTTGATAGTATTGATTCTTTGTAAGGGAAGTTTTTTTTATCTTGAGCTCCAATACAATGTAGTTGAAGTAGAGAATGGTATCTACCTTAAGAACATCAATAGTCGTAAGGAGGAAAACCATTCCCACCTTGATGAGCTTGTTTTACTTAGAACTGAAAATGATGATCTTAAACATGCTTGTGATGCTATGAAAGATGAAAATAGAATCTATCTTGGTGAGCTTATCATGCTTAGAATTGAAAATTCTAGATTGTTTTCTCAAATTAATGATCTTTGTTATAGACCTTTATTGCTAGTAAAAAGATAGTTAGCACTACTCTTGAAAGAGATTCTTATCATACTAAATCCCTGTATTTAGAGGCCGACTTACTTCATGCAGAAGATGATCTTGCTATCTTATCTTCTACTATCATTACTTGAGTGATGATAATCACAAACTTAGAACTTCCTTGTAGAAATTCCTTGAAGGAAAAAGTCCCTCAATGCAGTTCTATATCACTCTATTAAACAAGTTGGTACTAGTGGTTTGGGATATGTAGGGGGAGCTCCAAATAGCAAGAGCAAGGGTAAGGGTAAGAAAAAGAGAAAGGAACCTTCTTTCTTCCATTGAGAGTCATCTGACTCTAAGAACCCTATGGTTTGTGTATGTTGTAAGAGTGATGAACATTACTCTACTTATTGTCCTTATATAGAGAAGGGTACCAACCCAAAGATGAAATGGGTGCCCAAGCTAACACCGGATCCTAAGGCTTGAATTGGGAGCCGACATCTTCCTTTCTTTGGTAAAAAAATGGATTGTTGATAGTGGTTGCTCAAAGCACATGACAGGTGAAATCAACCACTTTAACCAATTCACAAAGAAGAAAGGATGATTAGTGACATTTGGTGACAACAACAAAGACAAAGTGATAGGTGAGGGTGGTGTAGGTGATTCACTATGCATCTGAATGTTCTTCTTGTGGATGGCTTACATCACAATTTAATTAGTGTTAGTTAATTATTTGATAATGGCTATCTTGTTCTTTTTACCTCACTAGAATGCTTGTTTCTAAATTCCCTCTCCTATAATGTTATATGTAAGGGAACTAGATATGGTAATCTCTATGTTATTGTTCTTGAATCTATTAATCCTATTGTTGGTAGATGTCTTGTTGTCAATTTGAATGATATATCTTTGTGGCACCGTAGGCTTGGTCATGTAAATATGCATCGGTTGAAGAAGTTGAGCAAAAAGGAATTGGTCAAAGGACTTCCAAAAATAGTTTTTGATAAGGATTAGGAATGCCAACCTTGTACCCAAGGAAAGCAACCAAATCCTCCTTTAAATTCAAAGGAGTCCTTGACCAAGTGAGCTCTTAAACTTCTTCACAGTGATCTATTTGGACCAATGAGAACTCAATTACTTCGTGGTAGCAAGTATTGCCTTGTGATTGTAGATGATTTTTCTCGCTTTACTTGGACCTTCTTTCTTGTTTCAAAAAGTGATACTCTAGATGTTTTCTTGACTTTTTGTAGTTGAGTTGAAAAACATAGCTTCTTTTCGGATTGTCCCTATCCGCAGTGACCATGGGGGAGAATTTATAAATGACTAGTTTGAACATTTTTGTGAGGAATGTGGGTATGCACATAACATTTCTTCACCTTGAACACCTCAACAAAATGGGATTGTAGAGAGAAAGAATAGGTCTCTATAGGAAATATCTAGTACCATGCTTCTAGAGTATGACACTCCAAAGAAGTTTTGGGCTGAAGCTGTTAAGACTTCATGTTTTGTGCAAAATTGGGTTTTCACCCATCCTTCTTTAAAGAAAAATCCTATGAGTTATGGTGTGGTAGAAAGCCTATCAATTACTTTCATGTTTTTGGTTGTCCTTGTTTTGTTTTAAATACTAAGGATTCCCTCGAAAAGTTTGATGTGAAATATTACAAGGCTTTCTTTCTTGGCTATAGCACTACTAGCAAGGCTTATAAAGTGTTTAACATTCAATTGTCTAAAATTGAAGAATCTATTAATCTTATATTTGTTGAAGCTAACCCCTCTATTTCTAAGAATATTGTTAATGATGATGTTGTAGAGGTGATCCCTCACTTGAAAGAGATCAACATTGTTGATAGAGGAAAAGAGGTGATAGTTGATGAAGAAGAGAAAGAAGAAGAAAAGAAGGATCCAACTCCCTACTTTGTAAAACATCATCCTAAAGAGCTCATTATAGGTAATCCTTTTGAAAGTATAAATATTTGGTCTGCATACAACAAAGAACAAACGACAACACCTTCATCTCATAACTTGAGCCCAAGAATGTGCAAGAAGCTTTTAAAGATGATAAATGGATCCTAGCCATGCAAGAAGAGTTAGAACAATTCAACAAGAACAAAGTGTGGACCTTCGTGCCAAGACCAAATGATAGGAACATCATTGGCACCAAGTCGGTATACCACAACAAGATGGATAAAAGTGGTAAAGTGGTAAGAAATAAAGCAAGGTTAGTTGCTTAAGGCCATAATCAACATGAAGGTATTAATTTTAATGGAACTTATGCTCCTGTTGCTAGACTTGAATCTATTAGAATGTTACTTGCCTTTTCTAGCTATAAGAATTTCTTGCTTTATCAAATGGATGTTAAAAGTGTGTTTTTGAATGGTACAATATAAAAGGAAGTCTTTGTGGCTCAACCTCTTGACTTTGAACATGATAAATTGCCTAACCATGTTTATGTGATGCAAAAAGCTCTCTATGGACTCAAACAAGCCCCCAGAGATTGGTATGAGAAATTAAAGAACTTTTGGCTAGACAATGGCTATATCATGGCTAAACTTGATTCTAGACTTTTTCTGAAACACACTTCTTGAAATTGATTGATCATTCAAATTTATATAGATGATATTATTTTTGGTGGAACTGGTCTTGATCTTTGCAAGGAGTTTAGTTCTCTTATGTAGAGTGAGTTTGAGATGAGCATGATGGGGGAGCTTACTTTCTTCCTTAGCTTCCAAATCAAGAAAACCAAGAAAGGTAACTTCATCAACCAAGGAAAATACACAATTGAACTCTTGAAGCACTTTGGGATGGAGAACACCATGCCAATGGACACCTGCATGTCAAACACTGCCAAGCTTGACAAAGATGAAAATGCTAAGAAAGTGAATGAGAAGCTCTATAGAGGTATGATTGGAAGTTTATTATATTTAACTGTCTCTAGACTTGACATAATGTTTAGTGATGGCTTGTGTGCTCGATTTCAATCAAGTATGAGAAAATCATATCCCATAGCGATTAAGAGGAATTTGAGGTATCTAGCCAAACCTCAAAATTTTAGACTATGGTATCTTAAGTCAAGGGACTTCACTCAAACTGCCTATAGTGATGATGATTATGCAGGTTGTTTAATAGATAGAAAGTTCACAAATGGCACTTCCTTCTTCCTAGGACCATGCTTGGTTTCTTAGTTATCTAAAAACAAAGCACGATGGCTCTTTCAACTATCGAGGCTGAATACATTATAGTTGGGAGTTGTTGTGCCCAATTCCTATGGATGAAGCAAATGTTGTAAGACTTTAACATTCATTTTGATGCTTCTCCTATCTATTGTGACAATACTAGTATAATTAATCTCTCTTATAATCCTATATATTGCATGGTATAACTAAACACATAGAGGCTTGTCATCACTTTCTTCATGACCACATTGCCAAGAAGGATCATGCAAAGGTGATGTGGTATCTACCTATAATACTACAGTTTCAATACTTGTTTGCCAATATCATAGATGCACATAATTTATCTTGGCATACAGTGATAAGAAAAAACAAGGATGGGATCCTAATACATGAGTCTGGTTCCCCACAATGGAAGAAAATTGATTTATTGTACCTTCAATTTGGTGAAGAAGTCATGAATTAAGACTTGGTCCTTGTACCAATGGTATGAATCCATATAGATTATTAAGTAGCCAAAATAGCACTTGACATGTTATAATTGTTATATACATCTTCCTACTTGGTTGTATATGAAAATATAAGTATATCATGTTGCCATTATTAATATCGATCCCCAAACAACCTGGAAATGATATTGATATTTTCATTGAACCTCTGATTTTTTACTTAAATAAACTATGGGGAAAAGGTGTGACAACCTATTTTGCTTCAAGTAGAGAGACATTTCATTCACATGCTATTTTATTTTGCACTATTAATGACTTCCGAACATATGTGAGTTTATCTGGATACAATGTAAAAGGATCCATAGAATGCCCTATATGTGAGGAAAACGCTGACTCAATATAAATAAAACTAGTCAGTGCACGTTCTTTGCACATGAAATTTATATGTGGAGAAAATAATTAGAAGCTAATTTTTCCAATATGGTTGAATGCATGTTTTTGTATTATATCATAATATTTATGACATATTTTAGGTCTTATTTGTAATTAAACTTTATGGTCTTGATGTTACACATTACTCTTAATATAGAACAAACATGGCCTTTGTCACCTATACTCTAATATTGGTCGTTAACTTCAATGTAAGTAATGGAAGATATGATAAAAAAGTCTAGATGTATAATAGAAATCCAAAAAGATTAAAAGGACTTTATACTAAATCATCTTTATTCTACAAGGTTTTAGAAACCACACTGACAATGACTTCAATTTTCATGTTGTAAAATAAAGTGGGTCATCTACTTAACTATGGTAAATTAGCATGTGAGGGTGAATTAAGATACAACTATGGGTGTTAGAATCACATTTATGAAATAACCTCAAATCTTTGAGTAATACGAGAAGTATCCTAGATAGGGCACTCCTCAAATGTAACTTAAACATATTCATAAAATGAACATAATGCTAATTTATAAATAAGAAAATGTACTACTAAAAAAGATTGCATTTCAACATTTTATTTACATAATGTGTATTAGAATTAGACAGAGCTCTAGTTCTAAAGCCTTGTGACATCCAAAACCTAACTTGAATTTTTTTTGCATAGGTAAATTTAATAGTAATAACTAACATAAATAAGGTGCTGCCCATACAATCACGCTAGGAAAACTATACTGGTCAGAAATAGTGAGAATAGAGACATCTTTAGTAACATACCAGTATGAAATATAATAGATTATCAAATGTGATAAGATTAATAAAAACTTCAAATTCCTGACTAAAGTCCAATCAACAATGTAACTATGTCGAATGCTACTTTAAGCCTAGGTATAACTTCAAGGAAAAGCATAAATAAAGGAGCATGGTGACATGCCTTAACATTTTTGCTCCAAAGAAAGAGATAAGTATATATACAATCAAATCAAAGTGTAACACCATTGGATTGTTCTTTTACAAAAGAAGAAAACATATGTAGTAATAATTAAATGAATAACCAAAAACCCTTCTCAAATCATTAACATGGGTAGATTTCTTTTATTATAGTTGAAAAATGTAAACCGCTAAACTAACTATATATATGATGACTTTGGTTCTTATTTGTCCTTCAAACCCAATTAACCTCATGATTTCACCTTTAGTCACACACTACTGATAGTAGGTTTGTTTTATATTATATATGAAATAGATATATTTACATCTCTTCATTCTTGAAAGGATAAAATAAACATTAAAACATGTCTTTACAATATAAAAATCCCTTATTTTGAAGTATTCTATGCAATTTCCATTCTTAAATGTTAAATAAAACATAAATAATAAATTTTATTATTGATCAATTGTTAGTGTGTCATGATATTCCATCTATATTAGACATTATGGAAACGCTTAAATATCATTATGTGGTTCTCATAAGAAAGATACCAAAAAGTATGAATCCACCTTCAATTGTAAGATAAAAAACATTATAAAGAATGAGAACACAACCAAAAGAAGGTGCATTACTTGGTGCTTAAAATAAATATCATCAACCCGTGTGGAAATGACACAACCTCATAGATAGATGATATTTAGAATCATATCTAGAATAATAAACAAGACATTTTAGAAAATATTATTCAACGATATGATGTAAATATTCACAAAAACATAACTACTTATATGAATTAAAAAGAATCAAGCTATAAGATCTAAGTTTGAAAGAAACATCATGAAAATTTTCCCATGAGTTTTGTAACTATAATACATAAATTTTAATACATATATATAATAGGTTCAATTATGACACTGGAAGGAATATCATTATCTGCAATTAAGAGTATAGAATTAAAGCATATATATTTTTGGAGAAAATAAAGGTTTATACAGTGTTTTCCTTTATTGTAATTTATATGAATTATAGTGGAATAGACAAAAATTACATACTATATAGAACATACAATATAAAAGAGTATATATCAGATACATTCACCTAATTATATAAAAGGTATGTGCTTAAAAAGGACTTCATATCTGACGTTGGTTATCATAAATAACTAAACCCATATCAAAGAAAAATGTTTTAATAAATAAAGTTTAGTACTAATAAAGTAAAGACGATTCAGGAAACCTACTTGTATGCATTTAGTGTGCAATGTGGAGTCGAGAGCTTAATGAAAACAACAATATCAAAATGGGTGGGTGTGAGTGAGTCGGCGATGTTAGTCTTTGTAACTTTGGTCATGACCACACAAATATTCCTCATATTTTAGACTCGCTTCACCAAGAAGAGTGTATTCTTTTATGAAATTTGGACATAATATGTTCCACATTTACTGACACTTATTCAAATTATTATCATGTTATCAATGGATTTTGATCCCACCACAATATTCATTAAATTGTTATATATTCCCTAATAAACAAGATCTGATTGAATGATAAGATGGTGCGTCTAGATGGACTTTTTTATTAAAACTAAAAAGGGTGAATTATGAAGTCCTATTTGTTAATATATGTGTTGTTTTATTTCTGTTATGTTATTTTCCATTATATCTGGACCTTTCTATAATTGTTACGTTACTATAAATAGAAGGGTGCACACATTGTGCAACCCTAAGCTCTCCCAATCTCTTTTGTGTTTGACATGGTACCAGAGCAGGGCTGATCCGGCCGCCGCCTCTCTCCCTCCCTCCCTCTCCTTCTCCGTCCGGCCTCCCCCCTCGCGTCGAGCGTCGCCCGCCCCCGTCGCAGCCGCGCCACAGCCTCCATCCCCCCGTCGTCGTTGGCTCCAGCCTCCGCTCCCGGCCGTTGCGCGCCGCCAACAGCGTCGGCTGCTGCCTTGCCGCCCCACAGTAGGTGTGCCGTCGGGTGGCACCGCGCCGCTGGGCCGGTTTGCCACCGGGGCAACGTTCTTCCGGGCTTCGTAGCCGCGGGGACAACCCATCTTCGGGTCCTGTGGTTTGATCTGTAGTCGATGGACCTTTCCGGACTATTTTCTACCTGCCCATGTAGGCCTCTGTGCCACCAGGTTTCCTGCTGTGCTCCGACGTAGCCTGTATGTGAGGGGATCTCCTCTTTCGATAGATTAGTGCATGTTGCTGCCTGCTTGAAGACGTAGGCAGCCTACTGCCTGTTCATGCCTATTGTGCCTGTGTATCTGTGTGCTTCCTTATGGCGTCCTCTAGTGATGATGTGCTTCGTCAAGTCACGACAGTGAAACTTGACGGGCGCAATTACCAGTATTGGGTATGTTCCATGGTGATTTATGCCAAATCCCAGGGAAAATGCTCACATCTGACGTGTGTGGGTCCGACACCACCTACTGCCAATGCTGATTCTAAGGATGTGAAGACTTATGATGACTAAGTCAAGGATGACTCCACCGTGATGACATGGATTCTCAACAGTAGTGAGCTGAGGATCAGTGCCACGTTGTTATGTCTGCCTACGGCAAAAGAGATGTGGGATCAACTCGCCGGTACATATTCACATAGTCAGAACCCCAAGAAGGTGTTTGACATCACCAAGCAGCTTGGTCATCTACACTTCACTGGGTCAGATGTTCCAGACTACTTCTCAAAGTATACCGGTCTGTGGGGGGAGCTAGAGACTTTTCACCCCTTGTCTACTGATTTGGCCACCATGCAGCGTCAGCGTCAAGAGCTACAATTGGTCCAGTTCCTGTGCGGGTTACTAGAGTCGTACGTGGGTGTTGTCGACCAGATCCTTGCTAGTGACCCACTTCCATCTCTGTAGAGTGCCTATCAGAGACTTCAGTGTCTACCTTCTTCCTTGTCTGCTCTACCTATTGAGTCTGGAGACTCTACTACACTTGCTGCCATGTCAGGCCATGTCCATGGCCGTGGCGGTGGTAGGTCTTATGACAGCCATACTCCTGGTGCAGGATGGGGACGAGCATCTTCTGGATGTGGCACTTCTGTGGCTGTGTCTTCCAATGTTGTGCGACCTCAGAAAGGGCAGCGTCTTTGTACCTTCTATGGCAGGTCAAACCATATAGAAGAAAAATGCTGGGAAAAGTATGGTAAACTTGCATGGGCCAATGCAGCCAGTGACACTACTGCTACTTCAAAGACAACTACCCATCCTGTTGTGTCTAATGACTCGGGTACTGCTACTGCGGACTACATTCGTGCTGAGGTAGAGTGCCTGCTACATGAGCGTACTGGTTCCTCTTCTACTGCTATGACAAGTGGAGCCCATGATGCGACCTACTCGGGTTGTGATACTGACTTCCTTAGTACTCCATCCTCTAGTTCTGGTAATACAAAATGGGTTATCAATTCGGGCGCATCGTCACACATTTCTGGGAATCGAGCTTTATTTAGAAATTTATCTAGACCAACTACTACTTTTTCTATTATGCTTGTTGATGGCTCTAAGTCTGCGGTTTCTGGGGTTGGAGACATTGTGTCTGAGTTTCTTCTGAAGTCTGCTTTATATGTGCCTCATTTTCCGCTGAATTTATTATCCGTTAGAAAAATCTTACGCAACCTGAACTGTAGCCTGAATTTTATACATGGTTCATGTGTTTTTCAGGACCTTCGCACGAGGATGAAGATTGGTGGGGGGTATGAAGGATCTGATGGCCTTTTTTATCTGGATGATCTGCCAAAAGTGGACAAGGTTGCGCTGGCTTCTACTTTATCTGCGTTATCTGCATCAGTCTCAGCATTACAATGGCACTACCGACTTGGACATCTGTCTTCTGAAAAATCGAGACATGTTATTTCTAGTGTTGGCACTCATAAGTTTCAGTGTGAATCATGTCAGTTAGGGAAACAGACTAGGGTTGTTTACCCTAAACGTCCTCAGATTAGTAGCAAAAACATTTTTGATCTTGTTCATGCTGATGTATGGGGACCATGTAATGTGCCTAATTTGTCTGGCTACAAATATTTTATATTGTATATTGATGATTTTTCTCAGACCACTTGGTTGTTTCTGATAAAAAGTAGGTCTGAAGTGTTGTCTACTATTAAATTCTTTTTTGCTGAGGTGAAAACACAATATGCTATGCATGTTAAAGTTTTTTGTACTGATAATGCACTTGAGTTTGTCCAAAAAGATGTTGCACTGTTTTGTTAGTCTGTTGGTACTTTACATCAAATTTCATGTGCATATACACCACAGCAAAATTGAGTAGCTGAGAAGAAAAACAGACACTTGTTAGAAGTTGCTAGAACTATTATGATGCACTATCATGTACCCAGATCGTTCTGGCCTGAAGCAATATTGACTGCTTGTTTCTTGATTAATTGGATGCCTTCCTCTATGATTGGAAATAAAGTACCTATCCAAATTCTGCAACCTCATGCACCTTTATTTACTGTACCTCCTTGAATTTTTGGTTGTACGTGTTTTGTGAAATTGCTTGGTTCTACTCATGATAAATTATCTCCTCGTCCTGAAAAATGTATTTTCTTAGGGTATTCTCATACACAAAAAGGATATAGATGCTATAGTCCTACTGTAAAGAAATGGTTCATCAGCAGTGATGTTGTCTTCTTTGAGGATACCCCATACTACTCCACTAGAGGAGATAGTCTGCAACCTGATATTATTGCTTCTCCTCTGCCTATTACTACTGAATGTGTGTCTGAAAATTCTGATCAAGTGTCACCTGAGAGTACGACACCACCTCTTATTATTTATCAGTGCAGGAACAGAACTCCACCTAAAAAAGACCCCCCTACTCAACACCAATCTTCTCCTCAAGAAGGTATTGCCGCACCTGAAATAATTTCTAATCTAGATGTACCTATTGCTCTTAGAAAGGGAACTCGTTTCTGCACTTCTCATAACATTGCTAACCATGTATCTACTATACATTTGAGTATTCATGCTAGCAATTTTGTCTCTGCTTTATCTGCTGTCAATATTCCAAAAAATACTCATGATGCCTTGCAAAGTACAGCCTGGACTTCTGCTATGCAAGAAGAGATGCTTGCTCTTACTAACAGACACACTTGAGAGTTGTTGGATCCACCTCCTCAATGTAAGCTTGTAGGTTGCAGATGGGTATATGCTGTGAAATATCAACCTGATGGTACTATAGAATGGCTGAAGGCACGCTTGGTTGCAAAAGGGTATGCACAGACTTATGGTAGTGATTACTTTGAAACTTTTTCTCCTGTTGCCCGCCTTAATTCAGTCAGAATTCTTCTTTCTATTGCTATTAATCTGGACTGGCCTCTGCTGCAATTAGATGTTAAAAATGCTTTCTTGTATGGTGATATGCAAGAGGAAGTTTATATGGAGCAACCCCCTGGGTTTGTTGCTCAGGGGGGGTCACACAAAGTCTGCAAGTTGAAGAAGTCTATTTATGGGCTCAAACATAGTCCTCATGCCTGGTTTGATAAATTGAGCAAAATTCTGATTGATTTTGGCTTTTTGAGATCTCAAGTGGATCATTCTATTTTTACTAAGAAGAGTTCTAATGGCATTGTGATTCTTATTGTCTATGTGGATGATATTGTCCTTTCTGGTAGTGACTCTATTGCTATTCAGGCTACTAAATCCCATCTCTGCAAGCACTTTGCTACTAAAGACTTGGGTAAACTGCGGTATTTTCTGGGCATAGAGGTATCCAGAACCTCTAAGGCACTAGTGTTGTCTCAGAGGAAATATGTTCTAGGATCTTCTATAGGAGGCTGGTATGCTTAGAGCTAGACCTGCTGACACTCCTCTAGATCCCAATGTCAATTGGGATGATGATTCTTCTCCATCATTTGCTGATAATAAAAAGTATAGGAGATTGATTGGTAAAATGATATATTTGACTGTGACTAGAGTTGACATATCTACTGTTGTGGGACTTCTTAGCAGGTACCTAGATAAACCTAGATAGTGCCACTGGAATGCACTATGTCATATTCTATGATATCTGAAAAAGTCTCCTGGCAAGGGACTTCATTATAGGAAAAATGGGCACTGTTCTCTAGAAGGGTATTCTGATTCTGATTATGCAAGGAGTCGGATTGACAGGAAATCCACATCTGGATACTGTACCTATGTTGGAGGCAATCTAGTCACATGGAGATCCAAGAAACAAAATGTGGTTGCCAAATCTAGTGCTCAAGCTGAATATAGAGCTATGGCCCATACTGCTTGTGAGCTTCTTTGGGTACGCTCTCTTCTAAAAGACTTCAATATTGAGTCTTCTTTTGCTATACCCATGCACTGTGATAATAAAGTTGCTATCTTTATTGCCAACAATCCTGTCTATCATGAGCGCACCAAGCATATCAAGTTCGACTGTCATTTTATTTGGGAATCTATTCTTATTGGCAAGATCTGCACACCTTTTACTCGATCTGAAGACCAGGTACTGATATCTTCACCAAGCTACTACCTAAGAAGCATTTCTGCGCTTTGATGGACAAGTTGGGCATGATTGACATCTATGCTCTAACTTGAGGGGGACTGTTAATATATGTGTTATTTTATTTCTGTTATGTTATTTTCCATTATATCTGGACCTTTCTATAATTGTTACATTACTATAAATAGAAGGGTGCACACATTGTGCAACCCTAAGCTCTCCCAATCTCTTTTGTGTTTGACACTATTACTTTTTGGTAGCCCTCTATTATGTGACATCTTGAATATTGTTCTTTGGATCAACATATTTGATAACATCATATTTACATGAAGCACCATGATAATGATGATTCTTTCCTATTCATCTTATATGTGCTTAAAGTTTGGTAATAAGTGGCATGTTCATTGTATTGTTCATATTATATAAAGTTATGATCTTTGTATCCCGATTGTTTCCAGGAATGTTTCCTCCAATTCAAACTTGTCATGTTGCACATGTTGATATACAAAGAGATAAAAGTGTCTTTATGACTATGTTTTTTCATCTAATCATGTTGGTAAAGTCACATGGAACATCATAATATTCTCAAGTAAAATTCAAATATTTAAAATGTTTAATATGGTTTTTGGTTAGTTTGTGATGTGGTATCATTTCAAGTACATGAAAAGGATGCATTTTCATTTAAAATCCAAATCATTTTGAACCAGATATCATATATAGCATTTCATTACAACTTACGTTCAAATACTCACAAGACTTGTAAATAGTTACACATCATCTCTCTCACCATAAAGTTCATTAGCAATCATCTCCATATCTTCTTCACTTATATCCTCCCTAATTGCATACACAGGACATAAGGACTTATATAAATAAACTTGATTTTGTTTGAAATAAGTTTCCAATATCCCTATTTTTGATTTAAATATGAAGTACAATCATGTCCTATCTCAATCTTTAATATCCCTAATTTATCAATAGAATAACCATAACAACAAAGCCTCATTTTATGTGGAGAATAAGTCATATTATTGTTTTACCTACAAGTGAGGAACATGTACGCATATCTTCTTGTATTTCATATTTTTGTATGATCATAATTTTCTTTCTCAACTACTTTGACATTCAAACATGGTCTTACATCAAAATTTCAAAGATTTGATTTTCTTAGATTCAACATTAGGAGATTATGAATTAGAATTTAAAGGAGTGAATAGAGGCCGCACTTATAATTGAGAAAAGTTATAGTTTAGAATTTACGTACGAAAAATAACCTTTCTAAATAAACATATAATAAAATTCATAGCAAAAAGTGATCATTATTGTATATTTTTTATTATAATACTAATCTCATATCAATAAATAATAATAGTTGGAATTTGTACATAATTTAGGTTTCATAAGAATATGGTCTAAGATGTAAATAAAGACAATATTGTAGTTGATGGATACATTTCCTTTTAGTGATAATCAAGATAACTAAACTCTACAATGAAACTTGCCATGAATATACAATGAAATTAAACATTATCTTATAATTAAATTGACCTAAATAGAAATAAACCAAAAATGATACAATTTTTTAGTCCATTGGTACTTATTGAGGGATGATTGTTAGAATAAAAGCTAATATAACACACGACTGTGTGGTTTTTTCTACAACAAGGGTGACATACATCTAATAATGAAGAGCAACCAAGGATCAATCTTTTATTTGGGGATAGCTACATTATGTAGTAGGTAAGGATTTTGTTGGTTGTGAATGCACCTCTGCATCTCTAGGGACAACTTCAAAAAATATATGTACGAGTAAAGAAAATGTATGTTGCACCTCCAAATATAGTATACACCACTTTGTAGAGGATAATTTAAATTGAAGTATTATTAACTAGTGATCAACAAAGAAATAAGAAGTATTTCTAGTAATAACAAAATAGATTGAGGATAAGGTTCGTTATTAAAGAAAATGAATATATTCCATCATGTTTCAAGAACACCCTGATAATGAAATATTATAAGCAAAACAACAAACAAAAGAAATTTTAGAGAGTACAAATCTTGGACCAACAATATATGACATTGTTGTTATCTATGACAACAATGGTTCATGATTTCTAAAATGCAAGATTAATAAGAAAACCAATAACATACAAGAAAGTGAAAGATTGATAAACCATAAATAAAAACATTACATATTTTTCTCACTCAAATCATAATCCTTTTGTCAAAAGAATGAAAAGCAAATTGAAAGACTGCATCAATTTATATGAGTATTGCAAGATTTGAATTCACATCGATAAAGAAGGAGAAAAATGGATCTAATACAACATGGCTTGCAAATGAATCCATGTACAAACATACAAACTATTTGCAGTTAATGTTAAATTGTAATATGTTTCCTACCTTGAAACCAAGCGATGTAGGTGACAAAAGATTGCCCAAAAATTTGCTAGCAATACAAAGGATATAAGAGAAAAATGTAAATCAAACAGTTAGGGAATGCAATCCAAAATTCTCAAACAATGGAAAGAGGAAAACACCACATGTTATAATAAAGTATGATGAACTTGATACGATAACTGAAACAACTAAAAATATAATACAATTCAAGAAAAAAAACATGCATGCCAATGGTCAAAATTGATTAGAAAATAAGATACATGGCCAACATATAAACAAAAAGAAACATACATGGATGAATTCTTAGATTTTGGAGAATCATAATTGCATTTTTTTTCACTACTTGCATGCTTAGAAGATTTGTCTATGTTGTGTTGATTCTTAGGATCTGCATTGAGATGAGAAGGAAAACTCTTTGCATCAATCATACATTGATGCCTTGGGTACCCATAATTTGAAGTGTGCCTGACATGTTAAGACACCTTTTTCTACAAATCTTCATGCAAATCAATCTTTTAATATAATTGTCTCAGCATACTCACATAACTATAGTTTCTGCAAAATTTGCAGAAGATAGAATAGTTCTTAGTCACACTGGTTATCTTTACTGTTACAACAATACTAAACTTTAGTCACAATAATACTAATGGTAAAGTCTAACAATACCAAAACTAATGTAAAATTCAAATAAAATAGAAAAGAGACAATTTTCTATTCATCACAGTATGGCATATAAGGTCTGGCAGTACCTTGTCTTTAAAAAAAAAAAGGTCGGACGGTACCACACAGTCAACAACACTCGAGAAATTTATGTTAATCAGAGTACTCCCCCGTTAAACTATTCTCTAGAAATTTATGTTAATCTGAGTACTCCCCCGTTAGAAAACTTATCTATGTAGGGATTCTGTATATAGCATAGTTTGCATGAGAACTGGTTGATTAGTATTATTCCGTATAAAGGTTAGCATAATTGTTAAATGTAAACATTGTTATTGTATAGAAACCATTTGCCTTCGGTGGATTATCTTGGAACCATGAGTGACAGACACATTTATGGAGACGATCCGTTAGAACATGGTTATACAATGGGTGGTCTTAGCCTTGCTCAAACAAGAAATTACTCGTAAGCTACTTATACCATCCCAATAATATTACATAACTTTTTACTGTAAATGATTTAATAGAAGCAAGATGATACTATAAATAAAATCTTACTTGGATATCAACAAGCACATGTGAAACACGATCAGAATTCACACACCATTCGAATCCTGGAGTTTGAACGAGATAATTATCTCACAATGTGTCTGATTTTCAACGGGTCAACTTTAGCCACTTATGGTTTCCCAATGGTGATATTGTCTCTAACAATATAGAGTCCCTATCCCGATGTACAAACTACATTGTTGTCATCCTAAAGAGTGAATAACACCCTTGGGAGTTGTCAGGATAACACCCGCTGCTTGAAGGTTGTTTTTTTTGGAGGTAATTTGATCCATGATTGACTCAGGTTATAGACCGACCAACATTTGCAAAGCCACGAAACCACTTCACATTTTAGGACCCCTGCAGTGCCGCCGCCACTATATATGATCGGTGCACGCACTATGGTAGGTTTCAAAGGAAAGCCACATGTTACTGCTCTTAGAAACCCCAACTAATAATGAAGTTTTTTCGAGGGAATACTACAACTTGGTGAAATTTCTCCGATTTCTAGCATGCACATCCAAGATCCAACAATCATGAAGTCACTGGAATTGTCGTTATCTCGTACCGAGAGATATGGTTTCCCATCGAAAAAGACACTACAATGAAACACAAGTAGATCTGCTAACAATTCACTAAAATTCATGCCAGATTGTTGATGGAAAAGGTAAAACCTAGACGTGGTGGACGTGATCCCAAATTCAAGTAGAGATCGACTTTCAGACCGCCATAGGAATGCATCATGATCAGTACTGCCGCCTGGTGGATATTGGTTAACGCCTCCGATTGCCAAGGCTTAAATAGTAGTTTCAGTTTTTTATATTCTGCTGGACTGGCCTGATGGGTAGATGGTAGGGTGAAGAGTCCACTATTAAACGGGATTGGGATAACAAAGAAGCAAGATGAAGTGTCCAGCCATTGATGGGATTTCAGAGGGAGGATTGAGACAAGTGCTTAGATGAGTAGAATAATAGATATGAATGCAGGACTATATATCTTGGTCATCAAAGATTTCTTTCAAACGTGCATCCTTATAGAGTTTGCACAAAGTCTTCCAAAAGTGCATCCTTATAAAGTTGGCACAAAGCAACCAATGACTCAACTGATGAACAGAGTGCCTCTAAACCTATACAAGTGGAGGAAGTTTATAAAAGGATAAAAAACACTGTTAATGTATTTGGTAAGACATCAAAATATATTATTTCCACATGTGACAAATCTTTATTAAAAAAGAGTTCAATATTTTGGGATCTTTCCTATTGGAGTTCTTTGATAGTTAGACATTGTATTGATGTCATGCATGTTGAGAAAGATGTTCTTAAAAACGTCATCGGTACTTCACAAAATAAGCCAAGTAAGACTAGAGAAGGCAGAGAATCCATAATGGACCTACATAAAATGCATATAAGGAAAGAATTAGCAATAGAAGTTAGCGATGATTGCCACATATGTTTACCTTCTTCTTATTACACTTTGTCTAGGCAGAAGAAGAGAACTTTTTGTTAATGCTTGCTTAATGTTAAGGTACAACATGGATACTCTTCTATTATCTATATATTAGTATCAATGAAAGATTTGAAGCTGATAGATCTTGAACATCAGGATTTTACACTCTAGTACAATAAATATTGCCCGTGGATTTTTAAATCTATATTGGAGAAGCATGTAAGGTTTACAATCACTAGGCTTTGTTTCTTCTTCAACACTTTATGCAACAAAGTTATTGATCCTGATAATCTTGTTAAGTTGCAAAGAGAAGAAGTTATTACATGTGCCATCTTGAGATGTATTTCCCTCCTTCATTCTTTTATATCACGGTACATCTTGTTGTCCATTTGACCAGGGAAGTAAAAATATTGGGTCCTATTTTATTGCATTAGATGTATCCTTTTGAATAGTATATCCGTATTTCTTAAGGTGATGTTTGAAACGGTTCTTGTCCTAAATGGATTATTATTGAGGGTTTGTGGTTACAGAGGTTATAGACTTTTACAATGAATTTTTATGTTGTAATGAAGCTCCTGCGGACACAAAGAATATTAATGCTTATTTTGACAAAGGGACTTTAGGAGCATGAATGGAAGTAATTATTCATGAGTTGTGAGAACAAGCACACTTGTATGTTTTACACAACATTGATGAAGTGGGTATTTGTATCACCGAACACACAAATTTTATCAAGACAAAATATCCTCGAGCCAGTCAATGTGGCTTGGTGGAGAGTAAAATTATACATTTATTAGGTGATTTTATGATAAAGTCTTATGTCAACTATCTTAAACAACAAATAATGTTGTTGAAAATATCAAATGAGTTGCCTTTAAACAAAAAATGAATGTTATATCTTATGACGGGTTTTACATAGATTAATTTTCATACTACTCAAAATGAGAAGATGATAAGAGTGTCATCAAAAATAGTGGGATCACACTTCAAGCATCTTCATTGTATTTTTTTAGTGCAAATGATAAGAGTCCATGTAAAGAAGTGAAAACACCTCTCTACTAAAAATATGAACAATAAAACCTCCAGTCCAAACACACTCAGAAGGTATGTCGGAGTGGGTGTAAAATTTTTAAATCTTTATATAATGGCACCAAAAGACCAAAGTATAGTAGCAGAATAAAAACATGACTATATTCAATTATAAAACAAAGGGTTACAAACTTACATCATAAGGATCCATGTAGAGGAAATCTAAACCACCTCAAGATTGTCTCCAACCTTCATCATCACAAACTAAGTCTGGGTCTACATGTCGAGCCATCCATGTCCTCCACCTAGGGTTGGAAGCATACCCCAGCAAAAGAGAAGAAAAGAGGATACATCAACAAAGGCTGGTATGTGCATACTAAAAAGCAATTTGAGCCATTTATAAAGAATAAGGGACATCAAAATAAAAGGCTTTCCATGCAAGAGATAAGTACCACCCAAATGGGTATCAAGAGAAAGGAATCATAACAAAAGGGATACTTGCCATAAATAAACATAAAAAAGATTGTGCCATATAAACATCCACTACCACAGTGGGAAACAAGCACCAGTAGGGCACACACCCCTCAATCAATATCCTACATGTATGTGAGATAAACATAGCCCTAGAACAATATAAACACAATTGGCGGTCAAGGCTTCACATCCTTGCAAACTTGATAGAGAATGACTCACCGCCAAACTCCCAAATATATATAAAACGGGTCAAGACACACATCTTACCCTGGGTACGAGGTTCCTTGCCGTCCCAAAAAGAGCAGGAAATATCACATCTGCTATAAACAAAACCAATGCACTTACACTACTCTAGTGCTACTGAATCACATAGCATGTTTAATGTAGAGGCAAGTAGAAAAGTATAGTCGGAATTATCAAGGTTGCCATCACACAATGGACAACATAAACATATAAACATCCACATCATAGTGGGCATATATCAACAAGTAAAATCCACATCATAGTGGGTATATATCATCAAAAGTTCAACTTGCACCAAGACAACAAGATAAGATTCCAAGAGAATATCCATGATCTCAAGATCAATAATAAAATAAGATACTTCACATGAAGCATGATTTCAAAAGAATAAGATAATGTGTAGGCTAATGTCCATAGGACCAAGAGAAAGGAAAAACATAGGCTAATTGCTCAAAAGAATAATTGGAGATGCAAACATACCTCAACTTCAGAGTCAAATGATCTAAAGCCACTTCTAGGTCCAAGCCTAGGCTTCCAAAGCACCTATTATCATATATGTGGAATTAGGGTTAGGTTTCCATTAATATTTCAAAACCCTAAAAACCACCTTTTTATTATTATGTGAATTAGGTTTTCAAAGCATGCCATATTTTAGTATATGTCATTAGGAGACCAAAACATATTTTATTATATTTTTATGACTTATAAATAATTAGTTATGAATTATACAAGTTAATTCATTATTAATTAGATCCATTGAAAACACCTATTTAAAACATTAGATTCAGGAGACAAAACTAATATCATTAGAAAGCTTGCATTTTTCTAAATCCAACGACTATTTATTTATATTTTTATGATCAGTAAATAATTAGTTATGAATTTCTTAAGCACAACCAATCAGAAAAATCCATGTAAACAATAGACTCGCGAAAGAGAGAGAAGGGGGTTGGGCCCCGCTGACCTGGGCCAACCAGCGGCAGCCAAGCCACAGGGTCAACAGCCGGTTTGACCCGCCCCAAGTAAGAAAAGATGGAGGCGAGATTACTATTTTGCCTGGATAAAATAGAAGAGAGGGCGAGGGTAGAACCGAGATAACCGCAAGGGGATTCATCCCTCTCGCTGCTCCTCACCATGAATGCAAGCAGCAAGCTACTGCGTTGGCTGAGAATGCAGGGAACGAAGGAAACGAGATCTTTGGAAAATAGACCTCTCGATAAAGGTTGAGTAAACCATGGCGAAGGTGATGGTAGGCAAACCAAAACGGATGGAGGCTAAAACACCACAGATTTTCTAGGCACATAATCTGACGAGGAAGAAGATTAGAAGAGGGAAAAGAAGAGGTGCCAACAACTTACCCAATTGAAGGATCCAAAACCTCTGCAAAGGTAAACCGAAGTCAGAGACGTAGTTGTCCGAGCTTGAACAGACCCTGACCACGCCGACGAGTCCAACCTCCCATGGTAGAGCGGCTGAAGAAGGGGAAGGACTCTCGGGGTCCAGTGAAGCAGAACTGAAGGGAGGAAAACATCCCTGGGATACTGACGAAGCTCAAGGACCGAGTTCCCAGTGCTCTGATGGCACCGGATAGCAAGAGAGAGGTGAATAGGGTGAGAACCAAGGTTTGCGGAGCACTGGCGTCGATTGGGAGAAAGAGGCGACGAAACCCCTATATATAGGATCAAACCAATCGTAAAAGCAGTAGGATTGCAGTGGGAAAGACAAAAGGAAACCAGAAGGCAAGGAGAAAAAGGAAACTCAGATCGAAAACCTCATCTCCTGCACACACAAAAAGGCAGTCCGACCCAAGGTAGGAGACGAGCTCCCCACTCTTGGATCAGAATCCAACGGTCGAGATAGAAAGCGCATAAGTGAAATCCGAGTATCAAAGAAGCATAGCGTGACTGTGACAAAATCGATTTTATTAAATAGAAGTGATATTGCATTATCATTCCTTTTCTCTTTCCTCTTTTGAGATTCATGAATTATATTTATTTATTAATTATACCTTTTAGGCAATTTCTCTCTCCTAACTTACCATATTACTTTGAGGTTGTCCAAATTAAATGAAAATTGACATGTAGGCTTATTTTAATGTGTAGATTATGAATTTAAAGTCTATTCTTTATTTTTAGGCTTTATTACATGGGTTATGCCATTAGGCCCATTAACATCATTATGCATCCAATTAAGTTATTTATCATCTTATTATCACCAAATGAATTATTTGACATATTATATTACATTATTCACGTATTAGATTATTAGGATCACTCTAACCTTAACCTTATTTGGTCAAACCCAAAAGGTTAAACTTCTATGGTAGGGTTCAAGGTCCGATATGTTACAGCACTCCACCCCTTAAAAATATTTCATCCTCAAAATCTATAGATCAAAACATCAACAACTAACTATTCTCCACCCCTTAAAAAGGTTCAACCTAACAAGTCAAACTAGTCAACTTTTAGGAGCTACCCACATCTCTTAGTTATGAAAGGTTTAGACATTTATGTTTCTCATGTATCCCACTAAAGTCACGATCTAGGGTTGAGTTTTAGGTCCTTGTGTCTCTAACCTATCAACCCTACATGAACATCCAAAAGTCATCAGGTAGGTAAACTATACCTTTATTTCAATCCTAGTCACACAATTAGGGTTAGATTATACTCAACTAGAGTTTCATCTTCATTGTGACTTAGTTTGAGAAAACATCGACAAACCTGAGAAAACTTTTGTACGTATAGTAGTATAATGAAAATAATTTTTGGAGATAAGAATCATTGCGAGGTGAAAACAAAATTTTGGCCAAAACTTAATGCAAAAACCAAGTCACAACTTTTCGATATTAAGACATCTTAATCTTATCCTCAAACTGAGCCTTATTGCATAAGAAGATCATCATTGATCAAATCTAGGGTCAACATCTCACTTAAAGGTAACTAACTAAGTCAAGGGTTCTAAAGGGAGACAAAATTGAAATAGTCGATTCCGACTACCATGGGCTCTGATACCATGCTGTAAAGAAGTGAAAACACCTCTCTACTAAAAATTTGAACAATAAAACCTCCAGTCCAAACACACTCAGAAGGTATGTTGGAGTGGGTGTAAAATTTTCAAATCTTTATATAATGGTAACAAAAGACCAAAGTATAGCAGCGGAATAAAAACATGACTATATTCAATTATAAAACAAAGGGTTACAAACTTACATCATAAGGATCCATGTAGAGGAAATCTAAACCACCTCAAGATTGTCTCCAACCTTCATAATCACAAACTAAGTCTGGGTCCACTTGTTGAGCCATCCATGTCCTCCACCTAGGGTTGGAAGCTTACCTCAACAAAAGAGAAGAAAAGAGGATACATCAGCAAAGGCTGGTATGTGCATACTAAAAAGCAATTTGAGCCATTTATAAAGAATAAGGGACATCAAAATAAAAGGCTTCCCATGCAAGAGATAAGTAGCACCCAAATGGGTATCAAGAGAAAGGAATCATAACAAAAGGGATACTTGCCATAAATCAACATAAAAAGGATTGTGCCATATAAACATCTACTACCACAGTAGAAAACAAGCACCAATAGGGCACACACCCCTCAATCAATATCATGCATGCATGTGAGATAAACATAGCCCTAGAATAATACAAACACAATTGATGGCCAAGGTTTCACATCCTTGCAAACCTGATAGAGAATGACTCACCGCCAAACTCCCAAATATATATAAAATGGGTCAAGACACACATCTTGACATGGGTACGAGGTTCCTTGCCGTCCCAAAAAGAGCAGAAAATATCACATCTGCTATAAACAAAACCAATGCACTTACACTACTCTGGTGCTACTGAATCACATAGCATGTTTAATGTAGAGGCAAGTAGAGAAGTATAGTCAGAATTATCAAGGTTGCCATCACACAATGGACAACACAAACATATAAACATCCACATCATAGTGGGCATATATCAACAAGTAAAATCCACATCACAGTGGGTATATATCATCAAAAGTTCAACTTGCACCAAGACAGCAAGATAAGATTCCAAGAGAATATCCATGATCTCAAGATCAATAATAAAATAAGATACTTCACATGAAGCATGATTTCAAAAGAACAAGACAATGTGTAGGCTAATGTCCATAGGACCAAGAGAAAGGAAAAACATAGGCTAATTGCTCAAAAGAATAATTAGAGATGCAAACATACCTCAACTTTAGAGTCAAATGATCTAAAGCCACTTCTAGGTCTAAGCCTAGGCTTCCAAAACACCTATTAGCATATATGTGGAATTAGGGTTAGGTTTCCATTAATATTTCAAAACCCTAAAAACCACCTTTTTATTATTATGTGAATTAGGTTTTAAAAGCCATTCCATATTTTAGTATATGTCATTAGGAGACCAAAACATATTTTATTATATCTTTATGACTTATAAATAATTCGTTATGAATTATACAAGTTAATTCATTATTAATTAGATCCATTGAAAACACCTGTTTAAAACATTAGATTCAGACGACAAAACTAATACCAATAGAAAGCTTGCATTTTTATGAATCCAATGACTATTTATTTATATTTTTCTAATCAGTAAATAATTAGTTATGAATTTCTTAAGCACAACCAATAAGAAAAATCCATGTAAACAATAGACTCGTGAAAGAGAGAGAAGGGGGTTGGGCCCTGGTGACCTGGGCCAACCAGTGGCAGCCAAGCCACAGGGTCAACAACCGGTTTGACCTGCCCCAAGCAAGAAAAGATGGAATCGAGATTACTATTTTTCCTGGATAAAATAGAAGAGAGGGCGAGGGTAGAACCGAGATAACCGTAGGGGGATTCATCCCTCTCGCTGCTCCTCACCATGAATGCAAGAAGCAAGATGCTGCGTTGGCTGAGAATGCAGGGAACGAAGGAAACGAGATCTTTGGAAAATAGACCTCTTGAAAAAGGTTGAGTAAACCATGGCGAAGGTGATGGTAGGCAAACCAAAATGGATGGAGGCCAAAACACCACAGATTTTCTAGGCACATAATCCGACGAGGAAGAAGATCAGAAGAGGGAAAAGAAGAGGTGCCAACAACTTACCCAATTGAAGGAGCCAAAACCTCTGCAAAGGTAAACCGAAGTCAGAGATGCAGTTGTCCGAGCTTGAACAGACCCTGGAGACGCCGACGAGTCCAACCTCCCATGGTAGAGCGGTTGAAGAAGGGGAAGGACTCTCGGGGTCCAGTGAAGCTGAACCGAAGGGAGGAAAACATCCCTGGGATACCGGCGAAGCTTGAGGACCGAGTTCCCAGTGCTCTGATGGCACCTGATAGCAAGAGAGGGGCGAACATGGTGAGAACTAAGGTTCGCAGAGCACTGGCGTTGGCTGGGAGAAAGAGGCGTCGAAACCCCTATATATAGGATCAAACCAATCGTAACAGCATCAGGATTGTAGTGGGAAAGACAAAAGGAAACTAGAAGGCAAGGAGAGAAAGGAAACTCAGATCAAAAACCTCGGCTCCTACACACACAAAAAGGCAGTCTGACCTAAGGTAGGAGATGAGCTCCCCACTCTTGGATCAGAATCCAACGGTCGAGATAAAAAGTGCATAAGTGAAATCTGAGTATCAAAGAAGCATAGCGTGACTGTGACAAAATTGATTTTATTAAATAGAAGTGATATTGCATTATCATTCCTTTTCTCTTTCCTCTTTTGAGAGTCATGAATTATATTTATTTATTAATTACACTTTTTAGGCAATTTCTCTCTCCTAACTTACCATATTACTTTGAGGTTGTCCAAATTAAATGAAAATTGACATATAGGCTTATTTTAATGTGTAGATTACGAATTTGAAGTCTATTCTTTATTTTGAGGCTTTATTACATGGGTTATGCCATTAGGCCCATTAGAGGCCCATTAACATCATTATGCATCCAATTAAGTTATTTATTATCTTATTATCACCAAATGAATTATTTAATGTATTATATTACATTATTCACGCATTAGATTATTAGGATCACTCTAACCTTAACCTTGTTTGGTCAAACCCAAAAGGTTAAACTTCTAGGGTAGGGTTCAAGGTCCGGTATGTTATACTCCAAGTGAAGCTAAAAATGTCTTATTACTGTGTGGTTCAAGACATATGAGTCTGAGTACACAAATTTTAGAGTTCCTATCTTTAGGTGTAATTGGATTAATAACAAAAAAGTTATGGTGGGTGAAATGATTTTTACATTAGTGGATTTAAAAAAGAGTGGTGAGAAGGATGAACTATTCATCATGGCATCACAGATGAAGCAAGTATTTGATGAATGAATATTCATAATGTTTTAATTGTACTTTTTAGACCATTTTGTATTTTATCTCAGCATTTTATCCCATAATTTAGTTCATGTAGTCTCCCATTCCCATAATTGTCATTATATTTTTTTTTCATGATTTAAGACATATTATAGGTTGTTTTGGTTTAATTCAAGTTATCTCTACATTGGTCATGATCAAAGTGATTTTAATCATAAATTTCAATTTCTCATGTAGAAAGAAAGAAAAAGTGAATTAAACTTCCTCGTTGCCAATTGGTTTAACAAAGGTCTTGTTACCTTTTATTGTAGATTAGTTTCTAACTAAAACATGCCAGAGGGCATATTTAATTAATTCAATGAGTTCGATCAACATAGAAACAAACCAACATGTGAATAAAGATAACTTTAGTTCACCTTTATCTCTCCCGTACCTACTCTCTCCCCATACCTTCTCCTTTTCTTGCAATTAATCACTTTGCACAAACTCACTTCTCCTCTGATACCTCTTCTCTTACACAACTTTATCTCTTACAAAGTAACATAACCACATGTGATTGACACTCTAAACACATTAGATCAAAGGCCTGATGTTGCACAATATCTTGAAAATCGATCAAGCAATCTCCAAGCAAACTTCCACTTGATAGATGTACAACCAATTATGCATGATAGCTTACACCTTGGAATGATCGATCTCCCAACAACCACCGACATGACCGAGCACCATGCTCGCCTATTCATGATCAAACAATAATTCGTTTGGTATCTACTCAACACTAACAAATCGACCTAAGCAACCATGACAAGCTTGACCAAGTCCATGCTGATGACTAAAATGATTAACCAACACCTCCACTGATATTACTCTGATCTCCACCACCATGATCGAGCAGGTGATCACCAATCAAGATGCCAAACTTAATACACTCTATGCCTCACCTAAGGCAAAATGATTCATCAATCAACTAATACATAAGGTTGCCCTTAGGCCAAAAGTGTTGGTCGACCAAAGAATCGATTGACCTCAGCTCAACACTGATGACTCCTTGATAAGACAATCATATTCCCACCACACTCTACCTTAGCCTATAGAGAAAGACGATCAATACCCCCAAGCCATAGATCACAACTAGTATAGACCAGAAATCACAATCAACCTCAACGCCAAAGATGGACGTCGATTGTATGTGCCCCACCTACGCCTTCTTGATACCTCACCAATGCACAATGACAATCAAACACTTGTTCTTTCACCACATAGACTCCTTATCCCTCTCACTATACCTCAACCAAATGATAACAATTTTATATCCTAACAACATTGATTGATGACAGTTGCAACCAACCTACTAAGCATAATCAATGAACGCCCATATCCACCAATACACAAGTCAATCATATACCAATCAACCAACACAACTGCTCCTCAAACAAGAGGCTTGATTTTTCCTCCATCGGGTTTTATCAAACACCATGTTCTACCTTCACGCAATTGTTTTCTTGATCAGGAAAACAAGACACACTAATTGAGAAAGCAATTACAACATCGATCATAGTCAACTTTACCAAACACATACAATCAATGATCCTCTTGTTATCTAAGAAAACCAACAATGCAAATTGTTGACCAATTTAATCAATCAAGTAGCCATCAGACATGATTTAAAGTCAATTGAGTCACTTAATGTTTGGGGCCTACCTCTACAATAATGACGTGACTTTACAAATCCCCCACAATTTGCCCTAATGCTTCCCAACCAAGGCTATAAATAGCCAGAACCTGCCAATGTGCAAGAGGGTCAAACTCCTTGTGATCCATACCTTGGTATTCTCTATGACCCAAGGCCAAAAACAAGGCATCTGTTCAGCCCCCTTGCTTTCTTGATCTCCACCTCACCAATTGACCTCCTTGCAGCCACTAAACAAAAATATACCACTCCTTCCACCATTGACGGAAGTCTCATCCAACATCCACAACTATTGTTCTATTACCTACCCAAACCCTACAAGTCATGGTCGATACCCGATGAAGAAGAAGGAAGAAGACTACCTATCGCAAACCATGATGTGACACCTCTTGTCTGCTTTAATAAAAATGATTGCACCTTCTTATTTCTTATGTTGTATTGATCGCTCTATGTCGATCAAGTAGTCCTTTCACTAGAGTCAAGGGACTAACCCTGATACCCATTTCTTACAACTTTAATTCTTGTTCTAGTTCATGTATAAACCCATTTAATCCATTGCTAATCACTTCATGCATGTTTTATGGAATGATCACCCGCTCTATGTGTTTTACTATAATCTTAGGCTGTGAGAACTTCAACAGTTAAGTTTTGAATATTGATTAGCTTTAGTTGATTCCCTAATGAGAAATTCTAATGGGAAGTCTCTGTAATATTAAATATATAATATGTAGTGTCGAGACATCATGCTTATGGTGATATCTACTCATGCAAGTTTCTAACACCTAAAAAGGAGACTTGCATAACTCCAATTAGACATTCATACGATTCTGGAGTGAATGTGCATATTTGGATAATGGTATTAAAACTCAATTCCATCCCAGTGTTTTTCATCATTAATCTAGACCCAATTTTGTTTTGAGATTTTACTTTTCTTGAAACTATTTTAACTCAACCCAATCAAATCTTGGTTCTCAATGTTAGCCTTAGTTCAACTAGGTACAAACTAGCAAGGTTCTTAAAAACATTGTCCCTTGGGATTTGATCCTCAACTATATTGTGATAATATCAGTCCACCTGTGGGCAAATTTATTGTACATTTGTTTTGTAAAAATGAGGTTTTTATATCTCTGGTGAATTTGTTAATGTGATAATTCCCACATCAATATTCTATATTGATGGACTTGCAAATGTAAAATGGGTTGTAATTCTTCATGGGAAAAGGTAGTTCATTGTAGATCCTATGGATGAAGAAGAGTACTATGACAATTATGATGACTCCAGTCCATTCTTAGTTGGCTTGCTAAGTGTAAATATTGAAGATAACATTGATGAATATACCCATGGAGATCACAAAGAAGGAATATTAATTGATCAACAATCCCACCAATACCATAGGCATGCATTTCAAATTATCTATCACTTAAATATTTTATCTGCTAGGTGTACATTTTATACTTTTTATCAAATCATGTATAGTTTTATTACATAGATGTGAATTTTACATTCTCCATAAGTTGGCATGTTTCTTGACTATTTTTAGTATGACATTTTTGGATGGTGTCTGACTGTGAGGATGAGCACCATTAGGATGAGCTTGTAAGTTATATTCTTTTATTATGTAGTAGTGTATTTTACATTTATTTTTTTTGATAAAAAAAGTCCATGCTTAATAATAAAAATAGATGCTTGCAAATGGAGAAGCCTGCAAGCATATAATACAAAGGATTTTCATCATGGGCACACTAACACTGGTGTGGGCCCACATTTGGGTGTTGCAATGCAAAATGAAATTTGAAGGGAAATGAAATGTAAAAGTGTTCATGGGGAAGGCATCCCTTAATAGTAGGCCTCAACATCATGATGAAGTAAAAATCCAGAAAATACACCAGGTATGTAGTGTTCGTATCACTGAGATAGTCCAACATTGGATCAGAATCATGTGTCATCTATTATGATGTCTTCCAGCGAGTAACACCGTCCACCATGGTGGTCTCCAAACATGTTGATTTGGTCTTCTTCATCTCCTAGCACCAATGTTGATGTGGAAGTCAGCCCTATAATGAAAATATGACATTTTATATGGTGTCTGACTTATACCCTATATTTTACATTCTAGCACCATGATAGCCCTATATTTTACATTCTTTATCACTTATACATTGTTTCTTGAATTTTTAAATATGACATTTTGTTATGATGTCTGACTGTGAGGATGAGCACCATCAGAATGAGCTTGGTGTAAGTTAAATATTTTTATCTTCTAGATGTGCATTTTACATTCTCTATCATAGTTATATATGTTTCATAAAATATATGTGCATGTTACATTATTTATCACTTACAAATGTTTCTCAACTATTTTAGGATGAGCACCATAACGAAGAGAAGCCTGAGGATGAGCACCATGAGGGTGCTATTGATGAGTTGTGTGATTGTGCACATAAATGAGGCATCAATTAGAGGAACAAGTTATTAGCACACATGGCTAAAGGTACAAAGTTGTCCATTGACTTTGATGCAACAAGAAATCCTATTGGATCAATCACATTGCTTTTAGGTAGTATTTAGGGGTATAGTTTATAGCAAAGTGGCCATAATAGTAGAATCATGGCATAAAGTTGATCTTTCATAAAAAACCTCATCTGGAAAGACACAAATGTGAGATATATGCACAATTATTTAAGTATTTCATATTTTATTTTACATTTATAGAAGTGGTGTATAAACTTTTGTAGGACATCTTTGACCTAGATGAAAAATTGTATCATAAAAATGTTCTACAAAGTTGTGGGAGGATATTGAGGAATTTTAGGATACATCTAATAAGAGATTACATAATGAGCGACAAGAGGAAGAATCCCACCACTGAGTAATGGCCCTATGTTGAAAAGTGTGTGTGGGAGATGTTTCTTAGTTTAAGGAAAATTGATGAATTTAAGGTATTAAACCTCCTTTAAAATACATTCTTATGATTATGGGTTGAATTCAATGTATTACATAATTAACATATGTGTTAGATTAACCAGGATGTACACTATGCTAAAAAAAGAAAGGCATGCAAGGAATGTGCATCACCATAGGTTGGGTCCAGGTGGTTATGCTTGGTGTTGCTAATAGAGAGAGCTAGAGTCTTCTTCTGAGCATCCTAATCCTAGGTCTGTTGAGTCTTCTACTACTACAACACATGTACACCACCACAAGGAGTGGGTAGGTGCAAGGACAAGTTGCTCTGGAGAGAGACCCAACCTTGCAACCACTGAGTTTCATGCAAAAATTATTAAATTCAACTCTCATAATGCATAATTCATTTGACCTTTATTGTTATGTTTTACTGACCAATTACTATTTGGTGATGATTAGCAGGAGTTTTATGAGCAAAGAGAACAAGGGAAGTTCATCCCTGAGGGCCAAAGGGATGAATTGATGGTTGCTCTGGATATCAGGAGCCTCCTGGACATGTTAAGGGCGTTGGAGATGGTGTTGGGATAAGATCATTTCTTGGCACATCAGAGCAAAATTATAACTCACAAGATGAGGTAGTGGACATAGTATCAAAGAGAATAGAAGAATTAATGGGACAATTTTAGGCTTCTTAGTCTCAACCTTAGACAATACCTCATCCACATTGGTATTCTTATGAGGAAATTGCAAGTACTCGCATGAACCCTCCTCAGATAGATGACGAGGTGATTGAAAGTAATCCTATGGACCCCCAGGCACGCCTGATGTAAGTTTTTTGTGTTATAATAGTTTTTCAAGTCTATCTATATGTTTTGTTTGAGTATATATAACATTGTATATAAAATTGTAGGTGTTGAGAAAATGTCATGTTGTAGTACTAGAACCTACCTTTAACATTATGGCATTAGGCAAGGTTTTCCCACACCTTGTAGGTGATAAGTTTCATTGTACTCCCATGCCTGATAATGTGATTCATGTGACTATCCAACTTGCCTATCTATAATGGAAAAACACACCACTGTCATTTGGACACCCCTAGCACAACAGGTAGGAGATGCAAAAGTCAACATTGTTGTGTGGACCAAGGGTAGAGTTTTCTATGATAATGTATGATAAATATACATTGCATTTGTATTTGTGGTTCTTTTCTACTTTTGTATGTGATTGCCAACTAATATGAGAATATATGTAGACCATAGTACCTAAGAAGCCCCATACCGTTCCTCCTTAAAAGCCTCTAACAACTATTTGTATTCTGTAAGACATATTTGACTCTCTAGGTCCTAAGTGTAAGGGGTTGGCACTATGGTTAGACAATATATAAGAAGAGTTGACTATGACAGTCTATATTTAGGAGAATGTTGCAAGGCAAGAGAGAACAATACTAATGTATTCCTTTCAGATATTGTGGATTTAGTAATGACTGGTCGAATACCACCATGATAGAAATTTGGATATGGTGAGAGCTTATGGGTAACTACCTCATTCTATATATGTGAAAATATATGTTGAATTATTTTTTAATATATTCATACATACATATATTTTGCATCTACTTACATATGGTGAGTGCACAATTTGCATTTACCAATGGTGCATTTTTAGTTTCATCATTGATTAGCTGTGTATACAAAGACTAATTTTCTATAGTTGTTTCCTTCTCTATTGCATCTAAGTATTTTTCTGTTGTGGGAAAGAACATGGTTATAGCTCCTTTTGTTGGGTAAGTTTTAGGCTCTTTTCTTATTATTTCAATTTATGAACTACATTTATTGTTGAATTTGAGTTTTCTTTTGTTGTGTTCAGTAATAAGCATTAGGATTCATTGATCGTTGTCCACAAGACACTGAATGTGCATTATCTTGATACTTTAGGTAGCAAACTATCGACTGGGGGAACTCCCTGGAAGTGACAATTATAACATAAAAAAATTGTTTTTATCCATCGACATATATTAATGTTTGCATCATTTTACATAGACTTTAATAATGTAACTAAATGTATTACTTCAACTTATAGAGGTACAAAATATCCAAATAGGCTAAAGGAGATGTATGTAAAAAAATCAATATGTTGGAAGATTGTTAAGTAGTTTTCTGACTCCAATGCATACATATGTCAACTATGCTTATTTTTATTTATTATTAATTTGCATAATTATAAACTTATAGTTCCCTATATAAGATAATAATTGGTCATGTTGGTTGTATGTGATGTAGTATATGGATCACATTTGTCAGACATGCATCACAAGATATCCATTGTATAGAAAAGGTAATATATATAGTCTTGTATCATAAGTAAATAGTATCATTTTATAATATAAAAAATCAAATCAAACTTGAATTATGTCATTCTCTTTGTAGTTGTTTATCACAACAAAGTCATATAAACAAGAAAAGTTGGATGAGATGCTAGAGGAGTCCTTCATTAAGAAAGTCAACTCTATAATTGATTGGGACAAAATATGATTTTTTAAACTTTGATGTCATGGTTTCTATATACCTGCGATGGTAATTGTTTTTTGCAATATGAAATTTTATGCAAGTGAGTTGTTGGTGCATATGTGAATGAGATGTGTATATATGCATATGCGCGTTAAATGCAAAGAGAAATAAATCTGATGAGAATTACATTTATACATGTGAATGAGAATGGAGTTGCATGCATGTAAATGAATTATTTATGTGCATATGTTCATGAGAATGAAATGAAGTGCAGATGAGAATGTATTTGCATGTGTGTGAATAACTTGTGTGGATGTGGACTCTTGTATGCGTTTTTTATTGTAGGATTTTTAGGTACCATTAGCCTATTGTTAATTTTAACACTTGTAGAGCCTATAGTTCAAATGAACTATAGTTTCCATCTACTGAATGGTCGGACAATGGGTCTGTAGACCTACCATAAAAAAGAAACATTTTACATTGATTATCTTAATGAAGATGACAATGTAGATCCACATCATCGATATTATCAATAAAAATAATGACACATATATGCTTATCAGTTAAGTACTAACTGATAAGGAAGTACGCTATCAATTATTGTAAGTGGAACGATGACACCAACCATACTTCAATGTTAGTTTCTTCTTGCTAACTGATGACGTAGACTTACGTTATTATTTATGCTAAGAAAAACCAACAACTATATTCTAGAATAATCTTATACTTGTTGATGATATTGGATTTTGTTGTTGGTTTCTTTATGATAAATGCACAATACATGACTATTATTATGTAGGTTTCAAATTTGTTGCCACATTGTGTTTGTGTCGTCAGTTGTCTCTTATCCTAGAAATTGATGTAGAAGGGCCTTAATTGTGGTGTCACCCACTTAGGGATAATTATGCAACCAATGTCACTAAAATAACTGACACTACATATGGTATATGTACTAGTGTAGGGTAGGCACGTATTGTTGTAAGGGAAAGAAAATTATCAAGGTCTTAGAATAATACATGTATGCAAATATATATTTTTATGGTTTGAGGAAAGAAACTATCTAATCAAGAAATCTAACATTAATATTAATTTTAACAATAAAGGAAAGGAAAGGCAAGGAAAGGACATGATAATAGAGAAGGGATGATTTCCCCAATATATCAGCATTGTGAACCCAAATTCTAAATTTTGGGACTAGTGTCACATGTTTATAGTTGACGGGTCCATCATGTAGGAGCAGAATAGGTGAGGATGCGGGCCCTGTTGGGTCCAAAGTAGATCAATATGATATGCTGACTTAGTGAATTCTTCTCTATGCCAGACTAGCTTAGATTGCACATAAATGAACTCATTGACATGTCATCTCAGGTTACCTCCCAAAATATATATATCTAAATAGGTAATCCCTAGGATGTTGACATGGAAGATTATGAAGGGAAGAGGTAGAAAATATGCTAGAGGGATTCTCTCTTCACTCTCCACATCTAAATCTAGAATTGGATGTCCTGGTGTATATAAACCTAATTCTATGTCATCCAATCATCATCTAAACATAGGACAACCCTAGGTGAATCTATTTGTAAACCCTACATTCCAAACTTATCCTCTAAGATGGGGAATAGGTTGCCTTAGTGTGCTACAACCATTTTTCAAAATTTATCTACTCTTGACATTCCCCATCGTAATACCCCTGAAAGGGTGGTGATGTAATAGTAGAGTCATGCACTGTCATCTCACCATCATGATCAATAAGGTTATCTCCCCATGATGTCCAATCATCATCATCATCATCATCATCATCAAACAAATTATTCCAGAAAAAGGTAGATGCAATGTCTATAGCAAAATGACATAACTTAGTCTTTATTGTGTCACTTTCGAACGGTGCAACAAAACAAGGTGGGTAAATCAAGTAAGCCATCCAACTAATATATAAGTGACATAGTGGATTCTTATTTGTCCTATGGTCAGTCTTCATCATCTTCCCTGGCATAAGGCTATCGTAATTCCTCTACTAGTTGTGCAATTGGATTGAATGGAAGGAATGAATCGCTTCTTTGAGCATGTGAGTCTTCACCAAAAATTCTATGTTAATCCAATTGGAGGTCCAAACATGATGGTAAAATGAGTTCCTCTTCGAGTATAGTGGAGTGGGTGCAATGGTTGAAGTCTTCATTTGAGCTCACTGATACTTATGGATTGGTCAAATCTAAACTATCAAGATCTTGATATGTTCTACTTTCATAACGACAACAATGTCACTTTTGAACTGATGCAGTTGCATTGATATATTTTCAAGATTTGTCATTTGTTACATGTACAATTGATGTGGCTCTGATGTATTTGATCTATTGTGTGTTTATGAATCTTAGTTCATCTACTTGAAATGTATTTCTAACGTGGTCCTCGATCACCGTCGCCTAAGGATATGCCTCTCAAGTATGACCTGAAGTAGAACTGTCTACACTTGAAGGTGGTATGGCAAAGTGGAAAGGAACATATTAAAACTTTCTTTTACAAGGGATACTTCTCTTGTCAGCTCTTGGTTTTTTGAAGACATTGTAAACAAGAGTCAGTCAAAGTTCCATGTCGTAGGGGCCATTGTTCTAGTGTACTCTTGGGTGGAAGAGTAGGTGTATGATGTACAAGTGATGGCTTCATGAGTACATAATGGTTGAGAATATGATGATTGTGAGGGTGATTAGAGGTCAACTAATTGAAGTGCATAACTCTCAATTATCTACCAATAGGATGGAAAGTGGAAAAACTCACTAGGGAAGTTAGACAAGATGATCTACCTTGCTAAGGCTAGATACATGGATGAGAATCAATTAATAATAAAGAAATAGAAAAATATAATAGTGTGTATGGACAACATACGTAACAGAGAGCTTGGCTAGTGAGAGAAAGCTCCAACTTCTCTCTAACAACACCCTCTCCTTGCAACATCTCCGACTCCCAGTAGCTTTGGCGACTGGCTCCAATCACATCGGAGTACACACTACAACTAGATCCTAGCTAGACTTTTGGTGACACCACCATCTAGAACAACACCTCACAGTCACTCGACCAGCTAGCTTAAGTAGCTACTGACACCACCCTCATTTGATAACATCGCACCAGGGTCTTCTCTATTGTACTCTCCATCCTACAACATCTGCAATGCCACCCTAACATCTCCTCGCATAGTTGAGTCAAGACTCCTACCCCCGGATAGGAGCACTGCATTAGATTTAATACCAACAGTAGCCAAGAACACACCTGCTACTACCACGAAGGGAGATCTTCCCCAGACCTTCATTTTTTGGGAGACAACACACTTATCTATTTCGATACTATAGAGCGACACTGACTTCACCACCTCTATTCCACAACCAGTCGACTTTTTGTCTCCCACCATGAGAACACGAGGCCATATCAGTGCTACCCTGAGCAAGAGAAAGATTCTTTCACACAAAAACAATACACCACAACATCTCAGTTGAGCGTATAAGAACAAGATAGGCACAACCAAAAACCCACAAGAAAGACAACCAGTCTATCTACAAACAACCCAAACATGACCACCAGGTTCCCTTTCATGATTTACCCACTCGATGAATCAGATAATCACATAACCGTTTAGCTTCCTAGATCATGGAAATACTACCAATTTGATCTTCCACAAGGTGTTAACAAGATGCAGATGGGGAACAAGAATTTTGAGATAGTCATAGATTATGAAAACAAATTCTACTTCTACATTGCACATGGGTGGGGAGAGATGATTGCATCACTAAAATTCAAGAGAGAATGGACTGTCTTCCCCCATCCCATTTCCGATTGAACCCTAATGGAATGGGTTACAACTTTTGACAAAACAACCCCAATGGAGCTATACTCACTCTTCTATACACTTGAAGAATTAGACTCTGTGAGTACCGACTCAACATATCAACTTTTGTCCTAGAGAAACATCAAATTAAGCTTGGATTGAAAGTCAATCCGATCGAGATCACCTCAACACCTGCATCGTCAACACATATTGAAGAGGAGGATACGACATCATTAGTGTTGCGACAAAGTTCTATAGAAGAAAGGTATGACTGTAAAAATTCATATGTTTCATCAGTGATAACAACACATTTATCTTCGAAAAACCTTTTTGAACAACATCAGGACTCCATCAACCACAAAATACTGCTTAACTATGAAGCCAACTCCCCCCCACTTCATACGCTCTTAGCAATAGATCTTGCATTGGCCACTTTTTCTAGAGATGAAAACCCCAACGACTGGACCATCACACCCATAAGAGTAAACTATAATTTTGGGCTCTGATATGCAACAAATGTAGCAACAGAGATCATTCTAAGTCCCAATGTACTTCACCTCCTTACTGCTTCATCTGCTATCGGCTTGAGCATCTTTCCTACAGATGCCCTCAAAATTTTTGTCCTTTCATAGGTCATCACATCCCACTTCACAATAGAAAGAGAACTTTACATGCAAAACAAATGATTACCGATAGATCTCATCACACCAGAGGATTTGTCAAATCAAATAAGCTTCCTAAATCCAATGAACACTGACTACTTTCTCTAACCCTTTCTCCTGTCTCTACATTCCTGACCAACAAACTACTCTACCTCCCCCTTCACATGATCATGTCAACCCGATTGCAACTGTTTCCACACTCCCTAAGACTTCATCTATACCATATATAAAACCTTCTTTCTACCCTACATAACCCACACCTCAAACCACCTTCTCCCATTCACCCAAACCCCTTTCACCCTTCACTATGGCTCCCATTGTCACCTGGATAGGGAATTCCCTACAGATTTACCTACAAATTCCATGTGACTTCTGAAAGTTTTCAGCAGTCCTAGCATCCTTGTCACCATCACCAACAACATTGATAACAACACATTCAACATCCTTGATGTTACCAGAGCAATAACCCTCCTCCTTATGGGACACACTGTCATGAAACCTAAGATCCTATCACCATCACAACTCCTCAACTTAGTACATGAAGGAACCAAACTTGATCACTTTTTTGGACAAGTCATGACCCATGTGGCGCCAGTTTTGTGCAAGAAAACATTACCAAGTGGACTCCAAAACAAGGGTCATCCCTTGTTGGTTTAGGTGGTTCAGGTTGGGTTGCTATCTCTGATCTTCCACCCCACCTATGGGAAGTGGGGGTGTTAAGATCTATTACACACACCATTTGTGCCACCCTCCAGTTTGTTAGTCATGACATGCTCTATCCCATTCAATACATCAAGGCCTTCTGTGTCTTCTCCATTAAATAAGCCATTACACTATCTTCTTGCATCAAAATTAGACTCAGAGAAAAGATCTACAAAATAAAACTCATTGCAAAGAACCACACAGCTGTCTCCACCACCTTCTCTGACATTTACTCTCACCCACCATCTTAGTTCTATCCAGACAACTAAAAAAAACCTTCACTGCTACTAGAAAACCCAATGAGAGACACATGGTTTGGGAGAGAAAAAACTCCACAACCATTTCACAGGATGACTATTGTGTGGTTTCTACATCAACTTTTCACATGTTTTCACACACAAATTCAATTCATTTTGTTCTCATTTAGCCTCTATTCATACCATTCTTGTCATCTTTTTGTTATTTTACTTATCACATGATGTGTATTGTAGATTTGCATCAAAGGAATCAAATTGGAGGTTTTCTAACTCAATTTCTTCTTACTCGTGAATTCTCCAAGCCTTGCAACATCCAGAACTTTAAAATTGTTGAAATAGCAATGCACATGACGTGTCTTATTTAAGACACGACATGCACATTTCCAGAATACCTATTGATGCGATCACTGAAGAAAAGTACATTGCATGTCCCTAAAAGACACGGCGTGTACCTGGGAATTCAGAATCGAGTTCAACCTTTCTGGAAAAGTACACGGCGTGTATTAAATAATACACGATGTGTACTTAACACAGAAGCAACTACTGGAGACAGTATACACCGTGTTCGGAGAAAGACACAGCATGTTCCTGTCAATTTTAGCACATTTTCAAATACAATTTCTTTCATTTTAAAAGACGAAACCACCCAAAAGGAGCAATTATCTTTGGTCATTATTCAAAACTCTTTTGTCCCATAGCAAGGCTAGAGCAAGGAGGGCGATTTTGGAGGTAGAAGAGGTGGTTTCTTGTAAAAGAACTCCATTTTTCTTCTTTTCTTCTCCAAGCTTCTTCTCCAAGGTGCAGAAGAGCTTCTTCACTCCACCAAGCTTCTTGGGAGAGAGGTTTGTCTGGTTTGGAGCAGCTGTAGAAGTGGGATTTCTTCCTCAAGTCGGAATTCTACCCTTCTTTGGTTACACCTTGGGATTACTTATGCACATTTTCTACTGTACACTATCATGGATGAGTAGTTTCCTTTTCTTGGACATGGGAGAGTATCTCCCATGTCATAGCATGTATGAAACATGATAATTTCATACTAAATGTTATGTTGCTTATTTTTCCACCTTGTGAGTATTGGTTTCTTCTTTTCTACATGTATGGTTGGCCACCTTATGTGTATGTTTTATGCTCTTTTGCTTGATCTGAGAAGATAGGTAGGAGAGTAAGGAGGTACTCTCTTGGCAACTCCTTCTTTACCATGAGAGTGGAAATTATGGAATTGAGGAGTAGGTTTGTGATCCAAAACGAAATTCATACGTGGGAATGTCAAATTGAGTTAGGGTCGTTGTACTTATATCGGGAGGTAAAGTGCAGCATACAACTCTCCTTTAAAATAAGTGCTTAGTATGTTTAAATTTCATGCTCTTATTGTATGCTATGATATGTGGATGAAATCTTAAGTCCAAGATACTTCTAATTCTGAATTTTGATATCTTTTAGTAATCCATTTACTATTTTTTTAATTCTAAAATTCTAGTTTAATCAACCAAATCACTTTTAAAACGGTCTAGATTGTTGAACCTTAGCACTGCTGTGTTTAATTGATTGCTTAAGCTCCTCATGTTCGATCTCGATTATGACTACTTCCGTATACTTGTGGAAATTGGTTAGTTGAGTAAAAGATCTTTCTTAAGATTGAAACTCGTTAGTGTAATAAACCAACAATGACACAAACAAATCAACACAAAATAAGAAGCCACAAATATCCTCCCCATCATTGGACAACAACACCCACACGCTACAATAATCCTTCAAACCATTTCCATTTCACAAAAATAACACAAATAATGCAACTAGAATAGACTATGATATTGTTCAAAAGCTAAAAATTGCCATTATTGATGAAATTTGTCTCACAGAGTCCTAAGCAGAAGAGCAAAGGGAAAATGCTTGCCTCAATCTCAACCATCAAGGCACTGTCTACAAAACAAGAGGGTCTAACCAAGAGAAACTACTCAAACACTAAAGAACTAGGTATATCCTCAACACATCTTAATAACTCTTAACTAGATACATGTCTATCACCATCTGCTACATACTATTCATCTAATTAGTGATAGCCAAATTGACAATATAGAAGATATAGCTTCATGGCATGATATTCAATCATTTACATTATTTGTCGATAAGCTAGGTATCACCTTCAATAATGATTTAGTAGCACATAATGCCTTAGATGGTATATAGAAATTCATGCACTAGAGAAATCAGAAACAAATTCATGATACCTACACCACACTTGATAACCTTCATCTTCATTGATTTCAAACCTGATTGCAATAGTCTTACACACACACGCCAGATGATGATAACATCATGCAATGTTTGTGGTGCCTCAGTCATCATAGGAGAAAAGAAATCAGGAGACACATTTACAATAACAATATTAACATTGTCACCATCTAGGAAATCCAAACCTATCTTACACCATTTTCCTTGAAACCCATAGTAGGAAAACACATCTGACATGCTTTTACCGTGCGTATAATGCAAGTGCACGCGTCAATGTAGTATAGGCCTTTGTGAGGCCCAAGTCGAACTCAGGGACACTGAATTATCGGTAGACTACTATTAACTGCTCGCAATCAGCTAGACCAGTTAAAAGGTTATGAGAATTGTTTAAAAAGAAAAATAAAATAAAATAAAATAAAGCAATCGATTAAGGGTTTAGTTTAATCAATTCAAATGGAGATCTTTAGGATTGCGGTTTCACCGCGGGTTTTCATTGTATGAATTTCCACATAGTTAATCAGATTCGCCTCTTATTCCGGGTAGTGGCCTGTAGTCAGAATTGTTCACTGTCGTGATACAATTCACTACCTAAGTCTAGGTCAGTTCCACCGTCATAGTAACATATACCCTAAATTAGGTGCATTAAAATGGACCTCTGGGTTTCCACCATTAACCGTACATCACCTTGTTCAAGGAATTTATGAGTTAATGTGAATTTCATCTCTTTTCAATCGTTAATTCTTCTTTCAAAGAAATTAAAGGCATTATATTATCATTAGGGTGATCAAGCATAATGATATAATGGAGTAAATGAAATCATACCACGGATTTAAGAGACAAATTATGAATTACTATGATAAAAACATCATACAATGATTCCCCGGGCTACTCCCGATCCTAAAGACAAAGGGGATTAGCCCCGCATGTTCATCTCTGAGCAAGACATGATTGAAGAAAGGGGAAACATGGAGAAAAACGTGGATGAGTAATGCAAACCCCTGAATGGATAAGATCCAAGCATTCCTCAGAGTAGAGTGCAAAATCTACAGCCTTTCGGTGGTGGAGAACGTCTTCTTCGGCTCTCGGAATGGTTGGGGCGTGCTTCTAGGCTCCGTTCTTCTCTCCACACCTTCTCGGGACGTGTGTAGCAGCTAATGACGTGATAGATGACTCTTGGCCATCGTCATTAGGTATAAACACCAAGTTAGGTCACCAAAATATCACCACTGTTGGATTCGAGCCGAACTGGAACAAACAATAATCTGACGGCGTCGATACCATCGACGCGGGTTGATGGTATCGACCCCTCGCGATATCGGCAAGCCTTCTTTCTTTTCTGTTGTCCCGCCTGATGCTGACTCGATACCATCGACACGGGTCGATGGTATCGACACCCTTAGGCGTCAGTTTTATCCCTTTTCTGTCACTGAAGCTATAAGCGTCGATAGTATCGACTTTGGTGTCGATAGTATCGACTAGCTTATCGCTGGCAACCTACATGTAACTCGCTACCATCGACTTCCTAGTCGATGGTATCGACTCTGTGTGGCTCCTTGCGGCTGTCTGCCTGTGACTATGTCGATACTATCGACGGGTGTCGATGGTATCAACAGCTGTATATATGTGTTTTTCCTGAAATTGCAAGACAAAGCCAAATCAGTCGAGATAAACCCATTATTATAATCATTTATGATCAAAAAGATAAAATATGAGGAATTTGATATTGAAAGAGATTATAGACTAGAATAAGTGAATCATGCAATATTAACCACCAAAGTGACCAATAAACACATAAAATGCAAGTAAAACAAGCCTATAAATGCGACTCAAAATCATCGCATCAAACTCCCCTAAGCTTGAACATTGCTCGTCCTCGAGCAACAAAACTCTAGAATAGAATTGCGAGGGTCAACTAAAGAACGGATTATCACAACCTGCTTCACCATATGATCCCCACCATACATTCACAATCCGGCCCTTACTAACCACAGAATGATAATTACCCTCAAGGTGACAATAATCGTCCATAAAAGATATCTACCTCAAAATTGATGAACACTATCACATAAGGCAGTTAACATAATAAAATCCTCCAGTCCAGACTCAGTGCATCTTGTGATCGTCTATCTACGTTGCTCATCCCAACTACCATCTAGATGGAAGCAGCTCTCTTGATATTAATGAGTGAGGAGAATATCACAGTGGCCTACCAATTTGAGCAACAGGTGGATGGAATAGGTGGCTGTGGAAGAAATGGAAGCATAATACAGTTCTAACATGTACAAATAACAAAAATGATCTAAATGATGCATATGCAAATGAAAATGCCCTAATGCCTACATTTGGGTGGAATGATGCATGCACTATCATTCCGTCTCAAAGTGAGATGGAATATTTAAGAAAACTACACCATGTGCTTATTCTTCTTAGTATGCAAGTGAGAACATGTTCCTTTCTCCCTCTCATTCCTACTTACTTCTCAATTCTCTTTTTTTTTCTTTTTTTTCAAATTTTTTTTCAAGCCCTTATTTTCATATGTGACAATGAATTATTTGTCGGGCTCACTTCTTATTACATGTGCATCTGAAGCATTCTATTTGGAGGATATGGAACAAGTTCACCACCTTTAATGTTTCAGAAGATATAAGATACATGATGTATATATGCACAAAAGATGTGAATGCAGCTACAAAATGATAGTTATGCAATTAAATGACACACACCTCAGGATAATGTGCATGTATAACTACTCAAAGTTGTACTGCAAGACCTATCTACATGGGATGCAATCAAAGAGATAAAAACTTTGAAAACTATAATGTGCTTCCAAGTCTTATGGTGGAGTATGAAAACAATGGGGTGGATAGATGATAATTAATTGACTGAACCTTTAGAAAATATTATGTGTCCCTCCTTACTGACCTGTGTAATAATTAAGAAGTTTCTCTCTCTTATTTCAAATTAAGGTCTCATTATCATTTGGTCAGTTTAGGCTCAAACAACCAATTTTGTCCACTCTTCATGAATCATAGGGATGTGTAGTTGTGGTTTCCTATTTTAGAGTTGACAAACCCAATCATTTTCTTAAATCATGTGCTCAAGGTTGAACAACACAAGCTTGCACATCACTAAAAATTTTCAAATTTACCCTTGATTCCCATGTACAAACACAGAGATGACATATGACATTAGACATCCACAATTACACTAGATAGAGTGTGGATCCTACAGAAAACTTAGAACTAAGAAAAATACATGACAAAAGGCAAAGCAATAGATGATAAAAACTAAGAAAACTAAAGGATAGAAGATGTCCAACTCCCCCCCAAGCTTGAATTTGACTATGGCCTCATAGTAAAAAACAACCTTAAAAGGTGGAACAGTGATACCGATCATTGGTCAGATGGAGGCAGGTACTGCGGGGCTGTGGGGTCCCACGATGGGTACTGCCCCTGGAAACTCGGATCGTACTGGGGCATCGGCGGAGGTTGAGGATACCCCCCAAAATAGTTCTGGCTCCAGTAATTATTGTAGAAGGGTTGTTGTTGCATCTCCATCCTATGCAACCTGTCATGGATATTTTGTTGGTTGTCGAGGAGGAGGTGCTCATTCTCATAGATGGTTTGTTGGTTAACATAGAGACGATTGGTAGTCTCCTGAATATCCGCAAATGACGTCGTGTGTCGGTGTTGCATCTGCTGGATATCCTGCTGCATTGTATACATGCCCTGCATAGAAAAGGCATCCTCTCCTTGCTGAGAGGGCTGAGGTGGTGGAGGCTGTGAAGAGGATGATTCACCCGGGTGGAAATGGGGATGCTTTTGGGGTGCTACTCGTGCCCGAAGAGGAGTGAAAGCCTCCTCTTCCTCTTCATGCTCGTCGTCATCATCATCATCATTGTCATCATTACCACCGTCTTCATCAGAGTCGTCGATGGCGATGATAGGCCACCGGAAATGCTGAGCTCCCTCGATGTTGAAGACGGGGTCGGGAAGCGCACATTCTTGATATTTGTGATTGACGTGGCAATGTGCATAAGCTAAGCCATCACAGAGTAGGAGGAGGTTGGAGCGGTGCAGATGATGGAGGTTGACCTTGTTCCTATTCGAAAGTGGAGTAAGCTGCAAAAAAATCCAACCCAAGGTAGAGGGCCAGCGGTGTGATGAGCCCTCCAAAGTGGATAGGAGCTTTCCGCGTACTCCTCTTCACGGCCAACACGTGCATCAAAAAGAACACACCCCAGTTGCACTCCTCGTGCTTCAACAATTTATACAGAAAGAATAAAGTTGTCTCTTAGAATTTGCTAAGAGACAGATCGCCGTGAGCAAACAACATCGTACAAAGCATGCGGTGTAGAATCTGCATAAAGGGATGCTCGAAGTCGGCTACAACAGTGTTGTGGTAGCTCACAGACTTGCTGGGAGGCGCAATCACCAGCTTGGCAAAGATGTCATCATAATCAGTCTGGTTTTCTGGCCTCCGGTGCTGGTAATCGTCATGATACCAGTTATACACAGAATTGAACTGGTCGAGAGTGAGGGTGTAATTGTTGTTGTAGAGTCTGAAGGACACACACCCTCTCTTCCACTCTCTGTCGGTGGCGATCAAGTCATTGGGCACAACATTGATGTCCAATGATGCCATGAACTCCGCCATGAGCTCCTTGTATGTTGGCCACTTGCCGAAGAATGGTTGGCTGTCAGCATGGTACTCCAACTCATCGGACCTCGTGTTCGTATGCGTTGCGTGCCCCTTCAGGACATAGGCGAGATTATCATTGAACCCCAAGTCGCGGATCATAGTCCGATCGACGTAGCGGGTGGGTTCAATCTTCCTCTTAAGCAGTTCTTCATATACCTTTCGGACCTCCGTGGAAGGATGGACAATCCTCGGATGAGGTATCGATCCTGGTGGCAGAGGAACAAAGGTTGGGATCTCCATGGGGGCCGCCCGTGAAGAAGATGCTCTGTCTGTACGCACCATTATCTCAGAAAGAAAGAGAATAGGAAAGAGAGCTTGGTGAAGGTCAGAGACGATGATCTCTTCTCGGTGCAGTGCTCAGGGAAGAGATCACGATTTTGTGAATGCTCATAGTAGGCCTCCGGTCGCACAACAATGCTCAATGCACAAGTATAGGGAAGAAGCTCTGAAGGTGTGAAGAAATCTGACAAACAATCCCTCCTTTTATAACTTCATCTGTCACTACTGTGTACCCGTCGATACCATCGATGGGGTGTCGATGGTATCGACACCTGTAGCACAATCTGGGTTTCGTGAGTATCGACGGCTGTCGATAGCCTGATGTGGGGGCCCGGATCGATGACGCATCGATACCATCAATGTGGGTCGATGGTATCGACCCCTCGAACGGATCGACTTCCTTGATGTAGTGATCGTCGTTGATTTCCTCTCGTGGATCGGTGACGTGTCGCGTCGATACCATCGACGCGGGTTGATGGTATCGACCCTGTGTAGGTCAAACACCCTCGTGAGGCCCGACCGCAGCTTTCTCACTATTTCCGGGTCGATACCATCGACTGGCCTGTCAATGGTATTGACTTCACTGAGACAAATTCGTCTATAAATCTTCAGGGATCTCGCGAGTATCGACACCCATGTCGATACTATCGACCCCAATCTGGCGATTTCTTTAGCATCACTGATGGTAGGTCGATACCATCGACGAGGCCGTCGATGGTATCGACTCAGAAAAATTTCTGCAGTCGCCTACCTATACCCCGTTCGATACTATCGACACAATGGTCGATGGTATCGACTCTGCCTCAGACCTGCACACTGAACAAATGGTCAAGGTATCATTTTTACACTAAAAACAAAACTAAACCAAACTAACTTGTAAATGCAAACGAAAATAGACAAAACTACCAATGGTTGGGTTGCCTCCCAACAAGTGCCCTTATTTAACGTCTTAGGCCAGACGAAACCAAGCTTATCAAGCATCCTTGAGTGCTATGAGTCTGACCTCATGCACTTTCCTTGTGTAATCCTCGCTAAAGTACAGCTTCAACCTCTATCCATTGACCAAGAATGTTGTCTCTCCATCACACACCATGATGGCACCATGTGGTCGTACCTCCTCCACGATGAAAGGTCCACTCCATCGGGACTTCAATTTCCCGGGATGCAATTTCAACCTCAAGTTGAACAACAGCACACGATCTCCCTTCTTGAAAACACGCAGTTGAATGTGTCAATCGTGAATCAGCTTTGTTCTTTCCTTGTAAATCCTCGAACTTTCATAGGCATTCATCCTCAGCTCATCTAGCTCATTTAGCTCCAGCAAGTGTTTCTTCCCTACCTCATCATAATTCAAGTTCAGCTTCCTTAGCGCCCAATGAGCGTTATGCTCCAACTTGACCGGCAAATGGCAGGCCTGCCCATAAGCCGACCTAAAAGGCGCAGTGCCTATAGGTGTCTTATACGCCGTCCTATATGCCCATAAAGGGTCCGGCAGCAAAGTACTCCAGTTCTTTCTTGTCGAAGCCACTGTGTGCTCCAGGATTTTCTTAATTTCTCTATTGGAGACTTCAACCTGCCCCTGTGTCTGTGGGTGGTACGGGGTACCAATATTGTGCTTTACCCCGTACTTTCTCAACAATGCAGCGAACTTTTGATTTTTGAAATGGGTACCTCCATCGCTGATAATCATCCTCGGTACACCAAATCTGTAGAAAATGTAGTCTTTTACGAACCTGCACACTACAATAGCATCATTAGTCCTAGTGGGTATTGCCTCTACCCACTTCGATACATAATCAACAGCCAATAAAATGTACAAATTAAAGTTTGAGGACACAAAGGGTCCCATGAAATCAATACCCCACAGATCAAACACCTCAACTTCTTGAAACACGTTGAGGGGCATCTCTTGTCACTTTGAAATATTACCTGCCCTTTGACAGGAATCACATCTTTGCACATAATCATATGCGTCCCGGAAAAGTGTAGGCCAATAAAGGTCGCTCTCAAGCACCTTGGCCGCTGTTCTGGAACTCGCATGATGGCCCCCCGTTGGTAGAGTCTGACAATGATGAAGTACACTATCATATTCAACCTCCGGTATGCACCTGCGCAAAACGCCATCCCTGCATTGCTTCAACAAAATGGGGTCATCCCAGAAATAATATCTCAAAGAATGGAAAATTTTCTTTTTCTCTTGATATGTCCAATCATCCGGGATAATTTTGCAGGCAAGATAATTAACAATATAAGAAAACCATGGATCTTTAGATTTTACAGAAAGAAGTTGTTCATCAGGGAACGTCTCAGTAATGGGTATATGAATGTCCTTCTCATCTACCCATTCCAACCTAGACAAATGGTCCGCAACCACATTCTCTATTCCTGCCTTATCTTTAATATCGATATCAAATTCTTGTAATAGTAAGATCCACCTAATCAATCTAGGTTTGGCATCTTTCTTTTCCATCAAATATTTTATGGCGGCGTGGTCCTTCCATACCATGACTTTTGACCCTACAAGCTATTTCCGAAATTTTTCAAATGCAAAAATGACGGCGAGAAGCTCCTTTTCAGTTGTAGTGTAATTAAGGTGTGCTTCATTTAAAGTTTTGGATGCATAGACAATCACAGTGGGTTTGTTGTTAACTCGTTGTCCTAGAACTGCCCCTACTGTGAAATCCGAAGCATCACACATTAATTCAAACGGCTTTGTCCGATCCAATGTTTGCACAACTGTCGCAGAAATTAATTTCTCTTTGAGCACGTTAAAAGCATGCAAACACTTTTCATTAAAATCAAACTCCGCATCTTTCTATAGCAGTTCAGATAATGGTTTAGCGATTTTTGAGAAATCTTTGATAAAGCGGCGATAAAATCCAGTGTGACCGAGAAAACTCCGTACCCCTTTTACCGAATTCGGTGGGGGTAATTTGGAAATAACCTCAATTTTAACCGGGTCTACCTCCAACCCTTTGCTAGACACTTTATGTCCAAGCACAATCCCTTCACTAACCATCATATGGCATTTTTCCCAGTTGAGAACTAAATGTGTGTCCTCACATCGTTGTAAAACTTTATCCAAATTATATAAACATTCATCGAAAGACGCACCATAGATGGAAAAATCATCCATGAAGACCTCCAAACAGCGCTCGACCATATCAGAGAAAATGGCAAGCATGCAACGCTGAAAGGTTGCTGGTGTGTTACACAAACCAAAGGCCATACGGCGGTATGCAAATGTTCCATAAGGACAAGTGAAGGTGGACTTCTCTTGGTCCTTAGGATCAATGGAAATCTAATTATAGCCCAAATAACCATCTAGAAAACAAAAATGAGATAGAACTGCTAATCGCTCTAAAATCTGATCAATGAACGGAAGAGGAAAATGATCTTTTAGCGTAGCAGAATTCAATCTACGGTAATCGATACACACACGCCACTCGGTTACCAAACGGGTCGTGACTGACTCATTTGACAAATTATGAGTAACAGTAATTCCCCCCTTTTTAGGGACTACCTGTGTGGGGCTTACCCACGTCGAGTCGGAGATAGCATAAATGATGCCTGTAGAAAGGAGCTTGATCACCTCCTTCTTGACGACCTCCATCATGCTTGGATTAAGTCTGCGCTGTGGCTGGATTACAGGTTTGGCTCCCTCCTCGAGCCGGATCTTGTGTTGGCAAAGTGTAGGGGAGATCCCCTTAATATCCGCAACTGAATGCACCATGGTGGTTCTTCAGCACGATCATCAATTGATCCTCTTCCTCGACACTCAGATATGCTGAGATAATCACCGGTAGCTTTTCTGCCTCGGCTAGAAATGCATATTTCAAATGAGGCGGCAGTGGCTTCAATTCTAATTCTGGTGGACTGATCAAGGATGACTGAAGCGGTGGTGGGAGTTCCCCAAGATCTTCATAGTACCTAGCATAAAAACACGACAACACCTGAAGCATCTTGGCACATTCTTGTAGTGACTTACTTCTCATCCAGTCATGTGTTATATTGACAAGGCAAGCTTCAAGAGGCAGTTCTGGATAAGCATCGAGGATAGAACTTGTTATGGCCTCGTCTTCAGTAGGAGGGATTTCCTCCTCTTTATCATTCAGAAAACCCACAACCTTGTGAAGAGAAATGACTTTGGTCTGTTCCATAATGTCTACAGCCAGTGTCCCCTTCTCTACCTTGGTCATTACATGAGCCATATCTAGAAACAGCTTCCCTAGACAAAGAGAAATATTCTGATCAAAGTGTTTCACCATGCGGCACTGCTCCTTTGTTTTTGATTGTGTTGTGCTTGGGGGCATAACCATTTCAAACTGGTCATCAGCGATACCCAATGTCAAACGACCTCTTCCCATCTCGAGTATCATATCTGCAGTAGCTTGGAAGGGTCTTCCAAGGAGTAGCTCATTTCCTTGTTCATCTTGCATTTCCATTACCACGAAATCTGCTGGAAATACAAGCTGGTCAACTTTAACCAAAACATCCTCGCAAATACTGTACGGCTTCACCACAGAATTGTCCGCCAACTAAATCATCATATTTCTATGTCTTGCTTCTTTCAGTCCCAGCTTCTTGAACGTAGAGAGAGGCATCAAGTTTATACTTGCCCCTGAATCACACAGTGCTTCACTGAATTTCACTTTACCGATGTAACATGAAATATTGAAGCAGCCTGGATCCTGCCTTTTAGGTGGCAATGTACCCAAGATGAAAGCACTCACCTGCTCCTTAAGAACTACGACCTCAGTATCCGGAATCTTCCTCTTCTTTGTGATTATGTCCTTCAGAAACTTGCCATAAGAGGGTATATGTTCTATCACTTCTAATAGTGGAATGTTGACAGAAAGCTTCCTAAAGCTATCTAGGAACTTCTTGAACTGAGCGTCTACTTTCTTAGCTTTCACGCTATTTGGATATGGGATCGGGACAGTCTGTGCCCTCTTATGTGGCAGCACATATGGCGTCCTCTTCACTGTCTCCTCCTCGGCAATGGGTTCTGATGTAACATCTTCTACCACATCCTCTATTGGCTCTGTGATTGGAATCGAAACCTCCTCTGGGGCCTCACCTGTGGTTTCTGGCTGGGATGTGCTCGGTTCATCGGCCCTGGGGTTTAAATTCTTCTTACCACTCTGTAGAAAAATTGCCTTGGCTTGTTGGTTTCCTCCTAAAATGTTTGTATTTCTGGGAAAACCTTATTGCGCTGGCTTTTTCAGATTTGCTATATCAACTGCCATTTGCGCCAAAGATGTCTCTATTGTCCTCATCTGAGCCCCATGGCTTTGTAAGGTCTGCCCAAATTGATTCATAAATTCTCCTTGTTGCTTAATCTGTTGGCCAAACGTGCTCATTAATTCTTGATTCTGCTTTATTACTTGGTTGAGCACCTCATTGCTCTTATCCTCTGGCGATGGTTGGGGTTTTGCGTCAGGGTCCTGCAAGAAATTATTTGGGTCCTTCCATGAAAATTTCTTGTCTTTCCTCCATGAATAGTCGTTGTTTTTGTACCCCTGCTGCTGGCGCATAAATTTCACTTGAGCTTCATCCTCGGATTCTGCATCTTCTTTTGCAAGTAGTTTCTTGGCTAGAAGATCCATCTTCTCATTCGGCTCCTTGATGGCCTTTGACTCACCTGCAGCTCGAACCTACTCCACTGCATCTCTGTCGCCCCAAGATTGCTTTTTGGCCATGTTCTTCAAAATTTCTCAACACCTTATGCCTGTGTTGTTTAGGAAGAACCTCGAACCTGTGAAATCTAGGTTACTTCTATCATGCTCAGAAAGAGAAAAATAGAAGATCTTAACTTATTTCTCCTTGTCAAGCCCATGACGTGGGCACCTCCTCAGCACTATCTGGAAACGTTCCCAGGTCTCAGAATAAGTCTCCCCCGCCTTCTGGCTAAAATTATGGATCTTCTGTACCAGATCGTTGGTCTTCTCGGGCAGAAAGAACCTCTCGAAGAACACCTCGATCATCTGGTCCCATGTTTCAATGGTCTCATCATCTAGGTTATGCAGCCATTCACGTGCATTACCCGCCAGCGAGCTGGGGAACAGCTTCAGGTAAAGTGTCTCCTGTGGAAACCTATCAATCTTGATCATATCGTAGTTTTCCACAAATGTGTTGATGTGTGCGACAGGGTCCTCGCTCTTCAGCCCGTGGAATGCTTGAGACTTGACCAGGTTGATTAGTGCCGGATCAATCTTGTAGGTCAGAATATTAACTACCAGCTTTTTGATTGGCCCCTTTGATGCTGATGAGGAAGAAGCCTTTATCTTCTCCCATATTGTCTATTCTTCTGCCATGGCTTCTGGTTCAGAGTCGGAATCTATATCTTCAGGTTGGTCTTGAATGTTGTTCTCCTTGTCATCTGGTCCCAGCGGTGGAACCTCTGGTGATAGCTGTGTGTAGTCTGTGCTACGCGTCCTCACCATGCACTAGTACCTGCAAAATAATAATTTAGATTCAGTAATGTGCTAGACGATTACTAAATATGGAAGATAAACTATGAATTTCAAAAATGATAATAAAATAATAAAATATGAATGGCCGCTTGCAGTACTCGTAGTGTCGACAATTGTCGTGTCCCCGGCAATGACGCCAAAAACTTGACACACTTTTACCGTCCGTATAACGCAAGTGCACGTGTCAATGTAGTATAGGCCTTTGTGAGGCCCGAGTCAAACTCAGGGACACTGAATTTTCGGCAGACTACTATTAACTGCTCACAATCAGCTAGACCAGTTAAAAGGTTCTGAGAATTGTTTAAAAATAAAAAGAAAATAAAATCAAATAGAGCAATCGATTAAGGGTTTAGTTTAATCAATTCAAATGGAGATCTTTAGGATTGTGGTTTCACCGCAGGTTTTCATTGTATGAATTTCCACATAGTTCATCAGATTCGCCTCTTATTCTGGGTAGTGGCTTGTAGTCAGAATTGTTCACTGTCGTGATACAATTCACTACCTAAGTCTAGGTCGGTTCCACCGTCGTAGTAACCTATACCCTAAATTAGGTGCATTAAAATCGACCTCTGGGTTTCCACCATTAACCGTACATCACCTTGTTCAAAGAATTTATGAGTTAATGTGAATTTCGTCTCTTTTCAACCGTTAATTCTTCTTTCAAAGCAATTAAAGGCATTAGAGTTTCATTAGGGTGATCAAGCATAATGATATAATGGAGAAAACGAAATCATACCACGGATTTAAGAGACAAATTATGAATTACTGATGAATCCTCCAGATTCACCCTCTCAGTCGCCAATTCTAAGGATTTTTGTGCCTCATATTGACTGATTTACCCTTGCTTTGGTTTACTTTGAGTGTTTCACTAATTCCCTACAAATAATGCTTAAATAGTTCTAAATACTAGTTTATTTGATGCTATTATCTCTTACACATTCTCCTTTCCCTCTACAGATCACTCTCAACCATCCGATCGAGATCCAATAGTCCCTTTTCATCCAACCACTCGGTCTTGACCTCATGCGGTCTTGACCTTCATTCCGTTTGCTCTCTCGATCTCAAACCATGAGCGTCACCACCGTCCGAATTCATCACCCACCTGCAGCAACCTTGCTCCACCACCATCGCACATGCATGGAGATGCTTCCACTTGCAAACCGTGATGAGTTGCTGCTGTGCGAGCAGCGCTGCCACCATTCACCTTGACACAGCAGTAGCGCCGCCAATTAGTGTCGCCTGGCAGCACCTGCATCGCGGTGTTACTACGGTGCCTCCCGCGCTGTCCAGCAGCAACGACGCTTGCTCGTCTGCCTCTAATCACAAGCTCCGAACCTACACCGTCGACACCCACCTCACCGTCGTCTCCGCCATCGTAGCAGCAACCAGCCCCTTCACTGGTGCTGCGAGCTACTCCAGCAGCCACCTTCATCCCCACCATCGCAGCAGCAACTAGCACCTCCGCCGGTGATGTGACCTGCTCGCTGACACCACCACTGCCCACGACGGCTGGCTTGCCACAAGCACCGACATCGTCAGCAGCAGCAGCAACGACGGTGCCCACGACGACTGGCTTGCCACAAGCGCCGGTGTCGTCAGCAGCAGCAACGATGGCGCCCGCGTCATCAGCAGCAGCAACGACGGCGCCCGCATCGTCAGCAGCAGCAACGACGGTGCCCACATCACTTGCAACCTACGCCGTCGACATCCACGTTCCGCAGCTCACGCAAACAACTCTAGCAACCACGCCGCCCTCGCCGACCACGCATGCAAACCGTTTGAAGCACGCAACATACACCAGCAGCCACCTTCGTCTCCGCCATCGCAGCAGCAACTTCGCCGGTGTTGCGAGCTGCTCTAGCCGCCACAACCGCCGGCACCATCCTCCTAAGGCAGCAGCAACGCCGACGGCTTCTCATGCGGTTTCATAGCTGCATGCTCATGCGGTTTGCTTAGCTTCTCATGCGGTCTTGCTGGTGTGCATGAAGACTGTTTGCTCAGCCCACATGAAGACCGTTTGGAGGAAAATCTATCAAAGCAAACATTCTTTGCAGCAGATCATTTGGAGCCGGATGAACACGCAGCACTATTCACGTGAATAGCATGGAAATCGGATAGGCAAGCAGCAAGACCAGTAGCTGTCCACGTGAATGCTCCAAACTGTGAAGAACACAGCCCAAGATCGTGAAAAGAAAAACGCAAGACCGTTTGATGAGTGCAGCAAGACCGCATGGGAAATTGCGTACGAGACCGCATGAGCACAAGTGCAAAGCAAACCGCATGGCCATTTGCTATGCAAGACCGCACGGGGCTACTGCTGCTGGAAACCGTATGAAATAACTTACTCATGTGTAGATAAAATGAAAAGTATCTATTCACGTGAAGCATGAGCAACCAAGCAAACCGCATGCTGCTGGATAGGAACGCATGGCCCCACTAGAATTCAGCTATTGTGAACGCATGAGAACGTGAGGAAGCTAGCGGCTTCCAAAACAGCAAAGCGCACAAAGCGCAAGACCGCATGAGCTATTGTACAACAAGACCGGTTGCTGATCTGCCATGCAAACCGCATGAGCACTTGTGCAAGACCGCATAAACAAGACCGCATGAGCACTTGTGCAAGACCGCATGGAAAAGTAAGTGTAAAGCCAAACCGCATGAACAAGATATTTATCAAGATTTGTGCTTATAAATAGGACCCCATGGGTCCTCATTTGGGATCCCATCTCATTACATCCCAAGGCTGTCGGACTGGGACCAGTGCCGGGACGCCGCCAGAATGCCCGAGCACCGTTTCCAACCAAACTTCACCCACAGCCTCAGAATCCCGGCCTGAGTCCAGATCCGGTGTGCTGCCAGACTGGGGACAGATCTAGAAGGCTATTCCATCACCATCTCACCTCTATCACCTCACTTCTACCATTGTTCTACCTCATTCTACCCGTGCAATCCTGGAGGTAGACACGACGATCGAGGTGGAGAGACGGACGACATCAACCACGACGGAGCAGTCCCGGAGACTGCGACAATCTACACCGGGTTGTCACAGATCTACTCTTCTGCTCCGACGATGCTTTCTTTCTCTCTCTTCTCTTTCTTTGTTGCTCCTTCTATGAGGAGTGAGTAGTTCCATCCACTGGGGCGCGGAGACTAGCCCCGCTGCCCGTGTCTTGTATTTTGTACCAAAAAGATGTTATCATTCCGATTCAATACTAAATCGTTTCATACATGCTTGAATGTTGGCCGCGTTCTTGTATGCATTTATTGTCTTTCGTTGTGGTTTGTCTACAACCGCTTTTGAGACTCGAATACCGATTTAGTGTTGGTTTCTGGTGTGTGTATCCACCGTGCATCCGTTTCGGTATCTAGGAACGCTTTCCAAGGAGTGGAGTAAACTCACCTCCATCGTTGTACTTTTGTACTATGAAATGGAATCAGTTGAGGTACAAAAGTACAACCTTTATAGGTCGAGGAACACATTTTGAGGAGAGAGTGGTGCAAAGTACTTGACCATTGATTCAGGAATGGCTGACGTTGCAACACTCTCACGTTTCTCGTAGCTATATCCTCGAAAGAGGGATAGTCTATAAGGATACTAATCGATTTGGTAATCATCGCTCGCTTGCTAGTTTTCCGATGCACGTTTCATGAGGTTGAGTAAGATTTTCTCTTCGGAGACTACATATCTTCATTGACACGTAGATATGTACCGGATGAGAGTTACTCAACCCGTGAAGGATGTGTGCATTACTCTTGTCCTATAAGACAGCGGTATTGTACAACATCCATGTATCTTGCTTACAAGTCTTGCTATGTTTGGTACAAGTGCAATTCATGTGTAGTGGTGGTGAATACCCGCGTCACCCCAGTGATCCATCATCATTTGCTAATCTTAGTTTTTAATCCTTAAACTAGTTTTTATTCTTGCCTTTAATTTTGCATGTTTTAGGTTAAATAACTCAAATCGAACTTCTGGTCTTAGATGATTAACTTAGATTGATACGAAACAAGAAAAAGACACTCAGATTCTTAACATTGTCCTTTGGGTTCGATCCTAAACCTGTACTATGATAAGGCTTCCACACTCTTGTGGGGTTGGAGCATTTATCTAGCACCAGTTGTAGGTAAACCTAGAGAGAACATCAACTCCCTAGGGTTTTTGGTGCATATTAGGACTTCCATTGGAAGAGTAATCTTTTGGTGTAAGTTCTAGCTCCATCAAAAAATGGCACCGTTGCCGGGGACAACGGTATAAGAATCGTCTTTTTCAAATTTCGTGTAAATTTAAGTTTCTCTAGGGTTTTTCATTTTCTTTTCAAAAACCTAAAAAGTGAAGGGCTTAATCTCGCATATCTTCTTGGATTTGAAGTGGTTGGTCACGCCTGATACACTTTTTCCTTGATTTCAGGTACCAACTTTCTTCAAAATGAAGCAGTCGACACCACCAACCGTTAGATGTCAACTATGTGGTGACTATTCTCACGCATCAATTTACTTCTTCAATGTCCCTCCTCTCTATGTGATGGCCTTGTGTCAAATAATCATGAATCGGATAGCTGGGAAACTCAAAGCAGCCTCTTCATACAACTATGGATATAATGCAAGTTATAGTTCGTATCACCCTGGAGGCTACTATGAAAGACCTAACTATGGTGGATTTCAAGGCGTGGACTGCAATGTAGGAGGGAACCTGGAAAACAATGCAAACCAATACTATGATGAGGAGAGTTATTATCATTATCAACCTAACGGGTGTGGTGAAGAGCCTTTCCATGAAGAGCAACACACATTGATGGAAGAACTACATGCTCTACAGACATCGGTGGCTCAACAACTAGATGATCAGACAGCCGCGATCAAGAAGTTGATAGCCGATCTTGATCAACTTACGCAACTTGCTAATGCTCCTGAGCAACATGTAGAACAGCCACCAATTTCAACTAAGCACATCCCTAGTCCACATGTTGCAATCAATTACGATGATGACTATGAAATCATGTGGGATATGCCTTTCAATGATCTTCAAGAATCAGTGCAAGGTGAGGAATCATCTTAATAATTGAACCCAAGGACGATTTCTTCATAACATTACAAGAGAAAGAATCATCTTTCGAGCCAAGACCTGACTCGGAAAGTGATTCCTGCACTATGCCCTTAGGTGAAAGATGGAATAACCAATATGAGGATTTTCTACAGTCAAGAGGTCAATGGGGGATAAACTTCAATACTTACCCACCTTCTGACTTCATAGAGCAATTGGCGATAATCAATTCCCTCAATGAAAAAATCCTTTCAACTTTAGCTGTCTCATCAATAAAATCCGTAAAAGAAGGATTAACGTCGCAAGGACTCTACACTCCTTCACAATCAGACTCAGATGGGTATGTGACCGATTCAGATAAGGATATGTCTTTTATGCAAGGGAATCAAATGTCTTCACTTCCAGAACAAAATCCAAATGGACCTTATGAAGAAATTTCTAATCATTCGGCTGATTTAGAGACAGACTTCGAGGATAGAATTGATCAAGATCTTGATTAAGAAATGGACCATACCACTCTCACTGATAAAGTAGAATCAATGGAGAATGACGGATCTCAAGATGACAATCCTACGACCGGTCCTTTTCATGAGATGATATTACTTGAGTTACCACCACCACAAGAAATCCAGTCGGAGCCAGTCCTCGAACAAGAGCATGATCTTTCTATTGAATCTCCTTCTAGTCACTTGAACGAGTTGACAGTGCACTATGAAGAGAAACATGAGCCATCTCTTGACTTTAGAATGGATTACGATATTACTGCAAACTCTTGTAATGACAAAAAGGACCCTTGGGAAGACATCAAGTCACAAACCTATCCCTCTATAGTCACTCATCCCTATGAAGAAACCCCTCCTGGTATTCAAGAAACTGAGATATGTCCATTACCTGAGCTAGGTTCCATTCCTCCCATAGAAACTCTTCCCGAGCACACAATAGAACCGGAGGAGTGTTATGAAGAAGAACTGGAACAACAACATGACTCAGAAATGGTATACACTAGTCCCAATATCGAAGAAATGGGTTCATCAGGGGATTTTAGCCCTCAGAACGATATTTCATGGACTAATCCATCCCATGAAGATATATCATTGGAACCTCTATCCCAGGATCCCATGATTTCCTTACCTGAGCAAGAGTTCGTTTTACCAGTCAAATCCTCTTCTAGTTTTTGGATGAACTAAGGATGTTCTACGAGGAAAATCCTGGACAAAACCTTGAAAAGAAGAACCACGCTCTTACCAATTTCAACATTGATAAAGATGATGATACTTCTCAAAATAACTCCTCTGATGAAGAAACGTCATCCTGGCTACCATATCCCACACAAGAAAAACCAGGTGATGAAATAAAACTGGAACCGGATCCACCACCTGATCCTGGACAGGAGGAAGTTCAAGTGGCCGACCCTCAATCAACTGCCCTAGATTTTGAAGAAAGTAGTTTTACTTTGAACTTCGAGGGTGAGCCACAACTGGAGGGCACAAGTGGGCATAACCTTAATTTCTCGCATAGTCCTCCAATTTCGACTGCTTATATTTCGCCTCCCTTGCTGATGGGGGAGGGTCTTTGGATTCTTCTAGACGGACAACGAGGCAAAAGAAATGTGCATCCAAGTCATCCAGAAGACTTGTTCGAGTCGCCACAACCACCCAGTCAACAGGTTGTTCGGGCCACTTCCTCGTTCTCGACACCAACTATCACAAGACATCTTTGCCGCACCTTCTTCCAACTACGAGGACCGCCTGGTTAACATTGAGAAACCCTTCCCCTCCACCTTGAACCTAATATTTGTTCATAAAAGAGCGAATTCATGAGTTCAAGGTGGAGGGCGGGTGGTATGAATTTCACTCCACCCTCTATCTTTATTGCTTCCTGTTTTTCCATTCTAGTTTCTTTTTCATAATTTTTCTGCCTTTCGGTAGTCTTCCAAAAATAAAGCCTTTATCTAGTCGGCTTTTTATTTTTCGAATCTGTGATCATCACCTCTTTTCGTTGCAATTTTCCAAGAAAAGAATTCTTAAAACTAGCCAATGCGTGTTTTTCATCTTGAATAGTCTATGAATCCTAATGTCATACCCTCAAACGGAAAAAGATGATACACTTCAATACGACTGAGATAGATCAAATACATCACGCCTTTATCTGATTAATGGATCTGTTGTATGGATTTCTCATTTGATGTTTAATCATGTCTCTTTTTTAGCAGAGTGTGATGGAGAACAGAGACCCGTCGCATAGAATCGCTAAGCAAACTGCATCACGATCCGAACTCTCTTCTACACTTCTTCCTTCATTTTCATACCCCTCTGTTCACTAACCATGCCAAAGTTTTAAGTTCGGTGTGGCATACCACACTCCTTTCTAGTGAAAACTAGAATATTGCCGAATTTTAAGTTTGGTGTGGTAAACCACACCTCTGCAAAACTCTAAGTTCGGTGTGGTACACCACACCTCTTTTTCCACTACCGCTTTTTCCATACCCCTCAATACATAACAGGGGTGTACCACCTCCTCTTTTCGCTTCAAAGAGTATACAATGATGATTGTGCACATACCGAGGTTGGTGAAAAATCTACCCCGATTCCAAAAAGAGGCCTGGCAGCCCAAATATGCAAAAATCCAAAAATACCCTTTCTCCTAAGCCAAGTGAGAATGAATAAAAGCCAGAGTGTGAATAAAAACATGAGAGTTGTGCCCTGAATAAGGATAACCGATAAAGGTCTTGCCCGGCCGGTACATTAGATTCCCTCATAAAGGTAGATGTGTCGTGACCGGTAGTAAGATCCTAAGGATCCAAAAATAACCCCTTACCTCATCTCGAAGAGGTAAAATAGCCCAAAAGCCTTAAGCCAACCTATACACACTTCTGAGTTACCTTTAGAAAAAAATCGGGTGTAAGGCTAAGTCAACCAGAGTTATGCATAAATCATTCAAAGTATCTCAATGAGTCAACTAATAATAAGAGTCTTGATTCAATCAGAGGAGAGACTCTTATCTTTTGATCATACCCCCATTCCCTCCTTTTTCAACACCAGTGACAGATCGTATGCATTTTGTTGATTCTGTGGATCTATTCAAAGTCTCATAATACTCTTTAACATGACCGATACAACAGAGAGTGAGAAGGAAGTACTTCAGCAAAGTGAACTAAAAAATGAGGATATCATAAGATGTATTTCGTGATCTAAGGAAGCTCTAATGTTATATCGATCTGAGCCATGAACAAAATTACAATATGACAATTGGATGAGGCAATCCTGAGATGAACGATTTCTTTGGCGACTGTGTTAAGTTTTCCGTTTCTCGGGACGAGCAACGCTTAAGTTCGGTGTGGCGATGAATCCTCCAGACTCATCCTCAGTCACCAATTCAAAGGATTTTTGACGTTTTACCCTAATTTTTGTTTTGCCTCATTTTCCTTTTCTCTTTTTTTTGTGAAAATTCTGACACTTGCACGAAGGTGAGGTAATTACGAGACCAACATGCATCTGTTTTGACGACTGTCTTGGGCTTTTTCGTTCCTCGGGACGAGCAACGCTTAAGTTCGGTGTGGTGATGAATCCTCCAGATTCACCCTCTCAGTCGCCAATTCTAAGGATTTTTGTGCCTCATATTGACTGATTTACCCTTGCTTTGGATTACTTTGAGTGTTTCACTAATTCCCTACAAATAATGCTTAAATAGTTCTAAATACTAGTTTATTTTATGCTATTATCTCTTACACATTCTCCTTTCCCTCTACAGATCACTCTCAACCATCCGATCGAGATCCAATAGTCCCTTTTCATCCAACCACTCGGTCTTGACCTCATGCGGTCTTGACCTTCATTCCGTTTGCTCTCTCGATCTCAAACCATGAGCGTCACCACCGTCCGAATTCATCACCCACCTGCAGCAACCTTGCTCCACCACCATCGCACATGCATGGAGATGTTTCCACTTGCAAACCGTGATGAGCCGCTGTTGTGCGAGCAGCGCTGCCACCATTCACCTTGACACAGTAGTAGCGCCGCCAATTAGCGTCGCCTGGCAGCACCTGCATCGCGGTGTTACTACGGTGCCTCCCACGCTGTCCAGCAGCAATGACGCTTGCTCGTCTGCCTCTAATCACAAGCTCCGAACCTACGCCGTCGACACCCACCTCACCGTCGTCTCCGCCATTGTAGCAGCAACCAGCCCCTTCACCAGTGCTGCGAGCTACTCCAGCAGCCACCTTCGTCCCCACCATCGCAGCAGCAACTAGCACCTCCGCCGGTGCTGTGACCTGCTCGCTGACACCACCACTGCCCACGACGGCTGGCTTGCCACAAGCGCCGACATCGTCAGCAGCAGCAACGATGGTGCCCACGACGGCTGGCTTGCCACAAGTGCCGGTGTCGTCAGCAGCAGCAACGACGGCGCCCGCAGCAGCAACGACGGCGCCAGCAACAGCAACGACGGCGCCTGCAGCACTTGCAACCTACGTCGTCGACATCCACGTTCCGCATCTCAAGCAAACAACTCCGGAAACCATGCCGCCCTCGCCGACCACGCATGCAAACCGTTTGAAGCACGCAACATACACCAGCAGCCACCTTCATCTCCACCATCGCAACAACAACTTCGCCGGTGTTGCGAGCTGCTCTAGCCGCCACAACCGTCGGCACCATCCTCCTAAGGCAGCAGCAACGCCGACGGCTTCTCATGCGGTTTCATAGCTGCATGCTCATGCGGTTTCATTGCTGCATGCTCATGCGGTGTGCTTAGCTTCTCATGCGGTCTTGCTGGTGTGCATGAAGACCGTTTGCTCAGCCCACATGAAGACCGTTTGGAGGAAAAGCTATCAAAGCAAACGTTCTTTGCAGCAGATCGTTTGGAGCCGGATGAACACGCATCACTATTCACGTGAATAGCATGGAAATCGGATAGGCAAGCAGCAAGACCAGTTGCTGTCCACGTGAATGCTCCAAACCATGAAGAACACAGCCCAAGATCGTGAAAAGAAAAAGGCAAGACCGTTTGATGAGTGCAGCAAGACCGCATGGGAAATTGCGTACGAGACCGCATGAGAACAAGTGCAAAGCAAACCGCATGGCCATTTGCTATGCAAGACCGCACGGGGCTGCTGCTACTGGAAACTGTATGAAATAACTTACTCACGTGTAGATCAAATGAAAAGTAGCTATTCGCGTGAAGCATGAGCAACCAAGCAAACCGCATGATGCTGGATAGGAACGCATGGCCCCACTAGAATTCAGCTATTGTGAACGCATGAGAACGTGAGGAAGCTAGCGGCTTCCAAAACAGCAAAGCGCACAAAGCGCAAGACCGCATGAGCTATTGTACAACAAGACCGGTTGCTGATCTGCCATGCAAACCGCATGAGCACTTGTGCAAGACCGCATAAACAAGACCGCATGAGCACTTGTGCAAGACCGCATGGAAAAGTAAATGCAAAGCCAAACCGCATGAACAAGATATTTATCAAGATTTGTGCTTATAAATAGGACCCCATGGGTCCTCATTTGGGATCCCATCTCATTACATCCCAAGGCTGCCGGACTGGGACCAGTGCCGGGACGCCGCCAGAATGCCCGAGCACCGTTTCCAACCAAACTTCACCCACATCCTCAGAATCCCGGCCTGAGTCCAGATCCGGTGTGCTGCCAGACTGGGGACAGATCTAGAAGGCTGTTCCATCACCATCTCACCTCTATCACCTCACTTCTACCATTGTTCTACCTCATTCTACCCGTGCAATCCTAGAGGTAGTCACGACGATTGAGGTGGAGAGACGGACGACATCGACCACGACGGAGTAGTCCCGAAGACTGCGACGATCTACACTGGGCTGTCATAGATCTACTCTTCTGCTCCGACGATGCTTTCTTTCTCTCTCTTCTCTTTCTTTGTTGCTCCCTCTATGAGGAGCGAGTAGTTCCATCCACTGGGGCACGGAGACTAGCCCCGCTGCCCGTGTCTTGTATTTTGTACCAAAAAGATGTTATCATTCCGATTGAATACTAAATCGTTTCATACATGCTTGAATGTTGGCCGCGTTCTTGTATGCATTTATTGTCTTTCGTTGTGGTTTGTCTACGACCGCTCTTGAGACTCGAATACCGATTTAGTGTTGGTTTCTGGTGTGTGTATCCACCGCGCATCCGTTTTGGTATCTAGGAACACTTTCCAAGGAGTGGAGTAAACTCACCTCCATCGTTGTACTTTTGTACTATGAAATAGAATCAGTTGACGTACAAAAGTACAACCTTGATAGGTCGAGGAACACATTCTGAGGAGAGAGTGGTGCAAAGTACTTGACCATTCGTTTGGGAATGGCTGACGTTGCAACACTCTCACGTTTCTCGTAGCTATATCTTCGAAAGAGGGATAGTCTATAAGGATACTAATCGATTTGGTAATCATCGCTCGCTTGCTAGTTTTCCGATGCACATTTCATGAGGTTGAGTAATATTTTCTCTTCGAGACTACATATCTTCATTGACACGTAGATATGTACCGGATGAGAGTTACTCAACCCGTGAAGGATGTGTGCATTACTCTTGTCCTATAAGACATCGGTATTGTACAACATCCATGTATCTTGCTTACAAGTCTTACTATGTTTAGTACAAGTGCAATTCATGTGTAGTGGTGGCGAATACCCGCGTCACCCCAGTGATCCATCATCATTTGCCAATCTTAGTTTTTAATCCTTAAACTAGTTTTTATTCTTGCCTTTACTTTTGCATGTTTTAGGTTAAATAACTCAAATCGAACTTCTGGTCTTAGATGATTAACTTAGATTGATACGAAACAAGAAAAAGACACTCAGATTCTTAACGTTGTCCTTTGGGTTCGATCCTAAACCTGTACTATGATAAGGCTTCCACACTCTTGTGGGGTTGGAGCATTTATCTAGCACCAGTTGTAGGTAAACCTAGAGAGAACATCAACTCCCTAGGGTTTTTGGTGCATATTAGGACTTCCATTGGAAGAGTAATCTTTTGGTGTAAGTTCTAGCTCCATCAATTACTATGATAAAAATGTCATACAATGATTCCCCGGGATACTCCCGGTCCTAAAGACAAAGGGTATTAGCCCTGCATGTTCATCTCTGAGCAAGACATGATTGAAGAAAGGGGAAACATGGAGAAAAATGTGGATGAGTAATGTAAACCCCTGAACGGAGAAGATCCAAGCATTCCTCGGCATAGAGTGTGCAATCTACAGCCTTTCGACGGTGGAGAACGTCTTCTTCAGCTCTCAGAATGGTTGGGGCGTGCTTCTGGGCTCCGTTCTTCTCTCCACACCTTCTCGGGACATGTGCAGTAGCTAATGACATGATAGATGACTCCTGGCCGCCGTCATTAGGTATAAAGACCAAGTTAGGTTGCCAAAATATCACCACCGTTGGATTCGGGCCGATCTGGAACAAACAATAATCGGACGGCGTCGATACCATCGACGCGGGTCGATGGTATCGACCCCTCGTGATATCGGCAAGCCTTCTTTCTTTTCTATCATCCTGCCTGATGCTAACTCGATACCATCGATGCGGGTCGATGGTATCGACACCCTTAGGCATCAGTTTTATCCCTTTTCTGTCACTGAAGCTATAAGCGTCGATAGTATCGACTTTGGTGTCGATAGTATCAACTGGCTAATCATTGGCAACATGTAGGTAACTCGCTACCATCGACTTCCCAGTCGATGGTATCGACTCTGTGTGGCTCCTTGTGGCTGTCTGCCTGTGACTGTGTCGATACTATCGACGGGTGTCAATGGTATCGACAGCTGTATATATGTGTTTTCCTGAAATTGCAAGACAAAGCCAAATTAGTCGAGATAAAACCCATTATTATAATCATTTATGATCAAAAAGATAAAATATGAGGAATTTGATACTGAAACAGATTATAGACTAGAATAAGTGAATCATGCAATATTAACCACCAAAGTGACCAATAAACACATAAAATGCAAGTAAAACAAGCCTATAAATGCGACTCAAAATCATCGCATCAACATCAACTCTTGATACCATATCCCACAAGTAGGTTTTAAAGGGAGTATAGCTATCAGTATCAACAAAAGTTTGTTCACAATCAAACATATAGAGATTCTGAACTATTCTATTACCCTTCATATCACCAACTCTTTGGATGCTCTTGAATGGTACTTCACAGGGGTTTACGATGAACCTAGCTCTTATAAAAATACTTACATTGAAGAGCTCAAACTCATAATTAGTAGGTATTCCAATAAACCATGCCTCATGGGAGGAGATTTCAACCGCATAACCAAAACTTCAGATAGAATTAACTTTTCCCATCAGACTATCCATATGTATACTACAGACAAATTTTTTAACCAGCTCCTTACTCAACACAACTTGATTGATATTCCACCATCTAATGCTCAATTCACCTAGCATCAAAATCAGTCTTGGGCTAGGTTGGACCGCTTCATCCGCACAACCCATTGGGAAGACCTTTGCTCTCACTCTTATGTTTCATTGCACATTGACCTATTTCTGACCACTTCCCTATCATCATTGATACAAAACCTCTAAAATGGAGCCATAAACCATTTCACATTGAATTTTTTTGGCTCCTTGACCCCCACTATGTAGAATTATGCAAACAAACCTAGGTCACATCTAATTCTTCCACATTAGAACTACGTTACCATATTCACAACAATACTAAAAGAATCAAATTTGCACTCAAATCCTGGCAAAAACTAAAATATGCAAATATCAAATATAAACTGGCTGATTTGGAACAACAACACTCTTTGTAGATAGTGATCCTACGACTACTCCTGCCCTCACTCTAACCATCAAAGCAAAAATTGAACACATCCAAAAATGCATTGATACTATATGAAAACTGTGAGCCAAAATTAGATCGGCTACTGAGGGAGACAAAAACACAAATTCTTCCAAAAAACTTGCAATAACAATGCTCGTAAAAACATCATTCTCAGACTTAACATCAATGGTAGTATTACATCCAATAAATATTTTATTATCAGTCATATTGTTCTACATTTTAAACACATACTTAACACTGAACACGAGCCTACTATACTTGATTCCATCAATTGGAAACACATTTGTAGAATTACAATCCCATACCCTCATAATACTATCAAAGACTTCAACTTTGAGGAACTAAATTATGCCATATCATCTCTTAGTAGAAACAAATCACCTGGACTTGGCGGTCTTGGCACTAAATTCTACCTCACTAATTGGAAATATATCAAAGGTGACTTCATGAAGCTTCTCAAATGTTTCCAAGAGAACACAAATATCCACAAACACATCAAAACTCTCAATCATACCAACATAACCCTTATTAAAAAAGTGAACCACTATGAACAAATTACACAATTCTGACCCATCAGTCTCATCAACACATATACAAAATTATTGCAAAAATCCTCAACAACTGCATCAAATCCCAACTTGAGAATATCATTGTCCATAACTAAAACATCTTACTCAAACATCACAACAACCATGACACCTTCATTATGGTCAATGAAACCTTACACCTTTGCTACAAAAATAAGACACCATTTATTGAAATCAAACTAGATTTTGATAAAACCTTTGACTTCATAAAATGGAACTGTCTTCTCCATACTATGACTGGGTATGGTTTTCCCAGCAAATGGAACAACTAGATACATGCTTGCATCTCCACCAACAAATTCTCTACCATCATCAATGGATCACCTTTTGGACATTTCCACAATAAAAACGACCCCAGACAAGGTGATCCTTTATTTCCATATTTATTCATCTTGGTCACTTCCATCCTCACTAACAAGATTAAGCTTGGAACCACTCATGGGATCATAGAGTCACCTACTAAATTTTTTGAGAACATAATCCAAATTTTTGATGATACCATGATCCTAGTTAAACATGAAGACAACACTATCATTAACACCATTCACATCATTGACCTCTTTTCCTACATCTAGGGTGTTAAGATACATCTTACCAAATCTTCCTATTGGGTTTTGTGGAGAAAACATGTGCGGCGGAAGCAACAAAAATAAATTTCCACACAACCCCAAAACAGGATCTTGTTGACAAAAACATATTCAGAAAGAGTGTTCACGCGATAATCACAGAGCAAGTTCGGTGATGTCCCACTACATGATGGTGTGCAACGTTGCTGGCCTACATAGATTGTACTTCTCTCCCTTTTGCTGAGTGTGTCGCGAGAAGATCCGGAGGCACTCCTTTCAAGCAGTGATGTACGCCGCTCATAGCATGTATGGATGGTTGTTGACATCCTATGAACGTAGGCATCTCAGCGTCTGTGTCTCTACTTCGTCCACGCAGATGGACTTGAACTCCACGTCATGCTTCCTAAGCTGGAAGGAAGGAGTAGCCTCTGTGTGGAAATGTGCTAGCATCACGGTACTCTCCTTTCTCTCCTGAGGATGGTGTCAACTAGGGTTTACATACGTGAGTGTAAACTAAAAAGGCTCTCTCTATATCTTGTAAAGATATCGGCCGTCAAGCCCCTTTAAATAGGAGAAGAAAGGAAGCTAGGTTTCCTAAACCCATCGATAAATTGGAAGTCTGTATTAATTAAAATGCTCATTGATTAATTAGAATATTTTGGAATTAATTAATTAACCAAATAATCATATTAATTGATTAATTAATATATGACTCCATGCAATCACTCGGGATGGCTCTATGGGCATATATACCAACAAATTCCCACTTGCAGTTAGAGCCAGTCACTCTAATTAATTTGCTCAAACATTTTAATATATTCCGGTATTATTCTAATGGATTACATAAAATTTTTGTAATCAATGTGATTCATAGCAATTCCAATCAAATCCACAATTATATTCGTCTTCCAACACATCCTATGCATGTGACCTGGTAGGCTCCAAATTACGTTGGCAGTGATATCCATAATCGTATTATGTTTTCACAAGCAATGATTGGTATCTAGCAAAACTTCATTGCCACCCAAGTAATTGGAGAAGTTGGAGAACAACTTAACCTATCAATCATGACTGGTGTTACAATAATTGTAAATTCCTTTGTCGATGATATCTGGATTGAACTGGAGTCATGGAAATGTTATCCTCTTCAACATTCAATCCATGTTCCTTTAACTAGAGCAGACTGTCTGAGATATATGTAAGCTCAATATCACATATTGACTCACATTAGCATGGCCATGCATTTCTCAGTCTTGCTTATCAAGTGGCCAGAATATCAAAATCTTGTAGGAAGGAAACAATTGATCTACATCACTTACATTCATCTCCATGTGTCACAGTGCGCCCAAGCACCATCTTTAAGGCAATCCTTATTTAGGACCATGGTGGATGATGTCAAAGTACACCAAATGACATGTGATAAGTGTAGTGACTTCCGGTCTAAGAACCACAATCACGACCATCATTATGAGATGTGACTCTAACTACCAATCATGGTATCCATGCGTCACTCTCAAGGTGGGCCTGTTCGATACACTATTCTCTAATAAGTATCTATGTATTTGGGTTGATATCTCCATATCATGGATAATGAGATTCTTCCATCAACAAACATACATTCTAATCTTATGTGTTATTGATGTCTATGGATATTTCCACAATAACAACCAATTAGGGACAAAACAAGAATACATACTCTTAGCATACATATGATCTCACTGTTAAGGTCATCAACCCGAAAACATATGTCATTGAGTATATTATTCTATAGACATTTATAAGTTTTATGGTCATCTCATAATATAAAACACAAACATATAGATTGGAAACTTGCCTTTATTGATATGATCAATGTAGTATTACAAATCATTTACATAGTATCCCATTACAATAATCAAATGATAGTCTCTATGGGCATTCATACCAACAGATGTCCACTTACACTTATACCCAATCACTCATGAATCTCAATCCAAGTGATCGAACATGTTCGTCCTATTTCTGTTGTGAAAGTGCTTTTGTGAGTGGGTCCGCCACATTACTTTCTATAGGTACTCTGTAAATCTTCACATCTCCTCGTTGTATGATCTCTTGTATGAGATGGAACCATCGTAGAATATGTTTGGAATGTTGGTGCAATATTGGTTCTTTAGCTTGTACAATTGCTCTATTGTTGTTGCAAAACAACTCAATTACATCAGTAGCACTTGGAACCACTCCAAGTTCATAAATGAACTTCTTGATCCACACAACTTCCTTTACAGCATTAGATGCGGCAATATATTCAGCCTCCATTATAGAATCTAGAATTGTCTCTTGCTTAGAACTCTTCTAGATCACAGCTCCATTGTTCAGGCAAAACACAAATCTAGATTGCGATCTAAAGTCATCTTTGTTAGTTTGGAAGCTAGCATCAATGTAACCCTTTACCATGAGCTCTTCCTCACCACTGTATACCAAGAATTGATCCTTAGTCCTTCGCAACTACTTTAGGATGTTCTTTACGACTGTCTAGTAATATTCATCTAGATTTGACTGATATCGGCTCGTCATGATCAAAGCATATGACACATCAGGATGAGAACATAACATTGCGTACATGATAGATCCAATTGCTGATGCATATGAAATCTTACTCATGTGCACCCATTCATCACATGAACTAGGACATTGGGCATTAGAGATCGTAACCCCATGGGACATGGGAAAGTTACCTCTCTTAGAACCCTCCATTCTAAACCTTTTTAGCACCTTGTCAATGTATGTGCTCTGGCTTAGGACTAGAAGTCTTCTAGATCTATCTCTATAGATCTTGATTCCTAGTATATAGGATTCTTCGACTAAATCCTTCATAAAGAAGGTCTTCCCTAGACAAGCTTTTACTATCTGAAGAGTAGGGATGTCATTTCCCATCAATAGTATGTCATCCACATACAATATGAGAAATACGACTATGCTCCCACTAACCTTTTTGTAAACACAAGTTTCATCTTCATTTTGACTAAAGCCAAACTTTTTAACTACTTCGTAAAATCATAGATTCTAGCTCTGAGATGCTTGATTCAATCCATAGACTGACCTTTGTAGCTTACAAACTTTATTGGATTCTTTGGATTGATAAAACCCTCAGGTTATATCATATACACATCCTTGAGTAAATTCCCGTCAAGGAATGATGTTTTAACATCCATCTGCCAAATCTCATAGTCATGATAATCTGCAATGGCAAGCATGATCCTGATGGATTTAACCATGGCAACTGGTGAGAAGGTCTCATCATAATAAACACCTTGAATTTGATGGAATCCTTTCACAACCAATCTACCTTTATAGGTTTGAATATTTCCATCCATGTCGGTCTTCTTCTTAAAGACCCACTTGCACCCTATGGGTTTTACCCCTTAGGGTGGATCCACCAAGGTCCATACCTTGTTGGTGTACATGAATTTCATCTTAGATCTCATGGCTTTGAGCCATTTCTCATATTTTGGTCCCTTAGTAGCTTCTAGATAGGAAGTTGGCTCATCTGCTATGCCCAATTTGTCACTTTCTTGAATCACGAGAAATCCAAATCTCTCAGGCTCAAATCGTATCCTACTAGACCTATGAGGTTCCTATGTTACATTTGGAACTTGAAATTCCACAACAATTTGTGAGTCTTCATGTTCCTTATGTACTTCCTCGGGTTCTCTGCTTTCTTGTTGATCTCAAACTTCTTTGAGCTCTACATTCCTCCCACTGATTCCTTTGGAAAAAAAATCCTTTTCAAGAAATACAGCACTCCTAGCAACAAACACTTTGTTGTCAGTTGGTGTGTAGAAGTATTATCCCTGAGTTTCCTTGGGTATCCAACAAAATAGCATTTTTTAGATTTGGGTCTAAGCTTTTTAGGAAAAAATTTCCTAACATAAGCTTCACATCCCCAAATATTTAACATAGACAAATTGGGATGATTCCCATTCTATATCTCATATGGTGTCTTTTGAACCGGTTTGGAAGGTATATTGTTAAGTGTAAACACTGTGGTTTCAAGAGCATATCCCCATAATGATATTAGAAGTTCGGATGAACTCATCATTGATCATACCATGTCTAATAATGTATGATTCCTTCTTTCTGACACACCATTATGTTGTGGTGTACCAGGTGGAATCCATTGTGATACAATACCATGGTCTCTCAGAAGGTCCTCAAACTCTTGGCTTAAGTGTTTTCCACCTCGATCTGAACAGAGTGCTTTAATATTCATACCAAGTTGCTTTTCTACTTCATTCATGAAAGTCTTGAACATTTCAAGAGTTTGTGACTTTTGTTTCATAAAATATACACAGCCATACCTACTAAGGTCATCAGTGAAGGTAATGAAGTATTGCTAGCCTCCTCTAGCATTTGATCTAAAAGGTCCACGTACATCAATATGTATGAGCCCTAGTAGATCATTGGCTCTCTCACTGTGTCCAGTGAAAAGAATCTTGGTCATCTTCCATAATAAACATGCCTCACATGTCTCTAATTATTTAAAATCAAAAGAGTCTAGATAACCATCTTTATGGAGTCTAGATATGCTCTTCTCATTTATGTGCCCAAGACGACAATGACATACATATGTTTTGTTTGAGTTGTCAAGTTTTAGCCTTTTAGTATTTACGTTGTATATGCTAGTCTAGTTCTAACAAGTAGATACCATAAGGCATAGGGGCATTGCCATTAAAGATCTCATCTTTATAAATAGAAATCATTCCATTCTTAATGTGAAATTCAATTCCACTCTTGCCCATACAAGATATAAAAATAATATCTCTATATGCCAGGTACATAATAGAAATTCTCTAATTCTATTACAAGGCCTGTAGGTAAAGATAAACTAATAACTCCAACTGTGGTGGCAGAAAATCTTGCTCCATTAGTGACCCACATATCGACTTGGCCCTTTAGTAATGGCTTACTTCTTATCATATCCTACATATTTGAACATATGTGAGATCCACATCCGGTATCCAGTACCCATGATGAAGAAGTATTTAAGCTTATATCAATAATGTATATAACTAAAGTGGAGATCTCTATCCCCTACTTCTTCTTCCTGAATTCCTCCAGGTCGAGAGGACAATTTCTTTTCTAATGTCGAGCCTGGTGACAATGGTGGAAGCTACCTTCTTTGGAGATCCCACCTTTACCTTTGAGCACGGATGACTTTGGCTTCTGCTCAGCTTTAGAACCTTTCTTAGCCTTACCTTTTCCTTTTGACTTTCCCTTTGTCCTACTGATCATCATCATAGACTTGGGCTTGTCTTTCTTCATTGTTGCTTCATCTATCCTCAACATGTCCAACAATTCCGATAATGGTTTGTCAAGATTGTTCATATTGTAGTTCATGACAAAATGACTATATGATTCAGGCAATGATTTTAGAATCACGTCAGTGGCCAACTCTTGACCTAGGGGAAATCCCAGCTTGGATAGGCTTTTTACGTACCCAATCAAAGAGAGTATATGGGTGCCAACTGAGTCTCCCTCTTTCATTTTGCTTCTAAACAAAGACTTGGAGACATCATATCTCTCCTGTCTTGCTTGATGCTGATACATGTTCTTAAGATGTGTTACCCTCTCCATGACATTCATGTTCTCATGCTTCCCTTGCAACTCATAGTTCATTGAGCACAACATCAGGCACTTGACATCCATGACATTATCAAGGTGCTTCTTGTAAGCATCATTTTTAGCCTTGAGCACATTTGAGACGGGTTTCATTGGCTCTGATGTTTTAAGGACATAGAGCTTACACTCCTGTGTGAGAATAATTCTCAGTGTCCTAAACCAATTTTGAAAGTTGGTTCTGGTAAGTTTGTCCTTCTTAAGGATCGATCGCAATGAGAAAGTGTGAGTGTTGTTTTCCATTTGATTGCTATAAAAGAAAAGTTTGCATTTAGTCCAAAATATTTTGACTTGTAAAGATTTTATAAACGAGATTAATTAGGACTTCAATTAATTAAGCTCCCACTATTTTATTCAAATGTATAGCCCTCACTATCAACTTGGAATATTGCATCGTACAACCTTCTAGTGAGACAAGATCCAAAATAATTGGATCAATGCCCATCCAATGCCGACATCAAAGACCAAATACTAAGGTAGGCAACTTTTGCCAATTGCATCATATGCAACTCTTGGATAGATGATCATGAATAGCTCCTTGCCATGATGCATCTATGTGCCTCTAGGTACTTGATCCTATCAAGATTCCCTAGTTAAGTCCAACCCATAAGCCAACACGATGAGTGTGCACCTGACGTGGGATTTTATCGCACTAACAAACTCACTCGAGGTTGAAATCCTCGAGCTTTTACCAAAACCAATGTGCAATAATACCACCCGCAAGCGGATGAGTTTTATCACAATATAGTTAAGGATCAAACCCAAAGGACAACATTTTTAAGAATCTTGTCAGTCAAATCAAGTTCAAGTGAGACTAATATTTAGAACGATTGGTTGATTTGAGATTAATTCAACTAATTGCAAGGAAGTAAAGTGCGGAATTAAAGTTGGATCAAGATCAATGATATGGAATCGTTGGGATGGTATCGGGTTTCACCACCGCTACACATGCAAACACATTCAATCACAAACAATCTAGGCAAAATATAACTATCCAAATAGAGATGTCGCAAAACCCCCCATACGGGCGTTAGGTCTGTGTAAGCATCACCTTAGGCACCAGATGTCTCGTCACCATCTAGATCACTTACTCAATTCTGAAGATACGGAAATCTAATGAAGGTTGTGGGCCCCCTGTATAGGTGTTAGGCACACAGAAGTGTCACCGAAGGCTAGATGGCTCGTCCCCTCACAGATCATACAATTATGACCTCAAAGAAATCCCATTCTATTTCTAGTTTTGGAGTCAACCACATTAATCGATAAGCAAGCAGGCGATTAATATAAGAGCAAACATCGACAATTAACAAGAAGATACAAAATCCAACTCAGGTTGTGAACCCCCTATACAGGCATTAGGTACACAGAAGTGTCACCAAAGGCTAGATGGCTCGTCCCCTCACAGATCATACACTTACGACCTCAAGGAATCCCATTCAATTTCTAGTTTGGGAGTCAACTTGTTAAACGACATTCAATCCTACATATAGACGTTCTCACAACGTAGGAAGAACAAAGATGAAAGCAAGCAATTAATCTAACTACGAACATAACGATTAAAAATGAAATGAAAAGTTATATACATTGCCATGGAATGCTTAACAAAAGAACATGCTTGCATGGGAAGCGGGGTTAGTCCCCACACCCCAGCGAAGAGGAACTACTCGCTCATGATGTGAGAAACAAGAAGAATGAGGAAAAGAGATAAATCCGCCATGAGTACGGTGCTGGAGGTAGTCATAGCTCGGTGAAGATGATGCAGTCTTCTACGTCGTGTCGGAGTAGATCTGGATGTGAAACGGGAGATGCCAAGACAGATCAGACAGTCTCTCCTGCCCCATCTTCCTTCTCTTCTCGGTCTCCTTGATTGCAACACGGACAGTAGGTAGAGTGAAACTGGCGTGGACGGTACTGGATCTGGATCAGACCTGTGTACAGGCAGCCTGTCGGTGTCCCTGAACCGATGCCTCAAAAGGGGATCCTACTAGTCCTATTTATAGGCACAAGACTGGCCTTCACGTTTTTGGTGTCTTTCCAGTCCAAACGGTTTGGGGGATATTTTTGCTCAAACGGTCATGTAAAGTTTGACCAAACGGTTTTGGTGCTTAAACGGTCTTGCACAGCTTTGGCAAATGGTTTGTAAACCATTAGTAACCAAACGGTTTTGGCTCCTTTTGGTTTGGAAACCGAATGAATATCTCAAATGGTCTTCAAGTTAATTTGACCAAATGGTCTTCAGTATTTTTGCTCTCATGGTTTGGAAACCGAATGAGACTAAACGGTCTCACAGACCGTTTGTCGATGAAACGGTCTGCAAACCGTATGCTTGTCAAACGGTCTTCGTGTGGACAGCAAGAGCAAACGGTCTTCGATTCGGTCTTTCCTTCAGCTAATTCCAAACGGTCTTCGCGTGGACAGTGAGGGCAAACAGTCTTTGATTTGTTCATTCGGTCTTATATTTGGCAACAACAAACGGTCTGCTGGGTCAAACGATCTTTATTTGCAGTGGATCTCTTATCAGTTTGTAAAATCAAACGGTCTTCGACCTTCTCCAAATGATTTGCACAACAAACAGTCTTCTGACCTTGGCGTCAAAATGATCTCACAACCCAGCAGCATCAAACGATCTCACATCAGCGATCAGTGGGTAAAATTTCCATGGCGGAGGTCTGCAATCGGGGGGGGAGGGAGGGGGCGCGAGGTAGAAGACGATGCTCCATGACCGCGGTGAGACAACACGGTCATGGTGAGGTTGCTGCCACACGATCGTGGCAGGTGAAGGTTTGAGCTCTGATGGCGGTGCGCCACGGCCGTGGCGTGACAATACGGTCGTGGTCGGGCTGCTGCCCCACGGCCGTGCCGCCTTGCACGGGTGTGGCAGGTGAGAAAGGACAGGCACTAAGGATGGTTCACCATGATCGTGGCCTCACTACATGATCATGGCCAGGACAGAGGAATACATTCTTGGTGGTTCAAAATGGTCGTGGCAAGGACAGTGCTTCATGATCTTGAATTAATCGTCCAAATGGTCTGGGTTATGCCTCCAATCGGTCTATGTTGGCCTATCGGTCTTGAGACCGAATGGGTTCAAATGGTCTTGAGACCAAATGGGCTCAAACGGTCTTGAGACCGAATGGGTTCAAATGGTCTTGAGACCGAAATGGGCTCAAATGGTCTTGAGACCAAATGGGCTCAAACGGTCTTGAGACCGAATGGATGAAACTGTCTGATCAGATCGCTTGGTCAGAACCAAGGGTGAGAGAAGGTGGGACCTAGATGATTGTTCGACTTCATCAAGACCTACATCAAATCAACATAAATTCAATTAAAATCATGATAATTGGATAAATTAAGTAATTTTACACATTTTGTCATTTTAGTAAGTGAAATTAAAAGCATTGAGTCAAATTTGACCCAAGATGGTAAATGAAATTCCTAATGAATATGCATTCATCAAAACACCCCAAACTTAAACGTTGCTCGTCCTCGAGTAACACAAAATCTAAAACAGTCGCCAAATGAATACTTTCAATTCATGTGATTGCCTCATCTTCACATCACGATTGTTTTCTTTTTGCTTAGAATGACTCAGCATCTCAACCTCCTGAGACAACTAAACACATCTAACCATATCTTCATTCCTGCGTTTGCTTTCCAATATCACTTCCTCCTCAATTTTTCCAATAACAAGCATATCAAAGAGTTTTGTAGGAGTCCAGAGGTACCCACAGAACAACAAGTGTGCATTTGGTCTGACACTGGTGTTTTACAGGATAGTGGAGGAATTCATTGTGCCATTAGGTATAAGATGGAGTGAATGGTGGTATGGAAGGAAGAAATAAATCCCTCCTATATTCGACTTGAGATTTTCTTTTTAATTGCTTTGCAATTTCATTTATTGCATTTTTTGTGTGTGAATCTCTCCTCTATTCGACTCGAGATTGCATTTCTTTTTTTGTGCTCTTTGGCATCTTTTTGATTGCAAATCTCTCCTCTATTCGACTCGAGATTGCATTTTTGGTGGTACACCCCTATTTATTTATGAGGGGTATGGAAGAAGCGGATAAAGAGAGAAGTGGTGTGCCACCCTGAACTTAGGGTTTGGCACTATTTTGGATATTTTGTTTCTTTTTTATGGGTGGAGGGGTACGGAGATGATAGAAGAAATGTAGAAGAGAGTTCAGATCATAATGCAACTTGATTAACAGTTATGTGCATCGGGTCATTCTCATTATTGTACTCTGCTCAGATAACGACTTGATGAGGATCCGGTGGGGATTCCATGTTATTGTTCTACTAGTCAGTTTGGAAGTACGACGTGTTTGATCCCTATCAATTTGACAGACGCTTGTCATTTTTGCATAAGTATCATGATGTTAGGAATCATAAGCTTCACAAGATGATTTCAATCAAAAGGCTAGATTTCAGAAGAAGGTCCTTTTGAGGATTGCTTCGCATAAGGAAGGTATAGTGAAGAAAACATAGGAATTGAAAACCATGTCAAAATTTCATCAAGTATCTGTTCAAATTTCTTTGAAAAACTTTAAAAATTTTGAAAATTTTATTGAAATTTTTGATAATTTTGGTCAAAAATGTGACGATGAAAATCTAAGTCTGATTTAGATGGGTGAAGGTGGAAAGTAAGATACGTACCACCCACCCTCCACCCCGAACTTAGAAATTTGCTCATCCCGAGCAAACTCTAAATCCAAGATGGAGGGGAAATTTCATGCTGTTTGGACCACTGGATGATGTTGCATTCCAGACAGCGCGCGTCCTCCATCTGAAAATCTAGAAAAGAAAGATTAATCAGAACTCAAGATAGCATCTCGCGATGTGAAATTTATTTGGTACAAAATTATCTTAAAGGTAAAAACAAAATTAAGGAAAATTTTCTAGTTCAAAATTACAACTAAATTCAAATTTATTTATCGGGTTGCCTCCCAATAAGCACTTTTGTTTTGCGTCGATGGCTCGACGTGATTCCTTCAAATTCTATGGCGGATATGTTGGATTGGATAGATCCAACATCATTTTAGAGCCTGTATCAACAGAGGTGAAATATCTCTTCAATCGTTGACTATTTGCCACAAATTCACCTGTCTTGTCATTCCATAAAGAGAAAGCACCATGTGGGTAGATTCTCTTGACAATATAAGACCCAGACCAACGTGAGTAGAGTTTTCCTGGGAATAACTTCAACCTTGAGTTGAATAGCAGAACTTGGTCTCCCACTTGTATGTCTTTTCTTTTCAGATGTCCATCATGCCAAAGTTTTGTGCGTTCTTTGTAAATTCGTGCATTCTCATAAGTTGTCATCCTGAGTTCATCCATCTCTTAGAGTTGCAGAATCCTGACTTGGCCTGCTTCTTTCATATCAAAGTTCAGTTGTTTAATTTCCCACCATGCTTTGTGTTCCAGTTCGACTGGCAGGTGGCAAGCCTTTCCATATATTAATCGAAAAGGTGTAGTCCCGAGGGGAGTTTTATAAGTAGTTCGGTAGGCCCATAATGCGTCGTTGATTTTCACAGACCAATCCTTCCGATTGCGGCCTACAGTTTTTTCCAGAATAGCCTTTAGTTGACGGTTAGAAACCTCTACCTGTCCACTTGTTTGTGGATGGTAGGGTGAGGCTACCTTGTGAGTAACACCATAATTTCTTAGCAATGCTTCAAAGCTTCTTTCAAGAAAATGGGAACCTCCGTCGGATATCACCGTGTGTGGGACACCAAAATGGGGAAAATAATATCCTTGAATAATTTGATGACTGGTTTGGAATCACTAGTGATGGTTGGTATGGCTTCAACCCATTTTGAGACGTAGTCCACCGCCACTAGGATGTATGAAAATCCATGAGAAGATGGGAATGGACCCATGTAGTCCACCCCCCAAACATCGAATATCTCTACTTCTTGCCATAGATTCAGCGGCATCTCATCTCTCTCTGTTATATTTCCAGATCTTTGACATTTGTCACATGATAGGACAAAGTCGTAGGAATCTTTGGATATGGTTGGCCAGAAGAATCCACATTGCAAAACCTTCAAGGTAGTCTTTTTAGAGCTCATATGTCCTCCCACTGGTCCTGAGTGACATTGTTCCAAAATAAGTTGAGCTTCTTCTTCGGCGATACATCGTCTATATAGACCATCAGCACATAGTTTGAAAAGGTGCGGCTCATCCCAGTAGTAGTGTTTCACATCATGCATAAATTTCTTCAGTGCATTTCCAGTGCACTGAGGATGAATAACCCCAGAAGCGAGGTAGTTCACAAAATCTGAGTACCATGGTATAGCTTCTGAGACCTTCATTAGTTGATCATCCGGAAGGGAATAATTAATCAAAATCTTCTCGGTATCCAGAGTGTGGATGCGACTGAGGTGGTCTTCTACAACATTCTCTGTACCCTTTTTATCTCTAATCTCTAAATCAAATTCTTGTAGGAGGAGAATCCATCTTATTAACCTAGGTTTTGCATCTTTCTTTGCTAGAAGGTAATGAATGGCAGTGTGATCTATGTAGACAATGACCATTGAACCAATCAGGTAGGATCTGAACTTGTCAAAAGCATACACGACTGCCAGAAGTTCTTTCTCAATAGTAGCATAATTCCTCTGAGCTTCATCGAGGGTCTTCGATGCATAATAGATCACATAATGTTTCTTTTTTATACATTGGCCCAAGACAACGCCTACAGCATAATCGCTTGCATCACACATGATTTCAAAAGGGTGGTCCCAATCAGGAGCTCTAATGATGGGTGTAGTTGTAAGGGCATGCTTCAATGTGTTGAAACTTTTAACACATTCTTCGTTAAAATTGAATTCAGCATCCTTTAGTAACAAATTTGTCATTGGCTTGGTTATCTTCAAGAAATCCTTTATAAACCATCTATAGAAACCTACGTGACCAAGGAATGATCGAACTTCCTTTACATTGATAGGGACAGAGAGCTTGGAAAACACTCCAATCTTGGCTTTATCTACTTCAATTCCTCTATTGCTGACCCTATGGCCCAGGACAATGCCTTCCTTTACCATGAAATGACACTTCTCCCAATTCAGCACAAGATGAGCTTCTTCACAACGTTTGAGAATGAGGGAGAGGTGTTTTAGACATGAGTCGAAAGAATCTCCGTATACAGAATAATCATCCATGAAAACTTCCATAATTGTTTCAGTAAGACCAGCGAATTTGGTAGCCATGCAACGCTGGAAAGCTGTAGGTGCATTGCAAAGGCCAAATGGCATTCTTCTAAATGTGTATGTTCCGAATGGGCAGGTGAAAGTAGTTTTTTCCTGGTCATCTGGATGTATAGGTATTTTATAGAATCCAGAGTAACCATCGAGATAATAGAAATATTCTTGATGGTCCAGCCGCTCTAATACTTGATCAAGAAAGGGCATTGGAAAATTATCTTTTTGAGTTGCCTTGTTTAACTTCCTATAATCTATGCACATCCTCCACCCTGTGACTATTTGAGTGGGGACGAGTTCATTGTTTTCATTTCGTATAACAGTTGTTCCGCCTTTCTTCGGGACTACATGCACTAGGCTTACCCATGGCGAGTCTGATATTGGATAGATTATTCTAGCTATGAGTAGTTTAATGACCTCGTGACGGACTACTTCCTTCATATTTGGATTCAGTTTCCGTTGATGTTCAATAGTTGGCTTGTGATCTTCCATCATAGGGATCTTGTGCATACACATCGCTTGACTAACCCCAGTGAGGTCACTTATTTTATAGTCGATGGCTTTCTTTCTTTCCTTTAATTCTTTCAGGAGTTTATCTTCTTGTTCGGTTTTAAGATCAGAATTTATTATTATGAGACAAACCTTGAGATCATCCAAAAACACATACTTCAGTCCCTCAGGCAAGGGCTTCATTTCGGGGGCCTCTGGTTTTTCGCGTGTTTCTTCAGTAGCTTCCACTGTCTTGAGTCCTTCAAACGCAGCTTCGGGATCTTCTTGGGTAGTGTCAAGGTCAAGAACACACTCTTTAACTTGCTCACTCATGGAGTCATCAGCAGAGGGGTTTGTTAGAGTCACTTCTAAAGGATCATCTTGTTCATATCCCTCTTGTGTAAGGAGTGATATTTTTTCAATGTAGTCAATCAGATAAACTTCTTCTTGCATACTTGGTCTTCTCATGCTTTCAAAAACTTTGAATTCGAGGGTTTCTTTACCAAGTCTGAGAAGCAATGTTCCTGCTTCAACATCAATTAGAACTCTTGCAGTGGTGAGGAATAGACGTCCAAAGATGAGAGGATATCTGGCATCCTCTTTTATGTCCATGATGACAAAGTCACATGGAACATAAGAATCTTTCCCTACCTTGACAGGTACATCCTCAATAATTCCTAACGGGCGTTCAATTGAATTGTCTGCAAGTTGTATGGTCATGCCCGTTGGAAGAAGTTCAACAAACCCTAGCCTTTTGCAAAGGTTGAGTGGCATGATGGAGATGCTAGCACCAAGATCTGCTAGTCCTTTCTTGCATGAAGAATCACCGATATGGCAAGAAATCCCAAAAGATCCTGGATCTTTCTGTTTTGTTTTGGCATCTTACTCTGGATGATATCCGAAGTGGTTTTAGCTAACTTTACTGTCTCATATTCTTCACTTATATATTTCCTGGTCAGAAGTGACTTTAAGTACTTTGTCCAAGATGGTATCTCAGTCAGCGCATCCAAAAAAGGTATATCAACATGGAGTTTCTTCATAGCTTCTTTAAACTTATTGAACCGAGTATCCAGCTTTGTTTGCCTTAAACGAGTAGGGAACAGTATACGAGGCTTGTATACAGGAATATCAGGTTCTGGTGTTTTACTTTCTTCATCAATAGGTTTCTCAAGACTTTCCTTATCTGTCTTATCAGCAATTACTGGTTCTTCTGGTTGAAACTCCAGTGTTGTTGAGTCTTGAATGATCACAGGCTCATCCTCATTAGTAACAACCACATGTGTCTTGATAGGAGGATCAAAATAGTCTTTTCTTGATCTGTCTTCAGGATGCTTAGGATTATTCTCAGGTTGGCCAGCAAAAACCCCAACTGGTGGCTTGATGCTAGTTGCAAGTTGAGCTAGTTGGGATTCAATAGCCTTTTGCTGAGCTTGTTGGTTAGCTATCATAGTTTGTTGAGTTTGCAACATCTTTTCAATGGTTGATAGTTTGTCATCTGGAGAAACTGGACCTGCTTGTTGTCCTTATTGTTGATAAGGAATTTGGTTAAGACTCTAGTACTGGGAGTTGTTTTGATAATTATTGAAGTTCCTATTCTGAAAGTTTCCCTTGAAATTTCCTTGATTTCCAAAATTTTGTTGTTGATTGTACTGCAATCCTGGTGGGCCTCGTGGCTGGTTGTTTGAACCAAATTGATGTGAGTTTACTGCTCCAGAGGGGTTTCCATATTGAAATCTTGGATGATTCCTATTCTGATTCGGATTTTAGTAACTTTAACCAACGATGGTATTAACATCATTAAGATTTTCCATTTGACCATTATCTCCTTGTCCACATACGTTGCTTAGAACAACATCATAAATAACATTACATGCTAATGTGGAATGATCAGTACTTTTACATGCTTCATAGAATAATGAAGCTGACTTGATCTGTTCTTGTTGTCGAGTGGGCAAACGTCCTCTTCCAATAGCAGCAAGAGATGATTCAATGTGGTCTTGCTTGGCAACTAAGAGTTTTAAGATTTCAACGATAAACTTGTACTCGGGAGTAGCTTCATCCATAGCTACTTTCAAGACTCCTTTACCTACAGATCTACCCCAATTGGCTTGATTTTCTGCATCAAGGGTGATGACCCTCCATGCACTGTCATAACTTTGATGCATGAAGTTTCCTCTATATGAGGAGTCTAAGAATCTCTTAATATCGTCGTCCACACCCCTATAGAAAATTTCGATGAGTTGATTCTTAGGAATTCCATGGTGTGGCTACTTGCGTAGTATCTCTTTGTATCTATCCCATGCTTCAGCAAGAGTTTCTCCAGGGACTTCAGTGACATTTGTTATTCGGCCTCTAATTTCATATGTGAGAGATGGAGGATAGAATTTCTCTAGAAACACATTTTGGAGTTGTTCTCAGGTGGTGATGGGTGTTTCACTTTGCAACGAATTGTACCAACTTATAGCTCTATGGACGAGGGAATAGTTGAAGAGACGGAGTCGAATGGCATCGTCTGTGACTCCATTTTGTTTTGTCATAGGACATAGATCAATAAATCTCAGAAGATGTTCTTGGCTATATTCACCTTGTTTTCCGTAGAATGGGTTGTTATGAAGCAGGGTGATCCAATGCGCTCTTATCTCGAAATTAGGAGCGTTGATGGGATGAGGTTGTACTGGATGATGAACATTTGTAGCTTTCGGGATTGAGAACTCTCTAAGATCCTTTTGTAGTTCAGCTTCTTGTGTTGCTGCTTGCGCTGCTAGGATTTCTTCTTGAACTGTGGCTCTGGCTTCTTGCATGAGCCTCTCTCTCTGTATATTGATGGCTTGAGCCACCCTTCGGGCTACTTCTTCTTGAGCCATCCTAGATTGATTTTCTCTAATCTTTGAGCTACTTCTTCTTCGGGCTACTTTGGGATCAAAGCTCGTTGTTAGTCTGGGGCTGTCCGAATGGTGCATGCACTATGCTTTGGGTTGTACCTGAAATAAGATTTCAAAAGTGAGAACCATAGAGTAGAGTCAAAATTCAAGTGGATGATCGATTGTATCAAAAGAAAATTAAAATCCTAGATTAGCCTCTAAGGAACTAGATTTGACTAACTGATTTCGTTGTCCCCGGCAACAGTGCCAGAATTTGACGTGGGATTTTATCGCACTAACAAACTCACTCGAGGTTGAAATCCTCGAGCTTTTACCAAACCACTGTGCAATAATACCACCCGCAAGCGGACGAGTCTTATCGCAGTATAGTTAAGGATCGAACCCAAAGGACAACATTTTGAAGAATCTTATCAGTCGAATCTAGTTCAAAATAGACTAATATTTAGAATGATTGGTTGATTTGAGATTAATTAAACTAATTGTAAGGAAGTAAAGAGCGGAATTAAAGTTGGATCTAGATCAATGATATGGAATCACTGGGATGGTATCAGGTTTCACCACCTATACACATGCAAACACATTCAATCGCAAACAATCCAGGCAAGATATAACTATCCAAACAGAGCTACTACAAAAGCCCCCATATGGGCGTTAAGTCTGTGTAAGCATCACCTTAGGCATCAGATGTCTTGTCACCATCTGGATCACTTACTTATGGCTCTGAAGATATAGAAATCCAACAAAGGTTGTGGGCCCCATGTACAGGCATTAGGTACACAGAAGCGTCATCGAAGGCTAGATGGCTCATCCCCTCGCTGATCATACACTTACAACCTTGAAGAAATCACATTCTATTTCTAGTTTGGGAGTCAACTGCATTAATCGATAAGCAAGCAGGCGATTAATATACGAGCAAACATCGACAATTAACAAGAAGATACAAAATCCAACTCAGGTTGTGAACCCCCTATACAGGCGTTAGGTACACAGAAGCGTCACTGAAGGCTAGATGGCTCGTCCCCCCGCGGATCATACACTTACGACCTCAAGGAATCCCATTCTATTTCTAGTTTGGGAGTCAAATTGTTAAACGACATTCAATCCTACATATAGAAGTTCTCACAACGTAGGAAGAACAAAAATGAAAGCAAGCAATTAATCTAACTACGGACATAACGATTAACAACGAAATGAAAAGTTATATACATTGCCATGGAATACTTAACAAAAGAACATGCTTGCATGGGCAGCGGGGTTAGTCCCCACACCCCAGTGAAGAGGAACTACTCACTCATGATGTGAGAAATAAGAAGAACGAGGAAGAGAGAGAAATCCACCATGAGCACATTGCAGGAGGTAGTCGTAGCTCGGTGAAGATGATGTGGTCTTCTACGTTGTGTCGGAGCAGATCTGGATGCGAAACGGGAGATGCCAAGACAGATCAGACATTCTCTCCCACCCCGTCTTCCTTCTCTTCTCGGTCTCCTTGATTGCAACACGGGAAGTAGGTGGAGTGAAACTGGCGTGGACGGTACTGGATCTAGATCAGACATGTGTATAGGTAGCCTATCGGCGTCCTAGAACCGATGCCTCAAAAGGGGATCCTACTGGTCATATTTATAGGCACAGGACTGGCGTTCACGTTTTTGGTGTCTTTCCAGTCCAAACGGTTTGGGGGATACTTTTGCTCAAACGGTCTTATAAAGTTTGACCAAACGGTTTTGGTGCTTAAACGATCTTGTACAGCTTTGGCAAACAATTTGTAAACTATTAGTAACCAAACGGTTTTGGCTCCTTTCAATTTGGAAACTGAATGAATAGCTCAAACGGTCTTCAAGTTAATTTGACCAAACGATCTTCATTATTTTTGCTCTCATAGTTTGGAAACCAAATGAGACTAAACGGTCTCACAGACCGTTTGCCGATGAAACGGTCTACAAACTGTATGCTTGTCAAACGATCTTCGTGTGGAGAGTAAGAGCAAACGGTCTTCGATTCGGTCTTGCCTTCAGCTAATTCCAAACGGTATTCACGTGGATAGTGAGGGCAAACGGTCTTTGATTCATTCATTCGGTCTTGTATTTGGCAGCAGCAAATAGTCTACTGGGTCAAACAATCTTTATTTGCAGTGGCTCTTTGATCGGTTTGTAAAATCAAACGGTCTTTGACCTTCTCCAAATGATTTGCACAACAAACGGTCTTCTGACCTCAGCGTCGAAATGATCTCACAACCCAGCAGCATCAAACGATCTCACAGCAGCGATCGGTGGGTTAAACTTCCATGGTGGAGGTCTTCAATGGGGGGCGAGGTAGAAGACGACACGCCACGGCCATGGTGAGAAAACACGGTCGTGGTGAGGTTGCTGCCACATGACCGTGCTACCTCGCACGGGTGTGGCGGGTGAAGGTTTGAGCTCTGATGGCGGTGCGCCACGACTTTGGCGTGACAATACGGTTGTGGCCGGGCTGTTGCCCCACGGATGTGCTGCCTTGCACGGGCGTGGTAGGTGAGAAAGGACGGACACTAAGGATGGTTCACCATGGTCGTGGCCTCACTACACGATCGTGGCCAGGACAGAGGAACACGGTCATGGTGGTTCAAAACGGTCGTGGCAAGGACAGTGCTTCATGGTCTTGAATTAATCGTCCAAATGGTCTGGGTTATGCCTCCAATCGGTCTCTGATGGCCTATCGGTCTTGAGACCGAATAGGTTCAAACGGTCTTGAGACCGAATGGGCTCAAACGGTCTTGAGACCGAATGGGCTCAAACGGTCTTGAGACCGAAATGGGCTCAAACAGTCTTGAGACCGAATGAATGAGACCGAATGGATGAAACCGTCTGATCAGATTGCTTAGTCAAAACTAAGGGTGAGAGAAGGTGGGACCCAGATGATTGTTTGACTTCATCGAGACCTGCATCAAATCAACATAAATTCAATTAAAATCATGATAATTGGATCAATTAAGTAATTTTGCACATTTTGTCATTTTAGTAAGTGAAATTAAAAGCATTGAGTCAAATGTGACCCAAGATGGTAAATGAAATTCCTGATGAATATGCATTCATCATCACCCTACGTAGGTAGACCCACACACCCACCATCACACTTCCACGAGATAGACAATGTACCATGTGGAGGCATTCCCACACATAGTCGATCAATCTTTTCATGTGTGTTTCTTTATGGAAGGAAATTAAAACTTAATATTATTAATTTAAGGGTTTTATTAATACATATACATATCCAAACACCACATACTTATAGTACGTATCATATACTACTACATCCACAACTACAAACAATAGACATGCAATCACAAACACAAATACATCAATTATGGCCATTATTGTAATCCTTTAGAGCAACAAAGGATTACAGTCCACCTAAGGTCTTATGCATCTCATGCAACAACATCTGTGAATCAACTTGTAAGGATCAACATTACAATGAACAACTTCATGAATGCTCGATGAGGTTGGAACTTCAAGTTGCTTCTCCATGGGTGCTCCTTGGAGTTGGATCTGTATGTTGCTTCTTGGAATTGGATCTTCATGGTGCTTCTCCATGGATGCTCCTTGGAGTTAGATCTTCAAATGGCCTCCATACATCAAGTTTACAAAGACTAAAACTAATCCTATTTCTATTACATCATATGAGTACAAATATAAAGAGAAAGAATTATTTACACTTTGAAATAAGAGATGAGGCTTGGCATGCAAGCCGAATACTTTATACAAAGGATCCACATACAACCATTATACATCCATAGCATTCACAAACAAACATATCCACAAGATTCACACCCACATTCATTCACAACATTCACAAAAGGGGATCCTAGGCCATAACTGTGCATGCATTCACCACATAAAATAGATTTTTAGGGCAATGTGTTTGATATCATAGGCATATCTACATATATGTATATACATATTAAATTTGCAGTACTTTTAATGCGGGACATTCCCCATTAACTAAATTTTTGACTCCCACACAGACTATGTGGGGATATACATGGGCAACACCCTGTGCGAGGGTTGAGGGGAGGCCGCCCCTCACGGGGTCTTAGGGGCAGAGCCCCTGAAAGGTCTACAAAATTTTACTTCCGTGCACTTAGGAAAATCAATATTTTCCATAGCGACCCTATTCGAAATGTCAAAATAGAAGCCTAAAATGTATGTGGAATTAGATTTAGATTTGCACATTATCAGTTTTAAATCGCATCGTATGCAACATAGAAAATAATATACATCAATTTGATCATATCGAAATGAATCCAAATACACCATAGATAGACGCTGCTCTAATACCACTATTGGGTTTTGTGTAGAAAACATGCACGATGGAAGCAACAAAAATAAATTTCTACACAACCCAGAATAGGATCTCGTCGACAACAACGTATTCAGAAAGAGTGTTCATGGGATATACCTTATCGCGGAGCAAGTCCAACGATATCCCATTGCACGATGGTATGCAACGCTACTGGCCTACACATATGGTACTTCTCTCCCTTTTGCTGAGTGCATCGTAAGAAGATCCAACGGTGATGCTTTCTTGTGGTGATTACGCTACTCGTAATGCGTATGGATGGTTGTTGACGTCCTTCGAACGCAGGTGTCTCAGGTCTACATCTCTACTTCATCCACGTGGATGGACTGAAACTCCAAGTCATGCTTCCCAAGCCGGTAAGAAGGAGTAGCCTTTGTGCGACGATGTGCTAGCATCACGATGCTCTCCTGAGGATGGTGACTATTAGGGTTTATGTACATGAGCGTAAACTGAAAAGGCTCTCTCTATATCTTGTAAAGATATCAGCCGTCAAGCCCCTTTAAATAGGAGACAAAAGGAAGAATAGTTTTGTAAACTCATCGGTAAACATAAAGACTACGTTAATTCAAATGCTCATAGATTAGTTAGAATATTCTAGAATTAATTAATTAACCAAATAATAGTATTAATTGATTAATTAATATCTGACTCCATGCAATCGCTCAGGATGGATCTATGGGCATATATACCTACACTTCCATCATTGGCATCAACACTCCTTAAGAAGTCGTCAACTACAACAAATCCTTGCTTAAATGCAAGATTGAACATTTTCCGATCTTGTATCTCAACCTACCTATATCCCCTCTCCCATCTACACATAGTCTGTAGACCCCCAACATTGATAAAATAAAAAACAAACTTCAATCTTGGATGAACCAATTCCTCAACCTTGTTGGATGACTCACCCTCCTAAAGAGTGTCATAACACCCATAACCACATATTGCCTTAGTTTTATTTCTTTACCTAGCAAAAACTTAAACCTAATTAACTCTATCAGAAGAAATTTTCTATGGAATCATTACAACAAATAACATGAGAGAACAAAAATGCATTTGGTTTAATTGAGACACTATACAAGCACCTATTGAATGTGTTGGATGGGGTATCATGAACATCAAGGTCCATGCCTTATGCCTTGTTGCCAAGATCATTAACATCCTTACATCCAACACTGAAAATTTTGAAAAACACTTATTCTCCATAAATACTACAAACAATCCATTCCATGGCATAATACCATCAAATGAATTTTTTCACCACTTTGGGGTACATCAACAAGAATTTAGAAACCATCACAAACATGATCTACTCTCCCCCATGTCTTCATGAACATTAACTTCTGGAGAGACCCCTGGCATCAAAACAATTTGATACAAAACCTAAAATGCCACCTACATACCACCAACTTTAAAAAGTATTAATACAGCTAGAGCGTTAAAGCTTCTGACCAATCTAGATAAAACTCCCTCAAAGTACACCTTACAAACAACCTCAATCCAGAATCTATCCAGGACATCATCCATGACCTTGAATACTACACTGCTAACAGAATCTCATGGAAATGGGGGCTTACATATACACCAAAAAAAGCTTACTTACATCTTACCTATAGAGGGCGCATTTCAGATATGACTACCCTTTGAAAAATGAAATGGCCACACAAATATAAAATCTTTTTTTGGCTTATTTCAAATAATAAGATACCAACTGACCATTACATCTATACAAGAGGTTTCTAGGGACCTATTAGATGCAATCTCTGTCTATCGGTAGCAGAAACAACACGACACCTCTTCACCTCATGCCACTTTATGCTTCACTTTCTACACAAATACTTCTCACCACACTCACTCACAGATCAAATTATTTTACCAAACCAGATCCTACACATAAAATCAAATTATATAAATCATTCAGCACCAGACAAAATTATTAATATCTTCTGGAACATTTGGATAGAGAGAAACTTAATAAAACACCAAAATACTATCCGCCCTCATCACCAATTACTAACAAACATCGAACACTCATTATTCATAAACTTACATTGCATGACTGACTTCCACATCAACACAGGTGATGGGAGATGAGGAGGAACATGTGAATGTCTTTGAAGACCACAATGGAGAAGGCTACTACACCCAGGAGGATATCATGGCAGATGACACTGGCTTCTAAATCATATCTACAACACTCTTTGAGGACTCATACCACTTTCTATTTTCATATTTTATTTTGCATGTTGAGGCACATTGTTAAGGAGTGCATCCCCCATAACATTGATACTTAGGGTCTTTTTTCATCATCATGTTAGTCCTCATCATCAAACATGGTGAAAACCCTTGGTTGTGCTCTCACGGATGGAATATCTTGTTATTTCATGTTTACATGAATTTTGTTTGTAAACATTTTATTAATTCATGAACTACTTTATAAAAAAAGTGTGTATGGACAAGTATGTGTGACAAGAAAGAAAAACTATGTGTGTATATAAAAACTTTGTATAAACATTATGGATCAGCTTTGTGAGACCTTTTCAATCTACACCAACTTTGTTGACTACCCTTCTTCTTTACTTAACTAATAGTAAAAATGTAAATACCCTTGTAATAGATCATCCCTCTATGTACCCTATAACTTTCTTATTTGGTATTTGATTCCTTTGTCCAAACCCAAGGTGAATCGAATAAAACACTTTCTACTCAACATCAGATAGAATAATACAAAATATTTGGCATTTTAATGTAGAAAAATTGTGACCACAACAATGGATCCAAAAGTTGATCACCCTCAGACACGTCTACAATATGACAATAATTGAGTTGGTCCTTAAGGATCAAACTTTAAATTTATATCCTAAAACCATGTCATACTCACAACAATATATAGGGTCGAAGTAGTAATATGGGGTCAAACACAAGTACATGAGGATGTTTACTCATCTATGATTTGTCTCTTACTTAGATAAGCAAAACATAGAGGTGATACATATGTTTGAAACTAAAATGAATAAGAAATAAAAATAAACTAAAATAAAGAAAGCATATTTTATCAAATCCTACTAACCAAGAGGAGTTCCAGGATATGGAACCACAAAGTGTGACTATTTATGCACCTTGTTCTTGGGCATATACAACCCTCAAACACCCTATCTAGAAACTAACATCCTAACCCAAAGATGTATAGTGGTGGGTACTTTTGTGGGGGTCATCCCATTCACTCTCTTATAGGGTGACGAAAACCCCATCAACTATGCAATACCTCTATCGAAGATCATGGAAAAAGATCCCTAACTGTTGTAGATTACCTATCGGATTCAAAGTAACTAGGGGTACTAGGAGTTGTGGGGATATTCTAGGAAACCAAAACACAGTGAACTCATCCCAATTTGAGATGAACTAGTGTTGTTTTCTTAGTGTTAGGGAAGACTCTGATCTTGGATTCTGAATGGATCCTGCCTTAGACCTTGTATTTTCTAAGTTCAGTTCAAACCACCTTATCTACCCTTCTTTACCACTAATATTTTGAGGTTAATTAAAATCAAACTTCAGGCAATAAATAGATTAGTCAATCCAACAATTATAACCCAAAAGAGAAGGTAAAATAATAGCATGCTAGATCTGAGTATTAACTACTTGCTTAGAGTCGAAATACATAAACATGCCCAAAAATGGGTGACATAGATAGGAATGATAAGTAATCACATACAAGAATAGTTGGCGCTAAAAAAGTATGGGAATACATCAGTTGTATAGAAACAAATGAGAACAATAGAAGAAAAAAGGAAAAGGAAGAGATTAGCATGTGGAGGAGAGGTGTATCTCACTCCTTAACCTATGGATAAACTAGATCTCATCCTTTACTGCAGTTCTTCTTGATATTAAGGACTCCTTGGCATCCTTACTCAACTCCATCATGAATCACAACTTCCTTAGATATATTGAAACAAACCCAACCAGAGTTTGATGAACTAGGGCTAGTTTTTTATGGTCAATGATGGGTGAAGAGGGGAAATTGATGGCGACAAGTGGAGGATGGAGGTGGTCGATGGGAGATTTTGTGAACCAATAGAAAATGGAATCCAAACCAATGGGAACATGTGTAGGGTGATATCCTTATTTGTCTTGGATCTTCAAGCTCTAAGGTAGATGTTTGGAAAGAAAAATGTAGAACTTTGCATGGAGGACAAGAAGGGATATTCATAGTGGTAGGTGGTGTTTAGAAAGTAGTCTAGTTTGGATGAATCAGGGCTAGTTTTTCTCCATAGGTCAGAAGGTGTTGAAGTGAAATTTGCCCCAATTAATAAAAGTTGGGTTGGTTTCATGGCATCATTTTTCTAACTATTTCCATCAATTAGTGGGTCTCTCAGTTGGTGTCTTTGAAGGACACCATCAGTTTATGTCCATTGATGGCTTGTTAATAATGTAGTATGCACAATACAAAAGTAGACTCATCTGGATGAAGTAGAGTCAATTTTGTTCCATTAATTATTGGCTCGTTAAGTGGACTCAAAGGTTATGGAGTGGTATGTTGGTGAACTTGTCGATCAATGTTCATTGGTTGATGCCCATTTTTTGACATCCATCAGTTGTCATCTGAGGAAGAAATTCAACAAAGGGCCAGATTAAACCCGACCCAATTTGAATGAATCAGTGTTGGTTTTTGCTTCATCAATTTGGATTGTTTAGGATGATGAAGATGATAGATGATAAAACTATGTTGATGATGAAAGTGATCATGGTTTGGTTAAATTGGGGCATTTTTATCATCATATTGTTTTTTTCAACATGAGTCTTTCTTGTTATGACCCGTTTCAAGATTTACTAGTAAGCACAACAATTAATGCATAATTATGATGATTAAGTTAAGTTAAATGCCCAAGATGAGATTAGTGTTTTGATTAGCTGAGGCAAGCAAATTAGTATGTTTTCATAACTTGGGGTTGTAGTGGATCTCGCACTTGAAAAGTTGCAAAAGAAAATAGTTATGACGTTTTTAGTTTTTGGGGTCGATTCTGCAATTTTCCGAAAAAAAATTTAGGTGGCGCACTGTAGCAGTGTGTTTTAAAGAGAAAGAGGAGGCAAATGGTAGGGCGATCATTGGGCTTAGCTCTGTCTCCAGCAACCTCATCTTCCTCCCTTCTTCTCTTCTTCTTCTTTCTCCCCTACCCGCCCTAGCCACCTGCAGCCCGACCTCCTTGGCCGACGGCCAGTAGCAGCAGCTGTGGCAGCAGCCAGGGGGGCTGCTTTGGGCACGCCAAGCACCAGAGGGGTGCCTTTGAGGTCGGCCATGAGGTCCAAGCAAAGATTCGCCGCTCCTAGCCATGATTCAGCCATCTATTGAGCTTGATTCCAACATGTATGTGAAGGAGAGATCACTGTTGGATAGCTGGACCATAAATAGAGTAATCCAAGTCACCTAGCATGATCTAACTCAGATATTAGGAAATTTTGGTTTTCGACAGATAACAGTAGTTATCAGGCATCGTGCAGTATTTGGCGTCATCTGACTTTTTATTTTACAAATTGCTTCTTTAGGCTTTTGTATAACTGAGTTTATCATCTGATCAGTGTGGTTTGGACTAGTGAAATTACATGATTGATTGAACTTAATTTATTCTATTAAATGTTAAAATCAGTAGCGTACGACCAAAAACTAGACAATTTGGGTATAAACCCAGGTTGTACGATTTTAGTAATTTAATTGATGCACGATTACAAAGAAATGGAGATGGAATGAAAACGTTCAGAGAAAACCTAATTGCACGCTCTTGTTATATTTAAGGTGAACGATTTAATATTTACACAAATTGACACATTTCACTAGATATCATTAGAAATTTCCAAATTAATATTAATAACTTGTGCAATAATAAGTAATTAACTCTTATTTGAGTTATGAGATGCTCAACCCAAGAAATCGTTTAAAACTCTCAATTATTATTAATAATTTGTGCCATAATAAGAAGATAAATCTTAGTTAAGTTACGTGATGCATAATTCAAGATTAGGGATGATGCGTATGTTTTTATATTAAATCTTGCCATGACAAGTAATTTAACTCTTAATTGAATTATGTGATGCACAACTCAGATTTAGGGTTGACGTGCACGATTTCAAGGATTTCAAATAATTTACAAGTGCTACTGACGACTACTCATATAATGAGTAATTAACTCTTTTTGGTGCGTTACGATGTTCAATTGTATGATTTCAGTATATATGTGCCAAGTTGACTTGAATTCTATTTATTTAAGAATTTTAATCTGCCTGCATGCATAATAATGTTGATTTCTCAGTAAATTACAAGTGGACATGTATTTAGTTTATTTAAGAACTTGAAATCTGCATGCATGCTTAATATGTCGAATCTCTCAGCATTTGCAATGCTTGAATAAATGGCTCTGTCAAATTTAGAATGATATTCATTCGTGTTGTAAAGTTCAAGTAAATAGATACGTTACCATAGAGATACCAAAGCCAAGAATGAGTAAGAGAGAAATGCAATGTAGTAAGAGCTTTTCTAGGATAATAAAATAATAGATTAAGGGCCCTGACACCGTAGAATCCCTATGAGACGTCTGCACCTTAGGGATGAAATGACCTAACCCTGGCAGCGTCCAATGTACGGGGGTCGGAACGCACCCACAGAGCATGCAAGGAGACGAAGCCCTTGAGAAAGTCTCCTAAAAAAGATAGGTTACCCAACATGAACCGGATGTCCCGGTGGTAACCCATAGGTACCCACAGAGCGTACCAAGTTGAGGCCCACAGAGCATCTCAGACTCTCTGCCTCTGTGCTCAGGTTAGAGGAGGAGTCCAGTTTATGGCACTATAGGAGTGCTGAGGCCAGAGAGCTAGCTTTCCTGTAGCAGACCAGGAAAGCAGTCAAACTTAGCTATCCTGGGGTGTCGGCTAAGTCTTTTACGGTGGGATCGTAGTTTGCTATGAGTCTTCATATGTAGAGTACACTGCATATGATCAAGGTATAAGATAAAATATGTTCATATAGGTTCACAGAGTTTTTATAAGTTTAAGAGTTAAGAAAGATTTGAGTTAGTTTCACAGCAGTTGTTCTTTAAATGAAATTTTAGTATTCTCTGTTATTTAATCGTATCTATAGCTTTACAGCAACTCTTAATGAAATGTTGACATACCCTATCATTTAAATTATATTGCTTAGATATGCTTAGTATAGTATTATCTTGTATTTTAATTCCAATTAATAAATATAAAAATGAGTTATCTACAATGGTTGGGTGAAATTCTATTCACTGAGCCAGTAGCTCACCAACCTACTGAAACATTTTTCAGGTCAGCGTCGGCACGAGGAAGCTGAAGGATCATATCACCCAGATGCTTAGAAGGTAGTATTTAGTTAGGTTTAGAGGTCTCTTAGTTCTTTCCCCTCAGTCCTTGGGCATGTGATGTGGTAGAGAGAGAATGTAATGTAATATGTAGTTTAGTTGTGAATTATCTATTGTGCCTTATATTCTGTATGGAAATTGTAATATATCGTGTAACTTGTTTTATCTTCTTAGTAAGGTAAATGGTAAGTTGCTTCTACGGTTTATTTCGATTCGATGTTATTCAAATTATAAGATTTTCCTTTAAGTAAATTCTAAATGATTAAGCAAAGTAAAAGTTAAGGGTGGTTTTATCAAGGTTGACTCTCGGGTCTTTGGGGTCATTAGAGATGGCACGAGGATCGGGGCATCACAACTAATTTGGTATCAGATCATAGGTTGAGTACATAGTTACTCTAAGTCAAGGTCAGGGAACGACAAGAGACCAATAGGATTAGGACTTAGGTGTTTTCCTTCTAACTGCAATTTTCTAACAGGAAGTGTTTTGTTGTACTATTGCAGATGGCAGGAAGAGGACGTGGTCATGAGGACCAAGCTGAGAGCCACATTGGACCTAATCCTCAGGTGATGGGTCCAAGTGGTGGAAATGATGTGGATGAGGCATCAAGGATGTACAGAATGTTTCTTGAGACCAGGGAAAGGTATAAGATGGAGAGGCGAGCTTCTACCTCGAGTAGCAAGGACCTGATGAGATCCTATGAGCTGGTTAAGAATCTTGGAGGTATTGAGTTCAATGGAACTACAGACCCTGCAGTGGAAGATGAATGGCTGAGATAGTTAGAGAAAGTGTTTCGTCTGATGGAGTTGTCTAAGGAAAGACAAATCAATCACACAATTTATTTGCTTAAAGGTGATGCAGAGCTCTGGTGGCATGGAGTGGAAGATAAAAGGAGGGACATGGTACCAACCTAGAAGGATTTCTTTGATGAATATCATCTTAAGTACTACCCACCTACCTTCCTGGGTGAGAAAATAAGACAGCTGTAGAATATTAGACAAGGAAGTATGACAATTGGTGAATATGAGGCACATTTTACAAGGTTGGCAAATTTTTGTCTGCAAGTTGTTCCTGATAATGTAGAAAAGTGCAGAATATTTCAAGAAGGATTAAGGTCAGAGATTAGACACACCGTTTCAGCTATTGGTCGAAGAGATAGAGAAAACTTTGGGGAATTTGTGGAAGCAGCGAGATGTGTAGAAAAGTCATTTAATGCTGATAAACAGTCTGAGAGTAAGAAAAGATCTGGAGACTTTATTAGAAGGGGACAAAGCAGTGGTGGTTTCTTTTTGAAGATAAGATGAGGACTTGGCTATTTTGGTAAACAAGGATCTAGTTTTTCATCAAGTGGAGGAAGACCTAATTCCGGAAGTACACAATCTACTTGGACACCACCAACTAGGTCTTCTGGATCATCAGTTTCAGTGATAGGTCCACCGAGGCGAGAGACGTGAGCATGTGACATCTGTAGAAGACCACACTCAGGACAGTGTTGGGGAACAGGGTTTCAAGGATGTCATCAGTGCAGACTGATGGGACATATCAAGAGGAATTACCCCCAGTTACAACAGTCAGTATCACAGGGTTCCCAGTCACGGTACCTGAATGTCCCGAGACAGGCTCCAGCTGGAGGACCCGGTTCCTCTGTAGCATCAGGTTCCCGAGGAGGTGCAACACCCAGTGCTAGGGAAGGACAACGAGGACATCATGAGAGAGGAAGAGCTTCAGGACACTTCTTCTCTTTGACACCACAAGAAGGTATTATTTCTTCTCGAGTGATCACATGAGAAATGTTTTTCTATAATAGCATTTCAGTTATGGTTTTGATAGATCTGGGTGCTACTCACTCATTTATACAACATTATTTAGCTTGTGAGCTTAACCTGTTAACCTAGGAGTTACCGGTTGAGTTGTTGTTGAGGGTTCCATTAGGTGAACCGACAGTGTTGACGTAGTTTTGTCTCATATGTTTGTTGACTTTTGATGGATACACCATTGCGGTTAATCTTATACCCCTAGATATTAACTCTTTTCAAGTTATCTTGGGTATGGATTGCCTTGAGACGTATCGAGTTCAACTCAACTATTAGAAGGAGGTTGTCTTTCAACATGGTGAATTTTCTTGTGTCTTTTTTGGAGACAGGAAAGTTTTACCTACGTGTATCATATCAGTTGTTGTAGCTGATAAGATGTTGCAGAAAGTTTGTGAGGCATTCTTGGGACATGTAGTGGATACTAGAGTAGAGAAGAGAACAATCAGTCTATGGGATGTGTTAGTGGTCTGTGAGTTCTTAGATGTTTTCCCAGATGAGTTGCCAGGTCTACCTCCTAAAAGAGAGATAGACTTTGAGATACAGGTATTGCCAGGTAGTCAAACTGTAGCGCTTCCAGCTTACAGAATGGCACCTACAGAGTTGAAGGAACTCAAGATTTAGTTACAGGAATTACTGGATAAGGGTTTCATTCGATCTAGTTCTTCACCATGGGGAGTTCCAATCTTGTTTGTGAAGAAGAAAGATGGTACTATGAGGTTATGTATAGATTACACACAGTTGAACAAGATCACCATCAAGAATAACTACCCACTGCCAAGGATAGATGACTTGTTTGATCATTTGCATGGAGCGACAATATTTTCTAAGATAGATTTGAGATATGGATATCATCAGTTGAGAATAAAGGCTTTAGATATTCCTAAGTCGACTTTCAAAACAAGATACAGGCATTATGAGTTTTTGGTCATGTCGTTTGGACTGACTAATGCCCCAACAACTTTCATGGATACGATGAACCAGATTTTCAAACTGTTTTTGGATCAGTTCATAGTGGTTTTCATAGATGACATTTTGATCTATTCCAGAGATGATGAGCAGCATGAGCAGCATCTGAGGATAACATTATAGTTGTTGAGACAACACCAGTTATATGCTAAGTTCAGTAAGTGTGAGTTCTGGTTAGTTGAGGTGTCTTTTCTTGGACATGTCATCTCAAGTGATGGAGTAAGTGTTGACCCTAAGAAAGTCGAGTCTATTCTATAGTGGGAGCAGCCTACTGACTATCTCATCCACATATATCTTAGCCAACTTCGGGACATCAAAGGTTGACTTAATAGGAAGAAAGTGAGCAGACTTAGTTAGTCTATCCACAATCACCCATATCGAGTCACAACCTCTAGGTGTCCTGGGAAACCCTACCACAAAATCCATTGTGATATGTTCCCACTACCATTCTAGTATAGGAAGAGATTGCAAGGTACCTGTAGGTTTCTGATTCTCAGCCTTAACCTGCTGGCACACACTACATCTAGCCATGTACTCAGCTACATCCTTTTTCATACCTGACCACCAGTATAATTCCTTGAGATTCCTGTACATCTTAGTGTTGCCTGGATGCATAGAGTACATAAATCCATGCGCTTCCTCAAGAATCCTTTCTTTCAAATCACTGTCTCTGGGTACAAACAACCTAACATGTTGATACAACAAACCATCATCTGAAAAACTAAACTCTGGTCTTTTTCCCTTTGTCATGTCCTGCAGGATCTATTGTAACTCACTGTCACTCTACTGAAGTTCTTTGATCTGATCATAAAAAGTAGGTTTGACTTGCATAAGTGCAATCAAATCACTCTGCTCTATCACCCCTAAGTCTAAGTTCAACTTCCGCATCTCTACTAGCAGGTCTCTCTTGAAACATGCCATAGAGAATGCATCAGCTATTGAACTTGACTTCTGGCTGAGGGCATCTGCTACCACATTCGCCTTTCCAGGATGATAATCTATTGTCACATCATAATCCTTGATCAATTCTAACCATCTCTACTATCTAAGATTCAGATCTTTCTGGGTGAAGATATATTTCAAACTCTTATGATCTGTGAACACCTGGCATGCCTCACCATAAAGATAGTGACACCATGTCTTAAGAGCATGAACTACTACAACTAACTCCAAATCATGTGTTGGGTAATTCTCCTCATTCTTCTTAAGCTGTCTAGATGCATAAGCTACTACTTTGCCTTCCTGCATCAACACACAGCCTAAACCTCTCCTTGAAGCATCACAAAACACTGTGTAGCCTTTATCTGCCTTAGGCAGGATCAACACTGGTGTTGTAGTCAACCTCTTTTTCAAGATCTAAAAACTCTTCTCACAATTGTCTGACCAGACAAACGGTGCATTCTTTCTCGTTAAGCATGTCAAAGGTGACACTACAACACTGAAGTTCTCGATGAACCTCCTATAGTAACCTGCCAATCCTAGAGGAATCCACGTGGGAGCTGGAGTCAGAGATATGTAACAAGTTTCCTTTTCTCTTTTAGGAATTTTGCGACGAAATTCTTATAAGGGAGGGAGATTGTTATGATCTGTTCCCAAATTTACTAGTAAGCACAACGATTAGTGCATAATTATGATGATTAAGTTAAGTTAAATGCCCAAGATGCAATTAGTCTTTTGATTAGATGAGATAAGAAAATTAGTATGTTTTCATGCCTTGGGGTTGTAGTGGATCTCGTTCTTGAAAAGTTGCAAAAGAAAATGCTCGAATCGGACATTCGAGGCAATAGTTATGACATTTTTAGTTTTTGGGGTCGATTCTGCAATTTTCCCAAAATTTTAGCTTTATAACCCTTTTTCCTTTTGTGTATCACTTATCTTCTTCATACGGCCGTTTTCTTAGGCGGCGCACTGTAGCAGCACGTTTTGCAGAGAAAGAGGAGGCGAACGGCAGTGTCTTCTTCTTCTTTATCCTCCTTTTCTTCCTCCCCTACCCGTCCTAGCCACCTGCAGCCCGACCTCCTTGGTCGGTGGCCAGCAGCAGCCAGGGGGCCCTCTTTGGGCGCGCCAAGCACTAGGGGGTGCCTTTGAGGCCGTCCGTGAGGTCCAAGCAAAGATTGGCCGCTCCTAGCCAGGATTCAGCCATCTATTGAGCTTGATTCCAACATGTATGTGAAGGAGTTGTCACTGTTGGATAGTTGTACCATAAACAGAGTAATCCAAGGTTGAAGACAACCCCAGGAAAGCCCAAAAATAGGCTCTCGATGTATTTCTAGGCGAATTTGGACACACTGTTGTGAGTATAATTTCACTCACCTAACATGATCTAACTCCGATATTAGGAAATTTTCAGTTAAATGTACAATTTCCGCAGATAATAGTAGTTATCAGGCGTCATGCAGTATTTGGCGTCGCCCAAATTTTTATTTCACAAATCACTTCTTTAGGCTTTTGTATAACTGAGTTTATCATCTGATCAGTGTGGTTTGGACTAGTGAAATTACATGATTGGTCGAACTTAATTTACTATGTTAAATGTTAAAATTAGTAGCGCACCCACAAAAAATTGGACAGTTTGGGTATAAACCCAGGCTGTACGATTTTAGTAATTTAATTGATGCACAATTACGAAGAAATGGAGACGGTATGAATACTTTCAGAGAAAACCTAATTGCACGCTCTTGTTATATTTAAGGTGAATGATTTAAAATTTACACAATTGACACGTTTTACTAGATATCATTAGAAATTTCCAAATTAATATTAATAACTTGTGCAGTAATAAGTAAATAACTCTTATTTGAGTTATGAGATGCTCAACCCAAGAAATCGTTTAAAACTCTCAATTATTATTAATAATTTGTGCCATGATAAGAAAATTAAATCTTAGTTAAGTTACGTGATGCATAATTCAAGATTAGGGTTGATGCACATGTTTTTATATTAAATCTTGCCATGACAAGTAATTGAACTCTTAATTGGGTTATGTGATGCACAAATCATATTTAGGGTTGACGTGCATGATTTCAAGGATTTCAGATAATTTACAAGTGCTACATACGACTACTCATATATTGAGTAATTAACTCTTGTTGGTGTGTTGCGATGTTCAATTGTATGATTTCAGTATATATGTGCCAAGTTGACATGAATTCTATTTATTTAAGAATTTTAGTCTACCTGCATGCATAATAATGTTGATTTCTCAATAAATTACAAGTGAACATGTATTTAGTTTATTTAAGAACTTGAAATCTGCCTGCATGCTTAATATGTCGAATCTCTCAGCATTTGCAATGCTTGAATAAATTGCTCTGTCAAATTTAGAATGATATTCATGTCATGTTCTAAAGTTCAAGTAAATAGACATGGTACCATAGAGATACCAAAGCCAAGAATGAGTAAGAGAGAGATGCAATGTAGTAAGAGCTTTTCTAGGATAATAAAATAATAGATTAAGCGTCGCGACACCATAGAATCCCTATGAGAGGTCTGCACCTTAGGGATGAAATGACCTAACCCTGGTAGTGTCCAGTATATGGGGGTCGGAACGCACCCACAGAGTGTGCAGGGAGATGAAGCCCTTGAAGAAGTCTCCTAAGAAAAGATAGGTTACCAAACATGAACCGGACATCCCAGTGGTAACCCAGAGGTACCCACAGAGTGTACGAAGTTGAGGCCAACAGAGCGTCTTAGACTCTCCACCTGTGTGCTCAGGTTAGAGGAGGAGTCCAGTTTATGACACCATAGGAGTGTCGAGGCCAGAGATCTAGTTTTCCTGTAGCAGACCAGGACAGCAGTCTGACTTAGCTAACCCTGGGTGTCGGCTAAGTCTTGTACGGTGGGATCGTAGTTCGCTACGAGTCTTCATATGTAGAGTGCATTGCATATGATCAGGGCATAAGATAAAATATGTTCATATAGGTTCACAGAGTTTTTATAAGTTTAAGAGTTAAGAAAGATTTGAGTTAGTTTCACAACAGTTGTTCTTTAAATGAAATTTTAGTATTCTCTGATATTTAATCGTATCTACAGCTTTGCAGCAATTGTTATCTTAATGAAATGTTGACATCTCCTGTCATTTAAATTATATTGTTTAGATCTGCTCAGTATAGTATTATCTTGTATTTTAATTCCAATTAATAAACATAAAATGAGTTATCTGCAATTAATGGTTGGGTAAAATTCTATTCACTGAGCTAATAGCTCACCAACCTACTGAAATATTTTTCAGGTTAGCGTCAGCATGAGAAAGTTGAAGGATCGTATCACCCAGATGCTTAGAAGGTAGTGTTAGTTAGGTTTAGAGGTCTCTTGGTCATTTCCCCTCGGTCCTTGGGCATGTGATGTGGTAGAAAGAGAATGTAATGTAATATATAGTTTAGTTGTGAATTATCTGTTGTGCCTTATATTCTGTATGGAAATTGTAATTTATTGTGTAACTTGTTTTATCTTCCCAGTAAGGTAAATGGTAAGTTGCTTCCGTGGTTTATTTCGATTCGATGTTATTCAAATTATAAGGTTTTCCTTTAAGCAAATTCTAAATGATTAAGCAAAGTAAAAGTTAAGGGTGGTTTTATCGAGGTTGAATCTCGGGTCTTCAGGGTCATTAGAGATGGCACGAGGATCGGGGTGTCACATTTCTAGTGTTAGTCCTGAGGATCGAGGGAGTCAATGTCTCTTTAGTTTGATTCCCATATGTTCCAAAATTAGATATTTGAGCAATGATATATTCAAAGAGGGGATAAATTGTGAAAAGTTTTGTATCTGGAGTTATTTGGGCATTATCAAGGCTATTATAGGCACAAAAAAATAACTAATTACTTAGCATTAGCACCTAAATTTGGTTCTAAACACCTACCTAAAAAATGGGTACATGGGTGAGCGTCGAGCATCATTTGGGAGAACTTGAGTGGTTGTATAGGGGTGCCTAGACATTTTTTTCCTAATTTTCTTTTGATAATGTCATTTATCATTTATTTGAGATAGCTAAGGGTTTTTTCAGCTATTTTTAAGCTACTAGATCACTCTTACATCACTTTATAGGCTTTAAATCATAAAATATACATACAAATACTTTGTATATGTGATATAATATATACATATATGTGAGTGTGTATATATAGCCAAAATAAAATAAAATTGGGTAGCAGCCTATTAGAATAGACCATCGTATGGTCGCCTTGAAAACTATGGATCCAACTATTGATATTAACAATGTGATCACACACTTTACACTCTCTCCAACAAGGAGACATGCATTAACCACAACTTCTTACTTAAATCATGGTCTTTGGCAATGGTTGACACAAAAACTATGATATTTGTTGTTAGCAAATATTCTAAAAATGAATTATCACTAATATTTCCAAACATTTTTTCATTTGGTCAAAAATATTTACTATGTGATGCATCCTCCATGGTAAATGTGAAAATTGTCATCTGCACCTCATTCCAGATGTTTATGTGGGTTCTTCTTCACTAGTGGTCCTTATCAACTTCAAGGATGATGTCACATTGGCCTCTCCCAACAAGGACTTGATGGCTCACTAAAGGTGGAGAGCCATGTTGCTATATCTTGCTGGTTGTTATTTATGACATTACTCATTGATTATGTTTTAGTGGGGGTTTTAAGGGGTACAAACCCCCATTTTGGACTTCTATAAAGTAGGTCCCCTTTGGGGACTTGGAGTTTCTTTTGCGATTAGTCAATGTTGGTCTTTGATATAAAAAACTTAATGGGTTGTGGTTATTTTGGGGAGCCCACCCCTTGGATACTTAAGGGACACTTCTACTACTCCTTGATATGGTTTTACTCCCCTTTTATCTAATTATATGTGATAGTAGTCACTTCCTTCTGATATAACATGATGACAAAATTATAAAAAAATGGCAACAACAAGCTACACAAATCCATAACGCCCATGTCACGTAATAAAATAGGGATGAGTTCATGTTGGGGTATCCAATTACATTAGATCACCAATCCTTACCTAGTATAAGAGTTGGAATTATGGATTTGAATATGCTAGTCCTAGTTTGGGGTAGGAGTGGAATCAATATAAAAGATTATTTGGTAATTCAGACAGTTTTTGGTTAGAATCTTATGTCGCATAAATGTTCAAACATAGAAGTATATATAGACTATGAAGTCATGGACACAATAAGATTATGTTGTCCTGATCTTGACACATAATTGGGATTCAAATTAAACTAATATACATCATTAGTTCAATCTTATTGAAGCTTAATATGTGTGTTGTCAAACAAGATGCAAACACATCATTGCATGTATTGGCAAAATATTAGCATAGATCCAGTTTTGTTTTGAGTTTGTCCCAGTCCAAATAGACAAAGAAACCAATAACAATCATGATAAAACCTACATATGAGGTTCATATCAAGCCAATTCAAACAAAGTTAGCATCAAGCTTTGTTGTTTCAAAGTAAGCAACAAGTCCCACTTTATATGCTCCCTCTTTGAAGAGATAAAAATGGATTGACAAGTTATTAGAAGAAAAAAACTTGTTAACATAGATGAAGTTTTTGTACATGGACATTTTCAGTCATGATAACATCTATGTAATGAAAACATAACAAGTATACCATAATCAAGAACTTAATAGAAGGAAAATATAAAAATGAACATGTAGGATTCAAATAATCATTTCAAACAACACTATACAATATTCCTTTAATATGTTCCAAAGGCATGCATACACATCATTCATTGAATGAGATGCCTTGAGGTTCCCCAATGATCTTTCATATATTTTTGGCAATGAAAACTTTAAAGTCGCAGTGTGGGATCATGACTTGAAAGTGAATCCATGTGTAACAACCCATCTTCCAATCATCATCATTAATATGGAGATAAATGTAGAGACCCACCATGCTACCCTGTAGGATTAATACCACCAAGAAAAGTCACATAATAACTTATTTTATTTCGCAAAAGGGAAAGTAGGTTGAAAATATGACTATATGTCTGAAATAAGAGTGAACTATTTGAAATTTTTATCATTGAAAATGATTGCATCATGGAAAGATTGAAAAAAAAAATTGAATCCTGCTTAGTAATATAAAGGTAATTCAACACACATTCCTTTCCCTTTGTCCTATATTTTGTTTTGAAAAACATCAATAAAACCAAGCATCAATACATTGAGTATGTTGGTATGTGGAACATAAAGTCAATATTATAATTGAAATTTAAAGTGCAATAATTCTTATTTTAAGAAAGAAAATATGCCATCTTTAATTTTCAATTTTCTCATGATATAAAACCACTTGGTGAATTCATATTATTTGTAACATAAGTAATATAAAATAGAACTATACATAACCCCATAAGTTCATAAACATGTAATATAGGCTTGGTGATTAATTGTTATCTCAATATTATTTAAAATTTCACTAACACTCACATACACCCTTATGTACCTAGTATGGGCATGTAATATGCACTTAGGTTAAATGAATTCATTGAAGTTGTTATTTTCCTCATGTAACCCTAAGTACTATATGTAATCGCTATGTAAATAGTGTGACACGTGTTCTATACAATGATGATCCACGTTATGGAATATAACAACATGAATGAGACATAAGAATCAGTGGAATTTGGTGTAATATGTAAACAAACATGTTATTTAAACTTACATATAATAAATATATGTATGGCCCATAGTTCATTGGTGCAAATAAGCATGTAAGTGAATGAATATTCCTAAATATATTAAACACTTTCAATATATAAACAATTATCAATTAGGTATTTAATTGAATTTGCATACTTTATCTTGCCATTGTCTTAGTTATAATAAATGATTTCAATGGTAATTTGGATTATAAGTGTGAATCTATACATGATAAACATATGGAACTCACGAAATGCCCATATATTTCTAAAGTAGGCCTAAATAATAAATATGACAACAAATTGTGCATTATAATAGTATTGATCTAAAAAATTCTAATCTATTTTTTTTACCAAAAGGTCATCTCTAAAACCAGAAAAAAATCAAGATTTTTATTGTACATATTATGAAGAGACATAGTATATATATTTTGGAGTCAATTTTCACTCAGATTGGAGAAGGTCTGATAGCTTTATAAAAGTAAATAAGTAATTGTAAAAACACACAGAAATAAACAAATGACATTTATTTAATGCTTGTCTCCCCTAAAGTTTATTTTTCATGTGAAATTTTCTAACATACATTTTTTATAGTTGTGTGCTCATGATGAACTATTGGTTTTGGACACGTGAGTAGAGGATTGTTGTAGCGTACCACAATTAGGTATATTCCCTAACTATAGCCTCCTTATGCTCTATTCTTTTAATCTTGGTTTTAGTTCCTTTTACCCCAATTTGGTGTTATTATGTATAATTGGAGTTTGGATAATGTGGTACTTGGGTTAATTGCTCACTAATAAGGGTTTTAGTGTAAATTAACTAGTTGAGATCAAGTAAGGGGCTAGAATATAATTTTTCATAGTTTTGATTTTTCAATAAGAAGTAAAGAACCTTCCTTGGTGTCTATACTAAGTAGAGATTAGGATACACATTAAAAAATTAACATGTAATAATTATATTTGTTAGTGACTTGTTCCCCAAGTTTTGAAATTATTATCAAATGTTCTCATAACAGAAACTAGTGTGATATTAAAAAGATATGTACTTTCTTTAGTCTCTCTATCAAACTTAAACTTAGTTGGACTAAATTTTCTCATCCATATATACTAAAGAAGAAACAAGTAAGTAAATAACCAAAATAGGAATGAATTCATTGCAGTTGTTATTTTCCTCATAGTTTAATGCTTTTTTTAGACATGTGAGATTATCTCAGCTATGTAGGTATGTTATATTACCATATTTTATGGATCACCTGATCTTAGATCCAGTGATTTCCCACCTTGTTATTCCTTTGGCCAACACTTTGTTTCTCGAGAAATATAGTGAATTTGTCATGGGAAATGTCTCTTTCCACTCTCCTTATTTCCCCACACTTGAAGCAAGAAAATAGTCAAGAGGGCTTAGATTCATCCTAGGGGATATAGATCTAAGTCATGCACCAATATGTATCCAAATTCTGTAAGTTTTTTGCTTCATGGAGGCCTGCCCATCATTTACCATGGTTTTTCATTGGTCTCTTCTAGAAGAAAATAGTTTTATAAAAGGTTCATTTGAAGGGAGTGGGGATGGATTTTTATAGGTAGGATGGAAGTGAGAGAAATTCAAATGGTACAAAGTAGTATATCCATCAATTTGTGTGCCCAGAACCACTGCTAGTTGACAATCAATGAAATCAAATATTTCATTAGTTGATGAACACTAGAACTTTATTGGTTTGTGGAATGAAGAACAACAAGCAATTTGTGAACACATAGAACAACCATCGATTTGGCACACCCAGAACAACCATCAGTTGACACACCCAAAACAACCATCAGTTGACACACCCAAAACAACCATCAGTTGATACACCCAAAATAACCACCGATTGACCCACCCACAACAAACATTGTTTGACACACATCCAGAACAACCATTGCTTGAGGAAGCTAAACAAGCATCTATATGTGCACTTACTCTCAGCTCCACCACTAGTCTATTGTAAGGGATTGGTACTTTATGTAACAAGGTTCAAAAAGCATCCAAATAATAGAAGATTTTACCAACTTATATACAATACCATGTAACAAAATTTACATATATCAAAATTGTAGTTAGACCCTGGAAAAGGAAAAATTACATATAAATCCAAAAGAATATATAAAATTACAAAACTTGAGTAACCAAAAAGTTTGTATTGACTCAAATTTTAAACATCGATCTACCAGTTGATATTAAACATAATATAACATTTAATTACAAAAGTAAGAAACCAATTAAGACAACAAGCATGTTCATTAACTCGGGTTAGGAGCCTTAAAACCATGAATCCATAACAATGACGTCACCCCTGAAATCCTACATGTACCAAAATGGGTACTTCCTACGCATGTCATCCTCTAACTCTCATGTGGTTTTCTATACACCATGGTGTTGCCACAACACCATCACTAAAAATATATCCTTCTTCTTTAACTTCTACACATGCCTATCTAAGATCAAAATTAGAACCTCAACATAGTAGACATCATCCTCCACTTATACCTCCATTGGTTGTATTTTTTGCTTCGTATTAGGGTGAAAATTCCTCAACATTTAAACATGGAATACATTATGAAACTTTGGATGATACTCCAACATGTATTCCACCTTCCCAACTTGATTTGTGATAGGGTAGGGTCCCATAAACTTAGGGTAAAACTTACCTTATAAAGGTTGATGATGACTATTTGTAGATGACTTATGCCTATACTTTGCTACCTTCAATAGATACATGATCATTTTGATCTTCTTTGTAGTCTGTTGAACCAACTCATGACTCAACAAATGATATTCACCTACCTCATACTAGCAAAGAGGCAACCTACAACGCAATATGTACAAAGTCTCATATGGTGCCATGTGTATACTCCTATATTAACTATTGTTGTAGGGATACTCAATCAAGATCAAGTGAATATCCCAACTCATTAGAAATTGAAGTACACATGCCCTTAATAGATCCTCCAATGTTTGTATGGTCCTTTCTGACTAATCATCTATACATGGGTGAAAAGTTGTACTAAGCCTCATTTGTGTCCTGAAAGCTATATGTAGATGTTCCTAGAACATGCTCTGAAATTGAGGACCCATGTCTAATACTAATATAGTTGGAATGCCATGAAGACAAAATATCTCATAAATGTATATCTATGTTAACTTATCTATGGTATAGGTAGTCTTGATTAGTAGAAAGTGAGCTAAATTCGTCAACTAGTCAACAATCACCCAAATGGAATCATGACACTTGTCTATCTTAGGAAGACCAACCAAAAAATCCATGACCCTTGTCTATCCTAGGAATACCAACCAAAAAATCCATGGCTACATGATCCCATTTCCACTATGGAATCGGAAAAGATTGCAACATCTTTTCAAGCTTCTGATGCTTTGCCTTGACTTGTTGACATATTGGACACTTGGCCAAAAACTCTTCCACATCATGTTTCAGACCTGACCACTAGTACAAGTCCTTGAGATTATGAAACATTTTTGTACTTCTATGATGCATCACATACATTGAGGAATGAGCCTCCTCAAGTACTATCTCCCTAAAACCATCAAGGCTCATGTTGACACCCTCGACCTCGACCTCTACCTACTAGTCTAGAAGACCCTATGTACAATGTCTCTCCACGTCCTCTTCCACCACCACTACTATAAAGCTTCTACTGCAAGCCATGTTTTCTCTCCCTCAGTTGATATGTAACTTCTTGGTTCCTCTTAGGAAAGACCGCTTAACATACCCGACTTGCTTGCACTTGAAGCAAGTCCTTGTATCATACTACATCCTAGGAAACCCTATCATAGACATTGATACCGTTCACTCTGGTTGGCAAAAAGATATGACTTGGCCACTTTCTGGGAGACCAATGTGCTTGCACTTGCATCCTCAAATGAGAAACTATCGACCTCTAGAGTGATTGTTGATACTTTTGATGTTGTTGTGGTGCATAAAACCTCGACTTCTTGTAGCTACCCATATTAAACCTAAAACTAAGTTGACCTCTTCCTTTCATTGCATCTTGCATGTTCATTGTTGTCCTCTCTATCATTCCATCATCCTCCCAAAAGGTAAAAAAATTATCATGTGTCTCCAAAGATGACACCCCTTGTTACTTGGTATTTAAATGCTTCTTAAACCTCCTAATGTTCCTTCTCTATTATTGCCATGTGAGGATATAACCTCAACAACTCCATAAATTTCACCTCATAGCCATTCAAATACCATGATCCTTGGCACAAGCACTCAAACCAAACTATCTTCTCCTCTAGTACCTACCAAAGTACATCCCAACTAATCTCTTCACTCGGTCTCTTATCCTCCTTAATGGGACACCAATGGTTGGTACTATACTTCAAAAGGTATATTGCATGCTTAACCTTGTCTTTAAATCCTAAATTCCTTCTCCAACTTTTTCATCCACATCTGCCACATATGTTGTGCATGCATGCTCGGTGGCTCCCACATGCTTTAGCCTCTCAAAGGTCTTTAACCATATCACGAGACTCAACATTTGGGGATGGTTCCATAGGTGGAGGTACATGTGAAATGTCATCCAAATGTAAGAATATCACCATTAGTATCCTTAAAACTATCAGGAAGACTGGATTAGATACATTATCATGATCCAAAGGATGCGAGATGGGTTAATATGGCTCCATCTTGAATACAACTCCCATTGGTAACCACCTCCTAACGCCTGTCTAGGCACCACATAAGTACTCTTAGCATGTTATCTATCCATATATGAATAACTATAATTCATCGTTAGATATGTGGGATGCGTAAGAACAAGCATGACAACCTAAGTTCTATGCCCTTGTACAATCAATTAACATAAGGCTATGATATACCACCAAATGTGAAAATCCTCCAAAAAAATGAGATTAATCCAAACCAAAATGTCAATCAAACACTACTTAACAATAGTACCAGAAAGGGACAAAATTAAAACCAAACAAAAATTCCAAATATTCCATATGTTACTCATATAAAGGCCCAAACTTCACATATCATTTTATAAGGTAGCTTTACATGAGTTTGGTGGCCATATCCACAATCTGCATACAAAAGTTATTTGTCAAATAATTACAATATATACATTATCCATAGCATACAACTGAAAACTCGAGCCGATACACATTATATACAAACATCCTGCACAAACATGAGAAGACATGTACGACTCTAGGACTCTAACTAAAACTACACCAACCTCACAACTCTACTAATCTCTAGACTGAGGTTCCTCTCTACTAAAGGTCTGGACACATTGGTGATCACCTAAAAGGTGTGTAAAATCATGGGGTGAGACTCCAAGTCCCATCAATAAAAAATAACAACGAATACATTTATTTCTTACTAGAAAATTATGGAATTAAATCAACTAAAGCAAATAATGTAATATATAGGAGAAGTCACCAAATGTTTATACAAGGAACATGTATAAATAAAATTGCATATATAGGAAACTAAATATATTAAGGTATGAGGAACATATGATATTAGCAAAAAAAGTAAGGCAATGGTTATCATATAATACGATCCATAATATAACCATAATAAATATACTAGAGGGATGAATTAAAAAATTTATCAAGCCTCGGGTAGTTTGAGGCAAACCACCTCAAACTACTAGATGACCACTACAAAGTCAGAATGAGCCCTATATAAGATCTAGGATGGCTAAAATATTAAATATATCTTCCCATTGGTCAATACGAGTGACAATTTTATTAGCACAATGGCCCAACCTACTAATAGGGGAAAAATGGCCATCCCACTAAAAACATGATCTATTTTGGATAATGATACACATAATTTGCACACTAATTCATTTTAAAAATTATCCTAGAGTTTAATCATTTTTCAATTTTCGATTAAGGCTAGTATAGAAGCGTTGATCCCACTGGATAATGTTTTTAAGATCTGTTTCTTCTAAACCTGGTTTATTTTTTAACTTATTTCTTTTTGGTATTTTTGAAATAATTACATAAAGTAAAGTCCAATTTTAGGGGGGTTTATTTATCTAATACGAGAAAGGAAATTGCAAGAATAATCAAAGATTACACTAATGTAAGGAAAATAAAAGGTTATTCTAAATAAGAGAAAGTAAAAGAAGAAGTGGATAGCATAAAAGAATAACTAAACAAAAGTAAAATGTTGAAAATTAAAGGGCAAATTTGAAAGCAAGGATAAAAAATGGTTTGAATCAAAGGCAAAGGCATCGAGGCTTAGGGGTTTTACCACCTCAGCCCTTGTGAAAATAAAATTGAGCGATACACGACAATAAGAAGGAAGCATGTATGTGCTTTATTCATAAATAAAACACAAAAGAGGAACTCTATGTGAACCCATTGGTCCTAGTGTTCATGTATCCTTGTTCTTCATCCTAAAGGGGGTTTTCTCACAGCCGCATCCAAATCCCATGAGTTTGGTTTAGGCGTTCTAAATCCTGGTTTCTACGATCACATCTGTCGGTATTAACAAGCGATAAAAATGATTAATTACGTCATTTAAATATGTGATTTCTAAACCGAAAACCATCCGTCTAAATAGTCATGTAAAAACTTGATCTAATTAGAACATGGCTAAGGGGATATTCCCTTTACCTCGATAAGGAAACTACTCACTACTCATGGTGATGATAGGAGAAATAAAGAAAGAAAGCAAAAGAGTCATAGACCGCAATTTCAGATCTCCGTAGAGTCCAAGGCAGTGACGATTAAATGACTCATTTTCTTTTTCTTCTACTCCAAGAAAAAATGCGAGAAGAAGAACCAGATAAGAGAGAACCATAATTGAAATAAAAGAACTAACTTTATTGCTCTTGAATGGAAGATTGCACTAAAATGAAATGACATGATTCCTCTATTGATTTCGTACAAAAACTTGGGGCCTCTTTTCTTAGTGGAGTCTCCCCTTCTTTTATAGGAGGAGGGGTGGAAGCCCTACATAAAAGATTCTCTAGAAGACTCCTGGCCGGCATCTAAAAACTTTTTGGATCTGGTCAATAGATGAAACTGTTGATTACTTTCAATTATGTTGATTGTTTGCATTCTTTTGTAGTAGATTCCCACAACAGCAATTTCAAGCATATTTTTGGGTCAGTCATAAGTTTATAAGAGGCCCTAAAATATATTTTTCCTGTACGTAATTTAATTCTTTTTCCAACACATACTTGCCCATTAAGTTATGCATTGGGATGTGAAAGTTATGCCAATTTTAGTGCAAGGTATATATCTAATTCAGGCATTGCGGGAATTTATGTAAAATATCTTTCAAGAAAATTAGTCATTGAGCTATTTTCCTACAAAAAAATCAACTAAATATAATTAAAACTCCAAATAAATAGAAAATTCTAAACTAATACAATTAATTACAAAACTAAGAAGATAAGTAACAAAACAATCCTAAAAAGATATTTAAAAGATGTAAATAAAAAGGATAAATACACGTTTATCAAGTACACAACCATGACAAAAAAAAAGTATACAACCTATAACCTTGATATCTGGATGACAAAGACAAACCCTCCATACACATGCATATAATCAATGGTATATGACTTACTACAAGGATTATTATCCAAAAAAATGTGACACTAAGTAAGTTTCACCGTCATAGCGCACTACATGATTATGTTTACGCTTGATTAAATAACATGATTAGGTTTACACTTGATTAAATAAGCCAGTTAAATATTTTTGGACATTATCAATCAAGATACATACATGAACCTAGATGTATTTGTGAAATAAATTAGATATCACAACTTATAAAGATACAATACATATGAATCGATTCCAATTTAATCAATCATAATATACTTGACCATCCTTGGCTATAAAGAGGATCAAATCACTGTTTAGGGAATATGATAGCCCAATACTGTCATTAAGAACTCCCTGTAGGAATCTTATTAAAATTTGGAATTTTGCAAGTATCTTTATACAACATCAACAACACAACACAATACCTAAACTTTCAGCTACAATCTTCAAAGGATGTAGAAGTTACATTATTTTCAAGATTTACGTATAGAAGGCTCAGGATTGAATCCTATAATAGATGAACTATCTTCACACTTGGGATTTAATCCAACCAGAAGTTCACTGGAATAATGACTAGTAAAAATGCTTAAACTTGTTATAGAACTTTTCCAAAATAGTAAGTAAAGGTCTATAGATCGATTTTGTATATGCTTGGATACATCATAAATATGACTTTTTTAGGGACAATGTACATTTGTATTTCAAATTTAAGATCTTGCATGCTTAAAAATAAATACTCACTATATAAAAAAAAAAGATATTTTGGGGTCAAGTAAGACATGAAAGTTTGTATTACCATATAACTTACACCAAATGATCCATAAAAGGTCATCTTTTAGCATATGAAGAGTTTTAAAAGCAAGATTAGTGTTATACATGTAACAGTAGGTTAGAAATGCATCAAAAGACATATCACCTACCTTAAGGGTGAAGACAAAACGTCCAAGTAGCAAGTAATCATGAAAAAGAGAAGCAAAGACATGAGCTTTATCCTTTGAAAGCTCCTATCCTCAAGAACATGGTGGATTAAGAGAAAAGAGATAAGAAAAGAGGGTTCTTTCCATATGCATGACTTTCTAGTTTGAAGCTCAATGTATCTTGAAGGAGAAAATAGTAAGAAAAAGAGTATAGGTGATAAGAAAATAGTAAGAAAAAGAGTATAGGTGATAAGATCTTACATGTAGGAAGCAAGAAACTAGTATAGAGAGATCCATCCTAGGGGATTTAGATCTAAGGCATGCACCAACAAGCATCCACGATCTACAAGCTTTTTGTCTCTTAGAAGCCTTCCTATCATCTGTTGATGGTTTCTTATTGGTCTCTAATATTAGCAATAAGTTTGGTAAAAGGTCTGTTTGAAGGAAGTGGGGAGGACTATTTATAGGTAGGGTGGAAAATTAAGAAAAATCAGAGGGTCTAAACCAATATTTCCACCAGTTTGTGTGTTTGAAACCTCCATCAGTTGACAACCAACAAAAAACTTGAGCTTCCAATGGTCGATGGATGCCCAAAACTTTCATTATTTTGTGAACACACACAACAACCATCAATTCATGAACATGCAGAACAACCATCAATTTGACACACTTAGGAAAACCATCGGTTGAGACACTCAAAACAACCATAGGTTGATTCACCCAGAACAATGATGAATTGACACACCCAGAATAACTGTCATTTGATGAAGCTAAACAAGCATCGGTAGGTGAACTTACCCTCAACTCCACACTAGTATATTATAATGGATTGGTACCTTATGTAACAAGGTTCAAAAGTATCCAAATAAGACAAGATTTTACCATCTTATCAAGAACACAATGTAGCAAAATATACATGTATAGAAATTACATTTAGACCCCTAAAAGGGGGAAATTGTAGATAAGTCAACAAAAGTACGTAAAATTGTAAAATTAAGAAAAAGAAGTTCAAATTGGATCAAATTCTAGATATATCTCTACCAACTGATATTAAAACATAATTTATACTTTAATTATGAAACTAAGCAACCAATAATACAAATAATTATGTTTATGAGTTAACCCAGATCATGGGCCTTTTATTGTTGATTTGTGAGAACCATGTCCACTAGGTTTGTTGTTCTTTATTAACTGAGGTATCACCCACAAGGACATGTTAAATGAGTGCTCTCTTTGAATTCCACATGGGCTCGATATTCAAACTAATTACCTAGTGGTAGACCCTAGTAGTTAGTTAATATTAAGGAGTCCCCATTTTGTATTAGAAATATATGTGAGTAATTTTAATTTAGCCTAGTGAATTCTCTTATTCGATACAAATAAAATATTTTATTGGGTAAATTTAAATAATATAAACAAAACTTGACATTCTATACGTATGTAAGGACAATTTATTGAACAAATCCATTAACAATATTTATATGTAGTCTCTTATGTTAGTATTCATATGGCAAACATATGTATGTTCTACTATTGATTTTTTGTTTCATTTTGTATATATTTATGAAATTAATGATCAAAACATGTAATCATTTATGTGTGCATTCGTTCTAATATTTCATAAGGCCCATGACCTAGATTAATCTTTAAATATAAACAATAATCTTAATTGGATGCTAAATTACCTAGTTAAATGTTTTTTATGTTATAATATCAATTTATAAAGTTGCATTTCAAATTTTAGCTTGCTCTATTTTACAAATTTTATGTGTAGTTGTGGGATTAGATAAAATTTTCCCATTTTTGGGTGTCTAGTTGCAATTTTAATGCATGGATATTTTTCCATATGGTATATCATAATGTTGTATATTTTATTTTTGTTCAAATGCTTTTGAATTTTGTTTCATAGAGTATTAGTGGTGGTTGGTATGTAGACTGATGACATTTAGAATAAGCCACAACCAATGGCTTTGTATCAGTCAATGGATTCTTGGACCAACAAAGAATTTTTTGTTGGCAAATGATGAGAACAAGACTGCTATCAATCGATGGACTCAATTTTCCCATGTCGAGCAGAGATGAAACATGTTGATTGATGAACAACATGTGTGCATGGACCGAGGAAGTTGATATATATCAACTAATGAGAAATTATCATACTTGTTGGTCAAAGGAAGTGCTTAACTGATGAGAATTCAATCAACAACCAATGAGAATAGAGGATTAAAATGACTCATGGAAATTGTTGGTTGACAACCAATGAGGGTTAATGTATACAAATCGATGAAAGTTTAAACTTGTAAACTGATAAGCCAACGAACAATGGACATACATGTGGATCGATTACCCAAATTGTTTAATAACCAACAAATGATTAACCCACAGATTGATGAGAATCCAACTAATGAACTAACAAATGTGATTGTTAGATGTCAAACTGATCAGCTTTCTGGACATACCAACTGATGGGGATACATGTCCCTTTGACCATGCAGGATTTACTTTAACCATTTGACTCTATCCCCCTTCCATATAACAAACCTTATGGAAAACCTCATGCTACTATTAGAGGCTGACTAAGATCCACTAGGGTCAACAAGGAGGTTGTTGCTAAATGCAAATTCCAAAGTGGTTGTGAACCTTCACGCATGTTGTTGCATGCCTTGATCAAACTTACCTAGAATGAATCCAACTCTTGTAACTTATTTAACTTAGCCATACACATTAGATATTTTCTCCTAAACCCCTTTTGTTAGTGTTCTCCCCTTCTTCTTCTTCTACCTTGGATGAAATCCATAATGCTCTACTACAAGAACTTTTGCATATAGTTAAAGGACCTTCTTTTCTTCTTCCTTTTCTCTAGATATACCTAGTTCTTAGGAGAAAGGATATTTCTTGGAGATTTTGGAGGGAAAATCCCAGATGTTAATTTGGTGTTATTTCTTGGTTTCTTGTATGAACTTTGATAATGAGTGATGTAACTTTGATGCATTTCTGGCCAACTAGTTACATGTATAATTGCTCTAGAATCCCCTAATACGCTAAATGATGATCTTTTATGTCATGTTTTGTGTGATTGATATAGAAATAAGAATTTTTACATGTCTGCCTAATCTTCTAAAAACACTCTTTACGTTAGTCAGTTGCCCAATTAAACATATATAGACTGGAATTTTGTAAGTTATGTTAAAGTGCTCCAGAAATGTCAATTCTAGGGTATTTTGATGCTATTTAATGGGAAAAATAAATATATGTACAAATGATCTAAGATGGTTACATGCTTTTTCCTAGCCTTTATGGTTCTAGCTATTTATTGGACAAAATCATATATGTAAAGGGGGATGGTCTATGCTTAACTTTGTCCTTCTTATACCCTAACCTTAAAACTAGCATAACATTCATATCCTTTGGAATTATGATCTGAAACTTTGCATCTCATTTTGTTATATATATATATATATATATATATATATATATATATATATATATATATATATATATATATATATATATATATATATATATGAAGCTTCGCGAAAAATTTCAGATGGTTATGATATTCCTACAAATAGATATATGTGTTATGTATTAATGGCGAGTTGGGATTTTATGTGCCCTAATACAATGTTTTGGTCCTCTTTGTGGCAAAAAATAGTTAGGTATATTATGATTGAGTAACTTAAATTTTTTTTTACAATATATCTTCTAAAGTTGCAATACCTAGTTTATTTCACACCCTTGAATAACCCTCTTTCTCTCTTGCTTTTCCCCCAAGTCAGGCTAACAACATGCATGTGTGTGTTTTTGTGCTCTACTTCTTCACAATATATGACTCTCTCTCTCTCCACATCTTGTATTGATCATATCTCATGCACACATAATCAGAAAGGGATAATATGATATCATATTTTTATCATTATAATGACAATAATATAATGAATTCATTACTAAGTTATGACTCCAAACCCTCTTCTAGAAGTTTGCAATGAATGATCTTAAGTGATGATTCTAAAATCAAAAGTTGAACCTTTATGTACAACTAAAATTGTTATCATGTAATCCATTTGAATCGGTATCAAAACTATATTTGAAATCATAATATCAAACTTTGATATATGGACTTGAACCTTGATAAGGATTAAGGGTCCTTTGAAGTTCCAACAGATAATGACCTAATGGATCATTCATCTACAAGTGTTGTTGATACATCTATACATTTTGATAATTGACTATTATAAGTATGAATGGTCATCATTAGAGTTATAAGGGAATACCCTAAACCTTATACTTTGTATATCATAACTTCTCAAACACAAAATCCTATCTATTACATATCTACTCTATCCTTGACCATGACCTGACCCTGACCCCTAATCTACTTTGTATTAGAAATCATGTCTCAAAATATGTTTGAAAGGTACATGTACTATATCCTCTTGACATTGGTTGATGTAATGTAGTGTATGTTTATGTACGTAGGACTCAAATACTTGGCTACTTACTTGCATGAACTACCACATTCCCTATAGAATAGTGTTTTGATTTTCTATGTATAGATTGTTTGTTCTTTATTTTGATAACTAGGTTTTTAATGTACTCCCCTCTCTTGTTTTCCATCATTTATGCCTTTCATGTGTTATTTATAGGGGTCAAGTGATGATTGTTTTCCTTTCCCTTAGGATTAAGCGGCACTTCAGCCTTTCCCTTAGATTTAAGTGGCATCTTGTTGGTCTTACCACCCACTTTTGTGTACGTGAGGTGATTGACCCTTATTCGGAGTACAGTGCAACTAATTTTAAACTTATACTTTTTGAAAACTTGAAGTTTTATTCATTGTTAAAATGGTTTCTTATAAATACATCAAGTGGTTATTTATTATGAAAAATTTGCAATATGTTCAATTGTGTCATGTTTTATATAAACCATACTCAATGTTTTTGGATTGACTTTGGGACATGATTTTTTATTTAGAAAACATTGAAGGAATCTACTCATCAATTGGACTCAACTAGATGCTACAATAAATGAATTTATAAACATGGGATACTTATGTAATCAAGATGTACCCATCATCTAGTTTTTCATAGTTAGATTCTATTTTCTGATAAGTTTCTCTCTTGTTGCCTTGTGGGACCCATGTAAAGACCTATGGTTCAAACTAATGGAATTTATTTATTTTTTGCATATAATTATGTTATTTCATTTGGGGTCCTAGCTAAGGACGCTTCAATCTCTCTATCATTGTTTATTTAATGTGATTGGGACTGTGTAGTTGGTATCATAGCCTTCACACTTTCCTATGCATTAATGATATGAATTCTCAAACCTCTTGAACCTTAGAAACCCTAAAATCCATAATGGTGAAAACTTAGGTGGTTAGGCTCGAGGTTATAGCTAGTAATCACCTCCTACTAGTCTCTCAATGGTGGTTGATGTTCCCTACTCTACCTAGGTTTAGTCAATCTAAAAAAGACCCAAGGAATGTCCTTCAGTACTCTAGAGTCATTTTACATCTCATCTCTTCTCTAACGACTACCCCGACAACCTATTAGAAACTAGTAGGATGAATTCTTATATGTTCATCTCTGATAGGGTGTCTAAACCTGATATGTACTCTCCCTATATTTGGGTATCCTAAGGAACTTAAATTTGAAATAATTAAATTTTTTGAATGAGGTGTAGTTTTTTGTTAGGGTTTGAACATCTTGACTTGAAAAACATGCATTATGAGAAAGCTTATGGATTAATGTGATGTAGATTCCTCCTAAGACTAGACATCAGCATAAGGGAGAATCTGAGGGGGGAAAAGATGATAATGGAGACAAAGGTGATAAGGAAAAAGAATAAGAGAAAATAGGAGGAATAAAATGTCAAAGGACTCCTCCAAAGAAGGTTGTTGATGCTGAAGAATGGGAAAAACAACCAAAGTCCTTGTGGATGCCATGCATGATCTGGCATTACATGCACAAATCTTAACCTCTAGGGAAACTAATCGAAACTCAAATCTCATCACCATATAAGAGTTTGTGAAAGTGAGGCTTGAGGCATTTATGTGGAAGATGTCGGAGATCTAATAGATAAAGTTGATGCATGGATATTTTATATGGAGAACACTTTCAAGGTCTAACGTCACCCTAAGAGCAACAAAGTCACTTTTTCCAAGTATTAACGGAAAGGGAAACCAAGATATGATGGTATAATTTCACTCACTCCTATATAACAAGTATGTGGACCTGTAATGCATTTAATCCTATATTTACTACTCATTTCATTCCTCTTCTTAGTTGAAAGTGAAGAAGAAGGAATTCCTTAGTATCACCCAAGAAAACTCATTTGGTTCCTAATACAATAGGCTCTTCTATTTTTGGGAATACCATGGCACCAACATGACCACTAAGGGAAAATTGGATCATTATATTGAAGGGATCAATGTGGACCTTGGTCACCTCTTCTAGGATTGTTGATTTTCAAGATGAATTTCATCACTCTCTAAAAATGGAAAGAACCTTGGGGATGAATCAAGGAAAGCTATCTAGCTTGACCTTCTTGGGATAAAAAAAAATAGCAACTCTAATAAATATAAACAGAAAGGGGAGCATGGAAGTAGACATAAGAATCAGAACATCGGGCCCAGAACTCTGTCTGTGCAAAATAACATGGCCCCGACGAATCATAATCATGGGAAAAACTAGTATAACAAAAAGGGCCAGGAACAAAACTACAAAAAAGGGCCCCAGAAATAGTACTAACATAGGACAAGGTCATAACCCTAATGCTTTTAGGCGTCACAATGCCATTTTGTCCAGCCATGTCCTTTTCCAACCCTAGTTTGTTATATATGCAAGAAAGAAGGTCATCTATCCCTCCCCTCCTCCTGAATGGGATAAGAAAGCTAATCATCAGAATTCATGTGTGTTCTTCATGAATGTTGATGAGATGAATGTCAATAGGAACTAATTGATGGAGGGCTAGCTTAAAGTTAAGACTTTTTGATATTGCCAACACTAATTGTCTTGTAGAAATATCATACCAATGATATATGTATGTTGGTATGATGTTTATTTATGATCATTCTATTTTTATGCTCTTTGATTCTGGGTCTACAGATACATTCTGGTATAGGAGTCTTTCTTTTATGCTAAATCTAGAAATATGGGAGTTAGGGTATGTATTGTATGTTACTACCCCTACTAGAAGATTGCAGGTCTCTTATTACATTGTTAAAAAGTCCCTATTTCATATGTTGGTCATCATTTGGAATCCGACTTTATCCTCCTAGACATGGAAGACTCTGGTCTTATAATTGGGATGGATTTATTGTATAAATATCATGTTGTCCTTGATTCATTCTAAGAAAACTATATCTCCACGATCAACCTCCCTATTCTTCTAAATCCTGGAAGAAAAGATCGTAGTTGAAATATTGTTATATCCTTGATTAAAGCTCAATCCTTGTTGGAAAAAGGGTGTAAATCATTCCTAGCAACTATAACCATTGTTAATACTGATACAAGTCCTCTAGAGAACATTAACATAGTGTGTGAGTACCTATATGTTTTTCCTAAAGAGCTCCTTGGATTACCACCTACTCACAATATTGAATTTTCAATCAATCTTGGCCCGAGTATTGCACCTATATCTCGAGCACCCTATTGAATGGCTCTTGGAAAATTGACTGGACTCAAGAAATAGTTGTAGGAACTTCTTGATAAGGGAATTCATCCACCCTAGTTCCTCCCTTTGGAAAGCACATGTTCTATTTGTTAAGAAAAAGGATCGGTCCAACTTCAGAAAAAGGATCTTAAATTCTGAAGAGTTGCAGCTCTATTCTAATAATGTTTGCTTGATTAGGCAAAGATTGGAGAGAGCTCATGATTGCTAGAAATCTTATGCTTATGCACACATGTTGGATGTCTAGTTTATGATGGGTAACCATGTTTTCTTAAACAATAAACCAATTTGAGCAATCATGAAAAATAAAGGAAAGCTAAGTCATAGATATGTGGGTCCATTTGAGGTGTTGAACGATATTAGAGAATATGCATATAAGCTAGCTTTACCTATGAAGTATCCTATGATGCATAATGATTTTAACTTCTCAAATCTGAACTAGAAACTTCAGTCATGGGTGTGTTTTCACTTATATTCACCACATGATAGGGATCTCTCAATATTTATAAGGACCTAATAAGTACACTCACAAATACTAACACACTTTTACCCACAAGCGCACACGGTCATGCTATAGTATAGGACAACAATGAGATAGGGGTTGATCTATAGGGAAAGGGGGGGGCATGAGAGTCTAGTTAGTTTAGATAAATTCCTAAAGCAGAGTCCAAGGTTTTTAGGATTTGATTGGGGTTTGTTTGTTAAATTAATGGTGATAAAGAAATTAAGAAAAAGAGAGAAGAAAAGCCTAAGTTAATCATAGACAATTTAGTTCTATTAACAAGAAGAGAGAGCAATTAAGACTAAGAAAAGAAAAGCAAGAGATAACACCAAGACTAGACTAGCAATTTAGGCAACTAGATAAATTAAGACCTAGACTAGCACTGACTAACTAAGATTAACTCAAGCAAGCACTAAGAGGCACTAGCTACACTAGAAATACCTCACTGTCAAGAGAAAATCAACAAGATAAGAATGCAATTAAAGCAAGTAACTAAGCAAGCATGAACTAGAAAGAGAGAAAATTGAGATTTTAAGCAATTAATGGAGGTGTGGGCAGTTTATAGGAATGTAGCTAGAATGCAAGTTGGGGGTCATATCATGCACATTATATTTACTCATTCTAGATTATTAAATAAAAAAACAAGATAAATGTTATAGAATTACCCTAAGCTACTAGTTGTCCCTAGGTGGTATAAGGTGTGTGAAGGGGAACTACACCTTGTGCACCCTATCCAACCTTAAGAAGCTCAATTGGACTAGAGTTTAGGTGAAATTCAAATAGGATCCATCAAGTCTAGGTTTCTAATGTAGTTGTTCTTAGGTAAATGGAATTCAATGGTAGGAATAGAGAGTGGAGGCAAGGGTGTTTCACCTCACACCACACCATCTAGCCTTTATGAAACTTTGAGGCAATTGAACTAAGTACTCCTACGCTATCTACTTAGATATTCCACATAGAAGTAGGAGAAGAGATATGTATGTGGGAAGAATATAGGGTGCTAGATAGGGTTCCACTAATTGGACCTAGGAGCAATCCCTAAGATATCCTCAAACAAGCCATTCTCACCTAGAGTCTAAGTGGTTTCAATCACAAATCAATAAGAAATTCATGTTTTGAAATGCAAACCACAAGAAGAAATATGGGAAATAAGATAAAAGTATAAGGCAATCATCATAAAATGAATATATATAGTTTACAAGTTGTTTCCCCCCAACATGGTATCAAAGCAACATTTTAGCCCCAAAAAAATCCACTAAGGGGCTGATATACTATCAAAAAACAAAAGAAGAAGAAAGTAGGAGTAGAGAAGTGAAAAGACATAGAATCTTGGTGAAGACTCCTCCTTCTTCACCTCCTAAAAGTTGGACCACACCCTTCTTCTCCCAAGGTGGATGGATGGCATGGAATGGTGATGGAAAGTGGCCAAAACCCTAGATAATTAGGGTTTTGAGGTTGGGGAAGGTGGAAATGAGGTGGATGTAGGTGGGAGTAGGTGGGAGCTCCTTGAATTCTCAAGTAGGGTACAAATGAATGCTAGGGGAGTGTAACCTCATGCTATAACTACCACCTAGGTATATATAGGTAGTAGTAAAGCACTAGGTTCAGTGGGGTAGTTTGGGAAAATCAGTGCAAAACAAGTTAGGTTTTGGTGGCAGCACCGCCATGGTGGGTAGAGGGTAGCACAACTGTGCTTAGAGGGAATGGTTGTTATGGTGGATGTGAAAATGTCAATAGAAAAATGGGGTTTCGAGGTTGGTAACATGGTCACGTGGATAGCTTGTCCATATTGGAGGCTAGGTGGTACAGGCGTTCTAGGTTGCACGACATCATTGGGAAGTATTAGGGTCATCCTTACATATATCATCGCTAATATTTTAGTGGGTGATGTGGCAACGACGTGCTGGGTTGTATGACCATGGTGGACTATTTGTCTTGGGATTAAATTTTTTTAACATGCATGTTCTGATCTTTGGAAACACGATTGTGATAGCTGCCAGAGTCGTTTTGGGAGATCCTTGGCATGACCATGTGCTGGCTAGCACGGTCGTGGTGTTGAGGTTTCTATAGTTGCTTCTCAATCTATGATTAAGCTATGATTTTTGCATTTACAGCACAACTATTATGTGTCACCATGGTCGCGTTGGGGGCTTTGCTAGCACTTTGAGATTTAAACTTCATGATCCATGAACCACTTGGCTTTAGCTTGACCCTTTCCATTGGGGGTAGGTTGGGGGTCCTCTAGGATCTTATTTGGACTCCTCCATGAGTGAAGCAACCCTAGTATCATCCTCCTCTACAATACATCCAAGGCATGGTCCAAGTACCTAAAAAACATGTAAAGAGTTTCCAGAAGTGCAGTGATACAAAACCATTTATTAGGGGAAATAGCTTGCAATCTAACATGTCTAGATGTGATTTAAGTACAATAAGATACAAGATGAAGCCCTAAAATAGGATACATCACCACCCCAAGCTCAAAATATACTTTTCCTCAAGTATGCTCCAACTTAATCTCTATTTTAAGTTATTGAAGAAAAGCATGATCATGATGTCATTTGGATCGAATGAGTTCACATGAGAAATTGGACATGCAATCCACTACTCTCTATTTATCACCATTTTTCAAATGATCAAGAACAAAGCACAAAATCTTCAAATATGGGATACCAACCACACATGTAAGTGATGCAATTCTCATAAAGCTTAGGGTAACCTTTATCATGCATTGCATACATTCACATGGTTATAGTTGTTATTTCACTTGCTAGAACTACATCATACACTTCATCCTACCTCTCGTGACTTGAATTGTGTAGAGGTGTGAGTGATTGAGTTGATTTACCTTAGCCCTACTAGGCATAAAAAGAGAATAATTGGTTATGGAAGAGAGTGGAGTGCTATTACTTAGGAGCACTCATCTTTTACTTTTCTTTTCTTGAGATGCTATTACATAGAGCCATGTCTTATTTCTTTTTTTATTTTTCTTTCACCTACACATAAGGAGGGCATATGGTGAGAAGAGTTAAGAGGGGTGATATAGATATGGCCACCCTAAACTTTTAGAGGATGGCCAAGTCTAATATATGCACTTTTGGCATCCTTTCATGAGGGGTATAGGTAAGAAGATGATAAAAGAAATGTCAGATAAAAAAGGGGCCATGGATGGTGAGGATCCATGCATGATTTCATCCAAGAAAGCTAGTCCATGAAACATTCACCAAACAAACAAACCATTCATAAAATGAGCAATTTATTAGATTACACTCTTTTCACATGGACTGAATAATCCCAAGTGTTTAAGGCTTGCAAGGTTCACATTTTTCTCAATTATAGTTAACTACTTATGAGAGGCTTGGAGGACATGCAAAATTGTATCATAGGGCTCATTAGCTAAAAATATCATAAACATGTTGTGCTACCCCAATTCTAATCAACACATTAAAATATATAGATATTTAATTGAAATACACCATTGGGCCAGTGGATTCAAATTTGGGAAAGATTGGCCAAATGTTGTCAAATTGCAATCAAACACATCTAAATCTTTTTTTAGGAAATAAAAAACACAAAACAAGCAAATTCTAACTGAAAACTTACAAAAATTACCAAAAAAAACACATGAAATGCAATGTATGACATTTTTTTAATAAAGAGTCCATGTATTGATGATAAAACGTTGCTTACAAATGCAATGTTTGCAAGCAATATACAGAGAAAATAAAAGGTAGGCAGTGGACATGGATGTGGCCCAACTATCCATGTAGAAGATCTAGATGGATAAACAACCAAGGAAGTGTAGAAATAAAAGTGTTTGTAGGGGAGGCACCCCTTAACATATGCCTCAGTAGGAAATAAAAAGGATGTAACTAAGATAGCAACATCCAGTCTATGTGATGAGCATAGCCTCAGAAGCATGTATCGTCAACGATAATGTCCTCCAGGGAGTAGCACCCACCACCATTGTGGTCACCAAACATGTTGCCTGAATCATCTTCAACAGGTATCATCTGAGTTGATGTAGAGGCATGCCATGTAGTGCAATTGTACAAATAAGGAATGCTCAATATCAATAAGTATAAGATGGGTGTGTTTACAAATTTTATTGAACTTCCCATTGTTTCTCTCTAGCCAAAGATTCCAGAAGGTATGAACGACCAAGTCTTCGAGAGGGGATCTAGAGTGTTGTGGTAAGGGCTTTAATCTAGCGATGAAGAAAGGTTGGAGGAGGTTACTAGTGTCTGAAAGTAGTAGGAAGAATTTATATAGAAGATATAGCTTGATAGTGCAACTAGTGAAGAGATTTTGTGTGGTTTCTTCGTCCATCTTACAGAGGTAGCATCCGAAAGGTCCCAAAAATCATTTGTTGGTTAGATGTTGGTTTGTGAGGATTCTGTTGATTGTGAACAGCTACTGGAAAAGTTCTAGTTTTTGCGGCCATTTAGTTTTCCAAATGTAAACCATATTTGATGTATGTCCTCTGTAAGCAAGATGGGTGTAGTATGCTTTTGGAGAATAATGTAGTCCCCAAATCCAAGAAATCCTGCTATTGGTGTTGTATTCAAGTTCATGGATTATATCTCTCAGGGTGTTGTTGCTGATATGATTTTTAAGAGAGTGTTTCCTGTTGCTAGTGAGGAGTTTTAGAGATTTGGCAATGTTGAGTCTATTCAGTGATGTTGGGATAGGAAGGTGTGTGTTTAGATTTTAGTTGGTGTTATGATGGTACAATTGATCCACCCAAAAGTTAATATTCTGGTGTGCATGCGGGGGGTTGACGATGAGGTTTTTTATGATGTCTAGATTTTTATTATGTACTTCCATAGTGGGTAAGACATGTTGTATGTGGTGTGGTGCCAGGGAGGTTTATTTTTGTAATATTTCTGGATGATGAAATCTTTCCATACCTTGTTGGCACCATAGGTGAGAATGTTTATGATTTTAGTGATAAGGCCGATGGAATGTATTTTTATATTGATGATGCCCCACACTCCAAATTTGATCGGTGCAGTGATGGTGCTCCAATTGACACGATGGATATTTGTATATGGTTTGTCTACTTTGTAGTTGTTCCAAATGAAATTTCTCCTGATTGAGTCTATGGTTTTGAGAGTTTTGCTTGGTAATGGAATGCAACTGATGTAGTGAGTAGTAATGGGTGTGATGACACTATTCATGAGTGTAAGCTGACCTTCCAGGTTGAGAAAATGATTGGTCCATGAATTAAGTTTCATCTGAATCTTGTCAATAATTGGGATCTAAACTGAGTGTGTGATGGGGTGTGGCATAATGGGTAGTCCAAGGTAGTTGATGGGGAAGTTTTCAATTTTTGCATTTGAGGAGGTTTGTGTATCTATTGATAAGATCTGGGGGGTGTTGACTCTAAAGATGGAAGACTTTGAAAGGTTGATCTTCAGACCCGAAATATAAGAGAAGAGACCAATGATATGAATAGTGTTGATAATGGTGGAGTCTTCAAATTTAACCAGAATCAGGGTATTGTCTGTGAATTTAATGATGTTCTTATGGCATTCAGGGGGAGAGACTATAAGACCATGAGAAGTACCAAGTTTCATCATGTTTTTGAGAATGGACGTAACAATGATGAAGAGGTATGGGGAGAGGGGGCCGCCTTGTCTAAGTCCATTAGTGTTGTGAAAATAGCCGAAGGGAGATCCATTAATGATGGTAGAGAAGAAGTTTGTAGAGATGCATGCATGGATCCAGTTGTTCCATATGTTTGGAAAACCATATCCCGACATAGCTCTGATAAGGCAGTCCCAGTTAATGTAATCAAATGCTTTATCAAAGTCTAGTTTGATGGCTAGTATGGGAGTTTTGTTTTTGTGACAAAGGTGTATAGTTTCATTCACATGATGAAGGCATCATGAATGCTTTGATTTTTTTAGGAAAGCATTTTGATTGTGTGAGATGATGTTTTCTAATTGGAGTTTGATGTGATTGGAAAGGACCTTAGCAATGATTTTGTAGAAGTGTTGATGAGGCTAATAGGTCTGAACTGTGATATCAGGTTAGGGTGAGTAACTTTTTTTATGAGAGCTATATTTGTTTCGTTGATATATTTGATAAGATGTGAGTGTTAGTGTTGTGATGGACATCTCTGAGGAGGTGATAAAAATCTCCCTTGATGTGAGTGTTAGTGTTGTGATGGACATCTCTGAGGAGGTGATAAAAATCTCCCTTGATGTGGTTCCAGTTGGCCAAGTAAAATTCAGTGCTAAGTCCATTAGGGCTAGGGGATTGATTTTTTTCTAGTGAGTGGATAGTCGCATCAAGTTCTTCAGGGGTGAAGTGACTGATAATATGCTGAGGTGAGGAGATATTTCTGCCACAAATGTAATTCCAATTTAGGAGTCAAGTATCACAGGCTTGTGTCCAGTGCTGAGGATACAGTTGAAGTGTTGGACAATGTGACTTGTGATCATGTGCTTGTTGTATGTAGTACTACCACTAATGCTTAGTTTTGCAATGATATTTTTGCGAGCATTGTTGTTGCATGTTTTATGGAAGAATTTGGTATTTTTATCACCCTCATTTTCCCATTTGATTTTCACATGTTGTTTCCAAATGGTGTCCAAGCATTGCTTTACATGTTCCAATTCAACTTTGATGGTAAGAGCGAGGGCTGGGTCAGATGATGGGTCATTGTCTACAAATAGGTGTTATTGTTCAGGGTCAGCTAGCTTATGTGAGAGGTATCCGAAGTTTTCTTTCTGCCAACTTTTCAAACTACTCCTGTTGTTTTTAGTGTTGTTATGAAAATGGTATCCAACATTCTTAGTGTGATTATCAGCAGCTACCCAAGTCCTCTTGCAGAGGTCCAAACAAGTGGGGTCTGAGATCCAGAAGTTTTCAAAACAAACAGGTTTGTGTCCCCATCTTTGTTATTTTGTATCGATGATGATGGGGAAGTGATCTGAAATAGGATGGTGAGTAACTGTGATGTAGGAATGGGGGTAATGGTCTTTCCATTGTATGGAACAGATGAAATGATCAAGTCTATCTAAGCATGATTTTGATTTTATGTGTAGAGGGCGTTGGCTAGTGGGATATCTATCATGTGGTGGTTAGTGATGAGTTGAAGAAAAGAATTATCCATAGAGTGCATAGTTCCTATAGAATAGGTGAGGTTAAGCCTAGCTTATGGTTGAGTGGTGAGGTTGAGGTCCCCTCTAATGAGATAGGGTTTATCATGATATATGCTCATGTTGTGTGTAATTTCAGCCATATAATCATATTTGTTTGTGTTGGGTTCTCTGTAAATGCCAGTGAATATCCAACTGAAGTTGTTTGTGGTGTTTGTGATGTGAAGATTGATAGAGTACTTATGGTAGTCAGTGTGTGTGATGTCAAAGAGGTTGCTATTAAGGCCTATAAGAAGACTTCCCTTGAAACCTAGAGATGGGATTTGGTACCAAGAATTTATGTGCTTGCCTCCTATAGTTTTGAGTGCAAATGATTACAAAGGCAATTTTGTTTCCTGGATGGTGATAATGTTGATGTTATTTTTGTAAATGTATCTGCGGATTTATTTTCTTCTATTGAGATTAGATGCCCCACATACATTCCAAGAAGTAATCTTCATTTTGTAACAAAGTGAATCAAATCAAATTTGTATACTAGTTATTGTCAGATATGCAAATTTTCGAAGTGAGTATATGAATCGTTGATATTTATGTGATTTCTCCAATTCATATAATTTTCTATGTTATCCAGGGCCTTATGAGTTTGAGTTTCATCTTCAAATGTGATACCTCACTTATCAACAAAGTTTGTGAAAGATTGTATGTCAGACCATGATGTTGTATCTTCTATATTATCTATATAGTTGTCATCAATCTCAGAAGATGTAGAAGTAGATAAAGTAGGCTTAGAAGTGTTCACTGGTGTAGGTGTGGGATGTGAAGATGTACCTAGCTCTTACGTAGCAAAGTAATTTCTTTTGGTCAGTCCTTTAGGTGTGGTGGACATGGTGTTGATGGATTGGATGGTTCTCGTATCCCTTCCCTTGCTTTTTGGCTTCAGACTCTTTGATGATCAAATATCATCAATAATAGCAGTCTTCAATTTTGTACAATTTTAGAATTGATATTCATAGCAGAGTTTGTATCATTTTTGTGGAAAGGGAAGGGTTTGAAGGAGCTCTATAGAGTTTGTATTGACTTGTTATTGTCGATGAGTTCTCTAGATATACTTGGACATTCTTTCTCATTTCCAAGAGTGATACGCTTGATGTTTTCTCTAGTTTTTGTAAACAAGTTGAGGATGAAGCTTCTTGCCAGATTGTTTCCATCTGTAGTGATCACAGGGGAGAATTTGAAAATGATATTTTTGAACATTTTTGTGAAGAATCTGGATATGCACATAACTTCTCTTCACCTCGATCACCTCAACAAAATGGGATTGTAGAGAGGAAGAATAGGTCACTACAGGAGATGGCTAGGACCATGCTTTTAGAGTATGATAGTCCAAAGAAGTTTTGGGCCAAAGTCGTTAGGACCTCATGTTTTGTGCAAAGCAGGGTTTTTACTCATACTTCTCTGAAGAAAGCCCCCTATGAGCTATGGCGTGGTAGGAAGCCCTCTATCAAGTATTTCCATGCTTTTGGATGTCCTTGTTTTGTTTTGAATATGAAAGATTCTCTCTACAAGTTTGATCTGAAATCTTACCATGCTTTCTTTCTTGGTTATAGAACTACTAGAAAGGCTTATAGAGTATTTAATGTTGATCTTGCTAAAGTAGAAGAATTTATAAATGTTAAGTTTATTGAGACTAACCCCTCTATTCCCAAAGATATTGTTCCAAATGATGATATTGTAGGTGAGGTGATTCCTATTTTGAAAGAACTCAACATCACTTAAAAGGGAAAAGAGGTGGTCACTCAAGAAGAAGAGAAAGATGAAGAGAAGATGGATCCAACCCCCCGCTTTACAAAGAATCATCCAAAAGAGATGATTTTAGGTGAACCTTTTGAAAGAGTGAAGATGTGGTCTTCCTTGAACAAAGAATCAGCTAACGACACCTTCATCTCACAACTCGAGCCAAAGAACGTCAAAGAAGCTCTTGGGGATGATGAATGGATCCTAGCCATGAAAGAAGAAATGGAGCAATTTGAATAGAACAAATTGTGGACCCTAGTGCCAAGACCAAGTGATAGAAAGATCATTGGCACAAAGTGGGTCTACTGCAGCAAGCTAGATGAAAGAGGCAAAGTGGTAAGGAACAAAACAAGGTTAGTGGCTCAAGGCTACAATCAGTAGGAAGGTATAGATTTGATGAAACATATGCACATGTAGCTAAACTTGAGTCCATTCATGTGTTTCTTGTATTTTCTAGTTATAAAAACTTTCTTCTTTATCAAATGGATGTTAAAAGTGCATTTTTTAATGGTACAATTGAGGAGGAAGTGTATGTTGCACAACCCCTAGGCTTTGAACATGATAGCTCACCTAACCATGTTTATTTGTTGAAAAAAGCTCTCTATGGACTCCAACAAGCAACTAGAGCTTGGTATAAGAAATTAAAGAACTTTTTGTAAGATCATGGGTATATCATGGGAAAAGTGGATTCTACCTTGTTTCTCAAGCACACTTCTAACCATTTTCTTATCTTTCAAATATATGTTGATGATATCATTTTTGGTGGAACCAATCTTGATCTTTTAAGGAGTTTAATGATCTTATGCATAGTGAGTTCGAGGTGATCATGATGGGTGAGATTACTTTCTTCCTCAGTTTTCAAATTGAGCAAACTAAAGATGAGAACTTTGTCAACAAAGGCAAGTACGCAAGTGAGCTACTTAAGCACTTTGGGATGGAGAACACTGATCCGATGGACACACCTATGTCAAACACCACCAAACTTGATAAAGATGAAGAAGGTGAGAAGGTAGATGAGAAGCTCTATAGATGTATGATTGGAATTTTACTTTACTTAATTGCCTCTAGACCTGATATAATGTTTAGTGTTGGCTTATGTGGTCTCTTTCAATCAAATCCCAAGAAATCACATCTTATAGCTGTTAAAAGGATTTTAACATACTTAGCCAAAACTTCAAATTTTGGACTATGGTATCCCAAGTCAAGGGACTTTACTCTTACGACTTATAATGATGTGGATTATGCAGGATGCTTAATGGATAGAAAGATCACAAGTGACACTTGCTTTCTCGTTGGACCATACTTGGTGTCTTGGTTCTCCAAGAATCATAGCACAATGGCATTATCAACTACCGAGGCTGAATACTTTACAACCGGGAGTTGTTGTGCCCAGGTCCTATAGATAAAGCAAATACTCCAGATCTTTAACATTCATTTTGATGCTTCTCCTATCTATTGTGATAATACTAGTGTAATTAATTTTTCTTACAATCCTATATTGCATAGTAGAGTCAAGCATATAGAGGTTTGTCATCATTTTCTTTGTGATCACTTTACCAAAAAGGATATCTATATTCTTGGAATATAGGGGCACATAGTATAGTAGCGGAAACAAAAAAATTATATATCTATATTCCCCAATATAGTAAGATCGCATCGACTGCTATGAAATAGGAAGGATGGTTTTAGCGAGTTATACATGGTCTTGGAGCAAGTCCAGTGAAAAAATCTACTTCTTTACAACTATTGATAATTTTCTCTTAGACGGTGGTTGTGTAGCTCCTGGTCTTCACCACAAACAACGTCTACGCAACCGCTGTAGTGACTCATGTGGTCTCACCATGGACTGTAGGTTGACTTTGCTCTCCAAGAAGCAGTCAAAGGACTCCTACCTCTAGAGTAGTCCACACGGACCAACTAGAACTCCTATTGTTCACCAAGAATGGACAGGAAGGAGTTCTCCTCCCCATTGGTGTACTAGTCACCAACATGCTCTTCCATAATGACAACTTTTCATGTAGGACTTGCTCGGGTTCTCTTGGTTACTATAACAAGAGAGGACAACAGTTGTCAAAGGAACTGATTCTCAATTGTCTGTGTTGTGTTCTAGGAAGCCCCCAGTACCCCTCTATATATAGCAGAGGTCAGGGTCAAGGTTTTCAATCGCTATTCGATACGTGATAAATGTGCGGGAGTAGAAAGAACTGAAAGATCTTGAATTTTCACTATCTAAAATAGCCAAAATAGCCATTTTGCACACCCAGACAGTCGTATGGTGCACGTGACAGTCGCCACACACTTCTAAACATCCATTTGGAAGTTCCCAATCTAAAACAAATTTGGCTATTTTCGAATTCAATTAATACATCATATTAATTTCCTTGTTCCTCAAGTAAAGAACAATTGAAACTATTTGGGAAACATCCTGAATCTTCATTCGAACCAACTGGGCTGTCTCACCCAAGTGAGACACCTGTCTCACTCATCCAGATGGCCGTCTAGTGAGTTGAGTCGAGTCGGTTAGTTCAATCACATTGAACTGGTCGGTTCAAGGGAAAAACTTAGCCAAATCGATCTATAATCAACCTGACCCACAAATGGTCATCTCAACTGCTTGAGATGCCCCTCTGGCTGCCAAAATGGCCATCTCACCAAGTGAAATTGTCGTTTGGCAGACCTGATTATCCAATCAAGCAATTAGTTGCATGAATTGAATACCTAAACACTTTATTAATCAATCTAATCGTCGTTCAAGATCAACTCCTCTTCTAGATGATTTCTTATGTGTGTGACCCTATAGGTGTTATGTCACGTTAGTAGTGAATGTCCATAACTAGCTTATGACATCACAAGCAAAGAGTGGTGCCTAGTCACACATCAATGCTACCCAAGTGAAATGGAAAGTTGGAGAACAACTTCAACCTACAATATGTGTAAGCTATTGTAGTGGTTGTATAATTCATTTGTCACTGATATCCAGGATGAACTCGAGGCATGGTAGGTCATCCTCTCAACATTCAATCCATGTTTCTTGAACCAAGAGCAGACTATCAGAGATAATGTGACCTCAATATCATGTATTGATTCGCATGTGCATGCCCATGCATTTTTCAGTCTTGCTAATCAAGTGGCCAGGATATCATACTCTAGTAGGAGGGAACAATCTCATATCTATCACTCATATTCTATCCTCATGTGTCAAAGTCACCCAATCATCACCGTTATAACAACCCATGTTTCATAATTGTGTTTGATGATGTCAAATCATACCCAACGACATGTGACAGTTCAGTGATTTCAGGTCTAAGAATCACAATCACCACATTCACTATGAGAGATAATTATGACCACCATAACCATGTGTCACTCTCAAGGTGGGTCTATCTAATACATTGTTCTCTAAGATGTATCTATGTGCTTAGTTTGATATTGCCATATCACGAATAATGAGATTTAGTCATCAACCAACTGACACTATGATCTTGTGTGTTATTGTTGTCTATCAACCTCCACAATAACAACCGATCATGGACATAATGAGAATATGTATATGTACTCTTAACATCTGTATGATCTCATCACAAGGATAGGAACTTGACAACATACATCATTGAGTAATATAATTCTCTAGAGATTCACTTTGTATCCTCATTGTCTCATAACTGAGTGAAACAGATGAATTAGAAGCTTGACTTTATATATGTTATTATTAATTAAGTCCTTTTAGGTAATTATGTCATGTCAATCATCATATGATTGGCTCTATGGGCATACCTTTCTAACAGACTCCCACTTGCACTTAAATCCAATCACCAACGAATCTTATTCTTAGTGATCTAAACATGTCCAACATGCTTCTGCTGCACTAGTGCTGATTTAGCGGGTTAGCAACACTTTGCTTATAGTCAGTATATTGCATGTTTCTTATCTCTTTGCTTTGGGATGAAACCTCTGCAATATGGTATCTGATATTCCTTGCCTAATAATTAGTTCTATTATTGTCACAACATCTCTACTGAGTCATCAATGGTTGTAACATCTATAAATTCATCATATGAATTTTAGATCCATATAGTATCACTCTGTGTTCATAACACAAGTATACTAGGCTTCTATTGTAGAATAACATTAATGGCTATTAGTTCGGAACCTTTCCAACTAACCATCACTTATTCTTTTGAATTAACACATATTTTAATTTGTGATCACTTTTTTCATTTATGGAATCTTACATCGATGTAAGTCTTTACATCCAACTCTTCCCTTTTATTGCTATAATCATTGACTAGCAATATATCCTTAGTCACTTCTCAGGTACTAATGGATATATCTAATGACTTTCCAATAACCCTTATTGGAATTTATATCATCTTGTCATGTCCAATGCATACAAGATCATATGGGATAAGCTTGTTAAAAGTTGATATGATAAATCCATTAGTGGGTTGGCCCATGGAATCTTATTCATGATATCTCCAATCTTCACAAGAATCGAAATTAGGGTTCATGAGAGACTAATATGAATTCTCTCTCATTGAATTATTCTATGTTGAACTCTTTCAACACATTGCTATTGCACGCAAACTTTCATTGTGAAACATACAAGAACTATCTTGTAGGTCTTGGTCCTTATCTCATAAGAAGTTTCACCTTATCCTTCATTGTTAAAGGAGTTTTTCATGCCAGTTCTCAATATTCACAATATTGAGATGTTATTCCTCATCATATGTGGAATATTCATATATGCTCCCACTAAATCTTTTATAAACACATATTTCTTCTTTTGTCTTGATTCAAGTCAAATTCTTTGGCTTATATTGTGAAGTCAAAAGACCCCACTTATGAATTGCTTGTTTCAATCCCATATTGAACCTTGTAGTTTATAGACTTAATTTGCATTCATGAAGCTATGAAACCTTTTAGGTTGTGTCACATACACATCCTTTAATGTATTCCCTTAAGGAATCTGGTTTCCATCTTCATATGAAAAATATCATAGTCCATTCTAACTACAACAACAAGCATGACAATTGGTAAAGGAATTTCTATCATGTTCAACATTTTAAACTTGGTTTATTCAACCAATCTGTCCTTTTATGTTATCAATGCAGGCCTTAATTATAATACCCTATTTTACCCTTTAGGTGGCTCTATCAAGGACTTGCCTTGTTAGATTACATGGATTCCATATAGCTCAGAAAAAGCCTCTAGTTGGCTAGTTGGCTCATCCTATATGACCAACCCATCTGAATTGTTGGATCCACAATCATCCAATCTCAGATGTGTTGTACTAGAAATATTTTATTCTATATTATATGATGAACCTGAGATTCCACAACAACTTGTGATTCTCATTGTTATCACTATACCTCTTTGTTGGCCTCAAACACTTTGAGTATTACTTTTACTCCCACTGAATCTTTAGGAACTCAATAATCCTATTAAAAAAACAATTTTGTTATTGGATAGGGATTAATAGTAATGCTCAATTATCATGGTTTATGGATAAACCTTCTCAAGAAATGACTTTCTCAAGGTGGGTTTCAATCCTTTACTCCTATTGGGACATTCCCAAATCATATCATATATGGTGTCTCATAAACCATCCATACGGTGTAGTGATAGGTATATATTTATGAGGATATAAGAAGATTAGATTAATTGACAATTATATCATGACTCATCATGGTATAATTCCTTCATTCTGACACATCATCATGCTCAAGTGGATTTTACTTGTGATACATTATCACAGTCTCTTCCAGAAGGTTCTCAAGATATTGTTGTAAAAGTATTTCAACATTTGATCATATCAAAGTATCTTATTACTTTCATCAATGTCATACTTCATTTACAATCTTCTTGAACATTTTCAAGAGATTAATTCTTTCATTTCATTTGGTATTATATCATCATATTACCAGCTAATGAAAATAAGTATTAGTTAATTATCTATGGCACTCATTCCATAAGATCTTCATGCATCATATGCACAAGGTATAATGAAAATTTATCCTCCCACTACATTTAGTGAAGGATGTCATGTCATATTGTGAGAGACTAAGACTTGCATGTTTCCTTAGGTTCAATAATCAAGGGAATCCAGATCCACATCACTATGTGTTCTAGGCATTCACCTCTTATATTCATATAAGACGACTAATGCTAATGATAGTCTTGAGTTATCAATTATAATCTTTTGGTATAAACTTTATAATCATTCATCTTTGATCATTTTGCATAAATATCACAAGATGTATTAGGGCCAATGCCATGCAAGATCATATCTTTGAAATAGAAGCACTAATAATTCTTTATTGATAATCATCCTTGTCCATACAAGATGCATAAAGAAAATGTTTCTATTCTAATGGCATAATGAAATAGTAGTTCTAATAACTCTATTACATTCCCATTGGGCTAAGATAAATTTAAATATAGACTTTGGCTTCTGCAACATCTGCTCTGCATTGTCCATCTTCCTTCCATGAAGGGCTTTACTTTTTATCAGATCCTACACATCAGTATTTCAGATCTCTATTTGGTATCATATACCAAAATTTAACAAGTAATCAAATTTATCTTGTATGGTTTATACCTAAAGTGGAGGCCTCAATGCCATCCTTCTTCTTCTTTAGTTCCTCTAACCAGAGTGGGCAATTTCTCTTCCAATGTTTAGGCTGGTGACAATGGTGACAACCGCCTCTTTATTTCTTTACTCCACCTTTTGTCTTGAGATCTGAAGACTTGGGTTTCTGGCTAGCTTTAGAACTCTTTTTAGCTTTGCCTTTGCCTTTAGACTTCCCCTTTGTCTTGCTGATCATCATCACAGACTTGGGCTTGTCTTGCTTCACTTATGTCTCAGTTGTCCTCAACATGCCCAACAACTTTGTCAACGGCTTGTCAAAGTCGTTCATGTTGTAGTTCATGACAAACTAACTATATGACTCTGGCAGGGCCTGCAGAATCACGTCAGTGACCAACTCTTGACCCAAGGGGAATCAAATTCTAGCTAGGTTCTCCACATACCCAATAAGCTTGAGTACATGAGGACCTACTGGATCTCCTTCTGTCATGTTGCATTCGAACAATGCCTTGGAGACATCGTATCTCTCCTATCTTACTTGATCTCAGTACATGTTCTTGAGATGTGTGACCATCTCAATCACCCCCATGTTCTCATGTTGCCTTTGCAACTCATTGTTCATAGAACAAAGCATCAAATAACATCTACGACGTCCTCAGTATGCTTCTTATAAGCATCCTTGTTAGCCATTGGAGCATTTTGAGTAGGTTCCTTTGGTTCTAGCATTTCTAGGACATAGAGGTTGCACTCATACGTGAGAACAATTCTCAGCGTCCTGAACCAGTAGTGGAAGTTGTTCCCAACAAATTTGTCCTTCTCAAGGACCAATTGCAAAGAAAAGTGATTGTTGTTTGTTGCCATTTGGTTCTATAAAAGAATTTGCAATTTTGTCACAAATTCAACCTTTTGATTTTGATTTGATTTAATTAAAATTTGGGTGATAATAATTAGGTCTTCAATTAATTATTGTTCTCATTATTTTGTTTAAATTGACAACCCTCAAGTATCAATTTTTAAAATTGCACCAAATAATTTTCTAATGAGCCAAGATCCAAAATGATTCAATTATTACCCGATCTACACCAACGTCCATAATCAACCATCAAGGTGGGTGATCATGTCAATTGCATCATATGCAACTCTTGGATAGATGACATGCGCAACTCTTTGCCATAATCATCTGCATGTTTTTGGGCCCTGACTGTCTGAGAATTACCAATTAAGTCTGACCCAATAGCCAATATGATAATAATGCACCCGCTTTGGCGGAACCTGCATTACTACCATCACACTTGCACGAGGTAGACGGTGCACCACACTTTGGCATCACTTGCACTTGCTCGAACAAGTTTTTCATGTGTATTTCTATTGGAAAGCATCTAAGACTTAATACGTTTGATTGAGGGTTTTTCATATGTGTCATATATATACATATATTGTATTCAATCACCACATATATAGTACATATCATATACATGCTATACCCCACAACGTAAACATGCAATATAAAACAAAAGGCAATAGTTATGGCCATGTCTACTTGTAATTCCTTGGAGCTACAAATGAATTACTACCACCTAGGTCAATCATCACATCATGTGTATGAACCTGCGGTCGATGTAGATATGTGCTTGCCAATATGAGTATATCAGTTCAACCTTTGAACCGGTCATCTCACCTTTTAGCCTATCGGTTGGTCCACCTATCTAACCGATGTTTGGACTCCTTCCAAATGGTCAGTTAGACCTTCTGGGACGGTCATTTGGCCTCCTTTCCAAACAATGTCTGGACTCCTTCCAGACGGTTGGTTGGGCCCATCAGGCATTATCTGGTTTCATCGTCCTCTGTCCTCCATGGTCCTCCAGACGGTCGGCTCGTCTCACAAACTAGTCATCTCAATCGGCAATGAACATCTTCAACATCGTTGTAGGAAAGAAAACTATTATATTGCTACTTTACTACATTGAACAATGGAAACCTCGAGTTAAATTCAATGGGAGCAAAGGTATAAAAGCATTAACTTTACATTGGGAAGAGGGAGGTAGATGCTTGATACATAGACTGAGATAAACAAGAACCAAACCATCCAACCACACATAGATAAAGGGTTTAGGCCATAACCACGCTACACATCCACCAAACCATCCAATTGTACACACACACACACACAGATATATATATATATATATATATATATTAGTTTGGGATTATGTGGTCTTTGATCGGATACGCATATGAGAGCTAATTTAAATATTCACAACGTATGTAATAAATAAATGGTTAAACCAAAAATCTGATCATATTGATTATCCTAAAATATAGTAAATTAATGTGCCTTTGATACCACTGTTGGGAAATACAGGCACAGAGTATAGCCATGAAAACAAAAAAAAAATTATCTATATGTATTCCCTAAAACAACAAGATTGTGCCAACTACTATGAAATAGGAAAGATGATTTAGTGAGTTATACCTAGTCCTGGAGCAAGTCCAGTGACAAAACTCACTTCTTTGCAACTGCTGATAAGTTGCTCTTAGATGGTTGTTGTGCAGCTCCTGGTCTTTATCACAAACAACGTCTGTGCAACCTCTATAGTGACTCTCGTGGTCTCACCATGGATTGCATGTTGACTTTGCTCTTCGAGAAGCATCCAAAGGACTCCTGCCTCTAGAGTAGTCTACACAGACGAACTAAAATCATGTCGTTCACCAAGAATGGATATGAAGGAGTTGTCCTCCCCATTGGTATACTAGTCACCATTTTGCTCTCGCACAATGACAACTTCTTAGTTGTTCTCTCCCATTGGCTATACCTCCTTTTTAGGTAGGACTTGCTCGAGATTTGTTGGTTACCACAACTAGAGAGGACAACAGTTTCCAGAGGAACTGATTCTTAGTTGTCTGTGTTGTGTTCTGGGAGACCCCAGTACCACTCTATATATAGCAGAGGCCAGGGTCTAGGTTCCCAATTGCTATCTGATACGGGATAAAGGTGCATGAGTGGAAAGAACTGGAAGATCTTGAATTATCACAATTTACAACAGTCGAAATGGTTGTTTCACACAACCAGACAGTTGTCTAGTGCGCAAGATGGTCATATCGCACTGCCAAACGACCATTTGGCAGTTCCCAATCTGAAATGAATTTTTCTATTTCGAATTCAATTAATATCTCATATTAATTTCCTTGTTCCTCAAGTAAAGAATAATCAAAACTAATCAGGAAACATCCTGAATCTTCATTCGATCCAACCGGGTCATCTCACCCAAATGAGACATCTGTCTCACTCATCTAGACAACTGTCTGGTGAGTTGAGTCAATCTGGTTGTTTTAATCGCATTGAACCGGTCAGTTCAAGGTTAGAACTTAGCCAAATCAATCTCTAATAAACTTGACCCCCAAACGTTCATCTCAACTACTTGAGACACCCATCTGGCTACCCAAATGACCACCTCACCGAGTGAGATGGTCGTTTGGAAGACCTGGTTAGCCAATCAAGCAATTAGTTGCATGAATTGAATACCTAAACACTTTCATAATCAATCCAATCAACATTCAAGATTAAAATCCTCTTCTGGATGAGTTCCTATGTGTGTGACCATATAGGTCCCATGTCACATTGACAGTGAATGTCCATAACTAGCTTATAACATCATAAGAAAATAGTGGTGCCTAGTCGCACATCGGTGCTACCCAAGTGAAATGGAAAGTTGGAGAACAACTTCAACCTACAATATGTGTAAGATGTTGCAGTGATTATGTAATTCCTTTATCACTAATATCTAGGATGAAATCGAGGCATGGTAGGTCATCCTCACAATGTTCAATCCATGTGTCTTGAACTAAGAGCAGACTGTTTGAGATACTATGACCTCAATATCATATATTGATTCACATGTGCATGCACATGCGTTTCTCAGTCTCACTAATAAAGTGGCCATGATATCATACTCTAGTAGGAGGGACAAATCCCATATATATCACTCACAGTCTATTCCCATGTTCCAAAGTCACCCAATCATCATTTTTATAACAACCCATGTTTCGGGATTACATTTGATGATGTCAAAGCATACCCAACGACGTGTGATGAGTGCAGTGATTTCAGGTCTAAGAATCACAATCACCACCTTCACTATGAGAGATGACTATGACCACCACAACCATGTGTCACTCTCAAGATAGGTCTATCTGATACACTATTCTCTAACATGTATCTATGTGGTTGGTTTGATATTGCCATATCATAACTAATAAGATTTAGTCATCAACCAACTCACACTCTAATCTTGTGTGTTATTATTGTCTATCAACTGTCTACAATAACAACCAATCATGGACATAATGAGAATATGTATATGTACTCTTAACATCCATATGATCTCATCGCAAGGATAGGAACTTGAGAACATATGTCATTGAGTAATATAATTCTCTAGGCATTCACTATATATCCTCATTATCTCATAACTGAGTGAAATAGATGAATTGGAAGCTTGCCTTTATATATGTTATTATTAATCAAATCCTTTTAGGTAATTATGCCATGTCAGTCATCATATGATTGGATCTACGAGCATACCTTACCAACATATATCACGCTTGTGGACACTAAAAATAAGTTGGCAGATATTTTCCACCTCTAGCTAGAGGGCAATTTAATTTTATTAGATCTAAACTACTCATAACTACTTTGAATGAATTTGATATGCCTTCTAGCTAGTTTCCATCTATCCTATATGCTTTGCTTATGTCTTGATCACCACTACTTGCTTAGTGCTAAAATTTTCATGTTCATATGCCTTGTTTTTTCGCTTGTTTTGGGTATTTATTGCAAACACTTGTTTTATTGCAAATAGTACCCAATGATGAGTGATATGTTCCTAAGTATGTTTAAAATACAAAATGGTCTGGAAAAATAAATTTAATTAGCATTCAAATGTCTAGAAATTAAATTTTCTAAAGTTGGTTCATGTTGACCATCAGTTGAATTGCCAACTTGACCGATATCCGTGGCTGAGGGCTTTTATAAAGAGCTACTCGGTTGAGTTTCCCAGTCATAGAAATCAACCGATGGTTGGCCAACTTTTCTCCATCACAACTAGAGAAAAATCAACCGATCCACTCTCCAGCTCCCTCAAGCTCTCAATCCTAGCCTCGAAAATATGGTTTGGCCGACTTTTCTCCCTCACAACTAGAGAAAAATCGACCGATCCACTCTCCAACTCCCTCAAGCTCTCAATCCTAGCCTCAACCATCCTCTCCCTAGTACTAGTTCAACCTAGCTCGACCTCCCTTGACCTCTTACTCATCAACACTAGGTGTTTGGTGGGTTAGTGGTGGTGTTTCCTATGTTTTTGATCTCTCTATCCTCTTATCTCACCTCCATGGATTCCAATAGGAGAAAGAGAGCCACCCCAGCTGGAGAACCATCCTCCTCCTCCAACTCATGCCTTATACCCTTTGATGATACCTTCTTTCTCTCCAATGATGTTGTAAATATGTATAAGGAGCTCCTTCTTAGGAACCCCTTTCCTTTTTGTGCCCTTTTTTAGCCACATTCTCATAGATAAAAGGTTATCAATCAAGTAGCCGAGTTGCTTTACGACCACCACCTTTCCGCCTTGAGTGTTGAACGGGCGTGCTACCACAATTTTGTCACAAGCACCAAAGTCATTCATGAATTCTATGCAAATTTGTAATGGAATTATGACACTCTCGTACCCTCACCTAATTCTCAAGTAGTCCTTATTTCCATGATACTTAGGAAGAAATTCAAGGTCTCTGAGGATACCTTGAATATCTTTTTCTCTGATACTAATGTGACTGACACTTGGAGGAAGGATTACCCTAAGTATTTTGACCTTGTTGACCCTGAGGCCTTCTATAATCAATATGATCTCACTCTTCGTGACATTCATAAATTCTTGAAGAAACCTCAGTCTCCCTACAAGAAGAAGTCCATCCTTCCGTCCTCAGCCTTAGACCTCAAGAACAACATACTCGCCCTAGTAGTCAACTGCAATATTCACCCAAAGAAAAATGAAACTAAAATTGTAGAGAACACTACGGTGATAATGTTCTATATCTTGAAGAACATCATAGTCAAGTGGGCCAGATATGTTATACATCACATGACCCACTTTGACTCTGGTAAGAACACCCGTGGCACCCACCCACCCTACCTAACCATGATTTGTGGTCTCTTTCAGACTGCCACTGGAAAATCTCTTTTTCATGACCTTCATTACAAACCTACCCAAAAAGGAGTTTGCATCAGTGAGACCCCACTTCAGAAGAGTGTGCCTACCCCTTCCTCTACCACACTTGGAGCTTCCACCTCCACTAAGGAACCTCCACCACCTTAGCCATCCTGACCTACCCAAGCCTCTTTCCATGTATCAAATGAAACCTTCATGGGTTACATGATGCATCAACAGGCGTATAACCTTTAGGTTCAGGATCACATGCATCACGATCTTTGTGCCATCATGTCTACCATTAACCTTTCATGTGCACATCCTTACCCTGCCTACCAGCCCTACCCAGGAGGTGACTATGCATCCTATGCATATGATCACTTTTACCATGCCCATCCACCTGTTGCTTTTGCTGCTACACCCTCTGTTGTTGGTGGATCTAACCCTACTATTCTACCTCTTCCTACTGGTCTTATAGATACCTTGCTTGCAGGACTTAGAACTTTTGCTACTTCTTATCCGCAAGCCCAAGAGTTGCATGACCTTGGTATGTCTTAGGATGAGCAGAATGTCAGGTGGCCCAGTCATGGTTTCGATTCCTACATTGATGAGGAGATGCCAGATCAGGCTAATGAGGAAGTTGTTGCTACTGATGAGGAGGCATCTGAGGATGATGGCGATGATGCTTCTGATGGCTTTGTTGGTGACTCTAGTGATAAAGGTGATGTTGCTATCTCTGCTGCACCTTCAGACGGAGATGATGACTATGAGCCAAGAAGCCTCTGTTGATGATGCTAATGATGATGGTGATGTTGTGGACATACATAGCCTAGACGTTTATATGTTTTAGTTTTAGTCTGTAGATGTGGATCATATATATCTTTTTAGACCATTTTGTACTAATTACATCTAGGCACATTATATGAAGATGCACTATTTTCATCATCATGTTGGTTTCAATGTTTTGGTGTGTAGTTATTTTTTAGAACATGCTTTCTGTGTTGTAATCTTAATCTTATATACACTTACTCTTTGATTTACTAACCATGTTTATCATATTTTTATTATGACTTAGATTGCTTATTTCTCTCTCATCTCTATTTGGTGTATGCTTTGAGATTGCATGTTTTATGTTGTGGATGTATGTTTTGGTTGTGCTTGGAGAAGACCTATTTTTGTGCTCTTCTACCCCCCCTTCCTTTTTGATAATGTCAAAAGGGGGAGAGAAGTTCAACGTTTTGAAGCTCAACCATATTGCTTTTATTGTATATGTCATCCTTTTGTTGTTCTATATGATTTATCATGTGACTTGCTAAAGGACCATATAGTATATATGTTATATTGTTTTTGTGTAGAAAGACTAACTGTGCATGTAAGAGTAAGCATAAATTGAGGGGGAGCAATTCACATTGTTAAAATCATGAATTCCCCTACAATTCACAAGGCAAAGGTTTAACTTTACATATCCTTTTCCATATGATTGTGGAATGGTTTTCCATTGTCAAAAAGGGGGAGAATGTTGACTTGAGACTATACTTTGTCCATATTTTGATAATGACTTAGCCACTCCATTCCTATGTAATGTTTGTTTAAGATTGATTTCAGGCTTTAGGTACATGAAAAGGATCAAATTACACAAGCCCTAGCTTGTTCAAGTTAAAGTCAAAAGCAATGCAAGTGTGCTTTTTGGGAAATTACTCCAAATCAACTTAGATTATTTTTTTAATCACTTATACTGATAATATGACTTGTAACTAAGATGAGAAAAAATCAGGGACACTTAATTCCAATGTTTGGTCACTCAAAAGTCAAATTGGAAAATTTGTCACATGTTGTTTACCGGTCGAGTTGGAAACTCGACCGATCTAGTGATAGATTTTCTAACATGGCCAATCGGTCGAGTTGCACACTCATGGAACTCAACCGATCAATCGACGAAGCAAAATTGATTTTGACTCATCAGTCGAGTTTCCCAGAACAAACTCGACTGACAGTTTAAAAATTGGCTTTGTCCTTTAGTTGATCAGTCGAGTTATCTTTATTAAAACTCGACCGCATGTATTGTACAGAAAATGCAAAAAAAAATGATTATAACCATTGGAGAGTTGTTATGATTGAAAATAGTATCGTTGAAAGTTGTAAAATGGCTATTTTTCATTCTTAAGTGATCCCACACTCAAAGGAACACCCCCATCTATAAATAGGACCCCTTGGAGTTTAGTCCAAGTTTGCTCATTCATGCTATCCTAATTCCTTACTATAGTTGAGTGTGATACAACCCTTTAAATCCCTTTCTCTCTCTCATTTACAAATCATTTCATGATTATGAGTGAGTTAGGTATATTGTAAGAGAGCTACCTCCATGTGCTTATAAAGCTCTCATTCCTTCCATCTTCCCAACCCCCTTTCTCAAAGAGAAAATGTTGAAGCAAGCTACTATGAGTGAAGGTGAAGTTGTTTTTGGTCTTCTTCAAAGTTGAAGAAGAGGTGCATATCTTCTCTAGGTGAAGGAGAAGGGCAATGCAAGATTCAAGAAGAGTGGGTAATTCCTTCAAGGCCAAAGACTTGATGCAAGTGTGGGAAAGTCCTTATTGAAGGCTGAAGACATCTTGATCAAGTGGGTAAGTCCTTGTGTAGGTGAAAGACTCTTGTCTTGAGTAGGTAAGTCCTTGGATGTATGGTGGTCTCCTTGTATCTCTTATGATGGAGTATAAGTATACACAGATTGCAAAGTCCCAGAGGTTGACCTCTCTAAGTAGTGGATTGACTATCTCCTAGTTTGGAGATTGGAACCACTCTAAACCACCTTGTCCAAGTAGATGTTTCAATCTCTCACGTCATTACTTTGCTTGCTTAGATAGGACTTCAAATTGTTCTTTCTATTGGTTTCAATTGATATAATTTGAAGGTCTAACTTTTCTTGTGAGAATTTTGAATTTCTATTCACCCCATCTAGATCCCTAGATCCAACATAATACACCAATGGAAGGGGCAACTCCTTCATGTATGTTCTAGTTGAATGACATGAGTTTTAGTTGGTCTGTGTGGACTACTCTAGAGATATGAGTCCTTTGGCTGCTGCTAGGAGGACAATGTCAGTTTGTAGTATGTGGTGAGACCACAAGAGTCACTGCAGAAGCTATTTAGTCCACCGCCCGTGGAGAATACCAGGAGCTGTACAACCACCGTCTAAGAGCAACTAGAAGATAGTTGCATTGCAATGAGTTGTTGTCGTTGGACTTGCTCCAGGACTAGGTATAAACTCGTTAAACCATCCTTCCTATTTCATAGTAGTTGATATGATCTTGCTGTTATGGGAATACATATAGATAAGATTTTGTTTCCATTCTTATACTCTGTGCCTGTTATTTCCCAACACCCAGGACATGAGAGCCATACCCACAATACTTCTTTTTCCCGCTTTGGTCCTCTATTCACCGTCGACGGGTGTTCTTTCACCAACCCTTATCTTGTTCTTTCACCAACCCTTAGCCCTACCCTCTTCAACCACTTTGATACCTTCTTTGGGTTCATGTGGAACCGATAGAGGTGTTGTAGCCTTTATTTAACTCCCCGGGACCCTACAATGTGGAGTCAATGTTGCATTTGACTCGCCCAAATGCCTACTCCAACCTCATTGCGAGGAAGGAGATGACCAGGTAGGAAAATTCCTCCTTACCCCTGGAGCAAATTCTGAAAGGTAGAGGCATTACTATCATTTGCTTCTTTTCTTTAAACATGGCCATGCAGCCCTAGTGGCATGACCAGATTGGCTTCGGACCCACCTCTGTTGGCATGGATAACACCCGCTATGCTAACGTGGCCTCCTCCTATTGGACAAAATATTTATCTTGTAAAAATTGTAACTAATTATTGATAACTCAGATGAAAAAAAATATATACAAAAATTGATCAAAAGTGAGAGAAATGTGAATAAAATATTAATGATGCCTAAATCTGACCATAATTCTAAAAGTGGTGATAATATGTGTTAAAGTGGTGATGAATGCTTGGAAACCCTAGTTTAGATGAATAGATGGTTGATCATGTTAAATATGTTTCCTTGAGATGTAAATTGATATTGTGGAATATAATGATGATTTAACATGTTCATGATCATAATGATCTAGAATTAGGGTTTCTGATGTGAATAATTGTGCATATGTATGATTAGGGTTTTGAAGCCAAAGATCATAACTTTTCATGATATTAATGCACATAATCTAATGAATATGTTCATAATGAAAGTTCTGGTAATTAGGGTTTCCCCTAATTTTTATATGTGGTGTAATTAGGGTTTGTACCCTTATTCATTATTTGAACCCAAGAAAATCCTAAAACCCTAAATTTAGACATGAGCAGGGTTTAATTTGAATAATGTGATGGTGACATTGTTGGATTTACATACATGGGGATTAAATATTGATTGCTTTCTTGGTTGGATGATATGCTTAAAGTACTTGAAGTATGATTACATAATATGCATGGTTCTACATTGAGGTATGTGGTAAGATTATCACCATCCACAATATAGTTTGTCAGTGTTTGCCAAGGTTCTCTTGATCAACTAAATTGTTGGATGTTTATTTATATTTTATTCAATAATAATGCCACTATGAGTATCACATCAATAAAGATAATCATATTTTGAACCCTAGGATGACATGCATCGAGGGGTGATGCACACAAGCCCTGGAGGGATAGTGGTCAGACCTAAGATATCATATCTAGTATGGATTAGAATATGAGGTGAAAAATGCAGCTCTTATATGCATGTAACTGAGTTTTTATATGTTGTTATCTTACTTGCACACTTTTGCATGCACCCCATATACATAATATGTTTCGATATGCTAATGTGTGCTTTTGTTTCACTCTGTTTTAGGTACGTGCTAAATAGTAAGATATCAAGACATGATAATCAATTGAAATTACCTGAAGGCATTAAAGTTAAGTAAAGGATGATTATATAGATATTTCTTCTCATATGTACAGTTCTGATGATAGAAATTCATCTAACTCCTCGTAGGAGCATCTTGTATACAATATTTGAATTAATATAAATTATTTGCTAATATTTATTGTTTGGTTAAATCGATCTTGGGAAATTTTAGGTAATGGTCCTCAACGTTTTAGGTCTTTACTTAATTGGGGATGCTAAAAAGAGAGGTCGTTACAACTTGTGAGCAAGTAACATGATGTACCTATTATATAAAGATCCTAGATATCATACATGGCCACAGACTTGTAAAAATCTTCTTTCAATATGTAAATGTAAGTTTTAATAATTATTGTTGTAATAATATTACATGTTGAATGTTAAGATAGTTAATGGTGTATGCATCTAGTTCATTGTTCATTTATGCTTGTTATTCTACATTCACACTCTGGTATCTTTTATGGTTCATGAATTTCTCAATCTGTAGCATTTGGTATCACAACATGAACAATGGCTACACCTAGAAATTTCTCCTCATTAAACATAAGACTAATTTTAACCTTTCACTTGAAACCCTGGAAACATAGTATGTCAGATATTAGGCATGACTTAGACTCTAGGTTAGAATCTATATGTCTGATAACTAGGTATAGACTAGCGATGTCTTATAACATGTCCTATATGTCAATCACTCTTTATAATGTAGTGGTATGGGACGTTACATTGTTTGGAGATGATGGGCATCATGGGATGAGAAACCCTAGACATAGATGTACACGTGTTTTGGGTATATCCACTAGTTTACACCATGTTCTCACCAGTTTCCTAGGTGACATGACACTAGAGACTCTACTGTGTGTGGGGCACTCAATTTTTACTGATTTGGTTTTATTTTCAACCAGATCGAGATTCTATGGTTTTCTCAAAGAAAAACTATATAATATTTTACTATGTATATATATGTAAAGATGAAAATGTGTTCCTCAACGAGGAGAGTAGGAGGTGTTCATGCAATGCAAGTGAAAGAGAGCGACTTCAGTCTGGATGAGAGTTCTTAGAGGAGAGATATAATATTTAATTGTCTAGAGCCATAATAAAGGATAGGCCAGTAGGATACCCTAGAAAAAAAGCTCAATTGAATATAGTATGAGTTTGATATGTGATGATTTAACTTTTAACTTTGAGTATAAAAATTGTTTTGTTGATTCAAGATGAGTTTTGAACATGCAAACTAGCCACTCTTGCACCATTTACAACACCAATTGCTATTGTGCCAATTAACTTATGCTACAAGTAGTTGGTGGGATTGTATGTTGTATGCATATTTGTATAAGTTCGAACACAACATCTGTGATTTTTTTTGGGACCAACATGGGCCTCAAGCTCTTTAGAAAGGATCTCCTCTAGCATGGGACTTTTGATAGGGTGAACTCCAGAGAGGGTGAGCCCACCGTAGGAGAATGATAGATGACCTAAACTTCAATATATGAGATACGTGAACTTTGAAAATTTGATAATGCATTCTATCTAGACAACTTCTTAGTATTTAAGTTGAGTCACCCAGTGTGTGGTTCCTATGAACAATTTTGAACCCTAGACTTCTTGTGAAAGAACCCAACCCTAGCGAAAATAGGCCATCGAATATGCATTTGAAAATCCATTTAGGTGAGGGAGATGTTCCCTTAGAGGATTGATGATGTGTGATCTCTATAATGAGCCTCATATTTGGGTATGTGGTTCCATGTGAACAAAGCTAGTGGGTGTAGCCACTTTTGAGTGTTAGATAGATTGTTTTGATATGGGTATAAATTTTGTGTGGTCACATGTCATGATTTGAATTAAGTAATGCCTAGCTTGAGTGGATTGAGCGTTGAAGCTCATACTTAGAAATAAGTGAAATTATTATCAAACAATGTTGTAGATAATGGAGTTCTTCTTCAAATAATGGATAATAACAGAACATATGTCACTTGAGCTAGAAATCTGATATATGCAAGATATGCAACTCAGATAAGCTTGACCTAGTATGTTATCATATCATACATGAAATATGTAAGTTTGAAATCATGAGCTTGAAATAAACATATCTAGGATCATTGATTACATGATCACAAAATATAGTTCTTAACCTCAATCCATGTGAATATATGCTTCTAGTTTGAAGATAACTCACACATAATAGTGTGAAGATCTTAATATGTAAATATGAAAAACCAATTCCCTCTGATGATGAGGTTACCTTTGATAATTCTAGAAAATAATGGCATGAAATCTTGACGTCGTCTTGTATGTTTTAGTAGGGTGAAGGATGAAACCTTGAGTAATACCTCTTTTAACTTCAAAAATTGTGAACAAACCCTAAGTATTAGGGGAATGAGGGATTGAAATCCTAAAATACTAGAATGTTGTAATATGACTAAGATATCAAGTGATGATTCAAACCCCCCTAAAAACATGATGTGTCAATCTATTGAGGACAAGGTGGTTACACCCAAGATGTTCTAATATCTTAAGATGCCAAATTAAGGGATGTCAAAAGTGACGATAGACTTGGAACCTACAAGTGGTGTCCTAGAGGCAGTGGAAGGAAAAAAACAATGGAATATGAGATTAGTTGATTTTTTAGGATGAGGTTTCTATATTAGGTAGGGTGAATGTGATGAGCCTAAAGTTTGGAGTTTGTGTTGTTTACATAAATGGAGTAGAATGATTACGTGATGGACCTTGATGTTTGAATTTGTCAAATGATATAAGTTGAACTTATTTGATTAAGAGTTGATGATTTATTGACTTGTATTCGAGGTTTATACATCTATTTAAAAGGTTGTTTGAAGAATTTAATTGCATGACCAAATAATGGATTTTGAGTCCCCAACTTTAATAGAAGTTTCTTTAAGATATCAGGAGACTATTTGCAAAATTTCAAAATGTTTGGATATTTCTACAAAGAGATGAAATCAATTGAAGTTGAGACCATTGATGATATAAATGTGATGGGACCTTGCTCTTTTGGTTATTTAGCACTTAGGTCTGTCATAAAAATGTGTGACACATCCAATTTTTGTTGGTCAGGCACTCTTCTGGCATAGTGTCTTGATCTGGGCCGTCCCTATGATCCTACAGTGGAGACTCTGTCTCCTACCTTTGGGTCCCATGAGGAAATGGTTACACTTTAGCACCCCCCCTTCTCTCCAAGATTTCGAGTCTTATAAGCCACTATTGTGTGAACCCAACACTTCACAAGGTCAGGACCTTCCCAACAACCTCTCACTGGATCTATTTCATGTAGTTTCGAGAGAGATTAACCTCTCATCCTCCATGCCTCTTTCCATTTCCGCAATGAAGCAAGGCATAAAAGAGTTCAAGGTGGGGGGGAAGTAGGTGGAGAAAAATGATCTCAAAAGGTAGCTAAAGCTAGTATGTGACTCAATTTGAGGTCGGAAACCATTTATCAGGTTGTTGAGACTCTCCCTTCAAAAATGAGCATGTATATTCACGATGGGGTCATTCCAAGGCTACAAGCCTCAATCAAAGAGGCTCTTCAGGTTGTAGAGATAAGTCAAAGCTCCTAAATTCTCTAGCCTCAAGCTTCCTGGCCAAGAAACTATTTCCCCCCTTCACACTTCTCCACTGAACTTGACGAGTTTGGTTGGATCACACCTCACATATCCCTAAAAGGTGCTTTAGTGCTAACAACTTGTCGATGGTGTCTGTGAACTCATTGAGAACATTAGACTTGGGAACACAATCCTTGTTAGGTTTTGTGGGACAGAACATACAACGGAAACAAAAATTTTATCTAACCACAAACCCATAACCAACAGATCGCATCAACAACTATGTAATAGGAAGGATGGTTTAGCAAGATATACCTGGTCTGAGGCTTTCCTAGTGACAATACATCACAACTAGTGCAACCTTCAACCACCTAGTCTTCGATGATGTTTGTGCAGCTCCTGGTCTTGGACTGGACTGCGGTTGATGGCTGTCCTCTTGAGCGGTAAAAATCTCCCACCTCTATAGATAATCCACATAGAACACCAAGAACTCTAGTCATCCTGATGGATAGACTAGAAGGATGCATCCCCTTCTGTCGGCGTACTAGTCACCGACACACTCTCCCACCACCATTCACTTTTTTGTAGTTGTCTTTCCCTTATTGTTCCTCCCTGGACGGGTAGAACTTGCTTGGGCTCTCTTGGTTACCACAACTAGAGAGGACAACAACTTTGCAGAGCAACTGATGTTCTGAGTTGTGTGTACTGAGAAGCCCCATGTACCCCTCTATTTATAATAAAGGGTAGGGTCAGGGTTCCCAATCTGTACGGGAGTAGAAGGGCCCAGATTTTCTACGAACTGATTACACTGCGGCAGGCAAACCGATCATTTCATAAATGAACTAGTTGTTTGGGCAGGTGAGCCGATCGGTTCATAACTGAACATGTCGTTTGGGCAGGTGAGCCAATTGGTTCACCCAATGAACCAGTCATTTCACTTCACAAACTTGCCCACATTTGACTTTCCTTATTCATGTCTAATTAATGCAAATATTAATTCTTGTCCCAATCGAATTGAACAAGTGAAACGAGGATCTTTTCTCATGAATCAGGAAACCCAACACTTTCTCATTTGGTCCATGTAAACCAATTAGTTTACTAGAGTGATCGGTTATCTCACTGACCAAGAGTCGATCGGTTCACCCAGTGAACCGGTCGGTTGGTGGTCCAAGTTGTGCAAAACTCAGTCAATGCAGTTCTCAATCAATATGACACTCTAATAAGTTGGTTCAACACTTGAACTTGATGATTCTAAGTCAAGTCTATTGATTGAATGTTTAGTTGAGTACCTAAACACTTTAGTAATCAATCTAAACATCATTGATGGATAAACTCCTCTTCCATGTTAATCCTGTGTGTGTGACCCCATAGGTTCCGTTTCACGTTGGCAGTGAATCTCTATAACTAACTTATGACATCACAAGCAAAGAGTGGTGCCTAGTCGCACATCAGTGCTACCCAAGTGAAAAGGAAAGTTAGAGAACAACTTTCAACCTATAATATGTTATTGGTGTTATAGTGAATGTATAGTTCCTCTGTCACTGATATCTAGATTGAACTCGATGCATGGACTTGTCATCCTCTACAAACATTCAATCCATGTTTCTTGATTCACAGTAGACTATCTAAGTTATATGTAAGCTCAATGTCATATATTGACTTACATGTGCATGGCCATGCATTTCTCAGTCTCACTCCTCAAGTGGCCAGGATATCACACTCCCTTAGGAGGGGCAAATTCCATATCTACCACTCACAGTAAAGTCCCCATGTGTCAAAGTCACCCAATCATCACCGTTATAACAACCCATGTTTTAGGACTGTGTTTTATGACGTCAAAGTGTACCCAACCACATGTGATGAGTATAGTGATTTTAGGTCTAAGAACCACAGTCATCACCAATATAATAAGAGATGATCCTGACTAACCAAGTATGGTTTCCATGCATCACTCTTACAGTGGATCTGTCTGATACACTGTTATCTAACATGTATCTATGTGCTTGGTTTGATATCATATATCGTGATTGATGAGATTCTATCATCAACCAACACACACACTAGTCTTTTATGTTATTGATGTCTATGGTTATTTCCACAATAACAACTGACTGAGGATGATAGTGAGAATGTACATACTCTTAACATATGTATGATCTCATTGTTCAAGTCACGTACTTAAAGACATACGTCATTGAGTTTTGTCATTCTCTAGACATCTATCATGTACTATTATTATCTCAAAAATAGTTAAAACATATAGACAGAAATTGCCTTTATTATTATCAAATCAAGTATTACGTGACTCATTGTAGACATCATATGATTGGCTCTCTGGGCATACTATACCAAAAGACTCCCACTTTCACTTAGAGACAATCACCCACGAATCATATTCCAAGTGATCTTAACATGTCCATCATGTATCTGCTGCACAAGTGCTTTTATAGCGGGTAAGCAACATTTGCTTCAAGTCAGTATATTACATGTTTCACATCCCCTCGCTGTACGACAACTTGTATGAGATGGAAGTGTCATGGTATGCTATTTGAAATTCCTTTTCCTAAGCAATAGCTCCATTGTTGTCAAAATATTACTATTGAGTCACTAATGGTCAGAACCTCCCACAAGTTCATCCATATGAACTTCTAGATCCATAAAATATCCTTTACAGTGTTCGCAACACTAAGATACTCAACTTCTTATTGTAGAATTAATCAATTGTCTTATGTTTGGAACTTTTCCAACTAACAATTCTTATTCCAAGGTCAAACACAAATTTATCATTTTGGAAGCTTGCATCGATGTAACTCTTTAACACCCAACTCTTGCTTATTACCATAATTAAAGAACTAATCCTTTTAGTACTTCACAAGTACATAAAGATGTCCTTCATGGTATTCCAATAACTTTTATTGGAGTTCAACAGATATCCATTCGTCATGTCTAATACATACAAAATAACTAGATTTCATATCTTCTTATCATGTCCAATACATACAAGATGATGAGTTCGCATATTCTTTTCATGTCCAATACATACAAGATAATTAGTTCATATTTTCTTGTCATGTCCAATACATAAAAGATAACGAGATGAGTTCATACATGATAGATCCAATTGAGAATGCATATGGCATCTATCCATGTGTTCCTTATTCTTCATAAGAATTGGGACACTTGGCTCTTGAGAGACTAACTCCATGGGACATGGACAAGTTTTCTCTCACCATGCTGTAATCATTCAACATCTAGCCAAAATATGTTATCTTATCTAGGACAAGAAGCCCTCTTGATCTATCTCTATAGATCTTGGCTTCTATCGCATAGGATGCTTCTTTAAAACTTTAGAACACACTTTGTTTCCAGGCTTTAATATTTACAGTATAAGGATGTTATTCCCCATCAATATGTGGAATTTACATATGCTCCTACTATATTCTTGTAATCACACATTACTTCTTTATTTTGACTCAGGTCAAACTCTTTGACTATCTTGTCAAATAGAAGATCCCAGTTCTGAGGTACCCACTTCAATCCAAAGACTGATCTATGCAGCTTCGTGGACTTTATTTCCATTAAGCTATAATAACAAGCATTATCCTTCTGGATTTATCCTTGGTAACTGCTGAAAAGATTTCATCATGGTCAACACCTTGAACTTGTTAGAAACTCTTTGCAACCAAATTACCCTCCATGCCATTATTCTTATGGAAGACCCAAAAGTACCCTATGGGTTTTACCCCTTCAGGTGGATCAACCAAGGTCATACTTTGTTGATGTACATGGAGTCCATCTTGGAATTCATGGCTTCAAGACATATCTCAGCTTCTGACTCTCATTAGCTTCTAGGTAGACTGTTGACTCATCATATGATCAACTCACTGCCTTCTTGACCATAAGATATCATATATCATTCAAGATCTAGGTGTGTTCTACCAAAACCATGAGTTTTGTGTGTTACTTAAGGAATTTTGAGATTCCACAACATTTTATGATTCTTTTTATTCCCATTGTACCTCTTTAAGTTCAAAGTTTTTCTTATTTGTCTAGAACATTTCAAGTTCTACTTTTCTCTCCCACTAATTCCTTTAGAACTAGGTTCTCCTCTAGGAATGCAGCCATCCAAAATACCTTTATTGTTGGATTTGGATATCAAAGTAGTATTCAACAATATAACATTTATGTGATTTGTAGACAAAATCTTTTAAGAAACATTTTCTTATTTAGGCTTTCAATCCTAATCTTTATAAAGACATATTGAGACACTTCCCATTCCATATCTCATATGGTGCCTTTTGAACTAATTAGATGGTACAATGTTTTAGTGTTAAGCATGTGGCCAAAAGAAAATTTGAAGTTTAGCTGGTAATCACACTCTGACTTATCAAGGTGTGATTCCTTCTTTTGGATACACTTCTCATGATACACTATCATCGTGTTTCAGGTAGAATCCATCATGATACATTGCATGATCTTCCAGAAGGTTCTCAAACTCTTGGTTCAAAGTATTTCCATATAGAAATTTAATACTTGTACCAAGTTTGTTATGTACTTCATTTAAGATCTCCTTGAACACTTCAAGAGATTCATGTTTGTATTTATTAAACACAAACTACCATGTCTGTTGAGGTAATCAGTAAATATATTGAAGCACTATTGATTACCTTTAGCATTTATTCTAAAAGGTTTATATACATTAATATGTATAATCCTTAATAGAATAATCGTTCTCCCACTACATCTAGTGAAGAACCTTTGTCATATTGCACAATGAATGAGATTAGCATGTCTCTATTGGTTCAATAACCAGAATGAGTCTAGATAACCATCATATGGATTTCTAGAAATGCAATTCTCATGTATGCACTACAGATGACTATGCTATAGACATTCAAGTTTGAGTATCATGTCATTCATTACATGTGTCACACACATTTGTCTCTTTAACTATCAAGTATAGTTGAAGAGACACATGCATTGCCATCAAAGATCATTTCTTTGAAATGAAACATCACTTCACTACACTCTTGTCCATACAAGATGTATGACGATTTCATTGATGGCAGATGTATAATAGCAATTCATTAATTCTATTATATGCCCATGAATGTCATATTATAACTGTAATGGTAGCAACTCTTGCTCTGCATAGTTTCTAGCTTACTTCTTCTTAGGTCCTGAAGTAGAGATCTCCATCTCTCTTTCATCTTCCTGATATCCTCTATAAAGAGGTTATTTCCCTTTCCTTCTTACTCCTCTCCATATCTTGAGTGATGAAGACTTGGACTTAAGCTTGGCTTCAAAACACTTCTTGACCTTGCATTAGTCTATGGACTTCACTCTACTGATCATTATCACAAGTTTTATCCTTTCTTAATTATGCTTTGTCATCATCATGCCAAGCACTTTAGACAATGGTTTGGTCAAGTTTCTCAACATTTGATAAACTAGCTATATGATTCACACAACGATTTGTAGAATCATATGTTTGGTCAACTCTTGACCTATAAGAAATCACATTTAATCTACATGCACAATCATATTGAGCATATGTGGTTATACTTGATCTCCATCTGTCTGATTATACTCAAATATCGCTTTGAAGACATTATACCTTTCACGCTTTACATGATTCTTGAGATGCATAAGCATCTCAAGAATGTCCATGCTTCAAGCTATATATGCAACTCATAGTTCATATTGCTCAACATAAGGTTCTTGATGTCTTAGGCATCATTGGCATACTTCAAGTAAGCATCCAATTTTAGCCTTAGGCATATTTGGAGTGGTTCTATTGGCTTTGGTCCTTCAAGGACTTTAGAGTTTACACTCACCATTGATAACACTTCTCAAAGGTCCCAAACTAGATTTAAAGTTTATCCCGTTTATGAATTGATCACAATGATAATGTATTTGTGTTTGTCATTTGGATTCTAAAAAAGAGCTTTGCAACATTTCAAAACATTTTTGATTTGTTTGATTTGATAAAGTTTAAGATATTAATTAGGTCTTTAATTAACAATCACTCCCACTATTTTGATCAAATTGATAGCCCTCACCATCAATTCAGAAGATTGTAGCTTACAACCTTCTAGTGAGCCAAGATCCAAAACAATTGAGTTATTACCCAAACAACGCCAGCGTCCATAATCAATTATTAAGGTAGGTAACATTTACCAATTGCATCTTAATCAATTCTTGGATAGATGATATGCACAACTCTTTGCCATAGTCATCTGCATACCTCTAGGTTCTTGATCCGATCAAGTTCACCTAGTTAAGTCCAACCCAAATGCCAAAACAATGAATATGCACCCTCCTAGGGCAGACCCACACATTCACCATCACACTTCCACGAGATAGATGGTGCACCATGCTAGGGCATGCCCACACTTAGTCAATCAAGTTTTTCATGTGTGCTGCTTTTGGAAGGCATCTTAAACTTAATATTTATATTGAGGGGTTTGGTATTTATATACATACACATATCCAATCACCACATATATAGTATGTATCATATACATGCTATATCCCACAAGAAAACATGCAAAGCGATAAAGCGATGATTATAGACATCCTATTTGTAATTCCTTGAGCCACAAGGAATTATGGTCATCTAGGTCTACATCATATGCATCAACTTGTAGTTGATGAAGATTTGTGCTTGGGCCATTCCGGGTTGATCAACTCATCCTATGACTGATCGACTCACTGGCCGATCAATTGGTTGTCACCAATCGATCGTCTGGATCCTCCAGATGATCAGTTTGTCAGGTCGTCATGCTCCTTGTTAGGCCACCAACTTCTCATCTTGCACCATCAACCGGTCATCTAGATCCTCCAATCGCTCGTCTGGTCACCCTCCTTTCTTTGACATAACATGAAATAAAACTATCCTACTTTTACATACCTCTTTGGGAATTCCTGAGTTACATTCAGGGGGAGCAAAAATAGAAGAGAAGGCTCGAGTTATCTTGAGTTACATCTGGAATAGAAGAAAGGACTCAGTATGCAGACCGAGATGCAAACAACAACAACCAACCAAGCACACACTAGGGGTTTATAGGCCATAACCATGCTACACACCCACCATCAAAGCTGTTTTAGGGTGACGCGTATCGATTGCATGTATATACCATATCATATATGTATATAGGGATTTGTGGTGTTTAATCAGATATGCACATTAGACAGTTAAAGTATTTGCATCACATGCAATAAATAAATGGATAAAAACCAAAATCAAATCATATCAATTAATCCTAAAACATAGTATGTTGACGTGGCTCTGATACCACTGTTGGGTTTTGTGGGACATAACAGGCAGCGGAAACTTATCTAACAAAAAACCCATAACCAGCAGATCACATCAACAACTATGAAATAGGAATGATGGTTTAGCGAGATATACCTGGTCCTAAGGCTTGCTCAGTGACAATACCTCACAACTAGTGTGGCCTTCAACCACCTAGTCTTCGACGACGTCTGTGCATATCCTAGTCTTGACCCAGACTACGGTTGACGGTCGTCCTCCTGAGTGACAGAAATCTCCCACCTCTATAGATAGTCCACACAGAATACCGGGAACTCTAGTCATCTTGATGGACAGACTAGAAGGAGGAGTCCCCTTTTATCAGCGTACTAGTCACCGATACACTCTCCCACCACCAGTCGCTTTTCTGTAGCTGTCTTTCCCTCGTTGTTCCTCCCTCGATGGGTAGAACTTGCTTGGACTCTCCCGGTTACCACAACAAGAGAGGACAACAACTTTATAGAGAAATTGATGTTCTGAGTTGTGTGTACTAAGAATCCCCATGTACTCCTCTATTTATAGTAGAGAGTAGGGTCAGAGTTCCCAGTCTCTGCGGGAGTAGAAGGGTCTGAATTTTCCACAAACTGATTGCACTGTGGTAGGCGAACCGGTCATTTCATAAATGGACCGGTCGTTTGGGCAGGTGAGTCGATTGGTTCATAAATGAACTGATCATTTGGGCAGGTGAGCCGATCGGTTCACCCAGTGAACCAGTCATTTCACTTCCCAGACTTGCCCAAATTTGACTTTCCTTATTCATTTATAATTAATGCAAAGATTAATTATTGTCCCAATCGAATTGAACAAGTGAAATGAGGATCTTTTCTCACGAACTGGGAAACCCAACACTTTCTCATTTGGTCCATGTGAACCGATCAGTTCACTAGACTGAATCGGTCATCTCACTAACCATCATCCGATTGGTTCACCCAGTGAATCGGTTGATTGGTGGTCTAGGTTGTGCAGAACTCAGTCAATGCAGTTCTCAATCAATCTGACACTCTAATCAGTTGGTTCAACACTTGAACTTGATAATTTTGAGTCAAGTCTATTGATTGAATGTTTAGTTGAGTATCTAAACACTTTAGTAATCAATCTAAACATCATTCATAGATAAACTCTTCTTCCAAGTTAATCCTATGTGTGTGACCCTATAGGTTCCATTTCACGTTGGTAGTGAATGTCCATAACTAACTTATAACATCACAAGGAAAGAGTGGTGCCTAGTCGCACATCAGTACTACCCAAGTGAAAAAGAAAGTTGGAGAACAAATTTCAACCTACAATATGTTATTGGTGCTACAATGAATGTATAGTTCCTTTATCGCTAATATCCAGATTGAACTCGAGGCATGGACTTGTCATCCTCTACAAATGTTCAATCCATGTTTCTTGATTCAGAGTAGACTGTCTGAGATATATGTAAGCTCAATATCATATATTGACTTACATGTGCATGGCCATGCATTTCTCAGTCTCACTCCTCAAGTGGCCAGGATATCACACTCCCTTAGGAAGGATAAATTCTATATCTATCACTCACACTCAAGTCCCCATGTGTCAAAGTCACCCAAGCATCACCTTTATAACAACCCATGTTTTAGGACTGCGTTTGATGACGTCAAACTGTACCCAACCACATGTGATGAGTGTAGTGATTTCAGGTCTAAAAACCACAGTCACCACCAATACAATATGAGATGATCCTGACTAACCAATTATGGTTTTCATGCATCACTCTTACGGTGGGTCTATCCGATACACTATTCTCTAACATGTATCTATGTGCTTGGTTTGATATCATATATCATAACTGATGAGATTCTATCATCAACCAACACACACTCTAGTCTTTTATGTTATTGATGTCTATGGTTATTTCCACAATAACAACCGACTAGGGATGATAGTGAGAATGTACATACTCTTAACATCAGTATGATCTCATTGTTCAAGTCACATACTTGAAGACATACATCATTGAGTTTTGTCATTCTCTAGACATCTATCATGTAATACTATTATCTCAAAAATTGTTAAAGCATATAGACAACAATTGCCTTTATTATTATCAAATAAAGTATTACATGCCTCATTGCAATCATCATATGATTGGCTCTCTGGGCATACTATACCAGCAATCCTCACTCTCACCTTGCTTCTCACTGGAGTTCCTCTTTGTAGCGGCGCTCACACAAGACCAACACTAGTGCAGGAAGATGTGTTTGCGTGACTTCGATCGAAATCAGAGACACATGGGGCTTGGTCCAGGCAAACTGGCTAGTGAACCGACTAGTCCAGCTAGCCCAGGGAGTGGGACCCTCATGAACTGGGCCAATCTTTAGGTTCCATTTGTGTCGTGTGGGCCCCAACAGCCTAGGCACACCAAGTAAAGAGCCACACTCCTATGCTGAGTATGTGGCACACATTTGTAGACAGAGATTTGCAAATCCAGCAACTCTAGTAAATCCCCGAAGGTAAATCATTTTCTCATTCCCATAAAATTGCCGAAGCTCATAAATGTGATAAAAAATAGATCCCATATCCAATAAATACCCTAAAAATGGTATTGGATTTAGAAAAATGCTTACTTTTCTAAAAACCCCTAGATCAGACCTTTGAAGCAGTAGTGCTCGTGGTTTTTTTTATAAGATGATGTTTCATTTTAGGATATTTTGAATGATATAGATGATATATGATGGAAGTAATTTCAAAGAAACTGATATTAGATTTTTTTACCAAACCTAGAAACCATATATGAACCCTGCTCTAAGTGATATTGCACAATATTCGTTCCTTCCTCAATAAATATGATTAAATGCTTTTAGTCTCATATTAATCCTAGAAAATAGACTGAACATCAGAAAAATACGAAAATTGAATGAGACCCTTAATATGACTTCCTGATCAGTAGAAAAATATCTGATATTCATTTAATCTCAATTTGAACCTAGGTCTGGTCAAAACCTAATTTGGACCTAAATATAATGAATAATGGTGAACATTATATTAATGATGATTAATTTGTTGTTGACCAGGTGATGAATAGTGATCTAGGTGATTCAGAATAATTAAGAAACCTTTGATTTATGTGGGACTATCCTCCTTGATGATTGTCTAGTCCATTTGGACGAGAAGCATATATTTGGTGTAATTTACTCTATTTCACCTCTTGACCAGTTGAAATGTTTTATAAATTACTTAGATTATGTGCTTTGTGTTACTTCTTTTTCTATAGAATAATCTTTTGAATTATATACATCCCTTTTAAATAATCCTTAATATAAATGATATTATGCCCATTATTATAACATCCCTGACCTGGGTTATGAACTAACCCTAGGTGTTTTGCTTAATAAAAGTGATTATATGCATGCTATTACCTTTTGAAAAGTAATTAAGGCTCAAGAGGAACTTATATTACAATTTTAGTCCTTTTTGAATATTGTTGAAATCAATATTTTGCCTGTTTTGGACTAATGTGCAAATTACCCAAGTTGAGGGGTCTATTTGCAAATTGTGCATGATAATATGTTCCTCATGTGTTAAAGCATCATGAGAGTGAAGATGATGTAGAGGTATGGCTTGTGATATCCTGAATTCCAAGAAAGAGCTGATAAAGCAATGGTTGTGTATGAAAACCTAGTTTTGGTGTAATGTGCAATTTACCCAAAACATAGGGTGCAATATGTAAATTACCACTTCAATAAAGTCCCTAATGTTTCTTGGCATCATGTGGAGCAAGGAAAATGAGAGGGGCGCCTCATTTGAATTAAGTTGGAGGAGAGAGAATCTTGATATTAAAATAATCAAGATTTAAGCATAATGGAAATATTAATGCAAAATAAATAAATAAATAAATAAAATAATTGAAGGACCTTCAACCAAAATTAAAATGGTGGAATTCAGATGTGTGTGGACGTCCTTGAGCTTTGCAAGGACCACGAAATATCTTAAGGAGGTGAAAACTCCACTCACCTTATTATAAGGAAAAGAATTCCCACTCAAAAATATATATTAATATTATAAGGGATTAAGGTGCTTAATTTCTTTTTCCTTAATCCATGGATAATATAAGGGATCTCGGTGGGATAGAGTTGCCTTTGCATGAAAGTAAACCAAGGAGGAAGAGGTGGAAATAATTTTGGAATTAAAGGATTTATATAAAACATTTTTTCTCTCATTGATTTTTTCTTATAAAAGAGCCCTTTCCAACCCACCTAAGGATCTTTTCAGATTCCTTTCTTCTCCTTGCTTGCAAAATCAACCAAGAGAGATAAGAACAGCAGGAAGGACGCCCCCAACCTGTTGGTAAGTCTTTGACATTCGTTCTTCTTGATTTCATGGTGAAAATCATAAAACAATGTATGATTCCTTCATTTCTTCACTCCATCTTCAACCCTAGTCGATCCTTTCACTCCAAAAGCTTGAGAAATGACCTTGGGAGGTTGCTAGAGCTTCAATCACCATTGGATCCGTGAATCTTGGAGCTTGGGATCAGATTTGAAGGCGGGTTATATAACTCAAGCCCTTAATCTTTGTCATTGAATTCGATTTCTCTATACAATTGATTTAATTGTTATTATTGCAATAGCCTTGCTTGATTAATGGAGTTGCCATGGAAATGGCAGTAGCTTTCGTACGTATAATGGTTGAAGATAATAACCTATTCGTAAGCACACACCTCAACTAAGAACATAAGCAAACGGTCTTGGACCTTTGGTCCAAACGGTTTCACCATACTGTTTGAGACCAAACGGTTTGCAAACCGTTTGGTGAATTAGACTCCAAACCAAATGAAGGGGTTGACCGTTTGGTTTAGTTTACCATTTGAGGTATGGACTTATTTACATGTTGAATGATGATCCAATGGACTCAATTGGTTGATTCAATGTGTGTACCATCCTTCAGTTGGAAACCCTAATCAAGTTGATTGAAGAATCCTTGATTGGTCCTAACGATTTCAAGACAACTTGGGTCAAACGGTCTTGAAACTGTTTGAGACCAAACGGTTTCAAAACTGTTTGGTGGGTTAGTGGTTGATCCTTGACCCATGGATGATGATCTAATGGTTTTGATTGATGAATCCTTCAATTGAATAACCAATAGTCAATTCAATGGTGCAATTGGATTGATGAATGACCTAGTGAGCCCTTGCAGTTTTGGGACTGGTTTGGCCCAAACGGTCTTGAAACCGTTTGGGGGCAAACAGTTTCAACACCGTTTGGGGTCAAACGGTTTCAAAACCATTTGGTGGCAAACGGTTTCAAAACCGTTTGGTGGTGAAACCTTCAAAACCGAATGAGTTCAATGTGGTTCAATCACTTGGATATTGAAGGTAATGATAGTTCCAATAATCCAATGATGGTTAGTAATGATAATCAATGAAGATACAAAGTTTAAAAACCCTAATAGTACCTAAATGGTTAGTGTCAATTAAGGGATAAACCCTAATTGCTTATAAGAACAATGACTTGGTACACTATGTCAATCATAGTTGTATGAACTTGACTAAAGGGTTGATGTAACATAATCAAGTTGAGAGGGTGATAATATGGAATTGATACGTGAGTACGATTCATGTGGTGATTAAGGGTATGATTCTTAAGTAAAGAGATCATGGAACCCTAATCATGAACATAAACTCTAATTGACAAGGTTATTGAACCTTAACCCTAATTCAGAGCAATTATAATTGAAACCCTAATCCAGGGTATGGTTGTAACCCTAATCCAGGGTGATGATATATGTGAGTCTAATTTAGGGTAATGTAATGCAAAACCCTAATTGGGATGAATAGTAAACCCTAGTTGTGGATTATTGAATATAGTTCCTATCCTAGGGTGAATTTGATGTGAAACCCTAACTAAGGATGATTTCATGAGAAACCCTGATGTTTAATGTGCAGTGAAGCTCAAATCTAGGGTAATTCTATGTAATGCTTAACGAACCCTAATCTTGAGCAATATGGTGATAAACCATATCTTTGATGTGATAATGGGATGATTATCCTCATATGACATGAAATGGGAAACCCTAACCCTGGTAAGGGAATAGTGGTGTTACCCATGAATAGTGAATTCATATTTGTTGTACATGGTTCTGATATGAAATTGATATCACTGTTATCATCTGTGCTAACCATGCAAGTATGTTGAAATGATGATCATGGCTAGGTATGAGCTATGATGTTTAATTCACTATTGTGATTGTGCCTTGAGTGTCATAATATACCTTGTTTCCTGGTAAGAGGCAACAAGAGAGTTAATGGGCCTCAAGTACCCTGTGTGATGCTTGTAATAGCAAGTATCATGTTTTCCTTGGTCAATTGACCTGAAGGTGATGGCTACCTGGAAAAGTGGTAACAATGCTTAATGATGAATCAAAGGTTTGATTACCCAGGGCCATATGATTATGGTGATGAAATTGTGAAGGGATGATAATTCCCAGTTTTGAAATAAGGGACTGGGTTCCCAATATGTTTTAAAGACAGTTGAGTATTTGATGAAAATAGTACATGTTTCTTTATAGCATTGTCATAATAAGTTTTGTTTGAGAACTTGCTTGATGCTAAAAGAATATGAAAATGTACTTAATTAATCAAGTGAAATCTATTCATGTAGTGCTCTGATCATAGATCCATCATCGTCAGAAGTTGGTGATGGTGAAACATGTTTTCCTATAGAATTCTTGGAGTTCACATATTCTGAATATGTGGGGGTAAATGGGCGAAAATATCCTTACGTCCTTGTGAAGAGATTGAGGGAAGGTAAACATCAAACCTCTCAATCCTTCATGTGTCAGGATAGATGTATCATAAATCTCCCGATGGTTGGGATAGATGTATCATTAATCTCCCACTGATATTTTATGTTGGGTCAATGGAGATAAGCATTAATGCTCTCGATTGCCGATGAGAGTGCAGTTGACGCTGTAACTCTATAGCGAAGTTCCAGTATACCCTAGAAAGCTATTTGAGCAGTCGACATAGTCCTGCTTGTGGTCCCATACTGACCAGGATGTGGGAGGTCATGGGAATCCGGCTCTTCCATTGACCTAATTATGATACCGATTTTGATTCTAGAAATGGTCGGTTGGAGTATGAGCGGTATACCTCATTTCCTCAGAGCTTAAATATGTTTGCAAAATATAATCAGCCCTGTAGCGTATTTACATAGGATTGAAATACGAGAACCACTGGTTGATGTTATACTGCTTAGCATGTCCTTGATACATAAATGTTAATTATGTTCTTTTAATTCATGTTGAATATAAGACATGCTGCCTAATCAGGTTATAGCTGTAATACTTGCATAAGAATGATGCCCTAATCTGCATAGATGTTGATTCATCTGCTACTGATTTATATTATCTCATTGCTCAGTTTATTTCTATTAAACTGCAATGATAATGTTTTGGCGGAGAGTTATATCTCCCGCTGGGGTAATTTTTATAATTGTCTCACCCCCGTGGGATTCAACGTTTTTAGGTAGACGCAGACGACAAGGCAGAAACTCTTCTGCGGGGGAAGAGCAGCAACAACAGCCTCAGGGACAACAATGATCCATCATGTGGAGACATTGGTTGTCTGGTTTTGTATAGTTAGTCCTACGATTCGTCTCTATACTCTCAAGTCCTAGGAGTTAGTGCTTTGACAATTCGATCTGAGATTTTGGCTTGATGCTTCGAGATTTTTATACTGTTGATGTACAGTTTAACAGGGCAGTTAATGTGGTAACTCTCGAGAGGAAATAGTATGAGAGATGTACTAGTGAACCAGTATGTACTTGAAATACTTTGGTTCGGAATGAAAGAGTTTTCCTGTGAATGGATCTCTTGATAAATGGTTTTAATTTTTAGTGATTTTCAGTAATTCCACTGCTAATAAAACGCTTCCGCATTAGTTAATCTAGTTTTTATGAGTTGTATGCCACAATTATGACTGCTCGAATGATGATGATGATGTCGATATTGGGTACAAGTGACCTCCTCATATCATAGGGTGAACTTGTATAAAATGGTGACCTCCTCCTTTGAATGGAGAGATGGATCTAGGTTGACCTCCCCATTTTATTGGGGAGATGGAGCCATATATATGTACTTGTCGGTATCATCATAATAGGAAAACTCATAATATAATATTACCGAATAAACTAAGCTATTAATCAAATGTTGTTATTGTTTCTTTTTAAATCTTGCCAAACAATATTTTTATAATAATGTATAGTTATGCTTTCTTTTCTAGTATTTATATCCTTAATGGGTACCACATACTCAACACATTTGTGCTAACGTTTTCGACTATTTTAATAATTTTAGTTCAGAGCTAGCATGGGAGAACAGACGACCTATGAGCAAGTGTACAAGATGTACCTAGTGTATAAAGATCCTAGGTTTGCATACATGGTCATAGACTTGTAAAAACTTCTTTAAATGTCTAAATGTAAGTTGTAATAACTAACACTACAAAAACCTGGGCCATTATTCACGGGAGAGTCCTGTCACAAACCCCTCTCTACAGGCCCTCAGAAATAGGGACGGTTGAGGGTCTGGCCCTCACAAATGGTCCGTGAAGAGAACTCACATGACAAATACCAGTGGCCCTCACAAATACAATTGTGAGGGACTATTTAGCCTTCATAAATACATTTTTGAGGGACTATTTAGCCTTCATAAATACATTTTTGAGGGACTATTTAGCCTTCATAAATACATTTTTGAGGGACTATTTAGCCTTCATGAATACATTTTTGAGGGACTATTTAGCCTTCATGAATATATTTTTGAGGGACTTGATGGTCCTGGAGAATATATTTTTTTGAGGGGCTATGTGGTAGTCATGAATGCCATTTTGATGGTCAATCTGGACCTTCATCAATATATTTATGAGGGACTACTGTAAATGATTTGGTTATTGATTATTGAATGATTTATTAAATGTTAATTAATTGTTACTATAGTGAATATCAAATTTTAAATGAAAACTTTGTATACATAACCTCAAGCAATATTTTTATACTAATTCACATGACATCATAAGAAGATTCAACACCAAAATGACACATAAAAATGTTAAATCACCTCAAACCAATTTTTGATATTGAAGCAAAATATTATCCATACATTGCGTGCTCAACGTTGATATAAATAAAGAGTACATATGGTTTTAAAATTTGAGATTGATGACAATGAACATATCATGCTAGAAACTCTTAAGATCTATAATGTCTCCATATTCCTTCAAATGGTGTGGTGCTCTTCATCAATGCCATGCCTCATACGATTAGGTACTTGAATATTCTTCTCCTAAAAATGACAAATCATTATACTCATAGAATTTAAAGTTAATACATAAATCATAGTACAACAAATAACTTACCCTTATATTTCGGTTTTGGTCTACTCCAAGGCGCATTGTCGGTCGAAATGCATCATTAAAAGCAATTCTACCCTATCAATATAAATACAAAAAGGAATCAGAGCGAGTGCGAAGTAGAGAAAAATGTAAGTGAACCAACATAGCAGCAACATGCACCCGTAAACTAAAATTATGGTTGAGCTCAGTAACTAATACATAATTAAAAAAACTCAGTGGGTTAGTTAAATAGTACATGCCTATATCTCTGTTGACTGCACTTAGTTTCTTTCATAAGTGAGATGCATCTACACATACAAAAAGAGGACGATCCTCTCATGATTAACCACATGAACATTATTTTGCAGAAAAACTTCACATTATTGATGAGCATGAATAAAACTCTATCTATACACAAGCCTATATCTCATTCCAACTTCCATGCAGTTGGATCGTAGAGTTTAAACATTAGAACAGACTCCAGTAGACAATTTAACATTAGAACCTCAATTACTGCAGCAAGTTGCTGCTTCCACTCTAGCAACCACCCCCTCTCTCCCTCCACAACCTCTTAACACCTACACATTCTACTCTTGAACCATCTTTAGCATAGCAGCAAGTTGATGCTTCCACATCAGCCAACAACCACCCCAAGAAACCGCCTCCACATCAGCAACATGCTACTACTTCCTCCCATCTCCTAGAAACCACCTACAAATCTACAGACCACCCAATCTTCCATCATAACATCATCATCTCCTAGCAGCATGCTACTGCATGCCACCACCAGCCCACACCATCAGCCACCACCAACAACCCGCACCATCAGCCACCACCAACACCTACACATCAGCACTCCCACCCACCAGCCAACACCACCACCACCATCCAACATCCACCACCACCACCATCCAACATCCACCACCATCAATCCTAAGGGTTTTTAGAAACCAAAGGGAGGCTGCAGCTTTATCCTCAATTGAGATGTTAATTGAGAAGTTAAAGGAATTTCACAACCACGAGCTATGAGGATAAGATATGAAGATTAATAATATGTAGTAGGAATTGCACAACCACGAGGACAACATAACATACCTAGAAGAGTTGGGACCTAACGAACTTGTATCATCAGTGTGCTTACATATATTAGAGATATTAGCAACATGAAGTATATGAAGAAACTGACATCTTTAATTTGAATTGATAACTATAGGAGAATCAGGGACAACAAAATTAACATGAAGAAAATGAAACAACAGTAAGAGGAAGACAAGTACGAATTGGTGAGAGAAAATGGGATAAAAAGAGCATGCAAATGGTAGAAGTTCTGTAGGAAGAAGTCAGAATAAGACAAACCAAGGGCAGTAAAAGGAGATTGAAAGAGGAAGAATCAACAAAACAAAATAAAAAACAGCAGTAGCAGGTGCTGAATTAGAAAATATAGAGGAAGGAATAGGTCAGTGAAAATAAATGGAAACATGCAAACAACAGTGGCTAAGAGAGGAGATTTAGGAGGAATAAATCAGAAAAAGAAAATTAGATATGTAAATAGTAGTAGTAGATTTCGTAGCAGGATGTATAGGACAAATTTGAAAAAGAAAATATGCACATGCTTGCATAGTAGTAGGAGGGAATATAGGATGAATAACTCAGAAAAAACATAGCAGCAGGACGCAGGAATAAGATGCAGGAGAATGGATAAAAAAAGAAAAGAGAAAGAAGCAAGAACAATAAAAATATGAAAAAGTAGAAAAAACTTAACAAATAGCGCTATGAGGACATACCAATTTGGCCCAAATCAATCCTCATTTCCCCAAATCAGACCTGATTTTCCTCAGAGCAGACCTAATTTGCCAAAATTTGACCTGATTTACTCTAAATCAGACCTATATCAACCATGCAATGACTGAAGGTGATCTAATTTGACCAAATCTAGACTCGATTCATGCTAGTTTAGCCTTTAAATTGCATAATTTGGGCCTAAAACGCCTTAAACGCCCACTTCATGTAGATAAGCTGAAATGAATTACTTACAGGATTTAAACGCTGATTTCTTGGTGTGAAAGACACCGATGAAGATGTGGTTGGTGTGTTCTGCATTTGAGGATAACTTTGTCGATTATTACCAGAAGAAGGGGACCAACTTTCAACTGCAGCCTTTAATAAAGTGTACATGTTAATATTCTTATGTGTATGAATATTGAAAATAATCTATAGCTGTAATGAGTTACCTGTGGCGCAAAGATCCGTGGATGTCCATTGCCTTGTATGGAAAGCCTGCCTACTCCATTCTCCCTTGAATTGGCTTGTATGGAAAGTCTGCCTACTCCAGTCTCCCTTGAATTGCTTGGTCTAGAAAGTCTTCCTAAGCCATCCCCGCTTGAATTATTTTGGCTGGGAAACATGCCTACATCTGCACCATTACTTGTATTGTCTTGTATGTGAAAAGAACCCACATCCGACCTATTTGTGCCACTTTGCATGTGTAAGACACCTGTAGTATTCTGATTGGGGTATTCAGCTGCACAATCAACATTAATACCGCCATCCTATAACAAATACATCAACAATGTCAAAAAAAAATTATATATTACATTGACATAGACAACTGAATCTGAGTTACCTGTGATTGATTATACCAAGTCATTAATTGGGAGACGGAGTTCTTCAATCCATTTACTGTTTCTTCAAGTTCCTTAAGTTTATCCTGAAATAGAAAACAAATTACAAACATCAATCTAATAGACTAGTTGTAACTAATAGTTCAAGTTTAGATTCTCTCCAACATACATCCTTTGCATTGCTTTCCTCAAGAAGCAATTCATATCTTATACGGGCAGCTTTTCCCCTATGTCCTATCTCTTTGTGCCCAATTCCAACACCTCGGATCCTAGCCTTTTTGGAAGGATTTAAAACTTGCAAATAAGCAGCACGTGTTAGATTATCAACACTTCTAGGATCTATTTCTTCTTGGTTTGCTACTTGGTTTTCCACGATATCAGAGATTTCAAGCTGTAATTAGAAAGCATCATAAAAGGAAAGCTTAAATTGAGATATCTAAGCATATGTAGCTTTGTAGACATCATAGGAAAACAAATATCCATTTTCTAACCACTTGTGGGCTTTTGTCGTAAACTTTTTCCAAAAATTTGTTAAGAGGCACAACGGGTTGATCTTCACTGACCTACACATGATAGATAACATAATAATTGTCCATGTTATATGTTCAACTCCTACTAAGAAAGACAAGTGTCCATTATTAATACCATTTCTGCCCGATAACAACTCCATGGCTTTGATCCTGTGGTATGATCCATCACTTTTTTTGCTCTGTTTGCCTTGTTGATCTCGGAAATTTTCTAAACCATAAGAAACATATAATTAGAAAAAGTAGATAGGTATACATGCAAGTTATATGAAACCATCCTCAATATAAGCAAGCCAATAGCTGGATGTGGAAGAACATCCTCAATATAAGAGATAGATATCTCTCTAATGTCCAATTCCACATTGGAAAGGGGACTGATGTGAAGTGTGGAGTGTGGAAGCTCCCTGAGATCAGAGGAATTGAGCAGAATCAAAAAATCTACAGCAGCGTTGAAGTACACCTGCTGCTGGAACAGAAATGAAGTACACCTGCTAAAGAACAAAAATGAATCTCTTCTTGCTACTCTTATCATTTATCACATATGGATACATAGAAACAGATGTGTTTTTGAAGACAGTAGGAGCAAACCAAACAGTCTGTGGCATTGCATAAATACTGATTATAGAAGTTTGCATAGATAAATTGCATCCTTCTTTTTGACTTTTGATATCTATCTTTATAGATGTATTGAGTTTTGCTCCCCTTTGTAAATTTTGTGAGTAATGAAAGAGAAACGCGCTTATTGATAAAAAAAAAGTTATATGAAACCATTGTACCTTAGACTTCTCGGTTCCCCATTCTTTAACAAGATTTTTAAACTGGTCCATATCTATGGAAGCATTTTTCTCAACTTTCTTCATCATCAATTCTGGTTCAATCTTGTACTTTTCATAGTAATCTTTCTTTACACGTGCCCTCCACACTGATATCCCTTTGCTAATGTGTTCATCAATGTGATTCCATGCATTAGGGTGACTGCCTAAATCAAAGTATTTCTACAAAAACATAGAAAATATTACTTTAGATATAACAATCATACAATTTGTTGGTCTTTTTATGAAAAAGATTACCTCAATAAATGATTTTCTATCTGCAAAAGCTTGTTCTGGTTGTTCATTCCACTTCAAGTCTAGATGCCATATGTGTGGTTTCCTTGCTAGCATATGACAATAACGATTCAATTTGGCACCATTCTCCCCAATAGCATTTCCTTCATCATCCCATTGGACCTTGTGACATGGCTGCCCTTGCTTAGGAAGTAGGCTTTTCTCACTTGCAGGCCCACGTCCATACTTCCTATTCTCATGTTCATCCTCAACATTTTCTTCAACTATTACATCATTTTCAATATTGTTGGACAGTAGAGTAGGTTCATCCTCACAATTTTCTTCAATTGTGGATGGAGGGACAGCAATAGGTTGACTGGGAGTGTTGTTACAAGTAGATCTAGTGAATCTTCTTCCTGCCATCCTTCAATTGACAAGGAAAAAAAATTAGATTATTAGTGCAGAAATGTCAGTAACAAAAGTAGTAGCTACATTTGAAAAACAAATAAATTGCGGAGAATATGAGACACCAACATATGAATATTCAACATTTGAAAAATATATAACTTGTAGAGTACCTTGGTTTCATATCCCAAAAAAGAATAATGATGTCCTACTTGCTGGTATATGAAACAAGACTAAATAAATTGCAAAGAATATGCCATATAGTAACAGTTTGCCAAAAAAATGCAATACAACATATTCCCCAAGTAAATTATTCTAGACTTGCAAACAAAACAGACAGATTAATGAACTAAACATTAGCCCCATCATTCTTTTTTTTAGTTCTATCAACAAAAGATCCCCCGGTGTCACTCCTCGTCCAAGACACATCACTAGTTACACCACCATCAGATTGTAAACCAGTCAAACAATTCTCAATAAGAGGTACTTCAGAATAATCTTTAGGAGGATGCTTTAGCACTGTGCACCAATCATCATCATTAGGATCCTTCACATAAAAGCATTGTAATGCTTGAGAAGTCACCAACATCTGATGCAACCAGATAAGTCACCATATGCTGGGAAATCGTTAATGGTCCATAAAATCATTGCCCGCATAGTGAAGTTCCTTTTTCTATATGCATCATAAACTTTGACTCCAAGCTCCCAAAGTAGTTGCAATTCCTCAATTAATGGCTCCAAGTATACATCAAGGTCATTGCCAACCATATGTGGACCTGGGATTAATAGGGACATCATAATAAATTGTTCTTTCATAAGAAGCCAAGGCGGAAGATTGAGAGGTGTCACCAACACAGGCCAGATGCTATGTGATGCACTCATATTGCCAAATGCATTAAATCCATCTGTTGCTAATGCCAATCTAACATTGCGTGGTTCAGCAGCAAAGTCTGGATACCTGGCATCAATAGACAACCATTCTGGTGTGTCTGAAGGATGATGAATACGACCATCCTTGCCTTTTACTTCTGATGGACAAATCATGTCTTTAGCAATAGATGAAGACATATAGAGCCTCTCTAACCGAGGTATCAAAGGGAAGTGATACATGAACTTAGCAGCTACCTTCTTTCCCTTTGTTTTGTATTGCTTTTCATTCCATCTTGAAGCACCACAAGTATCACAATTTTCTTTTGAAGCTGCATCTTTGCAAAAAAGCATGCAATTATTTGTACATACGTCTATAGTAGAATGATCAAGTCGTAAATCCTTCACGATTGCATTTGCTTCATAGTACGTCTCCGGGAATAGACAATTTTCTTTCAGAAATCCTGAAACAATCAAATGTAACAACTTTGTGAAAGAATCGTTGGACCATCCAGATTCCTCCTTCAGAAATAGCAAGGCAACCAAATACGATAGCTTAGAATGACTTGTGCAACCTCTATAGAGTGGTTGATCTGCCTCTTTTAGTAGCTTGTAAAATCTTTGTGCATCTACATTTGCAGGTTCCTCTGTAGCTTCAGTAGAGTGGTCATTTGTTGTGTCACCCATACCAAACAAATCCTCCAACATCTGATGCATATTGTCGGTGCTAGGCATGTTTGGTGCCACAACAGGATTGCTCCTACCAATCACCTCCCCATGAAACGTCCAAACATCATAGCTATGCACAAATCCTTTTTGTAATACATGTGAGAATACCTCCTCCTCTGTTTTAAGGTATCTGTTCAAACATACCTTGCAAGGACATATTAATTTCCCATGTCTAGTTGGTCTCTGATGGATAAGAGCAAACTCAATGAACTTTCATAACCCTGCCTTGAATACATCACTTCGCACTCTGTTCCCAATATACATCCAACTCCGATCTATTAGAAAATCCATCTACATGAAGGAAAATATATAATAAGTAGAGGAACAGCTGTTTGAGATGTAGTCATGTAGGAGATGTAGTCATGTAGGAGCAAGAATAAGTAAGAAAAAGTAGCAATAAGAGGGGACATAGAAGTAACAAAAATTTAGATGCAATAGCAGGAACAGGAAATGAAGGAGAAATTGCAAAAAAAGAAAATAAAAGAAGCTAGAATAGGAGACACAAGAGGAAATAGAAAAAAATCAAAGAAACAGTAGTATAAAAGGACTGATTTTTTTGCAACAATTGCAGCAAAAGGGGGTCGAATATACAACATGAAAAAGGAAAAAGAGAAAAGGGGAGGGAAGGGAGAAGACATACATGAAGTCTATCAATATACAAGAAGCAAAAAAAGAGGCAGAAGAAACATCCTTCAAGAAAAATCCTTCAAGAACTGCAATAGCATAGGTACCCACCTAATCAATAATAGTTCACAGATCCATCCATTAACTTTTGCTCACATGTCTCAACATATACTCGATTACAGGGGCTACTTATACTGTCAGACTAGCTACACTGCTTCTCTTCTCAAACTAGGCGATCTCTCTACTACAAAGGAGTATTTTGACGCATGGCTATTTAGACTCTACCAAAGGAGATTCAAAGCTGTGTGTGGTCCTGATGCTATGGGTTATGTCCAACATATCCCATAGAATCTCAATATTGTAGCAGATCTCTATGCATAAAGGCACTGACAGTCTATTTCTTCTTAGATCTGATATCAACATATTGTTATTACTTATAACAAGCATTATGAGACAAATACCTAACTGTCCCTATAAGTCAGCTGAAATACTTAAACATATAAGTATATGATATCATGTATAACATCTCATAAAATTAAGAACTGAAATACTTAAAATAAGTCAGCTGCATAAGACTTAACACCAACCAAGATAGAACATATGACATTCAGACCAGGACAACATGGACAATTTCATTGTTTGGTATCTTGTTAATAACACAACACTCAAATTATGATAGTAGGAGACTGTAAACCAGCAGAACAATAGACTAGCAGAAGAATACAGTTCATATATACCAACCACTACAGAAGAAAAGAAGTTTCCTCCCAAGAGAAACATTGTAGAAGTGTCTATCCCATCTAAAAAGATTACTTTCATTGATAGCTGCTAGATATCAAAAGAGGAAAATACCCACTTCCAAAAAATGGCAATTTGGATACAGAGATGAGTAGCAATAGCCTCCAACCTGGGAGTACAATAAACACATTTAAAAATGTATATACTTTTGATTAACTTTGTAAATATACAGGGGAATCCTATCAATGAGTTTACACTCAACAACCTTACCCCAATGAAATCAGCTACATGGCAATTAAAGAATAAATGAATGATAAATTCATTAGAACTTCTACACAGAAAACATATAGAAGTATAGAAAAACCCTCTTTTTTTAGGTTGTTCATCACTGAGATGTTGTTTCCAGCAATCCTTCGTAATAGGATTTTAAATTCAGATGTATGATCATCTGAATTAAATACCAAGAAAGTTGACCATAGATATCAATATTTTAGATAGAATCCTTAAGAAGGTATTTGTCATGGATCAATTTGATCCATAGACTACCTTAAGAAGATGGTTACATCATCCCACTTAAGAAGATGGATATCATTCTTGCCTTCACACTATCCCCACAAGAAATTTATAATAATTATTTCCACTTCATCATAGATAGAAGTAGGAAGTGAAAAGGAAGAGGACCAGAATTTTTGATTGGCGGACATAGTAGAATTACAAAGTTCTAGTATCCAATGGAAACTGAAATGATATGTAAATAAGTTTGGTATCTTTAAAAATCAAATGATGGGCATAGAAGCACTAAAGCATGGGCGTAAAATGAATGTAACTTCTGGTTCACTTGTATGATATGTATCATTATAAGTTAGTAGCATACCATCTTTGTGCACGCTTAGCATCAATAGAATGTCTGTCATGACCATGGAAAGCTTCAGACATGCATTCAACAAAAGGTCTGCTCTGGTTGAGAAGTCTAGTCAGAAGCCTCAAGAACGAATGGGTGTTCTTAGTAATGTGGGTTCCTCCTTGATTCCTTTGTTGTTAAAACAACATTTGTATATTTGTCTTTTTTCATTTTCCCCCTCCATCTAAAATAATTCCCTTTCTTTAACATGTGGTTGTGATGCAGGCCCTAAAAGCCAATAACTATGATAATGATCCTCTGCTAAGTGCAGCTCTGTACCTGGAGATTAATTAAAGGCCGACTGCCCAGGGCTCCCATGGCACACATCCATTCCTAATATAATAGTTGGCTCTTAGGAGATCTTTGGCATGGATGGAAGATGCAGAGAAGTTCACCACAGCTGAGCATCCTCCATCCATGCCAAAGATCTCCAAAGTGCCAACTATTATATTAGGAATGGATGTGTCCCATTGGAGCCCTGGGCAGTCGGCCTTTAATTAATCTCTAAGTACAGAGCTGCACTTACCAGAGGATCATTACCATAATTATTGGCTTTTAGGTCATACATCACAACCACATGTTACAGAAAGGGTATTATTTTAGATGGAGGGGGTAAAGGAAAAAAGACATATAATATATCCAATTGTTGTTTTAGGAGGAACCCACATTACTAAGAACACTCATTCGTTCTTGAGGCTTCTGCCTAGACTTCTCAACCAGATCTGAGATGTTGATAATGACTTAGTGTGCCTCTGCAAAATGCAAAAACACCAGGCTATATTATACTTACAACCAAAAACAAAATTAAGTGGTGACTAGACTCTTACATATTCCATTTGACCCATATAATTTTAATAAATCATTACACTTAGCTTACTACATGTCTATTTTTAAACATCAACCCATTCTCAGTCCATAGTAATATTACCCATTTATCAAACATCACAATGTGAGTTCCGAATGAAGGCTATAAGGTTTGAGATTTAATTTATATGGCTATTTTATGTAAAGAGGAGATACGTTATAGGAAACTCAAAATTTGGATACGCAAATGAAGAAAGAAGCAAACACTGGCAGTAATTAACAGATTACAGTAAACTATTGGGATACACATATGAAGAAATAAGCAAGCATTGGCAGTGAACAGTACATTACAGTGAACTCAAATCTGGGATACACATGAAGAAGGATGCACATTGGAATCGTTACCTAAAACTAAATGACCAACACATGATTGAATCAAACAACATAACAACAAGCAAGCACAACAGTTGCAAGAGAATAATAAAACAAGTAGCACAGAAAAAAGATGCAGTTTTAGTAGCAGTACCTTTTCCCACGCTTCCGGTCAATGGACAGAAGCAACGAGATTAAAACTGAAGAAGAAGAACAAAGGACGTTGCAAGAGAAGAACTGGAGCAGAGGCGGCGTCAGATCAAGGAAAAGAGACCAGTAGCTTGATCCAAGGTTGAAGTATTCTTCAGAGCTCCTGCTGGGCGCCGCCTGAGTCGGGTGCCGCTGGTTTTGCTGGGATCCGACACGATATGGCTACTCCTGGCCGTGGAATTGGAAGCCGGCCGACGATTGGAGTTACAACCTACTGCAGTTGGGGTGGCAGGAGCAGTTGGGGCGCCGTCCGGGAGGTAGGCGCGGTTGCAGCTGGGTGCGACCGGTGGGATTTGGGAAATGCTAAGCGGCTGGGGTCGTGGGGTTGCTGAGGCTGGGCGGCATTAAGCTGGAGCAAACCCTGGCCGTGGAGTGAGCGAGGCCTGGTCGACGGATTGAAAGCGTGGTCGATGGAATCAAGGAGGCGTCGAGGACGAGGGCAGGTGATCAGTGCTTCCCTAGTTCGTCATTGTGCAGAGGGACGAGTGGGGAGGGTTTTTCTTTTCCTTTTTAATTTTGATATCCAAATGTTGTATTTTAGAATGGAGGGAAGGGAAATGAGATGGAGGGAAGGGATATGAGATGGAGGGAATCATTTGTCATGGTATTTTTCAAGGAATGATTAGTGACTAATGTATTTGTGAGGGATTAGTATTTGTAAAGATGTTAAAAAAACGGTTGAGGGATTTGGTCCCATATCTGAAGGATGAGCCCTCACAAATAGCCATCATTATTCACAATCTATGGTTCCTCACAAATGTTCTTCAACAAAGGCCAAATTTTTTGTAGTGTAATGTTAATATTTCATGTTGAATGTTAGATAGTTCATGGCAGTGGTGTAGCCAGATATAGGCTAAGGTTGGCACGTGCCCCTACCTTGACCTAAGAGCAACTGAAATATTAATACATAAAAGGTCAAATCTATATGTAAATTTAAGGCCTGCCTTACTTGTAAGTAGTGTGCTTGCTCTTCCAATGAATAACACCCCATCGTCAAATATTTCATGCTGTATGCATCTAATTTATTGTTCATTTATGCTTGTGCTTCCACATTCACACTATGATATTTTCTATGGTTCATGGATTTCCCAGTCTGTGGTAGCCATCGATTAACATGGGAAGCTTCGGTAATGGAAAGGAAGAAAAAAAGTGAAAGTTATATATATATAAAATATTGTTTACATTTGCTTCTTTTCACCCCAATTTATTGTATAGAGAAGCAAGGGGTATGTACATGGGAATACTCTCTTTCTTCCCCTCTCCTACTTGTCAAATTTTTAGTTTAGAAACAATGTATATGTTCCTTGTCCTTCCTTTCCCCTCTCTGCCTTTCCTTTAGTTCCTTCATCCCATTCATCTTTACTAAAATATTTTGTTAATAACTTCATGATAACTACATTCTTTCTCCTCAAATTTCTATATTCATTGACAATATTATCACTTCGCCTATCTTTAAGAACCATGCAATCTCCAACACACCCTTCCCCATTATAGTAGAATATCTCTCTCTCTTTCTCTCATGTAATGTGTCAAAGAGTAAAATTTCAGACAAACAAATGTCACTTATTTCCATAAATATAACATGTTTATAAATGCACAAATATATACCACCAAATATATGAACAAATGTATCATAAATCATACGCCATAAAATCTAGATGAAAGATACACATGCACACACATTTACACAAATGACAGTCAAAATATACCACAAAGTCTTGTGGCTACATCAGTCCATGTGTGTATATTTATACAATACATGTGTTTAAACAATGTAGACTAGTTTGTTTATCCTTAGCATGTACGTGCCGCACCGTGAGGGTTAAAACGGTATGAAACAAGGGTACTATATGAAGAGTTATGGTTAGATGATACTTTTTTTAATAAAATTGTCAAACAACACATAAGTTTGTTGCTTTTGTAATGTCGTGACATGTTTGTGAAAGCATCAAAATATGGATTAGTTTTGTGAATCTACTCTCCTGAAAATCTTCCAACCATAATGCTTAACTCTGGCTTTCCATATTTTGTTTCCTTTCTATTTTTCATGTTATTCATCTTCTTCTTCCCAAAAGCATTTCTAAACCAAAGTCCCTACCATCCTTAAATTTACAACTTCATAGTAATTACTGATCACGTAATCTCTACTCAAATTCCTTTTTTTTATTAGAATGTGGCATCATCTTTTTCTTATGAGAAATTCCCAACCAATCATGTGAATACATTCAAATATCTAGAAACTTTCCTATTTCTCTATATCCTCAAATTCCTTCTTATAATCTTAAAAAAGATAAAAACATGATTTACAACTAGCGATATTTGTCGAAAAGATAAATTCTACAATTTCTTTTTGTATACAACTTGACAAAATATCATCATATTAAGTATATGGGGTCAACGAAACTTCCCCATATTTCAGATTCCTCCTATCTTCTCTCTTTCCCTCTCCCCCTAATGATTCCACACTCATCGTTCTCCCTCAACTTAGACATATGACTGTTCATCTTCACGCACTCTCTTGAATTTTCCTCATCGTCAATTAAACTCCTTTCTCATTTTGCACATTCCATTTAGCCATCTATCCTTGTTAAGGCGTTCGCAACTCATTCTCACCACCTTTACCTTCACGTCAATCATTTCATTGGTATGGACTCCTACAACTTTCTACAAAATAATTTCCAAATAATTACATCATTTTGGCGATGGTTTTGACGGTGGTTGCACATTAGACGAGGAAGAAAATAGCTTACGCCCTCACATATATGCATATTTTGCATACATACTCCAAATGTTTATATATGGAAGCTTTAATTTCTAATTGGATATATATTATTCTTTTCTTTAGGAAGGAACAAAGATACGTCCTTACTGACATCGTAAGTTATGTTAAATTCAAAATTTCTAGTGTTATCAGTACAAAATTTAAATGGACTTGAATTACATCAGAACAATTATCACCATCATAGAAAACATATGAACAAGTTAGAATTTTTTCTTAAACTTCTCACAAACTCTCATATAGTTATTAAAATTTAATAAGACCATAGATTTAGACGCGCGTCTGTTCATCATATTATGAAAGTTTCTTTCCTCTTGGTGAAAAAACCCAGAAGACCGTTCGCTCTCCCTGCAGCTTTCCCGCCAGGAGGCGTCGGGACTCAGAAAGAAGCGTAGTTTCCTAGGTTTTTTTTACTTCGCGTTGTGAGATTTCCCCTACACAGGACGCAGCTCCCATGGAGCGCCCACAGATCGAAGCCGGAACTATATCCACGATTCGACTGCAAAACTTCATGTGTCATTCGAACCTAGAAATCAAGCTTGGTGATCGTGTTAATTTCATTACCGGGCAGAACGGAAGTAACGCTCTATCTTCATTCCGACACTTATGATTCTGTTTTCGGAATTCTGCTATCCTTTGATCCGTGCTGTTTTTAGGTGGTAAGAGCGCTATATTGACCGCGCTTTGCGTAGCATTCGGATGCCGAGCGAAGGACACTCAACGAGCATCCGCGCTGAAGGACTTCATCAAGACCGGCTGCAGGTTTGATGTTTTTTCTCCCATCTCAATTCAAGTGCCTTCCGTGCTTGTGACCTTCCTAAATCCGGTTTTGTCCAAGACATGCAGTCTAGCGTCACTCCACAACTGAGCAATCTCCACTATGTGTCTCTGTATGAACTCTGAAGTTATTGACAGTACTAAAACCAACACCCGTCTGCCAGGGCTTTTTCAGATACGCCATATTACATTTGAATATTGTTGAATCTGTGATGAGACTGCCCTCTCTTTTCTTTGGCATACTTTATCACAATGGTATATTATAGGAAGAATGATGGGGAGGATCCATTATATTATTCCCAAGATTCCAAACCACTTAAGAAGTAGAACCGGGGTAATGATAGCCAAATGAGAGAAAGGTTAGCATGCCAATTTGCTGTTTAAAGTTGTTAGGTTGGAGCCATCATCTAAGATACATGTGGAGGCAAACTGGTACAAGTCTAATAACATCTATGGGTATGCATAATGGAGGATTTAGAGAATATCTCAAATTAGGCAGGAGGAATCAAATTGAAACAATTAGTCGGTGAATTGCTTCCCTAGAAATAACCTGTGGATCTTAAGTACATACAAGGAACAAAATTTGTTTTTCTTGTGATTACAGGAAGAAAAATGCCTAAATCTAAGGCCAACAGATATTTATATAACACGTGAAAGTCTTTTACACAAACAGATTTTATCAACGATCTGTTAATTATAATTTGGTAAACAAACAGATAGTGCGCCAACAACAACTGACAATTGAACTTTTTGTGACCTTCCCCGGAATCATTTTGAGCAATGAGTGAAGAAAAAAAACAGAGAGGCTTGGATTTGTGTTGAACAAACTATCATAATCATTTTCCTCTTATGCGACACTAGAAACCGAGCACCCCCCCCCCCCCCCCCCCCACACCCCACACACACACACACACACACACACACACACACCAAACACCACCACTACCGCCATCACACACAGAAACACACAGTACCATCACTACCACATACACAAACAATTCAGCATGAAACTCAACTATCTGATTCATAATATAATAGTAAGCATATGTTGTGCCTTCACATAATTTTGCTATTTCAGCCTCTGCAAACGGAATAGTTAATGGATTACATAGACTCCTGTCAGTTGTTAGTCTTGAATTTCTTTGCAGTTATGCAAGCGTTGTTGTTGAAATAAAGAACTGTGGTGATGATGCATTTAAGCCTGAAACTTATGGTGGCATGATAATATTGGAAAGAAGAATTTCTGCAACATCAAGTTCAACAATTTTCAAGGATCATTTAGGTACATATCAGGTGTTTTCTACATTTTAATGCTTATTTTCAATAAATTTGGACTATGCTGATGCTTTTATGCAAGCATTTTGCAGTAACACAGTTCCAAAGCAATGTACTCTTTTCAGTATCTTATAGAACAAGCCTGATAATGCCGCAAGCATCTACATAAGCTTTAACTTTCACATCTCAAAACTCATTTGATTGATTTGTTAAACGAAAAAGGATTTTCCTTGGTTGTAACTTGCAAGTGTCTGTTTTTGTTTGTTGAGTGACAAATTATACGTTATACTGCCTGAATTACTGACTAATAAAAGAAATTTTGTTTTTTGCTGACATTATGAAACAGAAAATGCCTCACAACAATACCCGTGTAAGTACCTGGAATGTATAGGAGGTAGTTACCCCACTATTAGGTAGATGCTCCAAAAGAATGTATGGTCTCTTTCTAAAATAGTATAATAACAATCTACTTTTGTGTCATAGACACACATCATACACTCCTTTACTTTTGCTTCAACTATTTAATTCTTAATCTGGTGCTTATATTGTTCTTGATTTTCCACCCTAATTTAATGTATATATGTTTTGAATAACTAGAATGAATACAGGAAGTGTTATTCAAAGAAGATAAGAAATTTGTTTTACATGTGAAAAAAGTAACTTGACCACAATGATGACAGATAATTATCTAATATCACCAAACACAGCTTGTCTTTTTTATATAAGAATGTTTATGTATGATATAATCCTATTGAGATGGGTAACATTCTTCCCCAACACTATTCAGTCAGCTTTGTTCCAAAGCATACCCTTAAGAGAATTTCTCATTAATTTTTCCGGAAGAGAAGATTAAACATTCAAATAAAAATGAATTAAATGATTCAAATTAACTAAAATTATCCAATATACAAGAATTTCCATTTTGGAATTTACTTGGGGCTGTGAACTTTATTAGAAAGCAACATGACACGCTGTCGCAAGAAAGAGTAAGGTAATTGACATCAGAGTTCTTCATTGTTTTTTTCTTAGTTGTTCATGCATTCATGCAAGTTTTTGTTTTCTTTGTTGTGGCTGTATCCATGTCTTCATTTTCACATTAGTATCGTGAAAGCATGCTTGTTGTCCTATCATGTTTGTATTCTTGTTTCACAGATTCAAATCAAGTTCGATGGATTTTTTTTTTTTTTTCACTTGTTCAGTTACTGCTTTGACATGTCTTTTCTTATGCACAACTTGACTTGGATAGTCTTAATAGCATGACCATATTCTTTCTTTTTACAAAGCTTAATTCTAACATACTTTTTCTTAGAAAGTTTTTGTTGTTAAACAACTTCGATACATACAAATTAGGAAATATCACTAGTCAGTAATATATATAGACAAGTAGAGCTAACTTTGGCTATTACTATACAAAATACATTACTTACATAAACACTTTTCATTTTATACAACACTAAATTTACCATAAACACATCGAAACCATGTTCGAACTATTTAGAAGCAAAAAAAACTTAAATACATAGGAGTTAAGAGCGAGGTGAGTGGGACATGGGGAGCAGCGAGGCAAGAGGCAACTTGCGGTGGTCTAGGGTTTCACCCCCAGGATTGGAACCAGGAGGATGGTGATCTGAAGAGGCAAAGGAGAGGATCAATTCCACTTGGAGACTTGGGGATCAACCTGGTTTATGACAGAAGTAATAAGACGTGTACATGGAGCCCCAAGCAAGTCCACGACGCGAGAGATGATTGCCAATCGAGTGATATGAAGGTTGAAGGATCTGGCAACGCCAATGCGACATTTCCACCACTGCAAAATGGAGCAGATCATGCATAGAGGAACCAGAGTAGCGGAGAAGCAACATCACATGAAGGACAGAGCTGTGTGTCAGTATTGTACAAAGAATTGGTTGACAGTGCTGAGACAGACTCACACGGGTACATTCATATAGACGTGGAGAACCATGACATAGTGCTGAAACCAAAGGACATCATTGTTTCCACAGTGGATGACTTCCCGACTTTGACATTTGACAAGATGCAATGGAAAACCTTCCCAAGCCATGTAAGTAAGCTCTTGTAACCAATTGGCTTTCTGAACGCAAAAGATAAGATTCGACTGATGTAAAAACCAAATGGAGGATCAATCTAATCGATCTTGACAACTAGTACTACTTAGTGCTCTTGCAGAAGAAAGAGAACTGCTCCACACACACTTACAGGGGTTTCTTGGCCTGGATCTTACTTGGCAGTGCAGAGATCGGATCCTTACTTCTCGCTGGAGAACACTCAGCTAGAAAAAAAAGTGGCTTGGATCCAAATCCCGAGCATTCTATTATTTCTTTATCATAAAATCTTCTTGGAGGAGGTGGGCAACATAATTGGAAGAATGATCAAAGTCAACATGAATACAACTATGCAGAGAAGAGGGAGGTTTTTCCCGGATAGCAATGAGAAACTGACTAGGTAAACCACCCACGCTGCCGATGATGATATTAGGGAGAAAGTGCATAATTCAATATGAGAACATACCGTTTATTTATATAAACTGTGGTAGGGTAGGCCGCCTAGAAAAGGATTGTAAGAGGAAAGGAAATACTAGCAGTGAAGCACCAACGAGCAACGTGTGTCACTAAGAACAACATTGAGAAGAAAAACATTGCTTTGTAGGGTTCTGGAAGGTAATACTTGCACGATTAAAGGAAATTCAATCTGGTGAAATGGTAGAATTTGCCAGCGGGGTCAAAGGCATAGCTTTGACCCAACGATCTTTTATATATTTTTCCCGTAGTAATTCTAGGTACTATGACAGAAATAACCTGAGGAGGAACCATTATCAGGAACTGAAGGAGTCTCAACTAGAAGAAGAGGAAACATATGTCGAAAATCTACATACCATTGTGGAAATTCTAACGAATGGAATCGGTTGGAGTGAATTGAAGAGGAGATCAAGAAATAATAAGAAGCAATAGGACGTCAACTAGGAAGAACACCTCTAGGGAACTCAAATAGGGGGAATAACATTGAAAATGAAGGATGGAAGACAAACAATCACGTGGAAAAAGGCACGAGTAGGAAAGAAAATACCCACCCAACAATCAAGTGATGAGACAGTGGTGGTGGTGGTGGGTTCCCAGATAAACAATGCAGGTCTGAACATACGCATACCCTTACCCAAAGAGGGTACATGTCTAGAACCACATAATAAAAGGCATAGCTTTGACCCAACGATCTTTTATATATTTTTCCCGTAGTAATTCTAGGTACTATGACAGAAATAACCTGAGGAGGAACCATTATCAGGAACTGAAGGAGTCTCAACTAGAAGAAGAGGAAACATATGTCGAAAATCTACATACCATTGTGGAAATTCTAACGAATGGAATCGGTTGGAGTGAATTGAAGAGGAGATCAAGAAATAATAAGAAGCAATAGGACGTCAACTAGGAAGAACACCTCTAGGGAACTCAAATAGGGGGAATAACATTGAAAATGAAGGATGAAAGACAAACAATCACGTGGAAAAAGGCACGAGTAGGAAAGAAAATACCCACCCAACAATCAAGTGATGAGACAGTGGTGGTGGTGGTGGGTTCCCAGATAAACAATGCAGGTCTGAACATACGCATACCCTTACCCAAAGAGGGTACATGTGTAGAACCACATAATAAAAGTTAGACCCACACTTTGCCGATACTCATGATACCGACATGTATGTGGTACACGTATGTGGGTAAGTGATTTTGATAAAATGTGACATTGTTAATGTAAGTAACGTTACAATATGTTGTATTTATTTTAATACAACTAGATATTACTATGTATATGATATCAAAGTCACATTATTATTGTAAATAATATAATACTTTATAGGTTGAAAATGAGTCTGAGTTCATTGTAGTCAACACCATAGTATTTGAGTTATGTAGCATACTATGGTAATATTTTGGTTTAAGACATAGTTTACTTCACGTTAGGTTTGCAATTCGAATGGTTAGTTCTTAATGATGGCATAATCTCAACTATTATATTAGTTAGAGTAGTACATATCTGAACTATTATATTAGTTATAGTAAGTTTTATATAGATAATATACTTTTAAATAGATATTTACATATAGAGGGTGTGTGGGTTTGCTAGTCTGGGTCCAACCATACCCAGTACTGAACCCGCTTAACTACGAGTATATGGGTATGTGGGTGCAGGCATGTGGGTACAAAAATCTAGACCCGTGATGGGTTTTAAAGGGTGAATATTTGAGGGTATGTGCGAACATCAGAGCCATTTACAACCCTATTCCCAATAATCCTTTCACCTCGCATGAGTATGACCAACAAGAAACAAACTAGTTGCAAGATCTAGTCCATTAGTCTAAATATAGAGCTATGGCCCTAGCTACATGAGAATTACTACAGATTCATCGTTTATTTGCGGAGCTTGGCTTTGTACAAAGAGATGCTATGGATTTCAAGTTTGACAATCAGACTGCTATCTGTACAGCCTAAAACTCTATTTTTCATGAAAGAACAAAACATATTGAAGTTGACTGTCAACTTTCTAAGAGAGAAGGTTCAGGAAAAGTTGGTCCAACTATGACCTGTTAGATCTAAAGGTCAATTAGCTGATTTGTTTACTCTAAATGGTTGTTGGGTTCAATACTTATGTAACAAGCTACACACGTATGATATATATTCTCCAGTTTGAAGGGGAATGTTAATATATGAGGACCTACTTGTAATTATATAAGGTCTCAGGGACCTATGTGTCGAGTCTGTACAAATTTTCTACATAAATATACCCACACTACCCAAGATCACAATTAGGTCGAGGGTTTCTCTTAATGTGGTGTCTCTAATACTATCATTTGTATGTGTGTGTATATATAAACAAATCATTGTTAATAAATGATATATAATGTAGGGTATTATTACATACATAATATAGAGTATACATTAGCCGCATAACTATAAGAGTATAAGACATTTTATATAGACTTGCATATCACAAAGGTTAGTTACTAAAATGACAGTTTGGTAAGGCAACTTGTTGAAGATTTCTTTCTTAAGAAACCCAATTTCTAATAAAATGTTAGAAATTTGGCTAAATCAACTCAATTTTCAATAAAAATATTATTAGACTCAAGTAAAAGAGGGCTATGCGTTGTATTAGATAGGAGAAACCTTGTTCTATAAATAGGAGAATAGGGAAGCGTACAGGACATAAGACAACCCGAATGGGCCAAGACACTTAGGCCCATATTACAAACTAATAATAAAACACTAACTAAATAACTCTCAACACTCCCCCTCAAGCTGAAGTTGGGAGAATCCCAAATCAGCTTGCAAATGGAGAGTTGGACTAAGAAAACAAAGAAACAAAATAAAACGATAAACTAAGCCCATATAAAAATTTTCTCCCCCTCAATATTACATTAAAGCACTCGAACACTCTGACACTCCCCCTCAAGTAGATACTCCAAGCAAGCAGGCAAGCAGGTCACAAAAGCTTCTCGATCATCTGGAGCAAAAATAAGCAGCAACACGATTATCTGGAGCAAAAGATTAAATAGCTGTTAGGCACCAAGGTCTTCATCAAAGTCGTCGTCGTAGTAGCCAGAGAGTGCTGGATCACAGTAGCAGAGCCCAGAGAGTGCTGGCACACAGAAGTAGAGAGTCGATGTACAAACAAGGCACGAACATGCCAGAGAGTGCTGGCACACAGTAGGTCAAAGTCCCAAAGAGTGTTGGGTCACAACAGTCAACGTGCAAATAAAGCACAGACAAAGAAAGAGTCAACATGCACAAGGCACTGATAGTGTCAACGCACAAATAAAGCGCGACAAAATGTAGAAAGTAGAGTTGACGCAGCCAGATAGAAGACCATCAACAAACCAAAGGGCAACATAAGCAGAAATAAGCTCCATATACAATGCACTCCAAGAAGCTAACAGTAAGCGTCAATAGTAGAAGTCTAAAAGATCTTCAACAAGTACATCAAGATCCACAAAATATAAAGCAGCAAAAAGATCCTCATAGATATAAGAAGAATAAAATTCCTTTCTTCATCTCATCTCTCCTCTATTTCTTCCCCTCACACCAACCATGGAAGGAAACAAGAGTGGTTGGGGTGGACAATGGTAAAGGAACTCCCCGGAAAAATAAGTCACAGAACTGCCGGGGGTTTGGGGGGCGCGACCCCCAATAAGGTCTATAGAGATTTTTTAGAGGAAAACTGAGAACAAATCTTCATAGATGCCATTGAGCCGATTGAGAAAATAAGCAAAAAACCATAGTGTTCTCCTGCCATATAGAAAATCATGTACATCACCTTGTCTACTATCCACATCAGCAGTGTTGTGTCGCCTGATATGCGGTGACCAGGATGAGATATTGCTGGAACTTGAGCAGTCAACGGCTTGAGAAGGCGATATAAAAGGGTGGTTCTGAATTCCCGTCGACCGTGACCAACTATGTGAACCATAACGTAAATCTCAGTCACTGCATTTCTTATAGCCAAACGACGACGCTATTAGGATACCACACCCAACATGCACGTTTGGGCCCAGGATAGGTTGCCGTCTCTTGGCCTGCCGGCAGGCACCATCCAAGATGGAGTCGGATTGGCATGTGCCTTTAGATGTCGGAGTCCGCGATACTGGTGCGTCTTCTAGTAGAGACGCTGCTGAGGTTCCGAAGATATTGAAAGATCGGAAGCCCTCACTGAAGGCGTTGGTCCTTCCAAAGATCTCATGTTCTGATCGGCACATTCTCCTGCAGTACTACCGTACATGTCCACCTCCGCAGGAAATCTGGTTGCGGGATTTACGGTTTTGCGGCAACGGAGGATGTAAGGAAAGGAAAGAGGGGAAGGCGGCCTTTTTCTTTTGTCGGGTATCAACAACACCTTTTTTTTATTAAACTAGATCCAAAGCAATCAACAACAGGAACATCAGTGGAGGAGCAAGCATGTCTGTAGATGCAGCAGGGATGAGGTAGTATCACATGATGGGGGGTTCGGTTACAGCGGAAACAACTGGGTTACATTGGGTTGGGTAGGGAGATGATTGTGGCATCATTTAGATAGACGCAAGTAGAGATGAAGGCAACATGCTCGGGAATCAACAACACATCACGAATGCCCGACGGGTGGCTAAGCCGGGCCAAGAAGGCGGCGGCCGCCCGCAGGCGGAACAATTCTTTTTGTCTCCTCTAGGATTAGGGTTGATGGATCACTGCTCTGATACCATCTTAGACGCAAGTAAAAGAGGGCTATGCGTTGTATTAGATAGGAGAAACCCTGCTCCTATAAATAGGAGACCATGGAAGCGTACAGGACATAAGACAAACCGAATGGGCCAAGACACTTAGGCCCATATTACATACTAATAATAAAACACTAACTAAATAACTCTCAACAAATATAAATAAAAATGAAGGCTTGTCTTAGCAGCTTGAATGCATTAGAAATGTCTAAGGTGTCAAATATTTTAGCAACCCGTAATGCATTTGGGCAGCACAGAGCGTGGATCAACTTAAATTATTGAGTTTTAGGTGAAATTTCACTTAAGTCCTTGATTTTGTTATGAGTTGACACATCATCAAACTAGCTTCCTTGAATTTTGACAAGCCCATTGTTGACTTTTGGGACCTTAATACATGTTCTTGTATAGACTTTTCCTCTTAGAAAATTCTCAATTTTGAGTGAAACTTGCTAAATCGCTTGATTTCTCTTCATTATTTAGAAGCCTTTATCCATCTCATCTTTGGTTTCTATTTCGACTGAGCCCAATCCAACATTTAAATACTACTTAAAAAGAAGAGTTGTTGATTCTTTCTCAATGTTGATAATAAACTTCTATGCCAGCTCTTGTGTATTTTTTTTAAAAGTTATTGAGGACTAGTAATTATTGTTGTTATAAAAACACTTTATTTGGTCCTAATCATCATTTCATATGCAGGAAAAAAGGTTACACCCCAAAAGGGAGAACTTAAGGAACTTGTCAAGCATTTCAATGTTGGTACAATTTTCTTTGATATTTGCTGCTTTATGTCTAAATAAATCTCTAGAGAGATCTATTACCTACAAATGCCTATACTTGTCACCCAAACTCAAATAAATCTCAACCTTGTAGAAATTAGGTATACATACATGTAGTATGCTTATGGCTTCAAATTGATGCTTGGGAGCATTTTTAGATATGGCAACGTCAAAAGCCATCCCAACTCGCTCAAATGATTGTCTTTTACACTACTCCCTACCACCAAAGTCACACCACCATGCTGCCATTACTTTTTAATCACATTGTAGGTATATTACCATGCCATATTGCACTGGACAATACCATGGTTTCACCTACATTAATATGGCCTACACCTCCATTGAGCCATGGTGTTACACAAATGTAGGTGTGACTAGTGCCAGTAATCAATTTTACGCATCAAATGCAAATCGTTTCTGTATTTATTGTATAGTCATTGACATAGTTTGGGTATACATATTTGAATGTATATGTGTGTGATATATCAATTTGCAATATAGGTGTATATATGTGTGTGTTTGTGCGCACGTGTGGAATGTAAAATATGCATATGTCTGCGTGTTATAAAGTTGTAATATTTAAGTGCGTTTCATCCAATTTCCCCTTGCTTTGTTCGAGTAATTGGTCATACTTTTACCATTATGCCCGAATTTTCTACATGATTCCTACATTCCTCAAAATCCACCTTGGGATGCATCCCTAATACCATATTTGTGATTATGGATATGAAATGATGAGGCGTTGAGGCGATTTTGGTTATTGTAGTGGTGCACTGCACTAGTAGGGTTCGATGGTAGTGGCATCCCGGTGAAGGTGCCATGAATATGACTTGGTGGTTTGGCGACGATGCATTGTTGTGGTAGAGGGATGCAATACTGCAAAGATAAGTGTTATTATAAGCTGAATATGATGTCAACATGATATTTCTAGAAATTTTAATGCCAAAATAGGTTCTAGGTATGAATTGTGATACGAGAAGCATAATGGAGATTTTTATAGGTGATTGTGAAAGGCCTAGAATGATTTTAATTGTAGGTGACAAGTAGAAGTATTTGTAGGTAATACACCCTTATCCCAATTCGTTGTTGTTGAACTACAACCGAACCATGAGATTGCTTCCATGGCATAAAATGCGTGCCTCGAGGTGCTCAAGACGTACGCCTCGAGGTGGGGTGACCCCCATGCGCCCTGAGGTGTGCACCTCAACGTGGTTCTACGAGGCAAGCACCTCATATTTGCAAGGCGTACCTCAGGGCATAAGGCATTCTAGAGGCATAAGCCTCATTAGCAAATGAGTAGTGAAGAGGAGAGACTTACCAAGGTTGTAGTGGTAAGTGCATGGCGATAGCTGTAACTTGTTCTCCAAGTGACCACGATGGCGATTGCTCCTGCAACTACTCCTTAAGGGCAGCAACAACCCATGCAACTACCATATGCTCCCACTTGTGGTGACTATGATGAGTGCTACTGGAACCATGAGGCAGCCATCGATGTTGTTGAGTCATGGTGGGGAGGGAGGAAAAGTCGGGGGGAGGGGCAACAAAGTATGTGAACTATGAGCATAATTGGATTTTAGGGTTTCAAATTTTTATTTTAAATTGGTACACGTGCATCAAGTTAGGAACATGGAATGGATGGCTTAATCATTATATCTTCCTATTAGAAAAATAAGTACTAAATTTTAAGTATCCCTTTTTACCTAATCCTATTCTCTGTATATATGGGATTAGTCCCTAACTGTGAAATTGGGCTGTTGGATACCAGCCAAGTCTATATAAATAGGTATGATTTGTTCATAATACAATGCAAGTTGCTCTGCCTCTATAATATGTAGTTAACATTGTATTAGAGCAGCGGTCCATAACCCTAATTTTAGAAGTCAAGCAATAGTATGCTCCTGACTATTGCAGTCCTCACCGTCATTGGCACCATCCATCCTTCACGGATTTTGTCTGTGGCTATTATCCAGTGATTGCCCCGTTATCATCGTAATGGAAGTCGTCTCCATCGCCTCGACGACCATCTCCTTCATGGTGACGATCATCTCCATCGATTTCATCGAGTACTGGCGAAAATCTTAATCACTGACAAGGAAACATTGTCCAAATGCACACAACTGTTCGTTCTCATCTCTATCTCTCCAGATCATTGTCTTCAAGGCTTCCCTTTCGGATTTTCTCTCTGAGATAGGGTAGAAGTTCCCCGACGTCTTCCCTATGGTGTTGGCCGGATTTCTGATTATACATGTCATGGAGGCACGTTACATGGCGTGCGACGTGTTTCACACACCGTGTATTGCCGCTAGAGTGATGTTTTTCATCCAGTTAGAGAAGTACATGCCATGTGCTTTTTCTACATGTCGTTTACTTTCATTCATGGTGGAAGTCGTCCACCTCGAAAACGTACACTGTGTAGGTCATTCACATGTGTATTTTAACACACCGTGTTCTCAGAAGCTTGCCCATTAGCAACAATTTCTTACGCTATGTACCCCGATTACACACCGTGTACTCTTTCTCAGCAACACACTCGTGTACTCAACACACGCCTTGTCTCTGGAAGTCTATCCATCATTAATATATTCTTATACGCCAAGTACCATAGGTACATATCATGTACCCTTACTGCTGTTACCAACATCACATTCCATCTATTGCCGTGGGATTGATCAAATTCACTCTCCACCATGTCTGAGAAGAAAGAAATATTAGTTCCCGCTCTACATCCATCCCTCTTAGTCCATGTTAACGAGTATATATTAGTTTTTTATAGTTGATAGGTTAATTAGTTAGTGGGCCTTTAGTGTCTCGGCCCGTTTAGATTACTTGGGACACAAGTCTCAGGGTTTCTCCCTTGCTCCTATATATAGGACAGTGTTGTATCCCTTTTATTAAAAAAAATCAAATCAGTTCAATACAATATTCTTTCACATGGTATTAGAGCACGTTCGCTCTTAGGGAAACCTAGCCCCCCGCCCCTAACCTAGCCGTCGCCCCTCTTCCCTCTCCACGTGAACAACCCTAGCCCCCGCCGCCTCTCTCTCCTAAAGAGAGCAAAGGCGGCCGCCCGCCAGGAACACATCCTGACCTCCATGGCTTTTCTTCCTCTTTATTAAAGATTTAATTTTCTTTCCATACGACAGTGTCATCCTTCCCGACTATCTTCAATCTTCATCCATCTGTCAACGTAGCAGCTGCCGCCGCCACCGTCGATCACAGTAGCTGCCGCAACAAGTGGCGCCATCGCCGCCATCGATCACAACGCTGCTGGTCTCCATTAGCGCAACCGCTGCTATAATTTGCCGCCGCCGCCCACAACTAGTGTAACAGCAATAACAGCCGCCGGCCGCCCAACAAATATCTCCATCCACCATCCACATCCAACCAGCAAATCGGCGGCGGCCAATATAGTGATGCGACCAACCACAGAAGCAGGAGAAACCAGGGCCGCTGCCGCGCTCTCCAGGATCAGTCGCCGTCGTTGCCATCATCTATCCAGCCTTTGCCATCGCTTATGGAACAACTCTGCACTTGGCTCCCCCTGCAGGCTCATGGTCTGCAACATCTTCAAGGCCGCGCAAGAGCCAGTATCATCTCCTTCGCTATGGCCAAGTCCTACCCCGCTGAAATTTTGCAACAACATCAAACAGACGTCATGGCCATCATCCAGGCTCCATCATGCTGTTGCTCCACCATGTGTCCTACTATTGTTGCCCAAGTTTGTCGCCATCAAGCACTGCCGCAGACACTGTTGCAAGCCACCACTGCTTAGCCACACAACCACTGCTGTTTTTTTTGTGATACTTGGCAACCATCGACTCGCACTGCTGCTGTCCACCTCCATGTCCTGCTACCCACCACTCTCCACCGCTACCAAACAACTCTTTTTACAACCCCCAACTTCTCTATCTCTATTGATATTCGGATCCTTACTCGGATCTATCTTTGGCTAATCAGATCCATTTTTAAGCATAATCGTATTTTTTGGGCCGGGATTAGATCCAGATAGTTTTCTACTCGGATCTTACATTGACCCATATAGCATATTCTCTCTGGTTATCGGTTTCATTCTCCACATATTACACATCTCTATATCACAAATTCCTCTCAAATCCACCAATTCCTTTCCCACCCACCCATCATGTGTGTATCCATTTTTCCACGTGCGGGGGGGGGGTCATATATCCATTTCTCCACACCAAACACTCACTCTCGTCGTATTGGGTGTGCGGGGGGGGGATAGAGAGGAGAGGAAGAGATGAGAAGAGAGAGAGTGTGAGAGAATATGTATGAGAAAGAGTATGAGAAGAGATAATATATGTATTCATGCTACATATTCTAGGTTATCTTCATGGAGCTTCGTTCAACACACCTGTTCCCCACTTTCAGACAACATTCACTCTTGCTGCATTCTTGAGAGACAGATAGGTGCTTCTTCAGACTTCTCAGAAGCTCAACAATTTCTAGCCTGCCAAGTCTACATCTGCAAGGTTGATTCATCCAGATTTATCTTCACCGAGCTGCTTTCATCACGTCTTCTTCGAGCTGCATCTGCTGTATTAGCATCGCCTTCAGCTGATCTTCTTGGGACTTTCCGTGATGGATGATATCTCCTTTCCTGTCAAGCCCCCACGATTCGTGCGACAGAGTTATAATACTTGCATCGTATCACCAACATATCGTCCGTTCGTGTTTGTGCCACGTTATGCACGTCTTCTCAGACGCTTTGAAGACACCACTACTGCTACATCATCATTGGAGATCCGTGTTCGTGCTGCGTTAAGTACGTATTCCAGTGAAGATGACATAGTCATGGTATTGAGGATCGTCTGCTCCAAGTGGCAAATTACTGCTGTAGTATTCAAGTCTCATTCACTAGATGTTTTCCTTCCAAATGCACTCTACAAGACCATCTCCAAAGCTCGAGAATTTCCTGCCTGTAGAATACAAGTCAAGAAGAGAGGCGTTGTCATCATATGATTTAGTGGGAGTATTGTTTAAGGGGGAGTATCAATCTTTTGTATGGGGAGTGACATTTATCATTTCTATTTTTCGTTTATCATTTCTTTTATCATTTTATTGAGTCATGTAACTCCCAGATTGTACATGTGTTTCACCCATGCTCCATCTTGAGGGGGAGTGTTAAAGAGTATATATTAGCCTATTTAGTTGATAGGTTAATTAGTTAGTGGGCCTGTAGTGTCTCGGCCCATTTAGATGACTTGAGACACAAGTCTCAGGGTTTCTCCCTTGTTCCTATATATAGGATAGGGCTGTGCCTCTTTTATTAAAAAAATCGAATCAGTTTAATACAATATTCTTTCACAGTCCACAATTAAGTCATTAATACTCAAAAACTCAATGAGAAGAGCTTAATTCAATGGAGTCAAAGCATTTAAGTTCTGGTTCAAAGGACAAGGAAATTTGAAACATCTTACAGAGGGTCCTTGTAAAAACCCACGTTCTTAAAGACATGATTAAGATAATCAAATTGACGTATTATCATAACTACAAATATTACTACAATTTTGAATATTGATTTGGAGTATAATTTGCAAGTAATACGTTTTATAGAAAAGATATAATTGAATAAATGAAACAACTAGTCTCATAAAGATAAAAGAGTCTAGAGTGAACATAGAAATAAGTAGATTTGATATGAAATAATGAGAAAGTCCGAAGATGTAATTATGAGCTTTTGCATATTTTACATGAAAGTCACATATGCAATGTATGTAAGTATATTAAGAAGAAATTAAAACAATAAAGACAATAATCATAAATATCATAAGTGTAAAGAGAAGATAAACAAATTAATAAGTGATTCTCGGATATAATGTTAGAAAATTACATTGATATAATTATAAGATTGTAAAGAAAATAATCTTTAACGGGTTTAAACAAAATAAGACGACGAAGATGATTAAAGATAAAATTTAGTGTAAAGTATCATACACTAATTGTTGAGAAAGTAAATAACAAGTAAAAAGAACATGGAAGATTTATAGTGACATATAAAGAAAAAGTTAAACCTTCTAAAAAAAATTCATTTTGAAAAGACAAGTGTTTTGCAAAAAGAAAAGACAATTATTTCCTTGAGGAGTCCTTTGGACCCTCATCAGTTTACATGTAGTATGAGCCATGGCTCTATACCCAGCTTCAACACTAGACCAAGCGAATACAGTTTGTTTCTTACTGCGCCATGTGGCCAAATATTCACCAACAGAAGTACAATAGCCACAGGTGTTCTTATATCATTTCTACTACCATCATAGTTAGAGTCAGCATAACCACTGAGTTTGAAGTGTCCATGTCGCCAGTACAATTATCCTTTCCCTGAAGATTTTTCCGTAGATCTTTTGTATCAAATGTTGTTTGAGGTATCTTTTAGTAGCTTGAATAGCTTCTTTGTCACTACCAAAAAGAATTATGTCATCCACATACACAATACGAATAACAAGTCCACAAGTATACTTTCTAATGAATACAAGGTGATCAGAATGTGAGTGTTGCAAATTAAACTTAAGGAGAATCTATCTTAATTTGTCAAGCCACGCCCGTGGGTTTTGTTTTAGGCCATAAATTGCTTTCCGGAGTCTGTAGACTTTAGAACACCCCCCTTGAGCAACAAATCTAGGTGGTCACTCCATAGAACTTCCTCATGTAAGTCTTCATATAAAAAACATTAACATCAAGTTGAAAAAGTAGTCAAGCATGATTCACAACAACAAAGATAAGCACTCGAATTGAATCAAGCCTAGCAACATGAGAAAAAGTTTCAAAATATTGCACCCCAAAGGTCTGAGTATAACCTCTTGCAACTAGGCGTGCTTTAACCGTTCAAACGAGCCATTAGACTGGTATTTAAAAGTGAATATCCAATAACACCCAACCAGAGAGCAATTTTGAGGACGATCAACAACATCTCAAGTCTTTTGACCGCAAAGAGCATCCATCTCAGTTTGCATAGCTTGACGCCAAGCAATATGTTGTAATGCTTGAATCACATTCTTTGGTATATATACAACAGAGAGAGCATAAAAGCAGGCAAAGCTAGCATCAAGATTAGCAGTAAAACAAAAATTACTAATAGGATGCTGAGTATAGGGACGAACACCTTTCCTTTGACTTATGGGAAGGTGCAGGTCAGATGTTACCCAAGAGGTCAGACGTTGCCCGACAAAGGAGAATGTGGTTGTTGAGGGGCATCGAGGAAACTGTAACCTTGGGTCTCCACTTGTATACATCAACGGGTGGAGCAAGAACCTCAATTTCTTCATTAGGAACATCTTCCAAGCATGGGGATGTGGTGTAGGATCCAAGAGGTTACTAGATAAAGCAGATCCTTTCTCAGAGTAGTATGGCATGTATTCAAAAAATATCGCATCATTACTGACAAACCACTTACGACTAGAAGGATCATAACACATATATCCTTTTTGAGTTCTAGAGTAACTCAGAAAAATGCACTTAGTGGACCGGGGGTCAAGTTTAGCTAGCCTTGGGAGAAGATTTTTAACAGAACAGGTGCTGCCAAAGATGCAAGGAGGTATAGAGAAAAGAGGTGCATCTGGATAGAGAGGAGTGTAGGGGACCTCCTTTTGTAAAACCAACAAGGGCGTTCAGTTAATCAAATAGCATGCAGTAGAGACTGCCTCAGACCAAAAACTTTTTGGAACATGATAGTGAAGAAGGATGGTACACACCACTTCAAGAAGATGTCGGTTTTTCCTCTCCGCACACCATTTTGTTGTGGTGTGTAGGAGCAGGCTGTCTGATGAATAGTGCCTCTAGCAGTACAAAACAAGCCAACAATTTTTTGCTAAATTATCATTGCGAATTTTTTGGACAGTTTTAGCGAACAGAGTTATGGATTTCAACAAAGAAAGTAGTAATAGTGTCAAAAGTGTCACTGCAATCTTTCAATAAAAATAGCCAAGTTGCCCGAGAGTAATCATCAATGAAAGTTGTAAAATAGCAAAATCCAGAGAGGCTAGTAACGGAACATGGTCCCCATATATCAACATGTACCAATTCGAATAGAGTTTTAGAACTAATGTCTTTTTTCTTATGAAACAAAGCCCTAGTTTACTTGCCAAACTAACAAGCTTCACAATGAAATACTTTCTCTGGTATCTCAGGAAACAAGCACTTCAGATAATGCCATTGTAGTCCAGTCACATAAGGGTGAAAGTAGAGCAACGACAAATTGTGGTACATCAAGGTAGTATACTCCACTTGGTCCCTCATGGCCCGAACCAATCCTCATCTTCGCACGGAGATCCTGAAACACACAACCATATGGATCAAAAGTGATAGAGCACTGAACGCTCTTAACAACTTTACTGACAGATAGCAGATTTAGAGGAAATCTTGGATCTTACAACACATATTTTAAGGGTAAATTATGATATAGAGAAATGGTTCCATACCTAGTTCTCTCTTCTTTATTTGAAATTGCAATACCTAGTTCTTTATCTATTGCTATGAGTTGTCCATGACAGGGACGGACACTGGAAGATGAGATGCCAACTTTGAGACAGAATCTACATGGAGTATGTAGATGGGTCTTCTATGTAAAGTTAGGGACTACTGGATCGTCGATCGCCTATAGGCCTGTTTGGTAGCTACGGGCTACACTCAAGTATACGGGAAGATTATATGCAGATCTATCCTTAGTGACCAAAATGCCCTCTGTTTGGATATTTCTTTTATGGAACGGGCCATTTCTCATGCCCTCTAAATCTGTTAGATATCAAAAATGCATTTCTCCACGACAGGGTTCGTTGCTCAGGGGGAGTTTTATCTTGTCTACAGCTCCACAAATTCCTCTATGATTTTGAACAGTCTCCGAGAGCTTGGTTTGGCGAGTTTAGTCATGGACTTCTAGAGTTTGGTCTTCTACAATCTACACTTAATCATTATGTCTCCCGTCAACAAGTGTCCTCATGATTTCTTCTTCTTATTGTCTATGTTGATGATGTTGTCATCAAGGAAAATAATCAACGTGAATCCTATGAATGATGTAGTTTCTTCAAAGAAAATTCCAAACTAAGGATTGGAGACACCTAAAATACTTTCTTGGTATTGAGGTGGCTCTCCAGATGAAATTGTTATCTCACAACAAAAGTACACACTTGTATCTTCTTGAAGAAATAGGAACGATAGGGGCAAACCCTACAGATACTCACGTACCTAGAAGTCAAGCTTCATAAGGATCAAGGGGAGCCACTCGAAGATTAATGGAGGCAGAGAAGGCTAGTGCGGAAACTCAATTACCTTACAGTCACGCGGCCAAATATGTCCCTTGCTACTAGCTCGGTAAGTCAATTCCTTGACATACCATGTACTGAACACATAGTGACTATCATTCAGATTCTTTGGTATCTCAAAAGGTGTCTCTGCAAAAGAGTACTATATTCTAATAGTGTACATCTTAAAGTTTGTAGTTTTTTTGACGCTGATTGGGAGAATAGCGTCATTCATCGATGGTCTGTCTTATGATACTGTGTATTTGTGGGAGGAATATTGTGTCCTAGAAAAGCAAGAAGCAAATAATGGTGGCGCGATCAAGTGCAGAGTCAGAGTATCAAGTCATGGCTCATGCCATGAGTGATCTTTTATCTGTAGATAATATCTTGGAGGAAGCTAGATATAATCAGTGAGATGTAGTACAGTTACACTGTGATAATCAAGTGAATATTCATATTGGTTCGGATCCATCTTTTCACGAACGAACGAAACACATTGAGGTTAATGTCATTTTGTCATGAAAAGACCCAAGATCAAGACGTCAAGCTTGTTCTTATGCAATTGGAAGACCGAGATGAGATATGTTTACTAATCCAAACTGAGTGTCGGGTCAATTTTTTATGTAACAAGCTTGGTGCTTATATATGTAGTATGTTCCGTCTTGAGGGGGAGTGTTAGATTAGTCAGTATTTATTGTTCTTTAATCCTTATTTTCTATTGCTATTCTCTGTGTGTATAGGATTAGTCATATTGTGTAATGGGGTTGCTGGCCGCCACCCAACTCTAAGTAAATAGGCATGTCCTATGAATAGTACAATGCAAGTTTCTTTGCCTCCATAATATCTCAGTTAACACACACATATATATCTAATACATAATATAACTCCTACCATGAAAAATTGTTTAATAAAGCATGATTCTAATAAATATTCGAATCCAATGTATTGATTGATTCATATATATAGATATATACATACATATATATTGGAATAAGAGAGGCATTCTCTCCCCCTCTCCCACACCCGTGGCGGAGGCTGAACACCCGGGAGGGTGGTAAATCAAGGCGGCAACTTGGATTTGAACCCGAGTCCCTTTGTTAGGAGACATCGTGCTTGACCACTTGAGCCACTCCTTGTCGGCTATACATACATATATGTGTGTGTGTATATATGTATATATATAAATACACACGCACGCACACACACACACACACACACACACACACACACACACACACACACATATATATATATATATATATATATATATATATATATATGAGTCAGGCTAGAATACACTCGAGTGTATTCGGAACAGAATACACTCAAGTAGTTTTTCATGATGCAATGTTTTTTTTTTCAAAAATCTAATCCGTTGATCTTCTTAAACATCTTGTGAATAGCTCATACACAAAATTTGAGCACATTTGGACATCTATAGGTCATGTTATAAAGACTGCAAAAATTACACATTTCAAATTAGTTTCACGCGTCGATTCTGTTGCCCTTGGATGAGTGACTTACACTCAACCAAATGGGCTCAAAATTTATATGTAGCCTAGTTATAGTATGACGGTGAAGATCAATGGTTTACATTTTGCAAAAAATAGTCTTGATATGCAAACACACGAGTGTATTCGTGCGATCTATACACTGAAGTGTATTCTAGCCTGACTATATATACATATACACTCGAACAAGCATTTCTTGATTTAATACCCCCTGAGCGTCTGACCTTCGGTACAAGTTGTGGGAGGGGTGGGGAGAAATCTCTCTCTTAATCCCATATATATATATACTAATATATATAGTTATACACACATTATGTGCGTGTGTGTGTCTTTGTACCCATATATATTTATGCATAAATACATTATACAAACACACACACACACACACACACACACATATATATATATATACATATATATATATATATATATATATATATATATATATATATATATATATATATATATGGGATTAAGAGAGGCATTCTCTCCCCCTCTCCCACGCTTGTGGCGGAGGCCGAACGCCCGGGAGGGTGGTAAATCAAGGCGGCAACTGGGATTCGAACCCGGGTCCCTTTGCTAGACCACTTGAGCCACTCCTTGTCGGCATATATATATGTATGTAAGTATGTATACACATATATATGGATTTGTAGTGATCCGGTGAGAAACATGTTACAATTAGAGTATGAGACATTACAAGAACTACACCTGATACCAAAATCCAACTGTATAGATGGAAAGTGCATTAACTCATTTATCATCATACTAGAAGTCACTGTGATTGAGTTTTTTTTACTTGTCCATCTATACGACATGCACTTTCGCATCCAACAACCAACTTGAAACTCAATATAGAGGTTGTACATGCTGTATAAATCTGATGATGATAAAATTCGATAGGTAGGTAAATAAAATGGTATACTTTTAATCCATACAATTGGATTATGAAAACCGATGACCCCAAAAAGTTATTCAAATGCCTCTCATGCTCTCACCGAGCACTTTCTCGCAAAAGATCTTTATTGTCTCTCTCTATACACACACAAATATTATATATATATATATATAACGAGAGAGAGAGGTACAATTGATGTATCAGTGACATAAACCCAAGTCGTTTGCAGTTTCCCACTATTATATTGACCATCCAAACCGGTGATCTTCTTAAAAATTATATCAATATCCTATGTAAAAAAATAACCTCATTTTGACACTTATAGTTCATGCATCTAAAGGCAATGATGTACTTCAAATTTTTAATGTGCATTGCTTTTGTCGCTCTAGGATGAGAACCTTACAAACATCCTAATGAGCTCAAATTTTGTGTGTGGTCTATATTTATCATAACAATGAAGATCACTGGTTTGGATTGCTGATATACTGAAGACTGCATATCTTGGTACTACCGACCTGTCTGTCGGTAGTACCGACTCATCAACAGTAAAAGATACAGAACTCGAAATGTTATTCTCAGTACTATCAACCTACTGTCAGTAGTACCAGCATGTCGGCAGACCGGTGGTTCTGTAGTCTCGTTTCTCTTGTTTTATTATTCTACATGTATTTGTTTCTTCTATAAATATATGCTAGGGCACACACTGTACCCTAAGCACTTGTAACACAACTTTTCACATGGTATCAGAGCAGGTTTGCTCCTAGGGAACCCTAGGCCATTCACCGCCCCCCTCTTCCCCTTCTTCTCCGGTGCCCCTCTCCTACCCTTTCTCTCTAGCTGTAGTAGTCTCCGCTGCCGCCGGCCTAATTCCTAATCACATCTCCTCCATGTGTGATTAGGAAATCCCAGTTGGGGGCTGTGGATACGTCAGTTACGCATCTAATCCTTTGACGTGACGTGTATCTCTCCGTCACTTCTTCGTTTATCGTGACATGCATCCCTCCATCACCCCTTTTCTATTGTGACGTGTATCATCCCGTCACTCTATCTTTTTCTTGAAACATGGACATCTGTAGTCGACAATGAGATGTCATCTATCCCCTCCATCAAGCTAAAAGGGAAAAATTATCTCTTGTGGATGAATGTTCTCCATACAGTATTGGAGTCCAAAAACAAAACAAAACATGTTGATTCTGATCCTCCTGCTCTTACTGTTGAAGGCTATGCTCAATGGAACCGTCATGACAGTCTGGTGAAGAGATGGCTGTGGGGGAGCAGGGAACCTAGGATCACTACTAGGTTCATGTTCTACACTACCTCCAAAGAAATATGGAATGCAGTAAAGAAACACTATTCTCAAGAAAAGAATGCTCTTTGTCAGTTTATGATCTATGATCGCCTGTTTGTAGAACGATAGGGAGACAAGCCTTTGGAAGAATAGTTTGGAGTATTCCAAGATATTGCTCAAGAGTTGAGCTTTTATCATCCGATGACTGTCAAAGAACAAGTAAAGGACCGAGACGACTTGAGCACAACAAAGTTCTTATCATGTCTGAGTTCTTCATGCAGTTCAGCCCGCAGTGTCATCCTAGCCTCTGACCAACTTCCTAGCTTTTGGACCTTCTTGTTTTGTCTTACAGGATCTCAAGAGTATGAGGACGATTGGTGGGGGGCCTAGGAAAGGTGATCTGTACCTTTTCCATGGTGAAAGTCTGCCTCGCCAAGTATCTGCTCCTGCTCTGGCTATCCTTTTGAGCGGTTCTCCCTTACAGTGACACTACATATATGGATATCCTTCTCTGGAGAGCTTGAGGAAGTTAGAACCTGAGTTATCACTGGTGTCTTCTTTAGAGTGTCCGTCCTGTCAATTGGGAAAACATCATAGAATGTCTTATCCCAGTCGTGTCAATAAACGGGCTTCTTGTCCCTTTGAGTTAGTCTACAATGATGTTTGGGGTCTTGTAAAAGACAACAGCTATAATGGCTTTCGCATGACATGGATTTATTTGTTGAAGATTCGAGAGTTTGTGTTATCCATTGTCAAGCATTTTCATCAAAAAATAAAAGTCCAATTTGATTGCAATATTAAAATTCTTCAATCTGTTAATGCCTTGGAATATGTCTAAAGTGCTATGGCTGATTTTTGTAGTTCTGTTGGGATGATACATCGTACATCTTTCTCACACTCAACAAAATGGGGTAGCTGAGAGGAAAAATGGTCATCTTCTTGATATTGCCAGGACAATTATGTTTCAATCCAACGTTCCTAAAAGATTCTTGTTTGATGCTTTACTTACTGCCTGCTTTCTTATTAACAGGCAACCCTCATCGGTGCTTCAGGGACGTACTCCTTTTTCTGTCCTACGTCCTAATGATCTGCCCTTTCCTGTTCCCCTTAGGGTGTTTGGTTGTACCTCCTTTGTCCACAATTTCGATCCTAAGGCTGATAAATTATCCCCTAGGTCAATTAGGACTCTTTCTTGGATACTCCAATACCGACAAAGGGTACAAATGTTACTGTCCCAGTCTTCGTCGTGTGTTTGTGTCTAGGGATGTAACTTTTCATGAGTCTACTCCATATTTTTCTAGTGTTCCCAGTAAGGGGAAGCAATTGTGTGAGAGTGCCACCATCAGTTATCAATGAGAGAGTGTCATGACCATATCAAAGTGAGAGAGTGCCGCTTATCATCCCTGACTATACTGTAGTTCAGGAAGTGTAGTCAACATATGATACTACGATTCAACAATTCCCACATGTTTACATCAGACAAGGCAGACAGGATCCAGAGGAGGTAGCGTCTCCGGTCTCTGAGCCTTCCCCATCTTCCTCTACTTAAGAGAATCCTGAAGAACCATCTGATCTTGATGTTCCCATTGCTGTCATCAAAGGTACTCGTTCTTGTCCTATTGACATCCTATTGCAGGTGTGTGTTGTTTGTCAAGATTGTCTAAGCAAGCGCGTTCCTTTGCTCTTGGGATTGACTCTGTGGTCATTCCAAGAAATCATCTGGATGCTATGAAGGATAATGGTTGGAAGCAGGCAATGCAAATGGAAATATCTGCTCTTCTACAAAACAACACCTGGGAACTTACTGATTACCTTCAGATAAAAATGTTGTAGGATGCAAATGGGTGTTTACAGTAAAACATAATCCAAATGGTTCAGTTGAGAGATTAAAGGCTCGACTGGTAGCAAAAGGCTATACTCAGACATATGGGGTTGATTTCTTTGAGACCTTTTCTCCCGTGGCTTGTTTGAATTCAGTGCGAATTATTATCTCTCTGGCTACTACTTTTGATTGGCCTCTGTTTCAACTTGATGTCAAGAATGCCTTTTTCCATGGTGATCTACAGGAAGAGGTGTATATGGAGCAACCTCCTGGTTTTGTTGCTCAGGGGGAGTGTCAGAAGGTGTGCAGATTGAAGAAAGCCATCTATGGGTTGAAACAATCTCCTAGAGCTTGGTTTGATAAATTCAGTGAGGTTGTATTACAACTGGGCTTTCCTCGTTCTGTGACTAATCACTCCTTATTCTATTCTAGTTCTTCTGTTGGATCTATTATTATTACAGTACATGTTGATGATATAGTTATCACTGGGAGTGATGCTGCAGGCATATCTCGTATGAAAGAAGGCTTGTGAAGGAAATTTCACACAAAGGACTTGGGCAAACTGAGGTATTTTCTAGGTATTGAAGTATTTAGATCTCATACAGGTACTAATTTATCTTAGAGGAAATATGTGCTGGATTTACTTCATGACACAGTATGAGTGAGTCCAAGCCAGTGTCTACTCCTATGGATTATCATGTGAAGGAGATAACGGATGACACTGATTATCCAGATCCAGGATACTACAAGAAAATTGTTGGTAAACTGATATATCTAACAGTTACTCGTCCTGAAATTTCTTTTGCTGTAGGAGTGGTGAGTCAGCATATGAGCTCACCATGACAATCACATTAGACAACAATGTCGTATTCTCAGATATCTGAAAGGTGCACCTGGGAAGGGAATAACCTACTACAGACCTAAGACTCCAGTTTCTACTCGGATTCTTACTGGCTATGCAGATTGGGCTGGTAATCTGAATGACAGGAGGTCTACTTCTGGATATTGTACTTTTCTAGGAAAACAACTTATTACTAGAAAAACAAAAAATAGAATGTTGTGGCAAGATCCAATATTGAGGCTGAATATAGGGCAATAGCTCATGCTTGTTGTGAGTTGCAGTGGGTTCAATCTGTACTTTCTGAATTAAAAATTCCCGTGTTGTCTCCCATAGAGCTCAGATGTGATAATTAAGCTGCAATTTATATTTCCAATAACTCAGTCTTTCATAAAAGCACCAAGCATATAGAAGTTGATTGCCACTTCATCAAAGATCAGATCAAGAATGGAAAGATTATGACTCCTCACGTCAGATCTGGAGATCAACTTGCTGATGTTCTCACAAAGCCATTGCATCCAACTGTCATCCAAAATTTTTGCAACAAGCTAGGCATACACGATGTGTACTCTCCAGCTTGAGGGGGAGTGTTGATATATAGAAGACTACATATCTCAGTACTACCGATCTGTGTGTCGGTAGTACCGACTCATCAACAGTAAAAGATACAAAACTCGAAATGTTATTCTCGGTACTACCGACCTATTGTCGGTAGACCGGTGGTTCTGTAGTCTCGTTTTCTCTTGTTTTTATTATTCTTCATGTATTTGTTTCTTCGATAAATATATGCTGGGGTACACACTGTACCCTAAGCACTTGTAACACAACTTTTCACATGGATTTTTCAAAACAGGATCTTGATGTGTGAACACCACTTGAGTGCACGACATGATTTGTACACTCGAGCGTATTCTAGCCATACTCTCTCTCTATATATGTATGTGAGAGAGAGAATGCCCGCATGGGTATTATAACTATACTACCTAGTGACCCAGATTACAGTTTGGGTGAAATTATTACACTCAAGTTACAGTTCAAGTGAAAGTTATTACAATTTAGCATTAATGGTTATATCATGTCGTCGATGTTTTTGGTCACAAAAATGTTTTTACCACTGTCGATGATTTTTTTTTTTGCAGTGTCTTTACAGTTTGTCTCTTTTACTTAAATTTTGTCTTGTATATACAATTTGAGGCTTCTAGTTACATCGGGTCGGCTGCGGGTAATCAAAGCTTGTTATCCATGCGAGCAACATAACTTTATATCATATACATATTGGGTAAAATTTTGAGTCTTACGCCTCATCTCACATAGACAAAAATGCCTTTATATGACACTTTTAACCTTGGCTTCTGCTAGCTTTTAGAACAATTGGGGCTGGTTTGACAAAGTAACCTGCAATTTCACAATGTGGGATTCAGAAAGAAAGATTCCTCACCCACTCTCCCAATGCCAGGCGGAGACTGAACTCCCAGGGGGGTGTTAAACTGAGGCGGCATTTGGGATTCAAACCTGAGTCCCTTTGTTAGGAGGCATTGTGTCATAATATATTATTGAAAATGCATGGATTTATTATAAGGGGAAGGGAAGATTCTTTTTATAAAGAAACTCTGGAAACTTTCCTTATCACTGGTTGTGATTTCTATGCGATGTATTACCAAAGGATCTAGTGTAATCATTTATGTTGACTTCTGCTAGTCAGCCCTGATTCGATATTTGTGTATGGAAAGCTGATTAGCTTGCTATATCATCTTGATACTACACATGTAGATGGTGGACTGATAATTTTTTTAAATTCTCTGCTTTTGGAATCAGATATAAAGTTGTTTTTGTATGAATTTCTACAGATTGATGTTGAAAATCCATGTGTGATTATGAGCCAAGATAGCAATAGGGAATTTCTGCATTCGAGAGATGACAAGGCTAAATTTAAGGTGAGTTAGTTTGGCACATAGGTAATATCCCGAGTGTTACCTAAATAGCTTGGGTCAACTCTGCTGACTTTTTGACCCTGCAGTTTTTCTTCAAAGCCACTCTTCTTCAGCAAGTGTCTGAGCTGTTGCAAAGCGTACAATGTGATCTGGATTCAGCAAGTGCACGTCTTTATGATCTGGAATCGCCACTAACGCCTATCCAGAAGGAAATTGGAGAATTGCAAGAGAAGATAAAAAACACGGAACAAATGAAAGAAATTGCTCAACAAGTTCAGATTCTGAAGAAAAAGCTAGCTTGGGCATGGGTATATGATGTGGATAAAAAGATTCAGGAACAAGATGTCCAGCTCAAAAGTCTGAGAGACCATGTGGAAAAGTGCGAAGAAAGTATTGATGAGAAACAGGTAAGCATAGACAAATGATGAGAAAACCCAGAAAATATGATTATGAGGTATCATGTATCTTCTTGAACATCCACATAAATTGTAATCAGTAACAAGGGAAAACCGATGATTTAGAATATCTACAACCATAAGAATTGTCATATAATGGTTTTGAAAGAAAGAAAAGAAGATGTTGAATTTGCAGCTTGGATGACTTTATCTCGCTCATAAGTCAGAATCTGACTTTGTTGGAGCACAGAGGTGTGTTTGAGGGTTGGACAACTAAATAGGGTAGGATGCAACGTGGGGGGATGTTTTGTCATCTTGTCAACTACTGGTTCTGGTGAGTTTGCATCTTGAAAGCTATATCACCTCTGCCTATTGGCTTAAAGTGATGAGAGCCTCCATCTGAAAGCTGATGCTTTGCTATAATCTTCATACTACGCTTCAAAGCTGATAGGTGAATGAACTGATGGATATGTAGATATGATTACATTTTTTGTTGTTGTTGAGTACAATACGGTGACTTCACTTGTATAATTTCGTAAATGAAAGTAAATTCACAATATCTTAAAATACAAAAACTTCTATAACAACCAGGTGTGTGATCACCAATTCTGCATTTAACATGCATAAACTACTATCTTTTCATCGGAAGCACACAATTCAACTATTAGTTAATTAATATATAAGCTTTAGAAGTTGCATCATGTTGAGAGAGTGTCTTAAACTCTCTAGAAAAGCTTCCTTGATGAACGGGACGTCTACACCAAGCCTCGACATCTTCGGGATGCATTTTGGGTACCTACATGTGTATTTACGGTCATTACTTCAGACCATATATGGTCTGCCTGGACTGTATTTGCATTTTCAGTCCAGTTGGACCGTATACAGTCCAGCGCCAGACTGTAAATGTTGCTGATTTGGAAATACAGTCCGTGTTATGGACCGTATACAGTCCCTGCCGGACGTAAACGCGGTCGGAAAACAACCTAGTGACTTCGGGACTTTGGATATGGGTTCTATTCTTATAAATAGACTTCCTCAATTTGTCCCAAGCATGAAAAGCAACGAAGAGACATCAAGAGACGTCATTTTTCGAAGACCTAAAACCTTGGACGAACCTAGGGCTTTCCTTAGGGTTTCACGCCTCCACGAGCTCCTCTCCAATCAACCGTCTTTTTCCACGGTTGGCTTTCGGGTGTAAAAGGGGATTGGGTACTTCTTCTCTCTTCTATAATCATCATCTCTGTAATTTCTCTATCAATAATATCATCTCTGCCAGTGGATGTAAGCTCACACATTGGGAATTTGCCGAACCACTATAAATCTCGCCTTTGTGGTTGCTTGCTTGTTCACTGTTGATCTTCTTCGTACGTATTCAGTTTGGATTTCTCGATCTCACGCTTCCGCATCTCCACAACAAGTTCGTTGGGCATTGTTGTTAGGGTCTCTCATCACCACCATATGCCAACAAGTAGTATCAGAGCAAGTTCTACCTTCGAATCTCTTCCATGACATCAAAGTACAACATCGAGAAGTTCGATCGCTTGAAGAGCTTCTCTCTCTGGCAAGTCAAGTGTGACTCTTGCCTCACGCAAGGAGTCCACAAAGCTCTTCTCGGAAAGGAGAAGAAATCGGAATCCATGATTGATGACCGATGGGAGGAGATTGATCAGAAGGCATGTACAAGCATCTTTTTCTGTTTGGAGGATGAAGTCCTTCGTGAGGTCGTCCATCTGAAGACCGCCAAAGATGTTTGGGATGAACTTGAAGCACTCTACATGAAGAAGTCCATCACCAATGAGCTTGTACTAAAGGTCCTTTTCACGCTTCGCATGGAAGAAGGTGGTTCCTTGACGGCTCTTCTCGATGAGTTCAATGAAATCATCCACGACCTTGGGCAGATCGATGTGAAGATAGAGGACAAGGATCAAGCAATTTTGTTGCTATATACCCTTCCTCCGTCCTACAAGAATTTTCGGGATATGATGATATTCCATGAGTCAAAGACTATCTCACTCCATGAAATCAAAACGACCTTGACGTCTCAAGAGAAATTAGAGAAGGATCTTACTTCATCAAAAGTAGCGGGTGAAGCTTTGGCCGCTAGAAGAAGGGAGCGTCCACGTGACAAAGACCCTGAAAGTTCAAAGAAAAAGAAGAACAAGTCAAAGTCATGTCAATCAAAAGAGGTGCAACTATTGCAAGAAGACATGTCATACCCGGGATGAATGCTACAAGTTGCAAAACAAGAAAAAACATGAGAAATCAAATGATGCTGCAACTCATGCAAAGGTGGCTCATGAAGGTTCTGAAGACGATGGCTACGTTCTTGCTTCATCGCCGTCCTATGACTACAAGAAGGATTGGGTTCTTGATTTAGCATGCACATACCACATGACCGAGCGTAAGGATTATTTCCATACCTATGAGTCACATCAAGGTGGATATATCCTTTATGGGTGACGATCGTCCTTGCAAGACGATGGTGTTGGCACGGTAAAGATCAAGATGTTTGATGGTGAAGTCAGAACATTGATGGATGTCCGACATGTTGTCGGGTTGAAGAAGAATCTCATCTCATTGGGCACACTTGATGACAAGGACTGCAAGTTCTTTGGTGAAAACGAAGTTCTTGATGTTCTTAAAGCTGAACGGGACCTCATGAAGGCAGTGAGAAATTCACACAAACTGTATATCATGCAAGGTTCCACTATCTCAAGCTCCGCAACGGTTACAACTTCATCTAAAGACAACACGGCCAGAAAACAACCTAGTGACTTCGGGACTTTAGATATGGGTTCTATTCTTATAAATAGACTTCCCCAACTCATCCCAAGCATGAAGAGCAACGAAGAGGCATCAAGAGACATCGTTTTTTGAAGGCCTAAAGCCTTAGACGGACCTAGGGCTTTCCTTAGGGTTTCACGCCTCCATGAGCTCCTCTCCAAGCAACCGTCTTCTTCCACGGTTGGCTTTCGGGTGTAAAAGGGGATTGGGTACTTCTCTCTTATGTAATCGTCATCTCTGTAATCTCTCTATCAATAATATCATCTCCCACATTGGGAATTTGCCGAACCACTATAAGTCTCGTCTTCATGGTTGCTTGCTTCTTCATTGTTGATCTTCTTCGTACGTATTCGGTTTGGATTGCTCGATCTCACGCTTCCGCATCTCCGCAACAAGCTCGTTGGGCCTTGTTGTTCGGTCTCTCATCACCACCATATCCCAACACATCGTCACTAGATATAACTTGATAAGAGGGTGTCTAAACGCTTGTCCAACCTGGCCATAGGGTTTCCTGTCATTAAATAAATGTTTCTCGTGTCTTCTCTTCTGACGAAAGTGCTTAGTTTAGAATTTTTCCGAAATTGGCAAAATTTTGCTAATAATTTGGATGCCACAACCATCAGAGATGAAAATGACTAAACATGTCTCTATGTAGAGAATTTTGCCAATTTTTTTTTTGATGGCTTTTGTCAAATTTTGATGGAATTAGGTACATCTCTATGCAACAAGTTCCATTTCATCCGCATTTTGGCAAAATTTTGAGAAACATAGGTAAGATTTCGAGAAAGGGGTACCTTTTGCAGATTTAACTATATAACTTCTTGGGATTTTAGGGGCAATCTAAATTATGTTTCTTCTCTTCCTAGCCTTATTCTACCTCTCTCTCCTAATTTTACCACTTATATAAAGATCTACAAAGAAAATATTTAAAAATGGGTTTGGGAGTTGTATGTATGGCTATGATGACCCACTAACCTTCATTTCTGAGGGCACATTCTTTGCAATGATAGTGCGCAAAGTTAGCATGTCCACCGAGATATTTTGCATGTATGCCATTATCAATCACCCCTCTAACTACATGGTTGCCTCCTCTAGGATCTAGCTACAAAAACACACGACCAAGAACAACGCTTGAGTTAATCCACGAGTATGCATTTTGTCACTAGTAGGCATATAGAGAATATCGAGACACATCTATCCTTGTATAAAACAAAATAAAATGGAGCCACGATGTTGATAGGTATAACCAACAAGGGGGATGACAACCATCATGGTTCAGCTAGATGCATGAACCATAGTTGTCCCATGCTTCTTGAATACTCACTCACATGCCACTGCAACACTGCTTATGTACTAGGTCCTGTCATCCTACCTAGAGGCCCTACCATCCTAGATCATATTATGTTTCCATAAATTTGTGTCTTTAAGTCTATATATTGCTCAATCAAACTATAATGATTTAATCATTAATTTCAACATTTAATTTGACCTCAAAATCCCCATCAAAACAGTTCAGCTTGCTTCACTCACATGAGGAGCCCCCCCCCCCCCCCCCCCTCCTCCACATATCCAACGAAATATTATTGCATCTTTGAGTAGATCTACACTAGTAGAGCGTTCTGGAAAAAAATCATTAAATAATTCAATCATTTGGTTGTCAAAATGCCAGGAATGCATCTGTCGAAATTTCTGTTTCCGTGGCCACTGAAACGGCGTCGAAATGGGACATTTCTTCCTTGTTAAAATATGTGCTCTCTGCAGCCACCTTGTTGCAAGCTTGCACCTGAGAGGACTGTAAACATTTATGTTGCGAATGCTAGTTATGTTATGATCTAGTAAATTAGCTCCTAAGAAGAATGAAAGATTGCCAAGGTCATTTGTAGGGAGACTAGAGATCAAGTTGGTGTTTCATCAGGAAGAGAAAGATTTTGCAATGAATGAATAAAAAAGAACTTAAGGATCTTTCTGGCACTTTGTCAGCCATCTTTATCTCCTTGAAACTTCAGCCAGATGGAATTATATGTTCTTTGCACTCCAGCTCCCTCCCTCAAGGAGAAAAAGGATCTTAAAAATGGTTATCTTTTTTCTACATTTGGTACAGGACCACTGCCCACATATATCTCTTCCATGATTCTTCCCTGTCTTATCCAAAGACAATTGCAAGCTTTGATGTCCTCCTCCCAGGAGTCAACCCCCTCCTAGCTGACATTGATTGCTGTATACATGATCATCTATGCTACCGACTCCCATTGAGGCTAGATTGGTGTTATATTATTTTACTAGAAAGTACTATTTTAATCTAAAAAACTTGCATTATTTATTATGCAAAATTAATCTCGGAAATTTGTGAAAGTTGGCTTTATTGCAAATTTTTGGATCTAGGTTTACTGCAAATCCCCCCAATCTCCATGCACACACAAATGATCCCTTACCGAAAGTGAAATAATTTGATCATCTTTTAAATTCTAAAAATGTTGACTCTTACCTGAGATTCTCGCCTAACTACATACCACACACAACTCTGAAAATTATTTGATCGTCTTTCAAACTCTGAAAAGGGTGACTCTTACAAATTACTCTAAATTGCACTTTATATCCCCTCAGGCTAAGCTGAAGGAACTGAAGGCAATACTTCATGCTAGAAAAAATGAAGTATCTATGTTAATAGAGAAGACATCTGAAGCGAGGAGAATGAAGGACAAACTACAAAAAAAGTTGTCTATGGTATACCTTTTATAAACTTTACATGTTAGATAAGGGTTTGTCTTATGTAAGATTGTTCAAAATGGTCTATTCTGTGTTTGGACATGAGATGTATAATTGTTTGTGCTTTACTAGTTCCCATTATCTTATAAGCTTTGAGGTTTGGTTCAAAACACATCAGCTAGTTAGAATTTATTACATGATTGAACAAGTAATGATGATCATGCCATTGTTTCATGATATAGCTATCTTAAAACTTGGGTAACTCAACGCGATTACATTTGTGTTTCTTGGTTAACCATATATTTTGCATGTGTTGTAATAACTTTCTTAATCTAATATTCATTGTATTTATCGGTTAAATTACATATAAATGCCAAAGCTGTATAGTCAACGTAAACATCTATTTAACCCTTTTGAGTTAACATAGTATAGTGCCCATACTATTTATATGTGATTGAATCTATTTTGCTTTTAACTCCCCTTACTAATGTGTTGATGTGGCACTGAGTGGGTCTTATGTGCGAATTGATGTGACACACATGGGTCTCGCATGTTGATGTGATTCTGTCATGGGCCCTAAGTGTTGGCATGGCACTTGAATGTCCCACACATGTTGCTATAGCACCCAATGGGCCCACACGATGGCGTCAATGCTGAAGTGTAACCTTAGTAAGTCCCTAGTAACATTGTACGCCAATTTGTCAAACATGTGACCGAAATAGTATATTCTTATGCCAACTATATTTGTTCTATTCAGAGTATTTCCAAATTTATTTAATTCTCCTGCTATCAATAGGTATATTAAAACAACTCTATCTAATATACAAATTTGAAATTATTAACATTTGAATTTAATTTTTTAAGGCAGTTGACGTCCCTACTATATCCATGTAATAACCACAACTCTATCGTTATATCTCAGTTAAAACATAAAATGCATTGGTTAGGAGTACAATGATTTTTAATATTATATTAACTATGACACTCAAAAGAGAGACTTATAGGATCTTGACCAAATCTCGAGATTATGCTACTTTTCAAAGATACAAGCAAGCAAAGAACGGAGCTAAGAAAGAAATTCAAGAGGTGAGGTCTAAGTACCTTGAGGAGGAATATACGAAGTTGGACATGAGAGAAAGCGAAAAAGATATATACATAAAATGGCTAGTATAGGAGAAAGGAAAGAAGATATTTGAGTCATGTAAAATGAAACAAGAATGAAGATGGTAAGGTGTTGGTGAAGGATGATAATATCAAGAACGAATGGCGAAACTACTTTAACAAGCTCTTCAATGGAGATACTTTGAATCATGGAACAGGACTTCGACTTCGAGTTGACTTCGACTGGTGTGGAAGTGGAAGTTTGTGGAAACATCGAGGAAACTTCGAGGATTTTTACAACCAAACTTCGACGCATCTTTGACAAAAATTAAGCTCAAAATAGTAATTTTAGATGAAAATTGGTAGATTTCATCAAATCTATCTTAAAAACTAAATATATGTCTATATATAGCCATCCACACATGTTTACATATAAAGAAAAACAACCACGTGCAAATGTAAAAGATGTCGTCTTAGTGTCAACTTCGATAGGCAAGGAAGTGGAAGTTTGTGGAACATGTAAGGAAACTTTAAGGAAGTTCTGGACTAACACTTTGACGCAAAATGAGCTAAAAGATAGTGAGATTGTGAGGGAATTAGGCATAAAGCATCAAATTTTTAGTAAACACATACTCCGTCTATAATCTTCTATATGAAATGTTTAGAACTTAGATTTGTTCTATATATGTGTTCTGTATCTACAAAAATCCCAATCGGATCACATTCTAGAATTAAAAAACATGAGCTTATCTTCAAATACATCAATTTGTCAAGAGGGGAAAAAGTAACAGAGGTGAAATTTTATTAGGTCTACACCAAATTTTGCAAAACTTGTGGACATCTAGTAGAGAAATAAACTTATCATTACTCTCTAGTTAGAAACCAAGGAAATAGTCATCTCAATGTGAAGAATGGTTTCCTATGAGTTCTTTATGCCTTCACTATGTGTGCAACAATAATAACTACAAAGATCATCAAGAAGATGGGAGACTTTGAGCTAGCTAAGTCAATTTCATCACCAAGTAGGCTGAATTCATTGACACATGTCAACAAGTAGGCAACATTGATGTCGAGGAAGTTTACTAGGTTTCGACATCGACAGGCGTAGACACATGTAACATCGAGGATATATTGCCAGATGTCGAGGATGTTTAGTACCATGCTTTGAATAATGTGAGAGTCTCGTGTGCCATGAATACAATAGTTATTACTTACACATGATGAGTTTCCCTATTTGAGGTCAAGAATGCTTTAAAAATATGAAAATGAGAAAGGCATGCGGACCAAACACCTATTGATGTATGAAAGAGTATGGGGGATGATGGAACTATGGGGCTTATGAACTTCTTTAATAAGATTATGAAGACCAAGAAAATGGCAGATGAGTGGATAAACAATACTATTGTCCTCATCTACAAAAAAAGATGTGTAGAGCTCTATAACTACAAAGGTATCAAGTTGACGAGTCAGACTATGAAGCTTTTGGGGAGGATTACTGAGCAAAGGCTTAGATTGATAATGCAAATATCAGACAACCAATTTGGTTATTAGTATTTTTCACGTTTATGGATGATTACTCACATGCTACATGTCTTCATTGAAAGAAGAACATATATGTTTCCTATTGCTCTACCTTTCTGCATGGAAGTTGAAAGTGAATTTGGTAAACCGATTTGTATCATTTTTTTCAGAGAATGCCAACGAATATTTGAGCCATAAGTTCACCTTGTTTCTTTTTTTACGGAATTCCACCAATCCTCTGGTCTTCAATACACCTCAACAGAACGGTGTAACATATTGGCAGAACCCTACATAGTTGAGACCGCAAGCACTCTCTTCTTCACATATGCCTCAATGAGTTTTAGGGAGATGCAGATCTTACAGCATGCTTCATTAACTGCATGCTCTCCTCATTTCTCCACAATCAGATACCCTTTATTGTCCTTCATCCTAGAAAGCCATTCTATCATATGCATTAGTTAGGCTCTCAGGAGACAAGAATCACACGAGTTGCTTCACGGCAGTGAAGCTTTGTACGTTTGGAAGACTAGATTAAAGGATTCTTATGATCTTTTGGTTCCCAAATGTGTTGGTGAGGCTTGTTTCTCATTTATTGTAATTTATTGAAGTATTCTGTTTGTAGAAAAAAGGATCCCACAAGTGATGTTTACTAGGTTCTTGAATTCGTTGTAGTCATTTCGTGTATTTTTATTGTATGTTTTCTTGACATTCAGATCCTACCTCCACAGGAATAAGATAATTATATTTTCATCCAAATTTTAGTTACATATCACTCTGGATTTTTAACTATAGTATTATGTATAAAATAGAATTGAAAGTATGCATTTTTCACATATACAATATTGTAGAATATTAACATGTTTGTTGAAAGCATGGAACGCAACTTCGGCGAAGTTGGCCGAAAATTCGAGCTTCGAAGGTTGGCGAAGTCGAAGCCCCAATACTTCGGGTCCGTCTCAACTTCGAGGCGACATTTCATGAACTTCGACGAAGTTGTTTTTTTTTCTGTACAAAATGGTCCAAAATTCGTCGATGTCAGCGAAGTTTCGGCGAAGTGGCCGATGTTGGGCCGAAGTTTAGACGGTCAGGCCCAGTTAGCACAAAAGCCTCAAGTTGGCTATTTTAAGTTGATGACTTGCACGAGGAGCCTCACATTTGCTCTTTGCAAGTCTTGGACGAGCTGCTGTGTCTGCTGGAGAGCTTCTTTGCTGCTGTTGAGAAGGTAAGTCCCAAATCTCCTCCTTTTTCTTTGTTTTTTCAATTCTAAATAAAAACAACTACCACTAACTCTTAAATACTCAATTCTCTACTACTTTCCCTATACATATATACATAATATGTAGATCTAATGATCCGAAATTAGTATTTTTACATGTACAAACTGTTAATTAGTAATATTTAGGTGAATATAGCCTAGATCTTACCTTAATCTACTAAGATCTAGCCTAAATCTAACTACATCTAGCTTAGATCTAGCTTAGATCTACTTAGATCTAGCTTAGATCTACTTAGATCTAGCATAGATCTAGCTAATATTTACTTAGATCTTGTATTATTACAACAAAATATCATAAAACAAATATGAAAAATAATGTTTTTATGAATTTCGTTTTACATAAATATTATATACTTTAATTTTGCATTAATTAGATTTAGAGTTAGAAAATTCGTAATATTGTATTATAGTTAGTTAATGAGTAATTTGCTGACTTTAACTACAATATTTGCAACATATATAATAATTTTAGTAAATATTAATATTATTTATCAATTTTCAGATATAAATAAATTATAATTTTCAAATTTCAACCTAGATTGTTCACTAGTTAGTTAGTTAACTTAGTTCGTTAGCTACTTAGCTAGTTAATCCCACTTAATAACTCGCCATACTATCAATTTACAATATATTTAATAATTTCAGGAATTATTAGTAATTATTTATTACTTAATTAAAAAAATTCAGTTCTAAAAATGTATGATTTTCTACCAAGTTAGTAGTACTCAGTTAGTTAACTTAGTCCCACACTCCCACTTATTTGCCTAATATCTAATAATGAGTTAATCCCACTATTTATCTAATATTTGTTTCTTTTAATTTATTGTGTGCAGGTTTTTTGTGACTGAAGATATGGGTATTTTGTGGGTGCTACTTGTTTTAATGGTTGGTTCAGGTCGTGATGGTGGAGGAGGTGAAGGTGGAGGTGGTGAGTCGGGGGGAAAGTTGACCCTGCATGGATGTATTGTGAAATGGTTGATGGAACTAGGCAAAAAGCCAAGTGCAATTTCTGCAAGAAAACTATAATGAGTGGTGGGATTTCTAGGTTCAAAAAGCACTTGGTGGGAGGGGATAAAAATGTTGCAAAGTGTAGAGATTGCCCAGATCAAATAAGAAAAATTGTTTCCAAGCAACTCAATCAAAAAGATCTAAAACACATGGAAGACAAGATTAGAGATTCAAGGTTCAAAGAGCTGATGTTCGGTGCATCGATACCACGAAATGTAGTTGAATTAGAAGATGATGATGATGATGATGCAATGAGACATGCACTGAAAAGATCGAGAATGGAGGAGGCAATTAGACAAGAAGAAGAAAGACAATTTTATGAAACCCGACGTGGTTTTGGCCCATCTGATTTCAATGTTGGTGGTGGCAGTGGAAGCCGTCCAACAAATGTTGTCAATTTAGAAAGCATAGAAATGCAGGGTTTGAGGACCAACATCATGAGATATACTTCTTCTGAACCAGGGTTTTGTAAACAAAGTCATAAGCAGAAAAGTTTGACAGGTATGTGGAAGAATGCAAAAGATGTTGTGGGACAGGCGATAGGAAAATTTATATTTGCTAGTGGTATTGCTCCCAATGTGGCACAAGGCCCTTACATGCAACATATGATAGATGTTATCGCTGAACATGGACGAGGAGTCAAATCACCAACTACACATGACTTAATGAACAAATATCTTCCGTAGGAGAAACTTCAGCTAGAGCAGTGGATTGAGGAGATGAAACAAAAAAAGTGGAATTTTTTTGGGTTGACACTCATGTGTGATGGCTGGACAAGTGGTACAAAGACACAGATTATCAACTTCATGGCATATTGTGACGGTGATACATTTTTCATAAAATCAGTTGATGCATCTCGCCACATCAAAGACCACAGGTACATTGCAAAATTGATTAAAGGTGCGATAAAATATGTTGGAAAAGAGAATGTGTTACAAATTTGCACTGACAATGGGCCAAATTTCAAAAAAGCTGGAAAAACAGTTGAAGAGTCTTCAAATTACAACTTATTTTGGACGCCATGTGCTGCACACTGCATTGATCTAATTTTGAAAGATTTTGGAAAATTAGATCTTTTTAAATATGTAATGCCAAGGGCAACAAGAATTACAAAATTTATATATAATCGCTCTTACCTACTTGCAATGATGCGAAGCAAAGAGTATTGTGGAGGAGACATAGCAAGACCGGGCATTACAAGATTTGCAAGCAACTATATCGCTTTGCAAAACTTAAAGCAAAGACGACAAGGTTTAAAAAGGATTTTTGTTTCTGAAGAGTGGGCCAAACACCCTGATAGTAAATCTGACAGAGCCAAAGAAGTGAAAATTTTGAATGATGACTACTTCTGGACTAGAGTGACCAAAGCTGTAAAGATAATGGATCCCATAGTACATGTCTTGCGCATGGTGGATGGTGATAAGAATGCCACCATGCCCTACATCTATGAGGCAATGCGCCTTATGAGAGATAAAGTTGAAGAAGATGCAACTAATGCCAAGGCACAATTCCTAAAAGTTGTGGATGAACGATGGGATGATATGCTTCTACACCCACTGCATAAAGCGGGTAAGGATGTGCCATTGCATTTAGGTCTTAGTGTTTGTTAGTCATCTAATATTTTCTAACTTTTGTGTCCTTATATGTGCAACTTATTTTTTAAACCCAAGGTTTCAATACAAAAATGACGTTGGGAGAAGAGGAGACTTGGTAATGGGTCTCCAAGAAGTGATAGATAAGCTCTTTGATAACAAAGATGACGCTATTCGAGCTGTTGCACAAGTATGGATAGTCATAGTACATAATTCTTTATTATAAATTATTATAAAATGTTAATCTAATTCTTTCATTGTCCAACTACAACCAATTACTAGATAAAATCATTCAGAGAAGCATCTAGTCTGTTTGGGCTACCGGCGGCTATCTATTCAAGGGAAAAACTTTCTCCTGGTAAATAATTACATGATTGGTTAATTTTGATACCATAATAATGAATGGTTGACTTGTCCACTGATTGATCACTAAACATTCTTTATTTTTTACAACTGATTGGTGGATGAATTATGGCTGTGAATGTGAGGAATTGAGATCTGTAACAGTAAAAGTTTTGTCCCAAACAGCAGCAGCAGGTGGATGTGAAAGAAATTGGTCAACCTTCAACTTGATTCACACAAAAAGAAGGAATAGGTTGTCTGCATCACGCCTTCATGACTTGGTGTTTGTACACTATAATATAAAGTTGAAGCAGAGACACACACAAGAATCATTGAGGAACCCAACAAGCAATGTCGAGATTGATCCTCTTGATTGGGCGTATGTCTACACTGACAGGGGTGACGATGAAGATCCGTTACAAGCATGGTTGAACAATACTACTGATCCTTTACTTGATGAAGGGCGTCCAGGTGGGGGGCCTAATGCCACAATTGCAGGGGCAATGGGGGTTGATGTAGATGAATATCAACAAAGTGAGGGAGCACAAGCAGATCAGACCACTCTTGGAGTGGAAGAAGACAACACACATATTGATAAAGATGATTTTTGGCAGGGTCTACCAGAGGATGAACCAGATGCCTCATCAGGTTCCACCACTCCAGAGCCCTTAGGTGGTGATGATGGGGGCAACACTCCTGATAGCTATATAAGAGGAGATACGCCGCCACATAGAACACCATCTCCTCACCCTCAACCTCAACAACAACGCCAACAACAATATGAGAGTGGTAGTGGTACTCAAAGACCGACAGATCGAACCTACCAAAGAAAGGGAAAGGGTAAAGCTCCACAACAACAACTAGATTCATTGCCAACATGCTACGAGAATTGGTATCCACAGGGTCAAGGACATGTGCCTCAACCTGTTTATCATGCACCTTACAACACTGACAATATCACAGAATCAATTGGAAGTCTTTCATTGGGAGGTCAATCGGGAGCAACAGGAAGCACCTTTGTGGATGATTTATTGGGTTTTCCTGGGCCTACTTCTAGAGGATTTTATCAACAAGAACCCGTTCCTGGATATTATGGTGGTGATTCAGAAGGAACTTATGGAAGTCGGGTTTCCCATAGAACTGATAATGAATCATATAGTTACTTAGGCCCTAGATATGCCCCTGATCCTTTTGCAGCTACAACTGACACTACATCAGGTGTTCAGAGTCACTACTATCCACCAATGGCACAACCCGAGCCCCCACCACAACCTAACATATATGTACCCCCTTCTGATTCTGATGTAGAAAGGCCGCCCCATATACCCGAATTTCACAACTTCACACCAGGATCTCTTGCCTCCAGATATCCAACACAGCTTGCATTGTATACAAGATTTGGATATTTGTCAGAAATATCCCATGAAGATTTTGCTGCATATGTGCATGATTATGAGCTCAACCACTCTCAGCACACAACTTGGATGCAATATGCTATGAGAATTGATAACCAAATGTCACTACTGAGGCAGACTCCAGAAGCTCAACATTCAGGCCATGATTTTGGAAGGCATTCAGCTTTTTACTGAAGACATTTATCGGGTACGCACTTCATTTTAATGAATTGTAATCTATATTAGTATATTTCATATGTAATATAAGGAAGTATGAAGGATATTTGCTTGGAAAATGTATGCTGAAGTAGAGAATTGTATAAGAATTTGTATATTTTATTTGCAAATGTAAAACATGATTATTGAGACTTGAGAACATTAGCAAGTGTGCACTGCATCATTTACTACTTTGTATTATCAACCTACCTAGCACTAGAGAGTCATGAATTGTGTTTTTTATGTCAAATTAATACATATGAATTAGAGTTAGAGCATAATTTGTAAGTTTCCAATCGAAGTTATGCATCATTTTGCTAAAAAAACACCATCGAAGTTTGTCGAAGTTTGCGTCTAAACTTCCTCGAAGTTTCCACAAACTTCCACTTCCACACTTGGCGAAGTCGAAACGAAGTCGAAGTCCTGCACCATGGTTGAAAGTAAAATTTCTGGAAATACAATATGTTCTAGTCTATACGAGGTATCTAAAAGTGTCATTATTTCTTAGTATAGCCAAATCTTTCTCAAATCTTGTTTGAGCAATAAAACACTTTTTCACTAAAGGCTATATTAACTTTACTTTTAAAACAAAGCGTGATATTTGTCTTGTACTTTTTGTGTAAAACATTTTGTTCTGTGGTATTAGGATTGAAATTTTAAGCTCCATCTGTTTAACAAATCTAGGGTAGATAATTCATGCTCCACTTTTACTCTTCCCTGTAGTAGTTTACATATAAATTATAAAGTTTTTAGAAGCTATGTATCGCTCTTACAATAGTTTATCTGTTCTAGAAAGGTAGATATCTTTCTTTTCTGTTATTAACTATCTCATGTGAGTTATAGGCTTCTCAAGAGAAATATGAACTGGATTGGAAGCATGATCGTGTTTCTGCCTCTGTGGCAAATACGACGAAGTATATTAGTTCGCTCGAGACAAAAATTACTGACATTCAGGAGCAACACAGAAGCAGCACACAGGTTTTTTTTAATAAAGACTATCATTAGCTTGCTTAATCATTATTAGCATGTATCGCCGACTAGCAATATTTATGCAAGAGTCAGATTTTATGTCAATTTTTTTTGATATAACAACCTAAATTATCTATATGGCTGACTTCTACTGGGAAATTTTTAATGCATCACTGTCAAACTTCAACTATGTAGATTTGTTGCCTTTTTTCTGAAGGGAGCCTGTTGCCATCTTACAAATGCAGTGGATATATGCTTTTGTGGTACTCCTTGATTTTTACAACATGGGAATGCATTAATCCTCCTCATTAATTCATGATAACGATGATTTCAAAGGTCAATTTAGGACTTTACAATATACCTCAATGACAAATTTCTTAAACAATCTAGATATGGGCCTAACATGATGTTAAGATTCTTTATCTATTTTCCCTTTGGTGCATTTTTTTGGATACACTTTTATACGCTTATTTTCCTTCAATATAGTTTTCATTTGTCTGTCTGTCTCTAAACCCTTAATCTAATATTTGGAAGACAGAGCTACTACATCATTAAATTAGGCCAGACTAAGTAGATTTATGGTATAGGGAACATGAAAACAAATGAGGGTATTGACCTAAATTTGCTTGTATGAAGTGTGCATATATATGTGTGTATATGTATGTGTGTGTGTGTGTATGTGTATGTTTGTATGTATATATATACTATAGCTCTCAAACACATTCATACACTCTTCATACACTTATTTGCCTTCAAATGTTTGAAAGAGAAAGATACTACATTTAGGTAAGCCAAAGTAGATTTATGGTAAAGATTAGGAAAAACGAACAAGAAGGGATTGGACCCAACTTTGCTTGTATGAAGAATACACACACACACACACATATATATATCGAAATCAGGTAAACATATTCCGACTTCCTCCTAAAATTATAGGAGGTCAAGAGTTACATATAGCCCCAACACTATAGATCAAACAGAGAACAACTCACTCATCTAACTAACATGTAGCTTTCGCCTAACACATTTACAAACTTTCACAGCTATACTCCTTACATTTGTGGCTGTACCACCATGTCTTCTAGCATTCCTTTCTTCCCAGATATAGTAGCATAGAGCAGAAAATAAGATCCTCTTCTTGTTATCCTTCCCACAACCTGTCAACATTTTTCTCGGTTCTTCTTTCAGCTTTAGTTGCAATCTGAAGTCTTCGCAAATTAGCTTCCAAACTTCTGTTGTAAATTTGCAGCAGCCTGCCAAATGGTTGTGGGGCTCATCCTCCTCCATACATACCAAGCAAACAACAAAAACTTCATGATTCCATCTATGTATCTTATCCAGGTTAGCAAGTGCATTGTGCAGAATTTTATAGAAACACATACCCCATTTTGGTACATGTATACCCGCCCATACCTGCTCCAAATGCTTGTCTTTCACATCTCTTGATCTCGTCACTTCCAAGAGGTTGATTTTTATGTCTGAGTCTCCACCCCCCGGTTCATGAGGGTCAAACAAGTGCCTAACTTGCTGCCATACCTCCGTAATAACATTGATAGTGCGTGAATATCCCTCTCTTGTCTTTGGTTTGAAGTCCAACCCTTTCAGATACCTCTCCCTCGTCCATTTCCCCCATGTTGAAGAACCTTCTTGCTAAGTAATAATTCTTAGTGTCCCCCGCTTTGCTATGTCTCTAGGTGTCTTCAGGTCTAGCCCACCTTCATCTTCTGGAAGAACCATCCGTGCATACTTCATCGGATGATACTCACTTGCCCATAAAAAAATTGCCATCTTCATTTCCATTCTATCCAGGACCGAACTAGGAATCTCTCCTTGTTGTACCCAGAAGATAAGAGGCCCTTCAATAGCAGCCTTCCCAAGAGTGGTTTTCCCTGCAATAGATGTTTTCTGAGTTAGCCACCTGTTGATCATTTCCTCTAATCTGTCAATGCAATAAGCAAAATCTTTGACTTGTAGATTACCTCCAACTAGAGGAAAATCAAGGTATTTTGTAAGAAACTTCCCTATCTCTACTCCCATTGCCTCCTTCAACCTGTCCTCCATCTGGTAGCAATTTTTGTACAAGAAAAGACGTGTCTTGTTTGCATTCACACACAACCCCGTTTGCTTGCCAAAATCCCTAAGAAGCAGCTGCAACATCCCCAACGTATCTTGTTTGGCTTCAACAAAGACAAATACATCATCTGTAAAAATCAAGTGGGTCATCACTTTGTACCATGCACGGTATAAGGCTTGTTCTCCTTCCTTTCTGAAGCTTCATCTTTTGTGTGAAGTACTCCACAACAATCACAAAAAGAAGAGGGGATCTGGGATCTCCCTGACGTAGCCCATTTCCTCCTTTGAACAAATCTACAGAAGTACCGTTTACTAGAACGAAGAAGCTTGTAGTCTCCACACACTGTTTCATCCAACCAATCCACTATTCATTGAATCCCATCTGCTTCATGATTCACCATAGCTATATATATACCGTGCATGGTATTTTGTATATATATGTGGGATTAAGTGAGACATTCTCTCCCCCTCTTCCACGCCTGTGGCGGAGGTCGAACGCCCGGGAGGGTGGTAAATCAAGGCGACAATTGGGATTCGAACTCGGGTCCCTTTGTTAAGGGACACCGTGCTTGACCACTTGAGCCACTCCTTGTCGGCTTTTGTATATATGTGTATGTGTGTATGTATGTATCTATAAACAAAGGATATACTTAGAGCAATATGTATCATGTTTACCATGTAATCATGTGTCAAAAAATAAATGAGTTTCCTACTTTTCCAGAAATGTTTGAAACGAGCAAACTTAACAACCAAAGTATCCTAAGGCTTTAGGGGAGCATGGAAAAAAGGAAAAGAAATCTAAGTGCCAATAGATGCTCATGCATCACGTAAAAAACTCTCCAAATTTTACAAAAAATCAGCGATTTTTCATTATTTTATAGGTTCTCAAATGTTCAGCATTATTAATACGTTTGTCGCTGATTTGTCACTTTTGTTCACTATTTATCCTGGTTTTTCGTGTTTATACGATTCTTCATGCCTTTTCATGATTTTTCTCTTTTAAGTCGCTTGTTCTTTTTTATAAATTATTGTACGAAAAACTCATGATATATACTAAACCTCCAACCCCCACTTTTCCAACAGTCCATTGTTATTGCTCAATTATTTTTTAGTTCTTTTCTTACTTTTTCTCTCAATAAGATTGTATGTCTTGTGACATTAATAGTTACATGTAACTATTATGTATGTATACACACACACACACATATATATATGTATACATATTTGTGTGTGTGTCTATATATAGCCAACTTATTCTCGGTATTTTTGAATAGTTAGCTGAAATTTGACCGGAGTTTATCGATTTTTTCATTAATTTTCCTATTTTTTTTTCTGAATTCCAATTTTTTTCTGGCCAGTCAAAAAATTGCCAATCCCGAATTTGTCACTATGCTCTCGACGGGGGCAGGTGTGTCTATCATGTTAGGGTTTTGGTGTTTAGAAATGGGCGGGGCTGATGTTTTGAAGTATCCACACAATCCTAGCTGGGGTATGTATTCTTGCAAAATGCAAACACTTTTTCTTTACAAGTTAGAATTTATTGATCAGTTGAAATCGGTCTCTTACATTTCACTTTCCCTTTTAAGTGTGTTCTTAAATCGGCATTGCTTACTCTTTCCTAATAGAAGCAATCAAATAAGTAATTCCTAATCATAATTTATTTAAAATTGTTGTTTGCAGACACAACTCTTTCCTCTATCCAATACTTCTGAGGTGGTGTATGTTTTGTGCATACAACACAAAACAAATATGTAACTTCAAATGTCTATGGTTAGTTGTATACCAATTAATGCATTTTAACAATTTTATAGGAAGCTTAAAGAGCTAAGGAGACACTAGGGAGGGACATAGTCCACTTAGAAGGAAGTTAGGTTTGGGACTCTAGGGATTTACAAGGAAAATAGTTGTTGGTTCATCGCATTGTCTTTTTACTAGTAAGTTCCGTGACTTATCTACTCCTATTGCATAATCAGTTACATTCCTTGCTAACAACTTGGTAAAAAGACCCAATGTTCTTATCCCTCTAGATTATTCCTCACTGTAGGGTCTATTTGAAGATTGTCTCTTGATTTTTAGAAGAATGATAAGTTGATTTTGGATACTATCATCACAACTTTGTAGTTTTACTGGTGGTTTAGTCGTATTGACTTTCCAATTTGATCCTTGAGGCTTATTGAATGAAGGGTTCTTAACTATCAAGACCGCTGAAATAAAGTCAATTTCAGCCTTCTTATTTGGTTATCGTCTTTCATAATGTAAGATCTAGCTGATAGTTGACAAATGATGTCAGACCTCGAACCTTGTTTAGCTTAGTAATCGTGAGAATAAACTAATTTCACATATATACTTGTTTAATTCTCAATTCGTTGTTTATTATTTTTCATAGTTAAGATATCATGTTCAAGTGTAATCCAATTGATTTATTAGGGTTGGTTAAAGTGACACCCTAAATTCAATTGCAGTGGGGTTTTGATGACAGGCTTGTCTTGTAACAAGTTAATTTGATGGGATATTGATAAGGATATATATGACTTACAAGTTCTTGTTGTTCAAGTGTGAGCTAGGGTTGTTATGAAACCCATATATTGTTCTAAACTTTTAGGCAGATATAGAGTAGGTAGCGGGAATCCATAAACACATTAATTCCATTCGATAATACCGTAAAGATCAAAGAGAAAACAATGGGCAGTTGGGCTACTCCCCCACACCCTAGTAGTGGATCTACTCTTTACAGTACAGATGGCGAAGGAACGATTCCATGGTGTCCAGATTACTCCCTAAGAACTTCTCTGGTCGAAGGTCATCTTATAATCTCTTGAATGACCTCTAGTAGGCGACAACACACTCTCGTACTATCTCCCAAGTAATGGCTGTCACATAGGTGTATGGCCCATCCTTATATATGACCTAGGTGACAATGTGGCAAGTCGGCCCTGTCCCTATAGTTGTAGCGGCTTTTACTGCAGTTTCATGACTCTATTAGTTAGGTGGCTATCTTCTCCATAGTCGGTGGCTATCTTCTTATAACTGGATGGCTAGAGGATTATGGAGAGGCTTGCAATCATTAGTAATGGCTATCCAGTCTACTAGCTTGCTCTGGAAATAATGGTAAGGTTAGGGAACCTTAGCCGATTGGCTACAGTGATTACTCGGTCGGACAACCCTATCTCATATCTCATGTTTTTTCTTCATTGTCTTAGCTTGCCAACTGGTTTATCCAGCCTCCTGACTAAGATTGCTGACATGTTATAGCATTGCTTCGTTCCTCCAATAAAGTACCCAAATTCCCATGTATCTGCTTGGTGAAAATTTAAGGCGAGAATTAGGGAGGGATATTTTAGAGCATCAAAGTTTCTTGATATGAACTGATCATGCCTTTGATGATTCTCTTCATTTCTGCACAAAAACATCAAATTGATTTAAAAACCAGTTAACATTGGATAAAGAGATAGATCAAGCGGAAACCTAACTAGAAAGCATTCGTCGGGTCAAACCTGGTTGACCTGGTGACGTCAGCGTGACACCATACACATAATATTACTATATACATACATGTATATGTATGTACCTTATAATAAAATGTAATATGCCCATATATATATAAATGAGTGTGTGTATATGTACATGATCTAATGTGTGAAACATCAAACATATAAATCGAGTATCTATACATAAAGAACAAAACAATGGTCTTACAATACTTAAAACAGACGATTATTACTTATAAGTGAATCTATCAATGTATGGAATAGTTGGGGATGTGTGAAAACACATTAAAATCAATCAAATGGTCATTTAGAGAAGGAAAAAAAGAATTAACAAAAGCTGACCTGGTCTTTGACCCAAGGGCCGCGTCACCGGGTGGGCGGTGGAACCGGCTGGGTCATCAGGTCAACTCTGGGTCTTGGCCAACAACGGTTTCAGCCCCACTCGATGCGCAAGACTTGTCGGGTGGCAGTTCAACTGGTTCAACCTACCGGGTTGGCTCGGGTTGCAAACCATGTGTAAAGCTAACTACGAAATGGAACGAAAATCATGATAAGTAGTCATTCTTATCAAATTAAGCTGGGTATGCTTGAGGGCTTATCCTAATGATGGAGCATTATTGTTTTATCAGAAAGGAGGTTTTACACATAGAATCAATTGGATGTTTATAGATTTCTCTTAGCTCTAATCTTTACATGTTTTATGCTTTTTTCTATTGATTTAGCACAAATTTGTTGCTATTTCGTAGTTATGCATATGCAATGAAGGGTTCTTTTTAATTACTATTATTTATAGGACAAAGATAAATGTATTTAAGTTCCACTTTGTCATATTTTCTAGCACATATAGTTTATCTTTGCTATACCCTTTCTAATATAGTTCAACTCCACTTTATGGATTTATTTTGAAAATTTCAGTAATATGGTAGTCTTTATGTCTTGATACCGAGGACTAACTTTCAAAAGAAAAATTCTGATGAGGGCTTTACTAGGACAAAATAGTAAAAGACCACAATCTACAAATGATTAAAAAACCAATTACACTATGGGAAAAGATCACATTGTTATATGTGTCGAATAAAAATAGATATTGCACATTCATTATGGTTTGATAGAGAGATAATTACTTAGATGTGTGCATATTATGTGAACTTTCTTATGTAGATCTTAATAGCATTAGTTTTGGGCCAACCCACTTATTCCATCTTGTTTTCTTATTTCTTCTTCTACTTAAGTGATGATCCATTTATCACTTAGGGATCCATGTAATTCCTCCATACGCCTATACATAGAGGACCATGTAGTAGTTTTAGATTAATGAGAATTAATCCATAATCACCTCATGGTGTCAGAGCGTTAGAGCATGGGAACCTCATCTCTCTGATCTCTTCTTTCATCTCATGAGATACGTCTTGTTTTGAAAGTATTAGTGCTAACTACTAAATGAACATAGAAATTAACTACTGTGGACATATGATCTTAAAGACCAGGATAGTTGAGAGTTGTGTGGCGAGCTGATGTACAGGTAAACCTGTTGTCTTAAGATCATGTTTTAGAATGTAGCATGTATATATGTAGAAGTTTGCTGTTCAATATGTAATATCAAATGTTGTAACAATTCATTTATTATTATATGTTGAATGGTGAACATGTGTTGTATGGTTTTATTATTGTTCATGTGCATGTGCTACTGTTGTTTCCTTCTGACTTCCTCTGATTTTCTTCTTCTTAGCCTAGTGTGTGGTGTTTAAATTGAGATTCTTGCTGAGGTGAGGTTTCAATTTGGACGTCACACATTAGATTAAGTTTTAGAAAATCTGGGGACGTCACAACTGCATACTTCAATACAACTCTTAGATGTCTATTTAATATGTTGATTTATTCTTTTTTGAAGGAAAGAGCAACTGAATTTAATAGGCAATTGACAAAGACCCAGAATGAGATAGAAGACGTCAAAAACCGTCTTGTAAGGTTAGATGTTAATATTATATCAACAATTTTCTTTAATGCATTGTTTGGGTATTTCTTTGCCGTACTTATCTCATGTGCCCGAGAATGTGCACCCAAAAAATCCCAGGTGTACATTCCACCATGGCTCCCCAAAACCATGGCTTAAGATAAATAGGGAAAAAGACAAGAAAAAAAATGGACACAAAAGATTTGGTCCCTCTTTCTCCATGCTGTCATGGTCATCATCCTACATTGGTTGAAATTTAGAGTTTCTCTATCAGTTTGTTCAATTGATTCACTTTTTAACATTTTAGATTGGAGCAAGAGGAGGACAACTTGGCACATGATTTGTATATGGCCTTGGATGCTATCAGGGAAATTTCTGAGGAGGTACATCTTTTCTAGTTTATTATCTTCATTTTGCACCGTGGATAACAATATGTTGAATGAGCTTTTCTTTTTGAGTGTTATTTATCAATTTTAGGTAATGAAACAAGATTAACCACTCTATTTAGGTTGAAATCATACTCATCTAATATTTTTTTGGTATGTCTTTAAGATTCATTTCATTATTTTTTTGAATAAAGTTGTTATTAATATAATGATATATTACAAGTGAAGATGACACGTATGCGCATGAGTCAATCAGGGGGGAGGGGAAATACATGATATTGCACCAATGGTAATTGAAAGGATTATCATATATAGGAAAAAGAAAGGTGTTGTACGTGCGGGGTCGCCAAGTGAGACAAACTCCATCTATCATCCATTGTACCTATAACAAAGCAAGGAAGCCAAAAGCAAAATAACTATAGGGGGATCGAAACCAAGGAATAAGGTATCCGATTTCGATACCGTTTCGACAACATGGAAACCGAAATTTATGGAAATTTCGACAAAAAATTCGATAAATGCAACAATGCCCGTTTCGACGCCAAAATGAACGAATTAATTTATGAAATTTTACAGGCGTGATCTCTACACCTAAATGCATCGTTTTATGCAATAAAATTTTATGTGGGGGTAGGTTGGGGGGGACCTTCGTGTGGGATGTAAGGGAACTGTCCTGTTTATTGAGGATTTCGATGACAAAATATAGGAATTAAGTTATGCAATTTTACTAGCACAATCCATAAACATAAGTACACACACTTCTCCAATAATATCAAACTTACAACATATGAATAATATAGTAACTTACCAACTCAAATCAATTGTATGTTGAGTGTCGTGCTGATTGAGATGGTTGTTCACCATACTGTATAGTGTTGATATGGTCGACATATTGCTCCCAGGTCATGTACATTATGTAAAGTTTGTTGTATGAAATCACATGTTCCTCGTGCACATCACCAGAAATGAACATCATCATCCCAAACCTTGGAAAGTGATCTTCCAGATCTCTAAGATATCGACTCCTGCTTTCAGAATCAGATGGAGGTTGACGAGCTTGAGGAAAAGTAGCATGCATTGGGACTTGAGCAACAGGAATAACTGAGCTACCACCGCTCCATGATTGCCCCCATCATCAGAAAATACACTACTGTTGTACTGATATGTTCCTTGCGGGCCCGAGTCATTTGCACTATATGTATATCCAATATGATGCTCTAATTCTGCTTCTGGTTGTGGTGGTGGTTGAGTTTGATATCCAGAATACCCATAGTACGCTTGTGGGTGCCCAAACAACGTATCACCAAATGATTGTTGAGGATATAGAGAATCAGAAAGCCTCATGTTTCCCATGGATTCAGCAATATCAGAAGTGGAATCAGTATAGTATTGTGAAGTAGGATAGGATTGGAATCCTATAGGTGTAGCTGTAGCTGTAGGAGGCCTATAGCATGTATCCTCATGTGGCCGTGGTGGTGCACCACTGTAGTCTTTTCCACCTCGAGTTTTCTTCCTCATAAAGGTTTTTTCAGCCATTGTGATATTTCTTTCCTGTGGATATATAGGAATATCCCTAGTGATATATGGACGATCATCATTCTGAGGATCAACTGCTGGAGGATACTCTGGAGAACGTTGACCACCACTTGCATTACCACCATCATCATCGTCGTCATCACTCTTAGACTTGGACCCAGATGATGTAGTAGTTATAGATTTTGAAGCACTAGATGCTCCACCCAATTCATCTTGCACTGCTCTATCAATTTCCATATCAAGATCTACATGCTCAGGCTCTGGCTCAAGTCTTTCAGGTGGGCTTCTGTTTCTTCGTTCTTCCTCAAGTACAACACCCGAAGCATCTTCAAATTGCTCCTCCACATATGGATCTGGACGGCCAGAAGAAATATTGTCTAGAACTGGACGACCTATTTCACTCATCCATTCTTCCAAGGGATCTTCTATTGTACCGGTACCCTCATCATCACTATCATAAAGGCCCCGAAATCTATCTTCATGGAACGTGTATGCTGTGTCAATGGGATCATGCATTTCAGCAAATTGGACTTCTTTGTAGTTGGCCTCTCTTATGGCTCTAGCTCTCAAACGCATGTTGTAGTGGACATACACGAGATCCCTTAACCTGAGAGCCCCCAATCTGTTCCTTCTTTTTGAATGAATCAAATTAAAAGTGCTCCAATTCCTTTCACACCCCCCTGCAGAAGTTGTCTGTGAAAGAATGCATATGGCTATTTTTCTAAGTTGAGGGGCACCGTTCCCATTCCACACCCACCATTCACAAGGATCACCCTCTGCACGGTCGGCTACTGCATTGGGGTGGCCAAAGCATCCAAGGCCTTCACGGAATTGTCGTAGCTACAAAAAAGCCAACAAACATGAAAGACCACATTAATAGTTGTTAGGTTATAGATATTAGATAAACATGAAATACAATTATACAACTATTTGTATACCTGATCCAAAACCTGCATCCATTCTTCTGTGGATGTAAGCAACTTATTGAGCACATCCCTAACCGCATTCATCAAGTCTGGTTTCATACCCAATTGCCGCGAGTAATGGTATCTTGGGTTCAAATAGTATGCTGTAAATAAATAATACAAAACCTGTTAATTTCTTAACAGAGACCAGTTAAATAATTATATACATGATACAATTACAATGATGCTCACCGACTTTGTGTAGTGGATGCAAAAGCATATCAGTCCATCTCTTTTTTATGATGCTCATGTATTGTGCATTGGATGTTGGAGCGGCTTTTTTCACATTCTCCACCATTGTTTCCATTGCATCATATAACCAAGGCATGGTTGCAGCCTTGTCACCATCTACTAACCTCAACACTTTTACTATAGGAGCCATTACCTTAAGTACCTTGGTAACTTTGTCCCAGAAAGCCCTATTAGCAATTAGTTCTTCAATTCGTCGACCAAGTGGGGTATTGTGCTCCTTCATGGAGGTCCACTCTACTCCATTAAATAACCTCCTCAGTCCATCTCTTTTGTTCTTCAGTGAATGTAGAACCAAATAGTTGGTAGCAAATCTTGTTACCCCCACTCTAACTAGATCACCTCCACAATATTCTGGGCGTCTCATTGCATTCAACAGAAAAGAATGATTATATATGAAACCTGTAATCAATTTTGCATCAATGGTCACAGATTTGATGTACTCAAGTTTTCCCATATCTTTTAATATGAGATCTATACAATGGGCAGCATACAGCGTCCAGTACACGGGAGAATTCTTCATTATCTTTCCCCCCGCCTTCTTAAAATTTGATCCATTATCAGTAACAATTTGCACAATATTCTCAGGCCCAACAACTTTCATGTATTTCTTCATCAGCTTGTATAAATATGAGTACTCTTTAACCTCACCAGAAGCATCAACAGAATCAAGGAAGATAGTAGATCCACGACAATGAGCAAGGAAGTTTATAATTTGTTTCCTGTTGCCACTGGTCCACCCATCACACATGAGTGTGACCCCATACTCAGCCCACAATATCTTTTGCTCCTTAACCCACTGTTCTAGCTCTTTTTTCTGCTCGGGAAGATATTTATGCATAAGCTCATAAGCTGTGGGGGCCTTAGTTCCCCTACCAGACTCCCCTATCACATCAACCATATGTTGTAGATAGGGTTCAGTTGCAACATGTGCCGGGATTCCGTGAGCAAAAAAGAATTTACCTACAACCTTTCCCACTTTCTCCTTTGCCCCACTGAACATGCCTTTAAGGGTTTTTTGCCTAGGTTCAACCTTCCTAACCCCTGGTTCATCAATATTTTTCAATCTAGCACTAGCAGAACGTAACAGAACATCAATTGTGCCTTTCTTCCTTTTTGTTTGAGCAAACACATCATCTTCATCATCCAAATCAACAACAGGAGGAACATGTTGACTGCGACCTAGTCCTAGTCCAGTCCCACTCCCACTGCCTCCTCCGGTTCCTGATGGCCCATACCTCCGTAGTATTCTTGCAGCTTCCTCCCTTTCCCACTCACTTCTTCTTGATTCTCTATATGCCCGCCTATACATATGCCGACCGTAAGCAGTATCACCACAACCTGGAGGATACACCATGTCATCATCAGACTCAGCAGTTGAACCTGTGGCTTGTACATTGAAGAGAGTATCAGTGTAAGATTTGTTGGCCTCAATACATTTGTCTTTCTTCTCCCTTTTGGATGCTATGATCTTTCTGAAATCATCCCTAATAGATTGCGGACACTTCTGGCATAAGGCAACATTCTTGTCTCCCCCAGTAATATGACGCTTAAACCTGGTGATGCCCCCTCCACCAATTGTCTTTTTGCAGAAGTTACAAACCACCTTTCCCTTGACCCCGGGAACAGGAGCACAATAATTCTAAGCAAAATCTACTTCCTTGGGTTTGGGTGCATTCTGCCTAGTACCCTCATTCCCAGACAAATTTCCATCAGAAGACATTGTCAACACTGAAATAAATGAAAAACAACATAGAATATGCAATGCATTAGGCCATTAGCAATCAAAACAATAAACGACATAAGCAAAAATTCATACTGATATGTAACTGGTTAGGTACACTACTGAAATAGGAAATTAACAAAGAAGAAAAAGGGTTTAGAATTATTTTTTTTGTAATTTTAGGTCTGAATTATTTTTTATTTGTATTTTTAGGTCTGAAAATATTTTTTTAATTGATAAATGCACATACTTATCAATAATTTGTACATATATGTAATGGATTAGGTACACTACTGTAATAGGATATTAATCAATACGAAAAAAGGTTTAGAATTATTTTTTATTTGTATTTTTAGGTCTGAAAATATATTTTTAAATTAATAAATGCATATTTAACAAATAATTTATACATATATGTAAGTGATTAGGAGTACTACGGTAATAGGATATTTAAAACAATACAAAAATATCTTATTTCTAAAAAAAAAGAATATTTTATGATTTTTTTTGAATTTTCGGATTTTTAAAGTGTATATATAAAAAATATCTAATTTTTTACAAAAATTATTTTCCTTGTGTTCATATTAGTGTTTGTAACAACTTCTTCTACTAAACCTAAGTGAAATAACTAGTTATGATGAATATATATTATATATACTATTATTAGTATTTATAATCTAAAAAAGATATAAAAATTAGTTATTTGTGTAAATTTATTGAAGATATATATAGATCCATGGCTTAGATGTGTGGATCTATGTTTAGAACACACAAATTTGATGAATAGTGGAGTAGATCTAAGATTTTAGTGTAAATTATGAAATTATGTGAAATGGAGAAATAGGTGTTCAAAATAGATGATAATAGGAGAAATAGAGGTTGGAAATGAATGAAAATGGAAGAAAATATATTTATTTACCTTGTTCTAGCAGATCTTCAGCTCCAAACCGGTTTTCCCCCTCAAAATCACCTTCTTCTCGCAAAACAGCAGCAACAAGTAAAAGAGCAGCAGCAACTGAGCTCGGTACCGCCGGTTTCGCCCGGGTTTCGCCACTTAAGATGGCAAAATAGCACAGACCCCCCTCGAAATCTGACGATTTCGGCGAAACCGCCGAAACTTGGCAAAATTTCATTTTTTTTTCGCGAAATGCGACCGTCTCGACACAGCCGCATGGTTTCGTATCAGGTCCCATCGAAATCGGTATTTTGGACCGAAATTTCGCCAATTTCGGCGAAACCTTATTCCTTGATCGAAACAATAACAACCATCAGATGCACAATATACAATAAAAGACCCAAAAAAGAGCGGGGGAAGTTAAGAGAATAAGAGGCCATGAGCCGACACTCTAGTATAAATAGAGTTCATGATAAGTGATGATGTAAAGTGTCTATTGCAAAAACCAAAAGAATATTTAATCATTGTTGTCACAGGGTTAAGAGAGGTGTCGTGAATCCTAGTCGAGGAATGAGCCTTTAGGGAAATCTTTACCAACAATACTTGGATATGAATGTGGAGGTATAAATAAGTATAATATTGGTGGATGTAAGTATGAGTGGTTATTTAGCTAATTGGTCTTAGGCCCGTTTTCTATATGTATATTATTAGTGCACTTAAGTAACAATTCATTCACCTATTTAATTGTACCCATGTATCACTAAACTCCTATATATATAGGACAGACTCTACCTCATTAGCAACTAATAAGATTCATCATTTTTTTTAACTTCGTATCAGAGCACTGCTCTAATCAAAACCTAGGCTCCTCTCTCTTCTGGAGCAACAACCTCCTCTAAGCAGCAATAGTAGTCGCAGAAGGCGCCACCACTAACAACAGCTGTTGCAAGGGCAACCGCCGCTACCGGCCGCCAACATGTAGCTGTGGTAGGCACCCAAAGGCTGTTGGAACTACTACTCGAAGGGGTTAGAAGGAGCAGGGGCCCGCAAGGGGTGGCTGTGGTCTCATCCATGGACTGAAGCTGTCCACTTGTCTTCCCCCTCCTCCGTTCCTCGCTCTCTCTACTTCTTGTGTGTAGTAAAGCAAAAAAAAAAGATCCCGTGCTAGTTCTATAAAGCACTAAAAACAAGGGGCACTACACTTCTTGACATTTCATTTCTCTCCATGTGGTTCTTCTAAACCACATAGCTGAGTGTTTTTGTTACAATTAGGGGATTACATGATTTCATATCACAACACACATACTTGTGAAGGCGGCAAGGCTCTAGGGCTGGGCACCTTGCGTTTTGACGTTACTAGATGTCGCTTGGGCGGCTTTAAGAAAATAAAATATCTGTACAATGTACCTATATGTATACATATGTTATGATTTTTTATACATTCCCACTCTTCATATAGATGCTGTATTTTACCTATATGTATACATGTATTATGATATATATATTACATTTTCTTTTTTTTTTGATCGGTCAAAAAAACGTGTTACTATAACCAAAACTTTAGGTACAATCGCACCCCAAGAAAAAAAACAAACCCTAGATACACCAAAACAGTCGGGTATCAGGTTACAAGAAAAGAGGTATCACACTTGGGAACAGAACAGGAGGAGCACCCTTTATACACCACAGACCAACAAGACAGACGAGGAAGGACCTAGATCACAGCAATAACCATACCCACAAAAATAAGGATATAAGCCCCTCCAACATCCTGCCTCAAAAGTAATAGGAGCACTAAGAACATCCCTCCTGAGATCCAAGACCTGAAGAACTCCCCATAAACGAAGCAAACATAGCACCATCACCCAAGAAAGCCTCAGCAACCATATATGCTTTATTCCACCCCTACTCAAGCAGGAACAAATTGACTACGGGGAGGAGGCCATTCAAGCAACCATTCACTGCAATAAGAACACCCACAAAAAGTGAAGGAACAACTCAAACAGACAACCTTCCTTCATCGCAATCTTCCTGGATCATAGCCGTAGAAAAAACAGACATGAAGCAGCACCATGGAAAAGACCAGCCAATCCATCTTGCTAGGAGGAGTCTCCCACAACTCCTCCTTTTGCCTTGGGTTTCTTTCTCTTCTTCTTCTGCCTAGGACTACCATTGACTTTGATATCCGTCAATAAATCCGGTTCAAGGTCACAAGAGCAACATGACTCCACATCAGTGTCCTGGTTCACAGCCCTGGAATACTCCAGGTAGATACCTGAAGCTTGCATCAGGTTCTTAGCTTCCTGCGAGGAGATCTTCATGTTGGCAAGGGATAGTTCCCAATCTAAGTTTAGACCTTCCAGTATCTCCAAGGAAGGGGGACAACACATCTCCGGTTCCTAAAAAAGTGGATGATCTTTGCTAGGCTCAACAATCTTATCACCCTGCACATATGTCGACTTTGTAGCTCCAGAACCAGAGCCCACAACATGGCTCTTCTCCTTGGCCATCCGTCGAACACCTTGGGTGCTACTGGATTTTCCAGCACGTAGTTGGAGTTCTTTGAACTCAGCTCTGCTCCCAGCAATCACCGGGCAGGATGATTGCCTATGGCCAAAACAGCAGCACTTGGGGCAGAACGTCGGCTTCGAAATGAACTGGAGTTTGAGTTTCCTAGGAGCTCCATCCAGTTCAACAGTCACGTCCTGGGGAAAGCCGGACTCTGCCGGTAGTTCCACGCAAACCAGCGCTTCTTTGAGGCAGTTGACTGTAAGGGTCGATTCATCAAAATCGACCGGCCTTCCAAGCAGACTAGAGATTCCGTTGAGGTTGTTCATCGTCCAGGGTAGATTGGGATTTTCAATCCTGACCCAGACCGGAAGCTTTTGGAAAGAAAGAGGGCTGAGGGCGATTCCTGGTTCCCAGGGGTGGACAATGACCAACGCTCTGTCCAGCATCCAAGGGGCTTCTTCCATCACCCTTTCTCTTTCCTTAGCTGTCGGAAGCTTGACGATGTACCCTTCTGGTTCCTCTGCTACTACTTGGAAGTCCTCGCTTGGTCTCCATTGGCGTTTGATCCAGCCATGAAGCTGGCTCTTGAACGGTTTCCTCGCTGTGAAACGTATGGAAACGAATTCGCTCCAGGATGGTAATACCACTTCCTTGCTCGACATCGCAAACATCTTGGACCCGTCTCTGACAAACGGCTCCACATATTCCATAACGTCGGGGGTGCTGCAATCTCGACCAGGACGACTGAAATGCAACCAATCGCTCACCGTCGGACTTGTAGCAGCCCCTTTGTCCCTGGGCGGCAGTTGCGAGGAGGACGGCGATCTAGGGATGGGGCTTGAACCAGGCGGAGATTTCTTCGTGGCTTCGCGACCTTGGAGGATTTGGGGGTTCTCCTCTCCGTCGACCTCACATGAGTCCACCGGAGGGATTGACAGCGACGCCGACCCGGCTGAACCACCTGTAAATCCTTCATCGGGAACCCTAGTGAGACGCCCTCCGCCGCGCCCCCTCCCTCAACCTCCTCTCCCGCGACCCATGTCCAAATGTTTGGATCTTTATATATTACATTTTCCCTTCAATATATGTTGTATTTCATTTATATGCATAGGTAAATTCATAAAGTTATGGTTAATCAAATGATTATGGGAAGAAAACATAACCGATTTCATTTCTAATTTTGCATATTAATATTGCTACAACAAGAAGAGTAATACTAAACAATGTGAGGCATAGAGAATCAATAGTTTGATAGAAATTTATTTATAACACTATTTTCCCCTAAAATAAAACATTAACTGTAGATTACAAGGTACAAAACATGAAAAATCACTAAGTATATTACGAGAAATAGTTCTAAAAGAAAATGATATTTGGCAGATAATATAGACAATAGTATATGTTTTGAACATTAGAACAAGAAAACAGACCATTAAAAACCATTAATATGTCATAGGATCAACAAAAATAACTAAGGTGGCATATTAGGCAAGGCGACAAGGCACTAAACATGAAAAATCACTAAATATGTATTAAGAGAAATAATTCTAAATGAAAATGATATTTGGCAGATAATATAGACACTAGTATATGTCTTGAACATTAAAACAAGAAAACAGACCATTAAAAATCATTAATATGTCAGAGGATCAACACATATAAATAAGGTGACATATTAGGCAAGGCAGGGCTTGGCAATTGTGACAACACATCATTTCTGTGATTTTCTCTTCTACTGTGCCTTACATTCCGACAGCGTCCTCTTTTTTATGTTTCTCCTACCATGCATCTATACCAGTACTGCTCCTCTCCTTTTTTCTTCTGCACCGTGCTTTCCGGTACTTCTTGTTTATTAATATTATTATGGTTGACAACAAGAGTCCGATTCCATATACTATCATCTATGATGATATGCCTAATGTCTCCTCTATAAAGTTGAATGTGGATAATTTCTTGCTTTGTTAAATATAGTTCAAACTTTTTTGATCGTGCAACAAACTCAAATACATCAAGGACGTCTCTCCAGCAAAACCTGATGGCACCCGGGTCACCAGAAGCAGTCAGGTCCTCTCGACTCTGGGTTGCATGAAGATGATTATTGCCTTCAACTACATGTGGTATCACAATGCCTAGCAGATGCGAACAAGATGAAACAATTTTACACTTATGAGGATAAGTATCTTTGCCTCTACAACACGATGGATAGGATCTTCTTTGAGAGATCCACCCTCATCACTAGGCGCTTTCTGAACGGACCCCATCTCCGGTATGCTACTGTTTCTCAAATCTTGCTTGTCGTGGCCAAATGAGTTGATTTCCTGTTTTGTAATTTTAGGGTCCTCTCCCTTTGTTTTGCTGGATTGGCAAAATTTGACAATGATTGGGCGGGGAGCGCGCCTTGGTGATGTCTACTACTACTTTGCCCCTCCGCAATCTCCACCTAGCGTTCTTGTTGCAACCACGCCACTACAACTACATTTACGGTGCAACCATCTCCCTCTAGACAAACTCAAAATTTTAGTTAGTTCTATTTCCTCTTGTTCTTCCTCAAAATTTTAGATACTTCTATTTCCTAGCTTGTCTTTTCCGGCCCGTCTAGAAAACAATCTTAGAAAGTTTTTAATTTCATACATAGATGACTTTTGTGGTCCATCTAGGACGAATAATTATGATGGTTTTAGATACTTTCTTACCTTTCTGGATGATTTTTCATGTGTGACTTGGTTACATCTTCTTAAACCTTGTGATGAGGTTTTCCCTTTATTTGCACATTTCATAATTGATCTTGGTTCAATTATCCACTTTCATTAAAATTCTCCACTCCGACAATGCCCTTGAGTACACTCAATGGACCGTGTCCTCCTTTTTCTGTGATATGGGATTGATTCATCAGTGCTCTTGCACTTATTCTCCTAAAAATGGTATTGCTAAGCTCAAAAATATTCATTTGCTTGACATTACACTATGACTTACCATTCATGCCAATCTTCCCAAGAATCTTATCCCGGACACTATCCTCACTGTAGGTTTCAGAATCAATCGTAAGTGCCTTAATGTGCTCAACAAGAAAACCCTTTTTTCGGTTCTTTATACGCAGAAACAGCCGTCTCTTCTATCCCCTCAGGTTTTCGGTTGTGTCGCCTCTATTCATAGTTTTAATCCCAAGGGGGGCACGCTTTTCCCTTAAGTGACTAAAATGGTTTTTCTAGGTTTCCCTTACTCTCAAAAGGGGTACAAATGCCTTGATCCTGCATTGGGTCACATCTATATTTCCGTAGATGTCGCTTCACAAGGACAAGTTGTTCTTTCCTTCATTGTCATCTTCCCCGATGGATACCAATGAAATGGTCCTGCTTCCGAAACCCTTTCCTCTACCTTTACTACCATCCCCATCCTCTACACCACCTCATTTCTTCTCCTATGTCTATCACCAATGCATTGATCCCCAAGCAACTTTCCCTCCATTGCCGTCGGTTTTAGTCCAATCAGACTTTGCTGTTTCACAAAGGTATACATTCCTCACCATAAAGCATCCCATTTTTGACACATGTTGCCTTCCCTACCTTTCTCCTTCTGCTTATGCTTTTTCGACAGCTTCAGATACCACTTCTATTTCCAAACATCCGGCAAATGCTTTCTGACCTCCTTGATGGAAAACTTCTATGTAGGACAAGATGCAGGCTCTATGCAACAGTGGCACATGGGACCTAGTTGATCATCCACTTGCCAAGAACATTGTCGACTACTGCTAGATATACTTAGTCAAACACTGTTTGGATGGGGCGATCAAGCGACTGAAGGCTGAACTGGTTGCCAAATGTTTTACTCAAACTTTTGCTTGGACTATTTTGAGACTTTCTCTATAGTGACAAGGATTGCTTCTTATGAAAGTGTGCCGTGTTTTCCATATTCACAAAGGAGGAAACTCACTCCTATAAATAGGAGGCGGCTGTACAAGGAAGCGAACTGAAAACCCTAATGAGCCTCTTTATACAAAGACGCATGTTACAGAATAAAGGAAAGACTTAAATAGAAATACACAAAATAATAAATGCAGTAATATATATCTCAATACTTCTATCCGCATCCTAATCTCATTGGCAACCCATCTTGATTGACCATTATTCCAACTACATAGTAAGAATGCTTTCTTGCATGGTGACCTTTTGGAAGAAGTCTATATGCAGGTACCTCCAGGCTTTGTTGCTGAGGGGGAGTCCTCGCACAAGGTCTGTCGTCTTCAACGTTCCTTGTACGACCTTAAAAATTCTCTAAGAGCCTAGTCAAATAAACTAAGCACGGTCCTTGAATTCCTAGGTTTTTAGATATCTGCTATGGATCACTCACTATTCTCTTCTCAATACTCAAAAGGACACATTCTCATTGTTGTATGTGTGGATGACATAGTGATCACTGATGTTGACACAAGTGGTTTCTCCAGCCTAAAGCAATCTACAAGCTTGCTTTCTTATGGAGGATTTGGTAAATCTATGATACTTCCTTGGTGTAGAGGTTTTTTTCTCCACCACATGGATCAATTTGTCTCAGCGATGTTATGTCTTGGACTTGCATCATGATACTGTGATGACAATGGAAAACCGGTCTCTGCTTTGACGGACTATCACACGAAGGCTCCAAATGAGGGGGATCTCTTTCCTAATCCACAAAAGTACTGCCGGGTAGTTGGAAAACTGATTTATATGACAATTACTCGACCATACATCTCCTATGTTGTTGGTGTAATGAACATACATATGAGTGCGCCACTTCAAGCTCACTGGTGCATCATTCAACAGATCCTACAATACCTCATGAGTGCTCTAAGAAGAGGACTATGCTACAATTGTCCTAATCCAGATGACTATTACAATTTCTGGATATGCAGATGTAGATTGGGCAAAAGATGCTCAAGATCGCCGTTCCGTATTTGGCTAATGCATCATGATTGGCAACCACCCAATGGCCTAGAGAAGCAAGGAACAATTTGTGGTTGCTTGCTCCAACACTGAAGCTGAACATTGGGCTATAGGTCACACATGTTGTGATTTATAGTGGGTACAATCTAATCTGAATCAGTTTTAAACTCTTGTTCATACTGCAACTACTTTGTACTGTGACAACTAGGATGCAGTCCACTTTGTCGATATCTAGTGTTTCATGAGCATACAAAGCACATTGAGGCGGATTGCCATTTAGTATAGGACATGGTCAAAGCTAGAAGGATTGTGACTCCTCACATACAAACCGGTGATCAAATTGCTGGCATTCCGATCAAACCACTTCCTCCAGCTCTTTTTCAGTATATGGATGTCAAACGCAAACTACACAATGCTTACTCTCTAGCTTGAGGGGGTGTGCTGGTATAAGTGGTTATTAGCTAATTAGGTTTAGGCCCGTTGTGTTTATATTATATTTCTTTCATTAGTGCACTTAAGTGGACCCATTTACACACTTAACTGTACCCATTGATCCCTGGACTCGTATATATATAGGAGTAAGGTAGCTACTAGTAAGATTCATTTTCCTTTCTATGGTGAGCAGATGAGCTAAGAAACACAAGAAACACAAAAGACAGTTAACACAATTTGTTCCATAAAGTTAAATTCCTCTTAATTGTATTAATAACATGTGCTTGTGTTGTTTAGGTCTTAGAACATTTGGTTATTTCTCCTTCCATATGTTCCAACCAATTATAATAAGGTTTTTTATATTTGGTGTGCCTGGAAAATTGTTTTCTAGAATGTGTATTGTTTATATTCAAATCTGGGGGTGGGAGGGTTCATAAGATTCATATTCACACATGTTAATGCAATCACAATCATAGTCTAAGAATCACATATGACTATCGGTTTGTGAGATTTACCATTTCCTACAAGTTCTCTACTACAGTTGCTACAACAAATTTGCATTTTTTGCTATTTTGTAACTCTTTTGTTGACTATGTTCTTGTTCACTTTCAAACGACAATGAAATCATAGATTGAAGAAATTGAAAAGAAGCAGTGTGATTTATCTTCTCAAATTAGTGATCTTCATGAGCAACGCAAGAATAAGGTATGTCCTAAAGAGGATTATGAGGGAACAATGCATCGATGAGGTTATCTATCTGAAAAATGATATTCAAACATTTTTGATGAAAAGGTAACTGCATTTGGGGGAGAAAAAGTTCTTGATCTTTTGCTTTTGATTGAGAGACATCACCCATCGTTCTCATCCACCCCGATTGGCCCAATTGGAGCACATGTGGTAAGTTCGACATTTTCTTGAAACTCCATAATATAGATATATTAAGACAAGAGAGAGAAGTTTGCTTAATATCTTTTGCATTTTGGTTGTAATATTTTGGTACACATCCTTTGTTTTCGATGCAACGTAAAGTAATTTTTGATACACTAGTTTGTATTGGACTTGATGTATCATAAGATAAACATGCTAACAATTGCATTGAGAATACATGTTAAACTTTGATAATTCTAACTAGACTTGATGTTAAATTTCAAGATATATAAAAAGCTTATGAGGAACCATTATGGCAACTTGTGATGTTGCGTGTTTAGATGCTAGAAGATCATAAAATAAATGCATCATCCATGATGCACTCAACCAAACATGAGCTAAATGTATCTTCCGTACACAAAGCTAAATATAATAGAATCAGTTTGGTTCCTCAGAAGACTTTCTTATAGTTTTGGTCACTATAACTTGTGCCTCAATTATATATGCTTTCTCCTGTGTCTTTTTATAAAAGAGAAAATACTTGATGACATGATTGAATTTGAAGTGAAAAAATGTATTATAATATATATTTACATAGAGGATATCATTAATGTAATACGAATCTCAACAAAAATGTCACCGTGAGTCATTGATCATAACAAGACTAATTTTGGCAAGCGATATGTATTAGAATTCCTTATTGTAATGATATGCATGGAGAACTAAGGAACACCGAATGATTTATGTGTTGAGACTTAAGGGCAGTTATTGATGTGTCATGGTCTCCATCCTTAGAATTTCCAGAAACTTTCCATGTGCAATCAACACATCTATTATGCTTAATAAAAGATTATAGTCACCACTCTCTTTAGTATTTTGGTTATGATTTTGAGTGGCCATAATTTGCTTTAAAACATGAATAAGCTAAAATTGCATCATTTTGGTGAGATACTAGTACTCGTAACATGTAATGTATTTTTTAGAAGAGGGAAAGGAGAAAGCACTTTTTAGGATGCTCAACAAGGTCACATAACAGAAATGCATAGAATATTGTCAACCAACAACTTTTAGATTCAGCAATGAGGGACTAAACCAATAGCTCTTGTTATTGCATACTCAACACTCCTCAAGCTGGGCGTAGTCATTGTTCATGCCTAGCTTGTCAGCTAAAGTAGAGATTTTGTTGCTTAGTGGTTTAGTGAATGGATCAACAATGTGTTTGTTAAAGAGTATATATTAGCCTATTTAGTAAATAGGTTAGTTAGTGGGCCTTTAGTATCTTGGTCCGTTTAGATTACTTGGGACACAAGTCTCAGGGTTTCTCCCTTGCTTCTATATATAGGACAGGGTTGTACCTCTTTTATTAATTGAATCAGTTCAATACAATATTCTTCCACAGTGTTCTTCATTAGTTGGTGAAGGGCGTGCAAATAGTCTTCACTAAAATTGCTTCTCTGATAAAATGGCAATCTGCCTCAATGTGGTTTGTCCTTTCGTGAAAGACTGGATTACTCACAATGAAAACAGAAGTGGCCTTATCACAATGCATAGGCATTGGAGTACCAGACAACTGTAGTTCTAATAGGAAGGTTTCACCCACATCATATCACTAATTGTGTCAGCCATGGCCCTTGATTCACTCTTGTTAATATATATGTTCTGTTATTTTTACTTTGTTATTTTATATTATATTTGGACTTCTTTGTAATTGTCACATTACTATAAATATAAGGGTGCACACATTGTGCAACCATAAGCTCTCCAAATCTCATTGTCTTTCACATGGTATCAGAGCGGTCCGATCCACCTTAAACCTAATCCCTCTCTCTCCACCAACCCTAGCCGCCGCCACACTCCGAAATCTCTTTTTTTCCGCCGCTAAAGTACTGCTACAGTAGCACAAATGAACATAAATCTCAAGTCTACCGGGTTGGATCCGTGTCTTGATGAGTGAGTGCACAAATGAACATAAATCTCAAGTCTGTTAGACAGTTATACTGTAACAAACTTCAAGTTTAAACAACTTAGAATTTAAAACTTAACTGTTACAAGTTACAAACTTACTATCACATTATGGGTTCTAATTGGAGAGTAGGAGACTAGGACTCCAACAAGATCTTGAGTTTTTAGAAGAAATGCCGCTTAGAAATTTTGAGATTTTTCGAAGTTTTTTAGATGTGTCTAGAAGAGAGTAGAGATAGAAGTAGTAGTAGATGGGCTAGGGAGAGGGGTTACATACCTTATAATCAAGTAGACCAGCCTCTGGGAGCAAGAAATCCTGAAAAAATTGTCAAATGACCAAACTCACAGCAGACCAGTCGACAAAACATTGTTTTGCAAAACTGTGGGTGTGTTTCGCCTGCATTTTGTGAATTAAAGGCCCTTAATCGACTTTTTGCATGGAAATATCCTCAACAAGGTTTTGGAAAGCGCGAAGCGCGAAGCGCGAAGCGTGCAGATTGCCATCCTTGAAGCGGGAAGCGGGTTTTGAAGCGGAGTAAAGCGGGCGCTTTTTGAAAAAGCGTTTCACATTATTTTAGTAATTTAGAAAAAAAGATTAGTGATTACCATACTACTAACAAAAAGAAAATTTACTCAACAACTATACATTTTGAATAATTTTTCACCGCAACAAATGACTTTCATAGAGTAAAAACAGTCTAATTACCAAAGTAACTAACATTCATTAATATGAAATGGTCCAAGTCATGTCACTTAACCAGCAGAAGTTTAATTGAGAGGAGTGAAATTGAGAGAATAACACACATTCAGTAATCTATAGTGTATGTACTATAAGCCTACTTCTAGTCAAAATCAATTAATGCATAATGTATTATTGCAAACAAAACAAGATGACAGCCTAGCAGGAGACCCAAAAATTGGTTGGGCAATAAATCGCATGCACTTCATCAAAGGAGAGTTGAGTGTTTTTTTTAAAAAAAAAATTGGCCATTCATTCATCCCGTGGCCGGGGGGTTTCGAACTTGAGACCTCTCGGTCTTACATCAGTACTTTTACCATCTGGGTGCCATCTCTTTGGCAGGAGAGTTGAGTGTTGATCTTGTTAATTTTTAGACATCATACTGACTGCTGAAGTACTGAGATTGATAAACTGGAATTGAGTTACTCTACAACTTAATAAATATAGTTTACTTGATTAACAATACAACTGTATTTTGTTCTTATTTTTGGGTAACGTAAGTCTCCAGAAATCATGACAATACCAACGGATTTATGTGCAAGTACCATGTAGGAGGACCTTTATGAATGTAGGTACTGAACCAGAACATGTGCCAAACTGGGATGAAGATGGTCATGTCTGAGCCACTTGAATATGAGGTTACGACCATGATTTTGGAAAGGGAGTAGAATGATCATGGATGGAAATAATGAGTACATATCTTTCTTTGCCATGTGCAAACACATCAATTTCAGATTACTGTTCATCAATAACCTCTTTACGATTTGCTCACTCAAGCCTACTGTAGGTGTCGACGTTTGTGTCATACAGTAGCTGTCAACCTTAGCATAAACTGTAAATGCTGAAGAACAGAGAAGCGGCAGGGGAGAGGGAACCAGGAAAGCACAGTAGTACTACGACTACAGGAAAAAACGGAAATAGGGAAAAAATGGGAAAAAGGTAGAGAGAAGATCGTACGAAGAAAGGGGTAGAATACTTACGTGTTGTCTCCGTCGATGGTTCTCCTTGCTGTGGTTACCCTGGGCGCTCTGTGAGGAAGACGAAAAGAAGCCGCTATCCTTGTCGTCGAGATTTCTCTGCTGTCTTCTTTCCACTATGTGCCCCCCTTGCTCTGGAGATCAGGCCTATGGGAGAGCCCCTTTCACACACCCGCAGTTCGGTGCCCAGGCACAACGTCGGGAAAGTCGACGAGAACTCCTTATCACGGCAGGTTTCTGACAGGGAAAGGGTAGTGGGAATGGTTCCGCTCCTTCTTGACTAAGAAAGGGATCGAGATAGTCAAGGGATTCTGAAAAAGTCCCGGAAGCGTCCGCTATAGCCGCTAAAGCGGGGACACGAAAAGCGGCCTGAGGCGCACGAAAGCGGTAAAAAAAGCCCGCTTCATGTTAAAACGCTAAATATCTGCCTCCACCTATATCGAAGCGGCTGAGTGGGCTGGGCGCTTCAGCGGCCGCTAAAGCCGCTTTTTATTTCATTGATCCCCAGTTTGTCAAACTTTTGATTGCAACTGCAATTTTTTTGCGAAATTATGACCTAGTCCCTGCGTTTGATGTTTCAACGTCCAATGGCCAAAAAAAAATTTCCACAAAAATTTTGTTCCATGTTAGCAAGAGTTTCTCAATAAAAAAAACTAGCATCTATAGTAGTAGTAAACAACAAGTAGACGTCGGAGTCCATCTCATTTGTTATCATAAGAAGTTGACTAGAGAATGCTGGAACATAGGTTGAATAGAGAGTGTTGGCACACAAGAGGTAGTAATGGTCAACATGCAAAACAATAGCGTGGACTAACAGTAGCAACAAAGCTGACATAGCCGAGATGCATAACTTGGTGCAAAGACGCAATAGATACAAGATTCTTTGATGCAATGTAGTAGCAGAAAACATGAAGCTCCATCGTATATGTATCACCCACAAAAGCAAGTCATGAACAAGAATTTTCAGAATATTCTTTCTTCATGCGAATTTCATCATAGCAGTAGACGTCGCAGTGCAGAGTGTGCTGGGTCACATTCTAGAGAGAGCTTGATCACAACAACAATGGTCGACGTGCATAGAAAGCACAGACAAGTCAATTTTCAAATAAAGCAGGACGCCATATAGTGCAATAGCACAAAGCAACAGAAAGCATGTGCTAATATAGCACAAATAGTAAGAGCAACATTGCCTGATGGAAGACCATCAACAAAAATATACAAAAATAGTATAGCAACAAACTATGATAAATATGCTTTGCAAATTCTCCATATGATGAACAAATAATGGGAGTAGAATGACCCACATAATATACATATATATATATTCTCTCTCTCTATAAATAAATAAATAAATAAATAAATATATATATATATATATATATATATATATATATATTAGCAACAAGATCCATATAGATAGTAATATATTGTGGCAGGAAGATCCATAAAGATAGCAACATGCGTAAAAATCTTCCTGTCTTCATATCCTATCCTCTGTCTCATCTTTTCCCTATACTCATCTTCCTCTATTCTCCCCCTCAAACCAACCACAAAAAGAATCAAGAGAGTGGCTGAGGTGGAAAGTGATAAACAACGACAAGGGTAATTGAAGTTGGGTACTCTAAAATAACGAGAAGAATTGTATTATGAGTCAAAAGGTTTACAATGGGTTCTCTATTATAGGACAAGAGAATAGCCCAACAATTAGAAGTGAGCAATATGGGATAAAACACATGTTGAGTAAAACAAAGAAATAACGAAAATAACACAGAAATAAAATCTCTTTACTCCCCTCAAGCTGGAGCATAGATGTCGAACATGCCCAGCTTGTTCACTAGTGTAACGACCCCGCCTCCCAGTAACCCCAATTAAGGGAGACCAAGAGGTCAGAGCCATTATCCCAATTAACAGGATCAAATGTTCAACAATTAATCAGTAATAATTTTGAAATTCTACTGAACTAAACTAAAATCTGATATAAAATAAAACTTTGCATACCTTTTTCAAAAATTTGGATATCTACTGCTATCCATATCTGGAATCTATTCTAACTAATCCTCCTTTGTACTTTAATTCTTATTTCATTCCACATGCCACTTTACTGTTTGTCCTTTTCAATCTTGTACCTAAAACGTCGAAAATCAAAACGTCGATCAGCATAAATGAATATGCTGGTATGTGGGGACAACTAAAATTTCGCAAATATGGCTAACAATCTAAATATCACAATCAAGTTAACTAACAAGCCAAATTACGCTTTCAGTTTGACATTCTCCACCGCTTTTGCCCTAACCCTGACATACCCCCTTTCGGGTTTCTCTTTTGCCAATGACTTAAAGCCACCTTCTCAATCCCGAGCTTGGTGCCTGGGGTCACCTCTCATAGTGCCCATTAGTCATTCTATAAAGACCACCTTCTCAATCCCGAGCTTGGTGTTTGAGGTCACCACTCATGGTGCCCATTAGTCTTACCTCCTGGGCTTGACCTTTGGCATCATCCATCAGGGTGGCATGTAGGTGCGAGAATACACACTTCTATTATTAATTATTATTGTGATAATCATAGTGACTTTATGATTTGTAAGTATGAACATCCAAACTGATAAGTTGCATTCAATGCGATGAATCATCCGGGAAACTCTTCGGGAAACTAATGCGATTAACCATAATTAACCACATACCTGTCAGGCTGATTTGAGACAAAATTAATCCAATCAATGCAAGAAATCCAATAAGCAAGCAAGCACACAAAGAGATCCTGAAATATGCATACAATTTCTTATCATTGATCATGCCATCAAGATCTATTAAACCTTGCTCGCTTCCTAGGGTTTCTAGTCCACTTTTAGGGTTTCCATTGCAATTAGGGTTTCTCTTCATTTATACTATTTTAAACCCTAATTTTATACAATTACTCACAAACCCTAATTATCTCATCCATTCTTCACGAAAGATATTAAGGTTATCTTTTAACAACATATAACCCTAATTTCGGATTAAAGGCACAATTAACCATCAATCAACTCGAGATTAAAAGAAGCAAAAGACTGATTTGCCCTTACCCGGACGAAGACACGGGAGGGCTAGTTTAGTAAATGACCAGGCCGGCCGTCTTCAACCTCGCGCTCCTTCTCCTGCGCGAGCAGTCGGTCAACTCGTCGGTTGACTCTGCTCTCTGTTGCTCCTGCGCGTGAATCTAAGCCACCAAGAGCTCCGCCTCGACCTCACGAACTCGATGAGCCCCCTCGATTGGCCATGGTACCTCTCCTACCGCCGGGGCTACTCTGTGTTCCGCCGGCGACCTCTGCTTCCAAGCGGAGGTGCAGGTCATGGCGGGAGCTTCAATTAGGGGTATGGGCACGATCGTTGGCTTTGTCCGGTCTCGTGAAGAAGGTTGCAAGATGGGCTGGCACCGCGGATAACCCCTCCCGATATATAGGGTCGACCACCTATGTCCAGCGATTTGGGAACTTCCATGTGCGTCGACGAAACCACCCATAAATCGGGTTGGATGGCTTTGGAACAGACTCCCGAAGATGGTGGACTCATCACCAAGTCTGCTCGTTGCTCCCAATCCGAGCAATCCTCGATCAAAGATTGCACAACCTGTTCCCTGTGGCTTGTTCCTCGCGAGACTGGGACTCATTCCCAGCCGTTGGATCTTCGGTCAAACGGTCGCGCCCCAACCAAAAACAGGAAAATTGGGATTTATTTCCCAATATCAAAACGTGACATAATATCCTTTCTACTTTAGGATAATTTCTAAATTGCATATCTTGGAAACCGTGCATCATTTTGCAACCAAATTTTGAGGGTTTCTCTCTCTTTCCTTTATCTACACGCATGCCAAAAATGAGTCCCAAATTCCAAAGAAAAAGGGCTTTTTCTTTAAAGGCAAGTTATTCTTTAATAAGACATTTTAAGCCTATTTTCTCTCTCTTAATGTGTTATTTTCTTTATTTTGATTCCTTTTACCATTAGAAACTATGTGGAGTCGAAATCTCATTCATAATGATCCCATTATCTATATTTCCACATATTTCTTATATTTTCATTGTTCTCTCATATTTCCTTCTTAAAAAGGCAATATTTATTTGATCTTTTCTCTTTCTTGTTGCAATATCTTTGCAACTTGGACTCTTTGGAACCCAAGGAATCCTAAAGGCACGAAATCCCCACTTGGAGGATATTCCCTTGCCTTCTAGAGGCTTCTACCTCATCATTTTTCATTATCTTACTTATTTCTTTATTAAGATATTTCTTTTCAAGGATTTCTCTTTATCTTTCATTTCCTTTTTCCTCTTTTCATATTTCTTTTATTAGAAATCTCATAGAAACGAAATTTATTTAATTGTGGCCATTAATTACACTTTCTAGAGATTTCTATGTATTTCCCATAATTACTTTGCTTAATATCCATTATCTTGTATCTTTTCCTTTTTTTGGACTTTTCTTCTTTTCTTCTCTTTTATATCCATTAATGGATTAATCTAATAATAGGAATCACAAAATTCCTATCCAAAGGGATATTTGCAAAGAAATCCATCTTTTGAAGCAAAGCACACAACCTTTTCAATTAAGTCCATATTCACAATAATCTTTACAATTCAATTATGAAAACAAATGCAAAATTGAGGTTGTAACATCCTTCCCCTCTTATAGGAATTTTGCCCTCAAAATTTCCTCAAACATTCAAACAAACAGGATAAGACTTCCTCATGTCCATCATGGCTCCCATGTGGTTGTACCCTCTCCATGGTGCCTCCCAAGAACCTTCATCATCTCATATTCTTGCATCTGAGTTCTTTCTCACCTTGGTACCTTGTACCCTCATAGGTGACTCAGGACATTTCAGCTTCTCTCAAAGCTAACTGGGTTCATGGCTCAGCACATGGCTTGAGTACCTCAGATAAAGCTCTAGATCGGACTCATGGAACACATTATACATCATGTTATCCTGAGGGGTAAGGCTAAACACAACCATCTCCACCAATCCATCTCAAATGGACCATGCACCCGAGACTCAACTCTCTTAGCTATAACTTAGAGGGGTCGGATTTCACATCACATACTCTCCAACAGTGAGCTGCATGTCAGTCTGCTTTGCATCAACTCACGACTCATGTCGCCCCTGGGCTCTCTCTCAGCCATTGCACGATCAAAGCGACTTCATTTGCACACACTGTGGTTCTTTCTTGACCTTTGCGAGGTCCCTTCACCAACATCATCTTAATGAAGTGGTGACCGACACAACCTCCCTTACAGAGCTTCTTTACATCCTGATACTGGCTATGGTGGTTATCATCACATCTTACAGAAAAAACGAACTGTCTCCATGTATCACCCTGAACAAGCACATATGCTCTCATCAGACCCTCTAGTTTTGATCATACTAACCATTAGTTAGGGGTGATAAACTGTACTAGCATCGAGTTTGTCTACTTCCACCTCGTGGAAGTGAATCTTTAGGTTATAAAGAACTTTTGAACTCGCATCATGGTGTAGTTGAACCATCTTTCTCATATGTAGTTCAACCAGATCCGTCCCTTGACAGTATTCTTTCTTTCTCATGTCATCTAGGTAAGGTGATCTACCATAACCCATATTGCATCTTGACCTTCCTTGGTCTAGGGGAGACTTACCACAACATCCATAGTGATGAACTCCCATTCCCTCTCGGGGACTCTTTATCCTCTACATCAACTCTTTGGGTTACTGGTGTTCGTCCTTCACCTCCTAGCTTGCATGGCGACAAACCACATGCATCTTTGTACACTTTTCATCTTAGGCATCAAAGTACTACTGTCACTTATTATTGTGACAGAGTCAGGAATTGTAGAAAGCTCAGGGTTGCACAACGTGTGCACCCTCATATATATATTTTACTGAGACAATTACAGAGAGGTCCTTATATAAAGGAAAATAACAAAACAAATAACATGCTATGTAAAACAGGAAATATATATAATGTAACACTCCCCCTCAAGTTGGAGCATAGATGTCAATCATGCCCAACTTGTCCAGCAGCGTGCAGAACTGTTTCTTCGCCAAGAGCTTGGTGAAGATATCAGCAACTTGGTCTTCAGATCTTGTGAATGGAGTGCATATCTTGCCAGCAAGAATAGATTCTCTGATAAAGTGGCAGTCAACTTCAATATGTTTGGTGCGCTCATGATAGACAAGATTATTTGCAATGAAGATGGCAGCTATGTTATCACAATGCATAGGAATGGCCGATGAAGACCCAATCCCAAATTCTTTCAGAAGAGAACGCACCCACAACAACTCACAAGCAGTATGAGCCATGGCCCTGTACTCAGCCTCAACACTAGATCTGGCCACTACATTCTGTTTCTTGCTTCTCCAAGTGACAAGATTGCCCCCTACAAAGGTACAGTAGCCAGAAGTAGATTTTCTATCAACTTTGCTGCCTGCATAATCAGAATCAGAATACCCTTCAAGAACACAATGCCCATTCTTTTTATAATGAAGTCCCTTGCCAGACGATTTTTTTAAGTATCTCAAGACTTGGCATGCAGCATCCCAGTGGTATTGTCTGGGTTTGTCGAGGTATCTGCTAAGAAGACCCACTGCAGTAGCAATATCAGGACGAGTAACAGTTAAATAGATCAATTTACCAATCAGCCTCCTGAAGTTTTTATGATCAGTAAACATAGCAGAGGAATCATCATCCCAATTGACATTGGGATCAAGAGGAGTATCTGCAGGTCTCGCACCAAGCATACTAGTCTCCTGCAGGATATCAAGAACATACTTTCTCTGCGAAAGAACCAAGGCATTAGAGTTTCTAGAGACTTCTATGCCAAGAAAGTACCGAAGTCTGCCTAGATCTTTGGTAGCAAAATGCTTGCCCAAATGATCTTTGGTAGCCTGAATACCAAGAGTGTCGCTGCCAGAAATAATAATGTCATCAACATATACAATCAGAACAGTAATACCAGCAGAAGTCTTTTTTGTGAATACAGAATGGTCAACTTGTGACCTCAGAAAGCCAAAATCAATCATGATCCTGCTCAACTTATCAAACCAGGCACGAGGACTCTGCTTGAGCCCATAGATAGACTTCTTAAGCCTGCATACTTTGTGAGACTCCCCCTGAGCAACAAACCCAGGAGGTTGCTCCATATACACCTCCTCCTGTAAGTCACCATATAGAAAAGCATTTTTCACATCAAGCTGCATGAGAGGCCAATTTAGATTCACAGCAACAGATAAAAGAATTCTGATAGAGTTAAGGCGAGCAACAGGAGAAAAAGTCTCAAAATAATCAATGCCATATGTCTGAGTATAGCCCTTCGCAACAAGCCTTGCCTTCAACCTCTCAACCGTACCATCAGGTTGATATTTGACTGCATAAACCCACCTGCAGCCTACAGGCTTACACTGAGGAGGTGGATCCTCCAGCTCCCAAGTGTCTTTGTCAGTAAGAGCAAGCATCTCATCATTCATAGCAGACGTCCAAGCTGCACTTTTCAAAGCTTCCTGAACATTCTTAGGTACAGCCACAACAGATAAGGCAGATACAAAATTACTGGAATGAGTATTTAGATGAGCAGTAGACACACACTGAGCAATGCTATGAGAGGTGCAAGAACGAGTACCCTTACGGAGAGCAATAGGTATGTCAAGATCAGAGTGTACCTCAGGAGTAGCAGAACCTTCTGGAGGAGAAGATTGGTTGTCTTGGGGGGTACTTGTGTGGAAGGTGCTTTATTCCTGCGATGATAAACAATAAGAGGAGGGTCTTGCTTTGCAGTAATCTCAGTATCAGTGCGGTCAGGCATACAGTCAGAAATAACAGGTAAAGGAGCCAGAATATCTGTCTGCAAACTATCTCCTGCTGAAGAATAATACGGTGTATCCTCAAAAAATACAACATCACTACTGGTAAACCACTTCCGAGTGCTGGGATAATAACATCTGTAACCCTTTTGAGTGCGAGAATAGCCCAAAAAAATGCATTTAGCAGCTCGAGGAGATAGCTTATCAGAAGTAGGTCCAAGCAACCGAACAAAACAAGTACACCCAAAAATTCTAGGAGGCACAAGAAACAGGGAGATGTCAGGGTGCAAAACCTGGATGGGAATCTTATTTCCAATAACAGACGATGGCATCCTATTAATCAGAAAACATGCAGTCAAGATAGCTTCAGGCCAATAAGAGCGGGGCACATGAGAATGCATCATTATCGTCCTGGTAACTTCTAATAAGTGTCTATTCTTTCGCTCAGCAACACCATTTTGCTGTGGGGTATAAGCACACGAAGTTTGGTGAAGAGTACCCACAGATTTACAAAAAACAGCCACATCTTACTTAACAAACTCTAAAGCATTATCAATGCGAAAAGTTTTAATAGGCAAGCCAAACTGCGTCTTTATTTCAGCAAAAAAATATTTAATAGTAGACAACACTTCGGACCTACTTTTTAACAGAAACAACCAAGTAGTCCTCGAAAAATCATCAATAAAAAGAATGAAGTACTTGTAACCAGACAAGCTTGGTACATGGCATGGACCCCATACATCAGAGTGAACTAAATAAAAAATGTTGTTACTGCTCACAGTACTACGTCTAGGATACACAGTACGAGTTTGTTTCCCTAGTTGACACGAATCACACTGAAAATGACAACTGCCAATATCAGGAACTAAACTACACAGCTTCTCTGAAGAGGGATGGCCCAGCCTGTAGTGCCACTGGAGAGCAGAAACAGAAGCAGATAATGCAGATACCACAACAACTTTCTCTGATCTAGGTAACTGGTCCAAGTAAAACAGTCCATCAGCACCTTCATACCCCCCACCAATCTTCGTCCTCGTGTGAAGGTCCTGAAAAACGCATGAACCAGGAACAAATGTCAGGCTACAATTTAAACTCCGTAAAATTTTGCTGACAAATAATAAGTTCAGAGGAAATCTGGGCACATATAAGGCAGATTTTAGGCCAAAGTGAGACACAATATCACCGACTCCAAGGACTGACGACTTAGAGCCATCAACAAGCATAACAGAAGAATGTCGGGCAGGTGCAGATATATGTTTAAACAAAGATCTATTTCCAGAAATATGTGCAGATGCACCAGAATCTATCACCCATTTGGTATTACCAGAAGTAGAAGGTGAGGAGGAGCTCAGGAATGCAGTATCATAACCAGAAAAGGCAACATGTACTCCACTCGTAGATGCAGCAGTAGAAGATCCAGCACGCTCAAGGAGAAGACGCTCCACCTCAGCACGGATGTAGTCTGCGGTAGCCCCCGCAGGCTCTGGTGCAGGTGTCTGAGTACCACCCTCAGACACAGTAGAATCTGCCACAACATTGGCCCACGCCGGCTTACCATACTTTTCCCAGCATTTTTCCTCAATATGGTTAGACCGGCCACAGAAAGTGCACATGCGCTGTCCTTGCTGAGGACGCGCAGCAGTAGAAGGCGGGGCAGCAGGAGGAGCTCCTCGTCCAGCACCAGGTCCACGCCCCCAGCCTGCACCCAGGGGAGGACGACCATCATTGGAGCGGCCACGGCCACGACCACGCCCGCCCCAAGCAGCCAAAGCAGTAGAGTCTCCAGTCTCAGGAGGCGGAGACGGCGTCGATGACGGAAGGCGCTGGAGACGCTTGTAGGCAGTCTGCAAGGTAGGGAGTGAATCACTCGCCAAGATCTGATCGACCACTCCAGTATAGGACTTAGGTAAGCCACTGAGAAACTGAATCAGCTGAAGCTCCGCCCGTTGTTTTTGCATAGTAGCTAAATCGGTGGACAACGGGTGATACATCTCCAACTCACCCCACAGACCAGTGAAGGTGGAGAAGTAGTCTGAGATGTCAGATCCAGTAAACTGTAGGCGCCCCAGTTGCTTTGTGATATCAAAGACTTTCTTTGGATTTTCACTATGCGAGTAGGTACTGGCGAGCTGATCCCACATCTGCTTCGCCGTAGGCAGCTGAAGAAGAGTGACGCTAATCTTCTCAACGGAGCTGTTAAGAATCCACGTCATGACTGTCGAGTCATCACGAACCCAGTCATCAAAGGCTTTGATGTCCTTTGCATCCGCCTCCTCTGTAGGCTGAGGCGGACCCGTCCGAATCAAGTGAGAGTACTTCCCTTGTGATTTGGCAAAGATCACAAAGGAGCATACCCAAAGCTGGTAGTTGCGCCCGTCAAGTTTAATAGTAGTGACTTGACGGCGCGAGTCTCTCCACATGTCATCCCCAGAAGACGCCATGAGTATATGTAGGAAGGCAGGCACAGGCACAGGTAGGCACAGACAGAAGACGGACTACGCCGTCAAGCAGGCAGAAGCAGGCAGAAGCAAGTCACCGTGGACCTCTCACATACACACTACGCCAAAGCGTAGCAGAGAACCCGGAGGCCGAAGCCTACACGGGCAGGCAGGCACAAACAAACACGAACCGAAGGTAACCCCTTAGACGAACAATGCGCCGATCGCCCCCTGAAGACTGATCTAGTCCAGATCTACCAGTGGGTCAGTGGTCCCGTAGAAAACGACCACCCGACAACGCACCTGCTGTGCGAACAACAACTACGGTTGCTCAAGCACTAGAGGTGCACCACACCAGGAGGCAAGACGGAACCACGGAGACCCACGGAGAGACCTGCGGCCCGCTGGAGACGGCCGGCCGGAGCTGCGGCGGCCCTGGCTAAGCCAGCGGCGGCGGCCTGCGGCTGCTGACCGACGGTGGACGGCCTGCTGCCGGGCGGCGAGCGGCGGGCGGGGGGAAGGGGGGGGCGACGGAGGAGAGAGAAGGGAGGGAGGGAAGCAAGGACGGCTAGGTTAGAGCCTACTCTGATACCATGTGACAGAGTCAGGAATTGTAGAAAGCTCAGGGTTGCACAACGTGTGCACCCTCATATATATATATATTACTGAGACAATTACAGAGAGGTCCATATATAAAGGAAAATAACAAAACAAATAACATGCTATGTAAAACAGGAAATATATATAATGTAACAATTATCTTAGCAGTACCATGGTGTATGGTGATCTTAAAATCACGATCTCCTATATGTCATGATTCCTTAAGGTTGATTTCTCAGAAACCCTAAAACTCTCTAGTTGTGAGTTTCATCACCTTCTTTTCCAAAGAAGCGCATCTGAGGTTTTACAACCATCCTTCTATCACATCAAGGCCTAGGCTGACTAACTAACTTGATCAACAGATCTTATTACATCTGAGTGTTAGCCAAACATATCTCCTTTTTCAAACTGAGGGCTAACCTAACAACCTCTTCTAGCCTCTAGCTAAACTAGGCAGCTGCATCTTCACCAGAGCATCCATTACCACCTCACATCCTTATGTATTAGGTAATGTTGAAGACATACACCTCCATGTACTCCACTTATTATCTCATCTCAAACTCTAAGTCTATCTTCATCCAGAAAACTCAGAGCTCATCTTCTTGGTTATCAAACTCAACCTTGTATGACTCGCAAATTCCACATAGCTCATGATAAGAACATCCTCACAAGATGACCACCTTAGTTCTCTTGATGTTTGTAAACCATCGACATATCGTTCGCTCCACAAGGGTATGTTATCATCTCTGTCCTCATACCTCGTAGCAACATTCCAACTCACATCATCTTTATCCTTGGTGTATGGCATGCGTACTGTCCTATCTCTCACTCCCATAACAAGAGGAAATAAGTATTTGGCGGCCGTCCAAACACAAAGTTCTTCCTGTTCCAATAGTAGAGGTGGTACATCCCACATTGCCAGTACACCTTCAAATCTAAGTTGAAACGTGCAACTTATGTCTCTACATCACAATCATCTCGATATCAAAGTTACTTCCATGGAAAACTGGTCTCGACCCTACTTGGGTCACCACACAATCCTTGGTCATCTTCTCTAGGTCTGTATGGTGCTGATACTTTTGGGGTCATCCCTCTTCCCTTATGCATCTAGAGAGTGCCCTACTCATCTGCCCTTTGGGTCCCATGAGTTCATGAAGGTGATCAATCTCCTAACCCATGTCCCTCAGACAATGATAGTTACCTCCCGACCCTATGGTCATGCGCAACTAGGGAATTAGGCAACTCCTACTTCCATCGGTCTTATCCCTACCGACCCTCGGATAGACTTAGGATTCTAATATAGTACATGTCCAACTTAGAACCTTACCCAAGTCTCCATCATCTCTCTTTGCATTCTTGGGCTGACTTTCATCCTCTCATAGGGGTCATGGCGACCTGCCTACCTTGGTCAGGCCCCATACCGGTTACCTCCATGGTAACACACCCACATGCACTTAGAGATGGTTATGTATGGGTCTACAGGTTCATTCTCTTACTATGTACTTTTCACTTAGCTTCTCAAGATCCTATGAGACCTCCTTAAGTTACTTCAAAACCAACAGAAACTGGTATACATCCTACAAAAAGGGTCCCTCTCCCAGGATGGGAGGAAACTACATCTTAATAACAAAGGTCACAAACGTCCTTATGTCTAGGGTTTACATCCACATGAACATTCTTGACCCAACAAGCTACTAAGGCACAAGCAGACCACCTACTAAACCATGCTAGGTCATACTTGTTCTCAAATCCTCAACATTGGACCAAGATCATACCTTCCCATGTCACCAACTTAGCTGTGAGGGGTTCATCGAACATACCTTAGACTTAAGGGGTTTCCCTTTCCCCTAAGCATGAGGAATTCCATGCTCGAATATATGGAACCTCAAGTCTCGTCATGAGCATCGGGTACACCACTTCCCCTCTTAGGCCTAGGAACCCTAGGTTCACTTTTTGGGTGTCCAACTGCATGCTCAACCTCTTAACCATGAACCAATCATGTACAAGGTATGACATGCACTTCCTGTCATCCTTCTACTCGAGCAACACTTTAGAGTGGAGTTCTCCTCAAGGACAACCAACAAGGTGTAAGACCTCATAAATGGTCACTTAAACCTCCTCAGGGTCTAAGGAACTCTTTTTCCCATCTCAGAAGGTGAACACCTATACCATAGGCACATAGGTACCAGAAGCCTCATCCTTTCTCTAGGGTTTGGTTCCTCTAAAGGCAACCAAGATATCATCAGCTTCCAGGGATCATGCATGAGGCAACCGCAACCATTCACCTAGGTCGCATCATCTTCAACTCCCCACTGTTCCTCATATCTCTGAGTCTAAGCTTCCAACCTTCTTGCTTGGGTCCTGCTCTCTCTCTCTCTAGAGCTAACCCTACAAACAACCTTACTACTAGAGGTCCTCTCCCCATGAAGGATCAAACTCACAGCATACCCCTACACGGATGAAGCCTATGTTCAAACTTACGTTCGCTCAAGATTATCCAGAGTTCCTCATGCTTATTTCATAAGCCATCCAACATACTCTCATGGCCAGAGTTTCAACCTACTGCCCGCACTACTGACGTACTCTGGGTGCATGTTATGCCCTACTCGCATAAGCCCATAGGGTTTCTATAGGTCCTTCACTAACCTCATCATCGAAGGAGCTATCCTTCACTCTAACATGCACGATTCTTTCCGGGGTTGGGTTGCCAAAGGTACTAGGTCATCCAACCTCACATGGCTCATATCGTCATGGGTATCCAAAAGCACGTCCACACCCCTGGTCTATCATGACATCTAACTCATCATGCCATCTCTCTCTCTAACCACCACTTAGGGTTAGGGTTAGCATCATCCTCAAAAGATGTGCCAGGTCTCCAAGACTAAGCTTTTGAGGTATCTCAGGATGTGACAGACAACCTCCCAATGACATTGTCTAGGTTTTTCAAGGTATCGACTAATAAATCCTACTGCAGCAGTCAGATCAGCTCTCGTGACAGTAAGATATATGAGCTTACCAACCAATCATCTGAATTGGTGGTGATCAACATATGGTGGGGAAGAATCATAACCCCAGTCAGTATGTGGGTCTAGAGGAGTGTTGGTTGGCTTGCAACCAAGCATACCGATTTCCTGTAAGAGATCTAGAACATATTTACATTGAGAGAGACATAATCCTGTAGAGCAGTGTTTTTAAAATCGCCCTAGGCGGCCGCTTAAGCGCTACAAGGTGTTGTCCGCCTAAAAACACCCTTAAGCGCCGCTTAACACATTTTGAGAAAAGCGGCCGCTTTTTGCCCGCTCAACCCGCTTTTTCCCACTTTTTTCCCACTTTTTGCCCGCTTTTTTCCCGCTTAAAAAAAAAACTAATGTAAGCATCTAACATTAAGTACATTATATACCTTGATTAGTATTGACTATAATATATTAAACTAGCATAAATGTTCTATGATATACCTAGTTCTAATTTAGAATGCATACTTTGTATGTGATATGGTATTTTTGTGATGTATCCAAGTAAATTATAGGTAACTATTATCTAATTTAGCATGCATACTTTGATTAAATGTACTGTTGTAATGTATGACTGTTTGATGATGTGCTGATGTAATAATATGTTTGTAAGCTAGCTATGATAGGTCTATTGTTTACTGTTTAGCTATGTAAACATGTGATACAAAATTATTGTTGCATCGTGTATATACACTTATTATTTTATGTGCAGGGTGCTTTATCTATGACAAGTTTACTATATTATATAAATACAATCATCGTTGTATAGTTGTGTTATAAACTATTTGGGTGTTTTATATTGTCTTGTATAATGTATAGATATGTATAGAAATTTCCAAAATATACTATATATATACATATATATGTAATTTTGCATAAAAGTTTATAGGAATGGGAAATCCGCTTTTCTAAAAAGCGCCCGCTTAATCCCCCGCCTGGCGATTAATCGGCTACAAGGTCCCGTCCGCACGCTTCCCGCTTCGCGCTTTTTAAAACCTTGCTGTAGAGGATTTGGAGACCTCAATATCCAAGAAATATCGCAACTTACCAAGGTCTTTGGTGACAAAGTGCTTCTCTAGACAGGCCTTAGTAGCCTGGATACCCAAGGTGTCACTACAAGATAGAATAATGTCGTCGTCATAGACAATAAGAATGACTAAGGCTGCTGTAGTGCTTTTGATAAATACAGAGTGATTTGACTATGAACGACAAAAACCAAATTTGATAAGAATTCTGCTCAATTTGTCAAACCACGCACGAGAGAAGACCATAGATGGCTTTCCTTAATTTGCAAACCTATGAAGAAGACTCCCTCTGAGCAACAAACCCTAACGGTTGTTCCATGTAAGCTTCTTCTTGTAAGTCTCCATAGGAAAATGCATTCTTGACATCGAGTTGAAATAGAGGCCAGTCTTTGTTTACAACAGCAGAAATGAGAACACAGACAGAATTGGGCCTTGCTACTGGAGAGGTTTCAAAATAGTCGACGCCATAAGTCTGTGTGTAGCCTTTTGCAACCAGGCTGGCTTTCATGCGTTCTATGGTGCCATCTGGTTGATATTTGATAGTGAAGATCCAGCGGCAACCGACCGTAGGACATGTAGAAGGGCGATCCACAAGATTCCAAGTCTTGCGATCATAGAGAGCCTACATCTTACTCTCCATAGCTTGGCCTCATGTAGGAATAAGAAGAGCCTCTTTGGCCTTTTTGGAATAGTTACAGCAGAGATAGCGACAATAAAGCAGACAAAATTGGAACCCAAATTAGATTAGGAACAGAAATGGCTAATTGGATGTTTAGTACAAGAGCGGACACATTTCTGAAGACTAATAGGCAAATGTAAATCAGAAGTTATCTCTGCTATGGGCTGATCATCCGCCGAAGGAGGAATTGGTGGTGGAGGGGCCATGGAGGCATTGGTTTGCTTGGGCCTTCTTTTGTAGACTTGCAACAATTTCTCTGTAGATGTCAGCTCAGACAGTGAATAGATTTGCACAATGTCAGGTAATGGCGTAAGTGCCAACATGTCACTATACAAGGATGCCCATTGATCAGAGTAGAAGGGCAGATGCTCAAAGAACACTACATCTGCACTTACATACCATTTTCGCATAACAGGATCATAACAACGATACCTTTTCTGGGTCCTAGAATATCCCAAAAAAATGCATTTGGTGGAACGCGGGTCAAGTTTTGTCATCCCGGGGTGGAGGTTTTTGACAAAGCAGGTGGACCCAAAGATATCGGGTGGCAAAAAAAAAGCTCGGCACCAGGAAAAAGGATGTTATAAGGGATCTTATTTTGTAAGACAGAGGACGACATGCGATTGATAAGATAGCAAGCCGTAGAAACAACTTCGGGCCAGAGGAACATGATAATGATGGAGAATAGTGAGCAACCTCTAAGAGATGACGATTTTTCCTTTCGGCAACGCCATTTTGTTGTGGGGGGCAACTAGTTTGGTGGAGAGTCCCTCGGGATGAACAAAAGTGTAACCGATTTTTGCATAAATTCAAGGGCATTATCAGTGCAAAAAACTTTAATGGGTTTGTTGAACTGAGTCCGGATTTCAGAAAAAAAAGGCGATAATGGTATCTAAAATAGTGCTGCGACCTTTCAATAAAAACAACGAAGTAGCACGAGAATAGTCGTCAATGAACGTCATAAAATATTTTACTCCAGAATGGCTGATAACAGAACACGAACCCCATAGATCCTCATGAACAATGTCAAAAAGGCATTTAGAACCAATATCTTTCTTAGCAAGAAACACAGACCGGGTTTGTTTGCCCAATTGACACGATTCGCAAGAAAAAGTTTTTTCAACTAAAGCAGGAAATAAATGTTTCAGCTTCACAATAGATGGGTGGTTAAGACGGTAGTGCCACTGTAGTCCAGTCACATATGTCGAAAGAAGAGCAGTTACTGATGTCGGTCCATCCAAGTAGTAGAGTCCATCTGGTTCCTCACGGCCTGAACCAATCCTCGTCTTCGTACTGAGATCCTTCAAAACACAACCAGAAGGATCAAATTTAATTGGGCACTGAAGGCTTTTCACAGTTTTTTACTAACGGAAAGAAGGTTAACAAGAAATTTTGGAATATATAAGACAGATTTCAGATGCATATGACGAGATAAAGGAACAATCCCAATGTCATGAACGGTAGTCTGAGACCCGTCAGCAACCGTAACCCCGAGGAATCCGAATGAAATTAGTAATAGTAGAAAATAAATTAATGTTACCGACCATATGGACCGAGGCACCAAAGTCAATACACCATTTATTTTTATCGGCAGTTAGAGCAGCAAGAAGTGCAGATTAGCCAACCTCAAATGTAGGCAGAAGTTGAGACATGCGCTCCTGGAAGAACTTCTCGAACTCGGAGCGAAACCAAGCGGTCGAGGGTGTAGCCTGTGGTTGCTCGGACGTAGAAGCATCAACAGAAGAGTCAGTAGAGACTTGATTAGCCCAGGCGGGCTTGCCGTGTTTGATCCAACATCAGTCTTCATTATGATTGTCTCGTCCACAATGATTGCAGAAAGCGAGGGCCAACAAGTTGCCCACGACATGTTGCAGTAGCAGAGGTGGGACCAACGGTAGTAGGATGGCGACCACCACAACCACGACCGTGACCACGTCTACGGCCAGAGTTGTAATCAGTGGTGCGAACAGCAAGAGCAGGATGTTGAACAATAGGGATAGAAATTACTGATGGTAAACACTTAACTTGTTTAAGGACGTCTCGAAGAGTGGGCACAGGGTCACTAGAAAGGATTTGGTCAACGACCCCAGAGAAGGAAGATGGAAGACCGACAAGAAATTGGACTAGTTGCAGCTCATTACGCTGTCTTTGGGCTTCCTTGATGTCAACTGACAGTGGGTGATAAATCTCGTATTTATTCCATAGAGCTAAGCATTGGTTATAGTAATCTTCAACATGGGTGTTAGAGGAAAATTCCTTCTTGACCAGATTTTTGAATATCTCAAAGACTCTCTTTGGATTTTGCTAATGAGAGTAGGTGTGAGATAGTTGATCCCACATCGCCTTAGCATCATGAAGGCAGAGTAATGACTGGCTGATTTGTGGCTCAGTGCTATTAACTATCCAAGACATAACACCAGAGTCATCTTTGCTCCATTGTGCATATGCTTACTTGGATTTCTCATCCGCCGCCGCATCAGGTGTTGGTAGCGGATCAGTAGTGATGTGAGAATAGCGACCTTGCTCTTTTGCATACAGGATGAAGAAAGCCGACCAAAGGTGATAGTTGGAGCCATCAAGTTTCACTGTGGTGACACAGAGAACGGGGAGGCTCAGTGGATGCCATGGCGAACAAGTCAGGAGCAGTAGTAGAGCAGAATGCAGATGTCGAATCAGAACACGTCGGAATCAACATATACAAAGAATCTCGTGACGGGGCAGCAGTTGGCAGTAGTAGATCTGACACATGAGATCATAGATAACCCTCTACGGGGCAGAAAAGAGGATAGAATAACCTACACTGTCATGGAGAGATTCAATACTCCACCATGAGGTGTAGGCAACAGAGATCTTGGAGGCGCTCAACGTGCTATGATGAAGAAACTGTCCCGAGACGTAAGGAAGTTGGTGGAGAGGATCTAGGGAGGTAGGAGGATAGAAGAGATGGATGGTGAAATGGTGGATAGGGTGGGATGGGTTTGAGGAGGAAAGGAGGGGAACGAGTGGTGGGAGGTGGTGGTGGGGCAGCATCAGCAGTGCTGCTTGGTGCCGCAGCAACGACGGGAAAGGAGGTGGGGCGGGAGGGTTGGTTGGGGGTGGAGAAGGAGGAGGAGAGAGGGCTGTTGAGGCGATGGAGGAAGGGGGGTAGGCGGGGAGGGAGGAAGGGAGGAGGGGCGGCGGGAAGCCGCCAACGGCGACTGGTTGTCTGCGGTGGAAGCAAGTGGAGGAGAAGATGGGGTGGCGACGGCTGGTAATAGGGAAGGAGAGGGAAGAGGGCGGCTAGGTTGGGGAGAGTATTAGGGTTAGGGTAAAAAAATGCTAAGGGGGATCGGGTGGCTCTGATACCATCTAAAATAATGAGAAAATTTTATTCTATGAGTCAAAAGGTTTACAATGGGTTCTCTTTTATAGGACACGAGAATAGCCCAACAATTAGAAGTGAGCAATATGGGTTAAAACACAGGTTGTGTAAAACACAAAAATAACAAACTTAACACAGAAATAACATATCTCTTTAGGTACTATATGTTTACATAGCAACATGGAGTGTTTGGCCAGGGTGATGGATATTTGAGATTTTTTTTGGAGAGATGTAGATGGACGATCGAAAGGGGAGGAAACACTGAGGGTGGCTTAAAGAGGAAGGCAGGAGGCTAGCTTGAAGAGGAAGGTATGCGGTTGTCTTGGAGAGGAAGTTAGGTGACTGGATGGAGAGGAAGAGGAACACAACATCTGGTTTGGAGCGGAAGGTAGGCAGTTGGCTTAGAGAGGAAGGCGACGATTGGTGGGTGGTGGTGGCAGGCTAGAGAGAGGCAGGAATCGGGGTTGCGGTTGGCTTAGAGAGGAAAGAAGGGGTATTATGAGGTAGAGTCAAGTATAGGTGGGCGGAGATGGCACGATGACTCCTTGTGGCAACCAATGTAGGTAGGGGACATAGCCATTTCTAGCCATAGGAAATCATTGTAGACAGCCTAGCATCACCAAGGGCGGTAGCCACACGTAAGGGGGCGTTCCTTCTTTTTGCTCTTTCTCACGTAGGTCTTTGATACTATGTGGAGAAACGATATAATGGGGAAAATTCCCCGTGTTTCTTATTCATAGGAGAGCAGATACTCTCCAACAAATAGAAGGAGATAAAGGGAAGCCGACATAACCCTAATGGGCCAAGGCACAATCAGGTCTATATTACTAATGGACTCAACAATTTAATTAACTAAAACTTAGACTCTAACAAAATACAAGTAGAAGGACCACTTATTTGAAATCAATGAGCAAACATTTTTTCCCAAGTATTATCCTACTGCAAGCCTTTTGTCAAGTCATTTTTCTTTTCTAACAAGTTTGTCCTCAGAGCATTGTAGTTGTAACACAAAACCTCTGCTACACATCACTTCCTAGGCAATGTTGTTAGCGACATTGTAAGGAATTGCACTATGGTACTACCATTTGCTATGACATATAGTGACAAATTGGGGTTTCGACAACTTTTCGATTGGCTGGATAAAGTTGGGATTTAGAAAAAATTAGGAAAAAATCGTGAAAAATTGATATATTCCGATCAAAGTTCGGTCAACTATTCGGAAATAATCGAGAATTAGTCAGCTATATATATGTATATATACATATACATACATATATATACCTTTATATACATATATGCAGACAATGAGTGGCTCAAGTGGTCAAACACGGTGTCCCCTAACAAAGGGACCCGAGTTTGAATCCCAACTTCTGCCTTGGTTTACCACCCTCTCGGACGTTTGGTCTCTGTCGCGGGCATGGGAGAGGGGGAGAGACTGCCTCTCTTAATCCCATATATATACATATATGTACTTATATATACTTGTATATATACATATGTACATATATGTATATGTATACATATATAGATATATAAATATATGTATATGTATGTATATATGTATACATATACATACATATCAGATACAAATGCAACTATCAAGGTCACTAAACATACAATCTTATTGAGTGAAAAAAGTAGGAAAAGAAGTAAAGAATGGTTGCACAATAACAATGAACTGTCTGTAGAGTGGGGGTTGGAGGTTTAGTGTATATCAGGAGTTCTTGTATACATGGTTTGGTGAAAAAAAGAGCAAACGACTTAAAAGAAAAAAAATTGTGAAAAAATGTGAAAAATAATGAAAATTCCGTATAGATCGCAAAAAGGCGGAAAAAATTGTGAAAAGTCGCAAAACATCAGCGACTAACGTACTAATAGAGTAATAGTGGTGAACATTCGGGAGCCTATTCAAAGGGGATAAATCTCTGATTTTTCGTAAGATTCCGAGACTTTTGTTACTATGCACATAATTAGCTATAATTGTAGTCTCTTTCTTATAGATGCTATGGTTGGCAATGGCGGAGCCAGGGGCACCCCTCCAATAAAATATAAAATTAAGTATTCGTATTTAGGTAAATGCATGTATACACATATTAGAAGTAATATATAAACTAGTCCTGTATTTGACACAAATACTTGGATAGCCTACTGGATTGGGGCGCAAATAGCGTAGCGTTCTTGTGTTAGCCGCTCGGGTTCGATTCCCGGCTTCCTCATTTTTGTGTTAATTCGTTACAAGTTACCGAACACTTATCATTGATGCCGCGGTCAACTATATAATGAGTTACATAAATGTTTGAGACAAAATTTTGGGTAGCCTAATGGATTGACGAAGGATGGGTTGAATGTCTTAGACGTGGGGTTGTTGGTTCAAATCACAACTACTAAATTTTTATAATGATTTTAGCATATCTCTAACATTTCATTGCCCCCCCCCCCCAACTATAAAGTTTTGGCTCCGCCCCTGATGGTTGGTGTACATGTTGTAGAAGCCAGTCATTGGATGATTGTTACAAGGATATCTTTTTACTTTAAATTTGATTAATAAAGGCAATTTATTTCTTTGTTCTCATTTCATTAATAAAGGCGCCTCAAAATATTCTTTAGTTTCTGGTCATTTTTCCACAGCATACTTACATTTGTTGCTTCACTGGGTATTTCCCCTAGTATACACAAATACATTTTTGGTTAAATACGTAAATATGCATATAAACTTTTTAGCTTATTCCGAAATACGAGAAAAACCATGTATAACATAGCAGAGTACATTTTTTAAATTTGAAATTAACATTACTGCTTTATACAAGAAGCGAATAATTTTAAAGAAATGATAATTGAGAGTAACAATAAAGAAATTGACATTAAATGACATAACTTCAAGTCTTCATCATTGTTACCGTATCCCCTCATAACACAGCCTCTAAAATATCTTAAACGGCTATTTTTCATTTAGGTTATTTTAACCCTTATAATTCGTATAAACAAACATTCAAACATAGGTGATTGAGGTTCCCAAGTCATGCAAGAGGGTTTCTAGTATATATATCACGATCTTTGATAGTGCATCTAAAATTCTAATGATTGTTTCCTTACATAGCATACATACTATACATACATTTTTCACCTTTATAGATCTTAATATACACATTTAATGTGTAATACAAGTATTTCAAGCTCTTATGACACGCAACACATGCTCTAAAATATGTAGTAAAATTTATCACATCGTAATTGAAGCCCTAATACGTATCAAAAAGTCCAAAGATAGAAACCAATTTCAAGGCACAAACCAAGGTAAACACAAAACACAGGCAATAATGGTCTTACCAAGGAATAAGGTTTCGCCGAAACCGGCGAAATTTCGCCCCCAAATACCGATTTCGACGTGACCTGATACGAAACCATGCAACCGTGTCGATACCGTCGCATTTCGCGAAATTTCGATGCAATTTCGCCAAAGTTTCGATGGTTTCGCTAATTTCGCCAAATTTCGAGGGGTCCAGTGCAGTTTTTCCATCTCACTTATCGGTACGCAGCCGAAACCGGCGAAACCTGCCGGTATTTCGAGCTGCTTTGCTGCTGCTGCTGTTCTTTGTGGAGACAAGGTGATTTTGAGGGTGATTTGCCATTTGGAGCCAAAGATCGACTACATTAAGGTAAATAAATATATTTTCTTCCATTTTCATTCATTTCCAACCTCTATTTCTCCTAATATCATCTATTTTGAACACATATTTCTCTATTTCACATAATTTCGTATTTTACACTAAAATATTAGATCTACTCCACTATTCATCAAATTTGTGTGTTCTAAACATAGATCCACACATCTAAGCCATGGATCTATATATATCTTCAATAAATTTACAAAAATAACTAATTTTTATATCTTTTTTAGATTATAAATACTAATAATAGTATATATAATATATATTCATCATAACTAGTTATTTCACTTAGGTTTAGTAGAAGAAGTTGTTACAAACACTAATATGAACACAAGGAAAATAATTTTTGTAAAAAATAAGATATTTTTTATATATACACTATTTAAAAATCCGAAAATTAAAAAAAAAATCATAAAATATTCTTTTTTTTTAGAAATAAGATATTTTTGTATTGTTTTAAATATCCTATTACAGTAGTACTCCTAATCACTTACATATACGCATAAATTATTTGTTAAATATGCATTTATCAATTTAAAAATATATTTTCAGACCTAAAAATACAAATAAAAAATAATTCTAAACCTTTTTTCATATTGATTGATATCCTATTACAGTAGTGTACCTAATCCATTACATATGTGTACAAATTATTGATAAGTATGTGCATTTATCAATTAAAAAATAATTTTTAGACCTAAAAATACAAAAAAAAAAAATTCAGACCTAAAAATACAAAAAAAATAATTCTAAACCTTTTTTCTTCCTTGTTAATTTCCTATTTTAGTAGTGTACCTAATCAGTTACATATCTGTATGAATTTTTGCTTATGTCGTTTATTGTTTTGATTGCTAATGGCCTAATGCATTGCATATTCTATGTTGTTTTTGATTTATTTCAGTGTTGACAATGTCTTCTGATGGAAATTCGTCTGGGAATGAGGGTGCTAGGCAGAATGCACCCAAACCCAAGGAAGTAGATTTTGCTTGGAATTATTGTGCTCCTGTTCCCGGGGTCAAGGGAAAGGTGGTTTGTAACTTCTGCAAAAAGACAATTGGTGGAGGGGGCATCACCAGGTTTAAGCGTCATATTACTGGGGGAGACAAGAATGTTGCCTTATGCCAGAAGTGTCCGCAATCTGTTAGGGATGATTTCAGAAAGATCATAGCATCCAAAAGGGAGAAGAAAGACAAATGTATTGAGGCCAACAAATCTTACACTGATACACTCTTCAATGTACAAGCCACAGGTTCATCTGCCGAGTCTGATGATGACATGGTGTATCCTCCAGGTTGTGGTGATACTGCTTACGGTCGGCATATGTATAGGCGGGCATATAGAGAATCAAGAAGAAGTGAGTGGGAAAGGGAGGAAGCTGCAAGAATACTACGGAGGTATGGGCCATCAGGAACTGGAGGAGGCAGTGGGACTGGAGTCACTGGACTAGGACTAGGTCGCAGCAGTCAACATGTTCCTCCTGTTGTTGATCTGGATGATGAAGATGATGTGTTTGCTCAAACAAAAAGGAAGAAAGGCACAGTTGATGTTCTGTTACGTTCTGCTAGTGCTAGATTGAAAAATATTGATGAACCAGGGGTTAGGAAGGCTGATCCTAGGCAAAAAACCCTTAAAGGCATGTTCAGTGGGGCAAAGGAGAAAGTGGGAAAGGCTGTAGGTAAATTCTTTTTTGCTCACGGAATCCCGGCACATGTTGCAACTGAACCCTATCTACAACATATGGTTGATGTGATAGGGGAGTCTGGTAGGGGAACTAAGGCCCCCACAGCTTATGAACTTATGCATAAATATCTTCCCGAGCAGAAAAAAGAGCTAGAACAGTGGGTTAAGGAGCAAAAGATATTGTGGGCTGAGTATGGGGTCACACTCATGTGTGATGGGTGGACCAGTGGCAACAGGAAACAAATTATAAACTTCCTTGCTCATTGTCGTGGATCTACTATCTTCCTTGATTCTGTTGATGCTTCTGGTGAGGTTAAAGAGTACACATATTTATACAAGCTGATGAAGAAATACATGAAAGTTGTTGGGCCTGAGAATATTGTGCAAATTGTTACTGATAATGGATCAAATTTTAAGAAGGCGGGGGGAAAGATAATGAAGAATTCTCCCGTGTACTGGACGCCGTGTGCTGCCCATTGTATAGATCTCATATTAAAAGATATGGGAAAACTTGAGTACATCAAATCTGTGACCATTGATGCAAAATTGATTACAGGTTTCATATATAATCATTCTTTTCTGTTGAATGCAATGAGACGCCCAGAATATTGTGGAGGCGATCTAGTTAGAGTGGGGGTAACAAGATTTGCTACCAACTACTTGGCTCTAGATTCACTGAAGAACAAAAGAGATGGACTGAGGAGGTTATTTAATGGAGTAGAGTGGACCTCCATGAAGGAGCACAATACCCCACTTGGTCGACGAATTGAAGAACTAATTGCTAATAGGGCTTTCTGGGACAAAGTTAACAAGGTACTTAAGGTAATGGCTCCTATAGTAAAAGTGTTGAGGTTAGTAGATGGTGACAAGGCTGCAACCATGCCTTGGTTATATGACGCAATGGAAACAATGGTGGAGAATGTGAAAAAAGCCGCTCCAACATCCAATGCACAATACACGAGCATCATAAAAAAGAGATGGACTGATATGCTTTTGCATCCACTACACAAAGTCGGTGAGCATCATAATCATTGTAATTGTATCATGTATATAATTATTTAACTGGTCTATGTTAAGAAATTAACAGGTTTTGTATTATTTATTTACAGCATACTATTTGAACCCAAGATACCATTACTCGCGGCAATTGGGTATGAAACCAGACTTGATGAATGCGGTTAGGGATGTGCTCAATAAGTTGCTTACATCCACAGAAGAACGGATGCAGGTTTTGGATCAGGTATACAAATAGTTGTATAATTGTATTTCATGTTTATCTAATATCTATAACCTAACAACTATTAATGTGGTCTTTCATGTTTGTTGGCTTTTTTGTAGCTACGACAATTCCGTGAAGGCCTTGGATGCTTTGGCCACCCCAATGCAGTAGCCGACCGTGCAGAGGGTGATCCTTGTGAATGGTGGGTGTGGAATGGGAACGGTGCCCCTCAACTTAGAAAAATAGCCATACGCATTCTTTCACAGACAACTTCTGCAGGGGGGTGTGAAAGGAATTGGAGCACTTTTAATTTGATTCATTCAAAAAGAAGGAACAAATTGGGGGCTCTCAGGTTAAGGGATCTCGTGTATGTCCACTACAACATGCGTTTGAGAGCTAGAGCCATAAGAGAGGCCAACTACAAAGAAGTCCAATTTGCTGAAATGCATGATCCCATTGACACAGCATACACGTTCCAAGAAGATAGATTTCGGGGCCTTTATGATAGTGATGATGAGGGTACCGGTACAATAGAAGATCCCTTGGAAGAATGGATGAATGAAATAGGCCGTCCAGTTCTAGACAATATTTCTTCTGGCCGTCCAGATCCATATGTGGAGGAGCAATTTGAAGATGTTTCGGGTGTTGTACTTGAGGAAGAACGAAGAAACAGAAGCCCACCTGAAAGACTTGAGCCAGAGCCTGAGCATGTAGATCTTGATATGGAAATTGATAGAGCAGTGCAAGATGAATTGGGTGGAGCATCTAGTGCTTCAAAATCTATAACTGCTACATCATCTGGGTCCAAGTCTAAGAGTGATGACGACGACGATGATGGTGGTAATGCAAGTGGTGGTCAACGTTCTCCAGAGTATCCTCCAACAGTTGATCCTCAAAATGATGATCGTCCATATATCACTAGGGATCCTATATATCCACAGGAAAGAAATGTCACAATGGCTGAAAAAACCTTTACGAGGAAGAAAACTCGAGGTGGAAAAGACTACAGTGGTGCACCACCACGGCCACATGAGGATACATGCTATAGGCCTCCTACAGCTACAGCTACACCTATAGGATTCCAATACTATCCTACTTCACAATATTATACTGATTCCACTTCTGATATTGCTGAATCCATGGGAAACATGAGGCTTTCTGATTCTCTATATCCTCAACAATCATTTGGTGATACTTTGTTTGGGCACCCACAAGCGTACTATGGGTATTCTGGATATCAAACTCAGCCACCACCACAACCAGAAGCAGAATTAGAGCATCATATTGGATATACATATAGTGCAAATGTCTCTGGCCCGCAAGGAACATATCAATACAACAATACTGTATTTTCTGATGATGGGGGGCAATCATGGAGCGGTGGTAGCTCAGTTATTCCTGTTGCTCGTCAACCTCCATCTGATTCTGAAAGCAGGAGTCGATATCTTAGAGATCTGGAAGATCACTTTCCAAGGTTTGGGATGATGATGTTCATTTCTGCTGATGTGCACGAGGAACATGTGATTTCATACAACAAACTTTACAGAATGTACATGACCTGGGAGCAATATGTCGACCATATCAACACTGTACAGTATGGTGAACAACCATCTCAATCAGCACGACACTCAACATACAATTGATTTGAGTTGGTAAGTTACTATATTATTCATATGTTGTAAGTTTGATATTATTGGAGAAGTGTGTGTACTTATGTTTATGGATTGTGCTAGTAAAATTGCATAACTTAATTCCTATATTTTGTCATCGAAATCCTTCATCGAAATCCTCAATAAACAGGACAGTTCCCTTTACATCCCACATGAAGCCCCCCCCCCAACCTACCCCCACATAAAATTTTATTGCATAAAACGATGCATTTAGGTGTAGAGATCACGCCTGTAAAATTTCATAAATTAATTCGTTCATTTTGGCGTTGAAACGGGCACTGTTGCATTTATCGAAATTTTTGTCGAAATTTCCATAAATTTCGGTTTCCATGCTGTCGAAACGGTATCGAAATCGAAATCGGATACCTCGTTCCTTGGGTCTTACTGATGATATTAATTGTTTTTGACCCCTAAGCTGGACATCAATATCTATGTTGAAATTGCAACCATAAAAAAAGAACATGAATGCTTATTAGTATGCATTTTGATATAAGGGTCTTCTAATAGAAATATAACTACGTCAATTTCCCAGATTCATTATGCAAATCTACCATAAATTGACTAGTTATATAGAATGTTTGAAATGATGTTCTATAAGGTCAATTGCACTTGTGCACAACATATCAACAACATTTCTGTATTGTGTTCTTCTAATTAGTTTACCATGTGTGGCACAGACGTTAACAGATGCAAAGTGGGCTTCTGCTGTTGAAAGTGCAATTGGACGACTGTTGGATGCTTTTATTGTCACGAATCATAGAGACATGCACCTTTTAAGAAACTTTGCAAGAGAGGCAAACTATGCAGACCTTCAAATTGTGATATATGATTTTTCTAGACCAGGGTTAGTGTCTTTTTCATTTGGTCGATGTGGTCTAATTGTTTCTTGTTGATTTTTTGACTATCATGAGTATTGCAGATATTTCATCCCCAAGGACATGCTTTCATTTACAAGTCACCCATCCTTTACCAAGAAATCTAGCTATCCAACTATATTTTCCATTTTGGACTGCAAAAATGCTACCATTATGAATGTTTTGGTGGATATGGTTAGTGTGAAACACTATTCAATATTTCTGCATGACCTTTTTTTAATATGAGATTTAATGGGCGGCTTTTTTCTACAGATAATTTTCATTTTGTTTTGGCAGGTCCCATTTTTTGGTCTATAATATATTGTATTACTCGAGTTCCTAATTTGATAGAATATAGATAAATCAATCTCGTGATCAGTTTTAAGCATTACCGAAGCAAAATATAAAATATCTGAGTCTGAAATCATCAAATATCATACTATCAGTCAAAAATCGGCATATATGACAATGTCGGAAATAGTTAGCATATTCTCTAGCACAGTGGCACAAAGCTTAGAAAAGCTGAATGACAAGAAACAAGTTACCAATGATCAAATGGTACTTTTGATATATATGCATGAGGTTAACAATAATTATATTTCCCATTTATGTAAGTTTTACTTTATATTTGACTTAAGCTACATGGTGAATCGTATGCGCCCTCATTCTTTTCATGTTTTTAGCTAGATTTTTCATTAAAAGAATGTTAGTGCCTTAAAATTGCTCTCTATGTTTGAATTGATTATTTCTTTATCAAGCTTAATATTAATATTTTTTCTTTCTGTCATCTCTATGCTATAAATACACTGTGTATGCACAAAATTATTTAATGTTCATTCCCCCATGCTCAGGTATAGTTCTATTGCTAAATTTGTTTTTATAACTGCTTTATCATCATCCTATTTGTAATTGTTTGTTGAGGAACTATCTGGCATACAAGAGTCTTTGGAAACTAGCAATTTTTCTGCACTACATGTTGCTTAGTCTGTCTTGCTTGTAATCTCTATTCTTGTATAATCTCCAGTTTGTTTTCCATATTTACAGTGCAATGTTTTGATAATCTTTACCATTGATATAAAAAGTGGGAAGCAGGAGACATGCAGACCACACCTTGTGGTCCCTTGAGCGCCAGACGGGTGCTCAAGCGGCCTTTTTTGAAAAAATGGTTGCTTATTTTTCATGTAATTTTGTATAAAATTACACATGTTCATATATAAATTTTCATTATGTAGGACCTTTTATACATATCTGAACCAGATGATAAGTGTGAACATCATCGTAGACAACTATGTAACCATGGTTGTATAGGCGGCTAGGCGGCCAGGCGTTCCAGGGGGACGCCCAAATTGCCTAGACGCCCAGGCGGAGGCCTAGGCGTTTCCAGGCGTTTTTACATATTTTTTGTTTTAATAGATATATGTAAAATTTCTGAAAAATACAATCCTTATACATAAATGTACATGATAAATATGCAATCACTATGCTAGCATTGTATGAAGAAAGCAACATTATCATTAGATATGGATTGAATTGTGGAAGTTTTACCTAAACAAAATTCATATAGAAATCAGAAAGCTAAACATGTATAATGTTTGTAGCCAAAACAATGTATAATACTATTATGTAGAATTTAGGCTAAATCAAAACTAACAAGGTCTAAATTAGAACTGATTGGCCCTAATTTAAACTCATTTGATCCAAATTTGACCTAGTTTAACCTAATTTTTGCCTAAACCAGACCTAATTTTGTATACCATGACCTAATCAATCCCAATTTCCATAAAATTTTCATATATACACCTAAATGAGACAAAATTTGACCAAATAAGACCTAGTCATCCAATTTAGAACAAATTCCCCCAAATCATACTTGTTTCCCTTAAATTAGACCTAATGTGCCCAATTTTGACATGATTTGGCCTAAATAAAACCTAATTTTGTATATTATGATCCAATCAGACCTAATTTCCCCGAATTTTTCCTATATTGACCTAAACAACATTTAATTTGGAAAAATTAGACCTAATCTCACCATATCAGACCATTTCCCCAAAATCAGACTTATTTTCCCCAAATAAGACCTAATCTGCTCAAATTTGACATAATTTGGCCTAAAATCAAACCTAATTTGCATAGCATGACCAAATCAAACCTAACCCACCCTAAATTTCCCTATGTTGATCTAAACGAGGCCTTACATGACCAAATTAGACCTAATCCCCCTGAATTAGACCTAATTCCCCCAAATTAGAACTAATTTCCCCAAATTAGAACTATTTCCCCCAAATCAGACCTGTTTTCCCCCAAATCAGACCTAATTTACCCTAAATTGATCCCGTTTGGGAAAGGCGCCCAGGCGCTGCCCTGGCGCCGCCCAGGCGGGAGCCTGTACAACACAGTATGTAACTAATTTATAACATAACTATTTTACAAAAAAAATGTAAAACAATTATATAAATTTGAGTACTGTTGTAACCATGGAACTAAATGTCGTCGAAATGGGGCAAAATTTTGCCGATATTGTTGATGTTGACGGCTGGCGACATCGAATCCATGTAAACATCCTCATTCCACAATATCCTCGACATTTCGTCGAAGTTGTCGACATTTCCCCATATGTCAACGAAGTTGACCCAACTCCATTAAACAATTCCACAATGTCCTAGACATCTGTCGAAGTTGGCGACATTCTTCTGGTGTCTTCTGGAGTTTGTTTTGTGAGGGGGAAAAAGTGTTGGAGCTTGAGGTAAGATGATTTTGATGTTATTTTTTACTATTCTAAGCTAATAGTTATAGAGAGATGATTTTGATAGTTATTTTTTACTGAGTGTCATGTGCCTACCATGTGCCTCACTTATGTTTTTTACTTGTGTGGTTTAGTCCCATATTTCTCCTCTCTGTTTTTGTACCTCCTCTCTTATTCTATATAAGAGAATGCACTGTAAACCTTTTACTCTTCCAATATTTTTCCAGTCAACCATATATATGGTATCATGAGCAGGTTCTTTCCCCCGTGCAAGTTCCCACCCTAACCCTTCCCCCTTCATGACCTAAGCCCCTCTGACCGCCACCCCCGCCGCCACACCCCCCACGCCACTGCTGCTGTCCCTCCCCCTGCCCGCCGCCACTGCTCCCTCACCCCCCCCTCAGCCGCCGGCATCAACCACCCACCCCACCCTCTACCTGCTGCCGCCCCCTCCTCCCGCCACTCCTCTCTTCTGTTGCTGTCCTCACCACCACCTCCCTAGCCCGATCCACCTCCCTTTCCCCTCCCACCAATCCCATCACCTATTATTCTTCTCATCTAACATCCTACCTTCCTAACTGTACTCCTCTACGTCTTTGACGTCTCCGGACAACCATCGTCATTGCACGTCTAGAGTCCCCCAGAACCTTGATTTCTTCTGCCTACGCCTCATGGTGGTTCTTGATTCTCCTCATGACGACATAGGTTCATTTATTAGTTATTCCGCCCGTAACGGGTCCCTTCTGATCTGATCTGTCAGATCTACAACTGTGCTCTATTGCCCCATAGCGGGTTTCTCCGGATCTGTTGATCTCTGTTGGTGGGTTCTACTGCTACTGCACTGACAGTCTTTTCTACTTGTTCTGCTTCAGTTACTTTCTTTCCCCATGGCATCTGTTGAGCCTCCTCGCTCCCTACGTGTTACCACAATCAAAATTGATGGCTCCAACTATCATCTCTAGTCGGCGTCCTTTATCTTGTATGTCAAAGCACAAGGCCGCCATTCTTATATCACTACTGAACCCTCGACTTCCCCTGTTGCTACGACGGATGAGAAAACAAGCAAGCTTATGCACAATGGTCCAAAGATGACTCCGGTGTTATGTCTTGGATTCTTAATAGCACCGAGCCACGAATCAGCCAGTTGTTAATCTGCCTTCATGATGCTAAGGAAATGTGGGATCAACTATCTCACGTATATTCTCATCAGTAGAATCCCAAGAGTGTTTGAAATATTTAAAACTTTAGCCAAGAAGGAATTTTCATCTGACACTTATGTTGAGGATTTCTATAATCATTGCTCTGCCCTATAGAATGAATACGAGATTTATCATCCTTTGACAGTCGACATCAAAGAAGCCCAGAAGCAACACAATGAATTGCAACTAGTCCAATTTTTGGCCGCCCTTCCAACTTCCTTTTCTCGGTGGTCGACCAGATTCTATCAAGTGACCCACTACCAACTCTTTGGGATGTCCTCAAGAGTGTTCAAAGACTTCCATCTATGACCTCCACCCTTGCAATCGAACACCCTACTCTGGCTGTTCGCACCGCTGAGTCCGCATGTGGCCGCGGTCGCGGATGTGGTCATGGAGGACGTCTCCCTACTAACGGTGGACACACATCTTCTACTGCTATTGGTCGAGGACAACCCGTTGGTCTTTGCTTGTGCAACTTTTGTGGCCGCGACAATCACAATGAAGACTGATGTTGGATCAAGCACGGTAAACCTGCTTGGGCAAACCAAGCATCTGCAGAGACTTTGATTGATACTACACCTGAAAAGACACCTGCTACGCCTTCAATTGAGTTGCTTCGCTCGGAGTTCGAGAATTTTTTTCAAGAACGCATGTCTCAGATTCCCTCTACGTCCACTGCTGGATCTTTCGCTCTGCTGGCCTCTCCTTCTACTGATAACAATAAATGGAGCATTGACTCTGGTGCATCTATTCATATGGCCAGTGATATCAACTTATTTTTTGCTCTTACTAAAACTACTTAGATTCCACCTGTTATTGTTGCCGATGGTTCTAAAACTTCCGTTCATGGCATTGGTACTGTTCCCTTATCTTGTAAACTGCACTTGAAATCTGTTTTATATATCCCAAAATTTCTTGTTAACCTCCTTTCTGCAAGTAAGACTGTAAAAAATCTTCAGTGCTACATTAAATTTGATCCTTCTGGTTGTGTTTGATGGATCTCCGCACGAAGACGAGGATTGGTTCGGGCCATAAGGGACCAGACAGACTCTACTATCTGGATGGACCACTAGCGACGTCTGCTCTTCTGTCAACATTAGTAACCGGTCTCCAGTGGCACTACCGGCTTGGTCACCCCTCTGTTGCAAAACTGAAACATTTATTTCCTGCTTTATCTAAAAAATATATTCTTGTGAATCTTGTGAGTTAGGTAAACAAACTTGTACTATGTTTCCTACTGAGAAAGATATTGGCTCTAAAAGGCCTTTTTGACATTGTTCATGCGAATATTTGGGGTTCTTGTTTTGTTCCTAGCCATTCCGGAGTTAAATACTTTATGACCTTCATTGATGATTACTCTCGTGCTACTTGGCTGTTTTTACTAAAAGATCGCATCACAGTTTCAGATAATATTAGTTTTTTTTTCTTTGAAGTACAGACACAATTCAACAAACCCATTAAAGTTTTCCACATTGATAATGCCCTTGAATTTATGCAAAAATCGGTGACATCTTTTTGTTCTGTCCGTGGCACTCTACACCAAACTACTTGCCCCTACACTCCACAACATAATGGAGTTGCTGAAAGGAAAAACCTCCACTTATTAGAGGTTGCTCGCACTATACTCCATTATAAAGTTTGTCAACGTTTCTGTCCTGAGGCTATCTCTACGGCGTGCTATCTTATCAATCGCATGCCATCTTCTGTTTTGCACAATCAAATTCCTTACAACATTCTTTTTCCTGATGCCCAACTTTTTCTATCCCTCCTCGCATTTTTTGGGTGTACCTACTTTGTCAAAAACCTACGCCCGGGATCAACAAAACTTGATCCTTGCTCCACCAAGTGTATCTTTTTTGAATATTCTAGAGCCCAGAAAGGTTTGTCGTTGTTTTCATCCTATTCTGAAGCAATGGTTTGTGAGTGCTGATGTAGTATTTTTTGAGCATATGCCATATTACTCTGATGACGGAGCATCACTTTCCAGTGATATGTTGGTACCTACGTCGTTGCCTGGTGCTGTTGAGATTGTGCCATCTTCTGAGCTATCTGTAGCCCGACTTTTGCAAGCTTACAAGAGAAGAAATAAGACAAGTACTCCCTTCATGGCCCCTCCACAACCAATTCCTCCCGTGGATGATCATACAACCCCTGAGGTAACTTCTGACTTACACCTGCCTATCAGTCAATGCAAGGGTGTTCGTTCCTGCACAAAATATCCTATTAGTCATTTTTGCTCATCTTCTAATCTGAATGACAGTTTTGCGTGCTTCACTTCTACTATCTCTGTTGTCTCTATTCCCAAGACTGCTGCAGAAGCTCTTCTCAATCCTGCATGGAAACATAGACCGACCCCCTCTCTGGTAAATATACCATAGATTTACACTATTTTAATGTAGTTTGTTTATTGTCACAAGCTTTATATATGGAAGAACTCTGTAGTTCAGGCGCCCAAAGTAGCCTTTGAAGCGGTCGCTCAAGTGGGATGAGCGGACAATAAGCAGCTTCTCAACTCAAAGCCGTCGAAAATCCACCTTGACTGAGCGGCCAACATCTTGTGGCACTCCACTGAAGCGGGCGTTGGGGCCACTTTTTAAAAAACTGATCTTTACTATTGCTAACCCTTTGCATAGAATGCTCTAAGAATTATGCTTTCTTGCTTTGAAGTTATTTTATGTCGAGAATTGTAAAATATAAGATAGGAGGTAATGAGGTGATAATATTAGGCAATACCTGACTCCTATATATAAGAGAGTGGACACTTACAACTCGAACCCCAGTGGGCCAAGCATACTTAGGCATATATACAAAATATACTAAAAAACTCAAAAAAATTATTGGTGAAGCTTTCACCAATTACTTTTGTGAAAGACAATGAGACTTGGAGAGCTTAGGGTTGCACAATGTGTGCACCCTTCTATTTATAGAAAAGTAACAATTACAGAAAGGTCCAGATATAATGGAAAATAACATAACATAAATAAAGCAACACATATATTAACACTCCCCCTCAAGTTGGAGCATAGATGTCAATCATGCCCAACTTGTCCATCAAAGCGCTGAAATGCTTCTTAGGCAGCAGTTTGGTGAAGATATCAATAACCTGATCTTCAGATCAAGTAAAAGGTGTGCAGATCTTTCCAGTAAGAATAGATTCCCGAATAAAATGACAGTCGACCTCGATATGCTTGGTGCGCTCATGATAGACAAGATTGTTGGCAATAAAGATAGCAACTTTATTATCACAGTGCATGGGTATAGAAGAAGAAGACTCAACACCGAAGTCTTTAAGAAGAGAGCGTACCCAAAGCAGCTCACAAGCAGTATGGGCCATAGCCCTATATTCATCTTCAGTACTAGATCTGGCAACCACATTTTGTTTCTTGGATCTCCATGTGACTAGATTGCCTCCAACATAGGTACAATAGCCAGAAGAGGATTTCCTGTCAATCCGACTCCCTGCATAATCAGAATCAAAATACCCTTCTAGAGAGCAGTGCCCATTTTTCCAGTAATGAAGTCCCTTGCCAGGAGACTTTTTTAGATATCGCAGAATATGACATAGTGCATCCCAATGGCACTGTCTAGGTTTATCTAGGTACCTGCTAAGAAGTCCCACAGAAGTAGATATGTCAGCTCTAGTCACAGTTAAGTATATCATTTTACCAATCAATCTCCTGTACTTTTTATTATCAGCAAAAGATGGAGACGAATCATCATCCCAATTGACATTGGGATCTAGAGGAGTGTCAACAGGTCTAGCTCCAAGCATACCAGTTTCCTGTAAAAGATCTAGAACATATTTCCTCTGAGACAACACTAGTGCATTAGAGGTTCTGGATACCTCTATGCCCAGAAAATACCGCAGTTTACCCAAGTCTTTAGTAGCAAAGTGCTTGCAGAGATGGGCTTTAGTATCCTGAATAGCAATAGTCACTGCCAGAAAGAACAATATCATCCACATAGACAATAAAAATTACAATGCCAGTAGAGGTCTTCTTAGTAAAAATAGAATGATCCACTTGAGATCTCAGAAAATCAAAAGCAATCAGAATTTTGCTTAATTTATCGAACCAGGCACGAGGGCTCTGTTTGAGCCCATAAATAGACTTCTTCAACCTGCAGACTTTGTGTGACTCCCCCTGAGCAATAAATCCAGGGGGTTGCTCCATATACACTTCCTCTTGCAGATAACCATACAGGAAAGCATTCTTAACATCTAATTGCAGCAGAGGCCAGTCCAGATTAATAGCAACAGAAAGAAGAATTCTGGCTGAATTAAGGCGGGCAGCAGGAGAAAAAGTTTCAAAGTAATCAATACCATAAGTCTGTGTATACCCTTTAGCAACCAAGCGTGCCTTCAACCGTTCTATAGTACCATCAGGTTGATATGTTAATATATGTGTTACTTGTTGATATCAAACACCTTCTTTGGATTTTGATTGTGTGAATATGTGCTGGCAAGTTGATCCCACATTTTCTTTGCCATCTGCAGGTACAATAGTGTGACACTAATCTTGGTCTCACTACTATTCAGAATTCATGTCATGACTGTGGAGTCATCCTTCACCCAATCATCATAGGCTTTCACATCCTTCGAATCGGCTGTTGCAGGAGGCACGGGTGGTGGATCTCGCGTCAGGTGCGACATTTTTCCTTGTGATTTAACATATATCTGCATAGAGCACACCCAGTGTTGGTAGTTTCGCCCACCCAGCTTCACAGTTGTCACCTGACGTCGCAGATCTTCATGAGTAGACGTCATCAGGAAGAAACAGATGCAGACGTAGAGTTACAGGCAGGCAGCAATAGTCAGGCACATGCAGTAGAAGTCAGCAGTCAAAGGCAGAAGTCCAACACATGGACTAGTAGTAGAAGGTAGAAGATCCACAAATGGATCGTAAAAAAAAACCCGCGTAGGGGCAGCAGAGAAGAGAAAAAACCTACGCCAACATGGAGGATCAGTCACTCCACCATGAGGCGCAGGCAGACAGAGAGGATGAAGCCCGTTATGCTGTCAACGTGCCAGAACTAGAAAGTTACCGAGGCTGTCCGGAGATTTCGGAAAGAGAAATAGAGCTAGACGGAGGGGCCTGTGGTGGATTAGGCCACAAGGATGGAGGTTATTAGGGGATTAGAGGTGGATGGAGGGCTGCGGAGGGGTGGACGACATTACTGTAGCGACGGAGCTACTGTAGCAGTACTGTAGCGGCGGAAAAAAGGAGATTTCGGAGTGTGGCGTCGGGTAGGGTTGGTGGGGAGAGAGAGGGATTAGGTTTAAGGTGGATCGGCCCGCTCTGATACCATGTGAAAGACAATGAGACTTGGAGAGCTTAGGGTTGCACAATCTGTGCACCCTTCTATTTATAGAAAAGTAACAATTGCAGAAAGGTCCAGATATAATGGAAAATAACATAACATAAATAAAGCAACACATATATTAACAACTTTAAAGAGCAATCGTTATTGATCACATTTTATATCACATACTAAAGATGAGCTTTACACTACAAAATGTGCTCTACGTATGACTATATTCTTGATTTCTCATAGTGCACTAACATATATGTATGTTTCTCACAACTCAATTGAAATATAACACAGAGCTAATTGGAAAGGAGGATCATTAAAGTTACCTTAACATGATTAGGATTAGGGCTTAGACCCTGTTGGTATTAATGCAACTTAGTGATGAGGAACATGTTAAATCAGGATTAATACAATCCACAATTCGGCAGAATCCAAATTATGCGAGAATCTGATTCAATGCAGATAACCGAGTTAGAGCATTTAGGTCCAGATTACATAGAAAAATTCAAAACAATGGAATTTCTGTTCAATTAAAAGAAATGACTGTTTGCAATTTTCAATAATCCTGATTCTTGAGGATTGGAATTCAGTTAGAAGCCGAATTAAAAGGTGAAAATCTGGATTACTTGTGAATGTACCTATTAAGGATTTAAGAATTCAAAAATCCAGGATTTGTTCATCTAGAAAATCCAGAATCATGATTTCTACAGAATCCAACATGTAGAACCATCTGATGTTTGGTCTAGACTAGTGAGAATCAGATGAAAACTAAAATGCCAAACATGCGGCCCTTGCACTCTTAGTTGTTGACGACCATAATGGTTGGAGGATTCTTACCGGATGTCAAGGAATTTAACAACCCAAATGATCATGTTACTCCATTTCCAAAAGTATTTGTGGTCACAAAAAAATGTATTTGTTAGAGATAATATTTGACCAGAAATTATTATTTTCTATGTTGAGCATGGTCTATTGCAATGGCTTAGGGTTTGCGTTCACTGATACTATTTTCCATGTTATACTCATCACACTTTGAAATAGGCTGCATAATGGGAGAAAGCTTTTTCTATTCTGTTTCTCGTTTCTTAACTTTGAGAAACCAAATTCTAGAGAGAGCCTCACCAAATGAATTCAGCTGTCTGGTGGTGATCACCAACATTCTTTATTGCCTTGTGGGTAACCCCCCTACCCTTTATCTTCTTGGCAGTTGTTTAGATGCATGCACAAAAGGTCATGTGAGTTGTCTTACCATAAAGGAGGAACAAGTTTAGACCCCTTGAACACATTACTAGACCAAAACTACTTCTTGTCATCAAAAGGTGGATCTTTATTTACCAAAGAAGAATGTGATAATATCAACTATCAGGAAAACATGATGCCTTTTGTACAGTCTTAGTTATCAAGTTGCCAGACTACGCGCTGAGCAAGGCGCCTCAAACTAGTTGGTCAACCTATTAATTGTATTAAGTAGGCATCTATGGTCTTTAGGCCCAAATTAATCCATTTAATGGCTAAATTAACATGAATTGAGTTTGGAATTGGTCAAATTAGATCACCTTGAGTAATCTATGGTCAAAATATGTTAGATTTAGGTAAGCCTCAGTCCAGACCCCAATTTAAGCCTCATATGCACATGTATAATCTATATATATGTGTAAATATACATATATATGTATCTAAACATGTATATTTATGTGTATGATCTATATATGTGTGTATATATACATACATATATATCTAAACATGTATATTTGTGTCTATATATTTATGTATTTGTGTATCTATAATGTATACACATATACATGTAATGTCACGCATCGTATACATTTACATGTATATATTTATGCATGTATATGTGTATATGTATATAATAGTAAGATGTGTACAGATTTACATGTATATATGTTGATATTTTGTATTCTTTTGTATATTGGATGTACTTGCATATGTTTATGTGTATATGTAATGGAGTTACATGTATATATATCTATACGTATATATATTAATATATATATATATATATTATGTGTGTATATATATATATATATATATATATATATATATATAATATGAACGCCTCGGTACATTATGAGGCTTACGCCTCGACCGCCTCGCCTCACTAAGACAAAAATGCCTCGTTACGCCTCACGCCTTTTTCAACCTTGGATTTAGGCCAAATCTGGTCAAATTTTGGAAATTAGGTCCGATTTGGGGGAAATATGTCTGATTTGAGGAAACTGGGTCTGATTTGACCTAATTCGGTCTGATTTAAGTCAGTATGGGGTAATTAATGGAATGTTTGGTCAGGTCATGTTATGCAAAATCAAGTCTAATGCAGACAAAATCAGGTCAAATTTCGGGAAAATAGGTCCAATTTTGGGGAAATGCATTTGATTCAGAGTAGGTCTGATTTGGCCAAATTTGGGTGTCATTTAGGTCAATATAGCATAAAGTAGGAGAAGTAAGGTCTGTTTAGGTCACGTTATGCAAAACTAGGTATGAATTGGGGAAAACATGTCTAATTTGACGGAAACATGTCTGGTTTTGAGAAATTTGGTTTGATTTGGCAGAATTATGTCTCATTTAGGTAAATATTGGGAGAATTGAGGAAAGTTTAGGTCTGATAAGTTTATGATATGCAAAATTAGGTTAGATTTAGGTTCAAATTAAGTCAGATTAGGTCCAATTTAGATCAAGATTGGTCAAATTACGGCCAATCAAGTCTAGTTTAGGTCATGTTAGGTGTGATTTAGGTAAAATATAATTGTTACAACTTAGTGTACAGTCTAAAGTATCAGCTTACGAGGCCCAAGAACATCAGAATGCACAATATGGATAATGCATTGCCTACAAGTACTAATGTGTTCTTTGTGGATCAAGAGCAACATCCTTTTCAGCTCTAGGATAACCAATGTATTCTTTGAGGGGCACCAGAAGACGACCCACCACCTCTTCTTTATGGGTTGTAGAGGAGCACCTTTGGAGAAGATCACCTCCTATCACCTTCTGACACAACCTTCTCGTTAGAAGTAGATCCAAATCTCTCTAATAAAAGGAAAAAGAAAGAAGGTGAGCCTGACTCTTTGAAAGAGTATAAGTGATATCACCTAATGAACAAGTGATGGAACAACTCCATGGGTTTAGGCACGTTTTGATGTGGTGAAGTAGGATAGTTGAGTTCAGTTTAGCTTTATTTGACTTGGAAGTTGTAGCACTTTATTGTAGGATTCACATACAAGCACGCCGCCAGGCCGGATGGCACGCGAGAAAACCCATAACCTAAAAAAAGCCAATCTTAACTAGCATCATCCAACAAAGCATTCAAGAATATGCTCAACAAGAAATTTCCAGCCAGATTCACATTTATACGCACAAAAAAGTTCCCATCATATTCATATATCATCAAATATATGTACATTATTCATCAATCGATCTAAGTTACAACTTATTATATAAAAGATATACATACCTTAGTATAGTAACATGTACATCAGATATAAGACATAGAACCAATGCCTGAGTCATGAATACATCGCTCTGTGAAACACCTTACCCCAGTCCAGAGTGCACAAGAACGATTTTAAGATACCACAAAAGCTAGATCCCCACCTTCAGCTCACTGTTGTCTCAGGGAAGGAGACTCCTCACCAGAAAATCCCTTGAGAAGGTGTTAAGAACGTAAAAGGTGATAAATCATGAGTGAGACCAAAGTTCCAATGATAGATAAAGCATTTGTAAAGTAAGCAGAGTACACAAGATCTACTATGTCCAATGAATCATGCAATTCTCTATCAACAAGTAACAAATGCAAGACGTGATAGAGCACTAAAGGTAGTATGCATCACGTAAAGTAAAGTTGCTATAAAAATAGGTTAATCGGCTTGATTACTAGTTTACTTTTGAGTCCCGTGTAATTTGGAAGTGTGAAGTAGGCTATGTATTTCTTATGTAAAAGCAAATACAATAATCCAAGAGATAAAGGTAAAAGCCAAATATAAGAGATATGGGATAAAAATAAAAACGACATGAATCATGAATATATCACCACTCCCCCTCAAGCTTGAGTAGAGATATTAATCATGCCCAACTTTTCCTCATGGAAGCGGATCTGGTCTTGGGAAGACACTTTGTGAAGATATCTACTACTTGATCAGAAGTATGAGTGTCTGTAGTAGAGATGCTTCCAGACAAAATATCTTTTTCTGACAAAATGGCAATCCACCTCAATATTCTTGGTGCGCTTATGAAATGTTGGATTGTTGGCAATGAATATATCAACTTTATTGTCACAATACATAGGAATAGTATAGAGAGAATTGGAATTGTGTATTCGATGATTAAACAACTATACAATACAGTCTCTTATATAACAGAAGAGAGGAGAGACTAAAGCAGAGATGAGTAATATGAGACTAAACTACAGAAGTAAAAACATAAGTGAGGCGCATGCTATGCACATGACACTCAATAAAACACACCATATCTTTATACTCCCCCTCAAGCTGGAGCGTAGATGTCGAACATGCCCAACTTGTCCACTAGAGTTTGAAAACGAGCTTTTGGAAGAATCTTGGTGAAGATGTCCGCTACTTGCTTTTCAGTGCTGAGATATGGAGTGCAAATCTGGCCAGAAAGGACTGTCTCACGAACAAAGTGACAGTCGACCTCAATATGTTTTGTCCTCTCATGAAAAGTGGGGTTGCTTGCAATAAAAATGGAGGCCTTGTTGTCACAAAACATCAGTATAGGGATGGAATAGGATATGTCGAACTCCTAGAGGAGACTCTGGACCCACAAAAGTTCACATGCAGTATGAGCCATGGCTCGGTATTCTGCCTCTGCACTGGATCTGGCTACGACAATCTGCTTTTTGCTTCACCAGGTAATAAGATTTCCGCCCACAAATGTACAATAGCCCGATGTTGACTTACGATCAGAGTGACTTCCTGCATAGTCAGAGTCTAAAAAACCAGAGAGATTACAATGGCCATGCTTCTTATATAACAAGCCTTTTTGCCTAGAGAGCTTTTGAGATAACACAAAATGTCACATATGGCATCCCAATGACACTGCCGAGGTTTATCAAGGTACATGCTGATGAATCCTGCAACGGTAGTGAGGTCAACTCGTGTGACCGTTAGATAAATAAGCTTGCCTACCAGTCTTTTGAACTGGTGGTGATCACCATAAACAGAGTTTTCTTTGTCCCAATCCATATTTGGGTCAAGGGGAGTGTTGGTTAGTTTACAACCAAGCATATCAATTTCCTGCAATAGACCAAGTACATATTTTTGTTGAGAGAGACACAACCTTGCATATGATCTGGATACCTCAATGCCTAAGAAGTATCTCAGCTTTCCGAGATCTTTAGTGACAAAGTACTTTTCCAAGTAGGTTTTTGTTGCCTGTATGCCCAAGGTATCACTACCAGATAAAATAATATCTTCAACATAAACAATAAGAATGACGAGCCCAACTGCTGTTTTGCGGATAAAGATTGAATGATCTGAGTGGGAACGACGGAAGCCAAAGGTGACTAAGATCTGACTGAGTTTGTCGAACCAAGCACGCAGGCTCTGTTTGAGACCGTAGATGGCCTTTTTGAGCTTACAGACTTTTGAGGCAGACTCCCCCTGAGCAACGAACCCCGGTGGTTGCTCCATATAAACCTCCTCCTGTAGATCTCCATAAAGAAATGCATTTTTAACATCCAACTGAAAGAGGGGCCAGTCTTTGTTGACAACAACGGAAATCAGAATGCGTACAGAATTTAACCGTGCTACGAGAGAAAATGTTTCAAAATAGTCGACACCATATGTTTGCGCGTACCCTTTTGCCACAAGTCGAGCTTTCAGGCGCTCGATTGTTCCATCAGGTTGATACTTAATGGTGAAGACCCATCGACAGCCAACAGTAGGGCAGGAAGGAGGGCGATCCACAAGTTCCGGCGTCTTGCGATTACATAGTGCCTGCAATTCCTGATACATCGCCTGTTTCCATGCAGGAATAAGGAGAGCTTCTGCAGTAGTCTTTGGAATAGTGATCGACAGAAATTGTAGAAGTGAAGCATGCAAAACTGGTATGCAGGTTAGTAGAAGAGCGAAAATGACTGATAGGATGTTTGGTGCAGGAATGAACACCTTTGCATTGACTAATAGGGAGGTGCAAGTCAGAAGTTACCTCTGTGGTTGTATGATCATCCGCAAACGGAGGAAATGGTTGTGGATGGGCCATCGAAGGAGTGCTCGTCTTGATCCGCCGTTGGTACACTGGAAAAGGACGATCTTCAGGCTAGTCTGAAGGCTGCAAATCCTCAACAACATCTAGTAGAGGTGTTGGTGCCAACATATCACTGGAGAGCGTTGCCCCATCATCAGAGAAACAGGGCATATGCTCAAAAAAGATCACATCCACACTGACAAACCATTGCTTTAGAATAGGATCAAAGCAACAATAACTTTTTCTGGGTTCTAGAATATCCCAAAAAGATTCATTTAGTGGAGCGAGGATCAAGCTTTGTCATCCCTGGGCATAGATTTTGACAAAACAGGTACACCCAAAAATACGAGGAACATAGAACAATTGTGCATCATGAAACATAATGGTGTAAGGTAAGCGATTGTGTAAAACAGAGGATGGCATACGATTAATAAGATAGCATGTCGTAGAAACTGCTTCAGGCCAGAACCGGTGAGGTACTTTATAATAGAGAAGAAGAGTGCAAGCAACCTCTAACAAGTGGCTATTTTTCTATTTAGCAACACCATTCTATTGCGGAGTATAGGGACAAGTAGTTTGATGGATGGTGCCACGAACAGAGCAAAAAGTTGTGACAAATTTTTGCATAAACTCTAGGGCATTATCGGTATGGAAATTTTTAAGGGATTTGTTGAACTGGGTTTGTATTTCAGAAAAGAAGATGTTGATATTGTCCGAAACTGTGCTGCGATCTTTGAGTAAAAAAGCCAAGTAGAACGGGAATAATCATCAATAAAAGTCGGAAAGTATTTAACACACCAGAGCAGTGTATCAGAAAGCGGGAAGCGGGAGGCGTGCGGACAGCACCCTGTAACCGATTAAGCGGTAGGCGGGCGATTAAGCGAGCGATTTTTGAAAAAGCGGGTGTCTAAATTTTACATATTTTTATACAAAATTACATGTATGTGTATATAAAAAATATATTTATAAGGAACTTCTATACATATCTAATCAGCAAATCAGTAATTAACTAAGTATTCATCAATACTTACTATTAATCAGTATCTCTAATCACTAAAATCAGCAAGCAGATCAGTAATTGTAAATAACAAACTATGAATTGTTGAATTAAAGTAATCACTAAAGTAATACTAACCAGTAGTACCAATCATTAATCACTGAAAGCAGCAAGGAAATCAGTAAAACTAATCATGCATTACTAGTATAATAGAGCAATAGGATATTTACTTAGATGCATTACAACAGTACCCAATTATTACAGCTTACACACAAAGTATGCATTCTAAATTAGGACTAGCTATATCATAGAACATTTAATGTATACAAGTTTCATATATTATAGTCAACACTACTTTGACTATGTAATTAATTAATGTTAGATGCTTACATTAGGATTTTTAAACAAAAGCGGGCAAAAAGCGGGTGAGGCGGGCAAAAAGCGGGCGATTATGTTCAAAACGATTAAGCGGGCGCTTAGGGGCTAAATTAGGCGGATGGGGGTCATGGCCGATTAAGCGGCTCGCCTGGCCATTTTTTAATTCACTGCACCAGAGTGACTAAGAATAGAACATGGTCCCCATATGTCCGCATGAACAATATCAAAAAGAGCTTTAGAACCAATTTCTTTTTTAGTGGGAAATACAGACCGCGTTGGTTTTCCCAAAAGACAAGATGCACAAGAAAAAGTTTTTTCAGATAAAGCTGGAAACAAATGTTTCATCTTTGTTGCAGACGGATGACCAAGCCGGTAGTGCCACTGGAGTCCTGTGACTGATGTAGACAGAAGAGCAGATGCTGCATGCAGTCCATCTAAGTAGTAGAGTCCGTCTGGTCCTTCATGGCCCGAACCAATCCTAGTCTTCGTGCGGAGATCCTTCAAAACACAACCAGAAGGATCAAATTTAATGGAGCACTGAAGTTGTTTTACAGTTTTACTGACAGATAGTAAATTAACAGGAAATTGTGGTATGTATAAAACAGATTGAAGGTGCAACTTTTGAGATAGAGGAATAGTGCCGATGCAATGAACAGGAGTCTTAGAGCCATATGTAACAGTGACAGACGAAATATTGGTGGTTTTAGTCAGAGCAGAAAATGATTGGATGTCGCCAGCCATATGGACAGACGCACCAGAATCAATACACCATTTATTGTTACCAGTAGAAGGAAAGGCAAGCATGACTGAGGAACCAACAGTAGATGTCGAAGGTAGCTGAGTCATGCGCTCTTGGGAAAACTTCTCGAACTCCGAGCGAAGCCATTCAGTAGACAGCAGAGAAGATGGTTGGTCGGATGCAGTATCCGTGGAGGTTTCTATAGAGGCCTGGTCCGAGCGAAGCCATTCAGTAGACAGCGGAGCAGATGGTTGGTCGGATGTAGTATTCATGGAGGTTTCTATAGAGGCCTGGTTAGCCCAGGCTGGTTTATCGTGCTTGATCCAACACCTATCTTCATTGTGATTATCATGATCACACGAGTTGCAGAAGCGAGGGCTAGTAGCTTGGCCTCGACCAAGTGCAGTAGAGGATTCACGTCTACCAAAGGGAGGTAGTCGTCTGCCACGACCACAACCTCCACCGCGGCCACGTCCAGAGTCAACAATGCAAACAACTAGAGCAGGATGCTCAATAACAGGATCGAAGGTCACCGACGGTAGTCTCCGAACTCGCTTCTGGACGTCGCGAAGAGTAGGCAGAGGGTTACTAGACAGAATTTGATCGACCACGCTGGAGAAGGAAGTAGGAAGGGTAGGCAGAAATTGGACCAATTGCAGTTCATTGCGCTGCTTCTGGGATTCTTTGATGTCGGCCGTCAAGGGATGGTAGATTTCATACTCATTCCAGAGAGCAGAGCACTAGTTGTAGAAGTCCTCGATAGAAGTGTCAGATGAAAACTCCTTCTTGGCCAAGTTTTTGAAAATTTCAAAAACACGTTTAAGATTCTGCTGATGGGAATAATATGGGAGAGCTGGTCCCACATGGCCTTAGCATCATGAAGACATAACAACGAGTGACTTATTCGCGGCTCGGTGCTATTAAGAAGCCTTGACATAACACCAAAGTCGTCTTTGGATCATTGTGCATAGGTTTGCTTGGTCTTTTCATCCGCGGTAGCAACAGGATGTACATGAGGATCAATAGTGAGATGTGACTACCGACCTTGTGCCTTGACATATAGGACAAATGACACCGCCCAAAGATTGTAGTTAGAGCCATCGAGCTTGACAGTGGTAACACACAGAGAACGAGGCAGCTCAACAGAAGCCATGATGAGCAGAGACGGAGCAACAGTTAATTAGGCGACACAACAACAACAATTAGTAGATAAGGAACCCACTATGGGGCAATAGAGAAACACCACAGATCTGACGCATCAGATCTGAAGAGACCCGCAATAGGTAGATAGACTGATAAAGGAACCTACGCCGTCATGAGGAAGATCAAGATTTTGTCATGAGGCGTAGGCAGAGAATCCCAGAGAGCCGGAGAGACTCTCAATGTGCAGGAGCTATGGCTGTCCGGAAGACTTCACATACGGAAAGAGGTGGAAGGAAGCAAGGGATATTAGAGCAGGAGAAGGAGGAGGGTGAGGGCAACAGAAGGAGGAGTGGGCGATGGCCGGCTGGGGGGCAACATCGGCCTGGGGGGGAGGCAGTGGCAGGCTGGGGGGAGGGGGCAGCGCCGGGGGGGGGGGGAGGGAACTAGGGCATAGAGGCAGGGTGTGGATTTACAAAGAGGGGAACCAGACCTACTCTTGATACCATATAGAGAGAATAGGAATTGTGTATTCGATGACAGGTGTTAATACAATCTCTTATATAACAGAAGAGAGGAGAGACTAAAGCAGAGATGAGCAATATGGGACTAAACTACAAAATTAAAAACATAAGTGAGGCACATGCTATGCACATGACACTCAATAAAACACAACAGATCTCTATAAATAGGATCAAGATAAAAAAATGTCAAACTCCTTCAGAAGACCACAAACCGACAACAGTTCAGAAGTAATATGACCCATGGCTCTATACTCAGTTTCAATACTAGAATGGGAAACAATAGTCTGTTTCTTGCTGCGCCGGGTAACAAGATTACCTCCCACAAAGGTACATTAACCAGATGTAAATCTACGATCTATCCTGCTGTCTGCATAATCAAAATCTGAATATCCTATTATTTTATGATGCCCATGTCTTCAATATAATAAGCCCTTTCCTGGAGAATTTTTTTAGGTACTTCAAAATATGACACACAACATCCGAGTGGCATTGTCTAGGCTTATGCAGATATCTACTGACTAATCCTACTACATAAGATATATCAACTCGTATAACAATTAGATATATAACCTTACCAACTAATCTACGATACTATTGGTTATCTGAGTATGAAGGAGAAGAGTCATCATTCCAATTGGTATTAGGGTCTAGAGGAGTGCTAGTAGGTTTTGCTCCAAGCATGCCTCGTTTCGCCAAAAGCTCCAAAACATGTTTCCTCTGTGATAAGCAATTACCTAAAGAAGAGCGGGAAACTTCTATGCCCAGAAAATATCTCACTTTTCCCAAGTCTTAGTAATAAAGTGTTTCTCTAGGTATTCTTTAGTTGCCTGGATGTAGGGTTGATCACTCCCAGATAAGTTGATATCATCAACATAAACAATTAGAATTATAAGACCAGAGGAAGTCTTCTTAATAAAAATGGATTGATCAGAATGAGAGTGGAGGAAGCTGAATTTATGAAGAATATGACTCAATTTGTCAAACCATACTCGTGGACTCTATTTCAGCCCATAAATAGCCTTGCGCAACTTCCATACTTTAGAACACTCCCCCTGAGCAACGACCCTGGTGGTTTCTCCATATATACCTCCTCGTGCAGGTCACCATATAAGAAGGAATTTTTGACATCCGGTTGAAACAGGGGCCAATCATAGTTTACAACCACCGAAATAAGGACACAGACAAGATTTAGACGTGCAACAAAGAGAGTCTCAAATAGCCAACTCTATAAGTTTGAGTATAGCCTTTGGCTACCAGGTGAGCCTTCAATCTTTCAATTATGCCATCCAGTTTAGTTGATTGTAAAGACCTAACGACATCCTACAATAGAGCAATCTGCAGGAGAATCAGCCAAGTCCTACATATGCCGATCAATAAGAGCCTGCATTTCAGTCTCCATAGCCTGGTGCCGTGCAGGATGTTGTAAAGTCTGAGCAACATTCTTAGGAATAGAGACAATTGATAAAGTAGAATTAAAATTGGCAAAGCTAGTGCCAAGATTAGCAGTAGAACAAAACTTCCAATAGGAGGTAAAGTGCAAGACTAGGTTCCTTTACACAGACTAATCATAACCTTCTAAATCAGAGTACATTTGGTTGTATGGGATCTATCGATGAAGATGTAGGATTTGGTGGAGGGGCCATGGAGGGATTTGTAGCTTTTGGTTTTCGCCAATATATTTTCAGAGGTGGAGACAGGGCAACAGTAGTAGGTGACACATCAGTCTCAACAGACAAAGGTAGTGGTGTATTAACCATCATATCTGATGAAAAATTAGAACCTGCTGCAGAGTAGAATGGCATATGCTCAACGAAAACCACATTGGCACTAACAAACCATTTCTTTGTAGATGGATCGTAGCATATGTACCCTTTTGAAGTCTGAGACTAAGAGTAGCCTAAGAAAACACATTTTGTAGACGTCGGGTCAAGCTTTGTTAAGCTAGGACGAAAGTTTTTGACAAAGCAAGTGCTTCCAAAAATCCGAAGAGGGCCAGAAAAAAGTGGGGTATTTGGGTACAAATCGTGATAAGGCACTTGATTACCTATCACAGAGGAGGCATGCGGCTAATGAGATAGCAAGCAGTAGAGATAGCTTCAGACCAGAAGGTTTTGGGTTCATTATATTGAAAAAGAAGAGTCTGTGGAACTTCCAGAAGGTGAGGATTCTTGCGCTCAACCACCCCATTTTGTTGTGGGTGTAAGAACATGAGTTTGATCAATAGTACCCATCTTGCGAGAAAACTAGTTGACAGAGGATTGCACAAACTCTAAGGAATTATCGGTGTGAAAACTTTAATTGGTGTGTCAAACTGAGTACGAATTGCAGCAAAGAAGGTGGGGATAGTTTCTAGCATATGAGATCGGTCTTTCAATGAAAACAACCATGCAGTTCTAGAGAAGTCGTCAATAAAGCTCATAAAGTACCAAAATCCATAAGTACTTGGAACTGAACATGGACCTCAAACATCAACATGCACATTATCAAAAGGTTTTTAGAACCAATACAAGGTTTATTTGAAAAACTGATACAAGTTTGCTTGCCCTACTGACAAGTTTCACAATGAAAGACAAAATTTGAAATATCAGGAATTAAATGCTTCAATTTTGCAATGGATGGATGGCCCATTCGATAATGCCATTGTAAGCCTATCATAGACGCAGTCAACAGAGCAGTAGTCTTCGACATATCCAGGTAGTACAGTCTGTCTGGTCCCTCATGGCTTGAACTAATCCTCATCCTCGAGCAGAGATCCTGAAATACACAACCACCCAGGTCAAAGTTAATAGAGCACCGAAGGCTCTTCATAGTTCTACTAATAAATAACAAATTCAATGGAATTTTGGGAACATAAAGAGCTGAGCGTAATAAGAGATTACTAGGAGTACATATATTTCCTATGCCATAAACATGAGTTTGAGAGCCATCAACAAGAGTAACAAGCGGAACAGTAGAAGTTGTATTGAGCTCAAAAAAGAGTACATAATTGCTAGAAATATGAGAGGAGTTGCCAAAATCAGTCACCCATTTATTTTTACCATATGATGCATGAGGCAAGAAGAGAGGAACCTCCATCAGCAGAGCCATCAATAGTAGAGGGAGACGAGACTAAAGGGGCTTCTCGAACTCTGGGCGAATCCAATCCGCAGATGACTGGGATGATGGGGATGGTGCAAAGTCAGGTTGATAGGTAATGACCTGATTGGGCCAGGCAGGCTTACCATGTTTAGCCCAACAATGATCTTCCAGTATGGTTTGTGCAGCTGTAGAAATTATACAATTGTTGTTCATAAGGAGGTTGTCCTTGACTAGAGGATGACGAACCTCGTCCAGCAACAACAGTAGAGCGTCCACAACCACGACCACAGTAGGAATCTCCTGAGTGGACATCCATAGAGGCAACATTAGAGTGATCTGATGGCTGAGAGGAGACAGACGGGAGACGCTGGTCCCATTTCAAGACATCACGAAACATAGGCAATGGGTCACTGGACATGATTTAATCGACAACACCAGCGAATGACTGTGGCGGACCTGCAAGAAACTGAACCAGATGCAGTTCATTGCGTTGACGTTGTACTTCTGCTATATAGTAGAGGGTGATACACTTCAAACTCGTTCTAGAGAGAAGATCATTGATTGTAGTAGTCCTGAACAGTTGCAATAGCAGAGAATACTCCTAGGTCAAATGTTTGAAAATTTCAAACACCTTTGGGTTTTGCTGGTGAGATTAAATGTGTGAGAGCTGGTCCTACATGGCTTTGGTAGTCCAAAGTCAAAGAAGTGACTGGCTGATTTTGGGCTCAACGCTATTGACCATTTAGGTCATGACGTTGTAGTCTTCCTTAGTCCATAAATCATATGCATGTTTAGTTTTATCATCGGCAGTGGTGGAAGGTATGACTAGGGCAACAAAAGTGAGATGTGACTAACGGACCGTGGGCTTTGACGTAGAGCTCGAAGGCCGCAGACCAAGTGTGATAGTTGGAGCCATCCAACTTAACAGTAGTGACGTAGAGCGTCCGGAACGACTTAGAGGATGCCATCAAAATCTTCGTAGAGTTGCAGATAAATCAACATACAAGAAGCAACAGGGACATACTCCAACTCAAGGGAAACAATACTAGCATGGATAAAGCCAACACATGGCAGATAACAAGAGATCTAGGAACATACGTCACCAGAATCATCCAAACATCTGGTAACGTAGGCAGTATAGGGGGGGGATCCCCTGAAAGAGACGAGAATAGACTAGAAGAGTCTAGTGTATTTAGATGGGAGTGAGGGTGCATATAGGGGAGTTGCTGGGTAGCGACTGGGGGGTCGCGTTAGCGGTTGAGGGGGTGATGGTTAGCGGTTGGGGTCAACAACTAAGGGGGTGGGGTGTGAGCGGGTTAGCGGCTGGGAGGGCGGGACTGGTTAGCGTCTGGGGTTAACGGTTGAGGGGGTGGGGTGCGTGTGGCTTAGTGGGTAGGGAGGGTGGCGGTCGGTGGAATGCAGATGGGCATGCAGGGGGCTGGCAGCTGGATGGTGGGCGGTGGTTGGGAGCGGCCGGCAGGCAGGGGCGGCGAGCTTTGGCGGATGAGGACGGTGCAAGCAGGGGATGGAGGGTGGCAGGCAACGGAAGGAGAGGAAGCCAAAGGGTGGGCAATGTGTGGGCGGGCGTTGGTGGAAAGAAAAAGGAGGGGAAGAATTAAGGGGGATTGTAACGTGCTCTTGATACCATGTGAAATAGGCTATGTATTTCTTATGTAAAAGCAAATACATTGCCCTCTCTCTCTTATAATCCAAAAGATAAAGGTAAAAGCCAAATATAAGAGATATGGGATAAAAAAAACAATAATAGGAATAAGTGAATATATCAACATGACGAGATATGAGATATCATTTACACACGACGAGTTTCACCATTTGAGGTCAAGAATGCTTTGAAAAAGATGAAATTGCGAAAGGCATGCGGACCAGACGGTATTCCCATTGAAGTATGGAAGAGTATGGGGGATGAGGGAGTTATGTGGTTAACAAATTTCTTTAACAAGATCATGAAGACCAAGAAGATGTCGGATGAGTGGAGAAATACTACTATAGTCCCCATCTACAAGAACAAAGGTGACGTTCAGAGCTGTACAAACTACAGAGGTATCAAGCTGATGAGTCGCACGATGAAGCTTTGGGAGAGGATTATTGAGTGGAGGTTAAGATCTATAACGCAGGTATCAAACAACCAATTTGGTTTCATGCCTGGAAGATCAACAACATATGCTATTTTTCTGATAAGGAGGCTTATGGAGAAGTATAAACAAAGTAAAAGAGATCTTCATATGGTGTTTATCGATCTAGAGAAGGCTTATGATCGAGTACCCATAGAAGTGTTATGGATGGTTTTGAAGAAAAAGGGTGTGCCTATCCAATACATTGACTTGATCAAAGACATGCATGATAGCTCTACTGCAAGTGTCAAGACTCCTGGAGGAGAGACACTAACTTTTCCTATCACAATTGGGGTACACCAAGGATCCACACTCAGCCCATATCTATTCGTTCTTGTTATGGATGAGTTGACAAAGAATGTTCAGCATGATATTCCTTGGTGTATGTTATTTGCTGATGATATTGTTTTGATTGATGAATCTAAAGATGGATTGAATGATAAAGTTGAACGTTGGAGAAAGGCATTGGAATCTAATGGATTGATGATTAGGAGGAGCAAAACTGAGTATATGCATTGCAATTTCAGCCAATCTCGCAGTGTGAATGATGGAGCCAAGTTGGACGGATTAGATATACCAAAATGTGATAAATTCCGTTACTTGGGTTCTATTATTCAAATAGACAGGGATGTCCAAAATGATGTTTGTCACCGGATCACTGCAGGATGGTTGAAATGGAGTGCAACTAGAGTATTATGCGATCAGAAGATCCCTCTCAGGTTAAAAAGTAAGTTTTATAGAACAGCTATACGACCAACGATGCTCTTTGGGAGTGAATGTTGGGCGGTGAAGAAACAAGATCTCAACAAGTTGAACGTGGCTGAAATGCGTATGCTGAGATGGATGTGTGGGAAGACAAGAAAAGATCGCTTGAGAAATGACTATATCAGGAATAAAGTGGGGGTGGCGAGCATTGAGGACAAGTTGCGCGAGGGCCGACTCAGATGGTACAGACGTGCAACGCAGACCTACTAGTGCGCCTATACGAAGCAATGCTATTGAGCCAACCACTATAAATAGAAGAAGAGGAAGGCCTAAATTAACATGGGATGAGCTTATAAAGAGAGATTTTGAATCTCTACATCTCAATCAGAATATGGCCCATGATAGAGCTGAATGGAAACGAAGGATCCATGTAGCTGACCCCAACATAGTTGGGATTGAGGCTTAGATGATGATGATGATCAACATGATCTAACGTCCAAATTACTATTGGTGATTGCTAAATCCCCTAGCTCACCGTAGAGGATCATAGGATTACTAATATCCCACTACACCTGTATTTGTGCGAGCATAAAAGTAGGGACTCATTGGCCTACAACCTATGTAAAACAACATTCTCCATACTGTATACTCAAGTCAGGACACTTCCATGTATGACATGTATTGTATCACAATCATATATTTTCAATAATATTGACATGATTTCCATGTGACAACAACTGCGACCTCGACGACAAACGTAACAGGTGAATCCAGGTCGCCAAGGGGACCGTACCTCGCATGACTTCCTAGTAACTTGTGTATATTAAAAAATATGAGACTTTGCTTGCCTTGTCTCATTCGCTGGAATGCTACAAGAATACCCATTTTGCTTCCTCAACTTCTGAACACTAAGGAAGTTATATGGTGTACATGGAAACTACATAATTATAGTTTTACTGATTAATCAATCCAGTTTCTCACCTTTCATGCCAAAGAAGATAAAATTCTGATCGTCCTACTAAAAACCACACAATTCAAGGATTAGAGGCAAAAAACCCTAATTTATACCCAATATGCACATTCATATGCAAATTTTCCCTTTTTGGCCATACAAAGGCCTATCCAAAATTAGGTTCGAAAGCCATTATTAACAACTCTAATATCATCTCATATCAATAACAAACATTTCACGAAAGCTTCATGTAGAGATTCCATCATTTGAGCTATATATGCTAAAATTTGTAAAAAAATCAAAATTGACAATTTAGGGCAATATACATGCAACGATCACAACTTTAAGATATACTGCATTAGAAAGACCATCTTTTTCGTTTTAGAACAACAAGCTACTGTAGTAAGAATATAAATTTCGAAGTTCATGTGTTTTCCCCAAAACACCCTAAAATTTCGTTCCTAGGTCACGTGACATGCATTTAATGAGATTTGGGGATTACGAGCAGGAATTGCATCATAAGGATTACCAAACAGAGGATTAATCACTCGCCTAAGGGTGGAGAATGAAAACAACATGTACTATCACGAAACCCTAGCTTAAAAGCTCCACCCAACAGTCCAAAAAGCCCGACTTTGCTTGCACTAGCTCCATTAAGCAATGTTTTTACCATGGGTTATGGGGAACTTAGTTCGAGAAGGTAGAGATAAGAGAAGACAGAAGAAAAGGTGAGAAGAAGAACAAACTTACTTAGCTTCGATCTGTACTAGGTTGGGTAGGTGAATCCAAGCTTGAAGTCTTCTGTAAACTCACCAACATGCAAGGTTTTCTCCACCAACAATAGCTTCTTCCAGCTTAAGAATGGCTCTATCAGCTCTAACACAATCTAAAATAGGTGCTAGGGGTCTATATATATGTAGGTTCCAGTGAAATTTGCATTTTTGCCCCAAAACAAACTATAACAGCTCACCACGACCTCAATTAGGCTGCATTTACCTCAAAATGGGTTTGCATTGACCCAAAAGTGGTAGCTGCGACCTAGCTCGGCTACATCGACTTGATTGGGCCTACATTGACTCGCTCACAACGATCATTGTGACCCGTACCAGGTGTTCTCATTGCGATCCTACGAAGCAGCCACACCCATCAATCATTACCTGTCATAGCAATCGATGCCCATCGACAACATCGGCCCACCATCTTCTTTTTAAATACTAAAATTTGAAAATCAACAAAGTATAATTACAACATATAAAAGAAGTGTGTGAATTGATAGACATCCGTAATTTTTTTTATAGAGGAATTACAACTAAACAAGGAACAAGGTCTCACAAAAGTAGCTAGGAATAATAAACTAGGATTTTGAACTCAATTGTATAACATATGCAATTAATTTGTTCAAGTGTGTTTTGTGTTGTCCTAAGACACTCCTATATGTAGATACATAGGGAGAGTTTAGGACGAGCTAAGATCTCGACTAGTTGCTATAAGAAGTATAGTTCCATTGAAAAGCTTTTCGGTCGAACCATACTTCAACCAGACACATTCGACACCGTTGGTATAAGGAATGTACAATTTGACCGAAAAGGTTTCCGAGTCAACTACAATTTGACTGGAATATGGTTTGTCTCATAGAATCTAATTTTTTTGAAAATGTTTTAAATGAATTTTTGCATAAAATCTACCTATCCTAATGGGTGTACACAAGTATAAAAAATAGGTTTAATTTGGTTTGCATCCATTCATCACTTGTTCTTACATAAGTTCTATCAAGTTGTACAAATGTACATGCACAAATCATAAAATTGGGTACAGCTTGATTTACAAGCATCCAAACATATCAAATATAGCATGAACTTCAGCTTTGGATCTTGTAATGCACATGCTAGCAAACATAAGTGGGAAATATATTCATAATTGAAATAGAATGTGGCAATATCCAAAAAGCCAACATATTGTGCTTCAGTACATGTGCTACTTCACTAAACTACATTGTTATATTACTAACTCTAGTGCATTGTTGTACGGGCGCCCTAGGCGGACACCTAACCTCCAAAACCTGGACGTTCAGCCTAACTAGGCTGTTGGGCGGCCTGGGCGGTCACCTAGGCGACGCCTAGGAGCCCACTAGGCCTAAAATCTGGGCTGTTTTTTTTCTTCTTATCTTTTTTTTCCATTTCTTTTGATATTTATGGTTCCTCAATCTTTCATCTTGTTTTTTCTAATTCTTTAAAGCTCAATCAAGCAGAAAAGTTGCTGCAATGTTACTGCATTCTCTCTTTATTTTTCGTTTCTTATGTTAGCATTACCAAGCAACAAATTGCTGTACTTACCGATTTACTATACGCTACAATGGTTTTTTTTCCTTCTTCATCCTCCTATTTCTATAATCTGCATAAAATCTCTTGTTTGAATGCACTCACATTAATACAATTCTAATTTCTTGCTTGCATTTTCAATTTCTACTCTAGCATTCCTATATTAGATTCAATTATTCATATCTATACATATAGTCACTATATTGTTTCTCATATTTTTACCTCCTTTCTACTTTTATTTTGTTATTTTGTTCTTCTTCCTCTACCGATCTCCTTCCGTTTTATTTTTCTTTCTCCATGGTTTCTATTTTTACTCAATGGGAATACCGTCTGATCCACATGCCTTTCTCATTTTCATCTTTTTCAAAGCATTCTTGACCTCAAATAGTGAAACTCGTCGTGTGTAAATGATGTCCCTTGTATTCATATCACACGAGTCTTTAACATTATTTACACTGTCTCTATTGAAAAGCTTATGGAAGTAATTTCTCCATTGGATCTTGATATCATCGTCCTTCACCAGCACTCTACCATCTTCATTCTTGATGTATTTTACTTGACTCAAGTCTCTTCCTTTCCTTTCTCTTATACGAGCCATTTTATGTATATCTTTTTCCCTTCTCTTGTGTCCAACGGCTTCCTGAAAAACCTTTTTACTTTCTTTCTTTACTTGCTTGTATCTCTAGAATGTTGCATCATCTCGAGATTTGGGCAAGCTCCTATAGATCTCCCTTTTCAGTTTAATAGCCTTTTATACTTCATCATTCCACCACCAAGTCTCTTTCTGTGGAGGCCCACAACCTTTGGACTCCCTCAAAACCTCTTTGGCAATTTTTGTTATGTAAGAGCTCATGTTATGCCACTTAGTGTTAACATCAGACTCTAAGTTCCAAGTTCCCTTCTTGTTGAGTTTATCATGAAAAGTCGATTTCTTTTCTCGTTTAAGATTCCACCACTTGATTCTGCTATCGTGATTTCTGTTATGCTTGCCTTTATTGATCTTCATGTTAATATTTAAAACCACCAACCTATGATGGGTCGTGAGTTCTTCCTAGGAATCACTTTACGATCCTGGCATACTTTACGATCCATCCGCCTTGTAAGGAGAATCAATTTGGCTACAATTGTGTTCACTCTTGAAAGTAATCTTATGAGATTCTCTTTTCTTGAAATGGGTGTTTGCCAAAATCATATTGAGAAAGTGAAAGGAGAGGGAGGGAGGGGAGAGAAGCGGCGGCTGGATCAGTCTTGCTCTGGTATCATGAGAAAGTGAACATGATTTGGAGAGCTTAGGGTTGCACAATGTGTGCACCCTTATATTTATATTAATGTAACAATTATAGAGAGGTCCAGATATAATGTAAAATAATAGAACATAAATAAAAACACATATTAACACTCCCCTCAAGTTGGAGCATAGATGTCAATCATGCCCAACTTGTCCACAAGAGTGGAGAAATGCTTCTTATCCAGCAGCTTGGTGAAGATATCCGCAACCTGGTCTTCATAGCGAGTAAAAGGCGTGCAGATCTTGCCAGTAAGAATAGACTCCCGAATGAAATGACAGTCGACCTCAATATGCTTGGTGCGCTCATGATAGACAGGATTGTTGGCGTTAAAAATTGCAACTTTATTATCGCAGTGCATGGGTATAGCAGAAGAAGCCTCTACACCGAAGTCTTTCAGAAGAGAGCTCACCCATAGAAGCTCACAGGCAGTATGGGCCATGGCCCTATATAATTTATTCAGCTTCAACACTAGATCTGGCAACCACATTTTGTTTCTTGCTTCTCCATGTGACTAGATTACCTCCAACATAGGTGCAGTAGCCAGAGGTGAATTTCCTGTCAATTTTACTCCCTGCATAGTCAGAATCAGAATAACCCTCTAGAGAACAATGCCCATTTTTCCTGTAATGAAGTCCCTTGCCAGGAGACTTTTTTAGATATCGCAGAATATGACATAGCGCATCCCAGTGGCACTGTCTGGGTTTATCTAGGTACCTGCTAAGAAGGCCCACAGCAGTAGATATGTCAGCTCTAGTCACAGTCAGATATATCATTTTACCAATCAATCTCCTGTATTTTTTATTATCAGCAAAGATTGGAGAAGAATCATCATCCCAATTGACATTGGGGTCTAGAGGAGTGTCAGCAAGTCTAGCTTCAAGCATTCCAGTCTCATGTAGAAGATCTAGAACATATTTCCTCTAAAATAACACAAGAGCATTAGAAGTTCTAGATGCCTCTATGCCCAGAAAATACCGCAGTTTACCCAAGTCTTTAGTAGCAAAGTGCTTGCAGAGATGGGCTTTAGTGGCCTGAATAGCAATAGAGTCACTGCCAGAAAGAATAATATCATCCACATAGACAAGCAGAATCACAATGCCAGTAGAGGTCTTCTTAATAAAGACAAAATGATCCACCTGAGATCTCAGAAAACCAAAATCAATCCGAATTTTTCTCAATTTATCAAACCAAGCATGGGGACTCTGTTTGAGCCCATAAATAGATTTCTTCAGCCTGCAGACTTTATGTGACTCCCCCTGAGCAACAAACCCAGGGGGTTGCTCCATATAGACTTCCTCTTGCAGATCACCATGCAAGAAGGCATTTTTAACATCTAATTGCAGCAGAGGCCAATCAAGATTAATAGCAACAGAAAGTAGAACTCTGACTGAATTAAGGCGGGCAACAGGAGAAAAAGTTTCAAAGTAATCAATACCATAAGTCTGTGTATACCCTTTAGCAACCAAGCGCGCCTTCAAACGTTCTACAGTACCATCAGGTTGATATTTCACAACATATACCCATCTGCAACCTACATGCTTACACTGAGGAGGTGGATCCACCCACTCCCAAGTGTGTCTATCAGCAAGTGCAAGCATCTCCTCCTTCATAGCAGAAGTCCGAGCTGTACTTTGCAAGGCATCATGAATATTTTTCGGAATAGTGACAGCAGATAAAGCAGAAACAAAATTGCTAGCATGGACACTCAGATGTGCAGTAGATACATGGTTAGTAATATTGTGAGAAGTGCAGGAACGAGTACCCTTTCTAAGAGCAATATGTACATCAAGATCAGAAATTACCTCAGGTGTGGCAGAACCTTTTGGAGGAGAAGATTGATGTAGATTGGGGTGTTCTTGTTCAGGTGGAGTTCTGTTCCTGCGCTGATAAACAATAATAGGAGGTGTCGTATGCTCAGGAGTCGATGTATCAGAAGTATCAGAAACACAATCAGTAGTAACAGGCTGTGGAGAAGCAATGATATCAGACTGCAGACTATCTCCTTTAGTAGAGTAGTAGGGTGTATCATCAAAAAAGACAACATCACTGCTGTTAAACCATTTCTTTGTAGTAGGGCTATAACATCTATATCCTTTCTGTGTACGGGAGTATCCCAAGAAAATACATTTCTCAACACGTGGAGATAGTTTATCATAAGTAGGACCAAGCAATCTCACAAAACAAGTACAACCAAAAATCCGAGGTACAGAAAATAAAGGTGTGACGTGTGAGGTTGCAAAACTTGTACAGGTACTTTATTCCCAATCACAGAAGAAGGCATCCGATTTATCAAAAAACAAGTAGTCAATATCGCTTCAGACCAGAATAGTCTAGGTACATGAGAATGCATCATAATAGTTCTAGAAACCTCTAACAAGTGTCTATTCTTCCTCTCAGCTACTCCATTTTGCTGTGGTATATATGCACATGAAGTCTGATGTATAGTGCTAATAGATTTACAAAACAATGCGACATCTTTTTAAACAAATTCAAGTGCATTATCAGTACGAAAAACTTTAACAGGCATAGCATATTGTGTTTTCACCTCAGCAAAAAAGAATTTAATAGTGGATACCACTTCAGACCTACTTTTCATCAGAAACAACCAAGTGGCCCAAGAAAAATCATCAATAAATAGTACAAAATGTTTGTTTCCAGACAGATTCGGCACATGACATGGACCCCATACATCAGCATGAACAAGATCAAAAATATTTTTACTACTAATCTGAAAACGTTTAGGATAAACAACCCTAGTCTGTTTCCCTAACTGACATGACTCGCACTGAAACCTATGTGTGCCAACCCCAGATACAATATGTCGCAGTTTCTCAGAGGATGGGTGCCCAAGTCTGTAGTGCCACTGTAATGCTGAAACTGAGGAAGATAAAGCAAAAGCCACAACAGCCTTGTCCACTTTTGGCAGATCATCCAGATAAAATAAGCCATCAGATCCTTCATGTCCCCCACCAATCTTCATCCTCGTACGAAGGTCCTGAAAAACACACGAACTAGGTATAAATGTTAGGCTACAGTTCAGACTCCGCAGTATTTTGCTAACAGATAATAAATTTAGCGGAAAATGAGGCACATATAAAGCAGATTTCAGAAGAAACTCAGAAACTATGTCTTCAACTCCAGAAATAGTAGATTTGGAGCCATCAACAGGCATAACTGAGGAATTAGTAACAGGTCTAGATAGGTTTCTGAATAAAGATCGATTCCCAGAAATATGAGAAGATCCTCCCGAATCTATAACCCATTTTGTATTACTAGTACTAGAGGATGGAGTACTGAGGAAGGCAGTATCACAACCAGAGTAAGTCGTAGCATGAGCTCCACTGGTCGTAGCAGTAGAAGATGAGCCAGTACGCTCAAGCAGCAGACGCTCTACTTCAGCGCGAATATAGTTAGCAGTAGCAGTACCTGAGGTTTCAGACTTAGTAGGCTGGGTAGCTACCTCAGAAGCAGCAGGAGTATCAATGGCCGCATTGGCCCACTCCGGTTTACCATACTTTTCCCAACATTTTTCTTCTATATGGTTCGACCGGCCACAGAAAGTGCAAAACGCTGTCATATCTGAGGATGTGCAACAGTAGAAGACGCAACAACAGGAGCTCCACGTCCAGAAGAAGCTCACCCCCGTCCTGCACCAAGAGGGGGACGGTTATCAGAAGACCGCCCACGACCACGGCTACGACCAGCCACGCCCAGACATGGCAGCAAGAGCAGTGGAGTCTCCAGAGTCAGTGGGCAGTGCAGATGAGGAAGAAGGCAGACGCTGAAGTCTCTGATAGGCACTCTACAGCGACAGAAGCGGGCCACTAGCAAGTATCTGGTCAAACACACCAGCGTAGGACTCTGGTAAACCGCACAAAAACTGGACCAACTGCAGCTCCTGACGCTGACGCTGCATGGTGGCTAGATCAGTGGATAGTGGGTGGTAGGTCTCCAGCTTCTCCCACAGTCCAGTAAAGGCAGAGAAGTAGTCCGCAATATCCGACCCCGTGAAGTGAAGACGGCCAAGCTGCTTGGTGATGTCAAACACCTTCTTGGGGTTCTGGCTATGCGAATAGGTACTGGAGAGCTGATCCCACATGTCCTTCGCCGTAGGCAGATGTAGCAAGGTGACACTGATTCTCGGCTCACTGCTGTTGAGAATCCATGTCATCACGGTTGAGTCATCCTTGACCCAGTCATCGTAGGCCTTCACATCTTTGGAGTCAGCATTCGCAGCCGTTTGTGCCGGAGCGACACGTCAGATGTGAGTATTTTCCCTGGGATTTTGCGTAAATCACCATGGAACATACCCAGTACTGGTAATTGCGCCCATCAAGTTTCACAGTCGTAACTTGACGACGCACATCATCATCGGAGGACGCCATGAGGAAGCAGAAAGCAGAGTCTCGGAAGCACATGTACACAGGCACAACAGGCAAGAACAGGCAGTAGACTGCCTACGTCGTCAGGTAGGCAACAACAGGCACAGATCTACCGAAAGATGAAACCTCTCACATACGGGCTACGCCGGAGCACAACAGGAAACTCGGTGGCTCAACGGCCTACACGGACAGGCAGAACGAGCAGTGACAAGGCTGTCCCTCAGTTCAAAATCAAGCCACGGATCCCCGGATGGATCGGCGACGCGGCTAACGGCCCTGGAGGCTAGCGGCCCCAGCGGCTGCAGTACCCGGCAGCAGCGCGACCGCCGTGGTGTGCGCCTGCCACTGCGGCGCCAACAGCAGCTCGCACTGCGTCGCGCGGTGGCTGCTAGCGGCTGCGGGGCCCCTGCGCGGGAGCCGGCGGTGGCGGGAAGAGGCGGGCCGGCGGCTGGGCGTGGCGCTGGTTGCGCGCGACGGCTAGGGGGGCGCCAATGATGGAGAGGGAGGGAGGGGAGAGAAGCGGCGGCTGGATCAGTCCTGCTCTGGTACCATGAGAAAGTGAACAAGATTTGGAGAGCTTAGGGCTGCACAATGTGTGCACCCTTATATTGATATTAATGTAACAATTACAGAGAGGTCCACATATAATGTAAAATAACAGAACATAAATAACAACACATATTAATACATATTATGTGCAACTGCAAAATCTAATATCCTCCTCTGTTTCTACTGCCATCTAAAACCACCTTGAATTCTCTCATATCCATCATTGCTACTCCCACATGACCATTTAAATCACTCCCAATAATGATCTTCTCCTCTGTTGATATACCCTGTATCAATTCATCCATGTCATCCCAAACATCCTTCTTAACCTCCTCGCTAAGGGCAACTTGGGGGGCATAAGCGCTAATAATGTTAAAAATCTTTCCCCCAAGAATAACTTTGATAGCTATGATCTGTCACCCATCCTAGTGATCTTGACAACATCATCCTTCAACATTTTATCAACGACAATACATGTGCCATTTCCATATTTATCGATACCTGCATACCAGATTTTGTATCCTGTGTCTCCAATCTCTCTACAACGTTCCCATGTCCACTTAGTTTCCTGCAAGCAAGCTATATTGACTTTTCTTCTCATCATGGTATCCACTATCTCCAAAGATTTCCCTATCAAAGAGCCAATATTCCAAGATCCAACTCTCGAAGACAGACCAAAAGAATTGCAAAATCTAAGGCTGCAACAGACAATGGAGAATGATGAAGAGCCGTTTCTGCCTTGGTGTTGTAAAATATCCTTGCACAAATGGTTTATGAAGATACACAAGCTATTTATACTTCTGCATGACATCTTAGTTGATCTTCCACCGTTGACTACATCATCCTATTGATATGATTTCATTCATCAAAAATTTGGGTGTTGGTCATAGATATTTGGTTTGCATTGTTATAAGTATTCCTTTTTACCTATATGTAATAGGGTACATATCTTGTACCATTTGATGTATTATGTAAGCAACAATTCCCTACCTCTTTTTGAGTAGGTTCAATAAAAGGGTAAACCTTTTCCAAAAAAAAGTTGCAACATCTCTAGATTTGAGCAAGCTCCTATAGATCCCCCTTTTCACTTTAATAGCCTTTTGTGCTTCATCATTCCACGACCAAGTCTCTTGTTGTAGAGGTCCACACCTTTGGACTCTCCCAAAACCTCTTTGGCAATTTTTGTTATGCTGGAGCTCATACTTTGCCACATAGAGTTAACATCAATATCCAAGTTCCAAGTTCTCTCCTTGATAAGTTTATCATAAAATGTCAATATCTTTTCTCCTTTAAGATTCCACTACATGATCCTTCTATCTTGGCTTCTGTTATGCTAACGTTTGTTGATCTTCATGTTCACATCCAAAATCATCAGCCTATGTTGGGTGGTGAGCTCTTCCCCAGGGATCACTTTACAATCCTTGCATACTTTTTGATCCAACTGTCTTGTAAGGAAGTAATCAATTTGGCTATGATTGGGCCCACTCTTGAAAGTAATAATATGAGGATCTCTTTTTTTGAAATGTGTATTTGCCAAGATCTTATCATAAGCAACTGCAAAATTTAAAATCCCCTCTCCATTTCTGCTGCCATATCTAAAACCTCCATGCACTCTCTCATATCCAACATTGTTACTCCCAACATGGCCATTTAAGTCACTTCCAATAATGATCTTCTCCTCTATCGGTATTCCTTGCATCAGTTCATCCATGTTCTCCCATAAATCATATTTTGCCTCCTCAGTAAGGCCAACTTGGGGGGCATAAGCGCCAATAATATTAAAAATCTTTCCCCCAAGAACAATCTTGATAGCTATGATTCTATCGCCCATTCGTGTGATCTTGACGACATCATCTTTTAGCATCTTATCAAAAACAATTCCAACACCATTTCTATGTCTGTCAATACCTGTATACCAAATTTTGTATCTTGTGTCTCCAATCTCTCTTCATCTTTCCCCTGTCCATTTGATTTCTTGCAAGCAAATAATGTTAACTTTTCTTGTAATCATGGTTCCCACCTATTTCCAAAGACTTTCCTGTCAAAGAGCCAATTTTCCAAGATCTCCATTTTTCCTGCATCTTTATGCTACTATGCTTACCATTCTTTTGAAAAGCAGTATTCAGTGTACGGGCGGAGAGTGTACCACATAAAGTATGTGTGGTATATACGAGAGTATATGTAGTTTTAGACTTTTAGTAAATTAGTTATATATAGTCATAAAGGGACAAATTGAGTTTATGAAATAATAAATTTAAAAATTTAGAATATGAAATGATTTTTTGATGAAACATACTAATATGCGTGTATGATATGTTTATTTATCTACATATACATATAAATAAGGAATGTTTGTATATAAACGAAATGAATATATGACTATGTATTTCAATATAAAACGAAATGAATATATCCATATATGTATGGACATACATGTATGAGTATTAGGTTTTCAAAAAATGGAGTTGGATGCTCAATCGGCCAGGCGGCCGCATATGCGGCCCATGACCGCTTAATGGACAGATTCACAATATGCGGTGCGTCAAAGTGACCAGTTAGGCATATTCGTTAGCATATGCGACTGTGAAGACCGATTTCTGAAATAGTGACTCTCACTACTACAACTTTGAGGATTTCCACTTTGGTTGTGTTATTCATGGGGACTTGCAGTGTCGACCGAATTTGGGGGCACACAGGGCTGCAGCGACTAGTTGCTACTGCCTACTTGTGAGCAGAAGGAAGGTGCTACAAGGAGTTCATCCATATGTAGCAGCTCACTTGTGAGATTGACGACCTCAAGAGCAAGGCCGCTTTCCTTTTCCTTCCACTGCTCGCAGATCCACATCAGCTCTTCAACTCCTACTATGGTATCTTCCAACACTGCCATCATGCTTCAGGGGCTACCTGCCAGAGTGTGATGGCGTGAACTTGCTCTCAAACTATATTGATGAGTATCTAGATCGACTGCCTATTTCCGCCGTTAGAAAAAGACAAGATATGTATGCTCCAGCTCAAGGGAGATATTATTTATAACGTAGAAATGGCGCGTATAGTCTTACATATGTGTGAGGGTCCTTCACTCCTGGAAATGGTCCCTTTGTACTTTGCCTATGTAAAGAAATAAACACAATCAACCTAGTCAAGTCAACTCTTCCCCATATTGCCTGTCTTGTAATAAAATGACTGAATACATATTAGCCTAAAAAGTATAATATCAGTTTTATGGTGGGAGTCTGTGTTGACAATGAGGAGAAGATAACCTGCTGGTTATGCAGCTACGAGCAGATTAACCGGCCTTACATTGCCTTCTTCCATTAATTATCTTATAATTGCGAAATGCTTCTATTTGTGACTAATCTGATTAGACAATGTTGCTACCATTTCGAAATTTCTTCTATTTTTTTAACTATCTTCACCGTTTAACTATTGCAAACCTTTGTAGGGTGGCATTGAGAGACTAGTGCTTGTCAAGGCTCAAAATTCAGTTCATGTTCATACATCAGACGGAGTTAGGACGTAAGCATGTTGTTTCTTTCATTGAGTGAATCCACTTTCTAGCAATTTATGTTTCTTTTCTTTTGTTAAAGTAACTTAATGGTTACTTGTAGTCGAGTTCTGTTAATTGCATATTTTGAAGATAAGCAGGTGTCACAGAAACTAGCTTAGAATTTGCTAACTATGAAGTCCTACTACTTATGGTAAAAAACAAATGATGGACAACATATGTGAAGTACTATTGTTTTAAGTATGAGAGTCTACATGTATCTAATATTTAAATTTTTATCTTTGTATAATGTGCATGAAAACAATTTCTTTTACCAATTTGTTGCATTGAATGTTGTTTCCTTTTAAATATTTGGGAGCGTCTGGACTCTGAACCTATATGATATAAGCTGCTTATACAAATCAAAATGCCACATTGATATCATGACCAATAGGCAATAGCTGCTGTGCTGTGAAACAAGCAGTAATTCTTGTACATATACACAGCCTGATAATTCCTGAAAATAAATCAGGAAGCCATGGCATTGCAAATAATTAACATGTGAAGAATCTGGCAACAAGAAGGAAAAACGAAAAAAATACAAAAGATAAAACCATATTGGCTATAAACACAAAAGAATTCTGAACCTTATATCAACCCCATTGGGCCACAAGTCATAGAAAATAAAAGAACTTGTACAAATCTAAACACAATCAACACGTTTAGAGAAATCGCCACTATTAGGAGCAACAACAATGTCATCAATGTCTTAATCCTTGATCCCAATTATGTTGTGCCTGACTCTATGATTCCTTTTTCTCCATTGTGTACTATTTCTAGCCATGTTTCATTGAATTGTTGTTGAGAGTGAAAATCATTGTTCTCTGGTTTTTCTAATTCTTACCTTCAACAGTGTTGTTATCTGCTCCTGCAGTAAAAATATGCTGCTTATCCTTGTAGGCACATTCTTGACCTAGGATGGACAAATCGAGGCCATTAAAGGTGGCCCTACAGACGTTTGTCCTTCTGTGCTCTCCACTTGAACTTCTTACCATTTTATGCATATTCCTTTTCTTTCACACTTATTTCTCAATCACAGATTGCTGCTACACCCTTGTTTTAAAAACTATGCTTCTTCACAACCAATTTTACCTATTATAGACACATGGTTTGTAGTTCTTTGATGCAATTCCCTATAAACCTGATTGAATTAGGAGGCATACGGGAAAGAAATATTTAGAAGAAAATTTTTATAAACATCCAGTCTATAGATCAAGAGATTTGATTGTGTATATCATTGTAGAAAGTCAGAGCCAGTAATATTTTGTTGAATTCAAATGTTTTTCTGTAAAAAAATCACTCTGTTAATTGTTGAGCAACAAAATCCTTTGCCAATTGGGTAGAGAAGACGCCATGCAAATTGGACCCTACATCAAGCATAGATGTAAATATAGGAAAGGATGTGCTCTGAATGTGTTCGGGATTTGACCAGACATGTCTGGACGTCTCTATTGTATGTCCAAGACTATAAAACGTTTTGTTGTTTGTAATGTTGCATTTGACACAGTACAGTACTGATGTAGAATGGATAGAAGCATTTGTGATTCCTAATTTTTGGGTGGGACTCTGGGGGAATCAGTGTCTAGTCATCCAATTCAGTGCAGTTTAAAATAACATTCAATTCCATTTTTCAAAAGATGTTGTCATTTTAATTCAAATTTATCTTTGGAACCTATGTTAATACCAGATGTAGATGGTAAAGCTACAAAGGAGAATAATCATACCAAATAGTTGGTGTCCGTTTTAGTAATACCTTGAAGAGTTAAACACATCACCAAGCTATACCAGTCCTTGTTAGTTAAGAGTTCAATCTTGATGTTTCATTTATTCTTAGTGTGTAGGTTATATAATTTTTTTGTTCTTCATTTGTATGTCATGTAACTTCTCAATAAGAATTAACAAGGAGAGTCACCTTGGCTGCACTGCATACCATGCTTCCCTTGTTGCCTTACAACATGATATCATTGTAAGAGAGTGTATGTTTTAATGTCAACACTAATAAATATGCATATCAATTCAAGTCATTTGTGCTTCAAAAGTGGGTGGAGCTGTGGAGGAATCAGTGTGTAGTCATCCATCTGTGAGCTGATTAACTGGTTGGATGGCTAATGTTAGTTACACTCCTAGTTAAAAATACTTCAGTTATGTCATTGTGGCATCTATCGGACTGCCACTAGCTTTTTCTTCTGTCGTGTTACAAATGGTGCACATTAAAAAAACAGTTTGAATATTTGTAAAATGCTGCATATTCTTTTGATGAATTGAAGCTCTGAACAGGCCCAATTGTAACCTGAGATATGTTGCTATCTGAAATCCTTTACCTTTTGGGTTCAATCTGTAGGCACGTCGCTGCAGTTCTGAAACTTAGCAACTTGACCTGTCACCATGTTACAACGTGACTGACTAGTCATATGACGTACTGAGGAGTTAGGACAATTATGACTATCAATTAAAATAATTTTTATGCAACCAGTAATCGACTTTCTACTCATATTTTTAACAAAATTTCTAACTCAAGGCATAAAGATAGAGTTTTAAGTAAGTTTCTTAAATAAAAAACAATAGCAGTGTATATTTTCTTCTGCCATCACCAGCTGTGTGGAAATTAATTTGGTTTTCGCTTTAAAGCGGTCTTTGATTGCTCTTCTGAACTGGAACTTTTGCCATCTTCCCTCGTCAATGTCATTTGTTTAGGTGTTTCACTGATTGTAAAATATCTTTTGAATGTCTGTAAGTGTACAGATTTTGGCTAACAGCCTACAGTTATGGCTCCTTTAACCATTCATCAAGATTAAAAAATCCCTTTATTCTCAATTCTATATCTTGTAATATTGTTTCCAGATGCTTTTCGGATCAGAATCACACATAATTTAGAGGTCTATGATATCCATTGATTTTTAGATGTCTATTGTGAACAATCAGGTTTCCTTGTGCATATGTTCAAACTACCCTACCCCCAAATAAGAGAATAAGAAGTGGGCGTTTTTGTGGCTCGGTTGATGAACAAATTTCTATATATGAAGATGAAGCTTTGAATTTAAAACAAGTTATTAAAGAAGGCAATACAAGGAAAAGGAGTGCTGAGGATGAAATCCGGAACCTCAAGGCCAGTATCCAGAATATAAAGGTAAGCATCTTTACTGCCTATGAAATGTATTGTTTACTCTGTGAAGTGAAGTTGTTTTTAATATTTCAGAGGCAACGGATGCATTATCAGAATGCCCTAATGGAACTGGAAGGAACAATGCGAGATGTGAAGAATACTTTTGCCTCTGAGCATACTTCTGATCCTGAGCCCATTGTTGAAGAACTTCGCCAAGAAATAGCAGTATGTTATTTGAGAACATCTCGTAGTGTGAAAATTCAAAAAAATGGGATTTGAAAATGTAATAAGATATATCACAGCTTATGCCCTTGTAGTTGATCTTAAGAAATGGTTTAATGAATCACAGATCCAGATCAGACTACGCTGAGATACCACAGGGCAAATTTACTAGTCGTATTTGAAGTTTACCAGTCCCACTTTCTTCCCCAATTTGTCTTAGCTTTTCTCCTTCTTGGTTCTTCTCACTGGCATTGGCTCTATCTCAACGGCCCCTCACTCAACCCTACTTGATCCCCTCCTTAGGCCATTTGTCCCTTCTTCCTAGATCCTTATCTCAAACTCTCCCGTGACTTGCCTTTAATGGAAATGTACCAAATTCATTCATTGCTGCTAGCAGCAAGAAATGAACCATTTAGAAAGGGGGGAGGTTCAAAGAGAGAACATGAAGGGGATTGGGTAGCAGGAAGTGCTGCAGGTGCAGGTAAAAGTTGTTGGATTAGAAAGATGAGTTGGTGTCTTAGGCAAGGGTCTAGGAAGCACGGACACGGATGTAGACACAGACACCGGACACGGCAATTTCCAAAAATATAGGACACAAACATGACACTAGACACCGCGATTTAAAAAAATATAGGACATGGACATGCCACTGGACAAGGCATATATATATATATATATTTGTAGTAGAACATATTACGAGATATAATATGCTATATGTATAAACGCACAAAATGATCTAAATAGATTATCCACAAGAGCAATCACCGTGAAATTCAACAAGAAGTCAACATATAAGATACAACTTCATATCCACAAGTCACAATATGGATTAAATCACAATGTATGTTAAGATGTTTGATTATTAAAGTTGTTCCAGTAAAAATATATGGAATTGAAAAAATTGATAGTAGAATTTTGATTGTAGTAGTTTTTTTATTATTGGAGGAAGTAATGGTAAACAAAATTTATTATCAAGAAGGGGGGAGGGTGAGTAGATATGATGTTTCTAGTGTGGAGAAAGGTGGAACTTGAAGGCCTCTTGGAGGTTGAGAGAGAAAGGAGGGGGAATATATTGGAGAGTTATTTTAGATGGAAGGATAAGAGAAGAGCAGGGGAGAAGAAAGAATAAGTGTAAGTGTAGAGAGGACAATACTGTGCTATTTTTGCCTGAAGGAGCAAGAAGAATAGGGGAATGGGTGGAAAGAGAAGGTAGGGGACGTGGAGGACCAATGTGCAATAAGAGGAGAGGGATGGGGATTGGGGAGTAGTGTTGCGGCTGTTGCCACATTCAAATTAGAAAAAGAGGAGAGCATGAATGAGAAGAGGAACAAGAGATGGAGAAGGAAAAGTAGATGAGGGAGAAGCAGGAAAAAGAGGAGGTGAAGGAACATTTTTGCAAATATGTAGCTTTAGAGTAGAAAAGTGAAGAGGCGGACAAGAAGAAGCATGAAGAGAAGGCAGAAGAGGGGGAAGAAGCAAAGGAAAAAGAGTTACATGGAACTAGAAGAGAAAGCAGTGAATCCCACTGCTTTCCTTATCGTGGTTGATGAGGCAATCTCTGAATGTTGCAACAGTTGGTAGAAATGATACCGCTAATGATGGCTGCTGCAGTTGCTAAAAAAGACATCAATGGCTTTCCTGTAGCAGATAAAGCTTAACCACCTAATGTTAGTACGAGGAGTAGCAGAGGACAGGAAACATGGATTTGGAGAAGGCTTGGCTTTTTTTTCATAAGATTAGGCTTAAGTGAGTTGGATGGCATGTCTTGGATGTGTCGACGTAGTGTCTAAGCTGTTTTTGGCATTGCAATAAAAAAATATACAAAGTGGACAAGCCGAAGGTGTGTCTGCCATGTGTCCAGGTGCGTCCAAGGTGTGTGCATGTTGGACATGAACACGACATCTTTTGGGAAGTGTCCGTGCTTCCTAGGCAAGTAGGCATTACATTGAGACTAGAAGAGAAAATACATTTACGAAGTCCACTAGTTTCATCTCTATTGCTATTCATTTTTATCAAAGCAACCGTGGTTGCATTTTCCACCACTGGGTCTTACACCCTGATGTTTGCAATGTCGAACCTCCATGAATGGTATTACTTTTGCCCATGCCTTGTAAATTGCAACAGTCTTCATTGTGAACTTCTACCTTTCTCTCTTCAACCATCCCTGAGGATTTACAGGCTGACAGTCATAGGTTTGTGTGGGCTGCTGGAAGTAAGATTGTGGTTGGGGGGTTGGGGTTGACTATGGGGCGGGGAATAGAGTATTATTGATGATTGTGGCAACTAATGGGATGGGTAGCGATGTTAAATTTTGTTGTGAAATATAGGGAATGGAGGGATGAAGGGATATGGTAAAATTGAAAAATAATTGATGAATGATGTTCATGGTCTTTCTAAATCTGTTAATTTTTTTTTTCTATTGGATTACCAATCTGAAACCCTTATGCTTTAGTTATATTTTGTGATTTTTTAAAAAATTATACCATAAAAGTTTCCCAATTTTGATGTGTTTCTTTTACTCTCTGCACTCTCCACATAGAGTTTGCATGAAGAATTGCGGAAAAAGAAGATATCACTTGAGGAAATAAAAGCTAACATGAAAACCACAGAGTTAAAGGTGAACGATTTGAAGCAGTCCCTCGTTAATTTATTTGGTAAGAAAGATGAAACCTTCCCATTATCTAATTTAGATTTTCTTGGTCTGTGAATTATCAATGTACATAGTGATAAAAACAGATAGCTTTGGCAATATTTTTAACTTCCAATTTCTGAGTAGGCACATGGAACTACATGTTTTCCTTTTATAATATATTTGGCTAGAATTCTTAGTTTAGGAATGGCTTAAAAAGACATGATTGAGAACATTTCCCTTCTAACTAAACAATCGTTGTCCAAGTTAATAATACCTTTAAGACTTCAACTCAACGCTGACCTAGATTAGATCGCCCTTGTTAGTTCAACTCAATATTGATGTTGTATTTTTTCTTAGAGCATAGTGTTGGTAGACAAAGTCTGATTCCTCATTAGAAAAAGTGATTACATGGGGGCTCTTTATATTGGAGAGGGCTATATTGTTCCTCAGGAACATGCTAGTTAAATTGTACCATGGGCTGCCCCAACTAGGCATGTATGTCATCATCATAGTTCAAAATTTTGTCAAAATTGGAAATTTTTTACCGATTATTTGATTTTGATGGTGATCAGAAATAGAAGTGGAAGTACCTCAGACTTCGTCATCCATTTCGAGAACTTTTGACAATTTTGACGAATTTCGATGAATTTCATAAAATTTGGGCATGAATCTCGACAAATTTCGATAGTGATTTTAAAAAAATGACGTACATCGGCTTCTGCGTTTGTTATTAGCTGATTGGAGATGAGATGTTGCTTAGGGGTCTTATAGCTTCTACCTAAGGCACACAAGCCCTTACCCAACCTAATCTACTACGATCATTCACTTCTACCCTATTGGATCTCTTGAGAGTAAGGGAATTGTTTATTCAGTGAGTAAAACAGGTTACATGGTAGTCTCTAATATAGCAACTGAGAGTAGAGACATAAGTACAAGTGAGCAATATGAGACTAATATTACAGGAATAACAAAGCATCATAAGTAAACAACACAATATATCTATAGTTAGTACCAAGTTTTAATCACTTTTTAATGACTTTAGAAAATTGATCACAGACTCCTGATCGGTCAAGTTACAATCTCGATCGATCCCTTGGATCAATTTTCTGGAGAGTGCATCAGTCGAGTTAGTCGAGTTGTGCATTCACAGAACTCGACCGATCGGGTTACTGACCAAATGTGATTTTAACTGATCGGTCGAGTTTCCCAGGACAAACTCGACCGATAGTTTGAAAATCGGGTTTGTCTTTTAGCCGATCGGTCGAGTTACCTTTATTGAATCTCGACCGAATGTACTGTACGGAAAATGTAGAAAAAGTGATTCTAACCATTGGTGACTTGTTTGGACTAAAATAGATCTGTTGCCTTGTGCAAAAATGGCTATAATTTGATCCTAAGTGTTCCCCAATTCAAGGGAGCACCCCTAGCTATAAATAGGACCACTTGGAGTTCATTCCAAGGTTGCCTATTCACTACATACAAGGTCCTTGCTATAGTTGAGTGTGCTACCACCCCTTGATCCCCTTTCTCTCTCTAGTTTATACTTCATTTCGTGATTTGTGAGTGAGTTAGGATTATTGTAAGAGAGCTCCACCTTTGTGCATGTAAAGTTCTCAATCTTCCACCACTTCCCTACCCCCTTCTATGAAGAAAAGTTGAAGGAAGCAAGCTCCATCGAGTGAAGGAGTTGTTGCTGGTCCTCTTCAAGGTTGATGAAGAGGTGGTGATCTTCTCCAGGTGAAGGAGAAGGCAAAGGCGGAAGATCCAAGAGGAGAAGAAAAGTCCTTCAAGGCTGAAGACTTGAGCTTGAATGGGTAAGACCTAGGTGAAGGCTGAAGATTCAAGCTAAGTGGGTAAGTTCCTTGTGTAGGTGGAGATCTCCTTGTGATTGATTGGGTAAGTCCTTTGGTGGCCTATTGCTGTAATCTCTGTGGTGATTAGTAGAGAAAAGCACTTCTAAAGTCCTAGAAGTTGACCTCTCTAGGTAGTGGACTGACTCACTTCTAGTTTGAAGTGTGGAACCACTCTACATCCCTTTGTCAAGTGCTTGCTATCAATCTCTCTCATCCTTGCAGTGCTTGTTAGTTAAGACTTCAAATTGCCATTAAGCTATTGCTCCTAATTGATATAATTTGAAGGTCTAATATGTTTGGTGAGAAATTTTGTAGCTCTATTCACCCCCCTCTAGAGACCTTAGATCCAACAAGTGGTATTGGAGCTAATGATCTTCTCCAACAATCTCCCACGAGAGGAGAAGATGGGCGACAACTTGGTTCACTCAACCTAGAGGGAGGCTTCTCCATGCGTCCTCCGGTCTTTGATGACACCGACTTCCTCTATTAGAAGAGAAGAATGCAGTTCTACATTCAAGGGATGAACTTTGACATGTGAAAGGTGATGGTCACAAAGAGCCAATCGGAGTTGTTGCAACATGGAGTGAAGCTGCTCTCAAAGAAGCTCAACTCAATGCAAAGACAATTAGCATCCTCTATGCAACCCTCACTCCCACGGAGTTCAACCGGATCTCATCATGGGACACCACCTATGAGATTTGGGACAAGTTGTGCATCACCTATGAAGGCACAAAGCAAGTCAAGGAGGCAAAAATCTACATGTTGGGCAACCTCTTAGAGAACTTCAAGATGGGAAAGAAAGAAGGCATTGCGGAGATGTACTCAAGGATGAATGTCATAGTCAATGGGCTGGCTGCATTGGGCACTCCTTTGGAAAGAGGTGTCATCAACTCAAAGATCTTGAGAACTCTTCCAAAGAGATGGGAGTCAAAGGTCACCTCCATTGAAGAAGTGAGGAGCCTTGGTGACATCTCAACCGAAGAACTTATTGGCAATCTTCAAGCCCATGAGCCAAGACTTGACAAGCAAGAAAAAGAAGCTAAGTAAGAAGAGAAGGAAGCCAAGAAGGTCAAAGATAGTGCTTTCAAAGCACAAGTGGAGGCTGTCATCCTTCAGCAACAACTTGCTTATTGGACTCCCTCCTCTAGTGAAGATGAAAACCCTAGTGAGCATGAAGCCAACAACATCAAGGGCAAGCACTTCAAGGGAAAGCAAGCCTCCTCCTCTACTCCGAGATGCTACAAGTGTGGTCAAAAGGGACACTACAAGAGTGAATGCCCAAAGTCAAGAAAGTCTCACCACAAGAGCAACTCAAGGAAAGATGAGGATCACAAGAAGGAGAGCAAGCACAAGAGGAAGGATAAGAAGGAAAAGAGATACAAGAATGCAACAAATGCAGCTTGGGAAGCTTCATCTTCAAGCAGCTCTAGCTCCGAAGAAGATGGAGAGTGCCACCTTGCCCTCATGGCCTCTACAAGTGAAGACATTGGTAAGGTAAGTGAGGTAAGCTTGCATGAACTGCTAAAGAAGCTATTATTGACATGCTTGTTAGTACCCGTTCTTCTTTTGCTAAATGTAAATCTAAAAGAAAACAGTTAGGAAAAATTATTGATGATCTTTATGCTAAGCTTGAAATTTTGGAATTGAATGAGAAAATCAATCTTGAGAGTATTGATAACTTGCAAGGGCAATATCTTGATCTTGAGCTCCAATACAATGGGATTGAAGTTGAGAATGATGTCTACCTTAAGAACATGAAAAATCTTGAGGAGAACCAAAATTGCCTAAAAGAACTTGAATTGCTTAAAACTGAAAATGTTAAATTTAAGTTGCTTATTGATGCTCGTAGAGAAGAGAAAGATGTTTATCTCAAAGAGATTCACATGCTAAAATCTGAAAATGCTAGGTTGCTTAGTCAAGTAAATGATTTATCTTCTAGACCTTTGTTGCCTAGTGTTAATGTGACTGCCATCTCTCTTGAAAATGATTCATATCTTACTAAAGCTTTATGTCTTGAGGCTGACCTTGTGCATGTTAGGGATGATATATCTAGTTTATCTTCTACTATTGTATCCTTGAATGATGATAAACATAGATTAAGAGCATCCCTGCAGAAATTCCTCAAAGGAAAGAACTCCCTGAATGAAATCCTTGATCATTCTACCCAACAAAGGGATACTAGTGGTTTTGAATTTGAAGGGGGAGCCTCAAAGGGCAAAAGTAAGGCCAAAGGTAAGAAAAAGAACAAGGAGATCTCTTTCTTTGTAGGAGAATCTCCGGGCACTAAGAATCCTATGGTTTGTTCTTATTGCAAATGTGATGAACATTATTCTACTTATTGTCCTTACAAGCCTAAGGGGACCAACTCAAAGACGAAATGGGTCTCCAAGCTAACTCCGGATCCCAAAGTTTGAGTTGGGAACCGACATTCTTCTTTCTTGTAGGAAAAGATAGATGGATTGTTGATAGTGACTGCACAAAGCACATAATTGGTGATGTAAGCCATTTCAACAATTTTACAAAGAAGAAAGGAGGATCCGTCACCTTTGGGGATAACAAGAAAGGTAAAGTCAAAGGTGAGGGTGATGTACATGAATCCTTATGCATCAAGAATGTTCTCTTTGTGGATGGCCTACATCACAATTTAATAAGTGTTAGTCAACTTTGTGATAATGGTTACCTTGTTCTATTTACTTCTTTTGAATGCTTGATTCTAGATTCCCTCACCTATCAAGTTATATACAAGGGAACTAGAAATGGTAATCTTTATGTTATTGTTCTTAACTCTATTAAGCATGTAGTTGGTAGATGCCTAGTAGCCAATTCGAATGATATTTCTCTTTGACACCGCCGGCTTGGTCATGTAAATATGCATCAATTGAAGAAGTTGTGCAAAAAAGACTTAGTTAAGGGACTTCCCAAATTGGATTTTGAAAAGGATGATGAGTGCCAACCTTGTACACAAGGAAAGCAAACAAAGTCCTCCTTCAAATCCAAATGAGTCCTTAGCACTAAGAGAGCTCTTGAGCTTCGTCATATTGATCTATTTGGACTAATGAGAACGCAATCGCTTCGTGGTTCCAAGTATTGCATTGTTATTGTCGATGATTTCTCCAGTGTTCTCATATGCCCCGCATGAGGCCGCTTATGCGGCCGCATATGCTTATGCGGCCGCATATGCTTATGCGGCCCTCAACCACTCCACATATAAGTATGCAGTGCTATTTTTGGGCATGGACCGAATATGCGTCCTGCGGTCCGCATATGCGGCCGCTTAGGCCCCACATTTCATTTGATGACTTAAGTAAAAAAATCGAACCTCAAATAAAATCAACCAAATTAAATGACAACTTCTATTTAGTTGGTTTTAGATCGGATATTGAAATTTTGCTACCTCAGAAATAATTCTATTTTGAATGAGTGGTGCAAAATATATTATTACATTTTACAATTGCCAATGTTTCATTATGCTCTTTCCTTTTGCTCTTTTTTTCTCTTCTGTGTTGCTCTAAGATTAGAACCTGTTGCACATGCAACAGTTCTGATTTTGTCTTGTATAAAGGGCGAATCTATTGCAGATATTAATTGGATGTGATATTTTCTTTTACAAAGTTTCAAATTTGTGTGCTGCCTAGGGAATAATTTATATTCCCTACAACTTTTTCTTCTCTATTTATTATTGACTTGATTTCTTCATATCATTTTGATGTTTTGATTTTGTTTTTGATGTTCTTTTTCTATTTGTACTTTGAACTACCATGCTTTGTGTTACTGTGGTTATTCTTATTGTGTTCATTCAATAAATGTTCTGCTTTGAACTGCATGTGTTAGTGTGTTTTGTTTGTATATTCTAGTACATTATATAAACTTAGGGTTTTGTTGATTGATTTTTCTTCTTGATCATTGGAAAATATGTGTTTCTTCTTCCATGATGTAATGATCCATTGGTACATTTTTGGCTATTAGGCTACCAAAATGGATAGCATGAAATTTATGATTATGATTCTATTTTTTTAAATAAATAGATGCATAAAATATAGAATTAATTAAAAAAATCCAAAACGCATGTGCCCCGCTTATGCTCCCGCATTCCGCTTATACTCTATGCGGTACCCTGACCGAACGCATACCGCATAACGCATTTCAGAACATTGGATTTCTCTGGATATACTTGGACCTTCTTTCTCGTTTCAAAGAGTGATATGCTTGATGTTTTTCTAGTTTTTGTAAACGAGTTGAGAATGAAGCTTCTTGCTGGATTGTTTCCATCCGTAGTGACCATGGGGGAGAATTTGAAAATGACCTTTTTTGAGCGTTTTTGTCAAGAATCAGGTTATGCACACAACTTTTCTTCACCTCGTACACCTCAACAAAATGGGGTTCTAGAGAGGAAGAATAGGTCTCTACAGGAGATGGCTAGGACCATGCTTCTTGAGTTTGGTACTCCTAAGAAATTTTCGGCTGAAGCTGTCAGTACCTCTTGTTATGTGCAAAACCGTGTTTTCACGCATCCATCGCTTAAGAAAACCCCCTATGAACTATGGCGTGGTAGGAAGCCTTCTATCGAGTATTTACATGTTTTCAGATGTCCTTGTTTTGTTTTGAACACGAAAGATTCTCTTGACAAGTTTGATCCGAAATCGTATAAGGCTTTCTTTCTTGGCTATAGCACTACTAGCAAGGCATATAAAGTTTATAACATTGATCTTGCTAAAGTAGATGAATCTATTAATGTAAAGTTGATTGAGACTAACCCCTATGTTCCCAAAGATATTGTTTCAAATGATGATGTTGCAGATGAAGTAATTCCTATTCTTAAAGAACTCAACATCACCTAAAAGGAAAAAGAGGTGTCTGTTCAAGAAGAAAAAGATGATGAAAAGAAGGATCAAACTCCTCGGTTTGCAAAGAATCATCATAAGGAGCTGATCTTAGGTGATCCATTTGAGAGAGTGAAGATGCAGGCTGCATTCAACAAAGAACAAGCCAACAACGCCTTCTTCTCACAACTAGAGCCTAAAGATGTCAAGGAAGCTCTTGGGGATGAAGAATGGATCCTAGCTATGCAAGAGGAGCTGAAACAATTTGAGAAGAACAATGTTTGGACTCTTGTACCAAGACCAAGTGATAGAAAGATCATTGGCACTAAATGGGTCTACCGCAACAAGCTAGATGAAAGCGACAAAGTGGTAAGAAACAAAGCAAGGTTGGTGGCTCAAGGCTACAATCAACAAGAAGGTATTGACTTTGATGAAACATATGCACCTGTAGCTAGACTTGAGTCCATTCGTATGTTGCTTGCTTTTGTTAGTCATAAAAACTTTTTTTTGTATCAAATGGATGTTAAAAGTGCGTTTTTGATGGTACAATTGAGGAGGAAGTGTATGTTGCACAACCTCCGGGCTTTGAACATGATAATCTACCTAACCATGTTTATTTGTTGCAAAAAGCTCTCTATGGACTCAAACAAGCACCAAGGGCTTGGTATGAGAAATTAAAGAACTTTTTGTTAGATCATGGTTATATCATGGGCAAAGTGGATTCTACCTTGTTTCTAAAGCATACTTATAACAATTTTTTTATCATTCAAATATATGTTGATGATATCATTTTTGGCGGAACTAACATTGATCTTTGCAAAGAATTTAGTGATCTTATGCAGAGTGAATTTGAGATGAGTATGATGGGTGAGCTCACATTCTTCCTCGACTTTCAAATCAAGCAAATAAAAGATGAAAACTTCATCAACCAAGGCAAGTACACCAATGAACTACTTAAGCACTTTGGGATGGAGAATACCAAGCCGATGGACACACCCACGTCAAACACCGCCAAACTTGATAAAGATGAAGAAGGTGAGAAGGTAGATGAGAAGCTCTATAGAGGTATGATTGGATGTTTATTTAACTACCTCTAGACCCGACATAATGTTTAGTGTTGACTTGTGTGCTAGATTTCAATCAAATTCTAAGAAATCTCATCTTATAGCTGTTAAGAGGATTCTAAGGTACCTAGCCAAAATTCAAAACTTTGGACTATGGTATTCCAAGTCAAGGGACTTTACTCTTACTACCTATAGTGATGCCGATTGTGCAGGCTGCTTGATTGATAGAAAGTGTACAAGTGACACTTGTTTCCTGCTTGGTGTCTTGGTTCTCCAAGAAACAGAGCACCGTGGCATTATCAACCACCGAGGCTGAGTACATTGCAGTCGGGAGTTGTTGTGCCCAAGTCCTATGGATGAAGCAAATGCTCCAAGACTTTAACATTCATTTTGATACTTTTCCTATATTTTATGATAATACTAGTGCAATTAACTTGTCTTACATTCCTATATTGCATAGTAGAGCTAAACATATAGAGGTTCTCCATCACTTTCTTCGTGATCACATTGCCACGAAGGATATTTATATCATACATGTGGACATGGAAAATCTGTTGGCGGACATTTTCACTAAACATCTAGCTAGAGAGCAATTTACCTTTATTAGATCAAAATTGCTTATAGCTGCTTTGGATGAATCTGATATGCCTTCTAGCTAGTAGTCATTTATCCTATATGTTTTGCATCTATCTTGATCATCTTTGAATGCTTATATGCTTAAACTTGCTTTTTCATGTTCATTTTACCTTGTTTTTCTCTTATTTTTGGGTATTTCTCGTAAACGCTAGTTTTATCACAAAATAGTACCCAATGATGAGTGATATGTGCCTAAGTATGTTAAATATACGTAATGGACTTGAAAAATAAATTTTATTAGCATTCAAATGGTTAGAAATAAAGTTTGATGGTTTTAGGTCAGGTTGACCATCGGTCGAGTTTATCCCAGGACAAACTCAACCGATCCATGGCCGAGAGTTGTTCTAAAATGGACCAATCGGTCGAGTTTCCGACTCACAAAACTCGACCAATCAGTGGGCTGAAGCCAACTTAAGTTGGATTCGGCCGACTATTCTCCCTCACAACTAGAGAATAGTCGACCGATTCCCCTTCTATTTTCCCTAAGCTCTCAACCCCATACCTTACCTTCCCTATCCTAGCCCTATCCGACCTAGATAGACCGTTCTAGACCTTCCCTCTTGCTCTTCCTTGGTGTGTGAACGGTTTTGGTGGTTTGTTTTGTACGTTTGCTCTCTTCTTCTCCTTCCTTGCGCTTCCATGGCCTCTCATAGAAGAAAGAGACCCACCCCTAGCAATGCATCATCCTCTTCTTCGTCCTCTCGCTTGGTTCCTTTTGATGAGACTCTCTTTGTCTCAATAGAGGCTTGAAATAGGTATATGGACCTTCTTCCTAGGAGTCCTTTTCCGTTTAGAGCCTTGTTTGAGCCTAGCCCTAGGCGTAGAGCGATCATAGATCAAGTGGCGAGGTTGCTATCCGTTCATCACCTATCCGCCCTGGCTGTCGAGCGTGATTGCTTTCATAATTCGATGTCTAGCACAAAAGTAGTTCACGAATTCTACGCAAATTTGCGGTGGAATTACGACTCCCTTGTACCCCCTCCAAATACTCAAGTAATCCTTACTTCGATGATCGCGGGGAAGAGATTCCATATCTCTGACGATATCTTGAATGTTTTCTTTTCAGGAGCCGATAAGAATGACACCTGGCGTAAGGACTATAGTGAGTATTTTGACCTTTTCGATCCTGAGGGTTTCTACAGACAGAATGAGATCACTCTTCCTGATATCCATCGCTATCTGAAGAAACCCAATGTACCCTATAAGAAGAAGAGCACCCTACCCTCCTCCTTAGATCTCAAGAAGCGTATATTAGCCTTAGTGGTCAACTGCAACATCCACCCAAAGAAAAATCAAACGGATATTGTAGAGAACACTGCGGTGATCATGTACCACATCCTTGAGAATGTCGGAGTCAAGTGGTCTAGATATATCCTACATCATATGACTTGCTTTGACTCTGGCAAAAACACCTGTGGCACCCATCCACCTTATCCTGCCCTGATTTGTGGTCTATTTCAGTTCGCCACTGAGAAATCACTCTTCTCTGACTTCCATTACAGACCTGCCAGGAAGGGAGTGTGCATCAGTGAGACCACAATTCAGAAGTTCATGCCTATCATTTCCTCCACTACACCCGGTGCTTCACCCTCTGCCTCTACCTCAGCTGCACCTTCCTCTACCTCTACCCGAGCTCCACCTCCTTAGCCACCCCGACCTAGCCGTGCCTCGTTCCGTGTGTCCATGAAGCCCTCATGGGTTAGATGATGCACCAACAGACATACAACCTCCAGGTCCAGGAGCATCTGCACCAGGATTTATGTTCAATCATGTCAAACATGAACTTATCCTGTGCACACCCTTATCCCACCTACCGGCCCTACCCTAGAAGTGATTATGCTTCCTATGCATATCATCACTTCTACCCTACCCCTGAGCCTTCCGCTGCTACTCCCACACCCCCTACTGTTGGTGGTTCTGCTCCCGTCTTCCTGCCATTGCCTGCTGGCCCCCTAGCCACCCTGCTTGCCAGTCTGGGTGATTCTGCTCCCTCTTTTCCTTAGGCCAATGAGCTCTATGCTCTTGGTATGACTTGGGATGAGCAGAATGCTCGTTGGCCCGGTCGTAGTTTTGGTCCTTCTGTGGACGAGGAGATGCCTGACCAGGCTGATGCTGAGACTGCTGTTGCTGATGAGGATGATGGAGATGGTGAGGATGCATCTAATGATGGTGATGGCTCTGATGGCTTTGTTGGTGACTCCGGTGATGAAGGCACTACTGCTGCACCTTTAGATGGAGACGAGGACTATGAGCCTGGTGCTGATGATGATGATGATGTGGACATAGATAGCTTAGATGTCTAGTTGTTTCTTAGTTTTTAGTCTAGTTTGCTGATCATATATATCTTTCTAGGTTATTTTGTATTAGAAAAATTTGGGCACATTATCTGAGATGTACTTTTTATCTTCAGCTTTCATCGTTTCTCGCTTGTAGTTGTTTTTATGAGAACATGCTTCTTGAGTTGTAATCTATCTTTTATGCACTCTTACTCTTTGATCAGTTATATCTTATGAGTTGGTGCCATATTTCACCATATTTTGATTATGACTTAGCTTGTGTGTTTCGCTCGTCTCTGTTTGATATATGTTATGTGATTGCATGTTTGCATATCTGCTTGGTTGTTTTTGGAGAAGACTGTTTGTATGCTCTTCTACCCCTTTCCTTTTTGATAATGTCAGAAGGGGTAGAGAAATTTCAATGTCTTGAAACTCAATCATATTGCTATTATTGCTTAAGTGATTCTTTTCTTGTTCTTTATATGCTTTATCATGTGACTTGCTAAAGAACCATATAGTGCATGCATGCTATATTGCTTTATGTAGAAAAAGTAACTATGCAGGTTAAAGTAAGCATAGATTGAGGGGGAGCAATTCACATTGTTCAAATCTTGAATTCCCCTAATTCACAAGGTAAAGGTATACTTTCAATATTCTTTTCAATATGTTTGAGGAATGGTTTGTCATTGTCAAAAAGGGGGAGAATGTTGACCTAGAGGTTATACATTGTCCATATTTTAATAATGACTCAACCATCCATTCATATGTATCTAATATGTGTATTCAAGATTAATCTCAGGTGTTAGGTACATGAAAAGAATCAATTTACCCAAGCCCTAGCTTGTCAAAGTTCAAGTCAAAAGCAATGCAAGTGTGCTAATTAGGAAATCCATGTAAATGACCTTAGAAGAATTTTGTAATCACTTGTATTGATGATATGACTTGTAACTAAGATGAGAAAATTATGTGGGACATTTGGTACCAAGTTTTAATCACTTTTTAATGACTTTAGAAAATTGATCACAGACTGCTGATCGGTCGAGTTACAATCTTGACCGATCCCTTGGATCAATTTTCTAGAGAGTGCATCGGTCGAGTTGTGCATTCACAGAACTCGATCGATCGGATTACTGACCAAATGTGATTTTAACTGATCGGTCGAGTTTCCCAGGACAAACTCTACTGATAGTTTGAAAATCGGGTTTGCCTTTTAGCCGATCGGTCGAGTTACCTTTATTGAATCTCGACTGAATGTACTGTACGAAAAATGCAGAAAAAGTGATTCTAACCGTTGGTGACTTGTTTGGACAAAAATAGATCCGTTGCCTTGTGCAAAAACGTCTATCATTCGACCCTAAGTGTTCCCTAACTCAAAGGAGCACCCCCAGCTATAAATAGGACCACTTGGAGTTCATTCTAAGGTTGCTCATTCACTACATACAAGGTCTTTGCTATAGTTGAGTGTGCTACCACCCCTTGAGCCCCTTTCTCTCTCTAGTTTACGCTTCATTTTATGATTTGTGAGTGAGTTAGGATTAATGTAAGAGAGCTCCACCTTTGTGCATGTAAAGCTCTCAATCTTCCACCACTTCCCTACCCCCTTCTTCTATGAAGAAAAGCTAAGGAAGTAAGCTCCATCGAGTGAATAAGGAGTTGTTGCTGGTCCTCTTCAAGGTTGATGAAGAGGGGGTGATCTTATCCAGGTAAAGGAGAAGGCAAAGGCGGAAGATCCAAGAGGAGAAGAAAAGTCCTTCAAGGCTGAAGACTTGAGCTTGAATGGGTAGGACCTAGGTGAAGGCTGAGGATTCAAGCTAAGTGGGTAAGTTCCTTGTGAAGGTGGAGATCTCCTTGTGATTGGATGGGTAAGTCCTTTGGTGGTCTGTTGCTGTAATCTCTGTGGTGATTAATAGAGAAAAGCACTTGCAAAGTCCTAGAGGTTGACCTCTCTAGGTAATGGACTGACTCACTTCTAGTTTGAAGTGTGGAACCACTCTACATCCCTTTGTCTAGTGCTTTCTATTAATCTCTCTCATCCTTGTTGTGTTTGTTAGTTAAGACTTCAAATTGCCATTAAGCTATTGCTCCTAATTGATATAATTTTAAGGTCTAATCTGTTTGGTGAGAAATTTTGTAGCTCTATTCACCCCCCCCTCTAGAGCCTTAGACCCAACAATTGTGAGATAAGAATACGGACAAGCTTATCTAAGTAACTAGAAAGGTCTGGAAGATTTTGATCCTATCATCTGCATATTCTCTTTGACAATCATGGAGCTCCAATCCTATTAATTAAATAATTTAGATTATGCCTTATATCATACACCCACTTGCAACCAAGAACCTTCCTAGGTACTAGTTTACAAGCTTCCATGTATAATTTTTATGGAGAACGTCCATTTCAAATTTTATTATCAAGGTCAATCTAGGGTCCTTTAGTGCCTCTTCATAATTCTAGATCTAAAAACACGCTTGAGTAGTAGAAAACAAGTGTGAGTGACAACAAACATCAGAAACTAGATGCCTCATAACATAGGTAGGAATATCTTTTTATAGAGAAAATGAGAATGTTTTAGTGTCATCATAGCATAGCAAATGATTCCAGACTGTCAAAGACTATCTGGGATTGTCTTGGAATACCTCTTGGGTGGTGGGATAGACATGGGAGTAGTGCTAGAATTGTTTTTGGATCTTGGCGGTATTGGCCGACTTCAATTTCAAGAAAATTTCAGTGGGGTCTTACTGATTGATACCCCCTTAGACTTAGAGGCTGTGAGGCTCACTATAGTCGAAGAACATAAATGTCTTATCACATGAACTGACATTAGAAGAGGCATAATTTTTTTATGGAAGGATATTTTTTGGTATATAACATATTCTTGGGGACAATCTACGCTTGATTATATATTAGAGCCAAAGATCTACTTGGCTATTGTGGTTGTACCATTTAGGATATTTTGTACTCTTCTGATTAGGAGGTTCAGATTCCACAATTTTTTCTTTATCATGCGACTTCACAAAAGTACAAACAACATTGTAGTATGTAGTCTGCGTTGCTCAACTTTGATGAAAATAATGTGAGTAATCATTATAAAAGGTACTCTATTATTCACCATGCTGAGATAAAGAATTGCTAGCACTACTGAAATGAAACATATTATGTAGAAAAAGACAACTATAGGAAGGGTGGATTGTTGTGGGAATAGATTATGCCCCTAAATAATTCCCTCACCCATACATTAGGAACCTTGGTGCTGAGGATGAAGTCAAAGAAGAAACTGTATGTGAAGAATATTGATTTTAGAGACCCCAAGGAGCGAAGAGAAGCTCGAGGTTGATTATTACACTTTGTATAGGGGTTACCTTATCTTCTTGAGTAACTATGATTGTAGCACCCGGAGCAGGAAGGTTTGAATTCCCCTTTCTTAGGGACAAACAACATGTTGCAGTAACTCTGGATATAGCACTTGGAGCATGAGCTCTTAACAACCCTTTTCTCTATATCAAAGAAAACAAGTAACTTGAGAGAGGAGGCCTATGGTGGCACTAATTGGTTCCAATGTTTTAGAAAGCGGGAAGAGGGAGGCGTGCAGACAACACCTTGTGGCCGCTTGAACGCCAGGCGAGCGCTTTTTGAAAAAGCGGGTGCCTAAATTAATATATTATTTTATAGAAAATTACACATATATGTATATGACTAACATATTTTAAGGAATTTTTATACATATATAAATCATGTTATGAGTATAAAATAACTGAATTAATTCAATTATAACTACTCAATGTAGAAATATATTAAATTAGTTATACAGAATTGTAGCCATACATGATATATACACACTAGTGGTACATGCTACTTTGTACATGAATATATAATAGCAGTCAGTACATGATATATACATTATACTTTAGAGGTACATACGACATAGTAGAAAATATACATTGTACAGTAGTAGGAAGTACATGATATGTAAATTATACAATTGTATGTACTATATACTACAAAGTGCATCTACATGGAGGGTACATTGGTTGAACACATAACAATACAAGAGAGACAAATGTATAAATCTATAGGTAGCATAGACACAAGAACATGATATTAGTATATATTAGTAATTTGGTACATAGCAGAGCAGAATTGCATGCATAAATGATAAATATGTAATGTAGGTGGAGCAGTTCATACATAAAGATATAACATGGGTGCAACATTACATACATACAGAGCTTGTACATCAATGTTCAAAATTTTGTCGAAATTGGCGAAATTTCGCTAATTATTTTGATGTCGCCAATGATCGGACATAGAAATGGCCTTACATGTCTGTATGTAGGGAATTTCGCCCGAAAAAAATTAAATTACAACAATTATTTTGAATTTTGACGAAATTAAGTAAATTTTGATGAAAAAAGGGCCATTTCGTCCGCATTTCGATGAAATTTCGAGAAACACATGTATTATTTTGAGAAATCGGGTACAATGTCTGTAGATTTTACTATGTGATTCCTTGGGCTCGTTAGGGGCAATCTAAGATATGTTTCTTCTCTTCCTAGACTAATTTTGAGGTCACATGATTTATGCTAATAGTGCACAAAATTAGCATGACTATCAAGATATTTTGTATGTATGCCATCATCAATCACAACTCTAACTACATGGTTGCGTCCTATAGGTTCTCGCTACAAAAGCACACGACCAAGAAGAAAGCTTGAGTTAATCCATTAGTATGTGTTTTATCACTTGTAGGCATATAGAGAATAACAGTGAGACACATCTATGCTTGTATAAAACAAAATAAACTGGAGAAAATATGTTGGTAGGTATAATTTACAAAGAGGATGACAACCATCATGGTTCAACTAGATGCACAAACCATAGTTGTCTCATGCTTCCTCAATACTCACTCAAATACCACTGCACATTGTTTATGTACTACGTCTTGTCATCCTACTGAGAGGTCCTACCATCCTCGATCATGCTATGTGTCCATAAATTTGTGTTTTTAAGTCTATATATTGTCCTTGCAAACTATAATTACTTAATTCATTCATTTCGCCATTCAGTTGACCTCAAAATCTCCATTAAAATCCGCATCAACATTGTTTAGCTTCTTTCACTCACATGAGGATCCCCACCCCCTTACATATCCAATATGAATATTATTGCATATTTGAGTAGATCTACACTAGTAGCTTGTTATGGTAAAATTTCGCTAAATAATTTGATCATTTGGTTTTCAAAACGCTAGGAATGCATCTGTCTAAATTTGTCAAAATTTATGTTTCTGTGGCTACCGAAACGGCGTCAAAACTGGACATTTTATTCCTTGTTGTACATAAAGATGTAACATGGGTGCAACAATACATACATACAGAGCTTGTACAAAGTAGGAATGATATTTGATACTATAGAGAAACTGCGAATTGCTTATTTAATGAATTAACCAGTGTACAATACAGTCTCTTATATAACGAGAGTGAATAGAGATTAAAGCAAAGATGAGCAATATGGGACAAAACTAGTGAAGTAAAAACATAACTGAGGCACATGCTATGCACATGACACTCAACCAAACACAACATATCTCTATACTCCCCCTCAAGCTGGAGCATAGATGTCGAACATGCCCAACTTGTCAACTAGAGTCTGAAAACGAGCTTTAGGAAGTATCTTAGTGAAGATGTCCGCAACTTGCTTTTCAGTGCTGAGATATGGAGTACAAATCCGGACAGAAAGGATTGTTTCTTGAACAAAGTGACAGTCGACCTCAATATGTTTCGTCCGCTCGTGAAAAGTGGGGTTGCTCGCAATAAAAATGGAGGCCTTGTTGTCACAAAACATCGGTATAGGGCTGGAATAGGATATATCAAATTCCTGGAGGAGACTCTGGACCCACAGAAGTCCGCATGTAGTATGAGCCATAGCTCGGTATTCTGCCTCTGCACTGGATCTGGCGACAACAGTTTGCTTTTTGCTTCGCCAGGTAACAAGATTTCCGCCCACAAATGTACAATATTCTCATGTTGACTTACGATCAGAACGACTTCCTGCATACTCAAAGTCTGAGAAACCAGATAGATTGCAGCGGCCATGACTCTTATACAACAAGCCTTTCCCTGGAGAGCTTTTAAGATACCGCAGAATGTGACATATAACATCCCAATGACATTGTCGGGGTTTATCAAGATACATGCTAATGAATCGGACAACAACAATGAGGTCAGCTCTTGTGATCGTCAGATAGATAAGCTTGCCTACCAACCTTCTGAACTGGTGATGATCAGCAGAGGGAGGAGAATTTTCATCGTCCCAATCCATATTTGGGTCAAGGGGAGTGTTGGTTGGTTTGCAGCCCAGCATACCAGTTTCCTGCAAGAGATCAAGTACATATTTTCTTTGAGAGAGACACAACCCTACAGATGATCTAGAAACCTCAATGCCTAAGAAATACCTCAACTTTCCGAGATCTTTAGTGACAAAATGTTTTTCTAAGTAGGTTTTAGTTGCCTGTATACCCACGGTATCACTCCTAGATAGAATTATATCATCAACATAAACAATAAGAATGACAAGTCCAGTCACTGTTTTGCAGATAAAGACTAAATGATTAGAGTGAGAGCGACGAAAGCCAAAAGTGACTAAGATCTGACTGAGCTTGTCGAACCAAGCACGTGGGTCTGTTTGAGACCGTAGATGGCCTTTTTCAGTTTACAAACTTTAAAGGCAGACTCCCCCTGAGCAACAAAATCAGGTGGTTGCTCCATGTATACTTCCTCCTGTAGATCTCCATAAAGAAATGCATTTTTAAAATCTAACTGAAAGAGAGACCAGTCTTTATTAACAACAACAGACATCAGAATTCGAACATAATTTAATCGGGCGACCGGAGAGAAGGTCTCAAAATAATCAACAATATATGTCTGCATGTTGCCTTTTGCAACAAGTCGAGCTTTCAGGCGTTCAATTGTACCATCAGGTTGATACTTAATGGTGAAGACCCAACGACAACCAATAGTAGGGCATGAAGAAGGGCGATCCACAAGTTCCTATGTCTTGCGATCACAGAGCGCCTGCATTTCTTGATCCATTGCCTGTTTCCATGCAGGAATAACTAGAACCTCTGCAGCAGTCTTTGGAATAGTGACAACAGAAATCACAGAAGTAAATCATGCAATACTATTATGCAGATTGGCAGAAGAGCAAGTGACTGATAGGATGTTTAGTGCAGGAGCGAATACCTTTGCGCAGGCTGATTGGAAGGTGCAAGTCAGAATTTACCTCAGTGTTTATTTGATCATCCGCAGACGGAGGAATTGGTTGGGGAGGGGCCATGGAAGGAGCGTTTGTCTTTGACCGGCGTTTGTACGCTTGTAGAGGACGATCTTCAGGTTGGTTAGAAGAAGGCAAGTCCTCAACAATATCTGGTAGAGGTGTGGAAGCCAACATATCACTGGATAGTGTTGCACCATCATTAGAAAAAATAGGGCATATGCTAAAAAAAGATCACATCCGCACTGACAAACTATTGTTTGAGTACCGCATCAAAGCAGCGGTATCCTTTTTGGGTTCTAGAATAACCCAAAAAAATGCATTTAGTGGAGCGAGGGTCAAGTTTCGTCATTCTTGGGCGTAAATTTTTAACAAAGCAAGTACACCCAAAAATGTGAGGAGGAACAGAGAACAGAGGTGCATCGGGAAACAAAATGGAGTAAGGGATACGATTCTGTAAACAGAAGATGGCATACGATTTATAAGATAGCATGTCGTAGAAACCGCCTCAGGCCAAAAACAGTGAGGGACTTTATAATGAATAAGAAGAGTGCGAGCAACCTCTAACAAGTGGCTATTTTTCCGTTCAACAACATCATTCTGTTGTGGAGTATAAGGGCAAGTGGTTTGATGGATAGTGCTACGATCAGAACAAAAGGATGTCACAGACTTTTGCATGAATTCTAGGGCATTATCGGTACGGAAAATTTTAATGGATTTATTGAACTGGGTCTGTATTTCAGAAAAGAAGATACAAATATTGTCCAAAACAATGCCACGATCTTTGAGCAAAAACAGTCAAGTAGTACGGGAATAGTCATCAATAAAAGTCAGAAAGGGAGGTTGGTGGAGGAAGGAGGAAGGGCGGCGGCGGGTGGAGGGAGGAGGGGCGGCGGCTGGTGGAGGGAGGAGGGGGGGCGTTGGCGGGGTGAAAGGGTGGGTGGGAAGCGGCGGAAAGGGAGGTTGGAGGTGGCGGCTGGAGGGGTTGTCGGCGGTTGGGGGGGTGAAGGCATAGGGCATAGGGGCAGTGTGGGAGAAATAAACTCGGGAAACCGGAACTTCTCTTGATACCATATAAAGAAACTAGGAATTGCTTATTGAATGAATTATCCAGTGAACAATACAATCTCTTATATAACAGAAGTGAATAGAGACTAAAGCAGAGATGAGCAATATGGGACTAAAATACTGAAGTAAAAACATAAATGAGGCACATGCTATGCACATGACACTCAACCAAACACAACATAACACAACATATCTCTATATATACATATATAATTCAATTGATAAAAAGAAACACATACTTACCTTGATTTACAAACATAAGTTATGTTTTAAAAAGCAGAATCAACTTAATATTGCACACTAGTAAACTTTCATACAGAATTTAGATACATATTTAGTTTTTTAGTACAATAGTATTATATTAATAAGTTAAATAATTTTATACAATATCGATAGTCTAATATTACAAACTAACTATTACATTACATTTCCGTTTTGGGTCTAGGAAGTGAACCTTGCCCTGCTTTTCACTTAAGCGGCCGCAAACGGGCGCCAAAAAGCAGTGCTCAGGCGGGAGCTTAAGCGGGCTGAGCGGGCCTAAAGAGGCTGCTTAACGGAGATCTGCCTCATTGCCGCCTAAAGGCAAATCTGAGCGGCCAAGGGTCTGAGCCGCCTGAGTGGCCTCCTGGGCAGCTTTTCAAAACACTGATTGGTTCCTTTGGAGGACAAAATCCTAGATGAAGAGGAGCATCTGGTGGAAGTGGTTGCTGCCAAAGATAACCCTTGTAAGAGAAGGGAGGGATTTCAGCCATGGGAAGGGCAATTTTTGCTCCTAGAGACCGCAAGGTAGAAAAGAGACCATGGGCATGGCTGGTTGGGAGGTAAGGAGACACTGCAAGGGCTATGCTCCCCCTTTAGGGTCGACACTGCTATTTGTTGTAAGCTTGTAACATATAAACATTGTAGGAAGACAAGAGAGAAAATATGGGTTTGTGGAGGGGATTAAGGCCGCTCAAATACCATGTTGACAATTGAGTTTGTGTTGTCTACTTTAGAAAAGTATGGAACTACACTTATAGACATGTTAGTTTGTAGAAACGTGCCAACCTTATTATGCTAGGTGAGATTGAACACTATAGATATACTGTGTTATTTACTTGTGCTGCTTTGTTATTCTTGTAATATTAGTCCCATATTGCTCACTTGTACTTATGTCTCTACTCCCAGTTGCTATATTAGAGACTACCCTGTAACCTGTTTTACTCACTCAATAAACAATTCCCTTTCTATTTAGATGGTATCAAGAGCAGGTTCTTATTTTTCCCCACCCACCCGTCCGAAATGATGTGAGACGTCATCAGCCCCCCTGACGTCGCCGCCCCTCCCCCCCTCTTCCTCCCCCACCGCCAGCCCCTGTCCTCTCCCCCCCGCTGCCGCCAACCTGCCCCTGCCCCCTTCTCGCCGCCGCCACTACCCCCCCTTCCCCACCGTCACCACAGCCCCCCTCCTCCCCTTCCCCGCCGCCACCACAGCCACCTCCCCTCTCCACCGCAACCACCACCCCCCGCAGCCACCTTTTCCTCCCTTTTCCGTCGCCACAGCCACCCTCCTGCCCCTCCTCTTTCCTTTTTCTGCTACGGCTGCTACTCCTCTCCTCCCTCTCTACATCCGGTTAAACAACCGCTCCACGCCCGGACAACCATTGGCCATCTACGTTGAGAGTCTCTCATCTCACCGTCTTCTCTGCCTGCGCCTCATGAAGGAACATTAGTATTCCTCATGACGGCGTAGGTTTCTCTATATGCATACTCTGCCCTATACGGGTTCTTTGATCTGACTTGTCAGATCCCTGCTGCTGCTATCTGCCTCGTCGTGGGTCTCTGATCTATTCTGCTGCTGTGCTGACTACTGCCTCTGTTATGGCTTTATCTGTGCCTCCCCGCTCTCTGTGTGTTACCACGGTGAAGCTTGATGGCGGCTCCAACTATCCATCTATGATCGACGTCCTTCATTCTGTATGTCAAAGCCCAAGGCCGATATCACCATCTTACAGCTGAGCCTCCTGTTGTTCCTACTGCTGATGCTGATGACAAAACCCGAAAAAACTATGCACAATGGTCCAAGGACGACTCTGGAGTTATGTCGTGGCTCCTCAACAACACTGAATCAAGGATTAGCCAATCTCTGCTCTGCCTTCATGATGTTAAGGTCATGTGGGATCAACTCTCCCTTGTCTACTCTCATCAGGAGAATCCTAAGCAAGTTTTTGAAATTTTCAAAACCTTGGCCAAGAAGGAGTTCTCCCCTGACTCTTCTATCGAGGACTTCTACAATCAGTGCTCAGCTCTGTGGAATGAGTTTGAACTCTACCACCCCTTAACGACCGACATCAAAGTAGCCAAGAAACAACACATCGAACTTCTGTTGGTTCAGTTTTTGGCTGCCCTTCCTGCATCCTTCTCTGGCGTGGTCGACCAGATTCTATCTAGTGATCCGTTGCCTACCCTCAGAGATGTCTTCAAAAGAGTCCAACGACTACCATCCATGACTCCTGCTCCTGTTATTGAGCATCCTGCTCTCATTGCTCGCCCTGCTGATTCTGGCCGTGGTCGTGGTCGCGGTCGTGGACGTGGAGGTCGACCTCCTCCCTCAGGTGGTCGTGGCTTATCTACTCTTAGACGTGGTACACCTCCCGACCCTCGCTACTGCAACTGGTGTGGCCGGGACAACCAACTGAAGATCGTTGCTGGATTAAGCATGGCAAGCCCGCTTGGGCTAACCATGCTTCTACAGATTCTACTGCTGATACTACCTCTGACACACCCGTTGCTCCGGAAAATGCAGACTGACTTCGTTTTGAATTTGAGAAGTTGTTCCAGGAGCGTATCACCCAGCTACCACCCTCATCTGTAGCGGAATCCTCTGCTATGCTTGCTTCTCCGACTACTGGTAACAATAAATGGTGTATTGATTCAGGTGCATCTACTCATATGGCCGGTGACATCCACCTATTTTTTGCTCTCAATAAATCTGCTACTATCTCGTCTGTTACTGTTGCAAATAGCTCCAAAACTACAGTTCATGGCACTGGCACAGTCCCTCTTTCACCAAAACTACAACTAAAATATGTTTTATGTATCCCCCAGTTTCCTGTTAATCTTTTATATGTAAGTAAGATGGTAAAACAACTCCAGTGCTTTATTAAATTTAATCTTTCTTGTTGTATTTTGAAGGATCTCCGCACGAAGACGAGGATTGGTTCGGGCCATGAAGGACTAGACAGGCTGTATTATCTGGATGGACCTCCTGCTGCATCTGCTGTGCTGTCTACTTCAGTAACTGGACTACAGTGACATTTTAGACTGGGTCACCCATCAACTGGCAAATTAAAACATTTATTTCTTGCATTATCTGAGAACAATTTTACTTGTGAAATTTTCGTGTTGGGCAAACAAACTCATTTTGTTTTTCCTGCTAAGATGGTTATTGCTTCTAAAGAAATTTTTGATATAGTTCATGCTGATATTTGGGGTCCTTGTTCTGTGTCGAGTCACTCGGGTGTGAAATATTTTATGACTTTGATTGATGATTACTCTCGCACCACATGGCTGTTTTTGCTTAAGGGTCGGGACACTGTGCTGGAAACTATTTGTACTTTCTTTGCTGAAATCCACACCCAGTTTAACAAGCCTATTAAAATTTTTCATACTGATAGTGCACTTGAGTTTATGCAAAAATATGTTACCTCCTTCTGTGCCACTCGTGGGACCATACATCAGACTACTTGTCCTTACACTCCTCAGTAAAATGGCGTCGCTAAGAGAAAGAACTGGCACTTACTAGAGGTTGCTCGCACTCTTCTCATACACTACAAAGTACCCCATCATTTCTGGCCTGAAACTATCTCTACGGCTTGCTATCTTATAAATCACATGCCTTCCTCTGTTTTGCAAAATTAGGTTCCTTACGCCATTTTGTTTCCTGATAAACCTTTATTCTCTCTTCCTCCTCGCATTTTTGGGAGTACTTGCTTTGTGAAAAACCTTCACCCTGGCCTCATAAAACTTGATGCTCGCTCGACCAAGTGTGTTTTCCTGGGGTATTCCCGTACACAAAAAGGCTACCGCTGCTTTGATCCTGTTTAAAAATAGTGGTTTGTTAGTGCGGATGTGACTTTCTTTGAGCATATGCCTTACTACTCTACTGATGGAGCAAAACTGTCTACTGATATTATGGCCACCACACCTTTACCGATTTTTGTTGAGAATTTACCTTCTCCTGATATGCCTACAGAACGCCCATTGCAAGTCTACAAGCGCAGGTCAACGAGAAATACTACTTCTGAGGCCCCGGTCGAACCAACTCCTTCGTCTGCGGTTGATCCACCACCCAGTGAGGTATTTTCTGACCTGGACCTTCCTATTAGTTTACGGAAAGGTGTTCGTTCATGTACTCAACATCCTATCAGTAATTTCTGTTCCTCTGACAATCTATGTGACAATTTTGCATGCTTCACTTATGTTTTGTCTGCTGTGACTATCCCTAAATCAGCAGCGGAGGCCCTTTGTATTCCTGCATGGAAACATGCTATGGAGCAAGAAATGCATGCGCTCTGTGATCGTCAGACATGGGATCTAGTCGATCGTCCCTCGTCTTGCCCTACCGTAGGCTGTCGTTGGATATTTACTATTAAATATCAACCGAATGGCACTATTGAACGCCTGAAAGCCAGATTAGTTGCAAAAGGTTACACACAGACATATGGTGTTGACTTCTTTGAGACTTTTTCTCCAGTTGCACGCTTGAATTCTGTTTGCATTCTGATATCTATTGTTGTGAATAAAGATTGGCCTCTGTTTCAACTTGATGTAAAAAATGCCTTTCTATATGGAGATCTACAGGAGGAAATATACATGGAGCAACCTCCGAGATTTGTTGCTTATGGGGAGTCTGCCTTCAAAATCTGTAAACTCAGAAAGGCCATCTATGGTCTTAAACAAAGCCCGCGTGCGTGGTTTGATAACTCAGTCATATCTTAATTACCTTTGGCTTTCGGCGATCACAATCTGATCATGGGCCGAGACACTAAAGGCCCACTAACTAATTAACCTATTAACTAAATAGGCTAATATAGACTCTTTAACACTCCCCCTCAAACTGGAGCATGGGTGAAACACATGTCTAAAGCTTACAGGTTACAAGACTCGATAAAAAGATAAAAGAAATGATAGATGAAAGATAAAAGATAAATATCACTCCCATATAAAAATTGATACTCCCCCTTAATTAATACTCGCCCTGAACCATGTGGTGGCAATGCCTCTCTTCTTTGAAATTGTATTCTGCAGACTAGAGATCCTCGAGCTTGGAAGAAGGTCTTTGGAGTGCATTTGGAATGAAGAACATCTGAAAAATGGAACCTGAATATTACAACAGTAATTCGCTACTTGGAGCAGACGATCATCAATACCACGACTACGACAACTTCACTGGAATACGTACTTAACGCGGCACGAACGCGGATCTCCAATGATGATGTAGCAGTAGTGGTGTCTTCAAAGCGTCTGAGAAGACGTGCATAACGTGGCACGAACACAAACGGACGATATGCTGGTGATACGATGCAGGTACCATAACTCTGTAGCGTGAACCTTGGGGGCTTGACAGGAAAGGAGATATCATCCATCAAGGAAAGTCCCAAGAAGATCAGCAACAGGTGATGTCGAAACAACAGATGCAGCTCGGAGAAGACGTGATGAAGCAGCTCAGTGAAGATAAACTCTGAGCTTATGAAAATATGAAGAAGCACCCTTCTGTCTCATATGAATGCAGCTGAAGAAATACACCATCAACACCTAACGTACATAACACGGTACGAACGCAGATATGGTGTCGACGCTGAATGAAGCTGGCTGGAGGTGGAGAACAGACGTGCTGAAGAACGTGAAGCTCCATGAAGATAATAGCCTGGAACATATATAACCTGAATGCATATATCATCATCTCATCTCTTACTCTCTCTCTCATACATTCTCTCTCATTCTCATGCTCGCTCTCTCTTCTCATCTCTTCCTCTCCTCTCTATCCCCCCCGCACACCAAATACGACAAGAGTGAGTGTTTGATGTGGAGAAATGGATACATGACCCCCCTGCACTGTGGAAAGGGATACACACAAGATATGGGTGGGTGGGAAAGGAATTGGTGGATTTGAGAGGATTTTGTGATATGGAGATGGGAAATATGTGGAGAATGGAAACCGATAACCAGAGAGAAGATGCTAAATGGGTCAAAGTAAGATCCGGGTAGAAAATTAAATGGATCTAATCCCGACCCGAAAATGGATTTGTTTGGTTCGTTAGGGCAACAAACATTAAGGTCAAAATGGGATTCGATTAGCAAAATGAATATGGGGAGAATTAATAACTGAGAGTAGACATAGATGGGAGGTGATGGTGGAGTGATGAAGATAGCCGGGAAGGTGATGAAGACGTTGGGGCAACAACAATGAGAACTCAATGGCGATGGCAATGGATAATGGATGTCAGCGGTAGCAGGATGGAGCGGAAGTCAGGGGGCCTGGATAGTGGCAACGACGACTGAAGAGTGCGATCGTCGGCTGGGGATATGATTGCTGCTAAATGAGGCAACAACACTGCAACAAACGGACCCACGATGATGGCGATGATTACAGCGGCTAGTGGCGACATGATCAGCAACAACAGGATGGATGAACTGGCTGCGGTTGTCACTACTGATTGGCGGCGGTGGCACTGCTGCTATGCGCTGACGGCGTCGGGCGTACGGTCGGCGGGCATGGGTGGCGCATTGGCAGGCAGTAGCGGTTGTTGTCCTGGATGACGACGGTTGCGACTCCGTTGATGGTTGCGGCCAACAGCGGTAGCAGTATTGTTGTTGGGAACCAACGACTCTGTTGCTGGCCGTGACACTTGCACCGAATGCAGGAGGATGCGGCGGCAGCGTGATGGTGACGTTGACTATTGCTGTCGAAGACGGCTTGATGGTGGCTTGACGGCGGCAGGATGGATAGCGCCGGCGTACGGAAATAAAATCAGATCTTAAGGAGGAGAAGCCATGGAGGTCAGGATGTGCCTGGCAGGCGGTCGGCCTAAGCCATGGCTACGGCGGCCGCCCGCAGGCGGGGGTTCTTACCCTCGGTTGCTCTCTGGAAAAGACGAGCGACGACTAGGGCTGCGTGCGGTCGGAAAGGAGAGGGAGCTGGGGCGGCGGCTAGGGTTTCCTCAGGAGCGAACACGCTTTGTTCACGCAGAAATTACTGTTCACTCCATCATACTGTTCACCGCCGGGAACACTGTTCACTTCCAGAAACACTGTTCACAACCGGAAACACTGTTCACGCGGGTCACTGGGGGCGGTGCTGGGTTGGGTTAGGTTAGGAACCTTGCTCTGATACCATGTGAAAAATAAGATTCTATTGAATGTAATTGGATTAGATGAATACAAGACTGGACACCCTTGTCCTATATATAGGAGCAAGGGAGAAACCCTGAGACTTGTGTCCCGAGTAATCTAAATGGGCCGAGACACTAAAGGCCCACTAACTAATTAACCTATTAACTAAATAGGCTAATATAGACTCTTTAACACATGCAACCAAAAATTATTTAGCACAACACTTCATCACAAAGGACCTTGGCAAACTGCGATGTTTTTTAGGCATTGAGGTTGCCAGATCATCTGCAGGACTCTGTCTGTCACAGAGAAAATATGTTCTTGATCTATTGCAGGAGACAGGCATGCTGGGTTGCAAGCTAGCCAATACTCCTCTGGACCCTAATATGGATTGGGACGATGACAACTCTCCTCCTTATGATGATCACCACTAGTTTTGGAGACTAGTAGGCAAGCTTATCTACCTGACAGTCACTAGGGCTGACCTGGCAGCTGCTGTAGGATTCATAAGACGGTATCTTGATAAACCCCGACAGTGCCACTGGGATGCTATTTGTCACATCTTACGATATCTCAAAAGCTCTCCAGGGAAAGGTCTTCTGTATAAAAAGCATGGCCATTGCAATTTATCTGGATTCTCAGATTCTGATTATGCAGGAAGTCGATCTGATCGGAAGTCTACTTCTGGATATTGTACTTTTGTGGGAGGAAATCTAGTCACCTGGCGAAGCAAAAACAGACTGTTGTTGCTAGATCCAGTGCCGAGGCAGAATACAGAGCCATGGCTCATACTGCATGCGAACTTCTGTGGGTCCGTGACCTTCTACATGAGTTTGATATTACTTATTCCAGCCATATTCCTATGTTCTGTGACAACAAATCCTCTATTGTTCTTGCGAACAACCCCACATTTCATGAACGCACAAAGCATATTGAGGTTGATTGCCACTTTGTTCGGGAGAAAGTTCTATGTGGGCACATCTGCACTCCATATATCAGCACTGACAAGTAGCTTGTAGACATCTTCACCAAAATTTTGCCTAAAGCTCAGTTTCAGACTCTGATTGACAAGCTGGGCTTGTTTGACATCTACGCTCCAACTTGAGGGGGAGTATAGATATACTGTGTTATTTACTTGTGCTGCTTTGTAATTCTTGTAATATTAGTCCCATATTGCTCACTTGTACTTATGTCTCTACTCCCAGTTGCTATATTAGAGACTATCCTGTAACCTGTTTTACTCACTCAATAAACAATTCCCTTTCTATTTAGAAACACTAATCACCCATAAGTATGAATTTGTATAGAGGTCCTTAAGATTAAATAAATTATATATCTCGACATTTTAAATGAAAAAAGTTGAAATACATGTTTATATAGTCGTAAAAATAACAATTTGATTGATTTAGCTTTTGACAAACTTAGAATATGTGGACAAATCAAATACCATTAGCCAAAAAAAAATTGATGTTATATACTTTCAAACACGGCCTGAAAAGAAATGGGCTATAGACGATCATGTGGAGTTTTGGACTGAAGGACATTCATTGTAAGATTGGGTAATCAAACCTGCTTTCATAGTATAAATGGGTGCAAGACATATGAATGGAGCCTCAAATAAACAAGACCTGGGCTAGATGAAATCAACCCACCACCCAATCACTTAATAACAAGTGGGAACTGATTATCTCTTGCATCATGGGTTTGCCGATAAGGAAATGCATTGTCCATTTTTTTATGGACACTAATAAAATGTGAGGATTTTTTTTCTCTCATCATTTTTCTTGAGTTAGCAGAGTTCAAGATATTGAGGTTTGCTGGCCTCTTTACCATCTTGATGTGGGTCCAATGGAGATTAGAGTACATTGGCATCTCTCCCCCCCTCTCCCCTCCTTTTTATTGCAAGATAGCACATGAATGAATGGAACATAGTACTCTAGCTGTGCGAAGGTTTATTGGACTAAAGAGAAGTATGACACTTCATATGTAAAAGGATGAATGATAGAGGATGACTATGCATAGATAGCAAAAGAGATTTAAGTAGAACATGGTAATGGACCACTTAGGTTGGAGATGCATAACTTGAATCTTAGGATGAATGATAAGTTGCATTTATTTACCTTCAACAAGAACTAATGTATCTTTACTGTCGACTGAAGGCCGTTATAGGAAGACCACTCTTAGTTTGATCCCCTCCTAATCTGGAACCTAACGATTAAAATCAAAAGTAATCTAAACTAATTGAACATAACTAATCAAAAGGAAACATATTTTTATTTATAGATTTCAATCATCAAGTCTGCCTTCCAAGGAGGCTTACAAAGCCTATATATATAGGCGTTTAAGGCAATGTGGGACCAAACCACATGCTTTACAAAACCAAACTGGAAAAATATCAATTCACACCTAAAATACATGGAAGCTAATAAAACATGATAATTGTTATTCAAACAAATATGCCAAAGGCTAAGATCACCCTACATCACCTCCCTTGTTCTCTTCCCATTAAACTGGTTCGTTAGTGAAATGGACACTCAATATGTCTACAAATTCTAGCACTTAATGACAATAAATGAGATAAAAAGTACTAGATATCACCATCCATATACATTGAACAAGACACGGTCTACCAAATGTAATGATGGAAAAAAGCAAGACAACTACTATGCAGTGCACTTAGAGTACATATACACAAATTGGAAGGACAAAGGCAACCGCCCACGGTGTAAGCTGCCATTATATATTTTCAAGTTTCTATACCAGTAAAGAATGAGAGGAGAATAGAGATGAGAAACTCTATAGTTGTGTACAGTGAACTAAAAAAACGGCTCAGGCGGCCGCTTAAGCGGCCACTTAAGCGTTCACAGGTCCTGGCCGTTGCAATTCTGCCTTAGGCGTCCGCCTGGCGCTTGGGCCATTAAGCGCCCGCTTTTGGGCCGCTCAGCCCGCCTAATTGGCCGCTTCAACACCTGTTTTAGGCGGCCGCTTTGACCCGCTTAAGTAAAAATCGACTCCTAGAGCCATGATACTGGAATTTCTTTGTTGATTGTATACTTGAATGAATATTAGTCTATTATACTTCTAGTGAATGATTAGTTTTATTGATTTCCTTGCTGCTTTCACTGATTACTGATTGGTATTACTGATTAGTATTACTTTTTTGGTACAATAGTGATTATTTGATTAATATTATAGATTAGTAGTAAAGTTCTTAATAATTAATTCATAGTTGGTTATTTAGGATTACTGATTTGCTTGTTGATTATTAGAAATAATGTTTGGTGGTAAGTATTGATAAATGCTTAATTAAACTGATTTACTGATATGCTTGCTTATTTTACCTATTAGTATTACTGATTAGTCGTTTAGAGTTTAATTATAATTTCATAGTTGGTTATTTACAATTATTGTTTTGTTTGCTGATTTTGGTGATTAGAAATATTGATTAGTTGTAAAGTATTGATTAATACTTAGTTTTAATTACTGATTTACTGATTAGATATGTATAAAAGTTCCATAGAAATATAATTTTTATATACAAATATGTGTAATTTTCTATAAAATTATATAAGAATATAGGAACCCACTTTTTCAAAAAACGCCCGCTTAATCGCCCACCTGGCGATTAATCGGCTACAAGTTGTTGTTGATACGCCTCCCGCTTTGCGCTTCTTAAAACATTGATTGTGTATTATTTTGTAATGTAACACCTTACTTTTACAGCGAGACAAACATCCAAAATGTTATTGGAATAAATATAACCGACGGTCTTCTAGCCTATGCCTTGAATGCTAAAGCTATAGTAAAAATTGTAGCGTGCCAATAAGTTTTTCTTTATTTATGCACATTGGTGAGAACCGAAGCCAGCAGCAGCTGCAGAGCGCAGAGGAGGCGGAAGAGAGAGAGGAGGGTGGCGGCTAGGGTTACAGGCCCAGGGTCTGCTCTAATACCATATGAAAGGATTGGACCAGTACCCTGCTGTAGTGGGCCAATTTTTATTATATAGAAAGTGAATATTTTCATAGTAGACCCGATAAAGAAAGAAAATAAGAAAAGACTACATAAAATGATTTCTATTCTCTAACAACCATAAAGAGATTACTTTTCTTGTCTTTATACTTCTTCCAAAGCCTCCTTATCAGAGAATAGCCTTCACATTCAATCTCCTGAAAATAAACCAAAGTGATTTTTTGATATCTGCGTTATAATTCCTCAATTTACACTCAATTATCTTCTCGTAAAGCTTCATAATATGAATGTTAAGCTTGGTTCCTTTGTTGTGTAAGGTAATCTCCCTTATTTTTTTAATGGGAATAATGACACTATTTCTCTAGTCTCCACTCATCAGGTGTTTTCCTAGTTCTCATAATCTTATTAGATATAAACATCTACAACATAATTCCTCTCTCTTTAATACCATTTTATACGTCAAAAAGGATGCCACATGGACAACACATTTCCAATTTCATCTTTTGAAGCATTTTGAAGTTGTGATTGCGTTGCCCTTCATGTATAGTTGTATCTGATTAGTTTAGTGTACAAAGGCCCTTTATGTAGTAGTGTATAAGCTTGAGCCTTGAGGGTAGGTGTATAAATAATGGCCTCTTGGATTTTTCCTTTTTTTTTAATAATTTTAGAAATTATATTTGCTTTCCCAGATCTTCTTATTAATCACTGGTATAACTTTGTTTTTAACTTTGGTAGACTCAGTGTTCAAAGGGCAAGTCAATGAACTTGAGCAATCTGAACATCAATTATCGGCAATTGAACAAGAAATTCAAGCTGTCGAAGAGGTCAATTGTTATTTCTTATCCTTGAAATGTATGTTCTAAATTGCAGTGTAATAGTAACTGACAGGCCCTTCTTCAGGAGAAGGCTTATGATGAAGTGATCACAAAAAAGAAGGTTCTTCAAAACATAAAAAAAGAAGAAAAACATTATCAGGAGCTCCAGATTCATCGGCAGGTTTGTTTTTTGTCAACCATACTGTGATATTAAGTATAAAAAGCAGATGGTAGTAGAGCTAAAGTGCTGAAATTAGAACTGTTCTAGCTCCTTTTTCTTGGTTCAGTCCGGTTACTGTAACATATAATTTGAAATGCTATTAATGTTCCGATTTCCAGTAATCCAGAACAGCTTGAGATGTCAAACATAAAGTTTGAATCCGTTTATTGAATATCTATATGCATGATCATTTGGTGTGTGTGTGTGTGTGTGTCTATATATATGTATGTATATATATATATATGTATGTATATGTATGTATGTATATGTATATATACATATATATATATATATATATATATATATATATATATATATATATATATATATATATATATATATATATATATATATATATATACACACATACATACATATACATACATACATATACATACATATATATATATATATATATATATATATACATATACCTATTTATATATATATATATATATATATATATATATATACGTATATACGTATATATACGTATATATATTTATATATATATATATATATATATAGAGAGAGAGAGAGAGAGAGAGTGTGTCTGTCAACAGGTATCTACTCTGACTCCAATAGAAAGTATATGTAAGTGTATTAGATCTCAGAATCTGTTGTTTCACATTTTTTTGGTGAGATGTTCACTTTAACTTCCAGATGTCAATAAGTAGGCTGTTTGGTCCAATTTTATACATTGTGCACATGATTATGTACGGTTAGAGGCGAAGTCTGGTATAGGGCTGGACAAGCCCAACTGAGCTAGTGTCATAAAGCACTTCGACCGAGATTGTCAGTGTAAGGTTTTTCCCACATGATAAATATTTTGTAGGTTTCTGCTGTGGGGATCACAAACTTGTTTTTAGGGGAACAAATATAATTTGACGTCACATGTCAAATGTCTATGAGTCAGAGTAAGAACTCTGAGTGTAAACTTCTAAATATTTGAATTCTTCTGCCAATTGCTTTGTTTGGCCTTTTTAGTGGTGAATTATTACTCATCATATGTCATGTGGTTGAATTTCCTTTTCAGGACTATATAATGCAACACTTTTGCATGTTCACTTAAATGCACATGTGCACACAAATCTAAACATAAAATCTTTTCTCCTTTCACAAAAATACTTTGAGTTGAGGACAGCTTCATGATGTTTTAGTTATTCATATTGGGGAGATTCGCTGCATATTGGAATAACAGTCTTTTTAACTGCATCCATTTAGAAAGTATTTATAGTTAAGAGAATGAATTTGCACAAGGACAGTGTTTAACCTTATAAAATAATGTTTTTGCTCCAGTATATTAAAAGTTTGTCAAGTAATGAGATATTTCTTTATAGAGGCTTTAGGTCATATTTTTAGTTGTTTACACTCCAGTCATTCTATTAGTCTGCAAGGTTGATGTAACAACCTCACTTTTCAGCATCCCCCTAAGGAAAGACCCAAAAAGTTGAGAGTCATTACCTAAAATTCCCAAGGATCCAGATTTAATCTAATGACAAATAATAGTAAATAATTTCCATTAATTCAAATATTGTTTACAAGATGATCCTCAAAGGAGTTACCTGAATTTCCTACATGACAAATGTACATATGAGAAGAAGTATCTAACTAATCCTCCTTTACTTATCTTTAATTCCTTCAGGTAGATTTCATCTGATTTATCATATTTTGAACTCTTCATGTAAAGTATTTACCTAAAACGTCGTGAAACAAAACGTGGCTCAATATATTGCTATATTGTGTATGTGGGGTGCATGCAAAAGTGTGCAAATATTATAACAACATATAATCAATCAATTACTTGCAAATAAGAAATGTCATTTTCTTCACATATTCTCATCTTTATGTGATACTCATAGTGGCATTATAATTGAGCAAAATGTAAATAAACATCCAACAATTTATTTGGTAACACCGACAAACTATATTGCGGGTAGTCATAATCGTAACCACGTACCTCAAAGGTGAACCATGCAGATCATGCAATTATACTTCAAGTATATTCAAAATCCAAGCAATTCAACATTTAATCTGCATGTATGTAATTCCTGAAGTGTTACCATCACATTATATAGATTGAACCATAATCGAGTCCTAATCTACGATTTTGGGGTCATGTTCGAATTCGGATAAGGAATAAGAGTACAAACCCTAATTCCATCACATATTTAACATTAGATGAGACCCTCATGATCTTATCTATCAAATCCTTTCATTATGAATGCCTAGATTAGTTCAATTTCATTAAGATTTTGACTAGTTATCATCTTTAACTTCAAAACCCTAATTCTACATATGCATGGTTATTCACATTAGAAATCCTAATTCTACATCATTATGATCATGGACATGTTAAATCATCATTATATTCCACAATATTAGTTTACATCTCAAGGAAACATATTTAACATGACTAACAACCTATTCATTAAAAACTAGGGTTTATGTGCATTAATCACCACTTTACCACATGTTTGCACTAATTTTAGAATTGGTATCCGATTTAGACATCACTGATATTTATTCACATTCCTCTCGTTTTTCTGATAAATTTTGCATATATAATTTGTCTAAATCCGATCAACCTAGTAAAACTATAATCATTACAAATTAAACCCCTCTGGACCAATGGAAGCACGCCATGTCAGTATTGTTCGGTTTATCCAATTTTACATGCGGGTCCGGTCCACTCAGTAAGCATGTGCCACATCGGTGCTTACTCAGAGCGGTCTGACCCCTTTGGATAGGGCAAGACCACCCCTTTTGCCCATGCGCAGTGACATGAATATGATGCGGACTCGAGGACAAAGGGGTAAGTTCACCTAGGGGATTGATCGTCTCTAGAGGAATGGTCCTCGCCCGCCATGGCAGGGTCAACCTCGCTCTACACCTTTGGCTTCGTGGAGCCATGGTGAGGACGTTGTCACCTACGCGAGGCCACGCCGAATCCATCATGCCATGGAGTGGGCGTTGTGGTGGTCTGTGCCAAGTTCTAGGAGGTTAACATGTGAGGGACCAATCGAGGAATAAAAGATGATACTTTACCTCGTCTCGCAAAGACCTAGGGGTCTAGGAAGATGGTATGGGATCTGTCAAAGCCTTTCCATTATTTGCATCCGTCTGCGGTGAGGTGAACCTTCGTCACTGGTGATCCTTGTCAAGCAATAATGGGGTCGGGAGTCGTGGACTACTCTCGGGCTTCCTCAGGCCCTATTGGTATATGGGGGTCCCTTGTGGACTCCTTGCAATGCTCTGTGCCAACTCAATTGGTCGGGGTTACTTCCAATCAGTTCGGTGATCTCTGTTCTGCCAATGAGAAGGATGTTGGTGGGTAGAGAGGTTCAAGAGCTTCCGGGAACAATTGAGAGGGGGGGAGAGTCGTAGGGATCAAGGGTGATCTATCCTTTGCCTTTTATAGGCACGAGTGATAGTTTAGAAGGGTGCCTTACTAGACCCTAGTTTCCCGACGAGAGAGGGAATTGGGCACTTTCCATACACGGCCATTTAACCCTCGAGTTATGGCTTGCTAGAACCGTCTCTCCCTCTCGATCCTTTTGGCACAGAAAGTAGCGAGAGTGGAGAGGAGAGAAAGATCGAGGGATCGAGGTCTCTATGTGTAAACAATTGTTTCCAAAAGTGGCGTGGGGTAGGAGACATAATCAGAACCGCCTATTCCCGATCCAACGACCGTCTTAAGTGTGACAGATTAAATGTCGTGGGTTAACACCGACTAAGCTGACAATCATTCAATTGGTTTCCAAGACATAAAAGCATTTAATTATTGCAAATCAGTCCCTCTCCCTTCTTGATTTTCCTTAGGCTCATAGGAAACTTTTTTACTATGAAATTTGGAGGGTAAGTCATTAACATCTTTCCCAACTCTTATCTAGTTTTTGGGATTGTTAATATATATTGTGAAATATAAGAATTGAACTAATGTAATTGTGATGATTACAAAGACTGACGACCTCTCCTTTATATAGGAGAGGAGAGACGCCCTATTACTTAGGACCCAAGTAAACTAGACGGGCTGGAATATAAAGGCCCACTAAACTAATTAGCCTATTAACTAATAGACTAATATGGACTCTCTAACACTCCCCCTCAAGCTGGAGCATGGGTGAAACACATGTCCAAAGCTTGGAGGTTACAAGACTCGATAAAATGATAAAAGAAATGAGAACTGAAAGATAAATATCACTCCCATACAAAATATGTTATTCCCCCTGAATCATATGGTGACGATGACTCTACAGGCTGAAGATACTCGAGCTTTGAAGAAGGTCTTCCTTGAAGTGCATCTGGAATGAGGACATATGAAGAATGGACCTGATACTACAACAATAATACGCCACTGGAATACGTGCTTAACGCGGCACGAACGCGGACGCACGATCTGCTGCTTGATACGATGCAAGAACCATAAAACTCTGACGCATGAAACTTGGGGGCTTGACGGGAAAGGAGATCATCCATCAAGGAAGGTCCCAAGTAGATCGGCAATAGGTGATGTCAATACAGTAGATGCGGCTCGGAGAAGACGCGATGAAGCAACTTGGTGAAGATAAACTGAGCTTCTGAAGAAGCACCCATCTGTCTCATATGAATGCAGCTGAAGAAATACTCCATCAACACCTGACGTACATAATGCGGTACAAACGCGGATACGGTGTCGACGCTGGATCTTCAATGCTAGCTGAAGTAGAGAACCGGTGTGTTGAACAATGTGAAGCTCCATGAAGATAGCTTGGAATATATAACCTGAATACATATAATCATCTCATCTCATTCTCTCTCTCTCATACATTCTCTCATATTCTCTCATGCTCGCTCTCTTCTCATCTCTTCCTCTCCTCTCTATCCCCCCCGCACACCAAATACGACTAGAGTGAGTGTTTGGTGTGAAGAAAAGGATACATGACCCCCCGGTACTGTGGAAAGGGATACACACAAGATATGGGTGGGTGGGAAAGGAATTGGTGGATTTGAGAGGATTATGTGATATGGAGATGTATAAAAAAATGTGGAGAATGGAAACCGATAACCGAAGAGAGTATACTAAATGGGTCAACATGAGATCCGGGTAGAAAAATAAATGGATCTAGTCCCGACCCGAAAAGGGGGTTTGTTGGCCCGTTAGTGTCAAAATAGGATTCGATTAGCAAAAATAGGACCGATTAAGGATCCAAATAGAGACAGGGATAATGCATATGGGGGTAGTAAACATGGTTGTTTGGTAGCGGTGGAGAGTGATGGGTGATCGCCAGCTGTAGATGGCAGCAGTAGCATGATGACGCACAACGCAGCAAACGGTCCAATGAGGATCGTCGGGATGATGATGGAACAACTTGCGGATGATGAAACACTTTGTCGCAACATAGGAGATGACAAAGGGTCTCTTGCGTGACTCCAGAGATATTGCATGCCAAGAGGATGCATGCGGAGCCAAGGCGGACCCTCTCTAAAGCGGCGATGAAGGCTGATTTGAAGACGTCATGAGATAGGTGTATCCGTTTCACATCGCCGCTGATCAACTCTTGATACCATCGACAGGACTGTCGATGGTATCGACAGACGTTCTTCTGTCGCTGTGATAAACTCGATACCATCGACTTCCTTTCGATAGCATCGACGGGGATGCAGGTTGCTTCACGGATGGTCGGCGATGGATGATGGACACTCATGTAGGCCGGCGGCTAGCTGTTCCTTTGGGATGGCAACGTGGATGATGGTCGTTTGCTCGAGATGGCGCCTGCTAGGGGCGGGGCTGCTCCTGTTGGCTGCGGCGGCGGCGCCCGCTGGTGCTGCTGCTTGCGGCGGCGGCAGCTGGTGCTGCTGCTGGCAGCGGCGCCGAATGCTGTTGGTTTCGGATGGCGGATGGAGATTATCACCGGATATGGCGACTAGAGAGAAAGGGAAGAAAGAGCCATGTAGGCCGGATTTGCCTAGCAGGCAGCCGGCCTAGGCCATGGCGACGGCCGCCTGCAGGCGGAGAGAGCCCGCGGTTGCTCTCTTCGGAGAGGAGCGGCGGCGGCTGCAAGGGAGAAGTCGGCGGCTTGGAGGGAGAGAGAGGGAAGCGGCGACGCTAGGGTTCTCTCAGGACAGAACCCGCTCTGATACCATGTGAAATATAAGAATTGAACTAATGTAATTGTGATGATTACAAAGACTGGCGACCTCTCCTTTATATAGGAGAGGAGAGACGCCCTATTACTTAGGACCCAAGTAAACTAGACGGGCTGGAATATAAAGGCCCACTAAACTAATTAGCCTATTAACTAATAGACTAATATGGACTCTCTAACATATATCTTTATATTCTATTATTTGTAATTTCTATATATTTGGACCTCTATGTAATTTCTCCAGTTTCTATTAATAAAAGGGCGAGAGGTCTTGAACCCTCACACACGCTGCATTGCAAGCAGCTTTACGATATATGTTCACATGGTACCAGAGCAAGGTTGCTCCTAGGGTTTCATCTAGGGCGCCCCCCCTCTCTCCTCTTCTTCGTGTCGCCGCAGTCGGGCAGCACCGTAGGCAGCCCACAGTCACCAGCCACCGCCCCGCTGGCAGCAGCGGACGCCATCTAGGAGGGCAACAGCTGTCGTCGGTCCAAGGGGCAGCCGCCGCCGCCAGCTTTGTTGTCGCAACAACCACCGGTCAGGGAAGCACCGTACCCGCCGGCTCCGGGCAGGCCTCCCGTCCGTCAACAGCCTCCGGTTCCTCCAGTTGTCTCCGAAGGCAACATTTACGTAAAACGGCTCATTAAAATTCATACTGGAGGCTCCATCCGGATGTAGGAAATTCCCAATCACATGTCCTCCATGTGTGATTAGGGAATTTTTCGATTGGGGGTTGTGGATGCGTTAGAAACGTATCTAATCATTTAATGTGACGTGTATCTCTCCGTCACTCTCTATTTTTCTGTGACGTGTATCTCTCTGTCACCCTATCTCTCCGTTGAATCATGGAGGACACCAAGGCATCTAACCATCTACAACGAGATGTCACCTATCCCCTCCATCAAGCTTAACGGGAAAAATTATCTCTTGTGGATGAATGTTGTCCATACAGTGTTAGAATCTGGAGATAAAGCAAGACATGTTGATTCTAGTCCTCCTGCTTCTACTGACAAAGGCTATGCTAAATGGAAGCGTCATAATAGTCTAGTGAAGACATGGCTATGGGGAGCATGGAACCTAGTATTGCTGCTAGGTTAATGTTCTATACTACTACCAAAGACATGGGATGCAGTGAAGAAGCATTACTCTCTAGAAAAGAATGCTCTTCGTCAGTTTATCATATATGATAGCCTCTTCGCCGAACGACAGGAAGACAAGCCTTTAGAAAAATATTTAGGAGTGATCCAAGGTATTTCTCAGGAACTGAGCTTCTGTCATCTAGTGACTGTCTAAGAACAAGTCAAAGACAGAGATGACTTGATTATTGCAAAGTTTCTATCTAGTCTAAATTCGTCATGCAGTTCAGCCCGCAGTGTCATCCTCGCTTCTGACAAACTTCTCAGCCTGGAAGAAGCCTATTCAAGAATTCTACAATCAAATTTTGAACCAGTTGATTCTACAACATTCTCGCCTTCTGGAGATTCTCATGCATCTATATCCGCTGCAGTTAGAGGAGGTTGTACAGGTACGGGACGAGGACGTGGAGTACATCCCAAGTGCACCTTTTGTGACAAACTTGGACACACTGTTGAGAAATGCTGGAAGAAGCATGGTAGACCTGATGCACCACCTGTGGGGGCAACAAACTATGTGATTACTACTGAGTCTTCTGAGCCGTCTGCATCAAATTCTGGTTCTTCTGGCATCACACTCACTACGGAAGAATATGATAGATTTATTCTGGCTACATAGCATATGAGTGTGGGATCTTCTTCCTCGGTAAATCTGGCTTCTACCACCGGTAATCAGGCTACATCCTTACTGGCTTCTGGTTCAACTTCTTCATGGGTGGTTGATTCTGGAGCGTCACAGCATATGACTGGTATGAGGAGACTACTTCATTCCATTGACTCACATATTCCTCACAAATCTGTGACCATTGCAGATGGTTCAGTGAGGAGTGTTAGCAAGTGGATCTGTTTCTCTGACTCCTAAAATTGATCTTAAATCTGTTCACTATGTGCCTGCATTTCCTTTTAATCTTCTCTTTGTTGCAAAATTAATTGATATTGTGAACTGTACAGTGACGTTTGGGCCTTCTTGCTTTGTATTACAGGATCTCAAGAGTATGAGGACGATTGGTGGGGGGCTCGGAAAGGTGATCTCTACCTCTTCCACAGTGACAATCTGTTTCGCCAAGTATCTGCTCCTGCTCCGGCTATCCTTTTGAGCGGTTCTCCCTTAATGTGGCACTACAGATATGGACATCCGTCGTTGGAGAGCTTGAGAAAGTTAGAACCTGAGTTATCTCAAGTGTCTTCATTAGAGTGTCAGTCATGTCAATTGGGAAAACATCATAAACTGTCTTATCCCAGTCGTGTCAATAAACGGGCATCTTGTCCCTTTTGAGTTAGTCCACAGTGATGTTTGGGGTCCTGTAAAGACCAATAGTTATAATGGTTTTCGCTATTTTATTTCCTTTATGGATGATTTTTCTAGCATGACATGGATTTATTTGTTAAAGAGTCGGGAGTGTGTGTTTTCCATTGTCAAGCATTTTCATCAAGAAATAAAAGTTCAATCCGAGTGCAATATTAAAATTTTTCAATCTGATAATGCCTTGGAATATGTTCAAAGTGCTATGGCTGATTTTTGTAGCTCTGTTGGGATGATTCATTATACGTCTTGTCTTCACACTCATCAACAAAATGGGGTAGTTGAGCGTAAAAATCGTCATCTTCTTGATATTACCAGGACTATTATGTTTCAATCCAATGTCCCTAAGAGGTTCTGGTCTGATGCTTTACTTACTGCCTATCACTGTTCGGGAAATCGGTCCGCATGGCCGCATATACTCCTGCTTATACCTATTCAGTTACCCTACCGCACCGCATATTGCTAATCAGTCCACTAAGCGGTCATGGGCCGCATATACTCCCGCTTGGCCGATGAAGTGGCCGATTAAACTCCGCTTTTTGAAAAGCCCACAATGTATGTCCATGCATTTCTTACATACATGCATACATTTACATGTAAATTTCACTACATATTAACAGTTAAATGTATAGTCATTGACTTATATGTATAGATTGTAATACATATAACAATTTCCACACACATTTGTACATTTATATGAATATCTATTGACATATTCATATGTATATATACATATCAAAAATACATATTTGTACATGTATATATACATTTGGATTTGTTCACATTTATACACACTCTAAACATATTCGTATTTTAATATACATACATTTTAATATTTGTACACTACATATATTTCAAACACATTCCATATATAGACATATATACATATATAAGCATATCATACATGCATATTAATATGTTTGCAGGTAAATATATAAGTGCCTAATCTATATATTTATATTTTTTATTTATTCTCAATATATTATTTTATGTATGATTAGTATATTGAAGAAAAAAATCCAAAACCGCATATACTCCCGTATATACTCCAGCATACCGCATATACTCTATGCGGTACCTTCTCTGCCCGTACACCGCATACCACTTTCCTGAACAATACTGCCTGTTTCCTGATCAACAGGCAATCCTCTTCGGTGTTTCAAGGATGTACTCTGTTTTCTGTCTTACGACCAAAAGATCAACCTTTCCTTGTTCCTCTCAGAGTGTTTGGTTGTACTTCATTTGTCCACAATTTTGATCCTAAGGCTGATAAATTATCCCCTACGTCTATTAGGACTCTCTTTCTTGTGTATTCTAATACTAGCAAAGGATACAAGTGTTATTGCCCCAGTCTTGTTTGTGTCTCGGGATGTAACTTTCCATGAATCTACACCATATTTCTCGAGTGTTCCCAGTAAGGGGGAGCAATTGTGTGAAAGTGAGAGAGTGCCACCATCAGACTTCGGTGAGAGAGTGCCACCTATCATTCCTGACTATACTGTCATTCAGGAAGAGCAGCCAGCAGGTGATACATTAGTTCAACAATATCAACATGTTTATAGCAGACGGGGCAGGCAGGATCCAGAGGAGGTAGCGACTCCAGTCTTTGAGCCTTCCCTATCTTCCTCTACTCAAGAGATTTATGCAAAACCATCTGACTTTGATGTTCCCATTGCTATTAGCAAAGGTACTCGTTCATGTACTATTCGACATCCTATTGCAAATGTGTATTGTTTGTCGAAATTATCCAAGCAGGCCCGGTCATTTGCTCTTGGGATTGATTCTATGGTCATTCCAAGAACTCATCTTGATGCTATGAAAGATACTGGCTGGAAACAGGCGATGCATATGGAAATGTTTGCTCTTCTACAAAACAACACATGGGATCTTATTGACTTACCTCCAGGGAAAAATGTTGTAGGCTGCAGATGGGTATTCACAGTAAAACATAATCCAGATGGTTCAGTTGAGAGTTTGAAGGCTAGACTGGTGGCAAAAGGTTATACTCAAACATATGGAGTTGATTTCTTTGAGACCTTTTCACCAGTGGCTCGTCTGAATTCAATATAGATTCTTATTTCTCTAGCTACTACCTTTGGATGGCCTTTATTTCAGCTTGATGTCAAGAATGCCTTTTCTTAAAAAGTAAAAGACGGCTATGTGTTGTATCCGATAGGAGAAACCCTGCTCCTATATATAGGAGAACGTGGAAGCGTACAAGACACAATTAAACCCTAATGTGCCAAGACACTTAGGCCCATATAACAAAGCTACTAATAGCATAATAAAACAGACTCTCTAACACCTTTCTCCATGGTGATCTACAAGAAGAGGTGTACATGGAGCAACCTCCTGGTTTTGTTGCTCAGGGGGAGTGTCAGAAGGTGTGTAGATTGAAGAAAGCCATCTACGGATTGAAACAATCTCCTAGAGCTTGGTTTGACAAGTTCGGTGATGTTGTAGTAAAGATGGGCTTCTCTTGTTCTGTGACTGATCACTCCTTATTTTATTGTAGCTCTTCTGTTGTATCCATCATTATTGTTGTATATGTTGATGATATAGTTATCACTGGCAGTGATTCTACAAGCATATCACGTGTGAAGCAAGGATTGCAGGGGCACTTTCATACAAAGGATTTGGCAAACTGAGATATTAACTGGGCATTGAAGTACTTAGATTTCATGCAGATACTAATTTGTCTCAGAGGAAATATGTGCTGGATTTACTGCAGGAAGCTGGCATGAGTGAATCCAAGCTGGTGTCTACTCCTATGGACTATCATGTGAAGGAGATGACTGATGATATTGATTATCCAGATCTAGGATACTACTAGAAAATTGTTGGGAAACTGATATATCTGACAGTTACTCGCCCTGACATTTCTTTTATTGTAGGTGTGGTGAGTCAGCATATGAGATCACCACAACAGTCGCACTGGATGGCAGTCTGCCGTATTCTGAGATATCTGAAGGGTGCACTCGGTCAGGGGATCACCTACTATAGACCCAAGACTCATGTGTCCACTCTTGTTCTTACTGGTTATGCAGATGCAGACTGGGCTGGTAATCTGAATGACAGGAGGTCTACTTTTGGGTATTGCACGTTTCTGGGAAATCACCTTATCACCTGGAAAAGTAAAAAGCAGAATGTTGTGGCTAGATCAAGAACGGAGGCTGAGTATCGAGCAATGGCTCATGCCTGTTGCGAGTTGCAGTGGGTTCAATTTGTACTTTCTGAGTTAAAGATTTTTGTTTCGGCTTGCATAGAGCTCAGATGTGACAATCAGAATGCTATCTACGTTGCCAAGAATCCAGTCTTCTATGAGCGCACTAAACATATAGAGGTTGACTGCCACTTCGTCAGAGATCAGATCATGAATGGCAATGTGGTGATTCTGCATGTCAAATTTGAAGATCAACTTGCATATGTCCTCACAAAGCCATTGAGTCATCAACATTTCAGAGCTTTTGCAACAAGCTGGGCATACATGATGTGTACGCTCCAGCTTGAGGGGGAGTGTTAATATATCTCTTTATATTCTATTATTTGTAATTTCTATATATTGTTGGACCTCTATGTAATTTTTCCAGTTTCTATTAATAAAAGGGTGAGAGGTCTTGAACCCTCACACACGCTGCATTGCAAGCAGCTTTGCGACATACGTTCACAAGGATCGAATGGGATAAGTTAAATAGCCGAATCGGGCTTTCTTAACATATTCTAAAATTAATTACACATTCTACATGGAGGGTCCTTTTTCTCTCAAATTCTAGAATTTTTTTTCTTTTCATTATTTTTTTCAAGTATACCAAAAGGCAGGCAGAGCGAGATATTTTTGTTTGATGCCTCAAACATTGTCTTGCCATTATGGTTAGATAATTACTCCCTTAATTATCTTAAACAACATATATCTTGTTTTCTTTTGGTTACTTGCATATTATTTCATATTTCAGTTTTTTAATAATTAACAAAGTCATTACTATTTATTTATGCACGAAATCTCTTATTTCTTATTTTGTGCCCCAAGGATCTATTTGCAAAGCAAATAGTCTTGTATTTCTAATTAACCAAAATTTGTGGATATAACAGTTGATCCTCTAAAAGTAAGCCTTGAACAAAAATCTAGTATAACTTGCTTCGTCTCTCCTAAAGTTAGGGTTTAGGGCTGTCAAACGCGTCAAAACTTGCAAATCTGATTGATCTGACTTGAAACGAAGTTGTCTATGTTGAAAATAATTCAACTTTTCATTTTACATTAGGGGAAGCTGCATTCTGCCTAGTTCTATTGGGCACATAATCAGTTTGATGGATAATATACAAGCCATAGTTAGTTTAGAGATTAAATCTGCAATCTGTATCTAATCCAATACATGCATTAAATCATAGGCATTGGAATTGCCAACTATGTTGATAGTTCCTTTCGCAACATGTTAAGAAAATGGTTTTGTAAATGGTATTCTTTATCAGGGTTAGAGCTCATACAAATTTTCACCTTAAACCGGGCGGAGATGGCCCAGTGCATTGGATCAAGGGCCGCAAATGAAGCAACCTGGGTTTGATCCCTGGTGTTACCATTGCCGATTTGCCTACCCGCCACTCATCCTGGGGTTTGAGTGATTTATGGGGTTGCAGGGGGTATCCCCTTTCTGTCTTCTTCTTACTAAATTTTCGCCTTATTTCCACTATACAACTGCAATTAGCTAGGCTCTGGTGTTTCTTGGGTTGAGAACACAAGCATAGGTGAGGATTAGGTAAAAAGGTTTTTCATATAAAACAAACTTCACCTTGTATTTCACCTGAACATGATTTGTTGACACCCTTACCTATGAGTGGTAACCACTGTTCGGGAAATCGGTCCGCACGGCCGCATATACTCCCGCATATACCTATTCAGTCACCCTACCGCACCGCATATTGCTAATCGGTCCACTAAGCGGTCATGGGCCGCATATACTCCTGCTTGGCCGATTAAGCGGCCGATTAAACTCCGCTTTTTGAAAAGCCCACAACTTATGTACATCCATTTCATACATACATGCATGCATACAAACACAAATTTCATTATATATTAAAATTTGTATATATAATCGTTGATTTATATGTATACATTGTAATACATAAAACAATTTCCAAACACATTTGTACATTGATATGGATACCTTTTGATATAAACATATACATACATATGCAACATATCTATATATACAAACACATATTTGTACATAAGTATATACATTTTGATTTATTCACATATATAGACACACTCTACACATATTTCTATATTGATGAATGTATATTTTAGTATTTGTACATATATTACAAAGTCATTCCATATATAGACATGTATACATATATGATATATAAGCACATCATATATGCATATCAATATATTTATATGTAAACACATAAGTGCCTACTATATATATATTTATAATCTCAATATATCATTTTATATGTAATTACTTTATTGAGAAAAAAACCAAAACCGCATATACTCCCGCATACCGCATATACTCTATGCCGTACCCACCCCACCGCCCGTACACCGCATACCGCTTTCCTGAACAATGGTGGTAACTAAATATCCAACTTCATTTTGTTGGTTGATATACTGTTTTGTGATTAATGACTTATCTAAGAACTGATATAGTTACTAATTGTTTGGAAATACTAGGAGTGCCATGCCAAGGCTTCCATCATTTGTTCTGAAAGAGAAGTTGAATCCTTAGGAGGTTGTACTGGCTTCTCTCCAGGGAAACTAAGTAACCAATTAGAAACGCTAACACAGAGACTTCAAAATGAGGCCCAGAAGTATGAATGTTGTTGATTAAGATCCTACCTTTTCTGTTCTTCTCTCTAGCTTTTTATAGATGAGATCTGATCATTTATCTTACAATTGTAGATGCTCTGAAACCATAGATGATCTTCGTGCAAGAAAAAAATACAAGATTATGAAACACAAAGCATATGCATCTTTTCGTGAAAAACTTGGTGTAAGTTTTTTATTCTTAATGAATTGCCATACATATAATAATTGTGATTTTTATTTTTGTTTACTAACTGATGCGACTGACTCAAGTTCTTCTGATATCACTAATTAATGTTGAAAGGTGAAAAATTATTTGTTACTTAGACATATCTTGATGAGCAATCAAAATTTAGATTGAAAACTATTCTCACATTCAATACAGCAAAAAACTGACATGTCAACACAGCAACCTTTCCACCGGGGTGGGGTGTTGGCCCCTCCAAGAAACCCCTCAGAAAAATTGTGTGGCGGTGGTAGGGATTGTGTTCTATTACAGCATGAGAAATGGTCAGCTAGAATGGGGTGTATCCGTGTAGCCCTTCACTTGGGCACCTGTCCCCCGTGTGACCCCAATTTCTTAAAGAATTCCACGCTATGGAGACACTACAATGACTCTACATTGAAATAATATAGTTATCAATTTAATTTTGCACATAGATTCGTGAGCATGTCATGTATCAATTAGTGACTCTTTCTTTCTCATATTTTTAATAATTTTTTCTAATGTTATATGTTGAAGTGCTGTATCTTGAATAAACATCTAAAATCAAGATTTCTTGTTTTGTGCGAAATGTAATGTTTAGGATCTCAATCATTACCGAAATAGATCATGGGTAAAGCATAATGTATGTTGTCCATTACTAAAAGTGTTATATGTGTTAATATCTATATTCAATGATATGTAGGGGGACGAGTCGACCTAACTCGTGGTTTGTCTCATGACTTTTAATTATATGAGTATAATAATATATTACATGGAGACCCATATTTGCATGATCAACTTCTTTGTACACTATATTAACAACCCCTCGAGCTAGAAGATGTATAACATATGTTGCCAAGTTGTTACATAATAACTGAAGTCAAGAAACAGTTAATATCTTTGTAAATAAATTGGCTAGTCTTCAAATCTGACCGATGACAATTGAATCATCTTATCTTAAATCATCTACGTGAGGAAATGCTAGTCAACTTCTATGTATTTTGTCCTCATGAAAAAAACAATTTTGTGCATTATCAAGGTTTTAGAAAGTGCAAAGCGGGAGGCTGTTAGACAAGACCCTATGGCCGCTTAAGTGTCGGGAGGGCGCTTAAGCAGACACTCTTTGAAAAAGCAGATAATTGAGTTTTTATATATACTTGCATATAAATATATGAATAAATATATATTTGAACATACCAATGAAATAGTGTAAAATGCATTAAAAACGAAAATGGTTTAGTGTTGGTGAAGGATGATGATATCAAGAACCAATGGAGACACTACTTTGATAATCTTTTCAATGGAGATATTGTGAATAATGTTGTGTGACATTAATAAAAAAATATCATTTCCACACGATGAGTTTCACTATTTAAGGTCAAGAATGCTTTGAAAAATATGAAATGAGAAAGACATGTAGACCAGATGGTATTCCCCTTGATGTATGGAGGAATATGGGGATGAAGAAGCTATATGGTTAACAAATTTCTTTAATTAAAGATTATGAAGACGAAGGTGATGTCAGGTAAGTGGAGAAATGGTACTATAGTCTCCATCTTGAAGAACAAAGGAGATGTTCGAAGTTGCACAAACTACAGGGTATCAAGTTGATGAGTCATACTATGAAGCTTTGGGAAAGGATTATTGAGCAAAGCCTAAGATCTATTACACATATATTAGACAACCAATATGGTTTCATGCATGTAAGATCAACAACATATGTTGTTTTTCTGATAAGGAGGCTTATGAAGAAGTGTAGAGAAATCAAAAGAGATCTTCACATGGTTTTAATTGATTTGGAAAAGGCTTATGATTGAGTACCCAAGGAAGTGTTATGGATGGTTTTAGAGAAAAAGGGTGTGCCAATCCAATACATTGACTTGATTAAAGAATGTGTGATAACTGAACTACAAGTGTGAATACCACTGGAGGAGAGACGCTAACATTTCCTATCACAGTTGGGATACATCAAGGATCAATACTCAGCCCATATTTGTTCATTCTTGTTATGAATGAGATGACAAAGCATGTTCAGGATGATATTCCTTGGTGCATGTTATTTGCTGATGATAGTGGTGTTGATCGACGAAACTAAAGATGGATTGAATGATAAAGTTGAACTTTGGATAAATGCGTTGGAATAAAATAGATTGATGATTAGTAGGAGAAACATTCTAGTATATGCGTTGCAATTTCAGCCAATTTAAAATTGTGAATGGCGGGGCCAAGTTGGACTGAGTGGATGTACCAAAATGTAATCAATTTTGTTACTTGAGTTCTATTATTCAAATAGATGGGGATGTTCAAGATGATGTTTGCCACATGATCACTTCAGGCTGGTTGAAATGGAGTGGAACTAGAGTATTATGCCAAAGAGATGGCACCCAGATGGTAAAAGTACTGATGTAAGACCGAGAGGTCTCAAGTTCGAAACCCCCCAGCCACGGGATGAATGAATGGCCAATTTAAAAAAAAAAAAAAACTAGAGTATTATGTGGGGGAAGATCCCTCTCAGATTAAACAATAAGTTTTATAGAACAGTTATACGACCAACCATGCTATATGGGAGTGAATGTTGGGCAGTGAAGAAACAATGTCTGAACAAGATGAATGTGGTCGGAATGTGTATGTTGAGATGGATGTGTGGGAAGACAAGAAAAGACCACTTAAGAAAATACTATATCATGAACAAAGTGGGGGTGGCGAGCATTGAAGACAAGTTGTGCAAGGGTTGACTATCACGGTACGGACATGTACAATGTACACCAACTAACGTGCCTATACAAATCAATGATATTGAGTCAAGCACAATTAAAACAAGAAGAGGTAGGCCTAAATTAACCTAGGAAGAGCTTATAAAGTGAGATTTTGATTCTTTACATCTTGATCAGAATATGACCCATAACAGAGCTGATCGGAAAAGGAGCCATGTAGCCGACATCGACGTGTTTGGGATTGAGGCTTAGATGATAATGGTGAATGTAATAGTGTAAAATACAACTTACACATCAATATGAACAATAATCATATGGTACTAAATTTTCTATCAAGTATTATACAATACTATAGTACTTGGAAATGATTATATTAAAAATGGTAATCTACTAGTATTGTATTGTAAATATAGTAATTCTCAATAGTATAATGTGACTACATACTAATTATTATGCAGAGTACATTATCCAACATAGTTATAATATCATTAGTCAATAAGTACGAGTTGTATAATACAATAGTATTATATGGATTACTTGCTATTACGTATAACTATAATGTTATAGAGAATTACCCAATGTAACTACAATATTAGACAACAATGATACAATATTTAAGTACATAGTATAAGTATTGTAGTAATATAGATTTATAGTACACGGTATACAATATAATAGTGCTACGCAGTAAATCGGCTTCTATAATATATACGTACACAATTATACAATGTACTACCATTTTATAATGTCAGAGAATAGTTTCTTTATTTATGTACCTATTTACTATTTCCTTTTCCTATTTGGTCTATTATGTAAATGTTCTCACCTTATATAATTAAGGAGAGCCCGCTCTAGCCGGGTATCTCTTTGACCCAAATACACTCAGATGGTATCAGAGAAAATCCCATTGTTGTAACCCTAGCCGTATGTCCTCTCTCTCTTCTCCTCCCTCTCTTTTAGCATTGACCGTCACCGTCATCGGACACAGCCGTCGTCAATTCCAATCTTGGTTTTTGTCAACCCCGTCTTCCCTTGTCTCCACCAGAGCACGGTGGTTGCTTGAAGGAGAGGAGAAAACCCTTATTCTATCCCATAGAGAGGAGCAAATACTTTCTCATCTTCTTTCCTCTCCACGTAGTCCCCGTACGTGAATGAGTGCCTATATCATTTAGGGGTTTGATGCGTCAGATTCACATCCTCAATTGACAAGTGACGGTGCTAATTCCCGTCAACCCCGACGCGTCTTCCCTGGGTTATCTTCATCTTAGGTGCGTCTTTGCGGGGTACGCTATCTCTTTGACGGAGTCAGTTCCCGTCAAGATCTAGAGCAGCCTTCCCTAAACACGGCGTGTTTGCCAAGAAACACGGCGTGTCACAGGCTCACTATAGATAGATGAATAGAATTGTATTGGATGATTAAAAGGTTTACAGTGCATTCTCTTATATAGGATAAGAGAGGAGATACAAAACCAGAGATGAGCAATATGGGACTAAACCAAACAAGTAAAAACATAAGTGAGGCACATGACACTCAGTGAAACATAAACATATCTCTATGCTCCCCCTCAAGATGGAGCGTAGATGTCGAGCATGCCCAGCTTGTCTACTAGAGTCTGGAAGTGAGCCTTTAGAAGAATTTTGATGAAGATGTACGCTACTTGTTACTCAGTGATGAGATATGGAGTACAAATATGACCAGAACAGAGGAGGTCCCAAGGGGGGCGGGCAGGGGCCACGTCCCCCCCCCAACAAAAAAAATAAAAAATATTATCTATATATATATGCATGTATACATATGTTTCTAATAATATATTGATAATATATATTATGTTTACCATATCCAAGAGGTTTCAAGTTTGATCTTTTGTGTATGCATTATTCATTTTTCGCGATACTTATAGAACACGTGTTATATATATGTTGTTTGACACAACTAAACATGTAGCTAGACTTGGTGTAGTGTTAAACATGTTTATTGGTGTACTTGAGGTCATGAATTCAAATTCTATACGAAGTAATTAAATTTTTTTTGGCCCACCCAACCGCTAACTCATGGTTCTACCACTGAACCAAAAAGAACAGTCTCATGGACAAAGTGGCAATCGACCTCTATATGTTTTGTCCTTTCATGAAATGTCGGGTTGTTCGCAATAAAAATAGAAGCCTTGTTTTCACAAAAAATTGGTATAGGACTGGAGTAGGATATGTCAAACTCCTTGAGAAGACTTTGGACCCACATAAGTTCACATGCAGTGTGGGTCATGGCTCGATATTCTGCCTCTGCACTGGACCTGGATACTACAGTCTGCTTTTTGCTTCGCCAAGTAACTAGATTGCCACCCATAAATGTGCAATAGCCATATGTAGATTTAGGATCAAATCAACTTCCTACATAGTCAGAATTTGAAAAACTTGAGAGGTTGCAATGGCCGCACTTCTTATATAATAAGCCTTTGCCTAGAGAGCTTTTGAGATAACGCAGAATGTGACACAGCGTCCCAATGACACTGTCGTGGTTTGTCAAGATGCCTGCTTATGAAACCTACAATAGTAGTAAGGTCAGCTCTCGTGATAGTGTAAATAAATAAGCTTGCCAACAAGTATTCTGAATTGGTGGTGATCAGCATAAGGGGGAGAGGTTTCATCGTCCCAAACCATATTTGGGTCAAGAGGGGTGTTGGCTGGTTTACAACCAAGCATACCAGTTTCCTGCAAAAGATCAAGGACATATTTTCGTTGGGAAAGACACAATCCTGCAGATGATCTAGATACCTCAATGCCTAAAAATATCTTAGCTTTCCGAGATCGACAAAGTGTTTTTCCAAATAAGTTTTAGTAGCCTGAATGCACTAGTAATCACTGCCACATAAGATAATATCATCGACATAGACAATTAGAATGACTAGCCCGGCCACAGTTTTGTGGTAAATACAGAATGATCTGAATGGGAACGACAAAAGCCAAAAATTTACTAAGATTTGACTAAGCGTGTCTAACCAAGCACAAGGGCTTTGTTTTAGGCTGTAGATGGCCCTTCTTAGTTTACAAACTCGCGAGGATGACTCCCCCTGAACAACAAATCCCTATGGTTTCTCCATGTAAACTTCTTCCTACAAATCTCCATACAGAAACACAATTTTGACGTCTAACATAAATAGGGGCCAGTCTTTGTTGACAACAACAGAAATGAGAATTCTAACAGAATTTAATCTTGCTATAGGAGAAAAAGTTTCAAAGTAGTCCACACCATAAGCTTGTGTGTAATCCTTTGCCACAAGACGAGCTTTCAGTCACTCAATCGTACTGTCTTGTTGATATTTAATGGTGAAGTCCCACTGGCATCCAATAGGAGGGAAGCAGGGCGATTCACAAGCTCCTACGTCTTGCGATCAGAGAGTGTCTGCATTTCATGTTCCATAAACTATTTCCATGCGGGAATGAGAAGAGCTTTTGCAACAATTTTGGGAATAGAAACATCAGAGATAGTAGAAGTGAAACTTTCACAAAACTGTCGTTTAGATTAGAAGATGAGCAGAAGTGACTAATAGGATGTTTCGTGCAGGAACGAACATCCTTGCACTGACTGATAGGTAGGTTTAAGTCAGAAGTTACCTCAGTGGTTGTATGATCATCCGCAAAAGGAGGAATTGGTTGTGGATGGGCCATAGAGGGAGTACTTGTCTTGTTTCTTCGCTTGTAAACTTGCAGAGGTCGGGCTTTAGGTGGCAGCTCAGAAGAGAGCACAATCTCAACAACATCAGGCAACGGCGTGGGTACCAACATATCACTAGAGAGTGATGCTCTGTCATCCGAGTAATATGGCATATGCTCAAAAAATACTACATCAGCACTCACAAAGCATTATTCCAGAATAGGATCAAAACAGTGATATCCTTTCTGGGTTCTAGAATATCCCAAAAAGATACACTTGGTGGAGCGAGGATCAAGTTTTGTTAACCCTGGGCGTAGGTTTTTGACAAAACAGGTACACCCAAAAATGCGGGGAGGGATAGAAAAAAGTTGGGCATCGGGAAAAAGAATGTTGTAAGGAATTTGATTGTGTAAAATAGAAGATGGCATGCGATTGATAAGATAGCACGCCGTAGAGACAACCTCAGGCCAGAAAGGTTGAGGAACTTTATAATGAAGGAGTATAGTGTGAGCAACCTCTAATAAGTGACGGTTTTTCCTTTCAACAACTCCATTTTGTTGTGGAGTGTAGGGGCAGGTGGTTTGGTGTAGAGTGCAACAGACAGAACAAAAAGATGTCATCGATTTTTGCATAAATTCAAGGGCATTATTGGTGCGAAAAACTTTAATGGGTTTGTTAAATTGTGTTTGTACTTTTGAGAAAAAAACACTAATATTATCCAAAATCGTGTTGCGATCTTTTAGTAAAAACAGACAAGTAGCACGAGAGTAATCATCAATGAAGGTCATAAATTATTTAACTCCAGAGTGGCTAGGAATAAAACACGGACCCCAAATATCCGCATGAACAATGTCAAAAATGCCTTAAGAGTCAATATCTTTCTTCGTAGGAAACACAGTACGAGTTTGTTTACCCAACTGACAAGATTCACAAGAAAATATTTTTTCAGATAAAGAAAGAAATTAATGCTTTAGTTTTGCAGCAGAGGGGTGACCAAGCCGGCAGTGCCACTGGAGTCCCGACACTGATGTTGACAGAAGAGCAGACGCCGCTGGTGGTCCATCCAGATAGTAGAGTTTGTCTGGTCCCTCATGGCCTGAACCAATCCTCCTCTTTGTGTGAAGATCCTTCAAAACACAACCAAAAGGATCAAATTTAATGGAGCAATGCCAATGCCGTGAAGATTTTTCACGGTCTTACTCATAGAAAGCAGGTTAACAGGAAATTTTGGGATATATAAAACAGATTTCAGATGTAGTTTATGAGACAAGGGAACAATGCCAATGCTGTGAACAGAAGCTTTAGAACCATCAATAACAGTGACAAGTGGAATCTGAGTAGTTTTAGTAAGAGCAGAAAATAAGTTGATATCACCGGCCATATGAACTGATGCACCAGAATCAATGCACCATTTATTGTTACCAGCAGAAGGAGAGGTTGGCAAAGTAAAAGATCCAGTAGCGGATGTAGATGGAAGCTGAGACATGCGTTCTTGAAAAAAATTCTCGAACTCGGAGTGAAACCACTCAGTTGAAGGCGTAGCGGGTGGCTGTTCAGGTGCAATAGTATCAGTTAGAGTCTCTGCAGATACTTGGTTTGCCCAAGCAAGCTTACCATGCTTGATCCAACATCGGTCTTCATTGTGACCATCGTTAGTAGGGAGACGACCTCCACGACCACAGACTCAATCTCGTCCACAGCCGGAATCGGTGCGAACAGTAAGAGATGGATGTTCGACTGCAGGAGTGGATGTTATAGAGGGTAGTCTTTGAACACGTTTGAGGACATCCCGAAGAGAGGACAGTGGGTCACTCGATAGAATCTGGTCAAATACTCCAAAAAAGGAAGTTGGAAGGGCTGCCAAAAATTGGACTAGTTGCAGTTCATTACGTTGCTACTGGGGTTCTTTGATGTCGGTTGTCAAAGGGTGATAGATCTCATATTCATTCCAGAGGGCAGAGCATTGATTATAGAGGATTTCAACAAAAGTGTCAGATGAAAATTCCTTCTTGGCCAGAGTTTTTAAATATTTCAAGGACTCTATAGGGATTTTGTTGATGAGAGTATGCGTGACATAATTGATCTCACATTGCCTTAGCATCATGAAGACAGAGTAACGACTGGTTGATCCATGGTTCGGTGCAATTAAGAATCCATGACATAACACCTGAATCATCTTTGGACCATTGTGCATAAGTTTGCTTGGTTTTCTCATCTGTTGTAGCAGCAGGAGCGGCGGGAGGGTCAGTGGTGATATGAGAATGACAGCCTTGTGATTTGACATACAAGATAAACGGGGTCGACCAGAGATGATAATTGGAGCCATCAAGTTTGACTGTGGTAACACACAGGGAATGAGGAGGCTCAACAGAAGCCATGGTGAACAGGGCTGAAGAAGTAGATAAGACCGTTGGTGCAGCATCAGAACCTACAAACAGAATTCAATAGATTTGAAGAAACCCACTATGGGGCAGTAGAGAGAAGTTGCAGATCTGACGCATCAAATTAGAATAGACCCGCTACAGGCAGAAAAAACTTATAAAAGAACCTACGTCGTCATGAGGAGAATTAAGATTCCACCATGGGGCGTAGGCAGAAGAAGTCGAATATCCTGGAGACTCTCAACGTGCAATGATGATGGTTGTCTAGAGACGTAAAAGGAGAATAGATCTAGCAAAGAAGGGGGTTAGAAGGGAGAGATGGTGGGTGATGGGATTGATGGGAGGTGGATGAAGGGGTGGATCGGGGACACTTTGTCTCTATAGTCACAACTTAGATTTCGTTCTAACAACGCAAATTTTCACTCTGATCGCAAGCTACAAGGTGTGTTCCCCAGTGACATAGCGTGTTGTCGGCTACTGGATTTTACGCCTCTGATAAATTACACGACGTGTCCCGTCCTTGACACGATGTGTTGATGGCTCCTGGTGTTTACACCTCCGGCAAAGTACACGGCATGTCTACTGCTTACACGGCGCATGGAAAAGATTTAGATAATTTGTCTTATGTCTTGACCATCGGACTCGACATGTCAGTATTCAACACGGCGAAGACATCAAAAAGTATGTCTTCCATCTTCTCCAGATAACACGATATGTCCAGTATTCAACACGGCGTATTGTTGCCCTACATGTCGTGTCAAGTCTACTACATGATGTGTTTCTTGCATGTTTGGTGTTGTTCTCTTGATCCAATCTCAATATGGGAGACGAAATGCCAACTGCTTCCGCTACAAGCGTCTACAATGATCAGTCTCAGATAACTTTTGTGAAGCTTAACCCACAGAATTATCTTCTCTAGATGAATGCTATTTACAATGTTCTTGAATCACAGAAGGTGGAGTCAACAAGTACATAGTTGTGTAATGGGTTGGTGAAGTCCTGGCGAGTCAATAAGGTGGAGTCAATAAGAATGCTTATTGAATCGGAACCTCCTGATGAAAGTAGCAAAGACTACCCTTCTTGGCAGAAAAACAATGGGTTGGTGAAGTCTTGGTTATGGAATAGTATGGAGCCCCATATTGCTTCCAAATTTATGTTCTACTCTACAACCAAACAAATATGGGATTTATAAAGAAACATTTCTCTCACAAGAAGAATGCTCTCCATCTTTATACTGTTTATGACCGTCTCTTTGCATAAAGACAAAATAGTCGCTCTCTAGAGGATATTTAGGTATTGTACAATCCATTTCTCAGGAATTTAGCTTCTACCAGCCGTTGAAGACTGATGATTAGATGAAAGATCGAGATGATCTAGTAACGACAAGGTTTTTATCTGGCTTAAATCTTGTCTATGCTTCGTCCATGAGTGTTATTCTTACCACAGACAAACTACCAAGCCTTGAAGAAGCTTTTGTGAGGATTCAACAATCTTCTTTTGAGTTTAATTATGTTACTCTAGGAGAACAAAATTCAGAGAACCATGCCTCTTGCTGCTTCTGCCAAAGGAACTAGACAAGGTGCTAGTCGGAGACGAGGCAATCGTCCTTGAGACAAATGTACATTTTGTGGGAAACTTGGACATACAGAAGAAAAAGCTACTCTAAGCATGGTCGATACCCTTTTGGTGGGCACAATATACAACCACTTTGTCGAGAGCATCTGCATCAGGAGCCTCTAAACAAGTGCAATCAGATGTTATAATTTCCAAGGAGTATGACTGTCTTCTTTAGGCTACCCAACAAGCTTCCCTTGGCTACTTCGTCAATCTGGTTTCAGATTGCCTCTCGTCTATCTTCTACATGGGTGGTGGATTTTGGGGCCTCTTAACATATGAAAGGTATACGATATATGCTTCTCTCTTCTGACTCGTACATCCTGCATTCTTCTGTGACACTTGTTGATGGTTCTATCAGGCGAGTCCAGGCGTGTGGCATTGTACACACATCATCCGATTTGACTTCACAATCTGTGCATTATGTACTAGACTTTCCGTTTTAACTTAATATCATGTTGTTGAGCTAGTTAATTCTTTGAAATGCTTGATAATATTTGGAGACTATTTCTTTTTGTTACAGGATGTCAGGAGTTGGAAGACGATTGGTAGGGGGTCTAGGAAAGATGATATGTACTTCTTTGAAGGTGGTCGCCTAGCTCGCTAGATTCCTTCTACCACATCTACTGTTTTCCACTGCTCTCCCTAACAATGGCATTGTCGCTATGGGCATCCATCCTTGCAGAGTCTTCAAAAGCTTGTTTCAGGCTTAGCATCCATAAAGCCGTTAGAGTGTTAGAGTGTCAGTCATGTCAACTGGGCAAACATCATCGCATTTCTTTTCCAAGTCGCACTGTCAAACATTCTAAGCATCCTTTTAACCTTATTTGTAGTGATGTTTTGCGTCCTGTTAAAGAGCCAAGTTATAATGGCCTTAGATTTTTTTGTCTTCCATTGATGATTTGTCTCGCATGACTTGGGTATACTTAAGTCTTCGGGATGAAGTTTTGTATGTTATCAAACTTTTTGTCAGTTAATAAAAATTCAGTTTGATACTCATATAAAGATTCTTCGCACTGATAATGTCTAAAGTGTATCCAAAAGGATGTTTCCACTTTTTGCAACTCCGTTGGCATGATACACCAAAGGACTTGTCCTCATACACCTGAACACAATGGGGTGGTTGTATGCAAAAATCGCAATTTGGTGTAGATTGTACACTACTTTTTCAGATGTTTGTGCCAAAGAAATATTGGTCTAATGCTCTACTCATTGTGTTTTTTGATTAACCGTCAACCCCCCTTATCTGTTTTACGACATGATGAGCAACCGTTTCCTGTTCCTCTTTGTGTGTTTGGTTGCATTGTGTTTATTCGAGTGTTTGATCCACGTGTTGACTAACTTTCTCCTCGAATAGTTCACACTGTCTTTTTGGGGTACTCTCCCACACAGAAGGGATACAAATGTTATTGCCCTCGTCTTCATTGTCTTTTTATGTCGGTTGACATTACTTTTCATGAGTCTACTCTGTTCTTTAGTGACTCTGTTCAGTGTGAGGGGGAGTGCAATCCTGAGAGTGACTGCATATTTGAGTGTGAGAGAGTGCCACCAGTTCATGTGCCATGTGATGAGAGTGCTCTAGATACCACCCACACTTTACCACCACCACCTACACCTCCACCGATTCAACCTTTTCTACTGTTTACACCAGGAGAGCAAGGCATCACCAAGAGGATGTAGCTTCACCAGTCCAGCAGATTGCCTCCTCATCGTCAGACAATCCTGAGGTAATTATTCCTACTGAGAGTTCTCTTGATGCTTCAGTTTCAAACTCACACCTTTCGGTTGTAGCTCGTAAAGGTGTTCGCTCTTGCACTATACGTCATCCACTATCGAATGTTTGTTGCTTGTTTCATCTGTCACTAGCAGCCCGCATGTTTGCTCTTCAACTTGATTCTACGGTTGTTCCTCTCTCCTATATAGAAGCAACCTGACATGATGGATGGATCCAAGCTACGGAGAGTGAGATGGCAACTCTTCATGAGAACTCCACATGGGACTTAGGGGATCTTCCTCCTTGCAAGTCTATTGTAGGTTGCCGTTGGGTTTATATTGGGAAACAAAAACCATATGGTCCTATTGATATGTTGCAGGCTCATTTTGTGGCAAAAGGATACACTCAGACACATGGTGTAGACTTCTTTGAGACTTTCTCCCCAATTGCTCAGCTCAATTCAGCAAGGGGGTCTTTGTTGCTACTTATTTTGACTAACCTCTTCTTCAGACTTTAGTTGAACGTCAAAAATGCTTTTCTTCATGATGATCTACATGAGGAAGTATACATGGAGCAACCTCCTGCTTATGTTGCTCAGGGGGAGTGTCAGAAGGTATGCAAGTTGAAGAAATCCTTGTATGATCTGATGAAGCAGTCACCACGGGCATGGTTTGATAAATTTAATGTTGCACTTATACAGTTTGGGTTCACCCAATCCTCTACTAATCATTCTTTTTTTGTGTATGAGTGTTCAAGTGGCACTATTATTCTAGTTGTTTATGTAGATGATATTGTCATCACAGGTGATGACTCTACTGGCATTTTACAGCTCAAGAAATGGTTGCAAACACAAATTCAGACAAAAGATATGAATAATCTGGCGCTATTTCCTTGGAATGAAAGTTCTACATTCCAAGAAGGGAACAAACATCTCTTAGTGGAAATATGTTCTAGACCTTCTTGCAGAGACATGGATGGTACAATGCATACCAGTCTCCATGCCTATGCATTATCATACCAAGACGTCTATTTCTGATGACAGTGACTTTTCTGATCCAAGAAAGTATAGAAGGATTATAGGGAGACTTATTTACTTGAGAGTTACTCGCCCTGATATCTCTTATGTTGTGGAATTTGTTAGCCAATTCATGATTACGATGTCACACTGGACGGTAGTCACCTGGATTGTATGTTATGTTAAAGGATCGTCAGGGAAGGGCCTTACTTTACACTGAAAAATCTCGCACATACATCCTTGAAGCTCACTGGAATCACTGATGTTGATTGGGTAGGTGATGTTGGAGATAGACGGTGTACTTTTGGCTATTGTGTGTTTTTGGATCACACTTGGTGACTTGGAGGAGCAAGAAACAAAATGTGGTAGCGCGGTCCAACATAGAGGTTGAATATTGAGCTATGGTACATGCTTGTTTGAGCTACAATGGGTTATGTCTATATTGTCTGAAATGGGAGTGTTTGTTGAGACACCAATCTCTCTCATGTGTGATAACCAGGCAACCATCCATATTGCTAGCAATCTGGCGTTCTATGAGCAGACCAAGCATATTGAAGTGGACTGCCACTTTGTTCGTGATTTAGTGCTCTCTAAGAAGATTCAAAGTCCTCATGTTCGGACTGGACCACAAGTGGCAGATATCTTCACCAAGCCATATCCGTCTTCAACTTTCAAATATATAAATTCCAAGATGGGCATGCATGATGTGTATGCTCCGGCTTGAGGGGAGTGTTAGAAAATAGTTTCTATATTTATGTACCTCTTTACTATTTCCTTTTCATGTTGGATCTATTATGGAAATGTTCTCACCTTATATAATAAAGGAGAACCCACTTTAGTCGAGTATCACTTTGACCCAAATACACTCACATATACTATTAGAATTATATGGTAGTATAAAGTCACAAAATTATACACTTAGGTTGAAGCACAACTAAATAAGCTTGGGATGTATAGGGCCTAGTCCACATTATTCACCAAAAGCGGACCCAGGCAGGCACCTAAATTGAAGCGGAAGCGCCCTAGGAGGGCCTCGGTCGAGTGCATTTGGTTTCCTTGCTTAGGCAGACAACTAATGCCAATTCAAGTGGCTGAAGGGCTAGACCGCTTAAGCGGCAGCCTAAATCATTTTTCAGAACACTGGGTATTATTGATTATAGCTTGATTATCGCACTTATAGCTCCATAGGATCTACCTATGCAACACCTAATTCTTCTAATAAATTCTTGAGCCACAAGATATCATACGTTGCAAGAGGAATTGCTCCACAATTTAACTGATCATCAGATCTAGGGACAACCGTTTTCTTTAACCTCTTCCAAGACACCAAGTTTCCAGCAACAAAGATGTTAACTAGTGATGGACCTTTTGACAATGTAGAGCCAGTCTTATTTTCCTTAGAAAACTCCTTGCTTTTCAAGTGACTTTGATTCGAGTACACATCACCTTTCCCAGGAGTCCTTGTTATATATATCAATGTATGCATAATAGCCTCACCTTGACCCAAAACTGGCTAAAAACAAAGCAACAAAGGTTGTGTCAGGCTCATTGATAGTAATATAATAAGTTTCCTAGCAATCCTTTTGTATCTCCATGTCTCATCAAGAAACATGCAACTGGATCCTAGGGTACATTGCAATATTAGTTGTCTTAGCTCTTAGCTTACCTATCTCTATAAGGTCCAAAACATACTTTCGCAGTGCGGTGAGATAGCGATTCCAGGCGATAACATGGCAACCTCAATTCTCAGGAAGTATTCCAAATTGCCTAATTATCTAATCTAAAATTGTCCTTAAAGATAAAAATTGAGTTTTAAGATACCCTGGTGATCGTTACTATTAATCACAATATCATCAAAAGATATTGAGGAGAATATAACCAAAATTGATGCACTTGTATAAAAACATAATGATCAATGTTACACACATGGAGTTAAAACATAGACAAAGGAACAACTAAATCTATCAAACCAAGCACTAGGAAAAATTTGACCATAGAGAGACTTGTAGAGACAATACACCATACCAAACTCCCCATGAGCTTCCAGGGGTGGCTATGTCCCATGTTCTAGTGATTGTAGGATGCCACGTTGCCCCCTGCCATGCTAGTTGTTGGTTGCGCAACTACTTCCCAGCAGGAACAATGTTGGCTACTACCCCCACAATGGGGGTCAACAACATGTAATGAGAGGGAACAATTCATAGTAGCAAGAAGGGAAGACAAAAGAAGAAAAGAGATGGAAGAAGAACTGGCAGTCAACGACTAGGGTTTTTACTCAGGGAAACTATGTTCAATGTTGAAAAGGGGCACTCTAATATGCATACATACATATATATATATATATATATATATATATATATATATGCATGGTAAAGTTACAATTACTTGGCTGGTAACAAGCTTTTGTTACCCGCATGTGACGCAGTTTAAGTGGAATCCTCAAAGTGTAAATACAAAACACAAACTATAGTTACTCTAAGAAGAAATATTTTCCCATCAACAATAGTAAAAATCATTATTATGATAAATTAGCTACAAAATTATAAATATGAATGCAAAATTGTAATTTCACTCAAAATGTAATTGAACTGTAATACTTTTACTCAAAGTGCAATAATTCCACTCAAAGTGTAACCTGTGTCGTTGGTAGTATACTTTTAATACCCATGTGGGTATTATAACCTCTCTTTTTTCTCTTTTTCTCTCTCTCTTTCTATGTATATAGAGATAGAGACGTGAGATCTAGTCATTACTCACGCAGGTAACAAGCTATTGCTATCCACATTGGACATCGTGTGATTGGAAGCCAAAAATTGTAAATACAAGACACAAACTGTAAATAATGTAAGAAATCTATAACTTTTCCATAATCAGTAGTAAAATTATTTTAAGTCAAAAAATACAAACAACATGGACTATAATTACAAGGGTAAAATTGTATGATTTCACTCAATTGGACGCCCATGAGGGTATTAAACTGAGAAATTCTTGTCCGGCGGTTCGAACCCAAGTCCATATGTGTGTGTGCGTGCATTTGTGTGTGCATGTGCGTTGTGCATGCATGTGAAAGGGGAAAACTTTTTTAAATATCTGGAAAAGCATGCAAAACCCATATACATGGTGCGGGACTAGATTCCAATGAGTTACGTAAGATGTAATTATGTAAATAAGAGACTCCTGTTGAGAGAGCATGTGAGCCTTTTGAGTAACAACAAAGTTAGGGTGTCTGTTCAACTTCCAACCGTATAGATGGAGAGAGCAGACAACATTTACCTTAAAACAAATAATCACTATGATCAGACATCATTTTCTTGTCCATCTATACAATTTACATAGTTTGCCTCTGATGGTCAGTCCAAAATTTAATACGGACTGTCGAAAGTTTTCCAGTTTCTGGGTGATCTACTAGGTTGGTGTGTATTTTTTTAGGTAAGTAAATGCAACCGTAGAATTTCAATTCATATAGTTTTAAGTACCACTCCCATATGTGGGACTAAGAGAGGCATTCTCTCCCCCTCTCCCACGCCCGTCGCGGAGGCCGAACGCCAGGGAGGGTGGTAGATCAAAGCGGCAACTGGGATTCAAACCCGGGTCCCTTTGTTAGGGGACACCGTGCTTGACCACTTGAGTCGCTCCTTATCGTGTGTGTGTGTGTGTGTGTGTGTGTACACACACATGTATATATATGTTAGAGGGCCTAGGTAATTAGTTAATTAAGTTTTCATGTCTATTTCTAATATAGGCCCAATTGTGTCTTGTCTTATTAGGTTTACATCCGCTTCCCTATACTTGCATCCACTCCTATATATAGGACATGGGTTTACACTTCTATGAATAACATGCACATGGCATTTTCCTCAACATATCGTTCTCAACAAGGTATCTCAATTCAGTCCTATTTACCATTTTACATGGTATCAGAGGAGGTTGTCATGCGCCGCCCTAAATGAGAGAGAGAATGAAATGGAGGAGTGCTTGGGGGCAGTTGCTCCCTTGGCGATGCTTGATTGCCCGCGGGGATTTCCTAATGCCATTCTTGCCTCTCTTCATTCATACTTTTGTTGTTGCCCTGGTCATGTTCATACTGTCACCACCCTATTCTCCCTCTAGCTTGTTGTTTCTTTCTCCTCCTTGCTTCCTATTGTCACCCAGCAGCAGCCCCTACTACCTGCTGCAGCCGGCCTCTTCCCTCCCCCTTCTCCATATAATAGGGCTTTACCCATTTCTTTATTGATATGATTGGATCTCTCTAACATATCTTTCTTTCTCTTGGTAATCTACCTTGTTCCCCATCTGTTCAAGGTCGGGCAAATGTGCTTTTTCAGGTCGCACAAAGATCCATTTATTTTTCTGCCTAGATCTATCTAATTGGGTCATGTTGCACATTGACTGGAGTTATTGGTTCCGATCCTCCACATATTTGCCTACATAAACATTACCTATATCCAGTGAAATGAAAAACGGGCTGAGCGCCCGATTAAACGGCCGCTTAATCGGCCCAATGCCCAGGCCGTTCGATTTTTGCCAAAAACGCCGGTTAACGTTTTTGTAATTAATCGGCCGTTTTTTCCCGCTTTTCACCCGTTTTTTCCGTTTTTTTGCCCTTTTTTTCCCGCTTTTTGGCCCTTTTTGTCCTTTTTTTAATTTTTCTGTACACCTGTAACTTTATATAAACTATATGGTCCCAAGTATTACTGACTATAATATATTAAACTTATATACATTAAATATCCTATGATAAGCCTAATTCTAATAGAATGCATACTTGTATGCAAGTTGGGATAATAGGGTACTGTTGTAAAGTGTCATTTATAAAAGTAAAATATATGTAACTATTATCTAATTTTAAAATGCATACTTTAGTTAATTGTACTGCTGTAATGTATGACTAATTGGTGATATGCACATATAACAATAAGTTAGAAAGGTATCCAATAATTAGTCTATTGTTTACTGCTTAACTATGTAAACACGTGATACAAAAATATTTCTGAATCATGTATATAGGGTATTTTATCTGTCAAATGTATTGTTTATTATATTATGGCTATAACCATTGTCTTATAGCTATCTTATAAACTATTTGGGTGTTTTGTATTGTTGGGTAGAGTGTTTAGAATCTTTAGATATATATAAAAGTTCCAAAGAGTATTAGTATTTATATACATATATATGTAATTTTGTATAAAATTATATAGGAAATTAAAATCAGTTTTTTCAAAAATCGGCCGCTTACCGCTTAACCAGTTACAAGGTGTTGTCCGCACGGTTACCGCTTAACGTTTTTTAAAACATTGCCTATACCACTATTTTTTACTTTCTACCTCATCACTCTTTTCATTTTTTTCATGGTTGGCGTTAGGGGAAGAATAGATAAAAATTAGTAGAGAGAAGAGATGAGATGGAGGAGAGAAGAATAAGGTAGGAAGATTTTTATGGCTGTTTCTATCTTTATGGATCTTCCTGTCACTATATATTGCTATCTTTGTGGAACTGCCTGCTGCTATATATTTTTCTGATTATTCTCCTACTACCATTATTTGTTCATCGTACAGAGAGTTTGTGGAGTCTGTTCATCTTCATCTATTGCCATATTGTTTCTGGATATTTTTGTTGATGCTCTTCTATCGGCATACGTCCTCTACTTTCTGCTATTGTGATCCAACACTCTCCAGATTAATGTGTTCCAAAACACTGGCTCGTTCGTGCTTTGCACGTTGACCTATCCATGCTTTATTTGCACGTTGACTACTGTTGTTGTGACCCAATACTCTTTGGGCTGCAATATTAGCGACTGTGATGATACCCTGATACTTACATGTTGTTGTTTATTGCTCCAGATGCCACTTCTAGACCGAGAAGCTCCTGCATACCTGTTATATATATTAATTACTTGAGTGGCATTATTGGTGTTTGAGTGCTTTTTAGTAATATTGAGAGGGAGAAATATTATTGTATGGGCTTAGAAGGTGTTGCAGCAGGAAGAAATGGGGGAGGAAGAGGGGACACTGGAGAAGGAAGAAGGGGAAGAAGTGGAGAAAAATGGGGAGGAAGATGGGATGGCGAAGGAGGAAGAACGGGACGAAGTGGAAGCAGCAAGCAGCAGGGAGAAATCAGGGAGGAAGAGGGGATGGTGGAGGAAGAACGGGAAGAATGGGAGCAGGAAGCAGCAGGTACAAAATGGGAAGAAGGGGGGAAGAATGAAGCATGCGTCGAACCCTGCTGCAAATCAAAATGGACTTGGAAAGGGGGGAGGAAGAGAGGGTGGTGAAGGAGGAAGAACGGGAAGAAGTGGAAGCAGCAAGCAGCAGGGAGAAATCAGGGAGGAAGAGGGGATGGTGAAGGAAGAAGGGGAAGAATGGGAGCAGCAGGTACAAATTGGAAAGAAAGGGGTAAGAATGAAGCATACGTGGAATCCTGCTGCAATTCAAAATGGACTTGGAAAAGCTAAGTATGAAGCAGACGTACATAACTGTATAAAATGGAAAAAAAAACATATTGAACATGTTTAAAACGCAATACAGGAATAAAACACCAATAAAAAGAGTTTAAAACGTATTATTCGGTTTAGAGTTTAAAACTGTCGTCACATACAGCATGTTAATAATACACATTTTAAACGTGTTTTTTTCAAAAAAAACAGCAAATATTGTGACTATGCTGCTCGCATAATGGTTGAATCACACACACACACACACACACAAATATGTATAACACTTACCATTTATTCTTAGCATCATAAACTATGTAATAAAGCTTTATTTTTGTGTTTTCTTAGGCATGAATAAGTTATCTTTTCATGAACTTTTACTCCCCACTTCCAAAGTTTTGCACCACTGCATCAACCTTCGTTCCATTGTTGGGTTGTCTCATACTTTGGTTGAAACTTTTGGTTGCTCATGCCTTTAGAGCCCCATGTTTTAGTGTTTTCTCTTCTCCATCTGTTCACTGGTTTCTAGATTAGTACTTATCAAGTTTATCATATAAAGGATTGTCAAAAGGCACTTGATGCACGTTGGAAGAAGTTTCATAAGAACGCAGATTATTTGAGACAAGAGCTGACATGGAGGTATGTACTATATACTGTTGCACTTTTACGTGATTTTTGGGTACTGTTTTCCTATAGCAACGTTCTAGTTCATATCAACTTATATATTTCTTATGCCTTCCAAGATTTGATGCACATTTAAGAAGAAAAGGAATCAGTGGGGTGGCCAAGGTTGACTATCAACAGAGGACTCTTTCTGTACAGGTGTATATATCCTTTGCGACTGGCCCTTGTTATTAGCTTTCCTTCAGTCTACATGCTAGGAGCCGTTCTTATTCAAATATGACCTGAAAGTAGGTGATGAACCGTTTTGTTTTGCTTTTGCAGGTTAGGATGCCTCAGGATGCATCTTCAGAAGCTGTCAGGGATACAAGAGGGCTTTCAGGTCCCTGTCTCATGATTACATGTTTACAAATTTTAAAACATGCTTACACTATACTCCGTTATGTCCTGTAGAGGCAAACAAAACTGGATGTTCCACGACTTTTTGTTCATTGTGTAAATTTCTCTTATACATGTCAGGAGGTGAGCGGTCTTTCTCTACACTATGTTTTGCCATGGCTCTTCATAACATGACTGAAGCACCATTCCGTGCTATGGATGAGTTTGACGTCTTCATGGTGAGTGTCAGCAAGTTGTTCCAGTATATCAATTTTTCTTGGTAAAGAATTTAGAAAATTGTGTTGCTATAACATTGTCATCCAAACTCAGCTGTCTACTTGCCTTATGCTGTTCAGGATGCCGTTAGCCGGAAAATCAGTTTAGACACACTTATAGATTTTGCTATCTCGCAAGGATCCCAGTGGATCTTTATTACTCCCCATGATATCAGGTGAATAAAGTTTTTGCAAATTGTTAAACACAACTGAACCTCGACCCAGAATATAGTGCTGATCGTCCTATGCTTTTTCTTGTGCAGCATGGTAAAGCCCGGCAAAAAAGTTAAGAAGCATGAGCTGGCTGCCCCTCGTGACTAGCAATGTGCATCTCTGGACTTTATTTTACGGAGTGTGATTTTTTACGTTGACTTGCGAACCGGTAAATGACAGTTCCTTAACAAGGTTCCCCCTATCGTCATATCATTCTGAATGAGCTGAGCTATAAATTGATTTTCCTGAAAGCACTCGTGTTTTCCATCATGTTGTACCTCACTAGGGTTGCTGTCAAGTCTAAGTGTCATCGTCCTTTTAAAGATTTGTGCCAGGAAGCAATCAGTTCAACACCAGCCAATTTGTTGCAGTTATGAACTAATTACTGCAGGCGAAGAGATCCTGAATGTATGTCACCGTTATTGCCTGTTGCTCCAGCAAATTTTTTTTATGAAGCGAACCCCATCCTTTGCCCCTAAGCTTTGTAGTAACAGAATGATAAGGTTGGAATTAAAGGACATCTTTTGTTGCAGCGTTTCAACGTTGGGTATTCCAAGGCGCTACCTTCTCCTCAGAGTTTGGGAAAGGAGAGGTTCGAATATGTGGTCTATGAAGTTCATTTCAGGGTGCTCCTGCTGATGAAGTTCCTCCCTTGGGGCAAAGGATGGGGTTTGTTCATAATCAGTTCTATCCATGTATATATTAGCAAAATACTAAATGTATCATTGATTTTGTTTAGAATAAAAACCAACCATGGGTGCCATTTTGAATGAAAAAATGGACTAAATTTAAAGCGGTGCTGAGTTTGTCCCTGAACACCGCAGAGAGGAATGATACAATCAAATGGGCAACGACCGTTAAATCATTAAATTGTAACAACAGGATGCATGAGTCTTTGAACCTGACTTTTGAGAGTTGATATATAAAGGAAAACGAAATTTCCAGCCGGGCCTTTTATTTTGAAGGATTCATTCAGAAGTGGATATAAATGAGTGTGATATGAGAGGGAGAAGCTTAATGGGATGACAACTATATTGAAACAGGGAGGGGCGGGATGGGGGTTGGTCGTGAAATAAATGAAATGGGATAAGGGAAATTAACTAATTATATCTTGAGTGGATAACCTTGTCGCATCCTCAATTTGGTCTCTCTTCGTTCTCATGTGTGATAGTCGTTGGTCAACCAATAACGGCATGTTTCACGGTATTCGCTGAAGGATGGGACTTAAAATTCTTAATAACTGAATTCTACGTTTGGTTGCCCAAAAGCACACTCCTGGATAGTAAGCTACGGTACTCCGGGCTGGAAATATCCCGTGACCTTTATTACTCGCTACTTGAAAAAAGCCAGTAACTTTACGACAATACGTGAAGTTCTGCTCCAACCCCCTTATTAGCATCTTGAAAAGCGTAAATGTGTATCCGAATTGGCAATTGCTGCATCAGCATCTATACATAGTATGTAGACCCAGGTTCAAATTCTACTCAATAAACACTTGCCAACTAGCTCAGTTGGTTAAGCTTGCTGCTTGTGAAGTGCAGGTTGCGGGTTTGAATCTCAATGAACTCGTTGGGGCACTACGGGAAGGGATTATAGCCCTCGGTGTAGTTGACGATGTTCTCTCTCTCCTGCTACCTTGGACGGGTAAAATTCCCCACTTAAAAAAAAAACATCTTAAACCTCCACACTTTCCTTATGCACGACGTTCTCCACCGTGATGGTTGGCTTCCTCTTTCCTCCAACGTGACGGGCGACTTCCTCCATGATGGGAAGTTGTTGGGGATGTTGTATTGATACAATCTCAGATGTGAAAAATTTACTGCGGAAGTATTACCGACTAGCGTATAAATCCAAAGAAGAAATATCATATTTAACTTGGAAAATTCTCTCCAAGACAAGAAGAGAAAATCACGGGACAATACCGGCCATTAAGATTACAATCACACTGTTCGGATTTAATTACTCCTAAATCCAGGTAGTGCTCTTCACACAAGAACAAAATTAAAGAAGAAGAGAATCACACCTAGTGTGTACAAAATCTCTCTTTACTTGATTTCCTCGTGAGGCCGTTGTCGTTGTCGGGGATTGCTTGATGCTGCCTTAATCGTTGACTAGACTGGATCGTTGCTGCTATGACAATATTGTGTTTGTAACTGTCAATCATTATTTTGCTTCAAGGCAAAGTCATTGACCCTCTCTTATCAACCAAGAGAGTTGCTCTGTCAGTGCAATCAATGTGTCACCAACTGTCAGCTGCTATTTCGTTTCAAGGTAAAATTGTTCCCTTTTTTATTGAACTAAGAGAGCTCCTCCAGTTGTTCTTATTCTTTGGCTCTTCTACCATAGAAGGCACCAACAAGTAACTGGAGGGATCACACCTCAATCGATGAGATGATCTCAATGGCATCCTCTGGGGACTTTATTTATAGGCCTCCATGGCATGTGGATGCAACTAGGAATCCTTATCCAAATCTGAGTCCAATTTCATGTTGCACATAGGAAACTATCTTCTTTCCCTTTTAGAATTGACTACTATTAGGATTGGTAGCACAAGTCAACTCCTACTCAAGTCCAAATCTGATTAGGCATGGGTCAGATCCTTTTGCTATTTCCAACAATCTCCCCCTTTGGCCCGTGAGGGAGATGTTGTCTTCAGTAATCATTTGGAGTAGCTTGTGGACCTGATCACCACCTGTGATGGATCCACTCTCCTCAGGCATGTCAGCATCATATTGTTTTCACCCATCTTCTTGAAGTCTCGTCATGACTTCACTTTGTTCCCAAGAAACTGAGAATAAGTATCCTGACAGCGTCACTTCTCGCTCCATGCTCACACATGGAACTTTGTTGGCTCCCCCTGACTGGTAAGTTGAGCCATCCTAGATGAAAACATTATTCCTAACCTTCTATAGCGAGGTTTAGAAACCCTTTGATGATGCTCCCCATGACCATGTAGCTCATCATTAGAAGCTTGATCCTTGTTGTCATCTCTTTTCATTGTGTAGTCCTGCTTGGACTCTAGTGCTCTCTGGCCCTTGAGAAGCGCCACAAGCTTATAGGTATCATTCTTCTGTAAATAAGACATCTCCTCCTACATCACCTGATGTAACTGTGTTTTATGTCTATGAGTTTGTGCCTCATGATAAGTCTCTGGCTCCCCATGATCAGTAAGAAGAGTATACTAAGATGTCGGATATCTAGATGAAGGATGACGAACTCTGTCAGACCTCCTCAACTACTGCTCTGAAGACTCTGCCTAGTGATGATCTTGCTCCCCGTCCAGAAGTCTCTGACAGTGAATCTAAATCACTCAATTGTGTGTCTGGAACAAGAACATTCGACGTGCACTCACTCTACTGCTCAGGGTGATCTTGCTGCTCTTCTTTGTCATTTGAAGACTGCACCTATGAAAAAGTTGAAGCATCCTCATACTCATCATCAGAAGAACGATCACCTGATCTTTCATCCTCTGCATCATCACTCTCAAACTCTGTAACTATCTGACTCTCACATAAAAATCATCACTCTCATGCTCTATAACTGTCTGACTCTTACAGAAAGTTACATCTTTGTGTCTGCTCATGGTCCCTTTTGTAGGATCCCATAACATGTAGCCAAACTGATGATCTTCATAGCCAAGAAAGATACATGGCACTGCTTTATCATCTAGCTTTTGCCTCTTTTCCTTTGGAACATGTGCATAAGCCTTGCACCCAAATACTCACAGATGGGCATAGGATGCATCCTTGCTTGTCCATACCTTCTCAGGTATATCAAACCCCAAAAGAACTGGTGGAGATTGATTAATCACATAGTAGGCAGTACGCATTGCCTCGCCCAGAATGTCTTTGGTAACTTTACAGTCTTCAACATACATCTAACTTTCTCCACTATGGTATGATTTATTCTCTCAACTGTACCATTATGTTTTGGTGTGTCGGGCTCTGTCCTTTCATACCATATTCTGTGTTGTGCACAGTAATCTTAGAACTCCCTAGAGGTGTACTTTCCTCCATTGTCTGTGCAGAGACACTTCAGCCTTTTCTCTGTCTCCCGCTCCACCATGGCATGAAATTTCTAAAAACACTGAAATGCCTGATCCTTGGTCTTTAACAAGTAGGCTCACACCTTCCTAGATGCATCATCAATGAATGTGACAAAATACCTATTTTCATCTAGTGAAGTCACCTTAAACGGACTGCAGACATCTGAATGAATCAACTTTAGAACTTCTCGCTTCACCTTCGATCTTCTCTTGAAAGAAACTCGTCGATGCTTTCTTGTTTGACATGCATCACATGAACTGAAATCAGTATCCTTGCCACATGGAATCAATCTCTGGTTTGATAAAAGCTTCAAGCCTTTCTCCCTCATGTGTCCTAGCCGTCTGTGCCACAGATCTGTCTGGTGATCCTTAATTGCATATATATGACCGCCTTTGAGCACCTTAAGTTGAGTCTTGTACAATGTGTGACACAATTTGTCTCGTACAATAACCAAAGACCCCTTGGTGATCTTACATTTCCCATCACCAAAATCTAGATGACAACCTTCTTTATCAAAGAATGAACCAGATATCAAACTCAGCCACAAATCTAGAATGTGATGAACATCCTTCAATGTAAGCATGCAACTAACACTTGTTTGAATACAAATGTCTCCTCCCAATAATTATGGAGAAGTTAGAATTTCTCATTTCACCCTCCTGAAATCTCCCCTCCTATATGAAGTGAAGAATTCCTTACTCGGTGAAGCTTGATAAGAAACTGTAGTATCTACCACTCACTCAGAATCATCCTCCTCAACATACAAACACTACTCTCGGACTGTTAAGGCCACATCGGTGTCATCCTCCCTGTCATCTGAGATCGTCGTTGCTGTATTCTTGTCATCGTCTTGCTTGTCTTTGGCTTCAGACGCATGTTTCTTTTTCTGAACCTTGCAATCCCTTTTGAAATGACTTGACTTTCCACAATGGAAGAACCCTCTACTACTCTTTGACTTGGATCTACCACAAGACTTCTTATGATTTTGGGACTCACCACGGCTCTTAGATCTTCCATGGTCTCTCGCTCTGTCAACGCCTTTGATCTCTGTGAAGTGCACCTCTGATTCGTTGTCGCCAGAGGCTCGTTGCTGAGTCTCTTCATGCAGTAGACTGCTCTTCACCTAGTCAAGTGTCAACTTGCCTTCCTGTACAGAATTATTGATTGTCACTACGAGCGTCTCCCAACTATCAGGTAATGATCCCAGAAGAAGTAGAGTCTGGAGACTATCATCAAGAACCATCTTTATGGACCCCAGTTGATTTACAAGGCTTTAGAATTCATATGCTCGACGATGTTTGTACCATCCCGGCACTTGAGGTTCACCAACTTTCTAATCAAGAAAGCTTTATTTGTGGCAGTCTTTTGCTCATATAACTTCTTGAGCTTCTCCCACATATCTTTGGCATTGGTCTCTTCTGAGACGTGATGGAACAAGGAAATGTTGTGCCACTTTCAAACTGTTCCAATAGTCTTCTTGTTTAATTTCTTTCAGTCCGCATCGGACGTACTCTCTGGCTTTTGTCCCTTTATCGGATCATACAATTTTTTGCAATAGAGACTATCCTCCATCTTGGGTTTTTAAATCTGTCAATTTGTGCTTGTCAACTTTATCATCGTCTCATTTTCATCCTTCTTCATTTGGACTAGTATCTGCAGTCTATGTGATGATACCAATTGTTGGGGATGTTGTACCTATACGGTCCTGGATGTGATGAAAACTTATTGCGGAAGCGTTATCGAAAAGCGTATAAATCTAAAGAAGAAAACTAAATTTAACATGAAAAACTCTTCTTAATACAAGGAGTAAAAAACCACGGGGCAATACTGGCCAACAAGCACTATGTAATTAAGATTACAACTCACACTGCTCGGATTTAATTACCCCTAAATTCAGATAGCCCTCCCCATACAAGAACAAAGATGATGAAGAAGAGAATCACACCCAGTGTGTACAAAACATCCCCCTTTACTTGATCTCCTCACGAGGTCGTTGTCGTTGATGGGGACTGCTTGATTCTGATGTGACTGCTGAATGGGCCGGACCGTTGCCTCTATGGAAATATTGTGTTTGTAACGGCCAACCGCTACATTGCTTCAAGGTAAAATCGATGGCCCTCTCTTATCAACCAAAAGAGATGCTTTGTCAGTGCACCCAATGTGTCACCGACTGTCAGCCGCTACTTCGCTTCAAGGCAAAGTTGTTGACCCTCTCGTATTCAACCAAGAGAGCTCCTCCAGTTGTTCTTGTTCTCTATCTCTTCTATCACAGAAGGCACCAACAAGTAACTGGAGGGATCACACCTCAACTGGTGGCATGATCTCAATGGCCTCCCTCAGGGACTCTATTTATAGGTCTCCATAGCATGTGCATGAGACTAGAAATCCTTGTCCAACTATGAGTCCAGCTCCATGTTGCACATAGGAAACCATCTTCTTTCCCTTTTAGATTTGACTACTATTAGGATTAGTAGCACAAGACAACTCCTACTCAAGTCCAAATCCAATTAGGCATGGGTCGGATCCTTTTCCTATTCCCAACATAAGCCTCCTCTTCACTCCACTGTGATGGTTGGCCTCGTCTTTCCTCCACCATTACGGGCGGCCTCTTCGATGATATCCTTTTCCATGAGGGTGACCTCCTTTGTAATTGGCATCCTTCTCTGGTGTGTCCTCCATCCTCTTCCATATCATCATCTTCCATGATGGGCCTTTTCTTCCTTGACGGGCGTCCTTTTCCTTCCCTGTCTCTATGATATGCATCCTCCTTGGTGGTGGGCATCCTACTTCCGATCACCAACAATGTGCAGGCAACGTCATGTAATATTGTTTTCTTCACTTTTGTCGTTTGTTGATCGCACCTATCATCAATTGTCTACCCTATGACACACTAAGAGAGTTTGGATAATATGCTAGAAATAACTAGTATGTCATTATTGACAGTCCTAAGCTAATTTGCACCCAAACATAGGATGTAATATCCATTTTCCCATCTTCCAGTTGTACCTGCCTATGCTTTCCTTTTTCTCATCTTTTTTGAATCTTAGCCACAAATCAAATGTGGGTTAAGAGTGGTCATGTAACCATGGAAAGAGTCATCGTCACTCAAAGTGTTTCCTATGTGTATACCAAGTATAGCTCTCCCTTTTCTTTATGTCTATGGAACTTGATATGCCCGAGCAACCTCTTTCCTAGATCAGCTTGTAGTTGTTTCCCTCTAATGGCTAGTGAATATAATTGTTGCTTTGCGCAATCAATGATTAAAGTCCTAGTTGTCTACTAGAAGATTTAAAAGTTTAAATGGTCGGTTCTTATTTTTCTCCTATTTGAACTCCTTGCTTTATTGTTTAGTAGTGATTGTAACAAAGAGTTTTTTAACTTCCATAACTGATTGTGAAATTGATGTTTAATTTTCTTGAGGGAGAATAGCCCAATGTTTGAGCTAATGAGTATACTCATTGCTGCTTGTTTCCTCTTGTGGGAAATAAGTCATTAGCAACACAACCGTAATCTTTATGTGACACGTAACGATGAACCTGAGTTTTGTTGATTAGAGACTCAATGCCCAAAACTTAGTGATGATCATGGCTTAGTTGTGATGGTTGGCACGCCTTTTGAGTCAAGCTACCATGAATATGTTCACCCATGTGAGGTCACAATCAATTGTGGAAGCCATCAAGTTTTTGGTTTGAGGGCACATTAAGTGATCCAGGAACCTGGAGGAATTATGAGTAGGGTGATGCTCCATGACAATCCTGGTTTCTATTGTATTCTAATTATTTTCAACTAGACATTATAACTTGCCAAATCTTCCTAGACTTGAGTTGTAACCTAATCATTAGTCTAGACATTGTAGAAGGGCTTAAGAAAACATCGTACGAAGTGTAATCTATTTCTTGATGGTTATATTGGAGGTGAACTTGCAAGGTAAGAAAAAGATGCATTGAATGTTGACATTCCATGCTAGTAACTATAACATAATGACTAACCTTCAAAGTTGATAAATCATGGAAAAGAGATAGTGTTGGGTAGGAAACTGAAATAGACCATAAAAGCCAGCCAAAACAACTAGCTTGGGAGGTAAATGATTTGGTTTGAATTTTTGAACCATTAAGTAATAGTTTGGTTCAGTTTGAAGTTGTGTTTTAACCAAAATAGAACAAAGCAAACTGATATATAAGTGTACATAATATTTTTTAGATTAATGAGGTAACCCCTATCAGTAGCGACTACTTATGGACCCACTTGACGGGGTAAACTCTGGAGACTAGACATGTTGCGGTGGGTAGTCCATGTGTTAGGGTTTTATACCTTTTGGAGTGGTTGACCAAGAATAAAATCTAGGTCCCTTCGTGAAGGGACGCAATTTGGATCACATGTGCCACTCTTTGTCTGTCATATATATATATATATATATATATATATATATATATATATATATATATATATATATATATATATATATATATATATATATATATATATATATATATATATATATATATATATATATATATATATATACAGTACAATGTAGACTTATGTTTATGAAAAAAAATATTGTGTTTGCCTACATTATGTTTGAACACTCGTCTAATCTTAATCATGTTATAATTTTTAGGTCTGTTTATGTTAAAAATAAATCTAACTCTATATACATGAAAGGTAGGTCGGTGAAAAAAAGGGTAGTATCCTACGTGCTTATTCAAGTTAGTTTTACTATGTCAATGTGTAGTTGATAAATAACTTTGTACGTTCTCCACTTCTAAACATTTTTTATTTAATTCTTTTTATAAGTGATATTGATCATTAAAAATGAGAACAAAAAGTTGAATCGTTCAAAAGAGTTTTGAACTTTTCATAACAATTTTGTAGTTCCTCATATAATAGCTTGCTATGAAACCATACCAACCTTAACCTAACTACTAGGTAAAAGTATGGTTCAGATTGGTTCTAGACTAGTTAACAAACTGTTCAGTTTAACAAGTTGTCAAGCCAATATTTATGATTTAGTTTGTGGTTAGCGGTATACAGATCGGACCATTCAAACATAAAAAGATAAGCCACTTAATCCATGTTGAACTTTTTTGTTTTGAACCTCAACCCTAGAAGTTATCAAAATGAATATATTTCACATCAAGTATAATTTCATGAAAGTAGTATACATACTACTTTAGTTGTGTATACTTGGTATTCAACATCTTGACTTGTCTAAATAACAAAAGTGTATGTAAGTTGTAATTATTATACTGTAATCACGTGGATGACACTTTTACTACGCTTGTAGACTAATTCCATTTCAAGTATTATCACCCCAATAATTTATGTTTGAACAAAAATGTAGGGGTGATGCTTGTGTTGGTCTTTCAGAATGCAAGTTCTAGTAGCCTTAGGAGATAGTAAAAGATGGATGATTTTGGAGATCATGAGAAATAAACCTCACTGTAAAGAAGAAGGAAACCTTTAGATACTGAAAAATAGCAACACTTCTACATCTTTTATGAGGGATTACCTTTTGTATACAAATGAATGCTTGTGCGATTTGTACTTCTAAGTTGAATTTTTATTACATAAAGATGCACATCATGCATGCATGCCATGTTGAGTTTGTATTTGTGAAATGTATTATTTTTACGACTTGTAGAATTATTTATTGGTATTTATTTTTTTGTATCATCATGATGCTATCAAATGAATGTCAAAAATACCTAGACATTTGATGGAAGTTAGGAAATGAAACGTGGAAGTAGGATTGTTAAGGTATCAAATTGAGTGGGTGCAGAATCTTTGATGTTTTTGGAAAATGTCGAGTATAGGTGGGTTGGTTGATTGATTATTTATTCTTAAAGAGTTTTAATATTTGGGTCCTCGGGTCCATATTGCTAAGGAACTATAATTCCTTAATGATTAATATGGTTTGTGATTAGAACTTGAAGTGAGATGTGATCTTTGAATGTCCGTCTTCATGTCCATGAGAGAGTTTACAATCAAAGTTCAGGAAGGGCAGCTCGGTTGGAGGAAAAAGTTGAAAGAATGATGTCATATCTGTTGACACCCCATTTTTATTCATTGAATTAGCAATCATGTTCATATCATCTATCTACTTATGTTTTAATATTATCCTTCTTTCCATATTTCCTATTTATTTACCCATTTTCTATTTCATGAATGAAAAACATTCTTTCTTTAGTCTTAAGAGTAATTTTGACTTAGAGTGAGCTCTCTACAAGCCTTCTTTAATAAAGTTCTCAATTGAAAGTGTTTAATCCCAAACCAAGTTGGAAACTAAATTGTTATTCTCTTAAATGGAAACAAATATTATACTCTATTATATATCCCAATTAAAATCCAAATTTCGCCAATGAAGTGGCACCTGAGTGGTAAAATTTGAGTTGTATGACCGAGAGGTCAAGAGTTCAAACCTAGGTGACGGGATGAATGGATCACCAATTTTTTTATATTAAGAAAATCCAAATTTTGACTATATTTAATTTCTTATTTTATCTCAAAATTTGATCGACAAAGGAAATTGGAATGCTTGTCCCTCAAGTTTTCACTTCTATACTCAAATTAAATTATATGAGTGAAGAAATAATCTTACAATTAAATGAAATTCAAAACCAAGGTTAGCTTAGAAACTTTAAGAAAGTCAAAAACTCAAAAATGGAACCATGATCAGCTTCGTGTGGAACATTCTAGGGGGACTAGTCTGTTCTAGCATGACTACCACTTGGGGAAATTCTACCATTGGCCTCCCTTTATGGAATGTAGCAATATACAGGCGAGAGGGAGCCAGTCCTAGTTTTATTTCCTAAAACCTATCTAAAATGGAATCCTTCTTTGTGAAATTCTCTTTCTTCAATCCTAACTACCTAACACTTTGAAACACCTATATATACCCCCATACCCACCATCACACCTCACCCTCTTTCAACTATTTGTCATATGATAGTGAATTATCCTTTTATGGCATAGTGTTGCCCTCTTCCTCTCTAGAAAATCCTTCTTCTATAACACCATATGACATGCTAGGAGGTTGCAGATGTAATATGGAGGTACAAAGTGCCTTTAGATCTAGTTGTAATTTCTCGACTTCTCATCTATTTTCTAAATCCAGATCGAATAATATCTTATTTAACTGTTCCAATGGGTTCTTGAATTTCATTTTCAAGTAAGTAGTCAATCTGATTAATAATCTTATAATTCATATATATACATGTCCATGATCTAACAACTACTCATTTTAGAAAAACAAGATCTTTCTTTCATGATCATAGAATATGCTCATATAGTTTCCATAACTACATAATTTCTCATTTTACTAAGATCTTGTTTATTACTACATGTTTCCATAACAATAATTATTGGATATACATCCATGATCTATACAAATGTTCATTTATTGATTATTGGTACATACAATGCTTGCATGACCTGATCGTATGCGTATCTAGTTAGCCTGATCACAATTATAAATAGTTACTCACATCTACTTGATAAATCATTCTGAGAATGTCTGTTATGTTAAGATTGCTACCTTTATCATGATTGGACATCTCTCTTCAATGCATCCCGATTACATACTACAAACTTCATAATTTAAGGTTCTTATTTGATTATATATCTTGGTATTGCTTTTTATGAAAAAACCTTGATTGACTTTATGATTTCCCTCTAATTGTCTCTCTAGCCTATAAAACACGTCTCATCCCTTTTTTCTGAGATGGAAGAGGTGATCAAGATCCTTAATCCACTAAAATTCTTAAGCTAATGAGAAAAAAGTTACAGTCATGTTAAGGACATAATAACTCACACACTAAATAATGTTTCATTTTCTCATTTTATTTTTAATTAAACTTAAACCTAATTTAAATTGTACTACTTTCTAAACTCAAGTTTAAAATACAATACCAACTTTCAGGTGGTGCAAGGGTGTGTAATGCCTTCCTCAATCTTAATAGGATTCCCTTACCTAGTCACGTGGCCATGCTTTTCATTCTTATATGATCTAAAATGAAGTCACACTTTGGAATTTTTGCATTTTCTAACTAAATTAAATGCTCATCTACATGTTTTCTTATTTTCTCCACAAAATAAGGTGATGATTCTAAAATCCTTATTTTATATCATTTCATTTTTATAGAAACTATGTGCAAGATGTATGGTTTTTCTTGATGAGTAAAATAGTCTTGTGACTCTGCTTGGGAATTTTGGCCAATATGAGTTGCTTTTTTGTGCTTTTTATGGGTAACCTTTATAAGTTTAATTTCGTTTTGAGATCCTTTCTATTTTCCTTTTTTATTGTCCCCTTTTGTTTTCTCATTTAATTCTAAGATAAAACATAACAATTATAATGAATGATAAAAATGAATAAAAGAAGGAGGTTTCCTTTCATGATTCTTTCTTTTCTTGTGCATTGTCATGTTACTTCCAAGATTGCTTTCTTATGTGATTGGGTGATGAGAAAGGGGGATATAAATCACATGTTTTCTTGGGAATCCCCCCCTTAAATTTTATTATTGTATTTTTCAATTGTAGGATTGTATCTAAAAGCACAAAATATGTACACTTCCATTTAAGACCACAAACTCATGGTCTGGATAATTTGTGCAAGCACTCACGTTGGATCTTGGAATGAAGTGGGGTATTCGTAAAGGTACTAGTTAAGCATAATTGTATATCACGGGCCCACTGCCCAAGGCGCCAATAGAGTTTTGGGGATGACGATTGGTTCCACATACCACCACTATCCTTAGTTGTGTGCTTTGTCCCCACTCATGCGTAAGACAACATAAACTTCTGGACCGGTCACTCATCCTAGTACTGCTCTAGATTGAGCATGCTTAACGATAGAATTCTTTACTAATGGGCTCCCTGAAAAGGAGGTGCACCTTGGTGATATGGATAGTCTAATCATTTCCTTTAAGATCATTTAATCTAAGGACTCAAATCCCAATACGTTATAATCTGCTCACTTAGACACTTAAAATCCTCATCAAGGCTCAATTATGTAGCCTCATAATAATTCCCCATTTCAGTGCAAACACAGAATGACCTATGGACACCTAGCTCCTGATCATAAAATATTAGCACAAGGGTGGCTACATCACCATGGACATCCCTTTCTGACATGCCTAGACAGCACGGCTCAAGACTGGCATGCCACATGCCCATGTGGGCCCCACCTACTAGAGGGTTTTGGGCTTTGATATCATTCTAACGCCTGATCATAGTGCCCAAGGCTATAGTGGAGTTTCAAGAATTACAACTAGTCCCACAGACTACCACTAGTCTTAACTATAGGCTTTGTCTTCACTCACCACAATCTAAGGTAAACTTCCCGACTGGTTACCCATCCTAGTACTACTCTGGGATGAAGACACTTAACCACAAAGTTCTTCAGTCATGGGCTCCCTGAAAAGGAGGTGCACCTTGGTGATATGCGCAGTCTAATCATCCATTTTAAGATCATTTTATTATAGTCCTCAAATCATGGGATGTTATAATAATGTTGGGCGTCCAAAAGTTTCAGAGGACACCACCCTCCTCCTAGAACTTCTAATTATTGCACTCATCATAGTCACAAGGTGTATCGTGATTAGTACCTACATCTAGAAGCACTCGAGTTACCTTACATGAGTACAATCATACCAGAGTAAATCTAAGGATCCCCCTTCCTATGTAGGTCATATTTGAGTGAGTATGCAAATCACATATAACACGTGGGATAAGAGGCGAAGATTCATATTGAGATTTTTGAATCCTATTGAGTTGCATAGATTGTTCCTTAATTACTAATATACCCATGTTTAACAATCATGTTTACCAACGTGAGAAATATCCCACACACAAAACTAAAATCTATATAAGATCATGCAATCTATAAGATAATCCATTGCCTACCTCACTCCATTAGGTTTCTAAAATTACCTCAACATACAAAAATAAAACTTTTCAATTTTCATAGCCAATACCATGGCATTATGTACATGACACAATATACCTTTTTGGAAACCCAATGTATGTCAAAAGGATTCACATCTAGCTGGAATAGGGACCACTTCTTTGATGCAGCAATAGCCAGTAAAGCATATATATATATATATATATATATATATATATATATATATATATATATATATATATATATATATATATATATATATATATATATATATATATATATATGAGAACCTTTACATGGATCTTTCAACCTAGTCTACACTTAAGGTATGATCAATTATTCTTTCATCTTTGATACTACAGAAACGTACAACTATTAACCAAATCATGCATGTGAAATCATCTGGAATGCTTACCAGTATCTCAAATATTTGTGGTGTCGATCAAAGGGTTTCCAAAATCCAATCTCAACCAAGAACAACAACCCAATTTTTTGCAATGTAGATATATGTGGAAATGTTCTCCAAGTCAGGCCTAGCCTATACCCTAGACCTTATGTCATGCCTTTTTCATGAGAACATGTCAAAATGTTGTTCAAATTGGACTCATATCCTTACCCAATCAAGATGTCCAAAGTTTCCAAACATCTTACAACCTACTAGTAACATCCAATTTTGTGAACATTCTATACTTTATTTTCCTAAGAATCAATCTATATATGCACATGATACTTATGAATCCATTCTTTCTAAGGAATAATTATCAAAATACTCATCCCAATCAATCAATCTTTGAAATGCAGGAAATTATCAATTATAGGAACAAGCTTGATCAGTTGTGATTGACCTCCTTGTCGATCATGTTCTACCAGCACAAAGGGAGAAATTCAAGAGAAAAAAAAGGTCAATCGTCCTTGTTCTACAATTGACCAAATGAAGAAAATGATTGAACTCCAATATCGATCAATAACGAAGGTTGATCAATCACACTCAAGCTACCACATCAAGAAAATTAATCGATCATTCATAGGTTGATCAAAGGCAAGAACCATTCAACCTAAATAATGTGATCAAAGTCAAAGTTTAATCTATAAAGAAGCTTCGTCAAAGTCATCAATCAAGGCATATTGATTGAGCTAGATGGTAAGAGACTCAACAGGCATCTTTCAAGAACAACAGATCGATAATGAATTGAAGCCAAGAACACACAAGTATCATACTTGATGATCGAGAAAATGCATCGACCAAGGACGCTTGAGCTGCTAACTTTATAGCCAAATGTTAAGTCTCAAATACCACGTGCCCAATCAGTGATTGACAGAGCTCCAAGCCATACATATAAATAGGACCATCCACCTTCACTTTTGAGGCATCTTGACTAATATGAAAAGCTGAAACTCTATTCTAGAAGTCAAGGACCATAGAAAGACTGATAAACCACAAGAGTGATTGACATGTCTTCCTTTGTTGTTCAATCTCTCATCCACCATCTTGATTAGTCTTCATCTTGAGAAAGAGTTGCTGAGAAGAACATTCCTTCAACCAAGAATGTGGACGATCAACTATAGATCAATTGATCAAAATTAGTGGACCTTAGAGTCTCAATTGACTTCATGAGGCGATTCCAAAGATGAAAGTTGGGTAGATCTTAGGATATGCCCCTTGTAATCAACCTCCTTTCTCAGTCATGTCATTTTATTTTTTTACTTTTTAAGGCAACGACCTAGTAAAGTTTTAATTTTATATTGTCAAATAGAACTATGAGAGGTTAAACCCCATAACTTGGGTTAGTGAGTAGATACCAGACCCTCCATCCATGTAATCTTTCCTCTCTTTTTAATTCATATATATATATATATATATATGCAAAATTTTGTTTCCTTGTTCCTATTTTATTACAGCACTTGTTTGATTAGCTACCTTTTGTGATGTTTGATTTGGACAAATTTAAAAGAAAGGTTTCATGATGATCTAAAATTTGGAATATTCAGAAGACACTGGAGTTAGGGATCACTATAGAAATAGTCATATTCTTAATCTTTGGGTTTCCATCTCAAGAGAGAGAGACTTTTTGATACCTTAATCTCAAGAGAAGGAAAATTTTAAATATCCCTGATGACTGCTTGCAAAATTCATGCTTTAAAATATAAAATAGATGAGAGGGTTGTATGGTTGATAGTAGGTTGAATCGGTGAATCCTAGTCCAAGTTTCCTTTTATCATAATCTTTTAGGTTTCTTGTTTTAGTTGATTTCTTCGTTCCTTATTAAGACATTCAATTCAAACTCTTGTTTCGACTAATCTAAGATAATATTTTCACTTTCTTAAATAGTTTCCAACCTTATCCTTGTGTTCGACCCTATTTACTACAACAGACTTGGTTTCTGGCTACGCACGTCTCTTAGAGTCGGGCAAGTCAAATCCAATTTTTACTAGGAAATTTTGCTTTCACTGTTGACCTATGTTTAGAGAGAGATCAAATTTTGACACTATTTTCAAGATAAGGCTAAATGACTAATTATCGAAGAACTTGGTGTCTACTTACTTTTAGTCAAACACTTTTTGCTTTCTCTTCGAAATGAATTCACAAGATTCATTCAAGCACTTTTATATGGAAACTATATTACACATAGGGTGATTACACCTTGGTGACAGAATATGCACCATGGTGAATTCAATTCCAAATGGTGATGGTTTTGACATCAAGGGGAGTACTATTTCTTTTATACAATAGAGAATGTTTTGAGTAAACTCACGCATTGAAAACCCTTATCATCACATGAATGTCTTCATGTCAATTTGTGACACTCATATAATCCAACAAGTCCCACAAGAAGCCATCTATGCCAAATTTTTCAATCTTTTTGTAAGGCATAAAGCTTCGGGATGGTAACTTAGCCTGAAACCAGTAAGTATTCAAAACTTGAATGACCTAGCTAAAGTCTTCACTGATAGATTTTTTCCTACGCAGAGGATGTCGACTGTCACAATAAGATCACTGGTTTTGCAAAAAAAATCAGCTACAAATCTATATGTAGCATGTGAAATATTTCAAGTTTTCCAAAGAGAGTGTCCACGCCATGGTTTTAAAGCATATTACGTGCTCAATATTCCATTAACGGTGTCACGGGAAGTGACCTTGTAGAAAGATATGTAACATAAAGCACGTAGGTTGTTGACAACATGGTGTAGCAGCAATTTACATCAAAAAGGTTATGCAATGTATTGTTTGCGGAGATCAAGGACTCCTAGCTCAGCACTGCATTTTTGTTGAGCCAATACAAGAAGCACAAATCAAGGAAAATAACTCTTTTATCAATCTCAAAAGACATGTTCATACAAGTTTCTCAAATGGAAACACCTTTGTAGCTAAAAAAAATTCACCTCTTGAATCAAAAATCAAATAACATAGGTAGAGGAAAGTGAAATTCATCTGTGGGAAGAGGCTACAACCCACCAGGATTCAAGAAACCTAGTAATTTCCAGCAAAAGAGGGTACAAAACCAACAAGGAAACTTTAGTTATAAGAAGAGAGGAAGTTCTTTCATCCAACTACAAAACTCTATAAACCAACTCAATTCTCTTGCAGAGCAACTTGAACAATCCATTGAGCAACAACATCCTAATGAACACTATGCAATCCCATATGGGGATAGTAAATATAGAAATCTATGATCTGCAACATCATAATATGATGATTGATCAACAACTAGCATCAATGTGAAATTCTACTAAAAATGCAATAGGACAATTCTCTTTGTGCACAGAGTAGAAACCCAACAATTGAGTCTGCAAAACTGGCCGCTCTATGATCTAGCACCACTCTACACACTCTCCCACATTAGAAGGAGCAGCCTAAAAATATATATGAACCAGAGATCTCTAAAGTGGATCCCCTAATGTGATAAGGACAACACAATGAACTAACACATTTAACATCTTGGAAAGGAAGACAATTGACCACCACATTGAGGTACCTTTCTGTCATAGGCTTATCCAGGCCCATCTTAAGAAAAGATACAACAAGTTATTGAATACCATCAGAAAAAAATCATTTGGATGTGCCTCTCATTGGTATAATTGATGAAATGCCTACTTATGAGAAATTTCTTAAAGACCTTATTACAAAGAAATAGAAGTGTGGAGAAATAGAGACTGTTTGATTGCCTAAGATGGCTATTGATTTTGTCCAATCCACCATGTTAGTTAAGAAGATAGATTACCTTCATAATTCCATTTCATATTGGAGACTCAAAATAAAGACATGGTTAGCCGATCTTGGATCTAGCTTTAGACTCATGCCACAATATTTCGCAAACAAGATAGGTTTAACTGACATGACCAAATATGATGACAAGCATGTGGGTGTTATTTAAGATGTCCCAATTAGAATAGGAAGATTATTCATTCCTTGTGATGGTCATCATCAATATTTTTAATGGTCTTATATGTCCAATAATCTTTGGAAAACCATTCCTTTCAACAATGCATGCCTTGGTTAATGTAGCAGGAGGTGTTATTACCATTTATGAGGGTAACAACAACTTAGATTTTGATTTCATGGTCCACATGAAGGGCCCTTCACAGATGGAGTCTATCTATTTTGTATATTGTTGCAATAAAATTTCTATAGAGATTCAAGATCATAAAATAGTAGGGGATCCTTGCATGAGAGAGCTTACAAACCCTTCCTAAAGTTTACTATTCCAGAAGTAGATGAGATCTTTGTCTATCTTTATGTGGCTGAAGAAGAAGAAATTAGTCAACATGAATCTATTGAAACAAAAATACACATCTTTGGAGAGAGCCCCTAAGGACCATTCCATGCCAAAACCACACCTTGAGATCAAATCTCTTCTTGTAGGGCTCAAGTATGAATTTCTTGATTAAGAAGGAAGAAACCTAGTTATAGTGAATTTTGATCTTTCGAACAATAAATGTGATCAATTACTTGTTGAACTCATATTGAGAAAAAAAATCTATTATATTGTATTAAAGACATCAAATGGCTCAGTCCAATAGTTTGTATGCACCACGTCACCCTAGAAGAAAATTCTAAACCAAGGGTCCAAGGACAAAGGAAGCAAAATTACAAAATGCATGAAGTGGCTCACAATTCGTCAAGATATATGGTATTGGGATCATCTATTCTATTAGTGACAACTATTGGATTAGTCTAGTTCATGTGTTATCAAAGAAAGGAGGAACAAACACCATCAAGGGAAGCACCAGTCAAGATCTTGAAACCCAAATGATAATTGGATGGTGGATGTGCATCGACTAATATATGTTGAATGCTTCCACAAAAAGGGATCATTTCCCTCTTCCCTTTATTGACCAAGTCATGGAATGCTTAGCACACATTCTTACTTTTGTGATATGGATAATTACCCCATACTCTTTCAAGTACCCATCCATCTCAATGATCAAGAAACGAGCATGTTTACTTGTATCTATGAAACCTATGTCTTTTGAAGAATTCCCTTTGGACCATGGAATGCTCTAGTCATGTTAAAATGGTGTTTGTCGGCCATTTTTTTATTTTGACAAAGTATCCATGGACTATTTCTCATCATGTGGATCCTCCTTTGATGATTGCCTAAAGAATCTATCTTTAGTACTAAAAACATGTGAAGAGAAATAACCTAATTTTGTACTGGGGGAAATGCCATTCATGGTATGAGAAGGAACTATACTAACAAGGTTTCCAAAGCTGGTTTTGAGGTTTATAAAAGCAATATATAAGCTATTTCCAAGTTTTCTCCACCTTGTTTAGTAACATCAATGCAAAGTTTCATCATTCGCATTGGGTATTACTGCACATTCATTAAATATTTCTCCAAAACCTCAAGGACATTTTCAAAATGTTTGGTTAAAGACACTCCTTTTATATTCAACAAAAACTATCTCAAGGCTTTCCATACTTTAAAGAATGTCTTGGCATCAACACCTATAGTACAAACCCCAATTGTTATCTCTATTCTAGAACATGAGTGACTCCAGTGACTTTTCCATTGGAGAAGTACTAGGAAAAAAAAGGAAAAAAAGCATCATGTGATCTAAATGCAACCAAAGCCTTAGATGAAGCATAGATAAACTGCACCACAATGGAAAAAGATATACTTTCAATCATTTATGCATTTAGAAAATTCAAATCCTATTTGATTTATGTGAAGGTCACAATCAATACAAACCATGGGGTGATTAAAGACCTCAAGACCGAGAAGGATAAAAATACTCAAGTACTAAGATGGGCTCTCTTGATATAATAATTTGAACATGAAATCATGGGCAAGTATGGAACAAAAAATGTTGGTGTATATCTTTTTTTTGGCATGTGGTAAAATATTACTAAAGAACCCAAAAAAGGTGTATAGGGTGAGAACACCCATATACTATACAACTAGAGAGTCAAGCCCCACATTAAGAGAATATCCAACTTGACTCCCTTACAACTCTAAGGCTTGGATTTGAGAATCCAAGCCATTCTATTTATAATGGTTTAAAAAAAACTAAGGGAATCAGTACCCCTCTAACCATGCAACCTGGCATTTCTCTCCTTCCAAACATGGAAGATGATATTAGAAAACATGAGCCCGTAGAAATTTCTAAGAGAATTATCCTGCTTGGTATGATCCAAAATCCACATAGCAGCTTCTTGGATAGACTGTGGAGGCAAACTGCCAAACCCACACTTTAGGGAAGCTCGAGACCAGGTATACATGGTGTAGGAACACTCAAAAAAGAGATTATTGTGACTCTCCATAGCATTGCGGTACAGGGGGCAGCAGGTAGAAGAAGCCAAGCCCCATTTCAGCAATCTATCAGTAGTGGGGAGTTTATTCAAGATTGCACAGTACGTACAGTAATTCCATTTGGTCTGGTGGTATTTATCCCAAAGGATAGTGTACCAAGGTACCTGTGGCAAGTAGGACTGTTTGGACCAAGGCTGGGAACTTGGGAGTCAACATCGTCCAAATCTCGCCAACACAGACGTAATCTAGTTTGATAGAAGGCCAGACTCTGATCATGGCTCTAGCACCTCTGGATAGATTCGCCTGTTTAGGATTGAGACTCAAGAGGTCCTCCCTGTATCTGGACTTCATCCAGACTATCCACAGAGAGAGAGGAGAGCGGAGGAAACGATCTACCCTTTTGGCAGTAGCAAAGATAGCAATATCATCTGGATTCCTCAAGCCAAGACCACCTAGCTAAAGTAGTTTAGCAAGTTTATCCCAGGCGATGGTGTATCCCTTACCTCCCCAAATAAAGCCTAACATAATGGACTGTCATCTACCCACAATGAAGTTAGGTAGTTTCACTTGGCGACACCAGAAGAAAAACTTAGCAGTAAGAACAGATTTCATGAGAACAGCCCTCCCTGCCATGGAAATCAAGAGTCCAGCCCATATGTCCACAATAGCATGAAGACTGTTAATGCAGTCGATGTAATCAACCCCTTTCCCCTTTCCACCCGAGATGTGTATGCCAAGGTACTTGGTAGGGAAAGAACCCTCCTAAAACTCGAAAGCCTCCTTGGGTCTACATCTTCTCGTATCACAAGATCTAGAGAAAAACACTCTGGATTTAATTTCACTAATGTAAAGGCCAGACATATCACCAAAGTGTTGAAGAAGCTTCCTGACTCCTCTCATATGTTTCACATGCCCGACGATGAAGAGCAAGATATCATCGGCAAAAATCATATGGGACCTCACTATGACTCCCTAAACCTTGAAAGGTTTGATAATATTTAGCAACTCGAACTTATGAGAAAGATTGGTAAACCCTTCCATGGAAAAAGAAAACAACAACGGTGAAAGTGGATCACCTTGATGGAGTCCATTACAAGCAAAGAACAACCCATGGGGGCAGCCATTAACAAGAACATAGTAGGAGACGATCTCCACACATTGTTTCAAGATGTCAATCCACTTGGCTGAGAAACCCAGAGATTCCATAACTCTCTACAAGAAAGGCCATCATAGGTGGTCATAGGCTTTAGAGACATCGATTTTAATGCAATCTTTATTGGTGGAGTTACTGATATTGAAGTCAAAGAGATATTTGGCTGCCAACAGAGTATTATCGGAGATAGATCTCCCCATCACAAAATCACCTTGTGCATCAGATTCAATAGAATTCATCATAAGTTTCAACATCCATGTGAGAAGCTTAGCAATTATCTTGTAGAAGACCAAACAGCAGGCTATAGGCCTAAATTCAGCCATGGAAGCGGCCACATTTCTTTTAGGTATGAGCCAGATGAAAGAATGGTTCACCTGTCTAACCATCCTACCACCCACCAGGAACCATTTGACCACATGACATAAATCCTCCTTCACAATATCCCAACAAACCTAGAAAAATTTCCCATTAAACTCGTCAGGCCTGGGAGCTTTGGAAGCGCCAATGGAGAGCACCACACTCTTCACTCATCGTCAGTTACTGGTTTCAGCAGCAATCTGTTCATCTCATTAGTGACTGACGCAAATTTACCGTGCGCAGAAATGCAAGTGAACGTGTCGAAGTAATATAGGCCTTTGTGAGGCCCGAGTCGAACTCAGGGATACGTGAAATTATCGGAGACTCCTACTAACTACTCGTGATCAGCTAATCCGATTAAATAGTTGAGAGTTGTTGTTAAAATTAAAAGAAAATAAAAATGAAAAAAGACAAGCAATCGATTAAATGTTTGGTTTAATCAATTCAAAAGGAGATCTTTAAGATTGCGGTTTCACCATGAGTTTTTCATTGTATTAAATTCTATATAGTCACTCAATTTTATCTCTCTATCCGGGTAGTGGCCTGAAATTAGAATTGCCCACTGTCGTGGTACAATTCACTACCTATGTCTAGGTCGGCTCCACCATCGTAGTAACCTATACCCTAAACTAGGTGCATTAAAAATGACCTCTCGGTATCCACCATTAATCTTACACCACCTTGTTCAAGGGATCTGTCAATTAATGTAAATTTCATCTCTTTTCAACAATTAATTCTTCTTTCAAAGCAATTAAGGGCATTAGATTATTATTATGGTGATCAGGCATAACAATATATTGGAGAAAATGAAATTATACCACGGATTTAAGAGATAAGATATGAATTACTATGATAAAATCGTCATACAATAAATTCTTGGGCTACTCCCGGTCCTAAAGACAAAGGGGATTCGCCCCGCATGTTCATCTCAAAGCAAAATGTGGAGTAGAAAAAGGGAAACATGGAGAAAAACGTGATTGAGTGGCGAAACCCCTGAACGGAGAAGATCCAAGCGATCCTTGGCGTGGAATACACATTCTCCCGCCTTTCGGTGGTGGAAATCGCCTTCTTCAGCGTCCGGATCAGCTGGGGCATGCTTCCGGACTCCGTTCTTCTCTCCCCCTCTTCTCAGGATGTGTGCAGCGGCTAATTGACGTGATTATTCCCTCCTCGGTGTCGTCATTAGGTATATTTCCCTAATTAGGTCGCCAATTAATCACAGTCGTCCGATTAAGATCAATCTGAAATAAACTCATATCTGACGGTGTCGATACCATCGACGTGGGTCGATGGTATCGACCTAGCGCGATATCAGTAGTTCTTCTTTTCTTTTGTCTTTGTGCCTGATGTCATCTCGATACCATCGACGAGGGTCGATGGTATCGACATTCATAGGCGTCAGTTTTGTCATTTTACCGTCGTTGTAGCTCCACTAGTTGATAGTATCGACATATGTGTCGATAGTATCGACTCACTTCTCGCCAGCAACCTGATGGTATCTTGATACCATCGACATCGCTATCGATAGTATCGAATTTCTTCTGGTCCTTACGGCTGGCAACCTGTGGTCTGGTCGATGGTATTGACCACTGTCGATGGTATCGACAGTAGCAGATACTTGTTTTTCCTAAAATTAACACACAAAACCACATAAGTCCACACAAAACGTATTTTTTTGATAATTAATACTCAAAATGTTGAAATAGGGGAAATTTGACATAAAGAAGTAGCATAGACCAAAGTGAGTGAATTATGCAACATTAACCATGAAAATGACTAATAAATGCATAAAACACATATCAAACAAGTCAATAAATGCGACTCAAAATCATCGCATCAAACTCCCCTAAGCTTGAACATTGCTCGCTCTCAAGCAACTAAACCTTAGAATAGAATTGCCAGAGTCAACTAAAGAACAAAGCATCACAACAAACATCCCATATGACTCCCATCGGACATTCGCATACCGGCCCTTGCTAACCACAAAATGATAATTACCCTATAGGTGACAGTAATCATTCATAAAAGATATCAACCTCAAAACTGATGAACACTATCACATAAGGCAGTAAACATAATAGAATTCGCCGATCCAGACTTAGTGCATCTTGTGATCTCCTATACTACGTTGCTCGCCCTAACTACCATCTACATGGAAGCAGTTCTCCTGATATTCACAAATGAGGAGAAGTTCACGGTGGCCTACCAATTCGAGCAACGGGTGGATGGAATGGGTGGCTCATGGAAGAAGTAGAAGTATTATACGGTTTCACATGCATAAAACAAAAATGCCCTAAATGATGCAAATGCACATGAAAAATGCCCTAATGCCTAAGATTGGGTGGAATGATGCATGCACTAACATTCCGTCTCAAAATGAGATGGATATCTAATTGAGCTATATCATGTACTTACTCATCTTAAAATGCAGGTGAGATTATGTTCCTTTCTCCTTCTTATTCTAGTTGCTTCTAAATGACTTTCTTTTTTTTTCAATTCCAGATTTTTTTTTCAGATTTTTGTTCTCTTTTTCTTTTCAAACCCTTATATCCATAATTGACAATGAATGCTTTATTGGGCTTATTTTTCTGCATAACTCGAATATTTGCACTCTTTAGAAGGTATGGAACAATTTAATTCACCATTAAAGAAGAAATGAGGTACATGATATACACTATGCATAAAAGTTATGAATGCAACTAAATGACATGCACCTAAAGGTAATGTGCATGTAAACCTATTCTATTTTTTTTTTCATTTTTCATGCAAAACATATGAAAATGGTTGCAATGCAAGTCCTATCTACATGACATGCAATCAAAAAGGTTAAAACCGTACTTTACTTCCAAATCTTATGGTGGATTGTGAAAAACAATGAGGTGAACAGATCACAAGACTAATTGACTGAACCTTTGAAAAAATATTATGTGTCCCTCCTTACTGACCTGTGTGGTAGTTAAGAGGTTTTTCTCTCTTACTTCAAATTAAAGTCTCATTATCATTTGGTCAGTTTAGGCTCAAACAACCAATTCCGTCCACTTTCATGAATCATTAGGAATGTACAGTTGTGATTTTCTATTTTAAAGTTGAAAAAACCAATCATTTTCTAAGTTAAGTGATCAAAGTTGAACAACACTCAAGCTTGCTATTTTAAGTTTCCCTTAATTCCCATGTACATGCAACTGAGATGACACAAAATTTAAGACATCCACGATTACACTAGATAGAATGTGGATCCTACAAACAAACTAAGATTGCAAGAAACGAATGACAAGAAACAAAAGCAATAAAACTAAAAATAGAGAAAATAAAAGATAGAGTTGTTCCAACACCCCCCTAAGCTTGAATTTGACTATGGCCTCATAGTCAAAAACAATCTTAAAGGTTGGAACAGAGATATCGATTTACTCTTCAGGCGGAGGCGGGTACTGTGGATCCGTAGGGTCCCAAGACGGATACTCCCCCTGGAAGCTCGGATCAAACTGGGCCCTAGGTGGAGGTTGTGGATAGCCTCCAAAGTAATTCTGGCTCCAATAGTGATCGTAAAAGGGTTGTTGTTGCATCTCCATCCGATGCAATCGATCATGAATTTGTTGTTGGTTGTCAAGGAGAAGACGCTCATTCTCAAACATTGCCCTTTGATTGTCCAATAACCGGTTTGTAGTTTCTTGAATACCGATGTACATCGCATAGTGATGCTGCTACGTCTGATGTACCTCATGCAGCATAGCATACATGCCCTGCATCGAGTAGGCAACCTCGCTTGGCTGCGAGGGCGGTGGTGGTGGTGGAGGCTGTGATGATGAAGATGCACCTGGATGCATGCGAGGACGCTTCCGTGGTGCCACTCGTGCCCGAAGAGGGGTGTAGGCCTCCTCTTCCTCTGCAGCCTCATCGTCATTGTTTTCATCGTCGTCGTTATCACCGTCTTCATCAGAGTCAGCAATGGCTATAATAGGCCATCGGAAGTATTACGCCCCTTCGATGTTGAAGACCGGATCGGGAAGTGAGCATTCTTGGTAAGCATGGTTGTCGTGGTAGTGTGCATACGCCAAGCCATCTCGAAGAAGGATGAGGTTGGAGCGGTGCAGATGTTGCAAGTTCACCTTGCTCCTATTGGAGAGAGGAGTAAGCTGCTGGAAATTCAACCCAAGGTAGGAGGCCAACTTGGTGATAAGCCTGCCAAAGTGAATTGGTGCTTTCCGTGTACTCCTCTTCACTACTAAAACCCGCTGCAAAAAGAAAGCGCCCCAGTTGCATTCTTGGCGCTTCAGGAGTTTATACAAGAAAAATAGGTCCGTCTCCTGAAACTTGCTGAGGGCCAGATCACCCCTAGGAAACAACGTAGAACTCAGCATTCGGTGAAGTATCCAGACGAAGGGGTGCTCGAAATCAGCTATCGTAGCATTATGGTAGCTCACTGACTTTCCCGGCGGCACCGTCACCAGCTCGGCGAAGATTGCATCGTAGTCGGTGCGGTTGTCCGATCGCCAGTAGTCTGACCGCGAGTGATTCCAGTTGAAGATCTTGTTGAACTGCCGAAGTGTAATGGTGTATTCGTTATTGTACAACCGGAAAGACACCCGGCGCTTGATCCCCTTGCGGTCGGTGGCTATGACGTCGTTGGGTACGACGCAGACGTCCAGTGACGCCATAAACTCAGCCACCAACTCCTTGTACGTAGGCCACTCACCGAAGAATGGCTGACCATCTGCATGAAACTCCAGCTCGTCAGGCCGTCTTCTCGTGTGTCGGGCCTGACCCTTCAGGACGTAGTCGAGGTTGGCATCGAACCCCAGGTTGCAGATGGTATCCCGTTCAACATAACGGGTCGGCTCGATCTTCCTCTTTAAGATCTCCTCGTAGATCTTCTTGACTTCCGTGGATGGATGGATCAACCGCGGGCGTGTGATTGACGCGGTCGGAGGTGGCACGAATTCTGGGATCTCCATCAGGTCGGCGTGAGACGACGATGCACCAGCAACATGCACCATGATCATGACAGAAAGAGGAATAGAAAGGGAGCTCGGTGGAGATCAGAGAAGTGAATCTCCGCTTGATGAAGAACGTGCTCGGTGTTGCTCGTCGTCGGGCTTGGATAGCTCTGGAATACACTCGGCACAAGTGGAGGAGGATTGCTCTGGAGTTGTGATGTCATCTGACGCAAATCCTCCTCATATATAGTTGTGGTCGGCGCTGTTGTATGCCCGTCGATACCATCGACGTGGGTCGATGGTATCGACACAAGTAGCACAATCTGTACCGCCGCGAGTATCGATGGTTGTCGATGGCTGGATCTGCGGAGCCCGGATTGCTGACGCGTCGATACTATCGACGCAAGTCGATGGTATCGACTCGTCCCCCAGATCGAACTCCTGATTGTTGTGATCGTCATAGATCTTTCCTCGTGGATCGTTGACGTGGCGCGTCGATACTATCGACGTGAGTCGATAGTATCAACTCTCTGATTAGGGCAAACCCTCGCGAGGCCCGGCCGCCGCCTTCTATGTCTGAATGTGTCGATACCATCGACCTGCCCGTCGATGGTATCGACTTTACTGAGACGATTCGCTCTGAAAATCTCCAGAGATCTCACGAGTATCGACACCCATGTCGATACCATCGACCTCTGCTTGCGATCTGCCTGTTTGTATGTCGATACCATCAACGAGGTCGTCGAGAGTACCTTCGCAGTGCGATTTCTGCAGTCGCCAACCTATACCATGGTCAATACCATCGACACAAGGGTCGATGGTATCGACTCTGCCTCAGCCCTGCACATGTAGCAAATGATCACAGTATCTTTTTTTACACTACAAACTAAGTTAAAACAAATCAAACTACAAATGTAAAGGAACTAAACTAAAGTACCAATGGTTGGGTTGCCTCCCAATAAGCACCCTTATTTAACAACTTAGGCTAGACGACTTGAAGCACGTCATGCATCTGAAAGTGAAATGAGTTTGACCTCATTCACCTTCCTTGTGTAATCTTCACCAAAATACAACTTCAACCTTTGTCCATTCACCAAAAATGTAGTCTCGCCATCGCGCACCATGATTGTGCCATGTGGTTTGACCTCTTCCACTGTAAATGGTCCACTCCATCGGGATTTTAGCTTCCCGGGATGCAACTTCAGCCTGGAATTGAACAAAAGAACACGATATCCTTTCTTGAAGGTGCGCATATGAATGTGGCGATCGTGGATCAACTTTGTGCGCTCCTTGTATATCTGAGAGTTCTCATATGCAATCATTCGTAGCTCATCCAGTTCATTTAATTCAAGTAATCTCTTCTTCCCCGCTTCATCATAACTCAAGTTGAGCTTTCTCAGCGCCCAATGTGCTTTGTGCTCTAACTCCACCGGTAAGTGACATGCCCGATCGTACGCCAACCTAAAAGGCATGGTGCCTATAGGTGTCTTGTATGCCGTCCTGTACGCCCACAATGCATCCGGTAGTAAGGCACTCCAATTCTTCCTCGTGGAAGCCACAGTACGCTCCAGGATCTTCTTAATTTCACGATTGGAGACCTCCACTTGTCCTTGAGTTTGCGGGTGATACGGGGTACCAATGTTATGTTTGACCCCGTATTTCCTCAATAGTGCCGAGAACTTTTAATTCCGGAAGTGTGTACCCCCATCACTAATGATCATTCGGGGCACCCCAAACCTGTAGAAGATATTTTCCTTAACGAACCTGCACACTATAGTAGAATCATTAGTCCTCGTGGGTATTGCTTCTACCCACTTTGACACATAGTCAACAGCTAAAAGGATATACAAATTTGAATTTGAGGACACAAAGGGTTCCATGAAATCTATACCCCATAAATCAAATACCTCAACCTCTTGGAAAACATTTAAGGGCATCTCTTGTCTCTTTGAAATGTTACCCGCCCTTTGGCAGGAATCACATTGTCTCATGAACTCATAGGCGTCTCTAAACAAGGTAGTCCAATATAGGCCACTTTCCAGTACTTTGGTTGTCGTACGAGAGCTCGCATGGTGTCCGCCCGTAGGTAATGTGTGGCAATGACGAAGAACACTCTCGTATTCTACCTCAGGTACACACCTGCGTAGGACACCATCCCCACATTGCTTCAAAAGAATAGGGTCATCCCAAAAATAATATCATAGAGAATGGAAAAATTTCTTCTTCTCTATATACGTCCAATCATCTGGGATGATCCTGCAAGAAAGATAATTCACGATATATGAAAACCACGGATCCTTAGAATTTACTTTCAAAAGTTGTTCATCCATAAATGTCTCGGTATTGGGTATGTGTAAATCTTTTTCATCTACCCTCTCTAACCTAGACAAATGATCCGCTACAACATTTTCAATCCCCGCCTTGTCTTTGATTTCGATATCAAATTCTTGTAAGAGCAAGATCCACCTAATCAATCTAGGTTTGGCTTCTTTTTTCTCCATCAAATATTTAATAGCGGCATCGTCAATCCAAACTACAACATTCGATCCAACTAGATATTGCCGAAAATTTTCAAAAGTGAAAACAACGGCGAGCAATTCTTTTTCAGTAGTCGTGTAATTTAGTTGGGCGTCATTCAAAGTCTTGGAGGCATAAAAAATCACGGCGGGTTTATTATCCACCCGCTGTCCCAACACATCTCCTACAGCGAAATCAGATGCATCACACATGAGTTCAAATGGCTTAGTCCAATCCGGTGTTTGAACAATCGGTGTGGAAATCAATTTCTCCTTCAGCACGTTGAACGCGTGTAAACATTTGTCATTGAAATAAAAAACAACATCCTTTTCTAGCAGCTCGGATAAAGGTTTGGCGATTTTTGAAAAATCTTTTATGAAACGACGATAGAATCCGGCGTGACCTAAGAAACTTCTTACCTCTTTTACCAAATTTTGTGGGAGCAATTTAGAAATTACTTCAATTTTTACCGGATCTACCTCCAAACCTTTGCTAGACACTTTATGTCCTAGCAATATCCCTTCACTCACCATCATATGACATTTCTCCCAGTTGAGGACCAAATGTGTGTCCTTGCATCGTTGTAACACCTTATCCATATTATAAAGGCATTCATCAAAAGATGCACCATAAACCGAGAAATCATCCATAAAGACCTCTAGACAGCGTTCTACCATAACAGAAAAAATGGCGAGCATACAACGCTGAAAGGTCACCGGTGCATTGCATAATCCGAAGGGCATGCAGCGATACGTGAACATTCCATAGGGACAAGTGAAGGTGGACTTCTCTTGGTCCTTAGGATCAATCGAAATCTGATTGTAACCTGAATACCCGTCCAGAAAACAAAAGTGTGATCGGCCGGCTAAACGTTCTAAAATTTGATCAATAAACAGAAGAGGAAAGTGATCCTTTAGCGTAGCGGCATTCAGTCGTCGGTAATCAATACAAAATCGCCATCCGGTTACCAATCGAGTGGTGACAGGTTCATTTAAGAGGTTATGAGTAACAGTTATTCCCCCCCTTTTAGGGACTACCTACGTGGGACTCACCCATGTCGAGTCTGAAATTGCATAGATGATACCTGCGGAAAGAAGCTTAATCACCTCCTTCTTCACAACCTCCATCATGCTCGGATTCAGTTGACATTGCGGTTGAATCACCGGCTTGGCTCCCTCCTCGAGCCAAATCTTATGCTGGCACAAAGTAGGAGAAATCCCCTTGATATCTGCAACAGACCACCCAAATGCTCCCCGGTGGTTCTTCAGCACTATCAACAACTGGTCCTCCTCTTCAGCACTCAGATAAGCATAAATAATCACACGCAACTTGTCTTCCTCAGCTAGAAAGGCGTACTTGAGGTGTGGTGGCAGCGGCTTCAATTTCAATTCTGGCAGGCTGATTAAGTATGATCGAAGCTGTTGTGAGAGCTCGCCTAAATCTTCATAACACCTCGCATAAAAGCATGGCAACATCGGAAGCATCTTGGCGCACTCCTTGAGTGATTTTCTTCTCATCCAATCATGAGTGATATTGACTAAACAAGCCTCGAGTGGTAATTCCGAATATGCATCAAAAACTGAATTTGCTATAGCATCATCTTCCGTAGAGGGAGGAATGTCCTCATCCTCATCGTTCGGGAACCCTACAGCCTTGCAAAGGGATACCACTTTGGCCTACTCCATGATGTCCACAGCCAAAGTCCCTTTTTCCACCTTGGTCATTACATGGGCCATATCTAAAAATGGCTTCCCTAGACAAAGTGAGATATTGTTATCAAAATGTTTTACCATGTGGCATTGCTCCTTGGATTTAGATGAAGTGGCGTTGGAAGGCATGACCATCTCAACTCGGTCATCGGCTATACCTAAGGTCAACCGGCCTCTCCCCATCTGAAGTATCATGTCAGTTGTAGCTTGGAAAGGTCATCCGAGTAGCAGCTCATTGCCTTGTTCATCCTGCATCTCCATGGCGACAAAATCTGCTGGAAATACGAATCGATCCACTTTCACTAGCACATCTTTACAAATCCCATATGGCTTTACCACTGAATTGTCCGCCAATTGGATTGTCATGTTGCTTGGCTGTGACTCTTTTAATCCCAGCTTCTTGAATGTAGAGAGGGGCATCAAGTTAATGCTCGCCCCTGAGTCACATAGTGCTTCACCAAACTTGACCTTCCCGATGTAACATGAGATGTTGAAATAGCCCGGATCTCGCCTCTTTGGAGGCAATGTGCCCATGATGAAGGCACTCACCTGCTCCTTAAGCACAACAAGCTCTGTGTCTGGGATTTTTCTCTTCTTGGTGATGATGTCTTTCAGAAATTTCTCGTAAGAAGGGATTTGCTCAATAGCTTCCAATAAAGGGATGTTGACTGAAAGCTTTCTGAAACTGTCTAAAAACTTTTTAAATTGGGCGTCTACCTTCCTTGCCTTAGCACTATTCGGATAAGGGACCGGGAAAGCCTGTGCTCTTTGATGTGGTGGCACATAGGGTGTCCTTTTCTGAGGCTCCTCCTCCTCTACAATAGGATCTTCAGTAGCATCCACTGCTATGTTAGCGACTGGTTCTGTGACCGGTATGGCAGCTCATCAGTGGCCTCACCTTCAATTTCTGCTTGGGGTTTGCTTGGTTCATCGGCTCTGGGATTTAACAGTTTCTTGCCACTTCTTAGCAAGATGGCCTTCACCTGCTGGTTTCCTCCTGGAACATTGGTATTACCCGAAAAACCTGGGTGCGCTGGCTTCTTCAAATTGGCTATCTCGGTTGCCATTTGTGCCATGGATGTCTCGATTGTCCTCATTTGAGCCCCATGGCTCTACAGTGTCTGCCCAAATTGGTTCATAAACTCCCCTTGTTGCTTTATTTGCTGGCCGAAAGTAGTCATGAGTTCTTGATTTTGCTTTATCACTTGATTGAGCAGCTCTGTGCTCTTATCCTCCGCTACTGGCTGGGGTTTAGCATCTGGATCCTGCAAGAAGTTATTTGGATCCTTCCAGGAGAACTTCTTGTCTTTCCTCCATGAATAGTCATTATTCCTGTAGCCTTGTTGTTGCCTCATGAAATTAACTTGAGCCTCATCCTCAGACTCAGTATCCTCCTTTGCAAGCAGTTTCTTTACGAGGAGATCCATCTTCTCATTCAGCTCCTTGATTGCTTTAGATTCACCTGCCACTCGAAATTGCTCCACGGTGCCTCTTTCGCCCCACGATTGTTTCTTGGCCATGTTCTTTAGGATTTCCCAACACCTGGTGTCCGTGTTATTCAAGAAAAATCCTGAGTCGGATGAATCGAGATTGCTTCTATCATGCTCGGAGAGAGCAAAATAGAAGATCTTGACTTGTGTCTCCTTATCAAGCCCGTGATGCGGGCACCGCCTGAGCATAATCTGAAACCTTTCCCAGGTCTCAGAGTAGGTCTCTCCTGCTTGTTGGGTGAAGTTGTGGATCTTCCTAATCATGTCATTGGTCTTCTCGGGTGGGAAGAACCGTTCAAAGAAAACCTCCACCATGTGGTCCCAAGACTCTACATATTCATCGTCCAAGTTGTGTAGCCATTCTCGTGCATTTCCCGCTAGAGAACTCGGGAAAAGCTTCAAGTAGAGCACATCTTGTGGAAATCTGTCGATTTTCATCATATCACAATTCTCCACAAATTGACTTATATGCGCAACGGGATCTTCATTCTTGAGCCCATGAAAAGCATTTGACTTCACCAAGTTGATTAAAGCCGGAACAATCTTGTATGTCGGAATATTAACCGCTTGCTTCTTGATCGGCCCCTTGGAAGCAGATGAGGAAGAAGCCTTGATCTTCTCCCATATTGTTTGTGGCTCGTCCATCTCTTCTTGTTCAGGTTCAGAAACTATTTCCTCAAGATGGTCTTGATTATACTCGCCTTCGTCTTTCGATCCGAGCAGCGGAACCTCTGGTGTGTGACTTGTGTAGTATGTACTATGCGTCTGCACCATGCACAGTACCTGCAAATAGAAAATTTAAATTTAGTACAGTGCTTGATGATTGCAAATATTTAGAAAATAGATTATGAATTTTTGAAATGATAAAATAAAATAAAAGATAAAAATGTGGCCTAGAGTGGCCGTTTGCAGCACTCGAAGTGCTGACAGTTTGTCGTATCCCCGGCAACGGCGCCAAAAACTTGACGCAAATTTACCGTGCGTAGAAACGCAAGTGAACACGTCGAAGTAATATAGGCCTTTGTGAGGCCCGAGTCGAACTCAGGGATACATAAAATTGTCAGAGACTCCTACTAATTACTCGCGATCAGCTAAGCCGATTAAATAGTTGAGAGTTGTTGTTAAAATTAAAAGAAAATAAAAATGAAACAAAACAAGCAATCGATTAAATGTTTGGTTTAATCAATTCAAAAGGAGATCTTTAGGATTGCGGTTTCACCACGGGTTTTTCATTGTATTAAATTCTATATAGTCACTCAATTTTATTTCTCTATCCGGGTAGTGGCCTGAAATCATAATTGCCCACTGTCGTGGTACAATTCACTACCTATGTCTAGGTCGGTTCCACCGTCGTAGTAACCTATACCCTAAACTAGGTGCATTAAAATCGATCTCTCGGTATCCACCATTAACCTTACACCACCTTGTTCAAGGGATTTTTTAATTAACATGAATTTTGTATCTTTTCAACCGTTAATTCTTCTTTCAAAGTAATTAAGGGCATTAGATTATTATTATGGTGATCAAGCATAACAATATAATTGAGAAAACGAAATTATACCACGGATTTAAGAGATAAAATATGAATTACTATGATAAAATTGTCATACAATGAATTCTCGGGCTACTCCCGGTCCTAAAGACAAAGGGGATTAGCCCCACATGTTCCTCTCAGAGCAAAACATGGAGTAGAAAAAGGGAAACATGGAGAAAAACGTGATTAAGTGGAGAAACCCCTAAACGGAGAAGATCCAAGTGCTCCTTGGCGTAGAATATGCGTTCTCCCACCTTTCGGTGGTGGAAATCATCTTCTTCGGTGTCCGGATCGGCTGGGGTGTGCTTCTAGGCTCTGTTCTTCTCTCCACATTTTTCCAAAATCCATGTTTCGTCAGTTTTTCAAAAAGAACCGACAACACAGGGTTCCCACCACGTGCCCCGTTAAAAAATGTTGCCCCCAAATTGGATTATGATGTCAATTTTTAAGCTAGAAACTAATGAGTAAAGTCTTAATGAGGTTGGAAGTTTTTTATTAGGGATGAGTACATTTAGAGTCAACTTTTGGTATACAGTTGAGGACATAGATTAAGGTACAACGTCTGTTGATAGAAATTGATGACTAAAGTCTTAGTAAGGTTGGGATTTTTAAGTACATGTGGTGTCAAATTTCTGTAATGCAATCGATTACATAGACTAAGCTAAGTCGTCTATTTTCTTATAGAAATCAACAACTAAAGTCTTGGCAAGGGGAATTTTTTATTAGGGATAAGAACATGTGGCGTTAGTTTTTGGGTGGGCAACCAACGATAGAGGTTGGCATATGGTGTTAGTTTTTTGTGGCAACCGGTGACTAAAATTGTATCCTTAGATTTTGTAAAATAATTGATGACTAAGATTCACTTAACAGCACCCACAAAATAGATTTTTCCCCATTATCTATTTCATTGTGGGTCTTTCTTCCTCGCTCTAGCGGTTTGCTTCCCTAACCACCGTCATTGTGCTACTATGTTGCCCTGACGACAGTCACTGGGCACACTCATTATCAATTTTGCTATTGTGTTAGACCCTACCGCCGCCATCACTACTTGCTTCTATGTTGGACACCACCGCCGCCTCCACTGTACCCTATGCTCTTGTGCTAAGCCACACTGCCGCTTGAGCCACCGCCTCTTGGACCCTACTGTGTTGGACACCACTGCCACTTGAGCCACCAGTGTCGTCAGCTCCTCAAGTGTGTTTTTTAGCTAAATGTTTTACATAACTTCTTGTATAATTTGGTGAAATGTAACTAGGGTTTTAATATATAAATTGATACCAATTGAATGATGAAATGTAACTAGGGTTTTAACTTGAAAATTTAAGAAAATATACTTATATAATTGGAATTTAGATATAACAACTTATATAGGTGTATTGCTCAGTTTGAATGTTGTAGGGACAAATAATCACAACTAAAAAATAATTAAATTAAATTTATATGAACCTAAGTTATACTAATTTAAAGTAAAAAATGTATACTTATCTAAATTCTAAACTATAAATCCTAATTTAGACATTTTTTGGCTAGAAACATGTCTGAGACTTACTCATTAGGAGTAAAACTTGGATAGCCCCCAGTTTGGTTTTGTTCTTTAACATTTATATCACTTAGGATGTAACTAAATACTGTGCATTCAATTTTCAAGATGTTTTGTCATCACTTCCCCGTTTTTTCCCTAATTACAAATTAGTTGCATATTTTTCCATCTACATTGGTGTACTTGGAGAAATGTGGGAAAATTCTTTTGAAATATTCTTGAAAACTGAATACACATTATACACTTACTAGTGAGATTATGTATTCAAGAATGGGATAGGTGGTACACATCCATTACCAAACCCTAAACCTAAATTTGTAAACTCTAATCCTTAAATATGTAAACCCTACACCTTAAATGATAAACCCTAATCTTTAAAACCTAATATCTAAACCCTAATCTCTAAATCCCAATCTCCAAATACTTGATTCAATACTCATTTTTCCATGATCATAGATTGTATCGATCATGGATATCCATTTCAAATCGATGCACTCCATATTTTATTGCTGGTCTGGATCAATTTATAAGATTTGTGGAGGAACATAGGAAACAACCCAGTGATAGGTTCTATTACCAATGTTGGAATTGCAATAACAACTTGAAATTTGACAATGTTGACAAAATAAAAAATCATTTCATGCGCAACGAGATTGTCCAAGGCTATACATGATGGTACTAGCATGGAATGATTCCCACTATCAAATTAGTAAATGTTGATAGCAGTACTTGTGTTTAAGAAAAAATTGTCGATGATGAGGTAGATGTGAACAAATCGATTCCAATAGACATGGTTGATGTGATGCTAGATAGTTGTGGGATAAATCATAATTATCCACCTTCATTATTAAAAACATTGTGCATGTTGTTGAGTGACTATTATACTTAGGTTGTACTATGAAGCTGATTCATGTTTTTAGATTGTATACTTTGAAGGTTAACAATAGATGAAGCAACAAAAGCTTCACATCTTTGTTGTCTTTGTTGAATTCCTAAAGGCAACAAGCTTCCAATCTCAACATACGAGTTAAAGAAAATATCGTGCCCAATGGAAATGGTGGCTAGGCAAATACATACTTTCCTGAATGATAGTGTGTTATTTCAAAATATATCGATTTGAAAGATTTTCCAAAATATAGGGCATCAAGGTACAAAATAACGATTTTGGGTAAACCAAAAACTGGCTCTCCTACCAAGGTGATGTGGCATCTACCTATAATATCATAGTTTCAGTGCTTATTTCCCAATACAAAGGATGCACAAAATTTATCTTGTCATGTAGAGGGAACAAAAAACAATGTTGGGATCCAACGACGTGCAACCGATTCCCCATAATGGAAGAAAATTGATAAGTTGTACCCTGAATTTGGTGAAGAAGTCAGAAATCTAAGACTTTAGCTTTGTGCCGATGGGATAAATCCATAAGGCACATTAAACAGCGAACACATGACTTGGATTTTTATAATTGTTATATAGATTCTTCCTCCATGGTTGTGTATAAAAAATATGTCATGTTGTCCTTGTTTATATCGGGCCACAAACAACCTGGCAATGACATTGATGTTTTTCTTGAACCTCTAATTGATGACTTAAAGAAACTATTGGGAGAAGGAGTGATGGCCTATGATGCTTCCCGTATAGAGACATTTTATTTGCATGCTATGTTGTTTTGCACTATTAATGACTCTCCAATTGAATCAATGGGCTCTAGAAGTGGGGTGTTGAATAGAGCCATAAACACTTAGACTAAATTCATTAGACCTTCAAGGTATATCACAAGATAAGGTTGCTAATATCAAATTTGAGTGTAACTAAACATACATATCAAGGGAGAGAGATTGAACAACCACAAGAACATGAGCTATGTATAGTGGTTCCAAACTCCAAACTAGAAGAGTGTACATCCACTACCTAGAGAGGTCAACCAATTAGATTTTCAACCATGTCTTACTCCTGATATATAATAAGAGGTACAACATATGACCTTCCTTTTCCAGGACAAGGATACTCAGCCTTTCCTTTGAGGACAAGGGAGCCAATAACCTCACAAAGAGCTTACTCATCCATGACCAAGAATCATCTACCTCACCAAGGACTTACCCACTTTTGCAATGAGTCTTCCGCATTCACCAAGGACTTACCCACTCTTGCAACAAGTCTTCTGCCTTGAAGAAATTACCCACTCTTGACTTGGATCTTTTACCTTTGACTTCACCTTCACCAAGGAGAAGCTTTCCCCAAGGGACTCCTTCTCTTCTTCTTCACATCTCCTATCTAAGAGAGAGAGAGAGTCTTCACCTTCATGGTAGAAAGAGAGATTGGGAGGTTGAGGAAGTGAGATACTCACAAGATGTACATGTAGGAATAGCTCTCTTAGAAATCTCCTACTCACTTTAATGGATGCAACAAGTGATTAAGGGCATGCTTGGTAGGATGTAGGTAGACGAAAAAGGGTGTTTTTGATGTACATGTTTACATTACAAAATCACTAAACTACACCCCACTATACCCAACCAAACTAGCCCTAAGCTTAAGAGTGGAAGGAGGATCTTGGAGGCACTCAACTATAAAATAAGGACCTTCATAGTGCTTGGCTAACCATGGTATGAAGCCCAAGGGGTCCTATTTATAGTTGAGTATAGCTCCTAGCCAGTAGACGCACTTAAGGACAAATTATAGCCATTTGGGATGTTACAGTAGATATATTTTTTAATTTTGCAACACTTCAACGGTTAAAAACACTTTTTATGTGCATTTTGTAAGGTTCCGTTGGTTGAGTTTTGATAAAGGCAACTCAACTGATAGCACTATGCGACAAATCAATTTTGAGTTGTTGGTTGAGTTTATCCTAGATGAAACTCGACCGAGACTTAAATTGATTTATCTGTGCAGGGGTGTCGGTTGAGTTTGTTCTGAAGAAACACAGTCGACCATGATAGTTCCCAAGATCCATCAAGGGTGTCGGTTGAGTTTATCCTAGATGAAACTCAATTGGCAAAAGTCCCTGTGATGAATTTTGGAAAATGCCATAAAAATGCTTAAATATTCGATTTAAGTGATCCTAATTTTTTCTAAGCATAGTTACAAGTCACACAATCATTACAAATGATTTACAACATGATTCTAATCTATTTCAGGCCTTCTCCACAAAAGTACACTTGCATTGATTTTGACTTGTCTTTCTCCAAGTTAGGATGAGCAAGTTAGGACATTTGGAGTGTGTATATACCTAATCTGAAATCACTCAAGTAAAAGCATTATATATAAATAAGTGGAATGGTTAGTCATCATCAAAATAAGGGTTTACTCAATTAGACTTTAAGAGTCAATTAGACTTTGAGTCAACATTCTCCCCCTTTTTGAATATGACAAACCATTCCATAGATGTATTGAAAGCATTTAATTAAAAACATACCTTAGGAGAAACCTAGGGGTTTCAATAGAATTGAGTTCATATGTTCCCCCTCAATTGATGGTAATGAAGTTCACATACTCCCCCTCAATTGATGATATTTCTCCCACATGGTTATCTTTCATAACATTTATAGAAACTATGACTTCTCATATATGTCCTCTCCCCTTTACATAAGATATGTCTTCTCCCCTTTGTCATTTCAAAAAGTGAGGGGTTTGAATGGAGTGTAGAAGAGCAAAAATTAGGGGCTTGTTCAAGCAATGCAGATAAAGAAAATTAAGACATGCATTACAAGAATCCTAGATGCAGTTCTAGAAAATAATCAAGGAAAATAAACAAAAGGTCCTTAATAACATATTGTGCTAGAAAAATTAATAAATTAAAATTTTAACCCTCAAATGATAAAATTTTCCCAAAAAAACGTCAGGTCTCATGGCTAAATCCATGAGTCTTGCTCAGAATTTTGTTTCTTCATAAGAAATACTAGTCTTGCACCAAAATCTGACATTGGAGTAGAAAATTCAAAAACTGTATAACTTTTTCAGATGTTGCAGTTTATGTATATAATGTAGCTCTTTTTGTTGCATGTCACTAGGCTATGTAAGAAATTCAATATAGTAGATATGCAAGTTAAGGATCAAGATTGAGTATGTATGAAAAAAAGATACAAGCATAGCATATAGTTTGATACCAATTGATCAAAAAGACTAGAACTACTTGTAGATGGACTACTAGTAGATGATATCATAATTTAAGACTAATAGTAGGATCTATAACATATCATGAAATGCACAAGTTAAAGAACAAGATATGATTAGATGTAGAGAAAATATCCAAACAAAGAGAGATGTAATTTTAGAAGCATGAAAGGATATTACTAACTAGAAAATATGCACAATTATCAAAAGATGATTACCACTGAGAAGCTCAAGATTGTATCAAAAAAAGATTTACAAATATTTAAATGTAGCAATTTAGAGCAAAAAAGAATAAATTTAGATCAGAACCAAGAGATTCAAAGAGGTCATCATCAAAACATACATAACAACTCAAGGCAAGTAATTGCAAGATGTAGAGATACCCATGTATAGCAATTAGAAAGGTAGAGTTGGATGCAACATCGGTAATTTACAGTATGCATATCATAAAAAAGGTACCAACGAGAGTTTCATAGAATAAGGTTATTGGTTGAGAAAGTCTAGTTGAGAGGGAAATTCTCATCCAAAAAGCCATCTATGTATTCTATTCATAGTGTTGTTGGTTGAGTTTCTTGGTTGAAATTCTCAACCAACAACAGTTGTTGCCAACACCCGTTGGTACTTGTCAATCAAGTTTCCTCAGGGCAAACTCTTCCATCAACACATGTTGTCGAAAAGCACATATATATCAGAAAAACATATCTAGAGGCATGATAAAAATATAGACCATATCCAAATATGTGTAATAAGGTTAGCATTGCACTATGAAAGCATGAGGGGTATTTTTTGAGCAAGAAGTTCATGAGAATCACAATATACCAATTTTGACTTAAAAACTATGTGTATAGGTCATACAAACTTGGTAAAAAAATGGCTAATATTGGATATGAGCAAGAATAACATTACCTCTATTATTACCATTTATTTTCCAGTTGTTTCCACCCCATACACATCTCACGTATCTTATTTTATGTGGATTGAAAAATAATTTGCAAACCAACATCTCAAGTCAATCCATTTATAAGTGACCTTCAATAAGAAATATGAAATGATCCCCAATCATGTTTTTGGTCTAGAGAGGTTAGCTTAGCAACCCAAGTCCTATTACTCTTGGGTTCCTTCTATAAGGGAAATATGTGGAATGATGATCAATTTCATTGCAATGATTACATGATCTCATAGCCTTAGAACTAGAGTATTCTTCACTGAAAATTTAAGGTCCTTTGTCTTTGTTGTTCCTTTGACTACTATCAAGTCCAATATCATTTCTACCCATTTATTCGATAGTATGATCTAGGATTTGTTGGTTTCTAAGCAAAGGAATCTTTTCATAGAGGACCTCAAACTATGATTATCATTCATAAGATAATTAATAGTAAAAGACAAGTAATTGATATCATCTCTAGCATGTAAAGAGTTGGTTTCTAAGCAAAGAACTTTGGTCATATAAGAATATTTTTTAATATGAAGAGAAGTAACCTTAATCTCTCTACTAGTATAACTAGAGCAAGATTCAAGGACATTAAATTTAGCAAGCAAGGAAGCATTTTCTTTTTCAAGCAAATCAATCTTGGAAATATAGATACTATTTTCATATTATATTACTTACAAAACAAATTTGTTGTCCTCTTTTTCAATTTTAAGAACATTAATGTCAAGCATGAGAGAATTCACAATTTTAGTGTGCTCTTCTTTAAAACTAGGCATAAGAGGTTGAGCCTCTATAAATCTAACCTTATGAAGAAAATTAGAATTTTCAAGTTTCAGAGAGTCTTCTTGACCATGATAGGCATTTTTTTCATCTTGCTAGCAAATTTTAGCATGCTCAAGATCATCCTTTTCTTCATGAAAGTTATCAACAATTCTAACAAGCTTTTTCTTTTTATTTTTTCATGTATTTAAGAGAGGCATGAGTAGCATGAAAAATTATAATTAAAGATTTTTTATCTAAAGAGTTCAAATTTACCTCATTTGGGTCTTCATTCAACTTGCCATGAGACCAAAATGGCATTCTCCATGTTCACTAGAGATTAAGCTAAATACTCCACTATATTCTTCACTTGAGCTTTATTTGGAGAAGTCACTAGAGCCTTTTTGCCATTTCTCCTTCTTCATGTGCTTTTGTACTCTTCTCTTGTGATGATGGGTCTTTTTTACTTGTAGACAATCTTCCTTGAAGTGACCGTTCTTTCCACATTTGAAACACCGAGTGGAGGAGGAAGTCTTGCCTTTGTGAAGTCTACCTTTGGAGTACATAGCCTCTTCTTAAACTTGAGATGATGGAGAAGCTTGACCAACAATAGCTTCAATTTGGGCTTTGATTTTAGCCTTCTTCATTCTCCTGAGCTCTCTCTCTCTTCTTCTCTTTTTTCTTCATCTTGCTTGTCAAGTTTTACTTCGTGGGCTTGTATATTTCCTATAAGCTATTCAATAGGAATATCACAAGACTCTTTGTTTCTTCAATGAATGTCACCTTTGATTGCCACCTCTTGGGGAGAGTTCTAAGGATTTTTAAATTTATTTCTCCATGATCCATAGGATGAACTAGAAGGACAAGACCATTCACAATGATGTTGAGCCTTGAGTACATCTTGGCTACCCTCTCCTTATTTCCCATCTTAAAGTTTTCAAGGAGGCCTTTGAGCATACAAACTTTGCTTTCCTTCACTTGCTTTGTCCCCTCATAAGTAACTCATAGCTTTCTCCATACCGCAAAGGCCATCTCTCAAGAAGAATTTTGGTTGAACTTGGTGGGGGAAAGAGAAGTTTAGAGAATGTTTATGGCTCTAGTATTCAAGGTTGCTTTCTTCAAAGTAGCTTCATCCCATTATTCTACCTTTATCTCTGGTATCTTGTATGGAAGATCCACCATTCCCCATAGCTCAAGACATGTTCCTTGGATGTAGTATTGCAACCTTCTCTTCTAATAGAGGGAGTTCCTCCCATCAAAGATTGGAATGTTAATGAGGTATCTCCCAACTTGATAATTGTCCATCTTCTATTACTTGTGGAAGTATTGCTTGGATAATACCTGCTCTGATACCACTTCTTGGATCAATTGGCTCTATAAGGGGGGTTGAATAGATGTATAAACACTGAAACCAAATTCATTAGATAAGGTTTCTAATATGAAATTTAAGTGCAACTAAACATACATAGAAAGGGAGAGAGAGATTGAACAAGCACAAGAACACAAGCTATGTATAGTGGTTTCAAATTCCAAACTAGGAGAGTGTACATACACTACCTATAGAAGTCAACCTCTAGGATTTTTCAACCATGTCTCACTCCCTATAATCCATTATAAGAGTTGCAACATACGGCCTTCCTTTTCCAAAACAAGGATATCTAGCCTTCCCTTTGATGATAAGGGAGCCAATAACCTTACGAAGGGCTTACCCATCCATGACCAAGAGTCTTCTACCTCACCAAGGACTTACCCACTTTTGTAACATGTCTTCCATCTTCACCAAGGACTGACCTACTCTTGCAACAAGTCTTTAGCCTTGAAGGAATTACCCACTCTTGACTTGGATTTTCCGCCTTTGACTTCACCTTCACCAAGAAGAAGCTTTCACCAAGGGACTCCTTCTCTTTTTCTTCTTCACCTCCCTTATCCAAGAGAGAGAGAGTTTTTACCTTCATGGTATGGAGAGAGATTGGGAGGTGGAGGGAATGATAGTATCACAAGATATACATGTAGGACTAGCTCTCTTACAAATATCCTACTCACTCTAATGGATGTAGCAAGTGATTAGGCTTAAGAGTGGAATGAGGCACTTAGAGGCAATAAAATATAATATAGGAACCTTCTTAGTGCTTATATAACCATGGGATGAATCCCAAGGGGACCTATTTATATTTTAGGATGTCTCCTAGCCAGTAGAAGCACTTAAGGATGAATTCTATCTATTTGAGGTGTTGCAACGGATATATTTTTGAGTTTTACAACAATCCAATGGTTAGAAAGATTAATTCTGCACATTTCATACAATGTGATGGGTCGAGTTTCAATAAAGGTAACTTAATAGATTGCACTGTGCGAGAAATCAATTTTGAGTTTTCGATCGAGTTTATCCTAAATGAAACTCAATCGACGGCTTAAAATTGATTATCCTGTACAGGGGTGTCAATCGAGTTTGTCCTGGGGAAACTCGGTCGATCCTAACAGTTCCCAAGATCCATCAAGGGTGTCGATTGAGTTTATCCTGGATGCAACATGTATGCAAACATACTTGTGATGAATTTTTTTTAAATGTCATAAAAGGGCTTAAATATTCAATTTAAGTGCTCCTGGTTTTTTCTAAGCTTAATTATAAGTTATATAATCATTACAAGTGATTTACAACATGATTCAATATATTTGAGGCCTTTTCACAAAAGTACACTTGCATTTATTTTGACTTGTCTTTCTCTAAATTAGCATGTGCATGGCAGGGCATTTGGAGTGTGTTTATACCTAATATGAAATCACTCAAGTTGAAGCATTAGAAACAAATAAGTGGAATGGTTAGTCATCACCAAAACTAGGGTTTAGTCAACTAGACTTTGAGTCAACATTTCCATCATATGGGAATTTCTCTGTATACAACATAAAAGGATCCAAACCATTCCCTATATGTGAGGAGAACTATTACAACCTAAATTTTTGGGTTCATATGGTTGGAAATGCATTTTCCCCAACAAATGTATGATTATGGGAATTGTATGATTTATGTGTATTGAATGGATTCCCTTTGTAATATTTTCTTTGTGCATGTGATTTCTTGGATCATAATATGTTAATGAGTCCAATATGTTAAAAGAAAAAGAAGAAATTAAATAATGCATTATTAAGAAGGAAATTTGAGATAATGATGAAAATATGAGAAATATGTGGAAATATGTTTGAATAATCATCATGGATGAGATTTCAAACCCACAAGGTTTCTAATGGTAAAAGGAATCCAAATAAAGAGAATAAAAGAGTAAGAGAGAAAATATGAATAAAATATGCCTTATTAATAGATAACTTGCATATTAATAAAAGCCTCTCATACTTTCAAATTTTAGTCCCAAACTTGGCTCACAAGTATTTTAAGGCATTAGGAAGATTCCCTTAAAGTTTGAGAAAAAAAGGAATAAAGTTGAGAGAGTTATGGATTTTATAAGAATACATAAAGTGTATAAGCTGATAAGATGTTACATTAAATGTAATGATTTCCCTCTCATACAGGGAATATTGTTTCAGGCTTTATAAGTGTCGCGACCCACGAGAGGCATTGGATCCTTGATCCTACAGTGATGAAGTCATCACCTAGCTCTGCCCAATGAGGAAAGTCGGGAACAGTAGATCCTGAACTCACGTGAGAATACCACTCTCCCTTGGCCATTTTTGCTCTTGTTTTCTTTCCCTTTATGTTTAGGAGAGAAAATCGGACCCAATGATCCCTTGAGGGACCTGTTCTGAGGAGGAATGAAAGTTTTCCCAATTTTCTTTAGATACATATCTCGAGTGGGAGTGCCTCGCACAAATAGGCCTATATAAGGAGGCATTGCTTTCTTCGAGAATGGAGGCAAGTATCATGCAGGTCAAATGAATCTTCCTCTGCTCTTAATTTAATCACACACCTTGCCCTTTTGATCCTCTCTAGTTCCCTGTACGGTGCTTCATGGTGAGGCTTCTTCTCCTGCGAACCTTGCCCCTCTAGTGGTTTTGAGACCACCAATGCATCTACTCGGGTGTGGCAGAGGCGAAGGCCCTTCTCCCTGGAGTAGTGGCACCCCACACCACAGGGCCAACTCAGCAGTTGACCGGCCCCTACTGCCTGTTTGCAAGACTCGTCGGGCGAGGGGTTGAAGACGATATCCATGTGAATGACTAAGATACCCCTCTGAGTATGTGTAACACCTGACGGTATGAGAGACTTTTCCAGCAAGTTAAAGGATGCTCATATTATATAGTAGTCGTTGATGTGTCGAGCCCCTATTGGCTCAGGTAATATTTATTTTGCAAATATTATAGAAATTAACTGGTAACTCTAATAAAGTCATGTTATATACGAATTTTGATTAAAAAAATGTGTAGAATCCAATAAAAATATGTTTAGGATCAAAATATGCTTCTAGTTTGAAAATAGTATAAAGTTATCATCTTGAATGGTTTAATTTATGAAAAAACCCTAAGAATTGATGATAATTGGATATAATGATGTTCTTTGAATGTTTTGAGAAAATATTAACATGTTGTTGATAAAAGGAAGAATTATATCTAAAAATATGATCTTTATGCATAGTTGGTTTAATTTAGGGTCCCATGTACATGAATATTCATTAATGGGCTTAGAAACCCTAATTTAGGTGATTATGACTTTTAATGGTTTTAATTGTGCAAATCCATCAATAAAATAGAGATATGACAATTGATGAATCCTCCAGATTCATCCTCACATTTGCCAATTCTTGGGATTTTATGCCTCATATCGACTGATCTACCCTTGTTTTGGTTTACTCTAAGTATCTCCTTAGTTTCATGAAAATAGTGCATTACCAGTTCTAATTACCCTAGTTTTCAGTTTATTTGATCTCATCCTCCTTTACTCACTTTCCCTCTTCTCTACAGATCATTCTCATCCATCTGATAACATATCTACATCTCCTCGCAGTTTGGCCATCCAGCCGGTTTTACCCTTCATACGGTCTCAAGTCCACATGAAGTCACACGGTCTCAAGACCGTGTGAAGCCTCACGGTCTCAAGACCGTTTGGACCCAAGACCGTTTGGAAATGAAGACTGTTTGGATCCCGAAACTGTTAAGACTCCAGATCGGATGGACAGCAAGACCGTTTGGATGAAGACTAATTGCCAAGACTGTTTGGACCCAAGACCGTTTGGAGCCAAGACCGTTTGGATCCAAGACCATTTGGAAGTCAAGACTGTTTGGAGCTAAGACCGTATGGGGCCAAGACCATTTGGACCCAAGACTGTTTGGATCGAAGACCATTTGGAAATGAAGACCGTTTGGATCCCATAACTGTTAAGACTCCAGACCGGTTGGACAGCAAGACCATTTGGATGAAGACCAGTTGCTAAGACCATTTGGATCCAAGACCGTTTGGAGCCAAGACCATTTGGAGACAAGACCGTTTGGACCCAAGAATATTTGGATCCAAGACCATTTGGATCCAATACCATTTAGACCCAAGAATGTTTGGATCCAAGACCGTTTGGATCCAAGACCATTTGGACCCAAAACCGTGAGGACCTGACCAGTGCCTATAAATAGAACTGCAAGGGTCCTCATTTGGACATCAGATTCAGGAGGCCGCAAGGCTGCTCCACCGCCATCTCATCTCCATCAAGCTCTTCTCCGCCATTGTTCCACCTCATTCCACCCTTGCAATTCCGGAGGTAGACACGAGGATTGAGGTGGAGAAATGGACTTCATTGACCAAGTCGGAGCAGTCCCGAAGACTGGGGCGATCTACACTGAGCTGTCACAGATCTACTCTTCTGCTCCGACGATGCTTTCTTTCTCTCTCTCTTCTCTTTCCTTGTTGCTCTCTCTATGAGGAGCGAGTAGTTTCATCCACTAGGGCGCGGGGACTAGCCCCGCTACTCATGTTTTATAATCTGTACTAAAAGATGTTATCTTTCTGATTCAATACTAAATCGTTTCATACATGCTTGAATGTTGGTCGCGTTCTTGTATGCATCTATTGTCTTTCATTGCGGTTTGTCTACGACTGCTCTTGAGACTCAAATACCAATTTAGTGTTGGTTTCTGGTGTGCGTATCCACCGCGCATCCGTTTTAGTATCTAGGAACGCTTCCCGAGGGATGGAGTAAACTCACCTCCATCGTTGCACTTCCACACTATGAAATGGAATCAGTTGACGTATGGAAGTGCAACCTTGATGGGTCGAGGAACACATTCTTTGGAGGGAGTGGTACAAGGTATTTGACCATTCGTCCGAGAATGGCTGACATTGCAACACTCCCACGTTTCTCGTAGCTATTTCCTCGAAAGAGGGATAGTCTATAAGGATACTAATCGAATTGATGATTATCACTCGCTTGTTAGTTTTTTTTTATGCACATTTCACGAGGTTGAGTAAGGTTCTCTCTTCGGAGGCTACATCTCTTCATTGACACATAGACATGTACTGGATGAGAGTTACTCAACCTGTGAAGGATGTGTGCATTACGCTTGTCCTACAAGACATCAGTATTGTATAACATCCATGTATCTTGCTTGCAAGTCTTGCTATGATTGGTACATGTACAATACATGTGTAGTGGTGGTGAAAACATGCATCACCCCAGTGATCCATCATCATTTGCTAATCTTAGATTTTAATCCTCAAACTAGTTTTTATTCTTGCCTTTACTTTTGCATGTTTTAGATTAAATAACTTGATGGAGCTGGGACTTACACCAAAAGATTTTCAGTCTTCCAATGGGAGTCCCAGAATTCTATCACCAAAAACCCTAGAGAGGATTGATGTCTTCCCTAGGTTTACCTAGAACGGGTGCTTAGATAACAACTCCAACCCCATAAGAGTATGGAAGCCTTATCATAGTACAGATTTAGGATCGAACCCAAAAGACAACGGTCTTGTTGCAAGCAACAAGATGGAAAACGTACAGCACTTCACTTAGTTATTTTACTAATTGGCACTTATATCAAAAGGTTGGATTTTGATTGTTTTTAGACTAAAGCATGAAAAGTAAATAAAGCAAGTAAAACTAAGATTTAACAAATGATGATGAATCACTGGGGTTAAGCAGGTATTCACCACCGCTACACATGCATTGTATATGTACTAAGCAAGCAAGACTTATAAGCTAGATACATGGATGTTCCACAAGACCGATGCCTTATAAGACAAGAGCGATGCATTGCATCCAAGGATGTTCCACAAGACCGATGCCTCGTAAGACAAGAGCGATGCATTACATCCTTCGATGTTCCACAAGACCGATGCCCATATAAGACAAGAGCAATGCATCGCATCCTTCAAGGGTTAAGTAGCTCTCATTCGGTACATTTCTACGTGTCAATGAAGATATGTAGTCTTCCAAAGAGAGAATCTTACTCAACCTCATGAAACGTGCATCTAAAACTAACAAGCGAGCGATAATTATCAAATCGAATAGTGTCTTTGTAGGCCTAGTCTCCTATTCGGATAACCTAGCTACGAGAAGTGCGGGAATGTTGCAACGCCAGCCATTCCCGATCAAATGGTCACATGCTTTACATCATTCCCCTCACAAAGTGTGTTCCTCGACTTACCAAGGTTACTTCCATACAGATGGAAGTGCAACGGATGATAGTGAGTTTACTCCACTCTTTGAGATACACTCCTAGACACCGAAACGGATGCGTGGTGGATACACACACCAGAAACCAACACTAAATCGCTATTCGAGTCTCGAGAGCGGTCATAGACAAACCACAACAAAAGACAATAGATGCATACAAGAACGTGGCCATCATTCAAGCATGTATGAAACGATTTAGTATTAAAACGAAAGGATAACATCTTTTTAGTACAAAGTACAAAACATGGGCAGCGGGGCTAGTCCCCGCGCCCCAGTGGATGGAACTACTCACTCCTCATAGAGGGAACAACAAAGGAGGAGGCAAGAAGAGATAGAAAGAACATCATCTCCACTGAGGAGAGAAGGTTGAACCCTTGGTGGAGAGAGCAACGATCTTCACCCTTCGTGGCTTGCTTGATGACGGATCTTCTCCTCTCACCTTCTTTGTTGATGAGAGAGAAGGTAGCTTTGCAATGGAACGTGAGTCTCAGACCGGCAGCCTCGGGTGGTGGATGGAGTTGTTCTGGTAGTAGAGAGACAGCCTCTGGACGTCTGGACCCTCCTCAGGGATGGCCCTTGAGGTCTTATTTATAGGCCTTGAGTGAGGTCAAACGGTCTGGAGACCGTTTGGGTTCAAACGGTCTTGAGATCGTTTGGCGTCAAACGGTCTTGAGACCGTTTGGCGTCAAACGGATTTGAGATTGTTTGGCGTCAAACGGTCTTGGGACCGTTTGAACTCCATGCGGTCTTGGGACCATTTGAACTCCATGCGGTCTTGGGACCGTTTGGCTTCATGCGGTCTCGGGACCGTTTGAACTCCATGCGGTCTTGGGACCGTTTGGCTTCATGCGGTCTCGGGACCGTTTGAACTCCATGCGGTCTTGGGACCGTTTGGCTTCATGCGGTCTCGGGACCGTTTGAACTCCATGCGGTCTTGGGACCGTTTGGCTTCATGCGGTCTCGGGACCGTTTGAACTCCATGCGGTCTTGGGACCGTTTGGCTTCATGCGGTCTCGGGACCGTTTGAACTCCATGCGGTCTTGGGACCGTTTGGCTTCATGCGGTCTCGGGACCGTTTGAACTCCATGCGGTCTTGGGACCGTTTGGCTTCACTCGGCCTTGAGGTTGGTTTATTCTTTTATGATTTTTTTGTGCTTTTTCTGCAAGTGTAAAAGGAAAAAGTTAGTTTGATGATGTATTTACAAAAAGGGGTAAAATTAGGTTTATGTACCGTATAAACGTAAAAAGAGTATGGAAAACTAAAGAAAAAGACTAAGATAAACTACTAAAATAGGAGGTTATCACCCCCCCTAACTTAGAGTCTAGCTTGTCCTCAAGTTAGATAGAGCTGAGACATGAAATGGCGAGGCGATCTTAATTAGGGTCTCCATACTCTTGCTTCAATTCTTGACCTGAGTTCCCCAGGGGTCATATCGAGGCTTATTGCATGCCTTGATTCTTTTGGATTTCGAGAGTTGCTTGGATCTCAGGGTTTTTCCGTATCTCAAAATTTGCCTTGGGACCACATTTATTTTGTGCATGTCGTTGACTCTAATCAACTTTATACCTCTCTGGAAACCTACTGGAAGCTAGAGAGGGTATGAGGGTTGGCTAAAGGCTTTGAAGTGTAGCTCCCCTTCGAGTGGGGGAGGGGTTGTCTATGCTTTTTAGGATCTCACTACCGGGCACGACACATCTGCCTTTATGAGGGCAGCTGAATGTACCGGCCGGGCAAGTCCTTTATGAGCCTTTTCATATACTTGGAACTTTTAGGGTTTCACTACCGGACGCGACACATCTGCCTTTGTGAGGGCAGCGGAATGTGCCGGCCGGGTGAGCCCTTTATCAGTTCTTCATATAGGTCCTTATGCGTGGCACAACTCTCATGATTTTATTCGTCTCTCTGGCTTTTATTCAAAAACTCACAGGCTTGGGTTTTGGAATGAGGATTTATTTTGGGCGGCCAAGCCTCTTTTATTTTGAAGAGAGGAAAGTTGTTCTTAAAATTTTTCAGCATGCACTTATTTGGTTTGTGGTCCACTTGCAGAACTTTTTGATTCGGAAGTTGCCTAATTTCCCTCTCATCCTCGAGATCTCGGCTTATTTCTGCCCTGATTTTGACCTGTGGAGAGTCAGATAAAGAATTGAAGCTAAAATACGGGATCCATAGTAGGTGGAAATTGATAAATCGCCCTTTGATGTCTGAGTGCTATTTACTTGCAGAGACTAACATGATTCTAGGGTTAGTTGAGGTGACTATTTTTGAAAAAGAATTGTGAAAAGAATTAAGACTTAAAGAATTGTAAAAAAAATTTTAAGAATGAAGAAATGTATGGAAAAAGGAAGTATAGAAGTTGATACCTAGCCCTTGTCTAATGTATCCCCCCCCCTAACTTATCACACACTCTGTCCCCAGAGTGGCAAAGTGATAGGTTGAGAAATCATTAGAACAAGGGCTGCAGGTTAAGGTAGATTTTCGTTTGCCCCTGGAGAACGGAGTAGTGTAGATGCGAACTGCCCACGTAAGGCGTGGTAGTCCACGTCAGTCATTTCCTCCACTGGTCTTTGGAGAACGATTATGGTGTACATCCAGTAGAGGACGTGGAAGCCGCAGTCGTTGGATTGTCGTATTTGCTGGGGGCATTTGTGGCAGAAGGCGGGGCGATTGAAGTGTTCCTTGTTGAATGCCTTAGTGTGCTGACTCAGAAGCTCTATTAATTTCGCAGCGCACTCTTTTGCCGTTTCTTCTGTTGGCGTCTTGGGCGTTACGACGTAGTGTCGTTGTCGGGCGTTGAACTGGCTGTCAGAACTGTTGTATATTGTAGTTGTTCTGTCTTGGAGGTTAGTTGCCAGAAGAATCCAGTGCCCTTGATGCAGGATTGGTAACATGATGAACTTCATCGTTGTATGTTGGAGATATGCGATCAACGCTTCCGTTGTGCCGAAGTTTTTGAGTTTGAGTAGATCATCCTTCATGTATGGGGACGCCATGTATGTATCTGGATTATGTTGGCCAATCTGAGACTGGTAAGCTGTCATGAGACTGACAGAAAGTTGCCCCTTTTCTTGCAAAGTCTCTCGTAGTGAATCGGCCATCACGATAATGTCTTGAGACATGAATACTATGCCATCTTTTTCTGCGGAGAGATTCGCCATGATGATGCGCATTTCAAGGTCGGTGAGACCTTTGCAAGAATCGCGATCAAAATTAGGAAAAGTTGGTTTAGTGGTGTAAGCTGGATCGTTCTTGCTGGTGTCTTCTTCTGGCGACTTGTGTTGTTCAGACTCTTTCAGAATTTGGCGGAAAGGTCGCCGTTGTCGACGTTGTACAGCTGAATAGAGATACCTTGGAACATCATCTGGTGACATAGTCGGATCGTTGAAATATCTTCTGTCACAGATGAGCTCCATGGCGTAGCGTCCTCGTAACGAATGGAAGTCTTCAACTGCCAAATCGGTGAAAGGAATTTCTTGGTTCAGCGCTTGGATATGTCGGATGGTGTAGAAAGCACTGTCCCCAGATCCCGTGGTGGCTTGAACTGGAGGGTTAATGATTCTGAACCAGGGTTGGCTCCAGTCTTGATGAAGAGAAGGGCGTACAGCCCAGATTACTTTGAGCAGCCGGAAGGGTATACACCGGGCTTCACCTGCTGCGTCTCCGACGAAGTTTATTATGCCGGCTGGTAGCTCGGCGCTATTGAAGTTGTAAACTTTAGCGTCCCTTGCTTCGGTATCCACTATCATAAAAAGCCAGTGGTCCGAGACTTGGAATGGCATTGTGATATAGCGTGCCCGACGCGCTAAACCGGCACGCAGCCGCTCAATCGACCGCGCGCGCAAGCTTTTGTGTAAAAGGCCAAAAGACAATGCGGGTGAAGCGTTGAAGGCTGGTTGTATCCGCTGTTTACTTCTATAGATTTCTATACAGTTGGCGAGGAGGACACGGAAGATTGGCATTGGCATCGTAGACCGGGGTCGGAGGATGCAACGGAAATTTTCACGTGTCAACGTACGCCTGGTTTTTGTATTATTGTAAACTATGTCGTCCCCCGCTTTTGCATCATCTACTATAGTGTTCAGGATGAATATGTCCTGAGCATCTAAAGTAGAGATGGCTGTCATATCAAGATCGTGCATTTTTTGTGGGAGAGGAGGTGGCGGGGGGAGGTCTTGTGGTGGAGGGGAGGCGTGTTGTTCGATGGCCTCTTCATGACCTTTGAGGTTGTCGTCTAGATCGGAGGCGGAGTCAAGATCTGCGTCAGTATCTAGACTCACTCGGTCTGCCTCGTCTAGGTAAGGGGGAGAAGGTGTTGAGGAGGGGAGAGAAGCTTTTGGCGAGGTAGCGCTGGCTCCTAGTATGCATTGTTGGAGCTCAGCGAAGGCCGCATCCTTGGCAGCTTCCCCCATTGACCCCATAGCAGAGTAATCAAAGAATTGGTCCCCGTAAGAAATGTTTACGTTGTCATGCTGTGGGGACTTGGGGTGGTAGTCACTTTCCTGGTGACCCTTATCAGACCCTTTATGGGACGGTCCTGCTGCGTTCCCTGGATCTTCACCGTCATCGTGCTTGTCTCCTGAAGATGTGTTTTTATTGGAGTCAGCAGATGAATCGGATTCGTCTTCTTCTTCATCATCATCGTCGTTGTCGTCCGCAGCTTCTTCGATTGTCTTCTTTTTAGTCGACTTTTTGCACCGCCGGTGAGTGGCTTGTAGCTCATCGAAAGCCACTTGCAGATGCTCGTGTTTCTCGAGCAGTGCGTCATGGGATTCTTTGAGATCTGTGTATCTGCCCTCGGCGGAGAGGAGGCGTGCTGTCAGATCTGTGACTTGGGCACGTAGTTGTTGTGTTTCATTGATATTAGCTTCCTCTTGATGATGATGGAGCTGCGTGATTGTTTCGTCGATGGAAGCCAGGCGCGTGCTTAGCTCTTCTTGATTCTGCTCAAGCTTGCAGAGATTCCCTTGCAGAGGGTGAGTCTGGTTAGAGATCTCATCGACTTTTCTTGTCGTAGCTTCTTGCTGGCGCGTTGCCCCAAGGATCAGGTCTGGCAGGTTGTTGGTGTGGCTGTTGATATGCTCAACTTGCTTAGCCACTTCATCCTGTCATTGCTGGATGCCTTGTAGGACGACAGGAAGAGCTCGGTGTTGGTTGTCGATCCTGGTTACCTGTTTAGATAAATCCTGTACACAAGAAAAAATAGAATGTAATAGGTTAGAAGGATCGGTGAGGAGGTTTCGGACAGCGTCAAATTGACGGACGAATTCCTCACCGATGTTAGTAAGGGGGGCCCCAGAGGCGGAAGGGTGATGTGGCTGGGGCCTATGTGGGATGGTGGTAGTGTCTTGCGGAAGAGACACTGATGATGGCCCGAACTGCGTAGTGACTGTTGATGAAGTCACCAGCGGTGTCGGGGTGGTGGCGGATGTGAAGAGTGGTGGTATTTGTGGCGAAAAAGGTGGCACTGATGATGAAGGGGTGGGAACTGTGGATATGAATGGAAAGGTGGTGAAGTCGAGCATGGAGGTGGAGAAAGGGAAGCCCGATGTTAGGGTGGGTGAAAAGGTGGATGCGAATGCTGGCGTGGATGTGGGGAGGAAAGTAGTGGTGGGGGCAGCGGAGAGCTGCTCATTTAGACCCTGGATGAAAGAGTCAAATGAGGAAGTTGTTAAGATTTCATCGCTGAACCGCTCGTCCTCCGGGTTTGGGCGGGACGTTGGTGTCCCCGACAGCTGTTGGGCCTGCAGCAACCTCCTAGAATGTCGTTTGACAGGGATTTTTGTAGGTCGAGCTGTCGGGGCTGTGATGCTCGTTTCAGTTGGGCCTGCAGTTTGTTTCTTTGCAGCGGGTGTGACCGAAGCTAGTAGATGAGTAAGCTCCTCGTCAGAAAAGAGGAGTTGTGTCATATCATAGTGTGCTAGCTCCGGTAACGGAAGGAGGGTTCTTGATGACTTAACCATCGGGCAGAATACATAGTGTAACTTTCCATCCTTTTCTTTAATTATAAACGAATTTTTCAAAGATTGTTCGTTTGTAAGGATGTCGCCCTTTATTTGCGTGCATTGGGGTAATAGCATGTCCATCTTAAAAAATTTAATTATGGATGTGACATGGCCCCCCAAACAGATCTCTTTCCCTATGAAGGCGGCCGATAATTTCTGGACCATCAACCGTCCGATGTTGACTGGCCTTCCGTGGAGGATAGACCATAGGACAAAGAGGTCTGATATTGTAACGTTTCCTCCCTCCGTTCTTGGAAAAAGTGCGCCAGCTAGGATTTTGTGCAGAGTGCACACAAATCCGGAGTGTATGTTGGACGCTTTGCATGTTTTGGCGTCGTATGTGGGAATCCCAGTTAAGCTTTTCCAGAATGTGTGGCGGTTGAATTCTGGATGATCAGTTCCCACTGATTTGGCCTTTTGTAGCTGCTCCAGGTCGTCAATGAATATTGAATTTAGCATATTCTCTGTTAAGACGACGTTGCTACCGAAGATTTGGGTGACAATCCTTCTATCACCCCCATCCCGTGACCTATCTGCAATGTCGACGGGCTCCTTTGTCAGGCAGGAGAAAAATTCCGCTGTGGGCTCGATGTAGGACAATTCAGGTATTAAGCACAACCTGGTGAGGTTGGCTTTTTGTAGCGCTTTGAAGATGCGCTCGTGAATTCCCATTTTAGCTAGTATGCTGGAGCAAACATACTTAGTTGGTTTAAGGGTTTTATCGGTGGTGATGGAGGTTTGGATGGATAGGTGCTCTGGTGGTGGTATTGGGGCAGTGATGGGAATGAAGGTGGTAGGGATGGTAGCTTCAGGGGTGATGGTGGTAGCAGCGAAGGTGGATGGTTTGGCGAGGGGTTGGTCCATGGCAGATAGAGGGTGGACTTGTTTTCTTGCCCTCTTGGGAGGCTGCCCAGATGCAGCCTTTGCAGCCTTGCATTTTCCCTCTGTCTCTTGGGCAGAGGAGTCTTCATCGGGATTCGGTATGTAGTCCGATCCTTCATCATCGTCAGAAGAGATGTGCTCGATGTCCTCTTCAGGGGCCTCACCCAAGCATTTGGTGAGGCGAGTTATCTCACACAGGACGTCGATGATCTTGGTCTTGGGAGGGACGGCGCTGGTGGTGTTGTAAGTGTCCCTGATCTGTATGAGCCTGTCTCGCTCTTCCATCATCTGCTCCCTTGTCAGAGCAGGGGCAGTTCCTGAGCCGGAAGTTTTGTTTGCTGGTGACGCCATTTCTGAAAAAGAATAAGAGTTTCATAATTAGAGAAGATTTGAAACAATGTAAATTTGATTTGTAGTTATATCTTTTATATTTTCTGAAAGCAAAAGGGAAACGAAAACCAAATGGTTTCAAGACCGTTTGGTCCCAAACGGTTTGAGGACCGTTTGGTCCCAAACGGTTTGAGGACCGTTCCAAACGGTTTCGGGACCGTTTGGTTCCAAACGGTTTGAGGACCGTTTGGTCCCAAACGGTTTCAAGACCGTTTGGTCCCAAACGGTTTCAAGACTGTTTGGAAAGCGAAGAGTCGCAGGTCGCCGGCGCGGGAGAAGGTGGAACGGCGCGAAGGTGAAGAACGCGCCGGCGCCTTCGAAAACGATGAGAAGAACGGCGACGGTGATGAAAAACGGTGGGAGAGTCGGTGAAATCTTTTGAAAGCGACGGCGATGGCGGAGCAAGAGACGTCGTGCGATGGTAAAGGGAACGACACTGGCGCCATGATGGTGGCGACAGAACGGCGCGGCGACGAAGGCGACGGGTCGGTTGATGAAACCATTCGATAACGACGGCGATGGCAGCGTAAGCAGCGACTAGCGATGGAATGAGCAGCGTGGAGTCGCCGGACTACCTAGAGGAAGGTGGACGGAAGGGTGACTTTGCGCGGATGCAACAGGAGCAAGAAGGGAAGTTCTTCGCACGAAAACTCTGGAGAATTCGAAGATTCGAAGAGAGAAAGATGGAGGGGTAGGGTTGATATTTATAGTGATTGGTTGGTGACCTTTTGTATTCCAAACGGTTTGAAGACCGCTTGATCCCAATCGATCTCAAGACCGTTTTGGTCCCAAACGGTTTCAGGACCGTTTGGTCTCAAACGGTTTCAAGACCGTTTGGTCCCAAACGGTTTGAGGGCCGTTTGGTCCCAAACGGTTTGAGGACCGTTTGGCTCCAAACGGCTTGAAGACCGTTTGGAGTCCAAACGGTTTCAAGACCGTTTGGCTCCAAACGGTTTGGAGACCGTTTGGCTTCAAACGGTTTGAAGACCGTTTGGAGCCCAAACGGTTTCGAGACCGTTTGGCTCCAAACGGTTTGGAGACCGTTTGGCTTCAAACGGTTTGAAGACCGTTTGGAGGGGCACAAAGGGTTTGTATATTTTTATGTTTGTTTTTGAGTATGTATATTATTTTTTTTTTGTATTTTGGTTTATGAATTTTTATGTTGTTTGTTTTATGTATTGTTTTTGTAGTTTTGATTATGTAGATTTTTTTGTATTTTTAGATTAATGATGAAAGAACTCAAAGAAAGCAAAACAAATTCAAAAGAAAAATAAAAGACTAGAAATTAGAGAAGGTGATACTGAGGTCTTGGGTTGCCTCCCAAGAAACGCCTTGGTTTTATGTCGCTGGCTCGACGAAGTTAAAATATTATTATGCTGCTGTCATAGTATTTGATTGCTCATGTCTATTTGGCCCATGTTTAGGGTTCGATTCAGGCTGCCCAGCGAAAGTGCCTGTTGGGGGTTTCAATTGTGCAGCAATATGGGCAAGCTGTGCTTCAACTGCCTTCTGTTGAGCTTGTTGGTTGGCCAGCATGGTTTGCTGAGACTGAAGCATTTGTTTTATCAAAGATAGCTCATCTTCCGGTTGTGCAGTGACGTTTTTCTGAGGGTTTTGTTGTTGAGACTGTTGAATATGCAATTGCGGGTGAAGCGGGGGATGAGTGTACTGATAGTAGGCTGATTGATTTCTAGGGTAGTTAGCCCTAGGGAAATTGTTCCTTGGGTTCCCTTGATTTTGGTTAAAATTGTTTGGAAATCCAGGAGGCAGCCTACTGTCAAGTCCCCCTTGTGTCTGATGTTGCGGATTCGCAGTTCCAGAGGGATTCCCATACTGGAATCCAGGATGGTTCCTTGGTTGACTGGGATTATAATAAACTTGTCCGGGAATAGTATGGATGGAGTTGACTTGCTCTGGAATCTGATCTTAAGCCTGATTAGTGATGGCCTCATAGGATTGTGGTGGTGGATGCAGATCCATCATCACATTATAGAGTATTCCGCAGGAAAGAGTCGGATGATCCAAAGCATGACAAGCTTCACAGGATCCTGTGACGGCTTTGACTTGATGAACCAGCGGGGTTTTCTTCTTATCAATTTCCCCTAGAGTTGTTTCAAGGGTTTGCTGTTTATGAGCGATTGTCTTCAAAGCTTCGGCTATTGACTTTAGTTCCATGGATTCCTCAGCTTTAAAGACTTTAAGGACGCCTTTTCCGGCTGACCGCCCCCAGTTGGACTGGTTTTCAGCTCCTAAAGTAACGATTTTCCAGGCATCTTCATAGTTTTTCCTCATGAAATTTCCTCCAGACGAGGAATCTAGGAACTGTTTAATGTCATCTCTTACCCCCCGATAAAAAGTTTCAATCAATTGATTCTGTGAAATTCCATGATGAGGGCATTTGTGTAGAAGTTCCTTGAATCTTTCCCATGCCTCAGCGAGGGTTTCTCCAGGTAGCTGGGAGAAATGGTTGATCTGCCCTCTGATTTCATAGGTCAGCGAGGGTGGAAAGAACTTCTCCAAGAATTTTTCATCTAGAGGGGCCCAAGTGGTTATGATGGGTTCTCTGTCCAATGAGTTGTACCAACTCAAAGCCCTTCCAGATAAGGTGAAATGAAACAGGTGGAGCATTATTGCGTCGAAAGCAATGCCAGCTTGCGGGACCAGGCGGCATAATGCCTTAAACCGTTTCAAGTGGTCCATGAAATCGTCCCCTGAACCTCCAGAGAAGGAAATTCCTTGCATAATCTGGATCCACTGGGTCCGGATCTCAAAGTTTGGGATATTGATGATCGGAGGCCGGACCGGGTGGTTGTCTTCGTAATTCTTCGGGACAGCATAGTCCCTCAGTTGCTTGTTTTGTAGTTCGAGCTGAGCAGCCTCGGTCTCTGCTCTTATGCGGGCTTGCTCTTCTGCTCGTATCTCCGCTTGTATTTGGGCACGGGTGTCTGCAATGAGTTGTGCCCGTTGTGCGGCTATAGCAGCATTGACTCTCTCCATCACCAAAGCGGCTTGATGCTGTTCGTCAGCCATTTGACTAGCGCGTTGGCGATTGAGACGGATTCTGCGATGGAAACTTCTCTCTACCTCGGAGTCGAACTCCGGATCAGGGGAGAAACCTCGATTATGTGGTGATTGCATATACGGGTTCTACCTGAGTAAAGAAAAGAGAACACCTTTAGATAATAGAAACAATATGAAAGCTTCAAGAAGATGGTGAATTATGATTCAAAAAGAAAGTGTAAAATCCTAACCAACTAGAAAAATAAACTAAGTGAAATACTAACGTTCCGTTGTCCCCGGCAACGGCGCCATTTTTTGATGGAGCTAGGACTTACACCAAAAGATTTTCAGTCTTCCAATGGGAGTCCCAGAATTCTATCACCAAAAACCCTAGAGAGGATTGATGTCTTCCCTAGGTTTACCTAGAACTAGTGCTTAGATAACAACTCCAACCCCATAAGAGTATGGAAGCCTTATCATAGTATAGATTTAGGATCGAACCCAAAAGACAACGGTCTTGTTGCAAGCAACAAGATGGAAAACGTACAACACTTCACTTAGTTATTTTACTAATTGGCACTTATATCAAAAGGTTGGATTTTGATTGGTTTTTAGACTAAAGCATGAAAAGTAAATAAAGTAAGTAAAACTAAGATTTAACAAATGATGATGAATCACTGGGGTTAAGCAGGTATTCACCACCGCTACACATGCATTGTATATGTACTAAGCAAGCAAGACTTATAAGCTAGATACATGGATGTTCCACAAGACCGATGCCTTATAAGACAAGAGTGATGCATTGCATCCAAGGATGTTCCACAAGACCGATGCCTCGTAAGACAAGAGCGATGCATTACATCCTTCGATGTTCCACAAGACCGATGCCCATATAAGACAAGAGCAATGCATCGCATCCTTCAAGGGTTAAGTAGCTCTCATTCGGTACATTTCTACGTGTCAATGAAGATATGTAGTCTTCCAAAGAGAGAATCTTACTCAACCTCATGAAACGTGCATCTAAAACTAACAAGCGAGCGATAATTATCAAATCGAATAGTGTCTTTGTAGGCCTAGTCTCCTATTCGGATAACCTAGCTATGAGAAGTGCGGGAATGTTGCAACGCCAGCCATTCCCGATCAAATGGTCACATGCTTTACATCATTCCCCTCGCAAAGTGTGTTCCTCGACTTACCAAGGTTACTTCCATACAGATGGAAGTGCAACGGATGATAGTGAGTTTACTCCACTCTTTGAGATACACTCCTAGACACCGAAACGGATGCGTGGTGGATACACACACCAGAAACCAACACTAAATCGGTATTCGAGTCTCGAGAGCGGTCATAGACAAACCACAACAAAAGACAATAGATGCATACAAGAACGTGGCCATCATTCAAGCATGTATGAAATGATTTAGTATTAAAACGAAAGGATAACATCTTTTTAGTACAAAGTACAAAACATGGGCAGCGGGGCTAGTCCCCGCGCCCCAGTGGATGGAACTACTCGCTCCTCATAGAGGGAACAACAAAGGAGGAGGCAAGAAGAGATAGAAAGAACATCATCTCCACTGAGGAGAGAAGGATGAACCCTTGGTGGAGAGAGCAACGATCTTCACCCTTCGTGGCTTGCTTGACGACGGATCTTCTCCTCTCACCTTCTTTGTTGATGAGAGAGAAGGTAGCTTTGCAATGGAACGTGAGTCTCAGACCGGCAGCCTCGGGTGGTGGATGGAGTTGTTCCGGTAGTAGAGAGACAGCCTCTGGACGTCTGGACCCTCCTCAGGGATGGCCCTTGAGGTCTTATTTATAGGCCTTGAGTGAGGTCAAACGGTCTGGAGACCGTTTGGGTTCAAACGGTCTTGAGATCGTTTGGCGTCAAACGGTCTTGAGACCGTTTGGCGTCAAACGGTTTTGAGATCGTTTTGCGTCAAACGGTCTTGGGACCGTTTGAACTCCATGCGGTCTTGGGAACGTTTGAACTCCATGCGGTCTTGGGACCGTTTGGCTTCATGCGGTCTCGGGACCGTTTGAACTCCATGCGGTCTTGGGACCGTTTGGCTTCATGCGGTCTCGGGACCGTTTGAACTCCATGCGGTCTTGGGACCGTTTGGCTTCATGCGGTCTCGGGACCGTTTGAACTCCATGCGGTCTTGGGACCATTTGGCTTCATGCGGTCTCGGGACCGTTTGAACTCCATGCGGTCTTGGGACCGTTTGGCTTCATGCGGTCTCGGGACCGTTTGAACTCCATGCGGTCTTGGGACCGTTTGGCTTCATGCGGTCTCGGGACCGTTTGGCTTCATGCGGTCTCGGGACCGTTTGAACTCCATGCGGTCTTGGGACCGTTTGGCTTCATGCGGTCTCGGGACCGTTTGAACTCCATGCGGTCTTGGGACCGTTTGGCTTCACTCGGCCTTGAGGTTGGTTTATTCTTTTATGATTTTTTTGTGCTTTTTCTGCAAGTGTAAAAGGAAAAAGTTTGTTTGATGATGTATTTACAAAAAGGGGTAAAATTAGGTTTATGTACCGTATAAACGTAAAAAGAGTATGGAAAACTAAAGAAAAAGACTAAGATAAACTACTAAAATAGGAGGTTATCATAACTCAAATCATACTTTTAGTCTTAGATGATTGACTTAGATCAATACGAAATGAGAGAAAGACACTCAGATTCTTAACGTTGTCCTTTGGGTTCGATCCTAAATCTGTACTATGAGAAGGCTTCCACACTCTTATGGGGTTGGAGCATTTATCTAGCACCAGTTGTAGGTAAACCTAGAGAGAACATCAACTCCCTAGGGTTTTTGGTGCATATTAGGACTTCCATTGGAAGAGCAATCTTTTGGTGTAAATTCTAGATCCATCAAAAAATGGCGTCATTGTCGGGGACAACGGTGTAAGAATCATGTTTTTCGAATTTCGTGTCGATTTAGGTTTCTCTAGGGTTTTCCATTTTCTTTTCAAAAATCTAAAAAGTGAAGGACTTAATTTCGCATATCTTCTTGGATTTGAAGTGTTTGGTCAAACTTGATAAACTCTTTCTTTGGTTTCAGGGACCAACTCTCTTCAAAATGAAGCAGACGACACCTCCAACCGTTAGATGTCAACTATGTGGTGACTATTCTCATACATTGATTTACTGCTTCAACATCCCCCCTCTCTACGTGATGGTTCTGCGTCAAGTAATCATGAATTGTATAGTTGGGAAACTCAAAGCAGCCTCTTCATACAACTATGGATATAGCACAAGTTATAATCCATATCACCCTAGAGGCTACTACGAAGAACCTAACTATGGTGGATTTCAAGGCATATACTGCAATGTAGGAGGGAACCTGGAAAACAATGCAAATCAATACTATGATGAGGAGAACTATTATCAACATCGACCCAACGGGTGCAGCGAAGAGCCTTCTTATGGAGATGAATGTACGTTAATGGAAGAACTATGTGCCTTACAGACGTCAGTGGCTCAACAACTAGCCGATCAGACAGCCACGACTAAGAATTTGATAGTCGATCTTGATCAACTTACGCAATTCGTCAACGCCTCTGACCAACATGTAGAACAGCCACCAATTTCAACTAAGCACGTCCCTAGTCCACATGTTGATTATGATGATGATTACGAAATCATGTGGAATATTCCTTCCAATGATCTTCAAGCATCAGTGCAGGGTGAGGAATCATCCTCAGAGCTAATAACTGAACTCAAAAATGATTTCTCCACAACATCACAAGAGAAAGAATCATTTTCTGAGCCAAGGTCTGACTCAGATAATGATTCCTGCACTATGCTCTTAGATGAAAGATTGAGTAGCCAATATGGAGATTCTCTACAGTTAGGAGATCAATTGGAGATAAGCTTCAACACTTACCTACCTTCTGACTTCATAGACCCAGATCCAACTATTGAGGATCAATTAGCAATGATCGAATTCCTAAATGACAAAATCTCTTCAACTTCATCTGTCTCATCAATGAAGTCCATAGAAGAAGGGTTTATGTCACAAGAACTCTACACTCCTTCACAGTCAGACTCATAGGAATACGTGACTGATTCGAATAAGGAGATATCCTTTATGTAAGAGACTCAACTAACTCCATTATTGGAACATGATCTGATTTGTCAGTATGAAGAAATTTATGATCATTCGGCTGATCTAGAAATAAACTTTGAGGATGAGACTGATCAAAATCTTGATTCAAAAATGGATCATGCTATTCTCACTGACCCTGATGATGAAAAAGAATCATGGGAGGAGGATGGGTCTCAAGATTATGAATCTATAACTGATCCTTTCCATGAGATGACGTCACCAGAGCTACCACCTCTACAAGAAGTCCAGATGGAGCCAGTTCTTGAACAAAAGCATGATCTTTCTATTGAATCTCCTTCTAGTCACTTGAATGAGTTGATGGTGCACTATGAAGAGAAACATGAACCATCTCTTGATTTTGGAATGGATTACGATATTTCCATAGACTCTTGTAATGACAAAAAGGACCTGTGGGAGGACATTGATCCACAAACATGTCCTCTTATAGCAACTCATACCTATAGAGAAACTCCTCCTGAGCTACCACATATTCAAGAGAATGAGATACTTCCATTACGTGCACAAGGTTTCATTCTCCCCGAGCACTTAATAGGACTAGAGGAGTACTATGATGAAGTACCGGAACAACAACCTGATTTAGAAATGGAGTATTTTGGTCCCAATATCAAAGAGATGGAGTCATCGGGAGATTCTAGTCCACAAAACATTATGTCATGGACTAATCCCTCCCATGAAGAAACATCATTGGAACCTCTACCCCAGAATTCCATGATTCCTTTACCCAAGAAAGAGTTTGTTTTACCAGTCGAATCCTCTACTAGTTACTTGGATGAATTAAGGATTCTCTACGAGGAAAATTCTGAACAAATTTTTGAAAAGAAGAATGACACTCTCATCAATTTCAACATTGATAAAGATGATGATACTTCAGAAATAACTCCTCTGATGAAGAAACATCATCATGGATACCATATCCTACACAAGAAAAGCCAGGTGATGAAATGAAGCATGAACCGGATTCGCCACCTGATCCAGGACAAGAGGAAGTTCAAGTGGTCGACCCTCAATCAACTGTTCTAGATTTTAAAGAAACCAATTTTACTTTGAACTTCAAGGGCGAGCCATAAGTGGAGGACACAAATAGGCATGACTTCGATTATTCACCTAGTCCCCCAATTTCGACTGCATATATTCCACCTCCCCCGCTGATGGGGGAAGGTCTCTGGATTCTTCTGGATGGACAAAGAGGAGAAAGAAATGTGCATCCAAGTCGTCCAGAAAAATAGTTCGAGTTGCCACAGGTTGTCCGTGCCACTTCCTCGCTCTCAGTTCTGACCCTCATGAAACATCTTCATGGGACCTTCTTCCAATTACAAGGATCGCCTGGTTAATACTGCACAACTCTTCCCCTCCAGGTCGAACTTAGTGTTTTCTCGGAAACGAGCAAACTCATAAGTTCAAGGTGGAGGGTGGGTGGTATGTCTCTCACTCCACCCTCTATCTTTACTATTTTCTATTTCTCCATTCTAGCTCCTTTTTCATAACTTTTTTGCATTTTTGTAGCCTTCTTAAAATAAAGCCTTTATCTAGTCGGCTTTTGCTTTTCGAATCTGTGTTCATCACCTCTTTCCGTTGCAAATCCACAAGAAAACAATGCTTAAAACTAGCCGATAAATGATTTCATCTTGTATAGTCTGTGAATCCTAATGTCATATCCTTAATAGAAAAATATGATAAACTTCAATAAGACTGAGATAGATCAAATGCATCATCCCTCTCACTGATTAATGGATCAGTTGTATGGAATTCTCATTTGAAGTTTTATCATGTCACTATTTGAGCAAAAGGAACCCGTCATATGGAATTACTAAGCAAACTGCATTATGATCCGAACTCTCTTCTACACTTCTTCCTTCATTTTCATACCTCTCCACTCACTAATTATGCCAAAGCTTTAAGTTCGGTGTGGCACGCCACACTCCTTTCAAGTGAAAACTAGAACATTACCAAACTCTAAGTTCGGTGTGGTGAACCACACCTCTGCCAAACTCTAAGTTCGGTGTGGTAAACCACACCTTTGCTGAACTCTAAGTTTGGTGTGATACACCACACCTCTTTTTCCACTATCGCTTCTCCCATACCCCTCAATACATAACAAGGGCATATCACCTTCTCATTTTGATTCAAAGAGTATACAATGATGATTGTGCACATACCAAGGTTGGTTAAAAATCTACCCTGATTCCAAAAAGAGGCATGGCAGCCCAAAATTACAAAAATCCAAAAATACCCTTTCTCCTAAGCCAAGTGAGAATGAATAAAAGCCAGAGTGTGAATAAAAACATGAGAGAGTTGTGCCCTGAATAAGGATTACCGATAAAGGTCTTTCCCGGCCGATACATTAGCTGCCCTCACAAAGGTAGATGTGTTGTGCTCGGTAGTGAGATCCTAAGGCTCCAAAAATGACCCCTTACCTCCTATGGAAGAGGTAAGCTATCCAAAAGCCTTAAGCCAACCTACACACACTTCTGAGTTACCTTTAGAGAAAAAAAATCAGGTGTAAGGCTAAGTCAACCAGTATTGTTCACAAAATATTCAAAGTGTCTTGATGAATTACCAATAATAAGAGTCTTGAGTCAATCAGAGGAGAGACTCGTATCTCTTGATCACACCTATTCCCTTCCTCTTTCGTATCGGCACCCCAATCGCCTCCATTTCAACCTTTCTCTACAAAACACCAGTGACAATCATATGCATGCTTGTTGATTCTGTGGGTCTTTTTAAAGCCTCATAAAACTTCTAGACATGACCGATACAACAAAAAGTGAGAAGGAAATACTCCAATGAAGTGAACTCATAAATGAGGATATCACAAGATGTATTACATGATCTGAGGAAGTCTTGATGTTGTATCAGTCTGAGCCATAAACAAAATTATGATATGATATAAGGATGAGGCAACCACGAGATGAACGATTTCATTGGCGACTATTTTAAGTTTTCCTTTCCTCGGGATGAGCAATGCTTAAGTTCGGTGTGGTGTTGGATCCTCCAGATTCATCCTCAGTCATCAATTCAAAGGATTTCCGATATTTTTGCCCTAATTTTGTTTTGCGACGAACGAGCGTTTTGGCGACTATCTTAGGCTTTTTTATTCCTCAGGACGAGCAACATTTAAGTTTGATGTGGTGATGAATCCTCTAGATTCATCCTCATAGTCGCCAATTCTTGGGATTTTGTGCCTCATATCGACTGGTCTACCCTTGTTTTGGTTTACTCTAAGTATCTCCTCAGTTTCATGTAAATAGTGCATTGCTAGTTCTAATTACCCTAGTTTTTAGTTTATTTGATCTCATCCTCCTTTACACACATTCCTTCTTCTCTGCAGATCATTCTCATCTATCTGATGACATATATACATCTCCTCATAGTTTAGCCATCCATCTGGTTTTACCATTCATACGGTCTCAAGTCAACATGAAGTCACACAGTCTCAAGACCGTGTGAAGCCTCACGGTCTCAAGACCGTTTGGACTCAAGACCATTTGGAAATGAAGACTGTTTGGATCCTGAAACCATTAAGACTCCAGATCGGTTGGACAGCAAGACCGTTTGGATGAAGACCGATTGCCAAGACCGTTTGGACCCAAGACCGTTTGGATCCAAGACCGTTTGGATATCAAGGTTGTTTGGAGCCAAGATCGTTTGGGGCCAAGACCATTTGGAAATGAAGATCGTTTGGATCCCAAAACCGTTAAGACTCCAGACCGGTTGGACAGCAAGACCGTTTGGATGAAGACCGGTTGCCAAGACTGTTTGGATCCAAGACCGTTTGGAGCCAAGACCGTTTGGAGACAAGACCGTTTGGATCCAAGACCATTTGGAGCCAAGACCGTTTGGACCCAAGATTGTTTGGATCCAAGACCGTTTGGACCCAAAACCGTGAGGACCTGACCAGTTCCTATAAATAGAACCGCAAGGGTCCTCATTTGGACATCAGATCCGAGAGACCGCAAGGCTGCTCCACTACCATCTCATCTCCATCAAGCTCTTCTCCACCATTGTTCCACCTCATTCCACCCTTGCAATTCCGGAGGGAGACATGAGGATTGAGGTAGAGAGACGGACTTCATCGACCAAGTCGGAGCAGTCCTGAAGACTGGGGCGATCTACACCGAGCTATCACAAATCTACTCTTCTGCTCCGATGATGCTTTCTTTCTCTCTCTTCTCTTTCCTTGTTGCTCCCTCTATGAGGAGCGAGTAGTTTCATCCACTGGGGCACGGGGACTATCCCTACTGCTCATGTTTTGTAATCTGTACTAAAAGATGTTATCTTTCCGATTCAATACTAAATCATTTCATACATGCTTGAATGTTGGCTGCGTTCTTGTATGCATCTATTGTCTTTCGTTGCGATTTGTCTACAACTGCTCTTAAGACTCGAATACCGATTTAGTGTTGGTTTCTGGTGTGCGTATCCACCGCGTATTCATTTCGGTATCTAGGAACGCTTCCTGAGGGATGGAGTAAACTCACCTCCATCGTTGCACTTCCGCACTATGAAATGGAATCAGTTGACGTACGGAAGTGCAACCTTGATGGGTCGAGGAATACATTTTGTGGAGGGAGTGGTACAAGGTATTTGACCATTCGTCTGGGAATGACTGACGTTGCAACACTCCCATGTTTCTCGTAGCTATTTCCTTGAAAGAGTGATAGTCTATAAGGATACTAATCGAATTGATGATTATCGCTCGCTTGTTAGTTTTCTGATGCATGTTTCACGAGGTTGAGTAAGGTTCTCTCTTCGGAGGCTACATCTCTTCATTGACACGTAGACATGTACCAGATGAGAGTTACTCAACTCGTGAAGGATGTGTGCATTACTCTTGTCCTATAAGACATCGGTATTGTATAACATCCATGTATCTTACTTGCAAGTCTTGCTATGATTGGTACAGGTACAATACATGTGTAGTGGTGGTGAAAACCCGCATCACCCCAGTGATCCATCATCATTTGCTAATCTAAGATTTTAATCCTCAAACTAGTTTTTATTCTTGCCTTTACTTTTGCATGTTTTAGATTAAATAACTCAAATCAGACTTTTGGTCTTAGATGATTGACTTAGATCGATATGAAACGAGAGAAAGACACTCAGATTCTTAATGTTGTCCTTTGGGTTTGTGATGAGTGCATACTCATCATGATTTTCAATTACCTTTTTGGAACAATTTAATATCTATTCCACATCTTTTCACCCTAATATGAATCATAATGCACAAAACTACTCAGTGATTCAATAATCAAGGTTTTAACTAAATATCTTTCATTTTATGCAGGTGTAGCAGGCAACTCCATGCAAACGGTCTCAAGACCGTTTGGATCCATGCGGTCTCAAGACCGTTTGCTGAAATACAGAAAGAACAAGACGAAACCAGTTGCCCAAGAAGTCCACGCGGTCTCAAGACCGTTTGGTCTCATGCGGTCCCAAGACCGTTTGGTCCCATGCGGTCCCAAGACCGTTTGGTCCCATGCGGTCCCAAGACCGTTTGGTCCCATGCGGTCCCAAGACCGTTTGGTCCCATGCGGTCCCAAGACCGTTTGGTCCCATGCGGTCTCAAGACCGTTTGGTCCCATGCGGTCTCAAGACCCTTTGGTCCCATGCGGTCTCAAGACCGTTTGGTCCCATGCAGTCCCAAGACCGTTTGGTCCCATGCGGTCCCAAGACCGTTTGGTCCCATGCGGTCCCAAGACCGTTTGGTCCCATGCGGTCCCAAGACCGTTTGGTCCCATGCGGTCCCAAGACCGTTTGGTCCCATGCGGTCTCAAGACCGTTTGGTCCCATGCGGTCCCAAGACCGTTTGGTCCCGCGCGGTCCCAAGACCGTTCGATGCAAGCGCAAGGATCGATTGAAGAACTAAAGCCGCGCGACCACGCCAAAGCCAGGACCGATCAAAGCAAGACCGTTTGGCACTCAAACGACCTCCAAACCGTTTGATGCCCAAACGGTCTCAAGACCGTTTGGTGCCCGAGCGGTCTCAAGACCGTTTGGCGCCCAAACGGTCCCAAGGCCGTTTGGCGCCCAAACGGTCTCCAAACCGTTTGGAGAAGATATTTCCAGCAACTTATCCAAACTGTTTGGGATCAGATCTGAAACTATAAATAGACCCCCAGGGTCCCCATTTCGAGGGGACGGTCCCGGACGCCGAAAGGCTGCCAGAGCACCACACCGATCAAGTTCCACTCCATCTACCGCTGGTGTTGCATCCAAGGAGGCTAAGAAGAGGAAGAAGACGGCGCAAGGAGCGCATCTTCTTCACCGAGCTGTGTCCACCCTCTGCACCGAGCTCATGGCAGATCTATCTTTCTCTCCTATCCTTCTTGTATCTCGTATCATGAGCGAGTAGTCCTCTTTCGGTGGGGTGCGGGGACTAGCCCCGCTGCCCACGCAAACCATGTTCTTTTGTTAAACTTTCCAAGGCAATGTATATAACTCTTCATTTTGTCGTTTATCGTTAAGCTTGTAGGTTGGTTATGTGCGTTTTTTCATCTTTGTGCTCCCTATGTTGCGATAACTTCAATGCATAGGTTCCTATGTCGCGATAACTTCAAGGCATGGGTTGGAACGTCGCTTAGCATGTTTGACCCTTGACGATAACTTCCGATGGGTTCCTTGAGGTCGTAAGTGTATGATCCGCGAGGGGACGAGCCATCTAGCCTTCGGTGACGCTTCTGTGCGCCTAACGCTTGTATAGGGGGTTCACAACCTTAGTTGGATTTTGCATCATCTTGCTAAACGTCGATGTTTGCTCGCATGTCACCTTCCTGCTTGTTCATCGGTTAACGCGGCTGACTCCCAAACTAGAAATAGGATGGGATTTCATCGAGGTCGTAAGTGTATGATCCGCGAGGGGACGAGCCATCTAGCCTTCGGTGATGCTTCTGTGCGCCTGACGCCCGTATGGGGGGTTCACAACCTCCGTGGATTTCTGTATCTTCAGAGCCGTAAGACATGTGATCCGGATGGCGATGAGAAATCGGCTACCTATGGTGATGCTTACGCGGACCTAACGCCCGTATGGGGGGTTCTGCAGCAGCTCTATTTGGGGTGTTATATCGTGCCTGGTTTGTTTTCAAGAGAGTGTGTTTGTGTGCGTAGCGGTGGTCAAACCCGGTACCATCCCAGCGATTCCATATCATTGATCTAAACCCATCTTTTATTCCGCATTTACTTTCTTGCAATTAGTTTAATCAAACCAAAATCAACCAATTGTTCTAAATATTAGTTTTACTTGGGCTAGATCTAACTGACAAATATTCTTAAAAACGTTGTACTTTGGGTTCGATCCTCAACTATACTGCGATAAGATCCGTCCGCTTGCGAGTGGTATTGTTGCACTTGGTTTTGGTAAAAGCTCGGGGATATAAACCCCGAGTGAATTTGTTAGTGCATTCAAAAAGCCACATCAAATTCTGGCGCCGTTGCCGGGGACAATGGAATCAGTCAGTCAAATCTAGTTCTTTTAAGACTAATCTAGGATTTTGTTTTCTTTTTGAAACTATCGCTCATCTTTTTTATCTTTATTTTACACCAAGGATCTCACTTTCAAACCTTCTCAAATTTCAGGTGCTCTTTGACGATTAGTGCATGCACCGTTCGGATAGTCTCAGACTGACTGCGAGCTTTGATCCCGAAATCGATAGAACCTTCCATCGTCAGATCCGAGAGAATCAAGCCAGAATGGCGCAAGAAGAAGAAGTAGCCCGTAGGGTGGCTCAAGCCATCAATGCGCAGAGAGAAAGGTTCATGCAAGAAGCTAGAGCTGCGGTTCAACAGGAGATCTTAGCAGCACAGGCAGCAGCTCAGGCAGCGGAACTTCAGAAGGATCTTAGAGAGTTCTCTATCCCAAAGGCCGCGAATGTCTATCATACGGTGAAGCCTCCTCCCATCGAAGCTGCCAACTTTGAGATTAGAGCACATTGGATAACCTTGCTTCAAAACAACCCATTCTACGGTAAACAAGATGAAGACAGCCAAGGTCATCTTCTCAGATTCATTGACCTGTGTGCTATGACGAAGCAAAATGGAGTCTCTGATGATGCTATTCGACTCCGTCTCTTCAAGTACTCTCTGGCTGATAGAGCCATTAGTTGGTACAACTCACTACAGAGTGATGTACCCATCACCACCTGGGAGCAGCTTCAAAACGCCTTTCTGGAAAAGTTCTACCCCCCATCTCTTACATATGAGATCAGGGGACGAATCACAAATTTCACTCAAGTCCCAGGAGAAACTCTTTCCGAAGCTTGGGATAGATACAAGGAGCTCCTACGCAAATGCCCACACCATGGAATTCCTAAGAACCAGCTGATAGAGATATTCTCCAGGGGTGTGGAGGATGATGTTAAGATGTTCCTTGACTCCTCGTCTGGGGGGAACTTCATGCGGCAAAGTTACGACAGCGCATGGAGAGTAGTCACCCTGGGAGCAGAAAATCAAGCCAACTGGGGCAGATTTATTGGTAAAGGAGTCTTAAAGGTAGCTATGGCTGACGCTATCCCAGAATACAAATCTATAGCTGAAACTTTGAAAGTCTTAGTTGCAAAGCAAGATCACATAGAATCATCCCTTGCTGCGATTGGAAGAGGACATTCTCCAACTAGGCAACCAGAACAGGTCAAGTCCACTTCTTTGTTTTGTGAAGCGTGCAAAGGCACTGACCATTCCACACTATCATGCAATGTTCTCTATGATGTTGTTTTAAGCAATGCCTGTGGACAGGGAGATAATTGCCAGATGGAAAATCTTAATGCTATTAACACCAACCCTGGGCAGAACTATTACAATCCGAATCAAAATAGGAATCACCCAGGCTTCCAGTACGGAAATCCTTCAGGAGCTATGAACTCACATCAATTTGTTCCGAATAATCAACCAAGAGGCCCATCTGGGTATCAGTTTAACCAGCAACAGAACTTTGGGAATCAAGGAAACTTCAAGGGAAACTTTCAGAACAGAAACTATAATAATTATCAGAATAACTCTCAGTATCAAAGCTTGAACCAACAACAGGGTCAAACAGGATCCATCCCTTCTGATGACAAGCTATCTACCATTGAAAAGTTATTGCAAACACAACAAACGATGATAGCCAATCAACAAGCCCAGCAGAAGGCTATTGAAACTCAACTAGCTCAACTTGCTGCAAGTATTAAGCCACAAGTTGGAGTCTTCGCCGGACAACCTGAGAACAATCTGAAACATCTGGAGCAGCTGAAGGTTATTGCCACAAGATCTGGGAAAAGTTATTTGGATCCCCCAACAAAGACAACTGTGGTTATTTCTGACGAGAGTGAACCTATGACAGACCAAAACTTGACAACACCGGAATTGCAATCAAAGGAAAGCAAGACTGATAAGGGAAGTTCTGAAAAAGTTGTCGATGAAGAAGTAGAGACACCTGAACCAGATATTCCTGTATATAAGCCTCGTGTTCCTTTCCCATCCCGACTGAGGGAAACCAAGCTTGATACAAGATTCATCAAATTCAAAGAGGCTATGAAGAAGCTCCATGTTGATATACCATTCTTAGATGCTCTTAATGAGATACCAGCCTGGACCAAGTATCTAAAGTCGCTTCTCACCAAGAAGTACATCACTGAAGAATATGAAACTGTAAAATTGGCTGCTACCACATCAGATATCATACTAAGCAAGATGCCAAAGAAACAAAAAGATCCAGGATCCTTCGGAATCTCATGCCACATCGGTGATTCATCATGCAAGAAAGGATTGGCGGATCTTGGCGCAAGTATTTCTATTATGCCGCTGAGTCTATGCAAGAGATTAGGGTTCGACGAATTGCTTCCAACTGCTATGACTATTCAACTTACGGACAATTCAGTAAAAAGACCGTTAGGAATTCTCGAAGACATCCCGGTCAAGGTAGGCAAGGACGCATATGTCCCATGTGATTTTGTCATCATGGACATAAAAGAAGACACCAAATACCCTCTCATCTTCGGTCGCCCTTTCCTCGCCACTGCTAGAGCCCTTATCGATGTTGAAGCTGGAACATTACTGCTCAGGTTAGGTAAAGAAACTCTTGAGTTCAAGGTTTTTGAAAGCATGAGAAGACCAAGTATACAGGAGGAGGTCTATCTGATAGATTGTGTTGAGCATATGTCACAGCTTACTCAAGAATATCACGAGTCATGCGATCCCTTAGAAACTTCTCTATACGACCTTTTTAATGATGAACCTATTGACCAACAAGATAAGGACTGCACCGAACCTCCCGACTCTACTAAAGGAAATCCTGAAGCTACCTATGAAGAATTAAAGGTTACCGAAACCCCAGAAGAAATCAGTGAAAAACCAGAACTTCCTGAAATGAAGCCCCTACCTGAAGGGCTGAAGTATATGTTTTTAGATGATCTCAAAGTTTGTCCTGTCATTATAAACTCTGGTTTAACGACCAAACAAGAAGAGCAACTTCTGGAAGTATTAAAGGATAGCAAGAAAGCCATAGGCTACAAAATGAGTGACCTCACAGGAGTCAGCCAAGCGTTGTGCATGCACAGAATCCCCATGATGGAAGACCATAAGCCAACGATCGAGCATCAATGAAAGTTGAACCCGAATATGAAGGAAGTGGTTCGTCGTGAGATCATCAAACTCCTTACAGCTGGAATAATATACCCGATATCGGACTCACCATGGGTGAGCCCGGTTCATGTTGTACCCAAGAAAGGAGGTACTACCGTTATAAGAAATGAAAACAATGAGCTCATCCCCACCCGAACAGTCACTGGGTGGCAGATGTGTATTGATTATAGAAAATTAAACAAGGCCACTCGGAAGGATCATTTTCCTATGCCCTTCCTCGATCAAGTTTTAGAAAGATTGGCCCATCAAGAATATTTCTGTTACCTGGAAGGTTACTCTGGATTCTATCAGATCCCCATACATCCAGATGATCAAGAAAAAACTACTTTCACATGTCCCTTTGGGACATATGCTTTTAAAAGGATGCCTTTCGGTCTGTGTAATGCCCCTGCAACTTTTCAACGTTGCATGACTGCCATTTTTGTAGGGCTTACTGAAACAGTTATGGAGGTTTTCATGGACGATTTTTATGTATATGGGGACTCCTTCGATTCCTGTCTTGAGCATCTGTCCATGGTCCTCAAACGTTGTGAAGAAGCACATCTGGTGCTAAATTGGGAGAAATGCCACTTTATGGTAAAGGAAGGCATTGTTTTGGGCCACAAGGTTAGCAACAAAGGAATTGAAGTTGATAAAGCCAAGGTAGAAGTCATCTCTAAACTGGATGTCCCCACAAATGTAAAAGAAGTTCGCGCATTCCTTGGTCACGCTGGATTCTATAGAAGGTTTATACGTGACTTTTCCAAGATAACGAAGCCGATGACTAATCTACTTTTAAAGGATGCTGATTTCAATTTCAATGAAGAATGCGTCAAAAGTTTTGATATGCTGAAGAAAGCCCTTACAACTACTCCCATCATTAGAGCTCCCGATTGGGACCACCCCTTTGAAATTATGTGTGATGCCAGTGATTACGCGGTGGGTGCTGTCTTAGGACAATGCATAGAGAAGAAACATTATGTGATCTATTATGCATCAAAGACCCTCGACGAAGCTCAAAGGAATTATGCTACTACTGAAAAGGAGCTTTTAGCAGTCATTTATGCTTTCGACAAATTCAGATCCTACCTTACTGGTTCGAAGGTAATCGTTTACACTGACCATGTTTCTATCCGTTATCTTATGACAAAGAAGGATGCTAAGCCAAGGCTGATCAGATGGATACTCCTTCTACAAGAATTTGACCTTGAAATAAGAGATAAAAAAGGGACGGAGAACGTCGTGGCAGATCACCTGAGTCGCATCCACACTCTGGATGCTGAAGGGATTCCGATAAACGACTATCTACCAGATGATCAGCTTATGAGAGTCTCAGGATTCGAACCATGGTATTCAGACTTAGTAAACTACCTTGCCGCCGGAGTCATCCATCCTCAATACACCGGGAACGCTCTGAAGAAATTTATGCATGATGTGAAGCATTACTATTGGGATGAACCATATCTTTTCAAACTCTGTGCAGATGGATTGTATAGACGTTGTGTCGCCGAAGAAGAAGCCCATTCTATTTTGGAACAATGCCACTCAGGACCCGTGGGTGGGCATATGAGCTCTAAAAAGACTGCCTTAAAAGTTTTGCAATGTGGATTTTTCTGGCCAACTTTATCCAAGGACTGTTATGATTTTGTCATATCATGTGATAAGTGTCAAAGAGCTGGCAATATAACCAAGAGAGACGAAATGCCACTGAATCTATGGCAAGAAGTCGAGATATTTGACGTCTGGGGAGTGGACTATATGGGGCCATTCCCATCTTCTAATGGATTCTCTTACATCCTTGTGGCGGTGGACTACGTCTCCAAATGGGTTGAAGCTATACCAACCGTCACCTGTGATTCAAAACCAGTTATCAAACTATTCAAAGATATTATCTTCCCACGGTTCGGAGTGCCGAGAACCGTGATATCTGACGGAGGATCCCACTTCATTGAAAGAAGCCTTGAAGCTCTTCTACGAAAATATGGCATCTCACACAAGATAGCTTCGCCTTATCATCCACAAACCAGTGGACAGGTAGAGGTCTCCAACCGACAACTTAAGGCTATCCTTGAGAAAACCATTGGACGTAATCGAAAAGATTGGGCGACAAAAATCAACGACGCCTTATGGGCTTATCGCACTGCTTATAAGACTCCCCTTGGGACTACCCCTTTTCGATTGATATATGGAAAGAGTTGCCACCTGCCAGTCGAACATGAACATAAGGCATGGTGGGCAATTAAACAAATAAACTTCGATATGAAACAAGCGGGTCAAGCCAGAATTCTGCAACTCCATGAGCTGGATGAACTCAGAATGACAGCCTATGAGAATGCACGAATCTACAAAGAACGTACAAAACTCTGGCATGATGGACATCTGAAACAAAAAGACATACGAGTGGGAGACCAAGTCCTAGTTTTCAACTCCAGATTAAAATTGTTCCCAGGAAAACTCCGCTCACGTTGGTGCGGACCTTACATCGTCAAAAGCATCTCCCCCCATGGTGCTTTCTCTTTATGGAGCGACGGGTCTGGCGAATTTATAGCAAATGGCCACCGCTTGAAAAGATACTTCACACCAGCTGACAAAGGCACCGAAATAATGTTGGAATTCAACAATCCAAAGGACCCACCATAATTCCGAAGAACTCTGTCGAGCCATCGACATAAAACAAAGGCGCTTGTCGAGAGGCAACCCGACCAATAAATCTATTTTACTTTTCCTTTTCAAATTTTGTTCCTTATAGTTAAATTTTCCTTAAATAAAATTTGCCTTATGAGAGAGTTTTTCTTTCAGGACACGAGATCAGATTGGTGCTGATCAGAACGAATTCATTCTCGGCAGTCATACCTGGTGTTTCCTTTCCCCTCCATCTTGAATTTAGGGTTTGCTCGAGGACGAGCAAATCTCTAAGTTCGGGGTGGAGGGTGGGTGGTACGTATTCCACTTCCACATACACACCCCCTTTTCATATTAAATATGTCTCTATCATAAATTTTTTTCAAAATTTTGAACAGATACCTGATGAAATTTTGTCTTTTGTTGATAAAAATGTAACTAACTTTTTGCTATGCATCTTCTATCATAACATCCTCCTTATTCGAAGCAAATCCTCAAGAGGACTGACTTTTGAAACTTGCCTGAAATCATCTTGTGAAACTTATGATTCCTAACATCATAATTCTTTTTACATAATGATAAGTATCTGTCAAACTGATAGGGATCAAACATGTCGCGCTTCCTAACTGACTAGTGGAACAATGGCTCAGAAACCCCACCGGATCCGCATCAAGTCATTATTTGAGCAGAGTATGACAAAGAGAATAACCCGGTTTTGAATTGTAAATCAAGTTGCATCCTGATCTGAACTCTCTTCTACACTTCTTCTATCATCTTCGTATCCCTCCATCCATAAATACCACCAAAATAGCCAAACTTGTGCCAAACCCTAAGTTCGGGGTGGCACGCCACTTTCCCCATATCCGCTTCTTCCATACCCCTTCCAATAAATAGGGGCGTACCGCCAAAAATGCAATCTCGAGTCGAATAGAGGAGAGATCTTCAATAAAAAGATGCCAAAGTGCACACAAAATAAATGCAATCTCGAGTCGAATAGAGGAGAGATCTGCAACAAAAGATGCCATAGCGCACACAAAAAAAAAATGCAATAAATGAAATTGCAAAACAAATAAAAATCTCGAGTCGAATAGAGGAGAGATTTACTTCTTCTTTCCATACCACCTTTCAATCCTTTTTCTACCTAAGGGCACAATACATGCCCTACCATCCTGAACTACACCAGTGTCAGATCAAATGCATACTTGTCGATTCTACGGGTATCTCTGAACTCCTACAAAACTCTTCGACATGCTTGGTGTTGGAAAAGGCGGGGAGGAAGCGTTGTTGGGAAACGAACTCAGGAACGAAGCTATGGAAAGACGTGTTTTGTGGTCCCAGGAAGTTGAGGTACTCACTCATACTGAGCAAAAAGAAAACATTTGTGATGTGAAGATGAAGAAATCACACGGATCGAAAGTATTCCATCAGGCAACAGTTTCAAATTTTATGTTACTCGAGGACGAGCAACGATTTAAGTTCGGGGTGTTTTGATGAGTGCATACTCATCATGATTTTCAATTACCTTTTTGGAATAATTTAATATCTATTCCACATCTTTTCACCCTAATATGAATCATAATGCACAAAACTACTCAGTGATTCAATAATCAAGGTTTTAACTAAATATCTTTCATTTTATGCAGGTGTAGCAGGCAACTCCATGCAAACGGTCTCAAGACCGTTTGTATCCATGCGGTCTCAAGACCGTTTGCTGAAATACAGAAAGAACAAGACGAAACCAGTTGCCCAAGAAGTCCACACGGTCTCAAGACCGTTTGGTCCCATGCGGTCCCAAGACCGTTTGGTCCCATGCGGTCCCAAGACCGTTTGGTCCCATGCGGTCCCAAGACCGTTTGGTCCCATGCGGTCCCAAGACCGTTTGGTCCCATGCGGTCCCAAGACCGTTTGGTCCCATGCGGTCTCAAGACCGTTTGGTCCCATGCGGTCTCAAGACCGTTTGGTCCCATGCAGTCTCAAGACCGTTTGGTCCCATGCGGTCTCAAGACCGTTTGGTCCCATGCGGTCCCAAGACCGTTTGGTCCCATGCGGTCCCAAGACCGTTTGGTCCCATGCGGTCTCAAGACCGTTTGGTCCCATGCGGTCTCAAGACCGTTTGGTCCCATGCGGTCCCAAGACCGTTTGGTCCCACGCGGTCCCAAGACCGTTCGATGCAAGCGCAAGGATCGATTGAAGAACTAAAGCCGCGCGACCACGCCAAAGCCAGGACCGATCAAAGCAAGACCGTTTGGCGCTCAAACGACCTCCAAACCGTTTGATGCCCAAACGGTCTCAAGACCGTTTGGTGCCCGAGCGGTCTCAAGACCGTTTGGCGCCCAAACGGTCCCAAGGCCGTTTGGCGCCCAAACGGTCTCCAAACCGTTTGGAGAAGATATTTCCAGCAACTTATCCAAACCGTTTGGGATCAGATCTGAAACTATAAATAGACCCCCAGGGTCCCCATTTCGAGGGGTCGGTCCCGGACGCCGAAAGGCTGCCAGAGCACCACACCGATCAAGTTCCACTCCATCTACCGCTGGTGTTGCGTCCAAGGAGGCTAAGAAGAGGAAGAAGACGGCGCAAGGAGCGCATCTTCTTCACCGAGCTGCGTCCACCCTCTGCACCGAGCTCATGGCGGATCTATCTTTCTCTCCTATCCTTCTTGTATCTCGTATCATGAGCGAGTAGTCCTCTTTCGCTGGGGTGGGGGGACTAGCCCCGCTGCCCACGCAAACCATGTTCTTTTGTTAAACTTTCCAAGGCAATGTATATAACTCTTCATTTTGTCATTTATCGTTAAGCTTGTAGGTTGGTTATGTGCGTGTTTTCATCTTTGTGCTCCCTATGTTGCGATAACTTCAATGCATAGGTTCCTATGTCGCGATAACTTCAAGGCATGGGTTGGAACGTCGCTTAGCATGTTTGACCCTTGACGATAACTTCCGATGGGTTCCTTGAGGTCGTAAGTGTATGATCCGCGAGGGGACGAGCCATCTAGCCTTCGGTGACGCTTCTGTGCGCTTAACGCATGTATAGGGGGTTCACAACCTTAGTTGGATTTTGCATCATCTTGCTAAACGTCGATGTTTGCTCGCATGTCACCTTCCTGCTTGTTCATCGGTTAACGCGGCTGACTCCCAAACTAGAAATAGGATGGGATTTCATCGAGGTCGTAAGTGTATGATCCGCGAGGGGACGAGCCATCTAGCCTTCGGTGACGCTTCTGTGTGCCTGACGCCCGTATGGGGGGTTCACAACCTCCGTGGATTTCTGTATCTTCAGAGCCGTAAGACATGTGATCCGGATGGCGATGAGAAATCAGCTTCCTATGGTGATGCTTACGCGGACCTAACACCCGTATGGGGGGTTCTGCAGCAGCTCTATTTGGGGTGTTATATCATGCCTGGTTTGTTTTCAAGAGAGTGTGTTTGTGTGCGTAGCGGTGGTCAAACCCGGTACCATCCCAGTGATTCCATATCATTGATCTAAACCCATCTTTTATTCCGCATTTACTTTCTTGCAATTAGTTTAATCAAACCAAAATCAACCAATTGTTCTAAATATTAGTTTTACTTGGGCTAGATCTAACTGACAAAGATTCTTAAAAACGTTGTCCTTTGGGTTCGATCCTCAACTATACTGCGATAAGATCCGTCCGCTTGTGGGTGGTATTGTTGCACTTGGTTTTGGTAAAAGCTCGGGGATATAAACCCCGAGTGAATTTGTTAGTGCATTCAAAAAGCCACATCAGTTTGATCCTAAATCTGTACTATGATAAAGCTTCCACACTCTTTTGGGGTTGGAGCATTTATCTAGCACCAGTTGTAGGTAAACCTAGAGAGAACATCAACTCCCTAGGGTTTTTGGTGCACATTAGGACTTCCATTGGAAGAGCAATCTTTTGGTGTAAGTTCTAGCTCCATCAACAATACTAAGTCAATTTGAGTATAAAAGATCCTTAATGTGGATAGTTTGAGCAATTAGGGTTTTTATGAGTAGAAAAACTATTTTAGGGTTTGTTGAGCTAAAAAGGATAAAGTTTGATAAATTGATCTAAGAAGCCCTAACGAATCCTAATGAGACTTAGAAACCTTGGAAAGGTGTCCCAATTCAATAAGGAGTTGTTTGGCATATGTTTGTGACAATTAGACATTATACATGTTTTCAGGATCAATGTTTGCTTGCTTGATTGATTGGCTTGTTTGATTGGATATCTAGTTGGATTTGGATATATTACTTCTTTGAGATCTCCAAAACAAGTATGTGGTTATGTTTATGACTAATTGCTCTAGTTTCATGGTGATTTCTGAGGTTTTATCAGTTTCTTAGAAATAACTACTTGGTTGACTTTTATTTCATGCAACTATAAAGTGACTATGGCTATCACCACAAATATATGCGCATGACTAGCTGAGATCCTAGTCCTCCTTTGTAGCTTTGATGATGATGAGATGGATGACCTAATACATGGTCTACCCTTGGGGTAGGATCATGAGATTATCATGAGTCAATGTGTTGGTCTACCCTTGGGTAGGCCCATACGACTACATAGTCCTAGGTCGTGGTCTACCTGTAAGGTAGGATCATAGGGGCTATTTGAGATCTACCATATGAGAGAGGTAGTATCCATGTCCACTACAGGGACAACACAGAGGCAAGGATATGTAGGGATTGATTAGTTGTGTTTAATACGTAAACTTTGATCTATTAAGCAATAATTTGGTTGCATTATATTGTTACAAATAGATGCAAGTTTTTTGTTCCCCCCACATACCAATATAATTCATTATATTGATCGAAGTTTTGTTTTTTGGCATTTTAGGAATATCTAAAATTGGACAAATAGTAAAGTGGAACTTGTGAAGAATATAGTTAAATCATAAAGGAGGATTTTAGTTAGGTAGAACTCTATAGTGGGTAGAAGTTCCAGATTCCTATGTTTGAAAGGTATGTGAAAAGTAAATTGTTATCCTATTTTAAGCTTAGTCTTTGGTAGAATTTATTAATTATTTTTTATTATTTGCAAAACTATTGATCCTGCTTTGGCATAGTGGCTCTTATTTCTTGATTTTCCTTAATTGGGGGTTATCAGGAAGCGGGGTCGTTACAAGAACACTGATTCAATATGATTAAAACATGGCGATAAGACTATATGTCTTGGTCATCAAAGGTTTTTACCCAAAGTGCATCCTTACAGAAGGTTGCGCAAATCATTCAATGGATCAAATGAGGAACAGAGTGCCCCTTAACCTATATTAGGAAAGGTTGTTTGTAAAAGAGTAAAAGAGTTTGTCAATGCATTTGGTAAGAGATCATAATGTACTATTCCCACACAAAGTGACAATTCTTTATTCAAAAAGAGGTCAACATTTGGAATCTTCCTTATTGGAGTTATTTAGAATTTAGGCATTATGTGAATGTTTTGCATGTTGAGAAAAATGTCTATGATAGCGTCATTGGTACTCTGTTGAATATATTAGGTAAGACTAAAGACGACATCAAGTCTAGAATGGACCTACATGAAATGGGTATATGGAAAGAATTGACAACAAAAGTTAGCATTGTCGAAAAACATATTTACCTCCTGCTCGTTACACACTGTCTAGATAGGAGAAGAGAATTTTTTGCCAGTTCTTTCTTAGTGTTGAGGTATCGCATGGTCTATAGATTGGTATCAATGAAGGATCTGAAGTTGATAGGTCTTAAATGTCATGATTTTCACACTCTAATGCAACAAATATTGATCGTGGCTATTCAATCTATATTGTTGAAGCATGTACGGTGTGTAATCGCCAGGCTTTATTTCTTCTTCAACAATCCATACAACAATTCTATTGATCCTGAGAATCTTGATAAGTTGCAAAGAGAAGTGCTTGTTACCCTATGCCAGTTTGAGATGTATTTTCCTCATTCATTTTTTGATATCATGGTACATCTTGTTGTCCATTTTACTATAGAAGTGAAAATGTTGGGTTTAGTTTTCTTGCATTCGATGTATCCTTTTGAATGATACATGAGTGTTTTCTAAAGGTTGTGTTTGAAAATTTTCTCAGTCTGAAGGGAGTATTATTGAGGGTTATGTGGTTGAGAGGTTATGGACTTTTGCAATGACTTTATGAGCTGTAATGAAGATCCTACCAATGAAAAGAATATTGATCCCTATACTGGCAAAGGGACTTTAGGAGCGTGATTGAAAGTAATTAGTCATCAGTTGTTGGAATTTGCACACTTGTATCTTTTACACAACATCAATGATGTTACAACCCATATCAGGGTCAGTCAATAAATACCTCGATTAGCGTGAAACACCTTGATTAGTGCTAAGTATCTTGTTAAACATCATGATTAATTAGGATAAGCTAATATGTGAATCAATAGTTGAGATTGAATTATCTGAGGTAATTAATGATAATTGCAGTGTTAATCGTTAAGTCAAATAAGTGCCCAAGAAGCGATTAGTATTTTGATTATCTGAAACAAGCTAATTAGCATGGTTTCTCGCTTCTAGGTTGTAGTGGATTCCGTGCTTGGCTTTTTGCAAAAAGAATCATTTTAATCGGACCCCCGAGGCCATAGTTATGGCATTTTTAAGAGTCTTGGACTTGAGATGCAATTTTCCCAAATTATTGGTTTTAATACCCCTATTTCCCCTTTCTTCACTTATCCCTTCTTCACCTGATCGCTTCCAGAACCGCTTAAAGCGGCGCCAGATAGAACAACAACAGGCTGCAACTAAGGGTGATGGATGTGGCGATTTGGGCACCTTAGGCCCCGACCAGCAGCGCCAAACCTCCATCCTTCTTCTATCTTCTTCTTCCTCTCTCTTCTTCCCCTTTCTCGAGCCTAGGGCGGCGCCCCTTTTCCACTGCGCCAGCAGCGGCACCGGCAGAGCCGCGGCCAAGCAGCAAGGCGCCGGCTAGAGCTCAGTTTGGGGCGGCTAGCTTCTTCAATCGACGGTGTCAAGCTCATCCTTGAGGCCCTAGCAACAATCCGCAGTCCTAGCCGCGATCCATCACCTAACCAAGCTTCTTATTCACTTGTACGTGGGAAAAACGGCTGCTTGCAGCAGCAGGTCCGAACCAGGACCATTCTGAGCAAAGAACAGTACCAAATCAACCGCTTTGAGTTCGTCCTTGAGATCCAAACTGGATTCCGCTGCTTCCTGTCCCCAATCAGCAACCCAGGGTGCTTGATTTCAACCTGTATGTGTGAGCATGGTACTGTTGGATTACTGTAGATTCAAATTGGGGCTATTCGGAGGTTAAAGACAACCCCTAGATGCAATTTCAATCGAATCTGGACATCCTAAATCGATGTGAGTAGGAGTTCATTTAGTTATCATCATTTAACTCCTTCGTTGGAATTTTTTGGTAAACTGTGCATTTTTCGCTGATACTTGGCTTTTGGACAGTATTTTGCGTTACTCGAATTTTATTTCATAAACTGCTTCCTTATGCCGTTATATGATTTAGTTTAGCATCTGATCAGTGTGGATTGAATCAGTGAATTTATATGGTTCATTGGAACTTGAAATACGTAATATGATTGATGAAAATGATAGAATTTCCTGTATTACAACTGCAATGTATAAGTTGAGCATAAAATGGATGTTTAGCATCGAAACTGGATAAGTTGATACTGAGTCATGTTTAAATATGACAAATGATGTATATGTGTTTTCAAGTGATGTTCAGAATGTGAAATAAGTATGATATGTGATATTCCTATTTAAGTGTTTATATGTTAATCAGTCAATACACTTAGGTGCCCCAACACCGTAGAACCCCATTGCGCGGTCTGTACCTTTGGGGTAAAACGGTCAGCCCTGGGGATACGCCCAGGCATCGGAGACTCGTGTCCAACAAATACTGAATGTCTCGGTGGCACAAAGTCTGAGAGGTAGGATCCCGGTCAGCCCTGGGGATACGCCCAGGCATCGGAAGATCTGAGGGAATGTCCCGGTCAGCCCTGGGGATACGCCCAGGCATCGGAGACTTAGAGACCCTCCGACTGTGCACTACAGGTTGCGGGAGAAGTCCAGAGCACTCAGAGTTAGTGCAGTGAGGCCCTTATGAGCCTGAGGCCCTTGAGCGCCTGAGAGTCCTGTGCAGACCAGGACGAGAAGTCAGACTTAGCATTTCCCGGGTGTGTCGCTAAGTCTTGTACGGTGGGATCGTAGTTCGCTACAGATCTTCATATGTAGAGTGCACTGCATATGTTTGGGGCATAACAAAAAATGTAATCGTATAGGATCACAGTAAATTTAATATGTTAAGAGTTTAGAACTTCTGTGTTAGTTCTCAATAATTGCTTTATTGATTCAAGATATGTAATTTCTGATATTTTATGCTTTACAGTTATGCGATATTTGTTGTTGTATAGAAATGTGATTATTATCTGTAAAATCTGCTATGTCATTAGAACTGCCATGTATAGTATTGCACTTATGCTTTATTTCAATTATATATATATGATGAGTTGTTCAGTGATAGCTAAATGAAAAACTATTCACTAAGCGAGTAGGCTCACTCCTCTACTCAAACATTTTTAGGTCAGCGACAGTTGCAGGAATCTGAAGGATCTTACCACCCTAGTCAGTAGAAGGTATAGGTAGTTAGTTAGATAGTGGTCTCTTAGTCCTTTCCCCTCGGTCCTTGGGACATGGTGTGGGTGAGAGAGAGTATGTATGGAGAATGTGTAACAGATGTAAATTAACTGTTATGTTTTACTTTCTGTTAAACAATGTTACATGTTGTAAACTCTATTTATGTTCTTTATCCAGTTTAATTGAAATGCTTCTGCAATAGTTTATTATGTTTTAGTTTACAGCAATAATCTAGATATCATTACAAGGTTTTAAAAAGAAAAAGTTCTCAGTGATTTGTTTATGTGATAATCCCTTCGTCGCGCCCTAATCTCATGATTAGTGGTTAGTGTGAGATCGGGGTGTGACATCTTGGTATCAGAGCATAGGTTGAGTACATGGTTACTCTAAGTCAAGGTCAGGGGACGACAAGAGACCAATAGGATTAGGACTTAAGTGTCTTCCTTCTAACTGCAATTTTCTATCAGGAAGTGTTCTGTTATACTATTGCAGATGGCAGGAAGAGGACGTGGTCACGAGAACCAAGTAAAGAGCTTAGGTTGAGTCGTTAAGAATCATTAGGATTAAAAGATAAAGTTATAAGTGAGGCAAATAAGAAGTGATGTGTTTTTAGCTCTGGGATGTCTGAGTGTCTAGATACCCTGGCCAGGTGTCTGAATACTTAGATTGACCAGTATCAAGCTACTCTGTCTATTCTTCTTTGGATGCCCTGGCCAGGTATGCAGAGGAAGGATAGGCTAGAGAGAAACCCTAGAAATCATAGGGTTAAGAAACTGGAAATTTATGTAGGATTAAGAGATTAAATATATGATGTGATACAATTCTTGTTTTATATTGTTTATTTGATTGAAAATCACTAGAAATGCTCTTATATGCATGAATTTAGATTTTCAGTTTGTAAAGTAAATGTGATTCTTTTATATTGTTGTGCGTCATAAATTGGTTTATTTATTGTTTATATTCTTTGTATTAAGTAGACCAGAAGTTATGTTTAAATGAGTTTGCCCTAAGTGGATATTCTTTCCACATGTTTGAGATTAATAGGAGTTGGTTAATCCTAAGTAGCTCTTGGCTTCAGGACTACAGGTTCGGCCTGGTCCGGCTGGCAGGATGCGTTACTGAGATCTAATGATTTCTATTAACAGTATAATAAGAGTAGACTCTGGATAATTTAGACTCACATCATAGTAAGAATGTACATACACTAAGATGTTGAGATATAAGAGAGAGATTAGAACAACTAAGAATTAGTTGGAACTGATATCGGAGACCCAACATTGGGACCTCATATGAGCAATCCTTAATTAGAAATAAAGGAACACAATATAAGGTTCAGACTAAATTTAATGATTAGGTGAGAGATACCCTTAATGGTACTAATCAATAATGCATAACAAATGCACGGATCCAATACATGATTAGTAAACCCTAGTTGAGGGTGTATCCTTATAAACCCTGGTTGAGGGTGTATCCTTGTGAAACCCTAGTTGAGGGTGTATCATTGCGATTGTTTATAGGCAACTTTATAATAAAGTTATTCCTTAAACTAAGATAAGTCCATATCATGTGAGATAGCTGGACAATTCTAATGTGTGGCCTATGCATTATATGCTAAGGGTGAGTATTCTGTGATGGAATGCATTAAGAGGGGAAATACCTTAATACAAGATAAAGTTGGTTAAGTCAAGAGGGTCTGAATTAATGAGAAATGGGAAACCCTAACCCTAATTTGGGGAAAAGGGAATGATAAGCCGTGTTTGATAGTGAACCCTAATTCCTGGTTAAGGAATGATGGTGTTACTATTGTATCACATGATGTGATGAATATCTTATATGACTGTTATCATGCCTAATAACCATGCAGGTATGATGAGATGATGAATATAGCCAAGTTTGGGCTGTGACATTTATATAATAAATGTTGATTGGTTTTTTGTGTGTTAAGGTTGTTGTTGCTTAATAAAAGTAATAATGTGTATGGATTTTATGAGCCATGTGAATAAGTTGTTGCCTAGTGAGAGGTGACAAGATGTGAATGGCCTTGTGAGCCATGTGAATAAGTTGTTGCCTAGTGAGAGGTGACAAGATATGAATGGCCTTGTGAGCCATGTGTGATGCTTGGGTAACAAGTATCATGTTTATTTGTAGAATTTGTGTTAATAAGTTATGCTAGAGAATTTGGCTGATGTTACATTTCTGTTATATATCTATAGTTCATTGATGATTATTCATATTTGTTGTATTCATTACAAGTAGATGGATGAACTTATGAGATCTAAAGTTTGATTTCAAACTAAGGAAGCAAAGTCACATCACAATAATGCTATGTTACTGATAAGGACCAAACCCTAGAATGTTTAGAGTTGTAGTAGTTCAAGGGATGTCACTAGTGATTTGACCTTGAATACTAGTATCTTTATAAAACAAGATCATACGATTTGCACTATGAAAGGTAACCTAGCACTAATAAAATCTAGGGTTTAAAGTTAGCTAATCTGGAAGGTAGATACACAATATGAAAATGATTCAGAGAAAAGAGTAAGATACAAATTTGAAATGTAATAAGTGTGTGTTTTGAACAAAAAGAGAAATATAAGATAACTGAAGTGCATTTTGAAATAAATTCTTACAGTAGTAATAAGAAGTAAGTAGTATAGAATGAGGAGTATTACTTGTCACATGATCTGGAATTAGTTGTTGTAGTTCATGCTCATAAGACATGACGTTACTATCTTTATGGTGAGGTGTGCCAGGTGTTTATAGATCATAAGAGCTTGAAATATATCTTTACCCAGAAGGATCTAAATGTTAGACCATGGAGATGGTTATAATTGATCAAGGATTATGAAGTGACATTAGATTATCATCTTGGAAAGGCGAATGTAGTAGCTGATGACCTCAGCAGGAAGTTAAGTTCAACAGCTGATGCATTCTCTATGGCATGTTTCGAGAGAGACATGGTAGTAGAAATGTGAAAGTTGAACTTAGACTTAGGGGTGACGGAGCAGAGTGGTTTGATTGCACAGATGCAAGTCAAGCCTACTTTTTATGATTAGATCAAGGAACTTCAGCAGAATGATAGTGAGTTACAACAGATCATGCATGATATGATAAAGGGAAAAAGACCAAAGTTTAGGTTTACAAATGATGGTTTGTTGTATCCACATGATAGGTTGTGTACCTCAAGACATTGATTTGAAAGAAAATATTCTTGAGGAAGCACATGCATCGATGTACGCTATACTTCTAGGTAACACTAAGATGTACATGAATCTCAAGGAGTTGTATTGGTGGTCTGGTATGAAGAGGATGTAGCTGAGTATGTGACTAGGTGCGGTGTGTGCCAGTAGGATAAGGTTGAGCATCAGAAACCTACAGGTATTCTGTAGTCTTTTCCTATACCAGAGTGGAAATGGGAACATATCACAATGGATTTTGTGGTAGGGTTACCCCGGACACCTAAAGGTTGTGACTCGATATGGTGATTGTGGATAGACTGACTAAGTCTGCTCACTTTCTTCATATCAAGTCAACCTCTGATGTTCCGAAGTTGTCTAAGATATTCATGGATGAGACAGTCAGGTTGTATGGTATCCCAGTTTCTATTATATCTGATAGAGATCCTAAGTTCACATCCAGGTTTTTTGGAATCAGTTGCATCGTTCTTTGGCCACTAAGTTGAGGTTCAGTACAGCTTCTTACCCGCAAACAGATAGTCAGTCAGGGAGGACCATTCAAACTCTTGAGGACATGCAGAGAGTAGTTGAAAGCTACACAGGATAGGCAGAAGAGTTATGCGGAGAAGAGGCGTTAACCTCTTGAGTTTCAAGTTGGTGATGACGTGTATCTGAAGGTTTCACCATGGAAAGGAGTGTTAAGGTTTGGTAAGAGAGGCAAACTGACTCCTAGGTTTATGGGCCCGTATTCTATCATTGAGAGGATTGGACCTGTAGCCTATAGGTTAGAATTGCCATCTGAATTGTCTAATTTGCATGATATGTTTCATGTGTCGATGTTGAAGAAATGTTATCCTGATGCAGAAAAGATAATAGACCCAGAACCTACACAGCTTAGATAAGATGTGTCTTATGTTGAGGGACCAGTACAGATAGTTGATCGGAGGATCAAGAAACTCATGAATCGCGAGATACCATTAGTGAAAGTTTTGTGGAGGAATCATAACCTAGAGGAAGCTATGTGGGAGTTTGAATCTGAGATGCGTAACAAGTTTTCTTTTCTCTTTTAGGAATTTCGGGACGAAATTCTTATAAGGGAGGGAGATTGTTACAACCCATATCAGGGTTAGTCAATAAATACCTCGATTAGCGTAAAACACCTTGATTAGTGCTAAGTATCTTGTTAAACATCATGATTAATTAAGATAAGCTAATATGTGAATCAATAGTTGAGATTGAATTATCTGAGGTAATTAATGATAATTGCAGTGTTAATCGTTAAGTTAAATAAGTGCCCAAGAAGCGAGATTAGTATTTTGATTAGTTGAAACAAGCTAATTAGCATGGTTTCTCGCTTCTAGGTTGTAGTGGATTCCATGCTTGGCTTTTTGCAAAAAGAATCATTTTAATCGGACCCCTGAGGCCATAGTTATGGCATTTTTAAGAGTCTTGGACTTGAGATGCAATTTTCCCAAATTATTGGTTTTAATACCCCTATTTCCCCTTTCTTCACTTATCCCTTCTTCATCTGATCGCTTCCAGAACCGCTTAAAGTGGCGCCCGATAGAACAACAACAGGCTGCAACCAAGGGTGATGGATGTGGCGATTTGGGCACCTTAAGCCCAGACCAGCAGCGCCAACCCTCCATCCTTCTTCTACCTTCTTCTTCCTCTCTCTTCTTCCCCTTGCCCGAGCCTAGGGCGGCGCCCCTTTGCCACTGCGCCAGCAACGGCACCGGCAGAGCCGCGGCCAAGCAGCAAGGCGCCGGCTAGAGCTCAGTTTGGTGCGGCTAGCTTCTTCAATCGACGGCGTCAAGCTCATCCTTGAGGCCCTAGCAACAATTCGCAGTCCTAGCCTCGATCCATCACCTAACCAAGCTTCTTATTCACCTGTAAATGGGAAAAACGGCTGCTTGCAGTAGCAGGTCCGAACCAGGACCATTCTGAGCAAAGAACAGTACCAAATCAACCGCTTTGAGTTCGTCCTTGAGATCCAAATCGAATTCCGCTGCTTCCTGTCCCCAATCAGCAACCCAGGGTGCTTGATTTCAACCTGTACGTGTGAGCATGGTACTGTTGGATTATTGTAGATTCAAATTGGGGCTATTCGGAGGTTAAAGACAACCCCTGGATGCAATTTCAATCGAATCCGGACATCCTAAATCGATGTGAGTAGGAGTTCATTTAGTTATCATCATTTAACTCCTTCGTTGGAATTTTTCAGTAAACTGTGCATTTTTCGTTGATACTTGGCTTTTGGACAGTATTTGGCGTTACTCGAATTTTATTTCATAAACTGCTTCCTTATGTTGTTATATGATTTAGTTTAGCATCTGATCAGTGTGGATTGAATCAGTGAATTTATATGGTTCATTGGAACTTGAAATATGTAATATGATTGATGAAAATGATAGAATTTCTTATATTACAACTGCAATGTATACATTGAGCATAAAATGGATGTTTAGCATCGAAACTGGATAAGTTGATACTGAGTCATGTTTAAAGATGACAAATGATGTATATGTGTTTTCAAGTGATGTTCAGAATGTGAAATAAGTATGATATGTGATATTCCTGTTTAACTATTTATATGTTAATCAGTTCATAGACTTAGGTGCCCCAACACCGTAGAACTCCATTGCGCGGTCTGTACCTTTGGGGTAAAATGGTCAGCCCTGGGGATACGCCCAGGCATCGGAGACTCGTGTCCAACAAATATCGAATGTCTCGGTGACACGAAGTCTGAGAGGTAGGATCCCGGTCAGCCCTGGGGATACGCCCAGGCATCGGAAGATCCGAGAGAATGTCCTGGTCAGCCCTGGGGATACGCTCAGGAATCGGAGATTTAGAGACCCTCCGACTGTCCACTACAGGTTGCGGGAGGAGTCCAGAGCACTCAGAGTTAGTGCAGTGAGGCCCTTGTGAGCCTGAGGCCCTTGAGCGCCTGAGAGTCATGTGCATACCAGGACGAGAAGTCAGACTTAGCATTTCCTGGGTGTGTCGCTAAGTCTTGTACGGTGGGATCGTAGTTTGCTACAGATCTTCATATGCAGAGTGCACTGCATATGTTTGGGGCATAACAAAAAATGTAATCGTATAGGATCACAGTAAATTTAATATGTTAAGAGTTTAGAACTTCTGTGTTAGTTCTCAATAATTGCTTTATTGATTCAAGATATGCAGTTTCTGATATTTTATTCTTTATGGTTATGCGATATTTGTTGTTGTATAGAAATGTGATTATTATCTGTAAAATCTGCTATGTCATTAGAACTGCCATGTATAGTATTGCACTTATGCTTTATTTCAATTATATATATCTGATGAGTTGTTTAGTGATAGCTAAATGAAAAACTATTCACTGAGCGAGTAGGCTCACTCCTCTATTCAAACATTTTCAGGTCAGTGACAGTTCCAGGAATCTGAAGGATCTTACCACCCTAGTCAGTAGAAGGTATAGGTAGTTAGTTAGATAGTGGTCTCTTAGTCCTTTCCCCTCGGTCCTTGGGACATGGTGTGGGTGAGAGAGAGTATGTATGGCGAATGTGTAAAAGATGTAAATTAACTGTTATGTTTTACTTTCTGTTAAACAATGTTACATGTTGTAAACTCTTTTTATGTTCTCTAGCCAGTTTAATTGAAATGCTTCCGCAATAGTTTATTATGTTTTAGTTTACAGCAATAATCCGGATATCATTACGAGGTTTTAAAAAGAAAAAGTTCTCAGTGATTTGTTTATGTGATAATCCCTCCGTCGCGCCCTAATCTCATGATTAGTGGTTAGTGTGAGATCGGGGTGTGACAAATGAAGTGGATATTTATGTTAGTAACATACCAATTTAATCAAGACAAAATATCGTAGAGCTAGCACAATGTGACTTGCTATGGAATATAATAGGATGTTTATTAGGTGGTTTGAAGATAAAGTCTTCTGTCAACAATCTCAAACACCAAATCATGTTACTGAAAATATCAAATTGTTCACCTTTAAACCAAAAATGAATGTTATGTCTTACTAAGGGTTTTATATAAATAGATTCTCATATTTTAATTCTTAGTTTAACTGATTTCTTAGCTTGTTTTTTAGCTTACTTTAAATTTTTTTCTCCCATAATTCTACTCAAAATAATTATTGAATAGTCCTTCTCTTGAGTGTTATAGACATATTTTTAGAACCAAAATGAAATGGAGTGCTTGGTACAATACCATTTACAATGTCAATTTTGTGTAGTTATTACTATTATGCATTATTAGATTGTCCATATGTGCCCCCTCGGATTACGGTAGCATATTGTAATATTGAGTATTCCTATCTTGGTGGGTATGATGCAAATTATAATCCACATTTTTCTGAAGGTTGTTATGAGGAACCATGCTACACATATGAATATCCTAATGAAGAGGTTATGGCCAACAATATTATGATAGTATGGTGATAATGATCAATAAACGAGAGATAGTACGTTACAGAGAGATGTTTGAGGCTCTCGTGGTGGTGACGGCGGAGGTCCCCGAGGCGATGGTGGGGGCGATCTCGGTTGTGCAGACCTCGTCATCGAACCCCCCAGATCCAGGAGCACCGAGGACATGACTCTCTATTGGCAATGTGTCTGTAGCAAAGGAAACTAAATCGTGGTCCGATCTATTCAAGGAGAAAAGTAGCAGAGGACATGTCTGTCTGAAGAAAACGAGTATCCAGTTGATGGAAGGGAAACTTATCTACTCAAAGAATATTGCGGAGAGGAAATTGGATCGTTGGAAGAGGACAGCAAGTGGATATGTAGTGGGTTTAAAACCAAACTGGCAAGTCCTTGCTCATCATTTTGCGCAAATCTGGCAGGCCAAAGGCTCGATAGAAGTGCGATCCAGGGGAAGGGGATACTTCATCGTTTTTTTCTCTAATGACGAAGACATGATGACAGCTATAGATGGAGGACTGTGGTTTGTTGCCGATAGGCCCTTGATTATCAAGAGATGGGAGAGGGGTGAACCTCTTGAGAAGATGAAACTAACAGAAGTGCCGATTTGGCTCAAGATTTACAATCTGTCGCTGGAGTTATGGGACTTGGAAATGTTCAACAAGATTGGTTCGTTCCTGGGCGTTCCGCTACAGCCGGATAAATTTACAAGTGAGTTTTTACGACTGGAGTATGCTAGATTACAGGTTCTAATACCTCTGGACTTCTCCTTTCCTAAGGAATTGCAAATAGAGAGTGATGATGGCCAGCTGGATACTATCACCTTTGCTTATGAATGGGATCCCAGCAGGTGTTTGATCTGTGGTCTGTATGGCCATGAATCTAGTTTATGTGATCCTGGTCTGGAGGACAAGACTGGCAAGGTGGCGTCGCAGGGTCCTTCTAAGAAAAAAGTCTGGAAGCTGAAAGTGACTGTCACGAATAGAGCTGAGGAGAATGAAGAGTTTATTGATGTTGTAGACACTATCCAAGAGAGTTTTGATATTCCTTCAGCTGCTCAGGTAGAAGAGCAGGTGAACGATCCTATAACTGAAGTTAGATCGTCTTGTGAAGAAGAAGTTCGAAGCACAACTGTTATTCCTACTATATATAAGGGCAAGGCTATTATGAATGGTACTAATACGCCTAATACTTCCCCAAATATAGGTTGGGAAACTAGGGGCAGAAAGTCTAAATCTCCTCCTAGAGTTATTCCAAAACTGGTTTCAACTAGAGGCATCCCTTCTTCATTGAACAAGTTTTCGCTTCTCTCTAATATTGAAGATAGGGAAGATCATGGTCGGATCAATCTCCCCCCAAATGGATAAGTCTTTTATGATTAGATCCTGGAATGTGAGGGGAGGAGCTAATAAGATCCCTCACATCAAGAAGGAAATAAGGGAGAGCAAGGCTGACATCTATATTATTCTGGAATCTCGCATTAATAGAAATGATCTAAGGGGGTTCGTTAACTCTGTCTGGAGGGATGCTATGTTTATTGACAATTTTGAATTTTATTCTTATACCAGAATCATCATTTTATGGTCTAATCCTGCTATCATCATTGAAAAGAAGATTTCTTGTGAACAGGCTATTCATGTGTCAGTCAAGTATGGGAATATATCTTTTGATCTCTCTGTTGTTTATAGCTCTAATGACGATGGGGACAGAATGACTTTATGGAATTCTCTAATGTCCTTTTCTACTTTGAAGCCTAGTAATTGGTGTGTGATGGGTGATTTTAATGTTGTTCGTCTTACCTATGAAAGACATGGCAAGCATGCTCCTTCTAGTAGAAGTATGTAGGATTTTAATGAAGCTATTAGTTCCTATGGTTTGATTGAAGTTTCTCCTAAAGGCCAGTTCTATACTTGGGATAGTCATAGCAAGAAGGGGAAGAGTACCCTCTCTAAAATCGATCGTATTTTTGGTAATGACAATTTTTTGTCGGACTTTCCTTTCTGTTGGGGGGAGGTTATTGCTACCGTTGTTAGTGATCACAGGATTCTTGCTTTAAGATTTGACCGGAGTAAACACGGTGCTGCTCCTTTTCATTTCATAAATGCCTGGACAAATAATCCCTCTTTTAAGGATATTGTTGGTAATGTTTGGAAAATACCTTGCTCAGGAACTCCTATGTATCGTGTTTATAAAAAATTGCATGATGTTAAGGCTGCGCTGATCTCCTGGAATAGAGACCATGTGGGTAATTATTTCTCTTTAGCTAGGGAGTTGGAAGCTAAGGCGAAAGAGGCTCAGGCTGAAGTGGATGTTGATCCTGGTAATGCAGAGAAGCACGAGCAGCTTGTGAAAGCCAGAGAGATTGCTTTGCAAGCTTTATGTGATGAAGAAAGCCTACTGAAGCAGAAGTGTCGGGTCTAGTGGCTTAAACTGGGAGACAGAAATTCTACTTTCTTTTATGCGTCTCTTAAATCTTGTAGAATTAGAAATAATATTTCTATTCTTCATGACGATGAGGATAATAGTATCTATGATGTTGTCCTGGTCAAGAACTCGATTAAGAACTTCTATGATGACCTTTTCAACAGTTCGTCTAAAGATTATGTTTCTTGGAAGGATGAGTGGTTGCTCCCTAAAATAAGTTCTTCACAGGATGATGAGCTTAGAAGACTTGTCACTAAAGATGAGATTGAGGATGTCATGAACAAGATGAAGGATTCAAAGGCACCTGGTCCTGATGGGTTTAACGCGGTCTTTTTTAAATTTGTGTGGGACCTGATTGGGGAGGATATTGTTAAAGCAGTTCAAGGTTTTTTCAGCTCTGGCAAGCTTCTTAAGGAGTGTAACAGCACTTTGATTACTTTGATTCCCAAGAAAATTGGTGCTACTTCTCCTAAGGATTTCAGACCTATATCTCTTTGCAATGTAATCTATAAGGTGATTACGAAGATTATGGCAAATAGGGTGAAGCATATCCTTCCCACTATTGTGGATGAGAATCAATTTGCCTTTGTTCATGGCAGGAGAATTAGAGAAGCTATCTTACTGGCCAATGATATCTTGAGTTCTTTTACTAGTTTTCGGAAGTTCATGTATATCAAAGCTGATTTGGCCAAAGCTTATGATACAGTTTGTAGGGATTGTATCCCTTTTCTCTTGGATAAGATGGGGTTTCCATCTTGCTGGATAGAGTGGATTTCTAAAACTTTTTCTTCTGCCTCTTTCAAGGTGCTTATTAATGGTACTCCTACTGATCAATTCTATGCTTCCAATGGGGTGAGGCAAGGTGATCCCTTGGCTCCGTTTCTCTTTGTCATAGCCATGCAGGGGCTATCTTCTATTATAAAAGCTGAAGTTCTTAAAGGGAATTACAGACCTGTGGGGGAAGTAGGTAGTAATATTATTTCACACATAGTGTTTGTTGATGATCTTTTACTCTTCTCTAGAGCTGAAGATAGAGATGCTCAATGTTTGAAAGTTGTTCTTGACATGTTCGGAAGGATTTCTGGTTTGAAGCTGAACAATGAGAAAAGCCATGTGTTTCTGAGTAAAAAAGTTGAGGAGAGTAATATTGTTGATATTCTTAACATTAATATATGTTCCTTACCTGTTAAATATTTAGGTCTCCCTCTCTTCACTAGTAGGTTGACCAAAGCTTTGTGTATTCCTATTGTGGATAAGATTAAGACTAAGCTTGATTCTTGGAAATCCCATTTCCTTTCCCAAGCTGGTAGGATCGAGCTTGTAATTTCAACTCTGTCTACTTACAGTATTTTCTACACGGCAGCCTTTCCCCTTCCCAAATTGGTTGTTTATGAGATTGAAAAGCTTTTAAGGGACTTTATTTGGAATGATACGAAGGATAAGAGACACATCCATTATGTTTCCTGGAAATCTATATGCAGACCTAAAGATGAAGGAGGTCTTGGCATCAGATCGATTGAAGACTGGCCTAAGGGTGGTCTCATTAAAAACCTCTAGAGTATTGCTTCCAAAAAGGATGGTTTATGGGTCAAATGGGTGCATGAGAAATACATTAGATCTGATTCCATCTGGACTGTTGTGGCCAAACCAGGTGCAGCTTGGGTTTGGAACAAAATGTTGGATTGCAGACCTATTCTTCAGGTGCAGCTTGGGTTTGGAACAAAATGTTGGATTGCAGACCTATTCTTTTGAAGCACATTAATTTCTGTCTTGGAAAAGGTGACAAGTTTCTCTTCTGGTTGGACCCTTGGGTGAATGATGGGGAAAGGTTGATTGATCTTGTTGACGATCAGCTTGTTCTGAGGATGGACAGAGGTAAAAACTGCAGGGTTTCTACTTGCATTACTGATGGGAGCTGGGCGATCCCTAACTTTAGAGGTGCTGAAAATCTGCTGTTAGTTCTTAATAATCAAGTTATTTCTTCTGATGAGGAGGACGAGATTCTGTTTATAGGAAGTAATGTGCTCTCTCTGAGTGATGGCTGGTCCATCTCTATAGATAAATATCCCAAGGTTTCATGGTGTAGTTGGGTCTGGTCTAACTCTTTCCCGAGAAGATGGTCCATCTTTTTTTGGAAGTTGTTCCTTGGGAAGTTACCTACTCTCGACCGGCTTAAAAGAATTGGCTTGCATATGGCTTCTAGATGTAGTATGTGTGAATGTTGTGAAGAAACTCCTGCCCATCTTTTCTTTGATTGCTCCTTTTCTAGAAGCATTTGGGTAAAAGTCCAGCAAAAGTTTGAAGTTTTGATTGGTTCGTTAGAGGACCTGCTTGAGATGAAGCACGATGTAAAATCTCATGCAGCTTGTGTTGTCTACATGTTATGGCTGGAAAGGAATAGGAGGATTTTTTGTGCTGGTTCGTTGGGCTTGGAGAATTTTTGGTCCTCTTGTGAAAAGGATAGCTGTTTTCTGTTCTGTCTAGATAGTTTTAACCATGTATAGACAGCTTGCAATCTGCTTGTTGGCTTTGTATAGTTTTCTTCTTTGTTGGAGGTTGCGTCTTGCTACTTCCTGTTTTGTTTTTCTCTTTACCTTTGGTGGCTACACCTTGTATCTACCTTATAGTTCTTATCAGTAAAGAGGCACCCCACCCTATTTGAACCAAAAAAAAAGATAATGATCAATAAAATTGTAGGGAGTATGCACCTTATTGTGAAAACCAGTATACACCTCAACAGTAGGAGAGACTAAGATCCCTAGAGAGGATAGTAGTAGAACAACATGTAATAATAGAAAACCAACAAGCCTTTCTAGCTACTTTACTAGAGGCCCAATCAAAGAATTCCCCGAGGAAGTTATAGAAACCTAGGATGATTATTTTTTATGATGATGATGATGATACCATCATCATGTCAACTATACACAATTCTATAGAAATAGCACAAACTAAGGAGTTACATCCTTTATGTGATGAGTACACTAGTATCCAACCCTTCCTCTAGATGATTCATTACTCGAGTATGAAAAGTTGTAGCAAGAGAGTCATCCTTGTTTTGCTATAGATCTTGAAGCTCCAACAACCCCTCTTATTGTAAACATAGATCTAGACGTTATCAATGACCAATCAGAGTTTTTTTAACCCATTTTGGATATTGAACCACCACCATCCCATAATGAACTAGTAGATGTTTTCGAGGAAAGATTTCCTCATCAAGATACTTACACTCCACCACATCCAATTTTCATTTCACACACGGTTGATCTAAACGGGGACCACCTTAGAAAAATTTCACATGCCCCCAATTGTAATGATGATATTCCTCCTGAACCTACTTGCAATTTAGGTAGTTCATGCTTGGAGGAACTAGAGAAACATGCTATGTCAACAGTGAAACTCATTACTCCCCTTGATCATAATGTTGATTGCATGATTTTTTTAGGAGAAAAAAATACTTTGGATGTTGATTTAAGTGTCATTATTTCTTTCATATCAGCACCACTTATCCTATATGCATATCTATATGATAGGGGGAAAGTAGATCCAGATCCCATGCATGTTCTTACACATCATCCGCTACATTAGCTAATAGATCAGCTTCAATTCTACCTTGATCTAATCCTTTCCGATCCACATACACTGACAACACTTCCCCCACTGTTGAAGGAAGATGTGTGGATCCTAATAGAGGGACTGCAAGGTAAACGGCAACATTGACCAGGAACCCCCTTTGAACCTCCATGGTCACCCAATAGTTGGTTGTACCATGAAGCTCCATTGATCAAGGTTCCATACCTTATCAACATTCCATTCAGTTGGACGTTCTTTGAGATATCGAACCGCCTACCTGACATCTGCACTTTTGTCCCCTCCATTCTATATTTAAGTTTGCTCAAGATGAGAAAAGTGAAAATTTTGGACTGGAGATGGGTGGTATGCACCTACTCCATTCACCCTATCTTCCCTTTTCAGCAATCATCACCATGTTTTGTAGTTTGGTTTTATAAAAAAAATTAACAAAAAAATTCTTTCCTTAGTTTTAGCCTTTATGTAGTCAGTCATTTATGCATGTTAATCAAACAAACCCTTGAAAAGGTGAATCTTCTTGCATCTTTTTCAAAAGAATTATCCTTGCTAGAAATCATCTGGTCTCCTATGCCTCTAATAGCACTACCCTTGGGAAAGTTGGCAAGCTATAGTGGATATATAGGAATCTTACATAATACCTCCCTACTTAAAAGTTTGTAAATATCTTATAAAATTTTGTGGTTGCCACAAGTTATGGGTAATACTTAAATTTATGCCATGTTACTCCCAATGCATTGAAATCCCAAACACAAGTTGCAACAAGTCTAGCCTCTTCTACACTTCTTCTACCATCTTCTTATATCTCCATCCGCCAAAAGAAAAGAACCAAAAAGACCAAAAAATGTGACAAACTCTAAGTTTAAGGTGACACACCCTTCCCCCTCAACCGCTTATTCGATATCCCTCATAAACTAATATGGGCGTACCACCCAGAAAAGATGCCAAAGTACAAATCAAAACATGTAATCAATGTAATTGTAAACAAAGAAATAAAAAGGTCTCAAATCAAATAGAGGAGAAACCACCTCCTTGTATACCTCCCTTCTCTCCTCTTTTATACCCAGGGGAATCTACATAACCCCAAACCATCAAATAACCCTGGTCTTGTGTGGGATTGTGAGAATTTGTAGGAGTACACAAGGTAGGTGGGAAATCTATTTCTTTGTTGTCTTAAAATCAAATCAAGTCATGAGAAATTTTGAGTAGGGAATTAGAAAATTGTGTTTCCGGATTCCAAGATGTCAGGATCACTTCACAATACAAGGTGGTAAGGATTTAAGTAATGCTATGAAAGTGAGGAAAGAGTGGATGACAATATTATTGTGCACTGTTTTTATTCAATTTTGCTTGAGGACGAGGAAAGTTCAAGTTTAGGGTATTTGATAAATGCATGTTTATCCATTTTATTTGCATGTTTTAAATATCTTTTTAGGAGCATTTTGTGATTAGTCTCTAGTCAATTGTCTTAGTTTAGCTTTTTCTCTCTTTAATTGGATTTTTTACTTGATTTATTTGGGCTTTTTGTAGGATAAATGAGCAATCATTCCAAAACCCAACTGGCCCAAGAATCAGAGGCTTCTATTCTCATCTTTGGCCTCCCCAATCGATTGACTAACTAAAACAGTTGCTCGACTCAAATCATAATTTCACCGACTTCTGAGAAATCCCAATTGACAACCCCAACTCCCAGTTGATCGACCAAAACTCCCAATCAAACGACTCGCATGTGAAGACTTGGTCAAACTCAGTTTCAAGAAATTTCAATACTTTAGATGAAATGACCAGGTCAAAGAAACCATATAAATCCCATTCAATCGACTTGTATTCCCAGTCAATCGACTTGCATTCAAGACCCATTCAAACTCCAATTCAAGAAGTCTCATTAGTGAAGTCAAACTCACCTTTGAATTGACGCATACATTGAAGCCAATCGGATGACTGGATTCCCAGTTGATCGACCAGAAAGCTAGATCCAATCAAAGTTTGAATCAAGAATGTCATCAATGTATTCAAAGTTTTACTAATGTGACTTCATGATGAAGCAAATGATTCATGCCAGTTCACTGACTGGGAATCCAGTCTATGGACCGGTTCCCTAGGTCAGTTGTTCCATCTGCCTCCAGCAACCATACTTCTAGGGTTTTGCCCCCTCCTTTCCCCATACAAAAGGAGAGGGGGATCCAAAGGAAAACCTATCTCGGATCCTAGATCCCATCTTGTATTGAATATTATACATTTCCTTCCATTTTCATTATCTAAGTAGCTCCTCTACTGGGGTATGGGGATAAGCCCCATAGCCTGTACTTTACCTTGTTGTATTTGACTCTAATATTTTAGTGAATTAATGTTATACAATTATTTTTGTCTTGGTCTATGGTTAAATTGATATACTCTTGTGGGGTGACGAGACCACAGTTCCCCACATGGATTAACCCATAATCCCCTAATCGTGATTGTTATCTTTCTATCCATTTGATCTTGCACTCGTTTTCTATTTAGCTAGATTATGTTTTTGAAGGGTGATAAGACCTTACATCCCAACAACAATGAACCCATAATTTCTTTAATGAGCTCATGAATAAGAAATCATGATATTTCTATCCAGTTTATCAAGTTTGTTATGGCTTGTGGTGATGTGACCATCTGACCCATAAGTTCAAACATCGGAATGTGAATACAACGTCACATCTAGAAATGGCTTATAACGTCACATCTAGAGGCATCGTTGTATCCCAACATCCGACGCCTAAACCCTACAACGTCGGCTAAAGACACAAACTGACATCTATATGTGAAGACCGACCAAACACGGGTATTACTTTCTATTTAGTGTCAGTTGCACAATAAGACACTGACGCCTAAAATCGCCCGCCAAATCCAATTATTCCAGTGCAAAAAAATAACCTCCAAAATTTCACATACGACGTCGGTTGTTTACCAAATAACCGATGACTAAATATTTTTTGCGAGACAGAAATCGGGCCCACTTTTGTCGTCCGTTTTCTTGCAATAACCGACACCGATGTGTTTTTGCGCCCTATCCCCATGAAAAATTTTAGGGTTTAGGTTGCCCAATTGGCGTCGGTTTTTTATGGAAACCGACGGTTTTGGAACTTAGGTGTCAGTTTCTTAAACAATGGACAACGATTGTTAACTTAATAGCCCCCATGAAATAGACTCTTCCCCATTCTCTATTTAATCGCGAAACATGGCTCGGTCTCTGGCGATTCTACTTGACCTACCACTCGTCTGCCGCCGTCGCAACCTGCTCATGTGCTCAACATTGCCACCTGCCCGTGTTCTCAACACCACCACCGCCGCCTGCTCAATGCCGCCACTGCGTGCTCAACATCACCGCCTCCTGCTCAACGCCGTCAGATATTATCAGTAAGTTTTCCCTCATTTTCAGTTCTTGTGCTTGGGGTTGCCTGTAGTAGCAAGTGGCAACTTGTTAGCTAGGGTGGAGGGCATTTTAGCAGTTAGCAGTGTAGGTGGGCGGGGTGATGGGAGTTTTGGCTATGGTAGGTGTAATGCGCTTCTCTACAAAACATATAAAAACTAATTGTATGTATCTAATTCTATACTTACTGCATTAATCATATTAATGTATTCATGTACAATACTTCTACATACCTCTTTATTCTTTGCAGAAGTTTGAGTAACTCTTTGATTCATACATACAATTATAATCTAGTTAGTTATTAGCTGTTATGCTAATTAATTATGACTTTTACGGATAAATAGTATAATATTTGCTAATTATTACTATATATTGACGTGCTATAGTTATGAATTTACATATTTACTGTCTGTGTATTGTCACACTAAGTTAGTAACTACTTTATTAGTACTTAATTACTTGTTATACTTATATATGTCATGTTACTTTATATCAATTTACTCCATATGTGTTCATCTATTTTCCATTACTTGGTATATGAATATGTAGTGATATATTATAGCCTCCTATACAATTTGGTAATCTAACTCCTCTCAAATAATTATTAACTCATTAATCACCCTAGGTATCTAATATTATGAATCACATAACCTAGAATCTAATTATAATTTTGGGTTTTTCATAGTCCAATGAACTTAATTAATTAGATTTGTACTTAGTTTCTCTAAGATCCTGTAGTTGATTAATATTGATTAATCAGGGTTAATTATGCATGAATGAATTTAATTAATTAACAGTGCTTTCTTTATTTCTTTCTTTCTGATGATGATGATGATGATGATGATGATGATGATGATGATGATGCTCCATTTGCCGCCACTGGCCACCGCCTGCACCTCCTCTGCTTCACCTCCAGCACTGGCCACCTTCACCTCCAGCCCGGCCACCTCCACCTCTGGCCGCCGCCACCACATCCTTCTCGATCCACCAGTGTGGTAAGTGGTTAATTAATCCATACTAGATTTGAACTTAGGATTAATGATGCCACCATATAGTTGATTACTAATGAATAATTAGGGTTAATGATGCATTAATGAACTTAATTAATTAGATTTGTACTTAGTTTCTCTAAGATTGTGTAGTTGATTAATATTGATTAATCAGGGTTAATTATGCATGAATGAATTTAATTAATTGATAGTGCTTTCTTTATTTCTTTCTTTCTTTCTAATGATGATGATGATGATGATGATGATGACGACGACGACGATGACGACGACGATGATGACGACGATGATGATGATGATGATGATGATGATGATGATGATGATGATGATGATGATGATGATGATGATGATGATGATGATGATGATGATGATGATGATGATGATGATGATGATGATGATGATGATGATGATGATGATGATGATGATGATGATGATGATGATGATGATGATGATGATGATGATGATGATGATGATGATGATGATGATGATGATGATGATGATGATGATGATGATGATGATGATGATGATGATGATGATGATGATGATGATGATGATGATGATGATGATGATGATGATGATGATGATGATGATGATGATGATGATGATGATGATGATGATGATGATGATGATGATGATGATGATGATGATGATGATGATGATGATGATGATGATGATGATGATGATGATGATGATGATGATGATGATGATGATGATGATGATGATGATGATGATGATGATGATGATGATGATGATGATGATGGTGATGGTGATGATGCTGGTGATGGTGATGGTGATGGTGATGGTGATGGTGATGGTGATGGTGATGGTGATGGTGATGGTGATGGTGATGGTGATGGTGATGGTGATGGTGATGGTGATGGTGATGGTGATGGTGATGGTGATGGTGATGGTGATGGTGATGGTGATGGTGATGGTGATGGTGATGGTGACGATGACGACGACGATGACGATGACGACGACGACGACGACGATGATGATGATGATGATGATGATGATGATGATGATGATGATGATGATGATGATGATGATGATGATGATGATGATGATGATGATGATGATGATGATGATGATGATGATGATGATGATGCTCCATTCGTCACCACTAGCCACTACCTACACCTCATGTGCTTCACCTCCAGCACCAACCACATTCACCTCCAGCCCAGCCACCTCCACCTCTGGCTGCCACCACCACATCATGCTCGATCCACCAGTGCGGTGAGTGGTTAATTAATCAATACTAGATTTGAACTTAGGATTAATGATGCCACCATATAGTTGATTAATATTGAATAATTAGGGTTAATGATGCATAATGAACTTAATTAATTAGATTTGTACTTAGTTTCTCTAAGATTGTGTAGTTGATTAATATTGATTAATCAGGGTTAATGATGCATGAATGAATTTAATTACACTATTTTAGCAAAACAATTAACAAATAAGAACTAAGCTAAGCACTAAGGCAAGTAAAACCTAAATTAACCCTAACTAGCAAGACTAGGAAATTCAATTGAAGGAAGTAAAAGAAACTAAGCTATACTAGAATTAACTAAGCAACAAGGAAAATTCTATAAGAATATACCCTATACTACTAGTTCTAATAGGACTTGTCAAGACTAGGTCCCTAGGGTAAGTGGTATGGTGGGAGGAGGGTAGGGGTGGGGTAGGGTGGAGGGCCAGGGGAGGGTGAGGGGTGTGGTAGGGTGGGAGGAGGGTAGGGGTGGGGTAGGGTGGAGGGCCACGGGAGGGGGAGGGTGAGGAGGGAGGGTGGTGTAATTCTAATAGGAAGGTACTAACAGGAAACCCCGTATACACCCATAAGCTCTGTTTTCAACATTCAAAACTGGGTAGTTGTTGTTTGCATCCATCTGGGTTGTATGGACGTATGCTTCATACTAAGGTGTTTCAATTGTAAAAGTGTCCTTAGGTACAACCTCAAGCAACAAATATCAAGACCCTCACTCAAGTCTAGGTCCCTAGGATAAGTGGTATGGTGGGAGGAGGGTAGGGGTGGGTAGGGTGGAGGTCTAGGGGAGGGTGAGGGGTGTGGTAGGGTGGGAGGAGGATAGGGGTGGGGTAGGGTGGAGGGCCAGGGGAGGGGGAGGGTGAGGAGGGAGGGTGGTGTGAGGAGGGTAGGGGTGGGATAGGTGGGAGGAGGGAGGGCCAGGGGAGGAGGGTAGGGGTGGGACAGGTGAGATGAGGATGTTTACCTCATGCCCCAACATGGTATCAAAGTAATGGGAATATGTTCATTACAAATCATCCTCCCCCAACATGGTATCAAATTCGCATTTTAATCCCAAACAACCCACCAAGAGGGGCTTAGCTACGCATGATCAAGGAAAACACAAAAGTAGAGGGAAGAAGGGGCTTTTATTAGTATCTCTTACATGGTGCCCTAGTTTGACATATATGGCTAATGTAAGGGTTAGTGTAGATAGTTTAACAGATACAATGAATAACTTAGTGCAATGAATAACTTAGTTATCATCATCAATTATTTCTCTGACATGAATATGAAATAACCCATCGTTGTTGTGTGTTGTTAGTACTTACATTTATATTATTTTTTCTCAACATTTTACATTGTTGTAGGCATAATGGCTTGGGCCTCTACCCCAATGTTGTTATTCCCTATTGAATAACAGCTGGACATCATTCTATACGATCGTTCATTAGCACAACTCACTATACCTAAACATTGGCATTATCTAAACAGAAGACGCTACACAGCTGGTGAAGTGACCCTAAATTTTGGAATTTCAACTTCTGCTATCGAGGTTAAGTATGATGTTGACGGGAATCTTATATCCACATCTAGTTAGTGTGATTGGGTTCAGAAGATGTTATTGGGTCGTAGTGACAAGATTTTTCTTCATCCGGTTGGCCATAATACCATCAAGGTTTGGATAACCAACATAAATAATTAGACGCCCGATCATCTGGTCCGATTTGAGTACTCCACATAGGATAGCGATGATGATGATTGCTGATTCCGAACCATGTTGATGTTGTTTAAGTTTTGTATCTAGTCTAGTGTCTCTCTCTTCTTAGTTATTTTACTTATGCGCATGTTTAGGGGTACAACAGCCCCCTTATTTAGTTACTATTTTCTGAATTGTCATATGTGTGAATGTGAAGATGATCAATACATGAATGTTTCTACATGTGTCTGAATGTGAAAAGAGATAAAATGAATGGAACTGCATGTTGCTAAATGTGTGTGAAAATGGAGGAAATTTGAAATGGAACTACTGGTTTCTACATGTGTGTGATGAAAAATAATATGAATTAAATGTGCTTATACATGTGTGTGAATCACATGATCCATATATAATATTGTCTATCTTGTTAATTTTGTAGGTTTGTGGCATGTTGTTGGCTGGTATCAATGGATGTTGTAAACATGTAGTTCAAAACTAAAATGCAGGTTCTGCATCCTGCTGACTAGCCATACAGGAGGCCTACAAAATGATAAAAAAAAAATCATAACATAGGTTTCGGTTATTTATAAAAAAACCGACGTCTATGTGGATATAGTGTTGGTTATATACAAAAACCAACATCGATGGTGCCCTTGTTGGGTTATGACGTCGATTTTTGTGAAACACCGACGGCTTTGACCTAGATATAGTGTCGGTTATATATAAAAATTGATGTTGATGATGTGCTTGCTGGCGCGCTTTATTGGTGGCGGGAATGGTTATGATGTTGGTTTTTATGAAATGTCGACGGCTTTGACCTAGATATAGTGTCAGTTTTATTAAATAACTGACGCCTATAGAGTACTTGCTGGTGTGTTTTTTGTGGCAGGAAGGGTTATGGCGTCGGTGTTAAAACCGATGTTGAAGGTTTCGACTTTTAGCGGTGCCCACTTGGGTGTCGCTTTGAAACTGACATCAAAGGCCTTAAATAATCGACACTAAAGGTCAGTTTTGTACTATTGTTAATCTTATGTTCCTTGATAAGATATCAGACATGGACTTGTTGGACAGTTGGATGAGGATCCTCAATCAACGAGATCTTGGGTTGAGATAAGTCTGACCCTTTTGAGATTGTTGATGCGGAAGGACATCAATCCACATGGCCTTTATTTATTCATTAAAAGCTTAGGAGTTGAATTGGTTAGGTAAAGGCATGGTTTTTGGTGGTGATCCTTTATACTCCCCCCCCCCTCATATCTTTAATCATTCAGCCAACTAGTTTTATTTTGCACCTCATTTCTACTCTATTTTAATAAACCACTCTCAAATCGGAATTTACTTTTCATTCATTACAATTGGTTTGGAATAAATGCTTAAAAAGTCATCCTTTGGTATCAAGCCTTTTTGTACTCATATCAACTCACTTGCAAGTTGTTAACCATTTTAAGGTTAAACTCTAGATTTCCCCCCTAGTGATTTGGTGTGTAAATGACACACATCATTAATATTAGTTAGCTAGTTCTATTTTAGGTCTTATTTGATGTAGTTGCCTAAATTTCTATTCTAGTCTTAGTTTTAGATCTTGTTTTGCTTGTTGTGGTCTAATTTCTCTTTCCTTTCCTGGTCTTGTTTTCTTTGGTAATTAGAACTAAATTTTCTAGGGTTAACTTAGGTTTTTTTTCTTGCTTTTGTTTAATTTCTTGTTCACCATTCATTTAACAAACAAACCCCAATAAAACCCTAAAAACCCAAGACTCTGCTTTAGGAACCTATGCAAAACTAACCTAGATCTAGTGCCCCCTCTTTCCATGCAGATCGACCCCTATCTCGTTGCTCTCCTATACTATAACATGACTTTGTGCGCTTGTGGGTAAAGTGTGTAAGTCTTTGTAAGTGCACCTATTAGGGTATTATAAATTTCAAAAGATCTCATTGTATGTGCTAAGGTGTATCCAATCAAACTTAATTGGTTGGGTGAACCTCAGTAGAAAATGCAACCAAGCTTTCTGGTGTGGTTGCCAAGGATAGAGGAACTCGGCCTAGCTAGTTAATTTATCTCTAACTTTTCCTACCACCCTCATCATAGATATTCTTTATTATTTTTTCACTTTTGCATACTTGTCTTCTATATTAGCTTATGTTGTTTGGTTTTGTCTTGAGTAGGTGATAGTTGTGCATGCTTAGGCATCATTCACTTTCTACTGACTTGGTTCTAGAGGACCTCGAGATAGGGCGAAGAAAACATCAACACCAGCACAAATAATGGCAAGAAGTTGAGATGGGAGATAGGTATGTTCACAACCATGAGGAGGAGGCATGTATCCCTCTAGTTCCTCTACCAACCAAGCTGCTTCATGACTACTTTATGCCTAGAAACTACACCTCACCAATTTCCACAAGGGTAGATAAAATGCCAAGGGAACAATTTTCCATTCATCCCAGTCTCCTTGGGCTCCTGCCCACCTTCTATGGGTCTGAGAATGGGAATCTGTACCACCACATAGATGCTTTCTTGGAGACCTGTTCCACTTTCCTCACTCGCGTCACATATATGACTCAATTTGGCGTACTCTATTTCCATTTTCCCTCAAGGACAAGGTGAAAGAATGGTATATGTCTAAGCTAGAGATTTTCACTTGGGAGGTTGTGAAGAATGACTTCTTGAAGAAGTTCTACCCCATAGCTAAGATAACGCAAATGTGGCACATTACCTCCTTCAGCCAAAATGAGAATGAGCAATTTCATGATATAAGGAGAGGTTCCAAAAGTGGTTTCGAGATTTCCCACATCACAATGTGCCCATATGGTAGTTGGTACAATCTTTCTATAGTGGCCTCTCTAAAATGGGTCAAACATCGATTGGTTCCTCTTCTGGTGGAACTTTCATGGCTAGGCTATAGGAAGAGCCTTGGCCCATGTTTGATCATTTGGTTGAAAACTCCCATCACCATGTTTCAAGTGTTGATGTGTACTGGGATAGAAATACAAGAGATGCCCCATTTCAAATCAAGAATGATGCAAATCCACAAGTAATAAAGATATTGGTGAATATGATAGGTTTAACGAAGACTTGTGTGGGGAGTTCTTGCCACTATACAAAGTCTTTAGAGTCTATCTATGAGGAGGTTCAAGTTCTACAATCTTTTGGAAACCAAAGCATCAAGTCCCAATGTCCAACTCTTCCACTGCAAAATGAAGAAATCACCCAAACTTCTCTTGCAAGCAAGGAGATGAAGGACAAGGGTAGCCTAGGCAACACCAAGTACCAAGGAACAATTCTAGATTTGAAGAAGAAGTACTTGGGATATTGAGGAGATTAAATGAAATAAATAGGGATGTTTCCTTCCATGAATAAACAATAAGTCACCTTGAGAAAATATTGGATCAAATTTCCTTCTCACTTGCCCACCATAAGGAAAACTCCCTTTCCAAAGTATGGCCAATCCAGACAATGATCATGGTTCTATGAGCACTCCTCAAGGTGCCTATGCTCCACCACAAGGGTAAGTGATAACCTTGAAACAATATCAAGGACCCTCCAACCCATATGCTCCTCCACCATCACCACCTCCATTCAACCTCTAATACACCCAACAACTAGCACCACAATACCAAAAACCACCACCACAATACCAACCACATCCACAAAAACCACCTCCACAACAACCACCATGCATCCTCCAAAATCCCTATCCACCAAACAAAAGACCACCACCACCATCATCATCACAAGCTCCTCCTCTTCCCCATGACAAAGTGAACATGGTGTTTGTCATATGGACACAGAAGATTTTTGAGAAATCCATTAAAGGAAAGGATAAAATGGCTAAAGATCATGATGGAGAATCATTTCCAGAAGGTTCTTGTGAAGGTGGTAAGAGCATCACAAACCATGTTGTCCCAAGTTTATGGAGAAGATACCACCTTTTGTCCCTCCATTGTTGGAGAGTGTCAAGTGCATTAGAGTTCTTGTTGTCCCACCTTTGTTGGAGAATATAATACATGTTGTCCCACCATTGTTCTAGGAGATAACACCAATTGTACCACCATTTTTAAAGGATAATATCATGTCTCCCACCATTGTTTGAGATAACAACACCAAGTAACCAAACCCATGATCCAAGACATCCCAATGTGATTTTTCAAGATTCTCAAGTTTTCACAATGATTGAACCCCCTCTCTTGAACACCTTATTGGACCCCTTCCTCAAGGGAAGATAAGGGTATAGCATAAAATTTGAAGGTCTTAAGGTGGATTAAGGGTGACCACTCCATTGCTTGACATCATCAAGCAAAGACCAACTTATGTGAAGTTCCATAAGGGTGTGTATACCTTCCAGAAGAAGATAATAGGAGAGTTTCATAAGGGAATTAAGTTGATTGATATGAATGGTTTTGTTGATGAAGACCATTATTGTGAGATCTATCATGATGATCTCAAAGGGGATAAAGATCTTGAGGTGAAAGATTTTGAGAAGATTATCGATGATGGTGATGGGAGAACCTTTCTAGTGGAAGAATGATGGATGAGGGAACACCAAGCCTGGCTTAAGTAAATAGACTTAGTGCTAGTGGGAGGCAGCTTATGTTGGTTTGCGATTCTTGATCTTATAACCTCTTTTATTTTGCTATACTTTTGTTTTATCCAAGAAACACACACACACACTCTTTGTTCTTGATGGTTTTTGTAGTTTTTGAATCAAAGGATAGGTACATTGAAAGGAGGATGAAGCACATGTATGATATCTCCAAGGAGAAGATCGAAATTGAAGAGAAAATTGCAAATCAATAGAAAAGATATAGGAAGGAGACCGGCATGGCCATTTTGTACAAAACGGTCATGGTGGCTCTACCTGCTCACTGGACACCTTGAGATCTCTCTTCCCTATTGTAAATTGTCTACCATGACACCATGCCCTCTACCATATCATTTGAGACTTCTATTTCATGTTGAATACAACATAGTTTAAAATTTTGGGATGATAGGGTAGTAAGCCCTTGATTTGCCCCATTTTCCTCTATGTTCCTTGTTCTAATTTTTTATGTCGAATGATTAAACTGTCAAACTAACTCTTATATTTGTCTATCAATACTTTGTGTGTTTTCTTACCTACATGTATATCATGTAGTTGAGTTTCACTTACTTTTTGTTTAATGTTTTAAAATTTTGATTTTCATGTCATTTCATTTCATACTTGCATTTCATGTGGATTTTTGCTAATTTTTGTGCTTTTAGTTAGAATTTGTTTACTTTGTGCTTTTTATTTCCTAAATGTAGGTTTAGTTGTGGTTGAATGTGATTTGGCACCATTTTGGCCCATCTTTCGCAAGCTTGAATCTATTTTCCTAATGATGTGCTTCAACTAAAATCTCTATCTATTTTGATGTGTATGATTAGAGTTGTGATAACTCAACATGTTTATGATGTTTTTGGATAATAAATCTTATGATGAAATCTTACATGTGCAAAGATCCTCTCACAAGTAGTTATCTATTTTTTGATAAAAATGTGAACATTGCAAGCCTTGAGCGCTTCGAATTATTCAGTTTGTATGAAAAAAATGTAATAATCTACTATATTTCTCATTTTATGCATGGTTTGTTTGTTTGGTGAATGTTATATGAACTAACTTTCTTGGATGAAACCATACATGGAACCTCACCACCCATGACCCCTCTTTACCCAACATTTATTCTATCATCTTCTTACCCCTTCTCCTTATGAAATGATGCCAAAAATGCACATATTAGCCTTCGCCACCCTCTAAAAGTTTGGGGTGGCTACATCAATATCACCCCACTTCACTCTTATCACCATACGACATCCTTACATATAGGGGAGAGAAAAATAAAAATAAAAATAAAAAATGAAAAAAGGATGGCTCTATGTAATAGCCTCTCAAGAAAAGAAAAGAAAAAGATGAGTGCTATGTAATAGCCCTCCATTCTCTTCCATAGCCATTTATTATCTTTTTATGCCTAGTAGGAATGTAGTAAATCATCTCTAGTCCTCACACCCCTACACAAGTCAATTGGTTCATGAGAGGTGGGTTGAAGTCTATGATGTAGTATTAGAAAGTGAAATAGAAACTTCAACAATTTGAATGTATGACATGCATGATACAGTATACACTAATCTTTATGACATGCATCACTTACATGTGTGGTAGGTATCCATCATTTGAAGCCTTAGTGCTCTGTGCTTGATTCACATTTCAAAATGGTAAATGAATAGAGAGTAGTGGATTACTTGCCTAATTTCACATGTGAACTCTTTATAGACAAATAACATCATGATCATGTTTTTCTTAGTTGAATTGAAAGAGAGAATGAGTTAGAGCATACTTGAGGACAAGACAATTTTAAGTTTAGGGTGGTTATGCAGCCCTATTTTGGGTCCGCATCTTGTGTCTTATTGCACTTCAATCACATCTAGACATGTTAGATTGCAAGCTATTATCCTAATAATTGGTTATGTATAAAATGCATTAATGGACACTCTTTTCATGTTTTTAAAATACTTGGACCACTCCATGGATGGACTGGAGAGAAGGAAGATGTTGTAGCATTCCTCCACCCATTGAGGAGTCCAAAGAAGGTCCTATAGCTACCCCAACCTACCTGTAGTGGCCAAGGGTCAAGATAAACAAATAGGTCATTGGATATCAAAGTTTGAAGCTCAAAGTGTAAGCGAAGGCCCAGCATGGTGTGGTGACACGGAACGTCTGTGCTGCCAACACCAAAATCATTGTGGAAATCAAAAAATGATGAAGCTACAGTAACTCCATAAGAATGATCGTGCTAGCCAGCTCATACATGCCAAGATGATCCTAGCACTCTTGTGCTAGACAAAATAGTTGTGCCACCCAGAGTCAAATCTTTCGTGCCTAAGAGAATGACCAAGTCCCCAACTCGCTCACCAAGGCCATTCTACCCAGCATGGTCGTGCTACCTAGCCCCCAACACGACTGTGTTACCCAACATGATCGTGCTACCAAGCTCCATTTTCCACTGACATTTTTAACTCTACCAGAACATTTGTTCCCCCTTAGCACGATCATTTTATACCTCCCCAACACCGCCAACCTGACCCAATAACCCTAACATTTTCTACGCTAAAATTACTAGTTTGTCCCCACTTAACCTAATTCTTATTTACCACCTATATATACCTAGGTGGTGGTTGTAGCACGAGGTTACACTCCCCTAGCATCCATTGCTGCCCTACTTGAGCATTCAAGGAGCTCCCACCTACCTCCACCTCATTTCCACCTTCCTCAACCTCAAAACCCTAGTTTTCTAGGGTTTTAGCCACCTTCCATCACCAGTCCATACCATCATCCACCTCAGGAGAAGAAGGGCATGCTCTGGCTGCTAGGAGGTGAATGAGGAGGAGTCTTCACCAAGCTTCTATGGCCACTCCTCTACTCCTTCTTTCTTCTTCTTTTATTTTTTCGTGAGTAGATAAGCCCCTTAGGTGGGGCGCTTGGGGCTAAAATATGACTTTGATACCCATGTTGGAGGGAAGTAACTTGTAAACTCTATGGTTTCGTTTTATGATGATTGTATTATACTTTTATCTTATTTCCCATATCTTTTCTCATGTTTGTGCTTAAAAACATAGATTTTGTGTTTATTTGTGCTTGAGACCACTTAGACTCTAGGAGAGAATGGCTTCTATGAGACTATCTTAGAGATTGCTCCAAGGTCCAACTAGTGGATCCCAAGCTAGCACCATATCTTCTCACATACATATCCCCTATCTTACTTCTATGTGGAAGATCTAAGTAGCTAGTGTAGGAGTACTTAATACTATTTCCTAGGAGTTTCCTAAAGACTAATGGGAGTGAAGTGTGGTGAAACACCCTCACCTCCACTCTCCATTCCTACCCTTGACTCCCAATTTTCCTAAAAAAACAACTACGCTATAAACCTAGAATTGATAGATTATATTATAATTTCACCTAAGCCCTAGTCCAATTGAGCCTCATAAGGTAGGATAGGGTGTGCAAAGGTTTAGTTCCCATTCACATGATGTATACCACCCATGACCAACTAGTAGCTTATGCTAATTCTATAGCATTTATCTTGTTGTTTGGTTTAACAATATAGAATGAATGGATATAATTTGCATGATATGACCCCCCCCCAGTTTGATTCTAGTTACATTCCCCCAAATGGCGCACATCTCCATTAATTGCTTAACTCCAATTTTCTCTCTTGCTAGTTCATGCTTGCTTAGTTACTTCCTTTAGTTGCTTCCTTGGCTAGTAGTTTTTCTCTTGGTGGTTAGGTCTTGCTAGAGTAGCTAGTGCCTCTTCATGCTTGCTTGTACTAATGTTAGTTAGTTAATTCCATTCTATGTCTTAATTACTCTAGTTGTCTAAATTGTTGGTATAGTCTTAGTGTTGGCTCTATTTTGCTTGTTGTAGAGTAACTTCTTGTCCCTTGCCTAGTCATTTTCTCTGGTAATTACAACTAAATTTTCTAGGGTTAACTTAGGTTTTTCTTCTTGATTTTATTTAATTTCTCCTTAACCGTTAGTTTGACAAACAACCCCAATCGAGCCCTAAAAACCCTAGAATCCACTTTAGTAACCTAGCCAAAACTAACCTAAATCTAGTGCCCCCTTTTTCCCTACAGATCAACCCTTATCTCGCTGCTCTCCTATACTACAACACGACCCCATGCACTTGTAGGTAAAGTGTGTTAGTCTTTGTGAGTGTGGCTATTATGGACTTCTAATATATCATGTTGTGTGTGCTAAAGGTGCATCCAATCAAACTTAATTGGTTTGGTGAACCTTAAAAAAATGCAACTAGAAATATACACTAGGAAAAGCATATATAGGGACAAGGTGACCCTTTTAGAGTCAAATATTGTGGCTGGATATGGGTGTCTGAGATTCCTCTCTCCTTAGGGGATATCTTATAACATAAATACTCACAAAAAAGGCATAAGTGGGGTAATTTTCCAATTTTACATCTTGGTCTAGGACCGTATAGATATGACAGTGAAGCCATTGTAATGGCCCAATTTTAGGTTATGGTCCAAGACCGTATGTAGGGTGGGAAAATATGAAAGCACCATGTGCTACTGGGTGACATCTTAGTCAAGCTAGAAAAATCTTTGGATCAAATGGAGTTGGTATGATTGGGGCATGAGTAGATATTTCAGTCAAGATTTTGATGTTACATCCAATAATCAAGGAATGAGTAGACTTACGACATAATGGTGAAGCTTCCTCTTGCAAGGATCAAGCTAAGTATAGGCCCTTCAAGGAAATATATTGTTGAGTAGATATGAGAATGTGTAGCTAAAGGTCAGAGAGAAAGGTACAAATCTAGATGTGATTTGATCACGAGAGCACATGACTTGTAAGTAAAATTAGGTAGCCTTTCAGCATCAGGATGAAGATTTGGAAACTTAGTTTTTAAGAGGTCAAGGTATTCTGGAGAAGTTTCCCAAAAAGGATGACTATTTGGCTCATGTGTTGCCAAAGATGAAGATTGAAGAGAATTTAGAGTACTTGATAGCATTTTGGCAGTATTATTGCAGATGTCAACGGTTTCAGGCATGAGTGGTGGCTCATGAGAAGAGACCACAGTCAAGTAGCCTTTCTGCATGGATTAAGTCAGAAGATTTTTGACAATGTTGTATGTTTGAAAACATTTTCCTTTCATTTTGTTAAGTTTTGAAAATAGTTTCCAACTTTTCTTATGTAAAAGACGGTTCACCTTTGTTGGGTTTTGAAAGCATTTTCCAACTTTGTTGAGTTTTGAAAGTATTCTCTCTTTTTTCATCAACTTTGTTAAGGTATTGAAAGAAGGTTCAACTTTTTTTATTTAATTGAAAAGATATCTCTTTTTTGTTTTGAAAATGTTTTTATTCTTTATTTTAAAAAGGCTTTTCTTTTTCAATTTTTTAAAATATTTTTCTACTTATTTAAAAGATTTTATAAAAAGTTTTATTTTATTTTTTTTAGAAAATGCACTTTTTTGTTTTTAAAAGAATTGTTTAGAAAAGATTGATTTTTTGAGGAAAAAACGTTTTTTGCTTTGTATTTTCTTTTTTTGTTTTGAAAAGATTTTTCTTTAGACAAGATTTTTCTTAAAGATGGTTGTTATTTTTTTGACAAATATTTTGCTTTTTTATTTTGAAAAGATTATTGACTTTTTGGAAAGAGGTTATTCTTTCGAGAAAAAAATTGCTTTTATGGATAATTGTTCGATATTATTTAATGAAAAATTTTAGGTGAGAAATGTTGTTTGAGATTATTGGAGATCGTCGAAATATTTGAAAAGATAAGGGATTGAAGATTGTTAGAATTGAGATTTTTGAAATCATTTGGGATTCTTTGAGATCAGGAGAGATCATTGGTATGATACTATTGTTGATTTGATATTGTTGTTTTGATAAGATTAATTTAAATACGATGATGTTAGAAAATGATGAACAATTTGTGCACAATAACTAAAATCTTAAAGCATGGTTTGTATAAACAACCCTAAAATTAGCCAAGCACACGACAATCTTGGAAATTATAAAACAAGCAACCACAAGATGCATATGTAGAAGATAAATGTAACATCCTAGGATTTGAGGCCTTGGATAACATGATCTTAAAAGGAATGATTGAACTACCCATATCATCAAGGTGCACCTCCTTTTCTGGGAGCCCATCACTAAGAACTCCATAATTAAGCGTGCTCAGCTTGGAGTAGTACTGGGATGGGTGACCTGTCGGGAAGTTGATCCTGGCATGCGCGTGAATGAGGACAAAGCGCGTAGTTAAGGCTAGTGGTGGTCTGTGGGGACAGTCATCATTCTTGAAACTCTACTAGAGCCTTGGGCAGTGGGCCCAGGCGTTACAAATGGTATCAGAGCCAATTCCCCTCTAGTAGGTGGGGCCCGCATGGTCATGTGACATGCCAGTCTTGAGCTGTGTGCTCCAGGCATGTAGGAAAGGGTTGTCCATGGTTGACGTAGCCACCCTTGTGCTGGTATTCCATGATCGGGAGTTGGGTGTCCATGGGCCATTGTGGGTCTATACTGAAATGGGCTCAGATTATGAGGCCATATAGTTGAGACTTGACGAGGACGTCAAGAGTCTAAGTGGGGAAGATTGTAACATCCCAGGATTTGAGGCCTCGTATAACATGATCTTAAAAGGAATGATTAGACTACCCATATCACCAAGGTGCACCTCCTTTTCTGGGAGCCCATCACTAAGAACCCCATAGTTAAGCGTGCTCAGCTTGGAGTAGTATTGGGATGAGTGACCTGTCGGGAAGTTGATCCTGGCATTTGCGTGAGTGAGGACAAAGCGCGCAGTTAAGGCTAGTGGTGGTCTGTGGGGTCAGTCGTCGTTCCTGAAACTCTACTAGAGCCTTGGGCAGTAGGCCCGGGCGTTACAATAAATCTCCCCCTTTAGCCCATGATTTTAGATTTGATTTACATCCTCACTCAAGTATGACTCATTATAGGTGGGTTTGGTCTTTATCTTCTTTATGGCGTGATGGCACTTATCATCAGGGTAACCCGGGTTCTTAGAATATTGGTAATAATCCCAATACACCTCGTGACGACGACAGCCATAACCAACTGTGAGTGCTAGGAGAAGGGGGTGTCCGCAAGGCCTTTGGACGTGCAACTTAAAGATGGCTAGTACCTTTACTAACACCCCCATGCCACTTTTAGGGATCCAAGATGAGTGGTGGTAGCTGGTATGTCACTCATGGGTTTGTAGTTGTGCATTGTGCAAGTGTGAGCTTTTAGTATCTTCAGAAGCAAGCCCGCAATGATAATAAAGAATGAAGGATAAATGATATCCATATAAGGAAACAATCATGTAATTATTAAGAAAGATAAGATTTTGCCTATCCTAAAGACGTCAGTCATCCTTTTCTCTATTTCCTTATTTTAAATATGTATATTTATAATAAAAAATAAATAAATAAATAACATAAAAATAAAACGAGAGAAAATAAGAGAAAAGGAGGGCAGTGGAGGCTAACCCTAAAAGGCAAGTAGAAACAAACCTTAGAAGGGAAATGGAGGTTAACCCCAAAAGTGTAAATCATTAGAAAAACATGACAGTTGTCGTACTAACATATATATATATATATATATATATATATATATATATATATATATATGTATATATATATAACCCGACCTGTGTAGCGTGCATGGTTGTGCACGGTAGGTCCTCCCCAGGGGACCCGGGTTTGAACCTCCTGTTGCGCACAGTATTTACCACCCTTACAGTCATCCGGACTCTTGCATTCTCTTTGAGGGAGGGGTAGACTAGTGTCTCTTCTAACTCAAAAAAAATCTAATATGGAAGAAAAATATCACTGGTAAAATAGAGGATTTTGTCAGCTTCACTTATAGGGAAAAAGACAACAATTGAAACCGTTCTTTTTTTGGAGGATCAAATTATTCCATTGCAAAGTTTTTTAACGTACAGTCAAAATTATTTTTGGTGGATTCCTCAGATGCATTGCCAAAAAAATTTGGAAGAACTATGAATTTTGGCAAAAAAGAAAGAACAAAAGAAAACAAAAAAATAGAAACCTTGAGTAGTTGATAAAATGTGAAACAACTAAATTTAAAATACAACTCAGATTGTATGGCTATCTCAAATGGAGTCACCAACTATTGTACCCAATCTAAAAATCACATTTTTTATCTTTTATTTATTATTTGTGTTGTTTTAAAGGGAGTCCACCCTCATTCTAAGAATAAAAATCACATGATACTACAATTGTGAAACAACAGGGAATTAAAAATTAAAGTTTCCACCCAATTTTGTTAGTAAAACAAGGACAACTGAGGTGGGTGTTTAAATTGATGGGAAAACATAAAATTCAATTTAGACTCCACCCAAGAGCGGATAACAAAGGTATGTATGATTTGATAAATCAGATTCAGTGATCTTGTTGCAAGTGGAGAATGTGTGAGCACCATCGTCTAGGTTGATTATTGTATTGCATACTTTACAAACATCTCAGAATAAAAAGACAACGATTAAGGTTATTATTAAAGAAAATGACAGAAAATTGATTAAAAAATGTATTTTATGTTGGCAGACCTTCGAAGCTGGAGACGGTTTTAGCTTTCCTCATATCCCTGAAGGTCCTAGTTCTTAGGTGTGTTGTGGTCCCTATCGCCTCAAGACCTCCCATGAAGGAGATCCTTCATTGGAAGTTGCGAGCAATATGTAGGAAGAGAGAGATACGAGAGAGATAAATTCAGTAGAGAAATATCTAGATCATTGAGAAAGTGTGTGCAAATATCAACAATTATGAATCAACTAACAACAGTAATGAATGTATTAGAGAAAGCAACATTTGTGATTATTAGGAGGCCTACTGGAATTAACATGGTAGTTGGTGTCAGGGAAGGATCCTCTAATCAAAATAAAAGAGGGAGGTAGTTCTCTCTCTCTCTAGCTTCAGGAAAGATAAAAGGGGCACATAATAATGAGAGTGTAGGGGCCTATTTATAAATGGATTTTGGGGTTCAGGAAGAAAAATGGGGCACATGGTTTTTGGACTGGAGTGTAATATTCTAGAGGGAGGTAGTTCTCTCTCTCTAGATTCGAGAGAGATAAAGGGGCACATAATAATGAGAGTGTAGGGGTCTATTTAATGAACTTTACATAGGTTATAAAGTGCTAGAAAATAAATTGGTATTGGTTTATGATACCATCAAATTGTTAGTACATAAAGTAATAATCTAACTTTTTTAAAGAAACACTAAACATAAGAATAAGAAATAAAGATATGAGGAATTATATCATTTATCAAAATATGTCTATAATATGCCCTTGGACTAACAAGTGTAGTGTGAAAGGGTCTATTTAGAACATGAGTAATCTAATGTAACCAAAAAAAGGCTTCTTATTTAAAAATTTCAACTTGTAAAATATATATTGACAAGAGCATTGTACCATTTTCACGTGATAACTATAAGTAGAGAATATTAAAAAAATGAACTGGTAACAATGAAGAAATAGTATATATTACAAAATGACTTGCCGAAAAATAGTGAAAACAATCAACATTGTGAAACACTTACATGGGCATTACATTTTGCATAAAGTGTATCATTAATGACACTCAATAAAATGTTACGTAAGGTACTTCTAATAAAAGATACTCAACAAGAGGTTTTATTGGTAGAAAATTTATCTCTAGGGATTGGGTAGGATCATTTAAACCTTGCATGTAGATATAGCATAGAAAATTATATACATGATCAATGAGTGGTTCTAGATACGTTTTGTACTCCCTATTGGTCCATGAACGTCTTAACTTTAAGCCTTCAAGCTACCAATTTAAGTATGTGTTTCAATAACGCTATGGTTGTGTCTAGGAAATCAAACAAGATATACAAAGGTCAAAATAGATAGAATCATAGATGGTAGGTTGTTGTCTTCCTTTCAATTAAACCTCCTTAAATCCTATAATACATTTATAATTATTATTGTTTAATATGTAAACATGCATAAATGCCAATAAATGAGGTATTCATATGGCTTAGAGTATTGTTTTTACCAATTCCAAGTCAGATGATATCCATGGACATCAACACACTATCACATAACCAAATAGATATGAAGGTCGATAGTAGTGCCTTCTTATATTCAACTCATTGCCCCACAGAGATGATTAAGGTTTGCATGATATGTAGTGGTTTATCCTACATTCTGCAATTATGTTTGTATGTGTAAAATAGTAAAGATATTGCATACACTCAAGGAACTAGAAATCATCTCAAATTGTCTAATGGAAGCACTTAAGTTGTTGATAACTCAAGCATGTTTGGTACTAACAACAACATAAAGAATTGTTGATTCTTTGATTATCAAAACAATCATATGGGAAATAGACCTTTCTAATTCAATTTTTTGAACATAGACACCAAACTTCATTATTAATTTCATTTCCTTAGGGGGGAAATCTAGATATGAACTTATAGAGTTAGATATATTCGTTAGATATCAAATTCTCAAATCTCATAAGTAAAGTAAAATCATCAAGAGTCAATTATCTTTGCTTGCTCAAACAGTTAAGACCCCTTGGGACAGGTCCACAGATAGGGATTTCTAAATCCTTAAGGGCAAAACAACCAGAATTCTATCAATGGATACTCAAATTAGGGTCAGATTGGTACCAAATACAAGTCTACCTTGGAGGAAACTTGGAAAATTTTCTATTTCTATCTTTATTACTTGTCCTTTCTATCTTATTTTCATGTTTGTTTATTTTTTGATCTTATCCTTCCCTATCAATATAGAATTTATGGTTTTGAAGGACAATCATATCGTTAAAATTCCCATAAACAATAAAAATAAAAATAAAAAATACAAACATAAACAACTTTGACAAAAAAATCATTCTTCATAGTTTTCCAACAACAATCATTTTCCTTATTGATTTCCCCTTCATAGTCGTTGCCATATGTTTTGTTGCAATTTTAGAATAGATATGGGAGATTATTATTATAAATAGAGGAGGGAGAAGCATTTCACATTATAAAAGACATGAAGTTCATGTTATTTTCCATATACATGGTTGAGAACGGATCAGAGTCGTTATGCATCTCTCATTTAGACATCAACTGAGGATAATAATATACAACTATAAATCATTGATGTGGGTTCAAATGGATTCATATGTTCCCAAACATAGTGACATAAAATATCATCATTGTTCTCAATGCTTGAGTACCCTCTTATTCTAGTTTGTTGGAAAGACAACCGGCCAAGAGATATCTTGATTGATGTAGTATGTTTATTGTATGAAAAAGGTCAGTAGGGCTCCTAAGGCATTCTTGCAATGGTAGATTTTGGAAGAAAATAATCTTCACATGAGACACAAAAGAGAATAAGCAAGTATCTTTCCATAATGAGATTCAACATTACTAGACCAAATTTAGATAATATAAAGATCAATATGGATAGTATTCCAATGTTCACATCAATAATCCCTCAATACCCAAGGAAAAATAGGCATTCATCCTAAACATTGTGATATTAATTTTACATTGAGGCGGTGGAGTTTATCTTCTCATAATTGCTAAAAAGGCAAAATCTTTGCTTTTCTCTTTTGACCTTTGCATGGCATATCAATCAATCACTTCAGCATATTTCATGCAAGATATAATATGAAAAAATTTATCACAATTTTGTGCCTTTTATTATTATTAAGGATAGTATTTGATCTACATTTGACCTAGTAGTTCCCAATATGCAGCAATGTAATGGAAGAAACTACCATATCCCTAAAATTTCATAAAACTACAATAAGTGTTCATCAACTTAATTGTCAATATAATTGCAATTTCAGCTATACTCAATTCATACTTGATCAAATGTGTTGATTCGGGTAGTACTTCCATTTTCTTACCTTTTAAGTTTTTCCTAGAAGTTGGTTCAGGGACATTCAAAATTAAAAGCCTTGTATGAACCCCTTCTCTTACATGTCCATACAAACTTCACTCTCATATTCTATAGTATGCACATTTTGTCAGCACCCTCTCCCAATAATGATCAATAACTATGTCAATTAAAGTAATTCCCAAAGAAGTTATATATAAATCTGACATTCACAATTTAAACTTTGAAAGTCTATAATGTTTTGCCTTTAAAGAATCATACTCAACCAATATGTTACTAACAAATGCTAAGAATTTTATAACTATCAGAAGAACTGAAAACCAATCAGTCACAAATTTATTCTCACAAGTAATTCCAATTTCAAAAGATATATAGATATACATTGAAGTACTTTACATTATCAGTAGTCCACTCTCCTCAAGGCTCCTGATATAGGATAAATTTACTAACCATATCCTTTATACCTATCTTAACATCTAAAGATAATCACTTTAACGTATCTACAACCAACTAGACGAATCATGGCTTGTATATAAAGTTTTAGCATTGTGCAACCAAAAAGATATGACATAGGAACAAGTAACCACGGTTTGTCTTCATTTGAATCCAAATACATGTAGATTTCAGCATAAGAAATCTGCACCAATCATTCCACATACAAATTTCCATGGTCGTAATGAGACAAAAATATGGTCTAACAAGTGTATGAGTAACAATCAACATATATGGCTTTCAAATTTTCATATTTTAGTTGTATCCTAAAATATATTTACTTGTAACTAACAAAGTAAAGTTATTTATCGCAAGGCTAGGTCGGCCCCTCTACCATCCTCACCTCTCATTCTCACTCATAGGTAAAAAGACGGGTCCTGCCACATTGATTCTACATAAATCACATTTCTCATTTCATATACCATGGAATTCGAGCCTCTATTCCACCTATTTATGTCCTTTGATCCTTTTACATCGCTTATTTAAAACAATTGGGGTCCCTATCCCACTCCCACCTATGAGCCCCACTAATAACCACCTAGATTCATACTCAAAACCTAATTTGTCTCAAAGTATCCTTCTTGTGGTTTTCTATCCACCACAAGGAATGCTTGTTCCACCACCGAATCACGAAAATTAGGGGAGGCTTACAATGTTTTGGTCTTCTAGTTGTGTCTGAAAACTCACTACTTGACTGTATATCCATTTTTTCAACCTTTGAGGAATCAAGGCGCATTTGGAATATATTAAGATGCTAATTGTGAATAAATCACCAAAAATATATTGCAACAAATGCAACATAAACAAACACATTCGATATGACAAGCTATTAGTCTTCACAATATATCACTTTTATACTTTGTCAAATGCAAATTCCATACTTTGTCAAATGTAATACACTATCAAATTTCGTCAAGCAGACATTTATTTCATATTCCTAAATAGTCTATAATATTTCTTCTTTTAGTGTAGTATAAAACCATCAAATTATGTTTTTGGATAATTGGATACCATGACATGTTACATGTAATTGCGAGGTATCAAATTCAATTTCCATGTGACTTTCATTGGTACTCATGAAATATATCTAGCATGCTTACTAGATTCATAATTGTTTGGTGTTGTTAGACATGTATGTTCATCCTAGTTTCACCATTCCTTGTTGTTACTTATATATTTGTATCACATTTCCATATATACACGTGACTATGATATTATAGTTAGTTTCTAGCTTTTCTTTCTTAACTAAAATTGAATCCCAAAGGCAGTAGAACAAGCAAAGCATCATATAATGTATAATCAATGATAACAATGCAAGTAGTGATCTGAACAATATTCCAGATGGTTTCTTCATGCCATATTGTTCTATGCACTTTTAATTTCCTACCATGATTCGTGATTTTTATTATATGCCTTTCATATAATTCTACCCATTTGAATTGTTTTTATATTGGACAAATTTCAAAATGAGTATATAATTGTTAGAGTTGTCATTATTTAGTTTAACATGTTATATGGGCCAAATTGTCTTGGCCCATTAGGGTTAAGTTACACTTCCTTCTACTTGCCTCCTTTCTTATATATAAGAGAGGAGTGTGTAACATACTGAATCTCAGGGTCTTCCCTGCAATTTACCCACTTGTGAGCTTTTCTTAACCTTCGAGTCCATTTGGACCTTTTTCATAAATTTCCCATCCTTTTGGATCATTTTTGGACTCTATGTGCAATTTGGGCATAATTTGATGTTGAAATCACTATTTACCATCATTTATGTATATGGAGGGGTGTTTGCACAAATAACCCACTTAAGGAGATAAGTTAGGGTTAATCATGTAATTTGGTCATTAAGGATGGTATTGTAGTAGATAATATTAATTTGGAGTTTTTTGGATAAATATATTATTAATAATGTGTATTTGAGTTCATATATGTGTATATTAACCTTAATTATTTCTCTCTCCTCAAAATATGATTTTAATTCACATTAATATGTTATTTTGTTGATAAATGATTATTTGGATCCTAATGTGTTTAATATCTCGAAATTACTCACATGTTTCATTAAAAGTAGTCTTTTCATATAATTCATTCCTTTTAATCTATTAAAATACACCTTAATGAGCAATATATTAATTGAGGACCTTATTGGATATAAATACAAAATCTAATTATATAGCATCGTTCTAAATGCTAACATGAACCTATGGTCAAAATTTGGTGTCTTTTGGACTTCTTTTGACCCCTAAACTGGATTTTATTAGCTTTCAATATAGTATAAATATAATGCATTAATCGATCTCATTGATTTCATGTGTAACGCTATGGTTTGGCCAATTTTTCTAAGTCACACGTTACAGGTCTTGTGCGATCTTTGGACCATCGATCTGTGATCTGAAAGTGGGAGCTTTGTCTTCCACCTCCGGCCGTCGAGCTGCACCCAGCCCCTAATCTCCTCCGCGTCGCTCTCTCTCCCTCCTTCACCGATTCACGTGATTCTTGTCCCGTCGAATCCGTCTCTCGCCAATGATTCGAATGAGCCCTAGCTCATTGTCCTCTATGGTCTGTTGACGAAATGCCTAAAATGCTCTTCTCCACCCCCTTTCACAGTAGCACCCTCGGCCGTCATCCCGGCTATATAAGGTGCCTCATAGAACCCTTGGAACGCGATACCCCCTCCTCCTTGTCCAATTCCTCCTCCGCGACTTCGGAGCTCGCCGCCCTACTCCCTTTGGCATCTCCGACAATTTTTGTGGCTGCTCTCACCTATGGTCTTCTCGGTTCGATTCCTTGAGAGGTAACCAACTAGAACCCCTCCTCTTCATTTCCACACTAATAGAATTCCCCGCTTTCGCCTGAGTTGCCCAGTCATATAGGGCCGCCGGCGAGCCTCTGCTAGCGCCTTGCTTTCGGGCGTTCAGGCCCTTCTCCGCCATTGCCAACATTCAGTTTCTACTCTTCGCCACCCCACGAACTCGTGGGTGTCATTCGTTTTGAGTTTCGTCGATTTGTCAGGTGTCTCCGCAATCCATCGCCTTCCTCTATTTCCCGACCACCTGGAACTCTATCCCTGCTCTCCTGAGCATGAGAGAACTCGGGCGTGTGTCCTTTAGGTTCATGGGAGTATGGTGAGTCTACTCCCAGTCTCAATTGATGGTTATGTTCCCAGACACGAGCTGGAGAAGTGTCGCACGAGCTCCAGGTCGCTGTTCCCTCGCCATTGTTGGGAGTAGAAGAAGTCGGGTCAGGTTATGACCAGGGTGCCCACTCCCTTGCTAACGGAGGATTTGATCCCCAGGGGCAATACAGACCTTTCACATTTGAGTTGTTTTCTCGCCGAAGGATACTGCGAGGTTCAGATGACCACAATGCCTTCGTCGTTTTAATTGATTTATTTTGCAAGCAAGGGTATTTCAGTCTTTTCCGTCTTTGCTCCCTCGCCTTTGACCTAGGTCGGCGAGAGTGGACCTGCTGATGCGGACAATTCTGATTGGTCCACATCAGCGTGGGTCCGGCCTCAGTGGCCCAATCGCCCTTTGTTTTGCCTATGTGGCTTTTTCCTAATTTCTGATTGGTCGGATTTACTTAATTCATAGTAAATCAACCGTTGGTCAGAAAAATACAAATAAATAGTCAATGGAAAGGATTTTTAACGTAGAATTCGATTTTATGGTTTTTGAGTCATGATTTCGATTCCTTTTTCGAAGTTTGCTTTGAATACCTTTTAAGTATATAAAATATTCTAAAATACATAATTAAGTCACCCCAGTGCCCTGTGGGTGGTTTGTACTCATGTACACTACATTGTCAATTGGCCAATAACTATATCATGCATAATATACACTTGGCAGTAGAGTGAAAAGTATATAAAGATAACAACATAGCATTGGGAATAAAACCCAAGAATAAAATAAATAGGCCATCATAGGCCACCACAATATCCAAGAACTCCAAGAAGTAAATGAGTCAACAAGCAAACTTCGAAAAAGGAATCAAAATCATGACTCAAAAACCATAAAATCGAATTCTACGTTAAAAATCCTTTCCATCGACTATTTATTTGTATTTTTCTGACAATGGCTCTCTCTTTTTCACCTTAGAGTTAGGATCAATGTTTTGATACAAAATGGAAGATGATATGATAGGATAGTGGGATATTTCTTATTGATATACGACACACTCCTCTCTTATATTGTTGAGTAACCTTTATAACCCTTATATGGTGATTTGACTTTTTCCAAAATAAAAAAATCATCTTGTAATCCCTAAGTATCTTGTATGAGCCTTAGATTTCCATGTTTAGGGTTTAGTGTACCCTATGCCCTATGTTATACCTTGAGTTGGAAGATAGAGTTTAGTAAGACTTTCATGTTGGATCTTATACCCATAAAATAGTTTGACTTAGTCAACCCTTTGAGTGTAAAGGTAGAGTCAGTACCTTGTTAGATTTTGGAGTTGTTGATTTCGAGGATGAAATCCTCGTTAAGGGGGTTGGAGTCCCTCAATGACTTGAAATCAAGAAATCCTAACTCCTTAGATATGGGATTAGTGAGCTTATATGTTTAGTGTTGAACAAACCTAATATGATTGTAATTCATCTTGTTTGATTATAAACTAATGAATAAGTCATATAATTCTCATGCTTGAACCCTAATATATTCTTGATGCACCTAATCATTAATTATTCATATGTGAATATACCTAGTTTTAATTTAGTCACCCTAATGATAGATAAAGCCATATTTCAGTATGAGCACCATATTTATGTATGTAACACCTAGTATGTGGAACCTATTTTAGTATGTGCACCCTATTTTGTATGTGAATCCTATGTTAATGTATGTGACTCCTATTATGTGGACCCTATTCATATATGTGATCTCTATGGATGAATGTGAATGTTTATTGCGCAAACTACCTATCCTTCAGTTGGGTCTTTTCCAACCCCACAATCATTATTGTGCTAGCCTTGTCATCCTTCTAATTGCATTTATTGTCTCTTTACCTATTTTATGCCATTGTGGCTCATTCAATTGAATCATGTGAATCATGCTACTACATATGTTTCCTCTTTTACTTGGAAATGCTTTGATCTTGTTATTTCCTATGTTGGCTTATCCTTTTGAAATACTTGGAAACATTGTATAATGTTGTTGCTTGTTGACTCATTTACTTCTTGGAGTTCTTGGATATTGTGGTGGCCTATGATGGCCTATTTATTTTATTCTTGGGTTTTATTCCCAATGTTATGTTGTTATCTTTATATACTTTTCACTCTACTGCCAAGTGAATGTTATGCATGATATAATTATTGGCCAATTGACAATGTAGTGTACATGAGTACAAACCACCCACAGGGCACTGGGGTTTTAGTCCCCCTGTCGGGCACTGGGTTTTAGTCCCCCTGCCATTTTATATATTAGGCACTGGGGTTTTAGTCCCCCTGCCACTTTTTAGGCACTGGGGTTTTAGTCCCCGTACCATTGGTGAGGTCCAGTAGGTGCCTCACCCTACATTGAGAGGATGTTGAGTCATAATTTATATTCATGCAATTGTAGTATTTGTTGATATTTAAATGTGGTAGTTTTTCTAGAATCTTATTCACTCATTTGCTCTCACTTCTTGAAATTCCTTAATGGATTACTATGCTTAACTTTATGATTGCCTTATTCCTATTTTTAACACATACCTTTTATCTTTCTCTTGCTGGATGACCCCAACCATCCAGGCTAGGATCAGAGTGCGCATGGAAGCTTGGTGAACCTAAGGCTAAGGATAGGACATGAAGAAGAGCATATAGATTGCATGATCATAGTTGCTTTTATGTTTTAAGTTGTTTTGTTTGGAGACAATCTTGGCTTAGTCTAAGTCTTCCTCTACCTAGATCCTTGTTTTTTTATAAAGTTGTACTTCCTTTATGGAAATTTTGTAATGTACTCTTTATACATTTTGAATAAAGTCAAGATTTTAAATTTCCTCCGCTACACAATTGGTGTTTTTGTTTATCATGTTTATAGTAGAGACTTGGTCTTTACAGCAGGCTCACATACAAAATAGGTTTCACATACCTGTTTTTAATTATTTACCATAACATTCACCAAGTTGATTGTATCACCATTCCTTTTTCCCTAGTTACATAACTACACATGTATTAATATATATAAAGACATAGAGCATATGGAAAAACCCTAGTTTTCTACCTTGAAAACCAAAGGTCGATCTATGACTGAAAACCTAGACCAAACGATTATTCATATTCTCCTGATTAATAAAACATATTTTATTTTACAAATTGGAGTTAAAATGAATTAATTATGTATTTTAGAATATTTTATATACTTAAAAGGTATTCAAAGCAAACTTTGAAAAAGGAATCGAAATCATGACTCAAAAACCATAAAATCGAATTCTACGTTAAAAATCCTTTCCATCGACTATTTATTTGTATTTTTCTGACCAACGGTTGATTTACTATGAATTAAGTAAATCTGACCAATCAAAAATTAGGAAAAAGCCACATAGGCAAAACAAAGGGTGATTGGGCCACTGAGGCCGGGCCCACGCTGACGCGGAACAATCAGAATTGGCCGCATAAGCAGGTCCACTCTCGCTGACCTAGGTCAAAGGCGAGGGAGCAAAGACAGAAAAGACTGAAATACCCTTGCTTGCAAAATAAATCAATTAAAACGACAAGGGCATTGTGGTCATATGAACCTCGTAGTATCCTTCGGTGAGAAAATAGCTCAAATGTGAAAGGTCTGTATTGCCCCTGGGGATCAAATCCTCCGTTAGCAAGGGAGTGGGCACCCTGGTCATAACCTGACTCGGCTTCTTCTACTCGCAACAACGGTGAGGGAGCAGCGACCTGGAGCTCGTGCGGCACTGCTCCAGCTCGTGTCTGGGAACAAAACCATCAATCGAGACTGGGAGTAGACTCACCATACTCCCACGAACCTAGAGGACATGCGCCTGAGTTCTCTCATGCTCAGGAGAGAAGGGATAGAGTTCTAGGTGGTCGGGAAATAGGGGAAGGCGATGGATTGCGAAGACACCTGACAAAGCGACGAAACTCAAAACGAATGACACCCACGGGTTCGTGGGGTGGCGAAGAGTAGAAACTGAACGTTGGCGATGGCGGAGAAGGGCCTGAACGCCCGAAAGCAAGGCGCTAGCAGAGGCTCACCGGTGGCCCTATAGGACCGGGCAACTCATGCGAAAGCGGGGAATTCTATTAGTGTGGAAATGAAGAGGAGGGGTTCTAGTTGGTTACCTCTCAAGGAATCGACCCGAGAAGACCATAGGTGAGAGCAGCCATAGAAATCTTCGGAGATGCCAAAGGGAGTAGGGCGGTGAGCTCCGAAGTCACGGAGGAGGAATTGGACAAGGAGGAGGAGGTATCGCGTTCCAAGGGTTCTATGAGGCACCTTATATAGCCAGGATGACGGCCGAGGGTGCTACTGTGAAAGGGGGTGGAGAAGAGCGTTTTAGGCATTTTGCCAACAGACCATACAGGACAATGAGCTAGGGCTCATTCGAATCGTCGGCGAGAGACGAATTCGACAGGACAAGAATCACGTGAATCGGTGAAGGAGGGAGAGAGAGTGACGCGGAGGAGATTAGGGGCTGGGTACAGCTCGACGGCCGGAGGTGGAAGACAAAGCTCCCACTGTCAGATCACAGATCGACGGTCCAAAGATCGCGCAAGAACCTATAACGCGTGACTTAGAAAAATCGGCCGAACCATAGCGTTACACATGAAATCAATGAGATCGATTAATGCATTATACTATATTGAAAGCTAATAAAATCCAATTTAGGGGTCAAAAGAAGTCCAAAAGACACCAAATTTGGACCATAGGTTCATGTTAGCATTTAGAACGATGCTATATAATTAGATTTCTTATTTATATCCAATAAGGTCCTCAATTAATATATTGCTCATTAAGGTGTATTTTAATATATTAAAAGGAATGAATTATATGAAAAGACTACTTTTAATGAAACATGTGAGTAATTTCGAGATATTAAACACATTAGGATCCAAATAATCATTTATCATCAAAATAACATATTAATGTGAATTAAAATCATATTTTGAGGAGAGAGAAACAATTAAGGTTAATATACACATATATGAACTCAAATACACATTATTAATAATATACTTATCCAAAAAACTCCAAATAATATTATCTACTACAATACCATCCTTAATGACCAAATTACATGATTAACCCTAACTTATCTCCTTAAGTGGGTTATTTGTGCAAACACCCCTCCATATACATAAATGATGGTAAATAGTGATTTCAACATCAAATTATGCCCAAATTGCACATAGAGTCCAAAAATGATCCAAAAGGATGGGAAATTTATGAAAAAGGTCCAAATGGACTCGAAGGTTAAGAAAATCTCACAAGTGGGTAAATTGCAGGGAAGACCCTGAGATTCAGTATGTTACAGCACACCACCCCTTAAAGAGGATTTCGTCCCTGAAATCACAACAAGAGGAAAGAGAGGGTGTGTGTGCAACATCCCAACCTTAACCAACTAGGTTATAACCCTTAATCTAGGGTACAACACACAATCTACATAAGTCAGGTATTACTAAGGTTTCCACAAAACCTATAGCCTTTTATCAAACTCAAATTAACATTTTTGCCTAATTAGCACAACTCTATCATGAAGAGGCATCATATTTATTATGCTATCACTTGTGCCACATTTTATTCAAAATGATTACATCTCAATATAATATCATATGTATTTCCCTCATCAAGGGTTTTAAGCACAATTAGGGTTTACTAAGCCATTTCAACATTTATAGATGCATTAGGTCACAAGCCTTAATAACTCAATATTATTATCCATTAACTACATCAAGTTGAATTATCGCATACTATTTTGGTGAGAACCATATAATATTATCCAACAAATTATTAATCTAATAACAAGTCTAAGGGTGTATGGCTTATCTCCAAGTTACATATTGTCACAACATCTAACATACTCATACCCATGTCATCATTAATCATTATCTCTTATTACATAAATTACTATGAATTAACATCACATTATATGAATCAAATTACTCATTATCATATTACTGATTTGATTCATAAACCAATAAGATGATTAACGAGATGTATTTTAGTGAACTAGGTGATATGCCTAACATATGCTGATAATTGGGTCACAATGATGATTAAGTGTTTATAATCCACTTACATGTACCAAGGCATATTATGTGATGACACCTAATGTCACTAGTGTGTCATGAAAGGCATTAAGGGTATATATATATATATATATATATATATATATATATGTTGTCAAGGCTAGATGATTACACATTCAGGTTTAGGTCAACATGATTATTACTTATTAGGCCTTTATCTATCATTAGGGTGACTTAATAAAAACTATGTATATTCACATATGAATAATTAATGATTAGGTGCATCAAGAATATATTAGGGTTCAAGCATGAGAATTATATGACTTATTCATTAGTTTATAATCAAACAAGATGAATTACAATCATATTAGGTTTGTTCAACACTAAACATATAAGCTCACTAATCCCATATCTAAGGAGTTAGGATTTCTTGATTTCAAGTCATTGAGGGACTCCAACCCCCTTAACGAGGATTTCGTCCTCGAAATCAACAACTCCAAAATCTAACAAGGTACTAACTCTACCTTTCCACTCAAAGGGTTGACTAAGTCAAACTATTTTATGGGTATAAGATCCAACATGAAAGTCTTACTAAACTCTTTATTCCAACTCAAGGTATAACATAGGGCATAGGGTACACTAAACCCTAAACATGGAAATCTAAGGCTCATACAAGATACTTAGGGATTACAAGATGATTTTTTTATTTTGGAAAAAGTCAAATCACCATATAAGGGTTACTCAACAATATAAGAGAGGAGTGTGTCGTATATCAATAAGAAATATCCCACTATCATATCATATCATCTTCCATTTTGTATCAAAGCATTGATCCTAACTCTAAGGTGAAAAAGAGAGAGCCTCCTCCTATAGGCGGTCCTCATCTCTATTTGGTTTGGCCACCCTCTGAGCATCATCCCAACCTCCATGGTCATCTCTTGTCTTCTTCTTTCATGAAAATCAAATCTTTCTAATATCTTCATGGGCGCTCTCCACACTAGCCACAGTCATCTACTTTTATCTACCTTCCCCATGTCTTGTCTATCTAATTGTCACTTGTAGACATCCTTCCTTCCTCCAACATGTACATCATTGACAACAAATTTATTCAACCTATACATGACCGTTGAAGCCATGTTCTCCACCAAGAACTCATCCTTACATCAAGATCAACAGCATTGTGATGCAAATCTACCAGAGGCAACCGCCTAAAACTGTCATTGTTACCATCACTAGTAGCATCAGCAGAGCAGCATACCAACCTGATGTTGTCACTAGAAAAGAAAGTAGCAGTCGAATGTTGTTGTCACCACCCTTACTAAGTCATAATGTCGCGAATAGAAATCATATGGTTGTAGTTGTTGCACAACTACTGCCACCAAGCAGCAATGATAGGTTACTTCTAGGGGTAAGCATTGGCCTAGAATCATACTGGACCAAGGAACTAATTTCAACACATTTATGGATTATAGACCAGCCCATTTTGAAGTTGGAGTGGACCGCAATAGGACCGTTTCAATGTTGGACCGGACTGTTTGGACTGCGATCGAACTTTTTATGTTTTTCACAACTTATTTAATAGTAAAAATTAGATAATCTTAATTATTTTTAACAATTATATAATATAAATATCAAACATTTTCACTAATAGTGTTTATATTTGTGATGTGTTTGTACTTGTGACATAATATATATTCAAATATCAATGTATTTGACATATAAATCGGTCTATAGTTTGGACTGTGTTCTGACTAATTTTGGACCGGATCAGACTACCGACCGAAGTTCTATAATTTCTGGATCGTAGATCGGACCAAACTCAAACCGGTTAGGACCATAGTTTGGTCTAGTTTTGCGCTCTGGGCCATCATTTGCCCACCCCCACTTATCACAGCAATAGGCTACTATGACCACTACGCTTCCTTCTTCACATGGCCATCGCATGTGCCTTTGTGGACTACCAGTGTGAGACCTTGCTTCTCCAGCACATACGGCATATCATTAAGCAGAGTTTGTCTCCCTATATACCACAGTTACCATCATTAATCATTTCCTATATCTTTGGAATTCTCTATTTCACCCTTTTTTACAAATTTTATGAATGATCTTATACTGACCCCCTTGAGGAGAGGCCTCCCCTCGAATCCAGCGGGACCCCTAACTAGGGGGTTGCACCCCTAGACACCCTTAATAATAAGACGGCCATCTACCGAGGATCCCCTTCACCTCTACCTTCAAAAGATACATTGACTCTCCTTCACCAATTTTAACCCCCCACCATCCCTCATGTGTGTATTCATTTTTGTGTACAGGGGGGGATTGTATCCTTTACGCACTAATTATTCATTCACTTCATAATTGGTGTGCAGTTGGGGTTACATTGGAGAGAGGGAGAGAGAGTATGAGGAGGGAGAGGGAGAATATATCAAGAGAGAGTATGAAAAGAGAGAAAGAGATGATAAATATCAATCCAAGATACTATGATATTTCATGCAGGTTGTTACATAGCACATCCATCTTTGGATGCAATTGTGGTGGTTTATTCTTACTAAGCATCATGCTTCCATTCCATCATTCGTGTATCTCTTTCCTAATGATGATGTGCTTCTTGGTGCTTCTAGCATATCAATAGTGTATCTCTTTCTCAATGACACTGTTCTATATTCATGTAGGTTGGGTATTAGTTCTTCACTTATTCCATTTGGATATCACTTTCATGCTAGTTGAAGGATCTCAGTTATATCAATGACACACAATGGGATAGAGCTTGTTGTGCTTATTCCAACCTCTTGTTCCAATTCATGATGGTATGTGATGGTCTTGCTACATCTTCATAATATGGATGGTTACTTTTCAGAACCCCATCAATTTAAACACTACAATATTCATATGCAAGTTTGATGATTCATTTGTATTTTTTCTTCATCAAACTAGTTTATTCATGTCTTCTGGAAGTTATACATGTCGTTTCTCAATATGGTTCTTCTAGTGATCTACTTGGGCTTCCTTGATGGTGTCTTTCATCCCCATCTCTATGAAACTCCATATGGATCTAGTTTGTAGTCATCGTCACCTCATCATATATATGTTCAAAGATACCTCTATGTTGAATTCTTGGATGTGTTAATTGCACATATTACAATCACACACACCCTTTTGGTCAAGATGGTGTAGTCGTGGTATTTTTTATTGTCTGCTCCAAAATGGTGGTGATGTTCTTCATTCCATATTCACTTCAAAAGATCTTCTCCAAAACTAAAGTACTTCCCGTCTGCAAGACAACTTCAAAGGAGGTGTCATTTTTGGAGAATCATGTTTAAGGGGGTTGAAAAAGCTTATATGAGGAGTGACATTTTTATTTTTTATTTATCTTATCTTCTAATCCAATATGGTTATGTGTTTCACCCATACTCCTACTTGAGGGTAAGGGTTAGAGTTATTGTTATTTAGTTTACTATATTATACGTTCTTGGTTATTTTGACCCATTAGGGTTAAGTTTTACTTCCTTATATTTCCTCCGTTTCAATATATAGGAGAGGAGTGTGTTATCAAATGTTAAGAAAATATCTTATTATCCTCTCATCTCAATAAAGTAAATACATGAAGAGATAATAATAAAAGTCATTTACATATATTATTTTTCATTTGAACAAATAGATTCAGAGAATGAGCAATTCTTAAAACCTCTTTCTTAATTTCTTTGTGAGATGTAATTATCATTTTGCATAGATTAGGATGGAAGCAAGGTGAAATTGTGCTTAAGTCCTTACATATGAAGTTATGTACTCATCTTATTGTAGGTAACAACCGGAATACTCATGCTTTTCTCCTATTGTTAGCAAAAATTTCTCCAATCTACCAACATTGTGGTAGATTTCACCTTTAGGTCCATTTTCAAGCCCAAAGAAGAATATCAAAGAAATATATAAAAAAAATCAAATATCATGCTTTGTTCCTCCAACTTTGAAGGATGACACCTGAAGGGTATGGGAAAGGATAAAGGATAAGATAAGAAGATAGATCAAATAAATTACTAGCAATTCATGTCACAAACAATCTAGGAAAGGTTCTTAAGCTGAAATTGCCAACTTTTTCTTGAATTCCACCTTGATGGAGAGCTTTTAGTGGTAAAGCATAGAGAAAATGGCATACTAGGGACACAAGGCTTGAGTTTTATGTATGACTTCATATTTGTTTGTTAACATATTTATATATTTATCTTCAAAAAATACAAGTCAAGCAGCTTTCTTAGAAACCATTATGACTTATAGGGTCTAAGAGGTCAAATAAATCAATGTTAGGGTTGAAGCTAGATAAGATGCTTGTAGTTTAGTTTGGCTTGTGTGAAGTGGATATGACCTTTAGACCCAATTTCTTAGCAATTAATCCAGTTTTGTGCACTCTATTCACGTGGTCACTTTAACCCCAAAGGTCAGTTCAGCCTTTGTAGAAGTCGGTCAACTTACTGACTTGACTCTACAAATTTGATTTTTATATTCATGATAACTTCTCAGGACCTTAAACCCTAATATAATTCTCAATTCAGTTATTAATAAATCTCAAGATTTCCATGTTTTACATTATTAATAAAGTTAGAGGTTATTTTCCCATATCCATTACCTCTATTGTCATGTGCACTCAATATTCTTAGGTTTGTCATATTGTCAAATTTAAATCTCATTTCAACCAAATCACTTCATCACATATTTTTTATTAGTATGCATATAATTATATGTATAATAAACATACAATTAGGGTTTACAAAACATGATTATATAATATACAAAGTTTTCAACATAATAGCATTTTCATATTGTATAAAAAGTATAGTGATTATTTAGTCACAATGGATATTAACATTGGGTAAGAAATAACCTAGTAGGTTGCTACATATTTGTTCCCCCTCTTTCCACCAAAAGTAAGCATGATGATCTTGAATAGCTTGAGAGATTCCCTTTCTCTAGACAAGGCTCAGGTTTGAAGTAGAGAAGAAGCAAGGAGAATTTCCCCTCATGTCACCTCCAAAGGGAAGATGCACATTTCCCAATCACCAATAACATTGAGGCATCCTTTTCGTTGCTACACCATCAATCTATGATCTTAGCTCGTACTGCCAGTTTGTTCGAGACTACAATTTAGATGACAATCAACATACAAACTAAGCTCATAAATAAATTGGATTTCTAAGGAGTGCATTCAATGTGCTTCAATTGTAAACATAACCCTAGCTGTTGGTCTATGGGGGCATGCATGCACCCTACTCAAACACATGGGATTAACATTTGTAGCATATGTTGGATCCCTAAATAAATGGTGGCTAACTATATAGTTTAGAGTTTGTGATTACTAATGAACTTAAGGAAGTTCATCGAGTTTAGAGTTTAGATTCAAGACACTTCAATCAAAAATTATGATCTCCATGCAATTCTTGTCTTATTTTAAGATGAAATACAAATAGCTAATACAACACCAATTTTATAGGATAATTATAATCAATTGAATGAAAATAATGCATGGAATTAGCATTTATTGTAAGTAAGGTGAAAGCATCTAGATCCATAGTCTATAACGCGAGTACCTATTTTGGGTTACACTATCTTTACAAAATAGGAGAATGGATTGTGAATGAGAAATATATATATGGTATATGGTGCTCCAAGAATGATCATAGAATTATTTTTGCTCATTTATTTATTAGTTACTTAACAAATATCAGAGGAAATAAACATATGATGATGAGTGGCATCAATACCATGACCATCATGAGAGCATTTGACATTAATTTACAAGATCTAGAGAAGTTTGGGAGAATAGAGGGACCATTTGTGGTTGACATGCAATACATGAGACATGCCAAAATGATAGAAACAACAACAATGCTTCCCTATTATCTCAATCAAATATGTAGGTGTCATTGATTGTTTTCCTCTCTACTGATAGATTGGGAATATATTATTATTCATTGTTGGATAAAAAGTTAGTCAATGTTGTGGATACAAAAGAAGGTATCGTATTGAAGAATACTACCACTGACAATCAGCCTAGTCAAGTAAAAGAACTAGAATTTGAACCTTCTAACAATGTTATCCCATCTCTTGAATTCAATATACCTACTCAATCTCAACCATAATATTCTACAACAAATTTAGCAATGGTTGATCCCAAGAACTCAATTATGTTCAAACAACCCAAGTATTTATAATAACAAAGATATCTCAAGGGCTCCACCAACTTCATATTACATAACATCACAACGTCTCCTTATTCGACCAACCTAAACCTTCACAACCAAGAAGGATGGCAACAACCAGTTGCACAAGAGTTGAATGTTGATACTCATCCATAGGAAGTCTTTGAATTGAAATCTTATGTTCTTATTCATTCTCATGTGATAAATGCAAGTAAAAATGTTACTCCATGTGAAAATCAAACTCAATTAGCTAATGGCTTCTATAGATAATATTTTACAGGAATCATGATGATCACCAATGACCCATACAATGTAATCTCCTATATCATCACCTTAAAATTTTTTCAATATAACCAAGTTAATTAAGCTGCCAGGCTTACTTCATTAATTGTATGTAAGTTCACACATATATCGTAATTTTGAGAGATGTTCAATCCCTAAATTTTGATAAGTTATTATGGATTACACTTACCACTGAGAAGAGTAGATTTACAAGGTACAAGATAAGTATTCTTAATGTGATACCGATTGAGTCATATTGTAAGCAGAGATATATGAACTACTACCATCATTTAGAGGCCCATATATGAATGGATGCATATTCTAGAACAACTCTTGTTATTTATTGAGTTCTCAAGATGACACGCGCTACCAATAGCTAAGTGTCAACACTTGGTCATTAAAGACGAGTACAACCCTAGGTTTGATCTCATTTTTTGAGAAAATCCACACCAAACAAGGGTCCTCACACCTTGGACAAAATTATCGTCCCAATCTTCACAGACTAAATCATCAACATCTCCCTACAAAATCAAGGAGGTACATAAAAAAATTAATTTGCATTCCTCTATTTCTAACACACTCGTTAGATAAATCCCTTGATTCTTCTATTATAGTCATACTTATCTGGAGAGGATGGAGTTTTACTGTTGGAAATGTTTTTGATGTTGAACTACCCCAAGATGATGTCTCCTTAATTGGTGACCTGATATTTTTTGAGAAAAAACTAGAATTTGCCTCACTCCATATGCATATATGCATGATTATATTTTCAAAAATATTTAAGAAACAATTGCAAATAAAATTACACAACAGTAACAAGTCTACCTTCATTTGAAAGGCTATGTTATATTGACTTTATCGAAAGCACACCAACATCAACAAGCCTAAAATGACGAGCTTGGTTTGTTAAAGAAGGCTAATCTTCATGACCATAACCATATGTCATGAAGATAAATAAGGCCTCTTACTCTAATATCCATATGCACATAAGCTCAGTCTTTGTTTAGCATCCCCTATGATTATAAGATACTCAAAAAAATCACATTTACACATTTTTCGAATGTGATTTGAGAAAATGAAGAAAGATCTTAAATTTTATAGTAGGTAGAGAGGGGATATCTAAAAAAGGGTCATTTGATATACCGATGCATTGGTACAGATACATTCTTCCTTCTTCACCTTTTCAACCTAAAAATGACACTTTTTCCTCTAATATATATGAGTAATGAATTGAGAGACAGCGATAAGGTATGATTCCATAATGATTTCAGCTGCTTGTAGAACTTCAATTCCTCACATCAAAAATAGAATCAGTTGTGAAAGAAGGGTTGCTAAATATCACATTGATTGAGTGGATGGATATGATAGGATTTAATGAAGGCAACCAATTATCTTAGATTGGGGTAAGGGATAATCATCCATGTTTTATTGTGAAACAAAATAGCTGCCCCGCTTATCGGCCAACATGTTCCTCCATCATCCCAAGGGAGCTTGTCGGCAAAGAGACCATCACAAAAGTTTCCCAAAAAATGAAGGAATAACATGTATACCATGAATAGGAGACTGAAGGAAGACTGTTGGAAGCAAACCCTCGATAGAAGCACAAAATTCCTCTTATTCATATAATCAGATTGGTTCTCTCCAAAAAGAGTATTGATGATCAAGAAAATTCTACGAAGCAAAAATCAGACAAAATAGTAGGTATAAAGTAAATTACCTAATGTTTCCAACTCTCTTCAACTTTGTACCTTTTCAAAATAAATTGTATATCTCATATGTGGTTTGATAGTAATGGAACAGTTTCATTATCTAAAATGAAGAACATTTCCCACCAAAAGATCAATTCAACAATACCACTTATTAGTAAATAGCACAACCCTTCTTTGTGAATCTATTTCATTTGTATATTTACCATCATAACCAAGACAATTAGTATTGTAGAGGTTTCCTACATGGTCGTGCATTGAGGTATTGCTTTCTTCCAAAAGGGACATTAGATATGTGTAATCCCAAAGCAGAATCCCCAACATAACTCACATATTATTGTTTAAGATGGTGTGTTACGACCTCAACCATAAACTGTAATTGATATAGATCCATAGCAGAATGAAGATCAAAGTAGTGAAAGACGTGTTCTCTCTTCAATCGATCAAATATAAAAACAACTCAGGAGCTCACAAATTTGAAGATATATCTATACCATAAGAGGAGAAACTAGGATAATTGAGTCATATAGTTGATTCTTAAAATGGACTTCTTCTCATATGTATATTTGCTTCATGTGTGGTCAAATATAGTCAAATTAGACTAAAACACCTATGATTGATATCTTCCATGTATACCAAACTCAAAGCAAAGACATTTGAAAGGAAGTACCATCAGCTTTGAGAAGGGTATCTCTACAATGTAATGTGCTGAATTAGATTTGCACACTTGAATCACAAAGAGAATGGATGGGTTTCAATCAACTTAATCTTTAACTATATTCTCTCTCTCTCTCTTTGTTTATTTTCTTTACTTGAGGATAAGTAAAAGTTTAAAGTGTGAAGCGAAGAAAAAAGAGTGAATCGCCATAAACATTTCTAACCATAACCTTTTTAATTTTGTTTCTTTCCTTATGCTTAAAATGCTTATTTGGTTTAATTTTTATTTATTTTTTTTCCAAAACTACTGAAAAATTACAATATGATGTCAGCTACATGTAACATCTCAAGATTTAAGGCTCAAATAAAATGATTTTAAAAGTAATTATTGGAATATTCATATCATCAAGGTGCACCTTTTTTCAGGGAGCCTGTCACGGAGAACTTTGGGATTTAGAATGTTAAGTCTAGAGTAGTACTAGGATGTATGACATGTTAGGAAGTTGGTATCAAGTTGTGTGTCGGTAATAAGCACACATGTAAGTCTAGTGGTGGTCTATGGGGATAGTCGTCATTCATAAAACTCTACTAGATACTTGGATGGGCCCAGGCATTATAAATGATATAGAGCTAACTGCCATCCATTAGAGGGCCCACATGGTCATGTGACACACTAGTCTTAAGCTATACGGTCCAAGCATGTTGGAAAGGGTTATCCTAGTTGATGGAGCCACCCTTGTTCTGGTAGCCATGAATTGGATATGAATGTACATGATCCATTCTGGGTCTACAATGAAAGAAGGAAAATGTTATGAGGCTATGGTTGAACCTTGGCAAGGACATCAAGAGTCTACACAGAGAAGATTGTAACATCTTAAGATTTGAGGTATTTGATAATATGATCTTAGAAGGAATGATTTGCCTATCCATATTACCGAAGGTGTGCCTCATGTTTAGGTATCCCAACACTAAGACCTTTATGGTTAAGTGTGTTTGTCTTAGAATAGTACTAGAATGGGTGACTTGTTAGGAAGTTGATACATGGGGCTATGCGTGAGTTAGGATGAAGTACATAGCCAAGGCTAGTGGTGCTTTGTGGGTAAAATCATCACCTCCTTAAACTCTACTATAGAATTGGGTGATGGACATGAGCATTACACTACCCCATGATGTTCTTTATAGTTTGATATCAAAGTAGTTTTGCTAAAAAAAATATTTGTTTGATGGATTAAAACTTATTCAACAAAAAAATGTATCATTCCATAAAATAGAACATGTTATAACATCTTTTTGGGATTATCAAGATGTGAAACTTGATTGTGTCATGGGAAGTGGTTTGATAAGGCATTCCGGTTTCTTAAATTATATGATATTGATGTCTAATCATATCAATTCTCTAGAAGAGATAATGATATTTTCATCTTTAGAAAGTTTTCTTTTAATCAAATCATCTTGAGTATGAATATTTTGGAAAAATAAATAAAGTCTAATTAAAGGGACGCCAAAAGAAACAAAATAGAGAAGTGACTTAAGGTGGAAGTCTCTTGTAATTACTATAAGGCATTGATTATCATCACCAAGTCTATTGTATTACACCATGGGAAAAATATAAGAAATCCTCAAATCAAAGAATAATCATGACATGTTCTTGTGATATTATCTCACTTTATTACTTGTAATGGTCGAATAATCATGACATAAAATTACAAAGAATAATCATGACATGTACAATGGAAGACTGTGATATACCTAACATTCCATAAAATTGCAATAATTGCTCATCAAGTCTATTGTCAATACAGTTGTAATTTTAGGTCTATTCAATTCATATTTGATCAAATGTGTTGATTCAAGTAATACTTCCATTTTCTTACCTTTTAAGCTTTACCAAGAAGTAATTTTTACAGATATTCACAATAAAAATCTTATATGAATCCCTTCTCTTAAATGTCCATGCAAAATTGGCTGTCATCTGCTATAGTATGCACATTTTGTCAGCACCCTCTCCCAATAATGATCAATAACTAGGACAATTATAGTAATTCCCAAGGAAGTTATACATCAACCCCGCACTCACAATTTAAACTTTGAAAGTTTATGATGTTTTTCCATTAAAGAAGCATACTCAACTAATATGATAGTAATGTATGCTAAGAATTTGATCAATATTAAAATAACTAAAAACAACCAATCCAATATCTACTATCACAGGGAATTTTAGTTCAAAATATTTAAAAATATACATCAAATCACTTTACATTATCAGTAGTCCTTTCTCCTCAAGGGTCTTGATATAGGAAAAAAATACTAAACATATCCTTGATAATTATCATCACATTTGCATGAATATCACATTAATGTGTATCTACAACCAATTAGATGAATCACCACTTACATATTAAAGTTTTGTCAATCCTTTATTAGTAATTGTGTAAGAGAGAAGATACGACATAGGAACAAGTAACCACACTTTGTCTTAATTTAAATACTTAATACATGTAGATTTGAACATAATTAATGTGCAAGAATCATTCCACGTAGAAATTATCACAGCGGTAATGAGACAAATATATGGGCCAACAAGTGTATGGGTAATAATCAACATATATTGCTTTCAGATTTCATCATTTTGTTGTGTCCTAAAATTTATTTGCTTGTACCTAACCAAGTAGAATTAGTCTTACTATGAGCATGTGTGTGGCTCATCCTTGTCTTAGGATTTATCTAGACACCCTAAGGAAATGACAAAGCCCAAGCTTTCCACTGGGCCTAGGCGGATGCCTCTAGCGTCCTTACCTTTTAGTCCCACTCCTAGATAAAAGGATGGGCCATGACCACATTGATTCTACATAATCACATTTATCATTTCATAATCATGGAATTTGGGCCTCTTTTCCATCTATTTGGGTCCCCTGGTCCTTTTACATCACTTATTCAAGAAACGTGGGGTCGCTATCCCACTCCAACATATTTGAGTCCCCTTAATTACCATGTAGATGCATACTCAAAACCTACTTTATCTCCAATTATCCTTCTTGTGGTTGTCAATCTACCACAAGGATGGCTTGTTACACCACCTATCATGAACATTAGGGGAGGCTTATATTGTTTAGGGCATCTAGATGTGTGTGATAAATCACCATTTGATTACATATCCAATTTATTCACATTTGAGGGATCGAGGCCAATTCAAAATATATGAAGACGCTAAATGTGAGTAACTCATCACAAATTTATTGCAAAAAATGCAACATAAACAAACACATGTGATATGCCAAGCTATATATCTCCTCAACATATCTATTCCATACTTTGTCAAATGTAAATTCCATACTTTTTCAAATTTAATACATTGTCTAATTTCATCAATTAGCCATTTGTGTCATATTCCTAAGTAGTCTATAATATTTTTTGAAGGACAGTATCAAACCATAAAAATACATTTTTAGAGAATTGGATACCATGATATTTCATACATAATTTCTAGGTATCACATACAATTTCCATGTGACGACTTTCATCAATACTCCATAAATATATCTTGCATGCTTGTTAAAATCATAATAGCATGATGTTTTCACACATCCACGTTCATCCTAGTTTCACCATTTATCATTATTACATATTTAATTTGTATCACATGTCCATTTATGCATGTGATTGTGGTATTACAATTAGTTTGTAGGTATTCTTTTTAATTAAAATTGAATCCTAAAGGCAGTAGGATATTCAATTCAGAAAGCAAAGCATCATGTGATGTAAAATAAATGATGACAATGTAGGTAGTGATATGAACAATGTTCCAGTTGGTTCTTTTGTGAAATTTTGTTTTATAAACGTTTACCTTCATACCATCATTCACAATTTCTATTATATGCCTCTCCATACAAGTCTACCCATTTCTATCATTTTCTTTTAGTACTGGACGAATTTGAAAATAAGTACGTGATTATTAAAGTTATTGTTATTTACTTTACCATGTTATATGGCCTAATTTTCTTGGCCCATTAGGGTTAAGTTCCATTTCCTTGTACTTGCATCCTTTCCTATATATAGGAGAGGAGTGTGTCACTTATCAATAAGAAATATCCAGTATCCTGCCATCCCATTTTCCACAAGGTATCAGAGCATTGATCCTAAACCTAGGGAGAAAAGGAGAGAGCCTCCTCATGTAGGTGGTCATCATTTCTGCTTGGCTTGACCGTACACCGAGTATCATCCCAACCTTTTTGGTCATATCCTATCTTCTTCTTACATAAAAATCAAATCTTTTTTATCCCTTTGTGGGCGCTCTCAATATCGGCCATTGTCGGTTACTTTTATCTACCTTCCCCAAGTCATGTCTATCTAATTGTCACTTACTGGCATCCTTCCTTCCTCCAACATGTACATTGTTACCCACAAATATCTCTAGTCTACATATGGTCATTGTAGCCATTTTTTCGACCAAGGAATGATCCTTTTATCAAGATCAGCAATAATGTGGTACACATCCACCAGAGGTAGCTGCCTGCAATCGTCATCGCTGCCATCACCAGTAGCATCAACAAATTAGTAGAATGTGCTCGTTGTTGTCACTACCAATGGCAGCAGTAGCAGAATGCTGATGTGACCACCATAACTAGTTGTAGCATCATGTCTAGCAATTTTGGCTATAGACATTGCATGGTTGTTGCCACTAGGCTATGCAATGACAACCCATCACAGCAATAGGCCACCTCGAATACCACATTGCCTTCTTCATGTCACCATTACATGTACTTGTACGGACCACTAGTGTGAGATCCTACTTCTCCCACACACGAGTCATATTGTCAACAATAGGAAATCTTCCTATCTACCATTGTTACCATCATTGCTCACTGCCCAAATCTTTTGAATTTCTTTATTTCCATCCTCTTTTCACAAACTTTATGCATGAAATCCTATTGACCCCTGTAAGGGGCAGCCTCCCCTCGACTCCCACCTGCTAAGTGGAAGGGGGGCCTCATTGGGGGGTTGCACCCCCCATACCCCCAGCAATCAGGTAGCCATCTACCAAGGAGCCCCTTTGCCTCTAACTTTGAAATCTACAATAATTCTCGTTTTTCGATCAATCCTTTTACCTCCCCTCATGTGTGTATTCATTTAGGATAGATCATTTCGTATTAGATTTTTTACATATTTTCTAATTTAAACTTCATTCAGTGAGATCACTTCATCACATATTTCCTATTAGTACGCATATAACTAATTGCATAAGAACATACAATTAGGGTTAACAAAACATGATTACTTTATAATACAAAGTTTTCAACATAAGAGCATTTTCATATTTTTAGAAAAGTATAGAGATTATATAGCAAAATGGATATTAATATTGGGTTAGAAATAACTTGGTAGGTTCCTACATATCCCCCCTCCTTCCACCAAAAGTAAGCATGATGGTCTTAAATGCTCAGGAAATATCCTTTCTCTAGGCGAAGCTCATGTTTGAAGTAGAGAACAAGCAGGGAGAATCCTCATCTCCCCTCTAAAGGGAGATGCACATATCCCAATAACTAATAATATTGGTGCATCTCTACCATCGCTACACCATCCATACTATGATCTTATCTAATATTGCAAAATTGTCTAAGACCACAATTTATATGGAAATCAACTGACAAACTAGGCTCACAAATGAATTGGATTTTTAAGGAGAGAAGTCAACATGATTCACCTATAAACATAACCCTAGGTCCTTGGTCTACGGGGGCATGAATGCGCCCTACTCAAGCACATGGGATTAACATTTGTACCATATGTTGAAACCATAAAATTTTGTTGTCTTACTCTATATTTTACAATTTGACTCCACCTATGTTTCGTACATTTTGTGCAAATGTAGTCGGTCCCAAGCCCAAGTAAAGGAGGATTGGTGGTAGGTTGACAGTCAACCATAGAAAATTGGTCACTCTTTCTATGACATGGATTCGTATAAAAATTCTGTTGGAGCGTCCCTTCCTTGTAATGTGTTGCATTGACACCTGGGTGCATTGATAAATATGCAAGGGGTTTTGATACAATGACACCCAATTGTTTTGAAAAACAAACAATGGTTTCCACATCTTGAATGGGTGTAGGTAAAGAAGTTAGTCCCACTGCATCATTACCCAGATGTAGTGAAAAATGTCCAAAGGTTACCACATCTTGGATGGGTGTGCCACATCATTACCAGGATTTAGTGAAAATGTGCAAGGGCAAAATTTTCAATGAAGGCATGTAAAGAAATAATTTCAATAAAAAATGATTAGAGATGGTTCTTGGAATATTGACTCTTTGACAGGGACATCTTATAGTGGATATCATGATGAGAAGAAAAGTCAATATAGCTTGCTTGTAGGAAACTAAGTGGACAAAGGAATGTTGTAGAGAGATTGGAGACACAAGATACAAATATAGTATACATGTATTGATAAACATAGAAATGGTGTAGGTATTATTGTTGATAAGATATTAAAGGATGATGTTGTAAAGATCGCAAGGATGGGTGTCAAAATAATATCTATCAAGGTTGTTCTTGGGGGGAATATTTTTAACATTACTAGTGCTTATGCCTCCCAAGTTGGTCTTAGAGAGGAGGCTAAGAGGGATTTTTGTAATGACATGGAAAAATTTATGTAAGGAATACTAACAAATGTCAAAATCATTATTGGGAGTGATTTAAATGACCATGCAGGGAGTAGCAATGTTGAATATGAGAGAGTTCATGGTGGTTTTGTATATGGATGTAGAAACGGTAAAGGTGAGGGGATATTAGACTTTGTAGTTGCATATGATATGATTTTGGCAAACATCCATTTCAAGAAAAGAGAATCTCATAAGATTACTTTTAAGAGTGGGCACAATTGTAGCCAAATTGATTATCTTCTTACTAGGTGAGTGGATTGTAAACTATGCAAGTATTGTAAAGTGATTCCTAGTGAAGATCTCACGACCCAACATAGGTTGGTGGTTTTTGATATTGACATGAAGATAAATAAAGGCAAGCATAACAGAATCCAAGATAGTAGGATCAAGTAGTGGAATCTTAAAGGAGAAAATAAATTGACTTTCCATGATTAACTCAACAAGGAGGGAACTTGGGACTTGTATTCTAATGTTAATACTATGTGGCATAACATGAGCTCTTGCATAACAAAAATTGCCAAAGAGGTTTTATGGGAGTCCAAATTAAGGTTGGGGGGCTCCAGAGAAAGAGACTTGGTGGTGGAATGATGAACTACAGAAGGTTATTAAACTGAAAAGGGAGATCTATATGAGCTTTCCCAAATCTCAAGATGATACAATATTCCAGAGATATAAGCAAGCAAAGAAATAAGCTAAAATGGTTGTTCATGAGGTAAGGTCTAGATACCTTGATGATATTTTTAAGAAGATGGACACAAGAGAAGGGTAAAAAGATATATATAAAATGACTCATATAAGAGAAAGGAAAGGAAGAAAGTTAAGTCAAATAAATGCATTAAGAATGAAGATGGTAGAGTGTTGGTGAAGGACGATGATATCAAGAACCAATGGAGAAATTACTTCCATAAGCTTTTCCATGGAGATACTATAAATAAATGGTAACTACTCGTGTTACTTAAATACAATAGATATCATTTACACACGACGAGTTTCACTGTTAGAGGTCAAGAATGCTTTGAAAAAAGATGAAATTAAAAGGGCATGTGGACCAAACGGTATTCCCATTGATGTATAGAAAAGTATGGGGTGAAGGAGTTACGTGGTTAACAAATTTATTTAACAAGATCATGAAGACCAAGGACATGATGAATGAGTGGAGAAATAGTACTATAGTCCCCATCTACAAGAACAAAGGTGATGTTTAGAGTTGCACAAACTACAGAGGTATCAAGTTGATGAGTCACACAATGAAGCTTTGGGAGAGGATTATTAAGCAAAGGCTAAGATCTATAACACATATATCAAACAACCAATTTTGTTTCATGCCTGGAAGAACAACAACAGGTGATAACTTTCTAATAAGGAGTCTTTTGGAGAAGTATAGAGAAAGAAAAAGACATATTCATATGTTTATTATTGATTTGGAAAAGTCTTATGATTGAGTACCCAGGGAAGTGTTGTGGATGGTTTCAAAGAAAAAGGGTGTGCCAATCCAATATGTTGACTTGATTAAATACATGTATAACAACTCTACTGTATGTGTGAGGACTCATGGAGTTTAGACACCAAATTTTCCTATCACAGTTGGGGTACACCAAGGATCCACACTCAGTCCATATTTGTTTGGTCTTGTTATGGGTGAGTTGATAAAGAATCTTCAGAGTGATATTCCTTGGTGTATGTAATTTGTTGATGATATTGTATTGATTGATGAAGCTAAAGATGGATTGAATGTTAAAGTTGAACTTTAGAGAAAGGCATTGAAATCAAATGGATTGATGATTAGTAGGAGCAAAATTGAGTATATGCATTGCAATTTCAGCCAATCTCATAGTGTGAATGGTGGAGCCAAGTTGGACAGAGTAGACATATCAAAATGTGATAAATATTGTTACTTGGGTTCTATTATTCAAATAGATGGGGATGTCCAAAATGATGTTTTTCACATCATCACTGTAGGATGGTTGAAATGAAGGAGTGAAACTGGAGTTTTATGTGATCAGAAGATCACTCTCAGATTAAAAAGCAAGTTATATAGAACTGCTATACGACCAGCTATGCTCTATGGGAGTGAATGTTAGGCTTTAAAGAAACAAGGTCTCAACAAGATGAACGTGGTTGAAATATGTATGCTGAGATGGATGTGTGGGAATACAAGAAAATATTGCTTGAGAAATGACTATATCGGGAATAAGGTGGGGTGACGAGCATTGAGGACAAGTTGCACGAGGGTCGATGCATATGGTATGGACATGTACAACACAAACCAACTAATTTTCTTATAGAAAGTAATGCTATTGAGTCAAGCACAATTAATAGAAGAAGATGAAGGCCTAAATTAACATGGGAATAACTAATAAAGAGAGATTTTGAATCTCTACATCTAGACTAGAATATGACCCATGATAGAGTGGAATGAAAATGAAGGATCCATGTGCTCAACCCCAACATAGTTGGGACTGAGGCTTAGATGATTATGATAATGAATCTATATTTTATTGTTTGTTCATTAAGACTACTAATGAACTCAAGGAGGCTTATCTAACTTAGAGTTTAGAATCAAGTCACTTCAATTGGAAGTTTATGATCTCCATGCTATCCTTGTAGCATTTAAAGATGGCATACAAATAGCTAATGTAACACCAATTTTATAGGATAATGATCATAAATTTAATGAAAATGATGCATGGAATTAGTATTTGTCATATCTAAGGTGAAATAATCTAGGATTCAAATTTGAACTATATGTATCTACATTGGGTTACACTCTCTTTGCTAAATATGAAAATGGAATATTAATAAGAAACATATATATGATATATGGTGTTCCAAGAATGACAAAATATTTTTTTTCTCATTTAATAGTTGGTCACTTAACAAATATTGAAGGAAATAAACCTATTATGATGAGTGGCATCATTACTGACACGAATTTACCGTGTGTAGAAATGCAAGTGTACGCATCAATGTAATATAGACCTTTGTGAGGCCCGAGTCGAACTCAGGGATACGTAAATTGTCGAAGACTCCTACTAACTACTCGCGATCAGCTAGACCGATTAAATAATTGAGAGTTGTTGTTAAAATTAAAAGAAAACAAAAATAAAACAAAACAAAGAAATCGATTAAATGTTTGGTTTAATCAATTCAAAATGAGATCTTTAGGATTGCGGTTTCACCGCGGGTTTTCATTGTACTAAATTCTATTTGGTCATTCAAATTTATCTCTCTATCCGGGTAGTGGCCTGAAATCAGAATTTCCCACTGTTGTGGTACAATTCACTACCTACGTCTAGGTCGGTTCCACCATCGTAGTAACCTATACCCTAAACTAGGTGCATTAAAAATGATCTCTCGGTGTCCACCATTAACCTTATACCACCTTGTTCAAGGGATTTGTCAATTAATGTAAATTCTGTCTCTTTCCAACCATTAATTCTTCTTTCAAAGTAATTAAGGGCATTAGATTATTATTATGGTGATCAAGCATAACAATATATTTGAGAAAACAAAATTATACCATGGATTTAAGAGATAAAATATGAATTACTGTGATAAAATTGTCATACAATGAATTCCCGGGCTACTCCCGGTCCTAAAGAAAAAGGAGATTAGCCCCGCATGTTCATCTCAAAGCAAAACATGGTAGAGAAAAGGGGGAACATGAGAAAAACGTGATTGAGTGATGAAACCCCTTAACGAAGAATATCCAAGCGATCCTTGGCATAGAATACGCGTTCTCCCGCCTTTTGGTGGTGGAAATCATCTTCTTCGGTGTCTGGATCGGCTGGGGCATGCTTCTGGGCTCCGTTCTTCTCTCCACACTTTCTCGGGACGCGTGCAGTGGCTAATGACGTGATGATTCCCTCTTGGGCGCCGTCATTAGGTATAATTCCCGAGTTAGGTCGCCAATTAATCACAGTCGTCAGATTAAGATCAATCTGAAGCAAACTCATATCTAACAGTGTCGATACCATCGACGCGGGTCGATGGTATCGACCTAGTGCGATATCGGCAGTTCTTCTTTTCTTTTGTCTTTGCGCCTGATGCCATCTCGATATCATCGATGAGGGTCGATGGTATCGACAAACCTGTAGCGACTGTTTTGTCTTTTTGTGTCGCTGTAGCTCCACTAGTCGATAGTATCGACATATGGGTCGATAGTATCGACGCACTTCTCGCCAGCAACCTGATGGTATCTCGATGCCATCGACATCCCCGTCGATAGTATCGACTTTCTTCTGGTCCTTGCGGCTGGCAACTTGTGGTCTGGTCGATGGTATCGACCACTGTCGATGGTATCGACAGTAGCAGATACTTGTTTTTCCTGAAATTATAACACGAGACCACATAAGTCTACACAAAACGTATTCTTTTGATAAATTATACTAAAAATGCTGAAATAAGGGAAATTTGACATAGAGAAGTAGCATAGACCAAAGTAGATGAATTATGCAACATTAACCACAAAAATGACTAATAAATGCATAAAACACATATCAAACAAGTCTATAAATGCGACTCAAAATCATCGCATCAAACTCCCCTAAGCTTGAACATTGCTCACCCTCGAGCAACTAAACCTTAGAATAGAATTGCCAGAGTCAACTAAAGAACAAAGCATCACAACTAACGTCCCATATGACTTCCACCGGACATTCGCATACCGGCCCTCGCTAACCACAAAATGATAATTACCCTAAAGGCGACAGTAATCATCCATACAAGATATCCACCCCAAAACTGATGAACACTATCACATAAGGCAGTTAACATAATAGAATTCACCGGTCCAGACTTCGTGCATCTTGTGATCTCCTATACTACGTTGCTCGCCCTAACTACCATCTACATGGAATCAGTTCTCCTGATATTCACAAGTGAGGAGAAAATCACGGTGGCCTACCAATTCGAGCAACGGGTGGATGGAATGGGTGGCTAATGGAAGAAGTGGAAGCATTATACGGTTTCAACATGCATAAAACAAAAATGTCCTAAATGATGCAAATGCACATGAAAAATGCCCGAATGCCTAAGATTGGGTGGAATGATGCATGCACTAACATCCCATCTCAAAATGAGATGGATATCTAATTGAGCTACATCATGTACTTACTCATCTTAAAATACAGGTGAGATTATGCTCCTTTCTCCTTCTTATTCTACTTGCTTCTTAATGACTTTCTCTTTTTTTTAATTTCATTTTTTTCAGATTTTTTTTCTTTTTTTTCTTCAAGCCCTTATATCCATAATTACAATGAATACTTTATTGGGCTTACTTTTTCTGCATAATTCAAATATTTGAACTATTTAGAAGGTATGGAACAATTTAATTCACCATTAAAGAAGAAATGAGGTACATGATGTACTCTATGCATAAAAGTTATGAATGCAACTAAATGACATGCACCTAAGGGTAATGTGCATGTATATCTGTTCTATTTTTTATTTTTCATGCAAAACATATGAAAGTGGTTGCAATGCAAGTCCTATCTACATGACATGCAATCAAAAAGGTTAAAACCGTACTTTACTTCCAAATCTTGTGGTGGATTGTGAAAAGCAATGAGGTGGACAGATCACAAGACTAATTGACTGAACCTTTGAAAAGTATTATGTGTCCCTCCTTACTGACCTATGTAATAGTTGAGAGGTTTCTCTCTCTTACTTTAAATTAGAGACTCGTTATCATTTGGTCAGTTTAGGCTCAAACAACCAATTCCGTCCACTTTCATGAATCATTAGGAATGTACAGTTGTGATTTTCTATTTTAAAGTTGAAAAAACCAATCATTTTCTTAAGTTATGTGCTCAAAGTTGAACAACACTCCAGCTTGCGAACACTCAAAAAAATTTGATTTTCCCTTAATTCCCATGTACATGCAACTGAGATGACACAAGACTTAAGACATCCATGATTACACTAGATAGAATGTGGATCCTACAAACAAACTAAGATTGCAAGAAATAAATGACAAGAACAAAAGCAATAAAACTAAAAATAGAGAAAAGAAAAGATAGAGGAAAATAAAAGATAGAGATGTTCCAACTCCCCCCCAAGCTTGAATTCGACTATGGCCTCATAGTCAAAAACAATCTTAAAGGTTGGAACAGAGATACCGATTTACTCTTCAGGCAGAGGTGGGTACTGTGGAGCCGTGGGGTCCCAAGATGGGTACTCCCCCTGGAAGCTCAGATCAAACTGGGCCCTAGGTGGAGGTTGTGGATAGCCTCCAAAGTAGTTGTGGCTCCAATAGTGATTGTAAAAGGGATGTTGTTACATCTCCATCCTATGCAACCGGTCATGAATCTGGTGTTGGTTGTCGAGGAGAAGATGCTCGTTCTCGAAGATTGCCCTTTGATTGTCTAGTATCCGGTTTGTAGTCTCTTGAACACCGGTGTACATCGTCGTGTGATGCTGCTGCATCTGTTGTATCTCATGCAGCATAGCATACATGCCCTGCAGTGAATAGACATCCTCGCTTGGCTGCGAGGGCGGTGGTGGTGGCGGAGGCTGCGAAGATGAAGATGCACCCGGATGCATGCGAGGACACTTCCGTGGTGCCACTCGTGCCCGAAGAGGAGTGTAGGCCTCCTCTTCCTCTTCAGCCTCGTCGTCATTGTTGTTGTCATCGTCGTTGTCGTCGTCTTCAACACAGTCAGCAATGGCTATGATAGGCCATCGGAAATGTTGCACCCCTTCGATATTGAAGACAGGATCGGGAAGTGAGCATTCTTGGTAGGCATGGTTGACGTGGCAGTGTGCATACGCCAAGCCATCTCGAAGAAGGATGAGGTTGGAGTGGTGCAGATGTTGCAGGTTCACCTTGCTCCTGTTGGAGAGAGGAGTAAGCTGCTGAAAATTCAACCCAAGGTAGGAGGCCAGCTTTGTGATAAGCCCTCCAAAGTAAATTGGAGCTTTCCGTGTACTCCTCTTTACCGCCAAAATGCGCGTTAAGAAGAACGCGCCCCAGTTGCATTCTTGACGCTTCAAAAACTTGTTCAACAAAAACAAGTCTATCTCCTGGAACTTGCTAAGAGCTAAATCACCACGGCCGAATAAGGTGGTGCAGATCATGCGGTGTAGAACCCGCACAAAAGGATGCTCGAAGTCTGCTACCGCCGCGTTGTGGTAGCTTACAAATTTGCCCGGTGGCACCGTCACAAGCTCGGCAAAGATGGCGTCATAATCAGTATGGTTGTCCGGCCGTCGGTAGTCATTTGGCGAATGATTCCAGTTGTAAATCTTATTGAACTGACGGAGTGTAAGATTGTAGTCATTGTTGTACAGCCGAAAAGACACCCGGCCCTTGATCCACTCTCGGTCAGTGGCTATGACGTCATTGGGTACGACACAGACGTCCAGCGACGCCATAAACTCAGCCACCATCTCCTTGTATGTCGGCCAGTCACCGAAGAACGGCTGGCCGTCAGCATGAAACTCCATCTCATTGGGCCTCCTGCCCGTTTGCCTCGCCTGCCCTTTCAAGACGTAGGCGATATTAGCGTCGAACCCCAAGTTACAGATCATGTCGCGGTCGACGTAACGGGTCGGCTCGATTTTCCTCTTCATAATCTCCTCATAGATCTTCTTGACCTCCACGGATGGGTGAACAAGCCGCGGGCGTGAAATCAACGCAGTCGGTGGCGGCACGAACTCTGGGATGTCCATCGGGTTGACGCGCGAAGAAGATGCACCAGCGACATGCACCATGGTTGCGGAAGAAGGAGGAGTAGAGAGAGAGCTCGGTGAAGATCGGAGAAAGAAATCTCCACTCGATGAAGAACGTGCTCCATGTTGCTCGTCGTCGGGCCCGGATCGCTCTAGAATACACTCAGCATAGGTGGAGGAGGATTGCTCTAGAGTTGTGACGTCATATGACGACAATCCTTCTCATATATAGCTGTGGCCGGCGCTGTTGTATGCCCGTCAATACCATCGACGCGGGTCGATGGTATCGACACGGGTAGCACAATTCGTACTGCCGCTAGTATCGACGGTCGTCGATGGCTGGATCTGCGGGGTTCTGGTTGCTGCGATCGCCGTAGATCTTTCATCGCGGATTGTTGACGTGGCGCGTCGATACTATCGACGCGAGTCGATAGTATCGACTCTCTGATTAGGGCAACCCCTCGCGAGGCCCGGCCGCCGCCTTCTGTGTGTGAATGTGTCGATACCATCGACAGGCCCATCGAGGGTATCGACTTTACTGAGACGATTCTTTCAGAAAATCTCCAGAGATCTCATGAGTATGGACACCCATGTCGATACCATCGACCTCTGCTTGCGATATTCCTGTTGGTATGTCGATACCATCGACGAGGCCGTCGATAGTATCGACGCAGTGCGATTTCTGCAGTCGCCAACCTGCACCATGGTCGATACCATTGACACAAGGGTCAATGGTATCAATTCTGCCTCAGTCATGCACATGTAGCAAACGATCACGGTATCTTTTTGACACTAAAAACTAAGTTAAAACAAACCAAACTACGAATGTAAAGGAACTAAACTAAAGTATCGATGGTTGGGTTTCCTCCCAACAAGCGCCTTTATTTAACGTCTTAGGCTAGGCGACTTGAAGCTCGTCATGCATCCAAAAGTGCAATGAGTTTGACCTCATTCACCTTCCTCGTGTAATCTTCACCAAAATACAACTTCAACCTTTTTCCATTGACCAAAAATGTGGTCTCGCCATCACGCACCATGATTGCGCCATGCGGTCTGACCTCTTCGACTGTGAATGGTCCACTCCATCGGGATTTTAGCTTCCCGGGATGCAACTTCAGCCTCAAATTGAACAAAAGCACACGATCTCCTTTCTTGAAGGTGCGCATCTGAATATGGAGATCATGGATCAACTTTGTGCGCTCCTTGTATATCCGAGAGTTCTCATATGCATTCATTCACAGCTCATCAAGCTCATTTAGTTCAAGTAATCTCTTCTTCCCCGCTTCATCATAACTTAAGTTGAGCTTCCTTAGCGCCCAATGTGCTTTGTGCTCTAATTCCACCGGTAAGTGACAAGCCCGACCGTACGCCAACCTAAAAGGTGTGGTGCCTATAGGTGTCTTGTTTGCCGTCTTGTATGCCCACAATGCATCTGGTAGTAAGGCACTCCAATTCTTCCTTGTGGAAGCCACAGTACGCTCCAAGATCTTCTTAATTTCTCGATTGGAGACCTCCACTTGTCCTTGAGTTTGCGGGTGATACGGGGTACCAATGTTATGTTTGACCCCGTATTTTCTCAAAAGTGCCGAGAACTTTTGATTCCGGAAGTGCGTACCCCCATCACTAATGATCATTCGGGGCACCCCAAACCTACAGAAGATATTTTCCTTAACGAACCTGCACACTACAGTGGAATCATTAGTCCTTGTGGGTATTGCCTCTACCCACTTCAACACATAATCAATAGCCAAAAGGATATACAAATTAGAATTTGAGGACAAAAAGGGTCCCATAAAATCTATACCCCATAAATCAAATACCTCAACCTCTTGGAAAACATTTAGGGGCATCTCCTGTCTCTTCGAAATGTTACCCGCCCTTTGGCAGGAATCGCATTGCCTCACGAACTCCTAAGCGTCCCTAAACAAGGTAGGCCAGTATAGGCCACTTTCTAGTACTTTGGCTGTCGTACGAGAGCTTTCATGGTGTCCGCCCGTCGGTAGTGTGTGGCAATGACGAAGAACACTCTCGTATTCCACCTTAGGTACACACCTGCGTAGGACACCATCCCTGAATTGCTTCAAGAGGATAGGGTCATCCCAAAAATAATATCATAGAGAATGGAAAAATTTCTTCTTCTCTTGATACGTCCAATCATCTGGGATGATTCTGCAAGCAAGATAGTTCACAATATATGAAAACCACAGATCTTTAGAAGTCACTTTCAAAAGATGTTCATCCGGAAATGTCTCGGCAATGGGTATGTGTATATCTTTTTCATCTACCCTCTCTAACCTAGACAAATGATCTGCTACAACATTTTCAATCCCCGCCTTGTCTTTGATTTCGATATCAAATTCTTGTAAAAGCAAGATCCACCTAATCAATCTAGGTTTGGCATCTTTTTTCTCCATCAAATACTTAATAGCGGTGTGGTCAGTCCAAACTACGACTTTCGATCCAACTAGATATTGCCGAAATTTTTCAAAAGTGAAAACAATGGCAAGCAATTATTTCTCGGTAGTCGTGTAATTGAGTTGGGCATCGTTTAAAGTCTTAGAGGCATAAAAAATCACAGTGGGTTTATTGTCCACCTGCTGTCCCAACACAGCTCCAACGGCGAAATCGGATGCATCACACATGAGTTCAAACGGCTTGGTCCAATCTGGTGTTTGCACAACCGGTACAGAAATCAATTTTTCCTTAAGCACGTTGAACGCGTGTAAACATTTTTCATTAAAATCAAAAATAGCATCCTTTTCTAGAAGCTCGGATAAAGGTTTGGCGATTTTTGAAAAATCTTTTATGAAACGACGATAGAAACCGGCTTGACCTAAGAAACTTCTTACCCCTTTCACCAAATTTGGTGGGGGCAATTTGGAAATTACTTCAATTTTTACCGGATCTACCTCCAAACCTTTGTTGGACACTTTATGTCCTAGCACTATCCCTTCACTCACCATCATATGACATTTCTCCCAGTTGAGGACCAAATGTGTGTCCTCACAACATTGTAACACCTTATCCAGATTGTAAAGACATTCATCAAAAGATGCACCATAAACTAAGAAATCATCCATAAAGACCTCTAGACAGCGTTCTACCATATCAGAAAAAATGGCGAGCATACAACGCTGAAAGGTCACCGGTGCATTACATAATCCAAAGGGCATGCGGCGGTACGCAAACGTTCCATAGGGACAAGTAAAGGTGGACTTCTCTTGGTCCTTAGGATCAATCGAAATCTGATTGTACCCCGAATACCCATCCAGAAAACAAAAATGTGATCGGTCGGCTAAGCGCTCTAGAATTTGATCAATAAACGGAAGAGGAAAGTGATCCTTTAGCGTAGAGGCATTCAGTCGTCGGTAATCTATACAAACTCGCCACCCAGTTACCAAGCGGGTGGTGACAGGTTCATTTAAGATATTATGAGTAACAGTTATTCCCCCCTTTTTAGGGACTACCTGCGTGGGACTCACCCATGTCGAGTCAGAAATTGCATAGATGATACCTGTGGAAAGAAGCTTAATCACCTCCTTCTTCACAACCTCCATCATGCTCGGATTTAGTCGACGTTGCGGTTGAATCACCGGCTTGGCTCCCTCCTCGAGCCGAATCTTATGTTGGCACAAAGTAGGGGAAATCCCCTTGATATCTACAACAGACCACCCAAATGCTCCTCGGTGGTTCTTCAGCACTATCAGCAACTGGTACTCCTCCTCAGCACTCAGATAAGCAGAAATAATCACTGGCAACTTTTCTTCCTCAGCTAGAAACGTGTACTTGAGGTGCGGTGGCAGCGGCTTCAACTCCAATTCTGGCGGGTTGATTAAGGATGATTGAAGCAGAGGTGGGAGTTCGCCTAAATCTTCATAGTACCTCGCATAGAAGCACAGCAACATCTGAAGCATCTTGGCGCACTCCTTCATTGATTTGCTTCTCATCCAATCATGAGTGATATTGACTAAACAGGCCTCAAGTGGTAATTTCAGATATGCATCAAAAACTGAATTTGCTATAGCCTCATCTTCAGTAGAGGGAGGAATGTCCTCATCCTCATCGTTCGGAAAACCTACAGCCTTGCAAAGGGATACCACCTTGGTCTGCTCCATGATGTCCACAGCCAAAGTCCCTTTTTCCACCTTGGTCATTACATGGGCCATATCTAAAAATGGCTTCCCTAGACAAAGTGATATATTATGATCAAAATGTTTTACCATGTGGCATTGCTCCTTGGATTTAGGTGAAGTGGCTCTGGAAGGCATGACCATCTCAAATCGGTCATCAGCTATACCTAAGGTCAACCGACCCCTCCCCATCTCGAGTATCATGTCGGCTGTAGCTTGGAATGGTCGTCCGAGTAGTAGCTCATTACCTTGTTCATCTTGCATCTCCGTGACGACAAAATCTGCTGGAAAAACAAATCAATCCACTTTCACTAGCACATCTTCATAAATCTCGTATAGCTTTACCACTGAATTGTCCGCCAATTGGATTGTCATGTTGCTCGACCGTGACTCTTTTAATCCCAGCTTCTTGAAAAAATTTCCTCTCTACTGATAGATAGGAAATATATCATTTTTCATTGTTGGAGAAAAAAGGCAGTCAATATTGTGGATACTAAAGAAGATATCATGCCTTAGAATACTAGCACTCACAGTCAGCCTAGTCAAGTACAAAAACTAGAACTTGAAATTTCTACCCACGATATCATGTCTCTTGAATTCAATCTACCTTTGCAATCTCAACCATAATCTTTTGCAAAAAATATATAAATAGTTGATCTGAAGAACTCAATTAGTTTTAGACAATCCAAGTATTTATATAACAAATATATCTGAAGGGCTCCACCAACTTCATATTACATGAGATCACAATATATCCTTATTTGATGAACCTAAAGCTTCACGACCAAGAAGCACAACCACACCCAGTTACACAAGAGTTGAATATTGATACTTAGCCATACGGATTCTTCATAAAAAAATGTTATATTCTTGTTAATTATCATGTGATACATGCAAGTAACAACATTCCCCGTGTGAAAATCACACTCAATAAGATAATGCTTCTATAGCTAATATTTTATAAGAATTGTGATGATCACCACTCACCCATACAAAGTTGTCTCCTCTACCAACATTTCAAAACATGTTCAAGATAACTAAGTTTAAGAAGCTTCTAGGGTTGCTTCATTTATTTTTTGTAAGTTCACACACATATCACTATTTTGAGTGATGTTCAATCCGTAGAGTTTGAAGACTTATTATGGAATACACTTACCACGAAGTAGAGTAAATTGCCAAGGTACAATCTAGGTATGCTTGATATGATAGCCATTCATTCATGTTGCAGGTAGATATATGTGAAACACTATCATCATTTAGAGCCCCAGAACTGGATCGATATGCATATTCTAGAACAATTCCTATTGTTTTATTGAGATCTCAAGATGACATGATATATCAGTAGTTAAGTGTCAACACTTGGTCGTAAACGATGAGTACAACCCTGTGTCTGATCTCATTTTCAAGAAACTCCACACATAACAAGGGTTCTCATATCCTATAAATATTCTAAATCATACTAATCTTCAAGGGCTAAATCATCAACATCTTCTTATAAAACTGAGTATGTACACAACAAAATCAATTTTGCATTCCTCAAAATATAACACACTTGTTGGATAAATTCCTTAATTCTTCTATTGTAGCCATAATTATCTTGAGAGGAAATTTTTTACTTTTGTAAATGTTACCGGTGCTAGAATACCCTAGGATCGTGTCTCCTTAATTGGTGACCTTGATATTTTTTGAGAAAATTTCAGAATTTGCCTCACTCCATATGCATGTATGCATGTTTATATTTTCAAGTACATTTAAGAAACAATTTCTTATAGGATTGCATGATTGTAGCAAGTCTACCTTCATTTGAAATATTATTCTATGTTGACTTTATAGAAGTCACACCAACATCACTAAGCCCAAATGACAAGCTTGGTTTTTTGAAGAAGGTGAATCTTCTTGAATATCCCCATATGTCACGAAGATCAATAAAGCCTCATAATCTTGTTTCCATACAAACATAAGCTTGATCTTTGTTCAGCACCCCCCATGAAAATAAGTGTCGAGACCTATCTGTTAATTAGAGAGAAAACCCAAATCTAATCCCTGATTAAGCAACTAAACACATCTTTATTTATAAACATGAATAACACAATATATGAAAAACACAGGTAAATTTTTCCTTTTTCTTTCTTCACAATTTCATAAACCAATGTCACATCAAGGACATCATAGTTAGATGTCACAAATATTATTGAACTCCATTAAAACTAGAATTAAATCTTACGACTCACATGTAGTTCAGTTTACATCATATACATGTACATGAAAGAACAAACTCAAAACACTACCCATCCCAAGAAAGAGAGTGTACATGACAATCTAATCTATTAATATTATTCTATTTATATTTTCTTTTTCACAATCTCTTTTTTAGATAGCATTATACCTAAAAACATTTGAAACGGCCTCACAAGACTCATATAGTTTCCTAGTTAGTGGATACCTCCCACTCGAGCTAGGTACATGCATCAACATAAAATTAAGTATAACGAACTCAAAAGAAACTTCAACTTGAATATATTGAAAGGTCTTGCATATTGTTTTATCACAAGACAAATCTAGTTTACAATGGTAATCTAGTCAAATAGATGAGGTAATAACTTAAACCAAATATAACTTTAAAACATCTTTTAGAGCATGTCTATGAACAAATCAGTAGATACTTCTTAGTTCATATTAACAATCCTTCTGCATTAGAAACAAGTCAAGATATAAGCATTTTGAATCAATACATAACAATAGCATCATCTTTGTGACATTCCACTAGTCAGACCAAGAACACATCATGCAGTCCCGAAGCTGAAATACACATAATACATGTCTGCCAAATAGTACTTATCACATAGAAAGCAATCCAAATCATATGCAGAGTTGATATTTAAATCACAATATATACTACGTGACAATTAGATAGATCAAAACATGGAACAAATAATCCCTATAATAGCATGATTACTTTCCACAACAAGAAGCATAATCAATGATGGTAAATCATCAACTAGAAGTACAAGAAATGTAGCAAACATTCAAATCATTTTCTACACGGATTGTCATCTTTTATTCATTTGCCCTAAAATTACCTGCCTTGTACCTCACCAAGTAGAAGTTTCCATGCCATATTCTCATTTCAATGACTCACTATTACTATCTTAGGGTTTAGACGACCACCCTAAGATATCAACAATAGAACCTGGCCACCTCAGGGTTGCGTAAAGAGGATCACGTCCTCATCTCGGGCAAATAAGATTGGAATCATCAAAATAGTGTATCACATATCACAAGTTTCTCATATTTTCAAATTTCACATATTTCATTTCATCAGAGTCTATTCATCATGGAGATAGACTTTGACATCAAGGATTTAGATCTAGAGCCACTCCATGTGACTCACTCCTAAATCCTAGTGGTCTAACCTTTAAGGTTTCGATCCCACTCCAAAAACCTTCTCATAATTATCGATTACTACAAAGAGATATGTTTTGTTTCCCAATGTGGTCCTTAGGGAAAACTCATGGCGTTCAGGGCACCTAACTATATGTTTCATCATTTCACTTGTTATTAATCTCTTTTACTCATCTTAAAAGAATTTAAAACATCATATATCATCTATGTGTATTCTCACATCACTAGAATAACATGGAATAGATTAATCTTATCAAGAAAGACAATGACTAAAATAATAAGCACAATAATGTATAATTTGCAACACATACAGTTCTTTACATTTCTACATCATCTCATAGTAGTCATCATATGTGCGTATTCAGCCCAAGACATAATCTCATTCTTTAATATTTACCCCATCAGGGTTTTATCATCATCAATGGGCTTTCATCCTGATACATAATCTCATTGTGCAACATTTACCCTATGGTTTCTCAAATGTAATCAATACATGTTAGATTCAATCTCAACATATTTCTTATTAATTCATTCTATATCACAATTCTCAACAAAATATTCACAGATACATAAGAACTAGCAACAATAAAAGCACATAGATATCTTGTATCATTCATCATACTCAGAATATATTTATCATACGACATATACTTATTCCATCCAATTTCAATAGATGCAAATAAATTTCATGCATAAACATGCATAACACACTTAGTTCTCTACTTGATTTATTTCACATTATTTTGTTAGGGTTACTAATCAACACATGTTGAATATCATTTAAATTCCAACAAAATAGTCAATTCTCAAAGTACAAGTATTCTATCGGACAGTCACAATCCAATAATGCATTCTTGTAAATCAACTCATAATACTTGAACCTCATATTTTAATTGAATTCAACTACATTATGTGCATTCCTTGATCCCTCATTTGATTTCATTATTCATTAGCATAATCTAGCTCATCATTTTAGGGTCAGAGTTAGGTTTTATATTTGTATGCTAATTCTCATCAATTTTCCTTCATTTTATATTCATTTGTCTCAACTTCTTTCATTTCATGTTCATCACATTATTGGAACCATTCATTCCTAATTCACTTGATATACAATGCTCCTCTTCTCATTGGAATTCATCAAAGTCTAATTCTAGTACATTTCATTCAACTTGGGTTAAGCCACATGTAATTTAAAATAAAAGATTAAAGACTTCATCATAATAACTTCATTAGTTTCATCTTTAACTTGCTATCACCATTCAATACATTTTTGTTCATATCATTTCTTAAACTTAGATAAGGGTACCATGTTGTTGATTCTAATGGCATTCCCATAATAAAAAATGATCATTCCTTAATATAATACTCACTTTAGGTAAAAATAATGAATTAGGGTTACATCTTCTTACACCATAATCTCTAATCAACCTTCATAGTTCATTATTATGTAACCTGTATAAAAGGACCCACATTCATTTGAGGATACTATATTCCATAAATTATACTAAAATAGATGGATTAAGATTAGATCATATTATTAAGACTCATCATCTTAAATTGAAGTATTAATACTCACAACTTTAGCATTTCATCAGATTTACAATTTTATATACAAGTTCTAGATTTATCACTCATACTTGTCTTAGAACTAGAACTAAACTTTTAGGGTTTTCAATAAGTCATCCTTACATCAACACACCATAAGAATCATACCAGTCACTAATTTCATCATGGTGCACAAGGGTTCATTAGGTCTATGCGCATACATGGAAACCCTAGTTTTCATTTTCACATGGTTTATTCATCAACCACAAGTATACATTGATTAATTGGCTCATTTGATTTGATCCCGAAACACAAACCTTAAACAAGGAATATTGCCACCTCGTATTGATCCTTATATTTATATATCATTTTCAATTTCCATAAGACTCAACAAAACACTTATATAATTCATTCTAATACAATTCAAATATGTTTATATACATGTCAATTCAATTCCCAAGCATATCAGCCATTGGGATGACTTTTAGGCAATATTCACATGAAATACCATAGTAATATCCATAGAGTTTTTCGTGAATAATCAATTGATATATCAGGAATTTATCAAGTTCCATTCAATGAGGAGTAATCTAAATCAGTAAAATTTGATTACCGAATATCTTTTCAAAACAATACCCAATCGCATACAAATACAAGCAAAATTTCTGATTATATTAGTCATATAGAATTAGGCTTTAAATGTGAATACAGAGCTTAATAGGGAGATAAGAATTCATGTAAGGTGATAAGAACCTTTAAACCATATGTCATACTATGAATTTCTAGAAATTCAATCAAACTCTAGAAACTATATCCATTTCTTCCTCCTCTTAACTTGGAAACCCTAGAAATGGGGAATAAAAGAGAAAGATTGAGAAAAGAGGAAGCTTTGATATCATTTAGAATCAAATCATAGAAGGGACGGAATCTTGACATGTTAGAGAAGAATCACCATGAATGTCTATGCAAGGAAGCTAAACTTACTTGATTTCGTCATATCACAGACAACGAACCCCTATGTCAATATCACCACCACTTTCTCCTCTCAAAACCTTAACTCTCCTTATCTCTAGAATTTCGTTTCTTTGGAATGAATCACAAAATATGAGATCTCCTTGGGTTCTATATTGCTCATATAGACCAATTAAAGTGCTTGGTTCAATTGCAAATTGACCCAACTTACACTTTGTTCCATTTCAACAATTTTTTCTGTCATAAAATATGTTACTAAAATCAACTATTAAATAGGTCAAATATGTCATAAAATTAGGCCAAATTATAAAGTTTTCTAAAACAACATTTTAGATCTCCAATAAAATTTTCAAATCAATCTGAGTTCCCAATTAATTAAAAAAATCAAACACTAGACTATTATTTTTCAGTCTGAATGCATGGTCGGTTGCGTTTGTCCTGTGAGAAACTCGACCAACACCACACTATGTAGAACTCAAACATCATCCAAAATAATGAAAATTTAACAAAATGTTAAAATAAAGTTTCCCAATTACAATTAAATTTTGAGATCAATTGGACATACAAATAAAAAGATAAAATCCAAATACCACAAGTCTATATTTCAATCTGAATACATGGTCGGCTGAGTTTATCTTGGGGAAACTCGAATGACAACATGTTAGAAAACTCTTCCAAAATTATGATATTTTATAAGAACACTAATAATTGAGTTTTCCAAACCATATCCAAATTTCAACTAAATTTGAGTTGTATAAAAAATTATAAAAATCATGTAGTACACCACTATACTTATCAAAATTTGTATTTGTATGTTACCAAACCCTTAGTTTGTCCAATTTTGATTTACAGTTCTCAAAATCCTAATTATTTGAAATAAAAACATACCTAGAGTTTTCATTTGGTAGACATCAGGTTCAAACAATTATGATTAGAATACCATCATTAATCAAGCTTAACGATCAATCTGTTTAATTAACATGTGTCTCTTAACACACCAATCACTAAGATTATTAATCCTGGAGTTTAAACCTTTTAACTTTCCGGTTAAGGCTAGTATACAAAGGGTCAAATACCAAAGGACAACTTTATAAGATTGTTTCTTCTTAACTCAATTGTTTGAAGAACTTAATTATTTATTTTTTGTATTTTCATATTTGGAACGAGAATGTAAAAGTCAGTTTGGGTGATGATTGATTATACTAAGAAAAAAAAATTGTAGAAATTAAATTGCACTAAACAAATATTATTTTTCCTGCAAAAGGTAAACAAGATTGTTGTTAGCACAAGAAAAATTAGAATGAAAAGACTAGAATGAAAAAAATCAAACAAGTGGTGATTGAAATCAAAGGGAGAGAATCGAGGCATTAGGGGTTTTCACCACCTTAGCCATGGTAAGAAAATGAATTAACAATTAATTGACAAATAGGCGACGGCATGTGAATCATAAAAACTCACAAAAGATGAACTCCACATGAGCCCATTGGTCCTGGTGCTCATGTTTCCTAGTTCATCATCTGAAAAGAGATAAATCCACGGTCACTTCAAAATCTCAATGTGAATTGGTTTAATCGTTCTAAACCCAGATTTACATGGTCATTTCCATCTGAGTTAACATATACATCTAAGTGAGTAATTACTTCGCTAGATCATCGATTAAATCAACCAATCGCCGTATAAAGAAGTTGATTTAAGATGATTTAATCAAACTATGGCTAAGGGGCTATTCCCCTTGCCTCGATAAGGAACTACTCACTCATGGTTGAGGAGAAGGGGGAGACGGAGGAAGAAAGTACATTAGTCATAGTATAGGCTTAAATAGGAAATTAATCATTATTCTAGAGACAATGAAATGGTCAGGTTCTTAATTCCTTGCTCCAGAATTAAAGAAGGGGAAGAAGAGATCTAGATCTAAAAATGGAATAAAAAGAGCTGAGGAATCATCTAAGAGTGAACAATGCTTCAAGAAATAAATTATTTTATTGCAAAACTAGAAGAATACAAGATTAAGTTGCTCCGAGAATTCCCGTACAAAAGTAAAAATCCAAGATGCTCCAAGGACGAGGAAGTGCCCCTCCTTTTATAGGAGAATGAGGGGAGGAATATCTAAGAGAATACAAATAGTTTGAGGCTATTGGAAAGACCAAAGTTAAAGAACAATGATTGCCAATCCATGATTGCTCTCTCTAGTATGTTCTGTAGATTCCCATAATTAGACTTTAAAATGTATTTCACCTTTGTAAAACGCTCAGAAGAGGTATAAAAATATATTTTTCCTGTATCACTTGCAATTATCTTGCCAAAACATATTTATATTCCAAATTTGGAATTTATATGTGGAAGTTATAACTGTTTTGGTGAGAGGTATATCAGACTCTGTGGGAAAACGTGAGGCTACATTCACTAGTTAATTGAGAAGTCAATTAAATGCCAAAATCACCGTAAAATATATCTTTTCTATAGCCAATAAAATTTTCTTTTCATTCCATACTTGATCTTGAAATTATGCCTTTAGATGCAAAAGATATGGCTATTTTAGTGACGGATATCTCAGGTACTGCGGGAATATTTAGAAAGCCTCGTATCTTTATCTTTTATTATCTCGATTTAAATACTTAGATAATTGCTAAAAATTAAGAGAAATATCATAAGAATTTAGGAAGAGAGTATTGAGAAGATAAAAGTATTATTTATTTCTGAATTAAGCTAAAATTAACAAAAAAAGTCCTAATTAATTATTCTAAATGAAGCAAAAACAAGAGATGAATATGCATTCATCAAAATACCCCAAAATTAAACTTTGCTCGTCCTGACCAATATTAAAATCAAGAAATACTTCCAAGACATACTCTCAACCTATCATCCTCACTCTCCTAACAACCACTTGATTCCTTCCACCAAAATATGGCCAAACGACTCTGACTTCCTAAATTTACAAAAAATGACTTTTATATTTCCTACTTCACAAACTTGCATTTATTCAAGACCTGCAATAAAACATATTTTCATTTCACATTTGCATTTGGTACTCCATAATTTTTTTTAAAAGTTTGACACAAGAACATGGCTGATTTTGGATGGTTGGGGTTTTGGTAGTTTTCTCTTGGGTAGAAAATTGGAGTGAAGTATGGAAGAAGAACGGTCTCTCCTATATTCAACTCGAGACCTTTTTATTTAGTGGATATGCAGTTACATTGACCACATTTTTTTATTTGGCTTTTGGTGATACACCCAATTGCGTGGGTATGGTAGAAGCGGAAGAGGGGGAAGGGGTGCCACCCCAAACTTAGCATTTTAGGCACTATTGGCTTTTTATTTTCTTTTTGACGAATGGAAAGATTTGGAAGTGGTGGAAGAAGAGTAGTAGATGTTGTTCTTGTACAACTCTTTATTTTCATCTTTTTTTAGAGTACCATGCATTGGTTATACTCTTACCAAATCATGCAAAAAATCAAGAAATTTATACAAGTTGTACATGATAATAAAGTATCACTCTTGAATCCTATCAGTCCTCTATGGCTTGCCAACTTTTCCAAGGAGTGATTATTATTTGAGGTCCTAAGTGATAGGAGGATTTCTAGTCATGAAAGTTTCAAAATTTTGGTTGCAAGGCAGTCACATCATTTAGGGGAGTGTTTTGACAAATGGTCATATCAAGGCCGACTAGATAAAGGACAAACTAGAAAATTGAAATTTTTAGCAATTTTTTGAAAAAATAAAACTAAACTACATAATATGATGAGAATTTACAAAAAAGTAAGATAGAGTGGGTGGAAGGAGTACGTACCACCCACCTCCACCCCAAACTTAAGATTTTGCTCATCCTGAGTAAAACTTAAATCCAGAATGGAGGAAAGAAAATCACTGGGATCACCAGGAGGTCCTGGTAACTCAAAAAATGTCCAGCTGGAGAGGATATTGATGATGGTTGTAACTTTGAACAAAGGAGATTCATGGTACACCCAACGGATGGGTGGTCATGGCAACTTAAAGAGGCTTTCATAATGTCTTTAGCCTCTCACTCATTCCAAAAGGATCCACACATCTTCCTTTAGCAGTAAAGCAAAAATGTCGAAGATGGATGTGGATTGGGGGAGGTTGGTGGGTACCCGATTGGTAACACTTGTTGTGCCAGATGTGCAAGGTCAGGCGGAGGATCTGGCTCAGGTTTCCCCCCTTCATATTGATCTGCATATAGGATAATTGGTGGTGATATGAAAGAGATAACTACATTTAAATCAGCATGATAAGTATTTTTTCTTTGCTCAAAATTCATGTAATCAACCTTGGGATAAATGGAATTCATGGTTGATATATCATGTAACTCTAGTTCCTCTATGCAAAGAGTACCCACATGTTCATGAGGGATAAAAATGGGGACATATTCCTTGTAGCCAGCGGAAGGGGGCATGTGGACCTCTTCTAAGGTTTGTGTCTCTTCTTCTAAATCAGTTGTGCATGGAATGGGAATTGGTTGTGACAGAATGTGAGGAATCATTTTGTCAAAGGGGGTTGGATGCTTATTATCCAAAATAGACTCAAAATAAGGGTATTGGTTTTTTATGTCAATTGGATTGTTGTAAGTGGTGTAGGGAGTTGTTGGATTTCAGATTGACTCTCCTGCTTTGACTTTTCATATTCAAGTAGTAAAGTCTGTAAAGGAAAGATAGGGATACCCATGTCCTCACCGCATGCAAAATATGGCTCCATTGTTTGTGCTATTTCTTCAGGATCCGACATATATGACACAAAAATAGGATCATTATCGTCGTCATCGCTAGGAAGAACCATCTTGGGTTGCTCAATATCTATAGGGGGAGTTTGTGATTGATCCTCTAGTAAGGTAGCTAACATGGCTTGACTGGATTCAAGTTTTGCTTGTCCTTCTATTGCCATCTTTTCTGGGGCCTTAAGTCTCTCTTCCAGTTCAAGATTAAATTGTGTTTCACCATAGGATTTATACACTCCAAAATTTTGGCCATCCTCGTCACACTCCTCATAGTTTCCTTGTCCATAGTACTCCTCATATTGTTTTGTGTGGCATTGCTCCTCATAATAATCTCCAGAAGATGGTGGATTGTAATTTCCATTGTGTCCATCTCGGTAGGAAGACTCAATATTATAAGGTGTCACCAATTCATGAGGAAACATATTTGAACAATCTATATTTTTGGTTTGGGCTTCTAGCAGGGCAGTTAAGAAGGCTTGATATGCATCACTTAACACACCAATCACTAAGATTATTAGTCCTAGAGTTTAAACCTTTTAACTTTCCGATTAAGGCTAGTATAGAAAGAGTCGAATGATAACTTTTTAAGATTGTTTCTTCTTAACCCAATTGTTTGGAGAACTTATTTATTTGTTTTTGGTATTTTCATATTTGGAACGAGAATGTAAAAGTCAGTTTGGGTGATGATTGATTACACTAAGAAAGAAATTTGCAGAAATTAAATTGCACTAAACAAATATTATTTGCCCTGCAGAAGGTAAATAAGATTGTTGTTAGCACAAGAAAAATTAGAATGAAAAGACTAGAATGTAAGAAAGCAAATGAGCGGTGATTGAAATCAAAGGGATAGAATCGAGGCATTAGGGGTTTTCACCACCTTAGCCATGGAAAGAAAATGAATTAACAATTAATCAACAAATAGGCAACGGCATGTGAATCATAAAAACCCACAAAAGATGAACTCCACATGAGCACATTGGTCTTGGTGCTCATGTTTCCTAGTTTGTCATCTAAAAAGAGATAAATTCACAGTCACTTCATAATCTCTATGTGAATTGGTTTAATCATTCTTAACCCGGATTTCTATGATCATTTCTATTTGAGTTAACATATACATCTGAGCGGGTAATTACTTCGCTAGATCATCGATTAAATAAACCAATCTCCATCTAAAAAAGTTGATTAAAGCTGATTTGATCAAACCATGGCTAAGGGGCTATTCCCCTTGCCTTGATAAGGAACTACTCACTCATGGTTGAGGAGAAGGGGGAGACGGAGGAAGAAAGTACCTTGGTCATAGTCTAGGCTTGAATAGGAAATTAATCCTTATTCTAGAGACAATGAAATGGCTAGGTTCTTAATTCCTTGCTCCAGAACTAAAGAAAGGGGGAAGAAGATGTCTAGATCTAAAAACAGAATAAAAAGAGCCGAGGAACAATCTAAGAGTGAACAATGCTTCAAGAAATAAAGTACTTTATTGCAGAACTAGAAGAATACAAGATTAAGTTGCTCTGAAAATTTTCGTACAAAAGTAAAAATCCAAGATGCTCCAAGGAGGAGGAAGTGACCCTCCTTTTATAGGAGAAGGAGGAGAGGAAGCCCTAAGAGAATACAAAGAGTTTGAGGCTATTGGAAAGACCAAAGTTAAAGAACAATGATTGTCAATCCTTGATTGTTCTCTCTAGTATGTTCTGCAGATTTCCAAAATTAGACTTTAAAACGTATTTCTCCGTTGTAAAACGTTCAAAAGAGGTCTAAAAATATATTTTTCCTGTAGAACTTGCAATTATATTTCCAAAACATATTTATATTCCAAATTGAAATTTATATGTGGAAGTTATGATGTTTTGGTGAGAGGTATATCAGACTCTGCGGGAAAACGTGAGGCTACATTCACTGGTTAATTGAGCAGTCAATTAAATGCCAAAATCGCCGCAAAATATGTCTTTTCTATATCCAATAAAATTCTCTTTTCATTACATACTTGATCTTGAAATTTTGTCTTTAGACGCAAAAGATATGGCTATTTTGGTGACAGGTATTTCAGGCACTGCTGTAATATTTGGAAAGCCTCATATCTTCATCTTTGATTATCTCGATTTAAATACTTAGATAATTCCGTAAAATTAAGATAAATCTCATAAGAATTTAGGAAGAGAATATCAAGAATATGAAAGTGCTATTTATTTCTGAATTAAGCTAAAATTAACAAAAAAAATTCCTAATTTATTATTCTAAATGAAGCAAAAATAACAGATGAATATGCATTCATCAAAATACCCCAAACTTAAACTTTGCTCGTCCCGAGCAACATTAAAATCAAGAAATACTTCCAAGACATACTCTCAACCTATCATGCTCACTCTCCTAACAACCACTTGATTCCTTCCACCAAAATATGGCCAAACGAATCTGACTTCCTGAATTTACAAAAAATGACTTTTATATTTCCTACTTCACAAACTTGCATTTATTCAAGACCTACAATAAAACATATTTTCATTTCACATTTGCATTTGGTACTCCATAAATTTTTTTTTAAAGTTTGACACAAGAACATGGCTGATTTTGGATGGTTGGGGGTTTTGTAGTTTTCTCTTGGGTAGAAAATTGGAGTGAAGGAGGTATGGAAGAAGAACGGTCTCTCCTCTATTCAACTCGAGACCTTTTTATTTAGTGGACATGCAGTTACATTGATCGCATTTTTTTCTTTGGCTTTTGGTGATACACCCAATTGTGTGGGTATGGAAGAAGCGAAAGAGGGGGAAGGGGTGCCACCCCAAACATAGTGTTTTAGGCACTATTGGCTTTTTATTTTCTTTTTGACAAATGGAAAGATTTGGAAGTGGTGGAAGAAGAGTAGAAGATGTTGTTTTTGTACAACTCTTTTTATTTTCATCTTTTTTTAGAGTACCATGCATTGGTTCTACTATTACCAAATCATGCAAAAAATCAAGAAATTTATACAAGTTGTACATGATAAGAAAGTATCACTCTTGAATTCTATCAGTCCTCTTTGGCTTGCCAACTTTTCTAAGGAGTGATTATTATTTGAGGTCCTAAGTGACAGGAGGATTTCTAGTCATGAAAGTTTCAAAATTTTGGTTGCAAGGCAGTCACATCATTTAGGGGAGTGTTTTGACAAATGGTCATATCAAGGCCGACTAGATAAAGGCCAAACTAGAAAATTGAAATTTTTAGCAAATTTTTGAAAAATTAAAACTAAACTATATAATATGATGAGAATTTACAAAAAAGTAAGATAGAGTGGGTGGAAGTAGTACGTACCACCCCCCTCCACCCCGAACATAAGATTTTGCTCATCCCGAGTAAAACTTAAATCCAGAATGGAGGGAAGAAAATCACTAGGATCACCAGGAGGTCCTGGTAGCTCAAAAAATGTCCAGCTGAAGAGGATATTGATGATGGTTTTAACTTTGAACAAAGGAGATTCATGGTACACCCAACGGATGGGTGGTCATGGAAACTTAAAGAGGCTTTCATAATGTCTTTTGCCTCTCACTCATTCCAAAAGGATCCACACATCTTCCTTTAGGAGTAAAGGAAATGTCGAAGATGGATGTGGATTGGGGGAGGTTGGTGGGTACCCGATTGGTAACACTTGTTGTGCCAGATGTGCTAGGTCAGGCGGAGGATCTGGCTCAAGTTTCCCCCCGTCATATTGATCTGCATATAGGATAATTGGTGGTGATATGAAAGAGACAACTACATTTAAATCAGCATGATAAGTATTTTTTCTTTGCTCAAAATTCATGCAATAAACCTTGGGATAAATGGAATTCATGGTTGATATAGCATGTAACTCTAGTTCCTATATGCAAGGAGTTCCCACAGGTTCATGAGGGATAAAAATGGGGACATATTCCTTATAGCCAGCGGAAGGGGGCATGTGGACCTCTTCTAAGGTTTGTGTCTCTTCTTCTAAATCAGTTGTGCATGGAATGGGAATTGGTTGTGACAGAATGTGAGGAATCATTTTGTCAAAGGGGGTTGGATGCTTATTATCCAAAATAGACTCAAAATAAGGGTATTGGTTTTTGATGTCAATTGGATTGTTGTAAGTGGTGGAGGGAGTTGTTGGATTTCAGATTGACTCTCCTGCTTCGACTTTTCATATTCAAGTAGTAAAGTATGTAAAGGAAAGATAGGGATACCCATGTCCTCACCGCATGCAAAATATGGCTCCATTGTTTGTGCTATTTCTTCAGGATCCGACATATATGACACAAAAATAGGATCATTATCATCGTCATCACTAGGAAGAACCATCTTGGGTTGCTCAATATCTATAGGGGGAGTTTGTGATTGATCCTCTAGTAAGGTAGCTAACATGGCTTGACTGGATTCAAGTTTTGCTTGTCCTTCTACTGCCATCTTTTCTGGGGCCTTAAGTCTCTCTTCCAGTTCAAGATTAAATTATGTTTCACCATAGGATTTATACACTCCAAAATTTTGGCCATCCTCGCCACACTCCTCATAGTTTCCTTGTCCATAGTACCCCTCATATTGTTTTGTGTGGCATTGCTCCTCATAATAATCTCAAGAAGATGATGGATTGTAATTTCCATTGTGTCCATCTTGGTAGGAAGATTCAATATTATAAGGTGTCACCAATTCATGAGGAAACATATTTGAACAATCTATATTTTGGGTTTGGGCTTCTACCACGGTGGTTAAGAAGGCTTGATATGCGTCACTTAACACACCAATCACTAAGATTGTTAGTCCTAGAGTTAAACCTTTTAACTTTCCGATTAAGGCTAGTATAGAAAAGGTCGAATGATAACTTTTTAAGATTGTTTCTTATTAACCCAATTGTTTGGAGAACTTTTTTTTTTTTTTTGGTATTTTCATATTTGGAACGAGAATGTAAAAGTCAGTTTGGGTGATGATTGAATACACTAAGAAAGAAATTTGCAGAAATTAAATTGCACTAAACAAATATTATTTGCCCTGCAAAAGGTAAACAAGATTGTTGTTAGTATAAGAAAAATTAGAATGAAAAGACTAGAATGTAAGAAAGCAAATGAGTGGTAATTGAAATCAAAGGGAGAGAATCGAGGCATTAGGGGTTTTCACCACCTTAGCCATGGCAAGAAAATGAATTAACAATTAATCAATAAATAGGCAACGACATGTGAATCATAAAAACCCATAAAATATGAACTCCACATGAGCCCATTGGTCCTGGTGCTCATGTTTCCTAGTTTGTCATCTGAAAAGAGATAAATTCATGGTCACTTCATAATCTCTATGTGAATTGGTTTAATCATTCTTAACCCGTATTTCTATGATCATTTCTATCCGAGTTAACATATACATCTAAGCGGGTAATTACTTCGCTAGATCATCGATTAAATAAACCAATCTCCGTCTAAAGAAGTCTATTAAAGCTGATTTGATCAAACCATGGTGAAGGGGCTATTCCCCTTGCCTTGATAAGGAACTACTCACTCATGGTTGAGGAGAAGGGGGAGATGGAGGAAGAAAGTACCTTGGCCATAGTCTAGGCTTGAATAGGAAATTAATCCTTATTCTAGAGACAATGAAATGGCCAGGTTCTTAATTCCTTGCTCTAGAACTAAAGAAAGGGGGAAGAAGAGGTGTAGATCTAAAAACAGAATAAAAAGAGCCGAGGAACAATCTAAAAGTGAACAATGCTTCAAGAAATAAATTACTTTATTGCAGAACTAGAAGAATACAAGATTAAGTTGCTCTAAAAATTTCCGTACAAAAGTAAAAATCCAAGATGCTCCAAGGAGGAGGAAGTGACCCTCCTTTTATAGGAGAAGGAGGAGAGGAAGCCCTAAGAGAATACAAAGAGTTTGAGGCTATTGGAAAGACCAAAGTTAAAGAACAATGATTGTCAATCCTTGATTGCTCTCTCTAGTATGTTCTGCAGATTTCCATAATTAGACTTTAAAACGGTTTCTCCTTTGTAAAACGTTCAAAAGAGGTCTAAAAATATATTTTTCCTATAGCACTTGCAATTATATTTCCAAAACATATTTATATTCCAAATTGGAATTTATATGTGGAAGTTATGACTATTTTGGTGAGAGGTATATCAGACTCTGCGGGAAAACGTGAGGCTACATTCACTGGTTAATTGAGTAGTCAATTAAATGCCATAATCTCCACAAAATATTTCTTTTCTATAGCCAATAAAATTCTCTTTTCATTACATACTTGATCTTGAAATTTTGTCTTTAGACACAAAAGATATGGCGATTTTGGTGACAGGTATCTCAGGCACTGTGGGAATATTTGGAAAGCCTCATATCTTCATCTTTGATTATCTCGATTTAAATACTTAGATAATTCCTTAAAATTAAGAGAAATCTCATAAGAATTTAGGAAGAGAATATCAAGAATATGAAAGTGCTATTTATTTCTGAATTAAGCTAAAATTAACAAAAAAAACCCTAATTAATTATTCTAAATGAAGCAAAAATAAGAGATGAATATGCATTCATCAAAATACTCCAAACTTAAACTTTGCTCGTCCCGAGCAACATTAAAATCAAGAAATACTTCCAAGACATACTCTCAACCTATCATCCTCACTCTCGTAACAACCACTTGATTCCTTCTACCAAAATATGGCCAAACGACTCTGACTTCCTAAATTTACAAAAAAAATGACTTTTATATTTCCTACTTCACAAACTTGCATTTATTCAAGACCTGCAATAAAACATATTTTCATTTCACATTTGCATTTGGTACTCCATAATTTTTTTTTAAAAGTTTGACACAAGAACATGGCTGATTTAGGATGGTTGGGGTTTTTGTAGTTTTCTCTTGGGTAGAAAATTGGAGTGAAGGAGGTATGGAAGAAGAATGGTCTCTCCTCTATTCAACTCAATACCTTTTTATTTAGTGGACATGCAGTTACATTGACCGCATTTTTTTCTTTGGCTTTTGGTGATACACCCAATTGCGTGGGTATGGAAGAAGCGGAAGAGGGGGAAGGGGTACCACCCCAAACTTAGCGTTTTAGGTACTATTGGCTTTTTATTTTCTTTTTAACGAATGGAAAGATTTGGAAGTGGTGGAAGAAGAGTAGAAGATGTTGTTCTTGTACAACTCTTTTTATTTTCATCTTTTTTTAGAGTGCCATGCATTGGTTCTACTATTACCAAATCATGAAAAAAATCAAGAAATTTATACAAGTTGTACATGATAAGAAAGTATCACTCTTGAATCCTATCAGTCCTCTATGGCTTGCCAACTTTTCCAAGGAGTGATTATTATTTGAGTTCCTAAGTGACAGGAGGATTTCTAGTCATGAAAGTTTCAAAATTTTGGTTGCAAGGTAGTCACATTATTTAGGGGAGTGTTTTGACAAATGGTCATATCAAGGCCGACTAGATAAAGGCCAAACTAGAAAATTGAAATTTTTAGCAAATTTTTGAAAAATTAAAACTAAACTACATAATATGATGTGAATTTACAAAAAAGTAAGATAGAGTGTTTGGAAGGAGTACGTACCACCCACCTCCACCCCAAACTTAAGATTTTTCTCATCCCGAGTAAAACTTAAATCCAGAGTGGAGGGAAGAAAATCACTAGGATCACCAGGAGGTCCTGGTAGCTCAAAAAATGTCCAGCTGAAGAGGATATTGATGATGGTTGTAACTTTGAACAAAGGAGATTCATGGTACACCCAACGGATGGGTGGTCATGGCAACTTAAAGAGGCTTTCATAATGTCTTTTGCCTCTCACTCCTTCCAAAAGGATCCACGCATCTTCCTTTAGCAATAAAGGAAATGTCAAAGATGGATGTGGATTGGGGGAGGTTGGTGGGTACCCGATTGGTAACACTTGTTGTGCCATATGTGCAAGGTCAGGCGGAGGATCTGGCTCAGGTTTCCCCCCGTCATATTGATATGCATATAGGATAATTGGTGGTGATATGAAAGAGACAACTACATTTAAATCAGCATGATAAGTATTTTTGCTTTGCTCAAAATTCATGCAATCAACCTTGGGTTAAATGGAATTCATGGTTGATATAGCATGTAACTCTAGTTCCTCTATGCAAGGAGTTCCCACAGGTTCATGAAGGATAAAAATGGGGACATATTCCTTGTAGCCAGTGGAAGGGGGCATGTGGACCTCTTCTAAGGTTTGTGTCTCTTCTTCTAAATCAGTTGTGCATGGAATGGGAATTGGTTGTGACAGAATGTGAGGAATCATTTTGTCAAAGGGGGTTGGATGCTTATTGTCCAAAATAGACTCAAAATAAGGGTATTGGTTTTTGATGTCAATTGGATTGTTGTAAGTGGTGGAGGGAGTTGTTGGATTTCAGATTGACTCTCCTGCTTCGACTTTTCATATTCAAGTAGTAAAGTCTGTAAAGGAAAGATAGGGATACTCATTTCCTCACCGCATGCAAAATATGGCTCCATTGTTTGTGCTATTTCTTCAGGATCCGACATATATGACACAAAAATTGGATCATTATCGTCGTCATCGCTAGGAAGAACCATCTTGGGTTGCTCAATATCTATAGGGGGAGTTTGTGATTGATCCTCTAGTAAGGTAGCTAACATGGCTTGACTGGATTCAAATTTTTTTTGTCCTTCTGTTGCCATCTTTTCTGGGGCCTTAAGTCTCCCTTCCAGTTCAAGATTAAATTGCGTTTCACCATAGGATTTATACACTCCAAAATTTTGGCCATCCTCGCCACACTTCTCATAGTTTCCTTGGTCATAGTACCCCTCATATTGTTTTGTGTGGCATTGCTCCTCATAATAATCTCCAGAAGATGGTGGATTGTAATTTCCATTGTGTCCATCTTGGTAGGAAGATTCAATATTATAAGGTGTCACCAATTCATGAGGAAACATATTTGAACAATCTATATTTTGGGTTTGGGCTTCTAGCAGGGCGGTTAAGAAGGCTTGATATGCATCACTTAATACACCAATCACTAAGATTGTTAGTCCTAGAGTTTAAACCTTTTCCCTTTCCGATTAAGGCCAGTATAGAAAGGGTCGGATGACAACTTTTTAAGATTGTTTCTTCTTAACCCAATTGTTTGGAGAACTTATTTGTTTGTTTTTGGTATTTTCATATTTGGAACAAGAATATGAAAGTCAGTTTGGGTGATGATTGATTACACTAAGAAAGAAATTTGCAGAAATTAAATTGCACTAAACAAATATTATTTGCCCTGCAGAAGGTAAATAAGATTGTTGTTAGCACAAGAAAAATTAGAATGAAAAGACTAGAATGTAAGAAAGCAAATGAGCGGTGATTGAAATCAAAGGGATAGAATCGAGGCATTAGGGGTTTTCACCACCTTAGCCATGGCAAGAAAATGAATTAACAATTAATCAACAAATAGGAAACGGCATGTGAATCATAAAAACCCACAAAAGATGAACTCCACATGAGCACATTGGTCCTGGTGCTCATGTTTCCTAGTTTGTTATCTAAAAAGAGATAAATTCACAGTCACTTCATAATCTCTATGTGAATTGGTTTAATCATTCTTAACCCGGATTTCTATGATCATTTCTATTTGAGTTTACATTTACATCTAAGCGGGTAATTACTTCGCTAGATCATCGATTAAATAAACCAATCTCCATCTAAAAAAGTTGATTAAAGCTGATTTGATCAAACCATGGCTAAGGGGTTATTCCCCTTGCCTTGATAAGGAACTACTCACTCATGGTTGAGGAGAAGGGGGAGACGGAGGAAGAAAGTACCTTGGTCGTAGTCTAGGCTTGAATAGGAAATTAATCCTTATTCTAGAGACAATGAAATGGCTAGGTTCTTAATTCCTTTCTCTAGAACTAAAGAAAGGGGGAAGAAGAGGTCTAGATCTAAAAACTGCATAAAAAGAGTCGAGGAACAATCTAAGAGTGAATAATGCTTCAAGAAATAAATTACTTTATTGCAGAACTAGAAGAATACAAGATTAAGTTGCTCTGAAAATTTCCGTAAAAAAGTAAAAATCCAAGATGCTCCAAGGAGGAGGAAGTGACCCTCCTTTTACAGGAGAAGGAGGGGAGGAAGCCCTAAGAGAATACAAAGAGTTTGAGGCTATTGAAAAGACCAAAGTTAAATAATAATGATTGTCAATCCTTGATTGCTCTCTCTAGTATTATCTGCAGATTTCCATAATTAGACTTTAAAACGTATTTCTCCTTTGTAAAACGTTCAAAAGAGGTATAAAAATATATTTTTCCTGTATCACTTGCAATTATATTTCCAAAACATATTTATATTCCAAATTGGAATTTATATGTGGAAGTTATGCTGTTTTGGTGAGAGGTATATCAGACTCTGTGGGAAAACGTGAGGCTACATTCACTGGTTAATTGAGCAGTCAATTAAATGCCAAAATCACCGCAAAATATGTCTTTTCTATAGCCAATAAAATTCTCTTTTCATTACATACTTGATCTTGAAATTTTGTCTTTAGACGCAAAAGATATGGCTATTTTGGTGACAGGTATCTCAGGCACTGCGAGAATATTTGGAAAGCCTCATATCTTCATCTTTGATTATCTCGATTTAAATACTTAGATAATTCCTGAAAATTAAGAGAAATCTCATAAGAATTTAGGAAGAGAATATCAAGAAGATGAAAGTGCTATTTATTTCTGAATTAAGCTAAAATTAACAAAAAAAGTCCTAATTAATTATTCTAAATGAAGCAAAAATAAGAGATGAATATGCATTCATCATTAAGCATGCTATCATCCAAGTAAGCCCTGATTAGATGACTAATTTGAATAGGGTCATTATAATAATATGCTAAAAAAAGTAGCCCATTTACACACTTTCAAATGTGTTTTGGTAAAATGAAGAAATATCTTTACTTTTAGAATATGTGGTGAGGGGATTTAGAAAAAGGGGCCAATTGATCTACTGATGCATTTGTATGAATATATTCTTCCCTCTTCACCATTTCAACTAAGAAAAGGCTATATTTCCTTTATATATATATATATATAAGTAATGAATTGAGCAACAACAATGAGGTTTGGTTCCAAAGTGATTTCATCTGCTTTTGGAGCTTTAATTACTCACATAAAGAATAGAATTAGTTGTGAAAGAAGGGTTGCATGATATCTTGTTCATTTACAAGTTGGATGAGATAGGAATGAATGAAGGCAAATGATTCTATTATCTTAGGGTATAGGATAATCATCCATGTCTTATTGTGAAACAAAAAGCCACTCCCTACCTACAGGACAAAGGGTTCTTCCGTCATCCCTGGAGAGTTTGTCAGCAAGGAGATCATCAGAATAGTTCCCCAACAAATAAAGGATCAACCCATATATGATCAATAGGAAAGTGAAGAAAGACCATTGGAAACGATTCCCTGATAGAAGCACAAAATTCCTCTTATTCATAGAATCATATTTATTCACCAAAAAAGAGTATTGATGGCTAAGAAAATTCTAGGAAGCAAAACTAGCCAAAATAGTAGGTGTAAAATGAATTGTCCGATGTTTCCAAAATTGTACTTTCCGACATAGACATTGTAACCCGTCCTAATTTCCTCTAATTCATGCATGTTAGCATCAAGTTCAACTTCCAACCAATCTGTCCCAGGCTTGGTTTCTATACCACTGAGCATTCTTTCCCCTCCGTGGTCCCTGATCATGAAATGAGTACATGACTTGTCTTTCTTTATATCTACAATTGCTTCCACATCTATGACTTGGATTGAGTCAATTAGCAAGCTAAACATCCATGGATGAATCTATAAGTCTTTTCTTGATGCCAAGTGTTAACCATCTACTTATGTAACACTTTGATCCAATATCTCATTTTGCTTTGAATAGCCACTTTTTTCACAAAAAATTGATCATTATGTACCTTATACAAGGTCTAGCATGTAGCTACAAAAAGCGTATTCCAATCCTCTCTTCTATTTTGCTTTGTCAGGTTTGACCACATCCATTCCCCTACGTTATTAACCAAAGAGAAATGATCTATATTTGTTGGTTTCATGCTTCTCCACGGTCAAATGTTGAATTGATAATCCCTGACCACATGTAGATTGTATTCTATATTGGCTCCATGTTGTTTGCGTCTTGCAAAATCCGACATCTTCCTTATAAACTGAAGGATACTGGTGAGTATGTGATAATGTTGTAGACACCAAAAGAAGACCTTCATTTCAAAGGTATTGGTGAATCATATGTTGTCCCAATTGTCCTTTGTGGATTGGTATTTATCATTCATCAACAGCTCGTGCTCCGATCTTGTACTAAAATTGCCATGTTTTTGTAGTATCCAATTCAAATTATCACTCCCACAAGTCATCCTTGGAGGTTCCTTGCTCAGTATGTCATCCACCATTATGTCCATAAACCACTCCTTCAAGAATGATTTATCCCATTGTCCACTATCTCTAATTGTTGATGCAACCCACATGTCATCAAGCTTAGGTTGGGTGATCTTGTTGGAATTAAGATCTGGTGTGTATCTATCTCTTACTTAATCATCATGACATACATTTGTAGTCACACCACCCACCATTGTCATTTTAGAGTGAGTATTGTTTGTCTTGAGATGTCTTCGTATACTCCACAATAAACTAGGGCTTAATTTGCTATATCCTCTATGCCTGTGATATTTCCCTTCCATTCGTTTAACCAATTTGTATTCCTTTTGTGAAGAAATACTATGTTGATCTCGACATTAGGGCTTCATTGTATTCCTTAGTTGATAGGATCCCTAATACTCCTAGTTCCATTTGTAATACTATATTTTTCCATATGACCATGCTGGTTCTTGATTTTTCGCTTCCACACTTCAAATAAAATTCCTAATCAACTTGTCTATATCTTCACAAGTAGTAGTAGGCAAGGGGTTGGATTCCATTATGTCAGTAGTTGATGCATTAAGAACAAACTTAGCTAGCGTAATGCAACCAACTAAAGATAGATTCAGATGCGTCCAGGCACAACTTTCTTATGAAGTTTACGAAGCAGTCCCATGTAAAGCTCCTTATTATTACTCACAATAAATATTGGAACACCCAAATGTTTTCCTAGATTATCTATTTATTAGACTCCCAATCTTCTACATATTTGTTTTCTGGTACTATTTGATGTCTTTTTCAAGAAAAATATGCTCAAAATGTCCCTCAATGACTACTATCCATAGCATCTTCAAACCTTTTATGACATTGTAGCATCACTTTGCTTTGCTTGAGGTAGATTCTCCAAACAATAGAAAATTGTTTGTGAAACACATGTGAGTGAAGGGAATCTTTTTCTTACCGAATGTTGTCAACATCCACCTCTTCTCATCCACCTCTTTTGCAATCAACTGAGTAAACCTATCCAAACATAACAAACATTTGTACAGTAACAATAGATCACCTTGTTTAACTCCCCTTGACCGTTTGAACACCTCCAACACTTCCCCTTCCCACAAAATGTTTGACTCTCATGTTGTAATAACTTTCATGATAATAGAAATAAGGTTAGTAAGTATTGTCATCTTATTTATTATGTCATGTATGTAGTCCTAACTCATCTACTCATAGGCTTTAGCAAGATCCAATTTGATAGCAAGGGAGTTCTTTCTACTAGTTGACTTCTCCATCAAATGGATAAGCTGTTATACTGGAATGACATTTTCGATAATTCATCTACCATGTATGAAACTCATTTTGAGTTGGTGACACCCAAATGTTGATGTATGGTTTCAGTCTCAACATGGGTGAATCAGTTGCTCCTTCATTGATTTTTTCTCCAATAAACATTTTTTAATGAATGTAATGAGTGAACTTTTAACTACATTCCATTTGGATTGCAAAAATTTTGCATCTACCCCATGAGGTCCTGGGGCTTTTAGTGGCAACATTGATTCAAGGCACATATAGATCTCATCATGATCATGTATCCTTGCCAACTCCTTCTGTTGCGTGAGATTAAGATGGGGAGAAACTCCCAAAAAGGTATTGCTAGATTGTGTCCTCATGCTCAGTCGGTTGCTTATGAATAGGTTTTTGAAATAACATATAATGTATGCTTTTAGAACCTTAGCATCCTAAATCCAATCACCCTCATTGTCCTTTATTTTAACTATCTTATTCTGATTTTGTCGCAGATTCGTATTAGTATGGAAAAACTTGGTGTTCCCCTCGCCTAGTTTGAGGGAGTCATAGTGAGATTTGTGTTACCAGCTATCTCCTCCTATCGAAGAATGTTCTCCAGCTCTTCTTGCGGTTCAATTATCGGATTTCCACCTATGGGCTATAATTCTTAGTGAATAGCTTTTGGGTCCCAAGTAGTTTTACTTGAATCATGTTCTTCCTTTTCACATTCTTCTACTTTTTACCATTGTCCTACTTATCAACCACCTTCATGAAACATGTTCCCAAATCTTTGAACAAGGGTCCTTCTCTCCAATGTGTGGAAAACCTTTAAGAACTCTTTTTTCTAATTCCACATTTCCTACATGCAGGTATGGTGAGTTCCACTCCTTGTTGTATCCCCCATCGTGAATAGTAACAATGCTTGATCCAAACGAGCTATTTCTACTACCTCTATAACGAGCTATTTCTACGACCTCTACCTTATATTGATTTTTTTGGTAAATGCAGAATTGATTGCCAACCACTCTATCGAGTTTTATTTGCCACATGCCTCTCTTTAATGTCATTTGAGGTCCACTTGTATGTGATGTTGATAGTCCAGATTCTATCAAAGCTTATACAAAGTCATTGCATTTGATGTTGTTGAAACGTTTCACTCTAGTTTTTTCTTGAGGATGAAGATAAGTGTTGAAGTCATCAACATAAATCCATGGTTCCTCCACCCCCTAACTAATTTGCAAAGTTGATTCCATAATATGTATCTTCCAGTCTATAGCATGTTGTCATATTTTATAGTCAACATGCATTTGTTGTCAATCTTGCAATGGATAAATGGCTTGTGACTAAGGATAATATATAGGTTATGTTGATTCCCTCTCCTGAATCTCCTTTTTAGAAACTGGATGGTTAGAGAATCAAAAATTGTGAATGTCGATTCTGATTCTGTGGAAGAAGAAGCAAGAGAAAGGCAGTTCCGGATGGGCTAGAAAAAAGGATAAGATAGTAGCCAACCCCTTAAAAATCCTAGTGCTTCCACTCAATGAGAGTGCGAGAATCCAATATCTTTAATGATATCATGGCACTATCGCCTCTAGTGTGAGGCCCGTACAATGATGGAAATGAAACTTTATACTTGCGTACAAGTTCCTTTTACTGCAGGTTGGGTATCTGTATGACAAATCCCTTGAGCATTCTGAGAAAGTACAATCATGAAGAAATGGATGTGGTTGGTGCTTCCTCCACTTGCACCTCCTCTTGAAACTCCTTACTACATGTTTGTTTCCCAAGTTACTGTAAAGAAAACATGGTTGATTCTCCACTCCATATTATCTTTCTATTCCTTAGGTGGATTCCCACATTGTTGTTTCCATATTCCTGATGGCTTGTGGTAGTCAAAATCCCACTATGTCCAAAATGAAGCTTCATGGTTTAGAGGGGGTTCTCAAGAACTCACATCCTTGGTCTATTTCATCCCATGTGAGGACTACTGCACAATGGAACCCATCTTCCTTGTCGTTCTCCTTGCTCCCTATTTATGTATTCTCCTATTTTAATTGTTTCTCATTGTTATTCCTATTCATTGTTCTTGCATGATTATCATGATTTACCCCTTGTGGTTTCTTGTTATTTTTAGTATTTCTTTTTCTCTCACTCCACTTGATGCCTTTTCTTGGGTGTCCAATCACTCTTTCCACTTCCATGTTTAAGATTTTTCCACCTCTGCATCCGACTCATGTAACTCCTGGTATCAGTTTGCACGTTGTGTGCTCACCTTTCCCACTGCCTTTTTTTGTGGTTTCCTTGGCAATTTCCAGGCATGGATATCCTCTATAAAGATCCTCATACTATGTTCCTCGTCTCTGAGTTGTCAATGGTTCCACTTGGTATTGATGTTCTGTGGTTTCTATGGATGTCCCATGTGGCAATCCTTCTCTATATAACTGGCCCTCCCACACTTCATGTAGATAAATGACATATTCTCACACTTAACCATGTATCTTCTCCCCATGATTGATACTATCAGTGTAAGCAGTTTGCTGAAGTCTGTTTCTACTACAATTCTAACGAATCTCCCTCTCTAGTGCATCATTGCATTCAAATATACCTTAGTTATCTTGCCAATTTGATCCCACACTTCTCTCAAAAATCATTCATGATAGATAAAGAGGGGAAGGTTCAAAATTCTTATCCAGACCACCATCTTCTCTGCATGCTCATTCTCATGTGAAGAGTAGGGAACTCACTGTTGTATAGATAGGTATGACCCAAACAATTCCCAAGGCCCACTGTAGTGCCTGTATATAATCCTCCTCTGTTTGTAATTGAACCAGATAGAAATCATTTTCTATGTCAATTAAGTTGAATACTCCCTCTGTCTTCCACATTAGCATAATCTTGTCTCTCAAGGTATCCAATATCTCTAGACATCAAATTTGTGACTACAATATGCTTCCATGGTTTTAGTAGAGATTCCAGTGCCTCCTTTACGTTGAAAGTCGATATTCCATCAATGGTAGACTTAATAATGTCCCATGGGGCTATCCGGATGTCTAAATTGTCTATATTAATGTGAATATATCCATGGATCTCTTTTTCACCCCAACTATATCTTTATAAGAAACATGTTCTACCTCCTATAATGAGTCACCTTGTTTATCCAGTGTGCTAGGATTACCAGACAATGGGGAGGTAGCACTATTGTTCCCTGAGGTTTCCACCTTCATAGCGGGTGATGAACCCTTTTCTCATGCATGATGGGCATGTTCTTGTCTGCATGTTTGAGATTTCTGGTCATTGTATAACAACAAGATGCCATAACTCCCTAATGAGATTGAAGTCAGTATGTCCCTTTACGAGTCTTTGTCATCCTCAATAAAAAAAACCTTGGGCCACTTTCATTCTCCCATCCAATAGCTCGTCTTGTCCCCCAAACATATCAATCTTCACAAAGTTCTAATTGTTTAAAAAAAATATTGGACTAGTCATATCATCAAGATGCACCTCTTTTCTAGGGATCCCATCACTAAGAACTTCATGGTTAAGCATGATCGGTTCAAATTAGTACTAGGATGCATGACATGTTATGAAGTTGATCTCGGGTTGTGCGTCAGTGAGGACAAAGTGCACAATCGAGCCTAGTGGTGGTCTATGTGGGTAGTTGTCGTTCCTAAAACTCTACTACATACTTGTGTGATGAGACTAGGTGTTATAAATGGTATCAAATCTAGTTTCCCTCCATTAGGTGGGCCCACATGGTCATGCCATAGGCCGGTCTTAAGCCGTACAATCCATGAATGTTGGAAAGGGATATCCTAGTTGATGGATCCACCCTTGCGCTAGTAGTCGTGAATGGGATATGGGTGTATATGATCAATTATGAATCCGGACTAAAACAATGAAGATATTATGATTCTATCATTGAACCTTGACAATGACGTCAAGAGTTTATGTGGAGAATATTGTAACATCTCGATATTTGAGGTCTTTGATAATATGATCTTAAAATGAATGATTGGACTATACATATCATCAAGGTGCATTTCTATTCAAGGAGCCCATCACTAACAACTCTGTGTTTAAGCATGTCCATATTAAATTAGTACTAGGATGAGTGACTTGCCCATAATTTGATCCATGGGGTTGTGCGTGGGTGAGGGGAAAATGGGCATTTGATCCTAGTGGTGCTTTGTGGGGATAATCATAAATCCTAAAACTCTACTAGAGACTTAGGCAATGAGCACATGCATTATACTACCCTGTGATATTATTTATAGTTTTGGGAAAGTAGCTTGCTAAAATTTTGATCTCTTTGATTGATTAAAACTTCTACGACAATAAATGATATCATTTTCCATGAAATTGAACATGTTACCACGTCTTTCTCAATTTATTAGTATGTGAAACTTAATTGCGTTATGGAGAGGCGATGAAGTGATAATACCAAAAGTCATCCATATCAATTGTGACATTCCCCCAACTAGATCTCATCCCAATGTTGATAATAGCACACATATGTTTCATCAAAACTTCCCACCTAGAAATAACAACCCCTCACATCCATTCTCAGGATTCATATGGAACTAGATGTGTGAGAAAAGATCTGAAACAATTAAGAAGAAGTTGATAGATGCACCCACCTTAAATATTTCCTTCTGGGATCATGATTTCATCATCTATAATAACACATTAATACTTATACACTGATGCATATTAATGCAAAAAAGACCGCATGATATCATATATTTCTAAGTAGTTGAATGTCCCTAAAGATAGATACCCCACACATGATGTAGATGTTATAGCAATTGTTCATTCCTTAAGATATAAAGGCACAATCTCTGTCAAACATTACTGAATCCATTTCAAATCATAAGAGCACTAAGTATATATTAATAGAGAAACATGTGAACACACATCAAAGAAGGTGTATTGAATTCCTCAAAGATTAATATCTCATCATCCTACCATCATGATGCAAGAGTGGATGATGATGGAATATATGCCTGAATGGAGATTAAAATTAGAAAAAATTGAAGTGAAGATGGAACACTAGATGATCATGAAGGATTGGATGTCCAATATCCTTCAACTGGACATGTTTGACATACCCCATATGTTGGATATGCTTTTGAGAATGAATTAAAAGTTTATTACTAGAAACAAAAAATTATAATTAATTACAAATTATGGGTACCGCCCAATGAAGAACAAAGGAGGAATATTTATTTGAAGATTGCATGGTCAAGTACACCATCCATTATGAGACTACTAAATATGTATCAATTCCTAGATAGGAATTCTAGTGGAAAGACATGAGAATAGATATAGTAGAGTATGTGTCCAAGTGTTTGACATGACAATCAATCAAGATTATGCACTAGCCACCTAGTTTACCTGTTTGGCCTTTATAAAAAAAAATCTAGAATGGAAGTGGGAAATGAATACAATGGATTTTGTGATGGGGGTTGCCACACTAAAAGCCAATGATATCACATGGCTCTATTATATATTGTTTGACCAAAAGTATATACTTTTAAGAAGAATATAATAGTCCCTAAAATGGTCAAGTGGTAATTTAGGGGACAGTGCATATGCACAAAATTTCAACTTATATAGTTTAATACAAAGTTCTTAGCTTTACATCAACACTTTGAAGAAAGTATGCAAAGAATTGAAAACCCACATGAATTTCAAGACCACTCACCACCCGTATACTGGTGGATAGTCAAATTGAATGATGCACTTTTTGAAGACACATTGGTAGGTTGAATGCTCAACCACAGTGATTCGTTGTCCAAGTTCCTACCCTTGGTAGAGTTTGTCTACAACAACAATTTACATATTAGTATTAGCATGGCCCATTGGGATGCACAACAAGGCACCACATACTATTTGTTGACTGAAGTGATAGACACAAGCTTGACCATGAGTGATGAGTTACAACCTTATATAGTAAATCTTGACATGATTAGAAAGAGGGTCATTGAAACCCAAGACAAACATATATAGTATATTTATGCTCACATGTATGACATGGAGCTCAGAGTTGGGGATCATGTCTTTCTGAAGGTTAAGCCTATCTAAACCATTGACATGCCAAAAGTAAATTGAAAATAAATTTTGAGGTCAACTGACCCTTTTGAGATTATAGATAGAGTCAAAGAGAGTGCTTATAGGCTAGACTTGCCTTTATCTTATGAGAAAATACATGATATTTTTTGTGCCTTATTGCCGATATTCAATATGAAGGACCTCTCTTATGTTATGGTACATGAATCATAGAATTTAGTAGGACTTGTCTTATGATTATATTATAATGGGGATGTCCAAAATGAGGTTTTCACAAGATCACTATAGGATGGTTAAAATGGAGGAGTGTGACTAAAGTTTTATGTGATTAGATGATCACTCTCAAATTAAAAAACAAGTTTTATAGAACTGCTATACGACCAGCCATGATCTATGGGAGTGAATGTTGGGTTGTTAAGAAATAAGATCTCAACAAGATGAACGTGGTTGAAATGTGTATGCTGAGATGGATGTGCAGGAAGACAAGAAAATAATGCTTGAGAAATGACTATATCAGGAATAAGGTGGGGTTACGAGCATTGGGAACAAGGTGGACGAGGCCCGACTCATATGGTATGGACATGTGCAACATAGACCAACTAATTTTCCTATACGAAGTAATGCTATTGAGTCAAGCACAAATAATAGAAGAAAAGGAAGGCCTAAATTAACATGGGAATAACTTATCAAGTGAGATTTTTTGAATCTCTACATCTCGACTAGAATATGACCCATGATAGAGTGGAATGAAAACAAAGGATCCATGTAGCCAACCCCAACATAGTTGGTACTTAGGCTTAGATGATGATGATAAAGACTCTATATTTTATACTGTGTGCATTAAGACTACTAACGAACTTAAGGAGGTTTATCAAATTTAGAGTTTAGAATCAAGACACTTCAATTGGAAGTTTATGATCTCCATGATATCCTTGTACCATTTAAAGATGACATACATACAGATAATGCAACACTGATTTTATATGATAATGATCATCAATTTAATGAAAATGATGCATGGAATTAGCATTTGTCATATGTAAGGTGAAATCATCTAGGATTCAAAGTTATACTATATGTATCTATATTGGGTTACACTCTTTTTGCTATATATTAAAACGTAGTGTTAATAAGAAACATATATATATTATATATGGTGTTCCAAGAATGACCAAATATTTTTTTGCTCATTTAATAGTTTTCCACTTAACAAATATCGAAGGAAATAAACCTATTATGACGAGTGGCATCTTTGCCATGATCATGAGAGCATTTGAAACTAATTTCCAAAATCATGAGAAGTTTGGGAGAATCAATGGACCATCTATGATTGACACACAACACATGAGACATGTCAATATCAGTACAAAAAGATAGAAACAACAATGTTTCCCTATTATATCAATCAAATATATAGGTATTGTTGAATGTGATGAGGAAAACCATGAGCCCTTCCGAAATTGGATAACACCACCAAAAATTCCTCTCTACTGAGAGATAGGAAATATATCATTTTTCATTGTTGGAGAAAAAAAGACAGTCAATATTGTGGATACTAAAGAAGATACCATGCCTAAGAATACTAGCACTCACAATCAGCCTGGTCATGTACAAAAACTAGAAATTGAATCTTCTACCCATGATATCTTGTCTCTTGAATTCAATCTACCTTCTCAATCTCAACCATCGTCTTTTGCAAGAAATATAGAAATAGTTGATCTTAAGAACTTAGTTAGTTTTAGAAAAGCCAAGTATTTATATAAAAAACATATCTGAAAGGCTCCCCCAACTTCATATTACATGAGATTACAATGTCTCCTTATTTGATGAGCCTAAAGCTTCACGACCAAGAAGCACAACCACACCCAGTTACACAATATTTGAATATGAATACTTAGCCATAGGGAGTCTTCATATTGAAATATTATATTCTTGTTAATTATCATGTCATACATGCAAATAACAACATTCCCTGTGTGAAAATCACACTCAATAATATAATGCTTCTATAGCTAATATTTTACAATAATTGTGATGATCACCACTCACCCATGCAAAGTTGTCCCCTCTACCAGCATCTCAAAATATTTTCAAGATAAACAACTTTGAGAAGCTTCTAGGGTTGCTTCATTTATTTTTTGTAACTTCACACGCATATCACTATTTTGAGTGATGTTCAATTAGTAGAGTTTGAAGACTTATTATGGAATACACTTGTCACTAAGCGAAGTAAATTACTAAGGTACAATCTAAGTTTGCTTGATATGATACCCATTGTGTAACATCCCTGACCTAGGTTATGTACTAACCCTAGGTGTTTTGCTTAATTAAGTTATTAGATGCTAGTGTTTATCCTTTTAAATATAATTAAATCTTTGGAAGAACTTATATTTCCATTCCAGCCCTTTTTGAACAATGTTGCAAATTTGTTTTGTTAATTTTGGACTAAAGTGCAAATTACCCAAGTAGAAGGGTTAACTTGCAACTTGCACATTTTAAGATGTTCCTCTAATGATGAGACATCATAAGAATGAATATGATGTGTTGGTATGGATTCCACAAGCTTGAGCACCAAGATATAGCTTGTAGAGCAATCCTTGTGCTTTAAAACCTAGTTTTGGTGTAAAGTGCAATTTACCCAAAACCTAGGGTGCAACATGTAAAATATACCCTATAGAGTATCTCTCATGTTTCTTGGAATCAAGTAGAGAAAATAAAATGAGGAGGTCGCCTCATTTGAATGATCATGATGGAAAGATAATCTGGATATTTAAATAACCAAGAATTCAGCAAAATGGTCTTTAATATATATATACAACTTAGTAAGGTGGTTGGTTTCTTTTCCTTTTAACCTTGGATAAGGGAGGAGTTTTGCATAAGGAAAGAAGGAGGAAACTTGGCCAAGAAGTGAAGAGGGATTTGGTGGATATGTTTCAGAATTAAAGGAAATAATCTCCTTTCCTTGAAAATATCCAAAAATATATATAGCATCCTTAACAACAAAGCAAGGGATCGTTTCCCTTAGTTTCTTTTCTCATATTCTTGCTTTGGCCGACCAAGAAGGAGCTCAGGAGCAGAGGAAGGTCGACCAAGTTGGTTTGGTAAGTATGGACCATCATCTATCTCGAATTCATGGTGGAAACTCTAATACAAGGTTGGTTTAGTAGTTTTCTTTACACAATTCTTTTTTCTAGCCATCTTCTCCATCCAAATCTTGAAGAACGGACCTTGGAAAACCTTTGAGCTTCATCCACCATTAAAATCTACGAAGCTTGGAGCTTTAGATAAGATCTTAAGGTGGGTTTTATAACTCTAACCCTTAAACTTTGTTAAATGCATCCTCTTCTCCTAGTATAATTGCTTATTCTTCTTCTTTAGACACTTTGGTGTGTTCTTGCTAGCAATTCCATGAAAAACAGCCCCTCTTCTTGAGGTAGAAGATGATGACGTTAATTCCAAAATTTATCCACAAACTTGCTTTAGAAAACGGTCTTCCACCTCTTGCACAAACGGTTTCCCAAACCGTTTGGGAGTAAACGGATTCAAACCGTTTGAATGCAAACGGTTTGAACCAAGAATGCATGGGAGCAAATGGTCCAAGACCATTTGGATGCATTGACCAGGCATTTACCATTTGTAGGTCTGTTGTAAATAATGTGGACTAATCTCCTACCAAAAATCATCAACTAATTCCAAGTAAATCACCAATTGAAGGCCAAACAATCATCAAAACCCTAATCGGGTTAAATGCTGATTTCAATAATTGTATCATGTTGATGTTTGGGTTGAGTGGCCAAAACGGTTTCAAAACCATTTGGGGATAACCCAAATGGTCTCAAGACCGTTTGGTGATCACCCAAGACCATTTTGAGGTCTATGATTAAGTAGGGTTGACCAATTGAGGGTCCAATGATATCAAGTTGATGAACAATTAAGTGCTGATTTGGTGACCAAACCTAGGGTTCAAACCTTAAGTGAATGACTTTGTTTTTGATAAAATAATGGGAAAACGGTCTCAAGACCGTTTGGAGGATATCCAAACGATCACAAGACCGTTTGGGGGTCACCCAAGACCGTTTGGAGGTCTAGGGTTGACTATGGTTAAGTGGTTAAAGATTGAAAGGCAATAAGTTGAAGTGCAATTAATTGTTGACCTAGTGATCAATCTTATGAGCCAAACCTTAATTGGTTGAGTTAGTTTTTGGTGTGGACTTGAGAAAACGGTCTCAAGACCGTTTGGAGGTCATCCAAATGATCCCAAGACCGTTTGGGGTCAGGTCATGACCAAATTGAAGGATGGTTCAATCATTTTAAATCAATTAGACTCACATTGATGAATGTTGAAGAGTAATCGATTCCAAACCCTAATCCAATCGATCCAAGCCCTAATTAAGGATCAATTGAGGGTCAATTTAGTATCAAATCAGTTTAGGGTTGACCTAATTGACTCAATTGATGAGTGGCTAACAAGTGCATGATTGATTGAGGGGTTCAATATTGGAAACCCTAATTCAATTGATGTGGTTGAGACACTTTTTGGTCCATGCGGTTTTGAGGTGGTTTGGACCAAACGGTCTCGAGATCGTTTGATTCCAAATGGTATCAAGACCATTTGGGACCAAACGGTCTCAAGACCGTTTGGGACCAAACGATCCCAAACTGTTTGATCTCATGCAGTTTCAATATCGGTTATGTCCATGCGGTTTCAAAGTCAAACTTGGCCAAACGGTCTTCATGACCAAACGGTCTTCACCTCAGCTTGGGAAAACGGTCTTGAGTGTGCACTTTACTAAATGGTTTCAAAAGTCAAACTAGACCAAACGGTCAACAACACCAAACGGTTTCAAGGTCTATCCAAGACCGTTTGGGGGTTGAAAGTGCAAGACCGTTTGAGGTCTAAAAAGGTTAAGAACGTTTGATGCCTTAGTGGTCAAGATGGTTTAGTGGTTGATTAACCTAAACCTTATAGATACCTAAAGATATTAAGGGATCAAGTAATTAGTTGATTAATACATGTTATAATCAAGTGGTGAACATTACCTAGGTACCCTTGATGGGATAGAGTGACCAATGCCCTTTGATCAAGTGAGACTTAATGACCACAATAGTAATGACACAACCCATGATGTCAATGTTGATTTGACTTAACCTAATCAAGATTGATGTAAACATCATCTAATAGAAAGAGGAGAGAGAAGACTTCTTATATGAAATATGATCAATAATGAACTTCCAATATATATATGAATATACCTAATTAGGGTATGATCCATCATAGTGAGATCATGAAAACCCTAATTGTGATAGTTAATGAATCTTAACCTAATTTGAGGACATTAATGGAAGTAATCCTCATACATGATGATAGTGTGATCTTAATTCATTATAATATGAATAGTAAACCCTAATCTAGGATGATGTGATGTAATATGAATAGTAAACCCTAATCTAGAGAAATGTGATGGTATGAACAGTAACCCCTAATTTTTGGGTTATGCTTTTAAGCATGGAACTCTATACTTGAGTAGGAATTAATGAATCATTATGCCTTTTAACCAAAAGGGGGTTGAATAACCCTAATTGAATTGAATAGGGAAATCCTAACCCTAGAAACCAGCCGTGGTAATGTGACACGGTCATGGTGAACTTATGTAGCACGGACGTGGTGGCTTACTCTTGTACGACCGTGCAAGATAGCACGGCTATGGTGTTCCATACTTGAATTGGGAGTAACTTGTATTGTGTTGATATAGATATAATATGCATGTTATCAATTTTGTTAGTCATGCAGGTCTTTATACAGAAGTGAGAATTGCCAGGTAAGGGTTATGATGCTACATTTATTGAAAGCACTTTATAAGATTTGAAAGTAAAGATATGTTATGTTTCCTAGTATGAGGTAACATATAAGATTTGATAGGTTGTATGAGGCATGAGAAATATCTGCAGTACTACAATCAAGGTCATGCTGATAAATGACTTGATGACAATATGTTACTTGGTAACAATTGTTTTAATGATCTAAGGGTTTGAATACCCATATTCTTGATTCACAATGATGAGATGGTTAGGGATTGATATCCCAGTGTTAACAATATGTGACATAAACTTGATACAATGAGTACTTTTCTTTATAGCAATTGCCTTATTGATTTATGTTTGGAAACATGCCTTATGCTAAAAGAATGACATAATGTACTTAAATAATCAAGTATAATGATATCATGTAGAGCCTTGACCATAGATCCATCATTGTCAGTAGTTAAATGATGGTGAAATAGGTTTTCCTAAGGGAACTCCTGGAGAGCATACTTTTGAGTATGTGGGTGTTATGGACGTGAATATCCTTACGTCCTAATGTAGGATTTGATGTGAGATGTACATTAATCTCTCAATTCTTCATTATATGTTTATGCCGGGATGATGTATCATAAATCTCCCGATGATGTTGTTAATGCCGCATCGATGAGAGATAAACAAGAAATCCCTCGATGGCAAAGAGAGTACAACATGCCACTGTAACTCTAATAGTGAAGTTGCCAGAATACCCTAGAAAGATATAATGGCAGAGACATGAGATGTCTTGCATGTTGATCCTCACACTGACTGAGGAAGATGAGGTCATAGGAATCCGGCTCTTCTGATGACCTATGTATGGTGCCGATTGCGATTTCGTAATGGTCGGTTGGTGTATGAGTGGTGTAACTCATCTCCTCAGGGCGTAAATATGTTTGAAAAATGTAATCAGCCGTATAGCATAATTGCTTAGGTTGAACTACGAGAAACAATGATTGATGATACATTGTTTATAGTGCTCTAGTTGAATAACTAGTATACATGTTTTTCATATTCCTTATTGATATATGTCTTGTCATCCAATCAGGTTATAATTGAAATGATTGCTTATAAAATATTGTTCTACTTAGCTTATTCAATGTTTTACCTGTTGTTGAGTATTTATAATTCTATTACTCAATGTTATTTGATTATTGCAATAACAATGCTTCTGGAGGAGAGTGATAACTCTCGTTGGGACAATTATTCAATTGTCTCACCCCCGTGGGATTTGACTTTTTAGGTAGACGTCGTGGACGAAGGAATCCATCAGTAGATGAGCAACAACAACAACAGCAGCAGCAACATCAGGGACAGCAGTGATCCTCAGGTAGAAACACTGTCTGTCGAGTCTTAGATAGAATGTCCTATGTGTCGTCTCTGTACTCTCAGGTCCTAGGAGTCAGTATATGTTTAAAGTAGATCTGAGATTTTTGGCTTAATGCCTCGAGATTTTATACACTGCTCATGTACAGTTTAACAGGGCAGTTGATGCTTGTGAATCTCGAGATGTGATTCTACAAAGATGTAATGATGGATCAGTTTGTAAATAACTTATCATGTTTCTTTATGAAAGAATTTTACCATTTGTAGATCTCTTTACAAAAAGTTTTAATTTTTAATGATTTTCAATAATTCCTCTATAAATAATTCACTTCCGCAATCGTTAATCCTATTTTCGTGATTCGGTCATTACAATTAGTGGTATCAGAGCTCTAGGTTCGTTGAGTCTACAGATACATAGGACTTAGGAGGTTGAGTCTGTTCTAGTGTCTTCCAGTATATCTGATAGTGTCTTCTGCTCATTTAGGAGGAGAAGATGAAACTAAATATGTCTGGATCACATGGGGAACATGTTGCGGAGAGTAGTGTTGATGCACCTAGAGGAGGTGCAGGAAACCCAGAAAGAGAAGAACATGTGCTTGAACCACCCCAGTTCAATCCAACTGACATGGGGAACCCAGTCGTCCAAGCCATTTTTGGGTAGTTCATGACTGCCATGACACATATGACTGATAGGATGCCTATACATGCACCTAGGGCACCTACCCATCCTGAAGGACAAGGAGCTGGCAAGACGTTTGAACGACTTCACCGGGTTGGAGCCACAGAGTATGCTGGAACAGCTGACCCAGCATATGCTGACTTGTGGTTAACTGAACTAGAGAAGGCCTTTAGAATCCTGAACATCCTAGAAGCTGAGAAGGTTAGACATGTTGTGTATCTTCTCAAGGGGAGTGTTGGTCATTGGTGGACCATGGAAGAACAGAAAAGGCCAGGTGTGGAGATTGCATGGGAAGTTTTTCGACGGGAATTTATCAACAGATATTTCCCTAAGATGTTTCTGGACGAGAAAATCTCTCAGTTTGAGAGGTTAAGACAAGGACCGATGAACATTAGAGAGTACGAGACTAAGTTCATGGAGTTGTTGTGGTTCTGTCTGCACATGGCAACCACAGATGAAGAAAGGATTAGGCATTTTGAGAAAGGGTTAAACACTGAGTTGACTACTCCTGTATCTACTTTGGAGAACAGGGAAAGGTTTTCTACCTTTGTTGAATCTGTCAGAAGGGTAGAGAGGTCTGTATCAGAGAAGAGACAGACCAAGAACAAGAGGATGTATCCCCAGTTCCAAGGATCTTCATCTAAAGATTTCAAGAAACCTAGGTTTTCTGTACCTACACCACCACCTAGATTCAGTACCCAGACGCAGTGGATGTCAAATAGGGGTAGAGGACGAAGCTTACCTTTGGAAGGAGCTCGTAGCTCAGCATCTATGTCAGTTACAGGACCACCCAGACCACAATAACTGAACAGAAGATGTTACATATGTGGAAAATGGGACATATGATGAAGGATTGTAGAGCCAGAGAAGTGAGTGTAACTCAACCTCAGAGGCAGAGTCAGCAAGGATCTCAAAGGTGATAGTTTCCAGGAAATGCTAGAGGACATGGATAAGCATCCCAAGCTGGATCATCAACACCAAGTCATCGAGCACCGAATCAACCACGGGCAACAGAAAGGTTTTATGCGATGAATCCACCTGATGCCGTGATCAACCCTTGAGTTGTGACAGGTGAGATGGAATTGTTATATTATGATATGTCTACATCTTGTGTTGTATCTATTTTAATTGATCTGGGTGCTACGCACTCCTTTATCACTCAAAGAGTGATTCTTGACTGCAACTTGACTATAAGTCATAGGGCAGATCGTTTGTTACTAGAAACTCCGTTGATGGGATCTGGTGTGTTGCAGGAGGTATGTTCTCCCTGCATCCTCTTCTTTTCTGAACATTGCATTCAAGTGGATCTTATACCACTTGAGATGAAAGGATTTGATGTAATCCTTGGGATGGATACCTTAGAAAGGTATAAGGTTGTCTTGGATTGTGAGTCCAAGCAAGCTGTGTTTTCTGACGACAGTGACACGTGGATCTTTCAAGGAGATAAAAAGATTCTACCAACATGTCTTGTGTCGGCTATGGTTGCTGAGAAGCTGATGAGGCAAGGATGTTATGCATTCTTGGCCCATGTGGTAGATACTACCATGGAGAGTCCTAATCCTGCTGAAGTTCTGATAGTCAGGGAATTTGAAGATGTATTTCCTGAAGAACTTCCAGGTGTACCACTGCCACGAGAGATTGATTTTGAGATTAATCTAATCCCGGATACGCAACCTATAGCACAAACACTGTATAGGATGGCGCCTGCTGAGATGGAAGAACTCAAGAAACAGCTACAAGAGTTTCTTAAGAAGGGTTTTATCTGACCGAGTACTTCACCTTGGGGTTCTTCGGTCCTCTTTGTTAAAAAGAAAGATGGGTCAATGCGGTTATGCATTGATTATAGGCAGTTAAATAAAGTAACAATAAAGAATAAGTATCCTCTACCGAGGATTGATGATCTCTTTGACCAGTTTTTTGGTGCAACCGTCTTCTCAAAGATAGATTTGAGGTCGGGATATCACCAGCAGCGTATTAAGGATGGTGACATACCTAAGTCTGCCTTTAGGATAAGGTATGGTCACTATGAGTTCACAGTTATGTCGTTTGGACTAACTAATGCACCAGCTGCATTTATGGAACTCATGAATGGAATCTTCTGACCTTTTCTCGATCAGTATGTTGTTGTCTTCATAGATGACATTCTGATCTACAGTAGAGATGCTCAGCAGCATGAGCAGCATCTTCGTCAGACTCTAACTTTGCTAAGAGAACACAAGTTATATGCTAAGTTTAGCAAGTGTGAGTTCTGGTTACCAAAAGTATCTTTCCTTGGACACGTAATATCCGCTTCAGGTATTCGTGTTGACCCTAAAAAGGTAGAATATGTTCTGCTATGGGAGCAACTGAAGACACCGACGGAGATCCATAGTTTCTTAGGGTTGGCAGGCTATTACCGGAGTTTTATTAAGAATTTTAGTTCTATAGCTTTACCCTTGACTAAGTTGACCATGAAGGATGTTCCTTTTACCTAGAGTGACAAATGTCAACAATCGTTTCAGTTGTTGAAGGAAAGGTTGACAAGTTCACATGTGCTTGTGTTACCTGAACAAGGGAAAGGATATATAGTTTTATGTGATGCTTCTAAGAATGGACTTGTATGTGTGTTGATGTAGGATAAATAAGTGATTTCTTTTGCTTCCCGACAGCTTAAGAAACACTAGGAGAATTATCTAACACACGGTCTAGAGTTAGCTGCTATAGTTCATGCCTTGAAGATCTGGAGATATTATCTTTATGGAGAGACATTCCAGATTTTCACAGACCATAAGAACCTTAAGTATATCTTTTCTCAGCATGAGCTTAACATGAGGCAACGCCGCTGGATGGAGTTAATCAAGGACTACGATTGTACGATTGATTACCATCCAGGGAAGGCCAATGTATTCACTGATGCTTTGAGTAGAAAATCAGCAACATCAGCTTTAGATAGAGCACAACTGAATTCCTTGGTGTGCTCTAGGAGGGATATGCTTATCTCCTTAAGGCAAGACAATGTACAGTTAAAAGTGTCATTGTTAGCCGGGTTGTTAGCTGAGATGCATATAAAGCCTACTCTGAGACAACAGATCAAGGAAGCACAGCAAGTTGATGTTGTAGTTCAACTGATTAGATCGGAGTATGGTAGTGAGAAACGAGATGGTTTCCATGACTCAGATGATCAAGTAGCATGTTATCATGGTAGAATGATAGTGCATGATGTGGATAACTTGAGAAAGTTAGTCTTGGAAGAAGATCATTCTTCAATGTATGTTATGCATCCAGGAAGCACCAAGATGTATCGAAACCTGAAAGATATGTATTGGTGGCCTGGTTTGAAGAAATACGTTGCTGAGTTCGTTATGCGGTGTCCTGTGTGTCAGCAAGTTAAAGTTGAACACCAGAAGCTTGCAGGGACAATGCAACCTTTGCCCATACCACAGTGGAAGTGGGATCATGCAACCATGGACTTTGTGGTTGGTCTACCCAGGACAGCCAAAGGACATGATTCCATCTGGGTAATAGTCGATAGGTTGATGAAGACATCACATTTCTTACCTATCAAAACAACCTATTCTGCCAAAAAGCTGGAACAGTTATATGTCGATGAGATAGTGTGGCTGCATGGAGTCCCAGTTACCATTGTTTTTTATAGAGGTCCCCAGTTTACGAGTCGTTTTTGGGAGCGACTTCATAAAGCTTTAGGCACACAGTTAAGATTTAGTACAACCTTTCATCCTCAGACAGATGGACAGTCAGAAAGGACTATTCAAACTTTAGAAGACTTGCTTAGAACATGTGTTCTTCAGTTTACAGGGAGTTGGGATTTGCACCTAAGCTTGATAGAGTTTGCCTACAACAACAGCTATCAACATAGCATTAACATGGCACCTTATGAAGCTTTGTATGGTAGACGTTGTTGATCACCCCTATGTTGGTATGAAACTGGTGAATATCAACTTTTAGGTCCTGACCTTGTGCAGCAGACCACAGAGAAGATTAAAGTAATACAACAACAGATAAAGACTGCACAGGATAGGCAGAAAGCTTACGTTGATAAGCGTTGTAGACCTTTAGAATTCTAGGTTGGAGACAGAGTGTATCTCAAAGTCTCACCTTGGAAAGGAGTTTTGAGATTTGAAAAGAAAGGGAAGTTAGCTCCTAGGTTTATGGGGCCTTACCCAATCATTGAACGAATTGGGAAAGTAGCTTATAAGCTAGAGTTACCACCAGAGTTAAAAAAGTTACACCCTGTGTTCCACATTTCCATGCTTAGGAAATGTCATCCTGATACAGAATCAGATTTGCAACCTATGGAAGTAGAATTGAATGATGATGTATCTTATGAGGAAGGACCTGTGTCAATCCTTGACAGAAGAATTAAAAAGTTGAAAAAGAAAGATATAAGTATTGTAAAAGTCCTCTGGAATCACCATGGTATTGAAGAAGCCACATGGGAACTAGAGGAAGAGATGAGAAGGGAATACCCTGCTCTTTTCTCTTAAATATGTTTTCGTTGATTTCGGGGATGAAATCCTTATAAGGGGTGGATAATTTGTAACATCCCTGACATGGTTATGTACTAACCCTAGGTGTTTTGCTTAATTAAGTGATTATATGCTTGTGTTTATCCTTTGAAATGTAATTAAATCTTTGGAAGAACTTATATTTCCATTTCAGTCCTTTTTGAACAATGTTGCAAATTTGTTTTGTTAATTTTGGACTAAAGTGTAAATTACGCAAGTAGAAGGGTTAACTTGCAAATTGCGCATGTTAAGATGTTCCTATGATGATGAGACATCATAAGAATAAATATGATGTGGTGGTATGGATTCCACAAGCTTGAGCACCAAGATATAGCTTGTAGAGCAATCCTAGTGCTTTAAAACCTAGTTTTGGTGTAAAGTGCAATTTACCCAAAACCTAGGGTGCAACATGTAAAATATACCCTCTAGAGTATCTCTCATGTTTCTTGGCATCAAGTAGAGCAAAGAAAATGAGGAGGGTTCCTCATTTGAATGATCATGATGGAAAGATAATCTGGATATTTAAATAACCAAGAATTAAGCAAAATGGTCTTTAATATATATATATATACAACTTAGTAAGGTGTTTGGTTTCTTTTCCTTTTAACCTTGGATAAGGGAGGAGTTTTGCATAAGGTAAGAAGGAGGAAACATGTCCAAGAAGTGAAGAGGGATTTGGTGGATATGTTTCAGAATTAAAGGAAATAATCTCCTTTCCTTGAAAATATCCAAAAATATATATAGCATCCTTAACAACAAAGCAAGGGATTGTTTCCCTTAGTTTCTTTGGCTGACCAAGAAGGAGCTCAGGAGCATAGGAAGTACGACCAAGTTGGTTTGGTAAGTATGGACCATCATCTATCTCGAATTCATGGTGGAAACTCTAATACAAGGTTGGTTTAGTAGTTTTCTTTACATAATTCTTCTTTCTAGCCATCTTCTCCATCCAAATCTTGAAGAACGGATATAACACCCGGGCCCACAGCCCAAGGCTCTAGTAGAGTTTCAGGAATGAGGACTGTCCCCACAGACCACCACTAGCCTTAACTACGCGCTTTGTCCTCACTCACGCGCATGCCAGGATCAACTTCCCGACAGGTCACCCATCCCAGTACTACTCCAAGCTGAGCACGCTTAACTATGGAGTTCTTTAGTGATGGGCTCCCAGAAAAGGAGGTGCACCTTGGTGATATGGGTAGTCCAATCATTCCTTATAAGATCTTTTTATCTGAGGCCTCAAATCCTGGGATGTTACAATCTCCCCCACTTAGACTCTTGACGTCCTCGTCAAGGCTCAACTATAAGGCCTCATAATCTCTTTCCCATTTCAGTGCAGACCCGCAATGACCCATGGACACCCAGCTCCCGATCACGGAACACCAGCGCAAGGGTGGCTATGTCAACCATGGACATCCCTTTCCTACATGCCTGGACCGCACGGCTCAAGACTGGCATGCCATGCCCATGTGGGCCCCACCTACTAGAGGGGAATTGGCTCTGATACCATTTATAACACCCGGGCCCACAGCCCAAGGCTCTAGTAGAGTTTCAGGAATGAGGATTGTCCCCACAGACCACCACTAGCCTTAACTACGTGTTTTGTCCTCACTCACGCGCATGCCAGGATCAACTTCCCGACAGGTCACCCATCCCAGTACTACTCCAAGTTGAGCATGCTTAACTACCGAGTTCTTTAGTAATGGGCTCCCGGAAAAGGAGGTGCACCTTGGTGATATGGGTAGTCCAATCATTCCTTATAAGATCTTTTTATCTGAGGCCTCAAATCCTGGGATGTTACAACGGACCTTGGACAACCTTTGAAGCTTCATCCACCATTAAAAGCTACGAAGCTTGGAGCTCTAGATCAGATCTTAAGGTGGGTTTTATAACTCTAACCCTTAAACTTTGTTAAATGCATCCTCTTCTCCTAGTATAATTGCTTATTCTTCTTCTTTATACACTTTGGTGTGTTCTTGCTAGCAATTCTGTGAAGAACAACCCTTATTCTTGAGGTAGAAGATGATGACATTAATTCTAAAGTTTATCCACAAACTTGCTTTAGCAAACGGTCTTCCACCTCTTGCACAAACGGTTTCCCAAACCGTTTGGGAGTAAACGGTTTCAAATCGTTTGAATGCAAACGGTTTCAACCAAGAACACATGGGAGCAAACGGTCCAAGACCATTTGGATGTGTTGACCAGGCGTTGACCATTTGGAGGTCTATTGTAAATAATGTGTACTAATCTCCTACCAAAAATCATCAACTAATTCCCAGTAAATCACCAATTGAAGGCCCAACAATCATCAAAACCCTAATCGGGTTAAATGTTGATTTCAATAATTGTATCATGTTGAAGTTTAGGTTGAGTGGCCCAAACGGTTTCAAAACCATTTGGGGATCACCCAAATGGTCTCAAGACCGTTTGGTGATCACCCAATACCGTTTGGTGATCACCCAAGACCGTTTGGAGGTCTAGGGTTAAGTAGGGTTGACCAATTGAGGGTCCAATGATATCAAGTTGATGAACAATTAAGTGATGATTTGGTGACCAAACCTAGGGTTCAAACCTTAAGTGAATGACTTGGTTTTTGATAAAATAATGGGCAAACGGTCTCAAGACCGTTTGGAGGATATCCAAACGATCCCAAGACCGTTTGGGGGTCACCCAAGACCGTTTGGAGGTCTAGGGTTGACTATGGTTAAGTGGTTAAAGATTGAAAGGCAATAAGTTGAAGTGCAATTAATTGTTGACCTAGTGATCAATCTTATGAGCCAAACCTTAATTGGTTGAGTTAGTTTTTGGTGTGGACTTGAGCAAATGGTCTCAAGACCGTTTGGAGGTCATCCAAACGATCCCAAAACCGTTTGGGGTCAGGTCATAACAAAATTGAAGGATGGTTCAATCATTTTAAATCAATTAGACTCACATTGATGAATGTTGAAGAGTAATCGATTCCAAACCCTAATCCAATCGATCCAAGCCCTAATTAAGGATCAATTGAGGGTCAGTTGAGTATCAAATCATTTGAGGGTTGACCTAATTGACTCAATTGATGAGTGGCTAACAAGTGCATGATCTATTAAGGGGTTCAATATTGGAAACCCTAATTCAATTTATGTGGTTGAGACACTTTTTGGTCCATGCGGTTTTGAGGTGGTTTGGACCAAACGGTCTCAAGACCATTTGGGACCAAACGATCCCAAACCATTTGATCTCATGCGGTTTCAAGATCGGTTATGTCCATGCGATTTCAAAGTCAAACTTGGCCAAACGGTCTTCATGACCAAACGGTCTTCACCTCACCTAGGGAAAATGGTCTTGAGTGTGCACTTTACTAAATGGTTTCAAAAGTCAAACTAGACCAAACGGTCAACAACACCAAACGGTTTCAAGGTCTATCCAAGACTGTTTGGGGGTTGAAAGTGCAAGACCGTTTGAGGTATAAAAAGGTTAAGAACGTTTGATGCCTTAGTGGTCAAGATGGTTTAGTGGTTGATTAACCTAAACCTTATATATACCTAAAGATATTAAGGGATCAAGTAATTAGTTGATTAATACATGTTATAATCAAGTGGTGAACATTACCTAGGTACCCTTGATGGGATAGAGTGACCAATTCCCTTTGATCAAGTGAGCCTTAATGACCACAATAGTAATGACACAACCCATGATGTCAATGTTGATTTGACTTAACCTAATCAAGATTGATGTAAACATCATCTAATAGAAAGAGGAGAGAGAAGACTTCTTATATGAAAGATGATCATTAATGAACTTCCAATATATATATGAATATACCTAATTAGGGTATGATCCATCATAGTGAGATCATGAAAACCCTAATTGTGATGGTTAATGAATCTTAACCTAATTTGAGGGCATTAATGGAAGTAATCCTCATACATGATGATAGTGTGATCTTAATTCATTATAATATGAATAGTAAACCCTAATCTAGGATGATGTGATGCAATATGAATAGTAAACCCTAATCTAGAGAAATGTGATGGTATGAATAGTAAACCCTAATTTTTGGGTTATGCTTTTAAGCATGGAACTCTATACTTGAGTAGGAATTAATGAATCATTATGCCTTTTAACCAAAAGGGGGTTGAATAACCCAAATTGAATTGAATAGGGAAACCCTAACCCTAGAAACCATCCGTGGTAATGTGACACGGTCGTGGTGAACTTATGTAGCACGACCGTGTAAGGTAGCACGGCCGTGGTGGCTTACTCTTGCACGACCGTGCAAGATAGCACGGTCGTGGTGTTCCATACTTGAATTGGGAGTAACTTGTATTGTGTTGATATAGATATAATATGCATGTTATCAATTCTATTAGTCATGCAGGTCTTTATAAATAAGTGATCATAGCCATGTAAGGGTTATGATGCTACATTTATTGAAAGCACTTTATAAGCTTTGAATGTAAAGATATGTTATGTTGCCTAGTATGAGGTAACATATGAGATTTGATAGGTTGTATGATCCATGAGAAATATCTGCAGTACTACAATCAAGGTCATGTTGATAAATGACTTGATGACAATATGTTACTTGATAAAAAGTGTTTTAATGATCTAAGGGTTTGAATACCCATATTCCTGATTCACAATGATGAGATGGTTAGGGATTGATATCCCAGTGTTAACAATATGTGACATAAACTTGATACAATGAGTACTTTTTCTTTATAGCGATTGTCTTATTGATTTATGTTTGGAAACATGCCCGATGCTAAAATAATGCCATAATGTACTTAAATAATCAAGTATAATGATATCATGTAGAGCCCTGACCATAGATCCATCATTGTAAGTAGTTAAATGATGGTGAAACAAGTTTTCCTAAGGGAACTCCTGGAGAACATACTTTTGAGTATGTGGGGGTTATGGACGCGAATATCCTTACGTCCTAATGTAGGATTTGATGTGAGATGTACATTAATCTCTCAATTCTTCATTATATGTTTATGCCGGGATGATGTATCATAAATCTCCCTATGATGTTGTTAATGCCGCATCGATGAGAGATAAACAAGAAATCCCTCGATGGCGAAGAGAGTACAGCATGCCACTGTAACTCTAATAGCGAAGTTGCCAGAATACCCTGGAAAGCTATTATGGCAGAGACATGATATGTCCTGCATGTTGATCCTCACACTGACTGAGGAATATGAGGTCATAGGAATCCAGCTCTTCTGATGGCCTATGTATGGTACCGATTGTGATTTTGTAATGGTCGGTTGGTGTATGAGTGGTGTAACTCATCTCCTCAGGGCATAAATATGTTTGAAAAATGTAATCAGTCATATAGCATAATTGCTTAGGTTGAACTACAAGAAACAATGATTGATGATACATTGTTTATAGTGCTCTAGTTGAATAACTAGTATACATGTTTTTCATATTCCTTATTGATATATGTCTTGTCATCCAATCAAGTTATAATTGAAATGATTGCTTATAAAATATTGTTCTACTTAGCTTATTCAATGTTTTACCTGTTGTTGAGTATTTATAATTCTATTACTCAATGTTATTTGATTATTGCAATAACAATGCTTCTGGCGGAGAGTTATAACTCTTGCTGGGACAATTATTCAATTGTCTCACCCCCGTGGGATTCAAATTTTTAGGTAGACGTCGTGGACGAAGGAATCCATCAGTAGGTGAGAAACAACAACAACAACAACAACAACAGCAACAACATCAGGGACAACATTGATCCTCAGGTGGAAACACTGTCTGCCGAGTCTTAGATAGAATGTCCTATGTGTCATCTTTGTACTCTCAGGTCCTAGGAGTCAGTAGTTGTTTAAAGTAGATCTGAGATTTTTGGATTAATGCCTCGAGATTTTGTACACTGCTCATGTACAGTTTAACAGGGCAGTTGATGCTTGTGACTCTCGAGATGTGATTTTACAGAGATGTAATGATGGATCAGTTTGTAAATTACTTATCATGTTTCTTTATGAAAGAATTTTACCATTTGTAGATCTCTTTACGAAAAGTTTTAATTTTTAGTGATTTTCAATAATTCTGCTGCAAATAATTCGCTTCCACAATTGTTAATCTTATTTTTGCGATTCGGTCATTACACGTTGAGTCACGTTGCAAGTAGATATATGTGAAATACTATCATCATTAAGAGCCCCAAATCTGAATCGATATGCATATTCTAGAATAGATCCTATTATTTTATTGAGCTCTCGAGGTGACACACTATGTCAGATCTCATTTTCAAGAAACTCCACACATAACAAGGGTTTTCATATCCTATAAATATTCTAAATCATCCTAATCTTCACGGGCTAAATCATCAACATCTTCTTATAAAAATGATTAGGTACACAATAAAATCAATTTTGCATTCCTCTAAATGTAACACACTTGTTGGATAAATTCTTTGATTCTTCTATTGTAGCCATAATTATCTGGAGAGGACAAATTTTTACTATTGTAAGTGTTACTGGTGCTAGAATACCCTAGGATGATGTCTCCTTAATTGGTGACCTTGATATTTTTCAAGAAAATTTCAGAATTTGTCTCTATCCAAATGCATGTATGCATGTTTATATTTTCAAGTACATTTAAGAAACAATCACATACAGAATTGCACTACTGTAGCAAGTCAACCTTCATTTGAAATGTTATGCTATGTTGACTTTATAGAAGGCACACCAACATCAATAAGCCCAAATGGCGAGCTTGGTTTGTTGAAGAAGGTGAATATTCTTGAATATCCCCATATGTCACGAAGATCAATAAAGCCTCCTACTCTTATTTCCATACGAACATAAGCTTGATCTTTTTTCTACACCCCCATGACAATAAGTGTCAAGACCTATCTATTGATTAGAGAGAAAACCCAAATCTAATCCCCGATTAAGCAACTAAACACATCATTATTTACAAATATGAATAACACAATATATGAAAAGTACATGTAAATTTTTCCTTTTTCCTTTTTCCTTTTTCCTTTTTCTTTCTTCACAATTTCGTAAACCAATGTCACATCAAGGATATCACAGTTAGATGTCACAAATATTATTCAACTCCATGAAAACTAGAATCAAATCTTACTACTCACATGTAGTTCAGTTTACATCATATACATGTACATGAAAGAAAAAATTCAATATACTACCCATCCCAAGAAAGTGAGTGTACAGGGACAATCTAATCTATATAGATTATTCTATTTATATTTTCTTTTTTACAATCTCTCCATTAGATAGCATTATACCTAAAAACATTTGATATTGTTAGATCTAGGGCTCTAAAGGGGGTGAATAGAGATTCAAAATTCTCACAATATAAGTTAGACCTTCAAATTATATTAATCAAAAGAAATAGCTTAAGAGAAATTTGAAGTCCTAACTAAGAAAGCATAGCAAGAATGAGAGAAATTGAAACATGCACTTGGACAAGGTGGTTTAGAGTGATTCCACTCCCCAAACTAGTAGAGAGTCAATCCACTACCTAGAGAGGTCAACCTCTAGAACTTTGCAATCCGTGTATACTTATATTCATTCATAAGAGATACAAGGAGACCACCATACATCCAAGTACTTACCTACTCAAGACAAGATTCTTCCACCTACACAAGGACTGACCCACTTGATCAAGATGTTTTCAGCCTTCAACAAGGACTTACCCACACTTGCATCAAGTCTTTGACCTTGAAGGAATTTTCCCACTCTTATTGAATCTTGGCCTTGCCCTTCTCCTTCACATAGAGAAGATCTTCACCTCTTCTTCAACCTTGAAGAAGAACAAGAAGAAGAACATCACCTTCACTTGGAGTAGCTTGCTTCAACCTTTGCTCTTTGAGAAAGAGGGTAGGGAAGATGGAATGGAATGAGTGATTTACATGAACATGGAGGTTGCTCTCTTACAACTGTCCTAACTCACTCATACTCATGAAATGCTTTGTAAATGAGAGAGAGAGAAAGGGGCTCAAAGAGTTGCAATACACTCAACTATAGCAAGGACTTAGAATAGCATGAATGAGCAAACTTGGAATGAACTCCAAGGGGTCCTATATATAGTTGGGGTGTTCCCTTGAGTGTGGGATCACATAAAGGTGAAATATAGCCATTTTCTAAGTTACTACAGATCTATTATCGCTCAAAACAACTCTCCAATGGTTATAATCACGTTTTCTGCATTTTCCATACAATACATTTGGTTGAGTTTTAATAAAGATAACTCGACCGATCCACTAAGTGATAAAGCCAATTTTCAAACTATCGGTCGAGTTTGTTTTGGGAAACTTGACCGATGAGTCAAAATCAATTTTGCTTAGTTGATCAATCAGTCAAGTTCTGTGAGTGTGCAACTTGACAGATTGGTCTCTCTAGAAAATCCATCACTGTATTGGTCGAGTTTCTAACTCAACCAATAAGTAGCATGTGACAAATTTTCTAAATTGACTTTTGAGTGACCAAACATTGGAATTAAGTACCCTTGGTTTTTTATCATCTTAGTTACAAGTCATATCATCAATACAAGTGATTACAAAATTAATCTAAGGTCATTTGGAGTGATTTCAAAAAAAATCACACTTGCATTGCTTTTGACTTGAATTGAACAAGTTAGGGCTTCTGTAATTTGAGCCTTTTCATGTACCTAAATCCTGAAATCAATCTTGAACAATGATATTAAATACATAGGAATGGAATGGTAGTCATTATCAAAATATGGGCAATGTATAACTCTCAAGTCAACATTCTCCCCCTTTTTTACAATGACAAATCATTCCTCAATCACATTGAAAAGGATATGTAAAGTTATACCTATCCCTTGTGAATTGCAGGGGGATTCATGATTTGAACAATGTGAGTTGCTCCCCCCAATCTATTCTTACTCTTACTTACATATTTAGTCTATCTACACAAAACAATATGACATGTATACTAAATGGTCCTTTAGCAAGTCACATGATAAAGCATATAATGAACAAGAAAAGGATCAAATAGATAATAAAAGCAATATAGTTGAGCTTCAAAACATTGAACTTCTCTCCACCTTCTGACATTATCAAAAAGAAAGGGGGATAGGTTTTCTCCAAGCACAACCAAACATACATCCATAACCATAAGACATAAAATCTCAAAGCATACACCAAACAGAGACAAGAGAAACAAACAATCTAAGTCATGATCAAAATATGGTAAACATGGCACCAACTCATGAGATTTAGTAAATTAAAGAGTAAGTGTACATATGCTTAAGATTACAACCCAGAGAGCATGTCCTCAGAAACAACTACAAGCCGAAATGATGAAAACATGATGATAAATAGTACAACTCAGAAAATGTGCCCATATGTTTTCAGTACAAAATAGTCTAGAAATATATATATTATCAGGATCTACTGACTACAAATTTAAACATCTAAACATGTAGTTCATCTATGTCCACATCATCAACATCATCAACATCATCATCATAGGCTTCTGGCTCATAGTCATCATTTGTGTTTGAAGGTGCAACAGATACACCAACATCACCTTCATCACCAGAACCATCATCATCGTCATCCTTAGAAGCCTCCTCATCATCAGCAACAACTTCCCCATCATCTTGATCTAGCATCTCCTCATCAGCAGAGGAACCAAAACCACGATTGGGCCACCTATCATTCTACTCAACCCATGGCATGCCAAGGCCATGTAACTTCTGGGCTTGAGTATAGGAAGGAGAAGAGGTGCCAAGTCCTGCAAGTAGGGTATCTATAGGACCAGTAGGGAGAGGTAGCACAACAGGGATAGATCCACCAATAGCATAGGGTGTAGCAACGAAAGCAGTAGGTGGATAGGCAAGGTAAAAGTGATCATATACATAGGATGCATAGTCACCTCTTGGGTAGGGCCGGTAGGCAGGATAGGGATGTGAACATGAGAGGTTCATGGTAGACATGATGGCACAAATATCTTGATGTATATGCTCTTGAACCTGAAGGTTATACGCCTCCTTATGCATCATGTAACCCATGAGGGTTTCATTTGACACAAGAAAAGAGGCGTGGTCAGGTCGGGAAGGTTGAGGTGGTGGAGGTGCACGGGTGGAGGTAGAGGCTTCAGTTGTGGTAGAGGATGGTATGAGCACAGACTTCTAAAGTGTGGTCTCACTGATGCAAACTCCTTTCTGGGTAGGTTTGTAATGAGGGTCATGGAAAAGAGATTTTCTAGTGGCAGTCTGTAAAAGACCACATATCAGGGCTGGGTAGGGTGGGTGGGTGCTACGGGTGTTCTTAATAGAGTTAAAATAGGTCGTGTGGTGAAGGACATAACGGGACCATTTGACTCTGATGTTTTTCAAGAGATAGAACATAATCTCCATAGTGTTTTCTGCAATTCCAGTATGATTTTTCTTTGGATGAATATTGCAGTTAACAACTAGGGAGAGTATGCAGTTCTTGAGGTCTAAGGCAGAGCAGGGAAGGGTATACTTCTTTCTATAGGAAAACTGAGGCTTTTTCAATAATTTGTGAATATCAGGAAGAGTGAGATCATATTGCTTGTAGAAGGCCTCAGAGTCAACTAGGTCAAAATACTCGGGATAGTCCTTCCTCCAAGTTGGGGTACACCAAGGATCCACACTTATCCCATATTTGTTCATTCTTGTTATGGATGAGTTGACAAAGAATGTTTAGGATGATTTTCCTTGGTGTATGTTATTTTTTGATGATGTTGTTTTGATTGACGAAACTAAAGATGGATTGAATGATAAAGTTGAACGTTGGATAAATGCATCAGAATCAAATGGACTGATGATTAGCAGGAGAAAAACTAAGTATATGCATTGCAATTTCAGCCAATCTCGCAGTGTGAATGATGAAGCCAAGTTGGATAGAGTAGATATACCAAATGTGATAAACTTCATTACTTGGATTCTATTATTCAAATAGATAGGGATGTTCAAAATTATGTTTGTCACATGATCATTGTAGGATGCTTGAAATGGAGGGGTGCAACTAGAGTTTTATGTGATTGAAAGATCCCTCTCAGGTTAAAAAGTAAGTTTTATAGAACAGCTATACAGCCAGCCATGCTCTACAGGAGTGAATGTTTTGCGGTGAAGAAATAAGGTCTGAACAAGATGAATGTGGCTGAAATGCGTATGCTGAGATGGATGTGTGGGAAGACAAGAAAAGATCGTCTGAGAAATGACTATATCAGGAATAAGGTGGGGGTGGCGAGCATTTATGACAAGTTGTGTGAGGGCCGACTTAGATGGTATGCACATGTGCAACGCAGACCGACTAATGCACCTATATGAAACAATGCTATTGATTCAAGCACAATAATAGAAGAAGAGGAAGGAATAAATTAACACGGGATGAGCTTGTAAAGAGAGATTTTGAATCTCTACATCTTAACCAGAATATGGCCCATGATAGAGATTAATGGAAATGAAGGATCCATGTAGCTGACCCCAACATAGTTGGGACTGAGGATTAGATGATGATGATAATGATGATGAGTCCTTCCTCCAAGTACCAGTCACCTCAGTACTCGAGAAGAAGATGTTCAGGGTATCCTTGGAGACTTGGAATTTCTTCCTGACTATCATGGAAGTGAGGACTACTTGAGCATTAGGAGGGGGTATGAGTGTGTCATAATACCATTGCAAATTTGAATAGAGTTCATGAATGAATTTTGTGCTTGTGATGGAATTGTGGTAGCACATGCATTCAACACACAAGGAGGAGAGGTGGTGATTATATAGCAACTCGACTATTTGATCAATAACCCTTTGTCTACGTGGGGTTGGCTCAAAAAGTACACGAAACAGAAAGAGGTTCCTAGGAAGGAACTCCCGGTACCTATTGAGAGCCTCGTTGGAGACAAAGAAGGTATCATCAAAGGGTATGAGATGCGAGTTGGAAGAGGAGGATGGTGCTCCAGATGGGGCGGCTCTCTTTCTCCTATTTGACGCCATGGAAATGAAAAGAAAGGATGGAGAGAGCAAAAATGAGGGAAACACCTCCACAAGTTGTCCACACATCTAGCATTGATGGGAAAGAGGTCAAGGAAGGTCAATCTAGTCAAACTAGGGCTAGGGAGAGGAAGGTTGGGTCTAGGGTTGAGATCTAGAGGGAGTTGAAGGTTGGATCGGTCGATTTTTATCTAGTTGAGAGGGAGAAAAGTCAGTCTAACATAAATTATGTTTGCTCCAGCCTGGCCATCGGTTGAGTTCTGTGACTAAAAAAATTGATTGATTGGCTCTTTAAAAAAACTCTTGGCCACTGATAGGTCGAGTTGCTAGCTCTCGGCCACTGATTGGTCGAGTTGGCGACTCGACTGATGGTCCACCCGAACCAACTTTAGAAATTTTAATTTCTAGCCATTAGATTGCTAATTAAATTTATTTTTCAAGTCCATTTTGCATCTTAAACATACTTAGGCACATATCACTCATCATTGGGTACTATTCTACAATAAAACAAGTGTTTGTGAAAATACCCCAAAATAAGAGAAAAATAAGGAAAAAAGAACATGAAAAACTGATTTTAGCATATTAGCAAGCAAGGATGATCATAACATAGGAAAATCATATAGGGCGGATGACAACTAGCTATAAGGCATATCAGATTCATTCAAAGTAGTTATGAGTAATTTAGATCTAATATAGTTAAATTGCACTCTAGCTAAAGGTTTAGTGAAAATGTTTGCCAACTATTTTTCTGTATCCACAAGCGTGACAAATATATCCTTTTTGGCAATGTGATTGTGACGACCCGACATCAAATCAAGCCATAACTGGTAAATAATTGCGGAATAATGATAAGAAGCTGATTAACAAAATCACTAAAAATTAAAACCATTTTGCAGAGAGATCCTCTTCCAGGAAACTTTTACCAAAAGATCCAAAACTTTATATACATCAGGGTTCACATTGTACATACATTGTACCATCTCATCTCAAGGATAACATGTAACAGTTGCTTTGTCAAAACATATATTGAAGTAACATAAAACCTTGAAGCATACATGCCAAAATGTCAGATCATTCATAAAACCATTATGTATTAACTCCAAGGACCTGAGAGTACAGAGACAATACATAGGACTTCTATTTGCAAAACATGACAGACAGTACACTCAACCTGAGTTATTATTGCTACCCCAACTATTGTTGTTCCCTCTGCAGTACGGTCTCTACCCCCTCGTACACATCCACCTAAAAAATGTGGATCCCACGGGGTGAGACAATTGTCCCAGTGAGAGATATAACTCTCCGCCAACAATATTATTATCACAAGTAAGTAGTATAAAACTGAGCAGAGGTTCTTTTATATAACTAAGCAAGATTAATCATGATTTATAGGTAGAACGAAGTAATCTTATCTCTTATGGTAAGGAAACTATCTATGATAGAGAAGTAAATCATTTATTCATTTTACAGAGAATACAAAGAAACATGTATAACATCTATCAAATTAAGATGTAGAAAAGAAATGTACATCAACCGATGTTTTCCATATTCGATCCTTAAGAAAATACGCTACATGGCTGATTACATTTTACAATCACACTTATGCCCTGAGGAGATGAAGTATATCATTCATGCTCCAACTGACTACAAACTTCTCACAAGTCAGTACCATACAAGGTCAATGACAGAGTCGGCTGCCATGTCCTCTCCCACCTTGATTAGTACGAGACAACTGGTAGTGACATCTCATGTCAAACTGCAAAAAGAGCATGCCAGGGTATAGTGGCATCTTTGCTGAGAACTACAGCCGCAACATGCACTCTCTTAGGGGAAAACAGACCAACAACCTTCCCAAGTTATAAAGTTATTGAGTCATGGCATATAGCCATACTCGGAGCCACGGGCCAGTTCACCGTGTTCATTACTGAATCTACGTTCGCAGTCGCACTCGTGCCAGGATATGACATATAGCTAATCCCCAAGATCATGGACGTAAGGGGATCAGTCAACATATGACCGTCTAAGCTCACACCCCCGCATACTAAAAAATATGCGCTCCATGTAATCCTGTGGGAAAAACCTGTTTCACCATTTCAGCAAATTCTGACGTTGATGGATCTATGGTCAGGGCAACTATATTTTATGGCTCCTAATGATATATTAAGTGAATTACAATGTTCTTTTAGCATCAAACAAGTTATAAGCATCAATCATAAACAAATGATACAAAGAAAGGTGTAATACATCTATCAAGCACTTTTCTAATCTTTAGAACACATTTAGATACATAATACTCAGGATCTCAGTCCCTTATCACATTACTAGAAATTCTTATCTCTTAATCATCATCATCATTACTGGATCTGAGTATTCAAACCCTTAGATCATCACTGAGCATCGTTACCTCTGTAATAGGTAACTATTACCTCTAAGTCCTCAGACCAAGATATCCATCGCACTTGTTGTACAAATATTTCACATAGCTCACATGGTTCATTAAATATATTGTCACCTCTCACTAGGCAACAACTATCTTTTAAGATATCAGACTGTATAATCATTATACTTGTTGTACATATATTTAACATGGCTCGCAAAGCTCATTTAAATCTGTATCATATAAAACATCATAGCTCTTACCTGGTTATGCTCATCATCTCATGATTCTTGAATTTGCACTTCATAATAAAAACTCTAGCAGTATATGACATCACTATGTAATTCAAAGAGAAATACATCCTTCCCATTATTAGGGTTAGGATTTCCTATTTTAACTGAATAGGGTTTCCAATTCACATCATCACTATGTGATATAAAAGAAATACATCCTTCTGATGATTAGGGTTAGGGTTTCTCAATCTAACTGATTAGGAATTTAAGTACATACCATCACCCTTCATTAGGGTTAGGTTTTCCCCTTATCAACAAATTAAGGATTCTAGATCATATTAGTAGGAAGAAACCCTAATTCATACTCCACTCATTCAAGGAGTATCAATGCATGGTTATTAACATGAATTATCACCCATGTAAAAATTTCTCTCTTGTCCTCATTAGGATGTTCATTACACCATACTTTTATTAAGTTGGCTCAATTCTCCTCTTAAGACATTATTTTACAACTATCGAATTGCATTAAATTCATTGCATCTTAATGTTGCATTGAGTTACAACTCACAACATATATCACTCAACCAAACACATTGGTTTGAGGTATTCTCACCATATTGGGCATCAAGATGCATGTATGCTACCATATCATGCCTAAGATGCAACCTTATCATCATGTCAGGCACCTATATCGGGAATGTGGTGTAACCACATCACCATATCGGGTTTAGGGTATATCCCCTAGTTCCATATCGTGTACCCATATCAGGTTAGCTATCACTTAGATTTATCATCTCAAGTTGACCTCATATCGTGTATGAGTTGGATGCTTGACCTCATATCGGGTATAAGCTGAATTCTTGGTGCCATATCGGGCATAAAGTGTGTACCATGTCAGTCATAGGGTATATTCCTCATCATGGTATCATTCAAGTATCACATACATAATACCATATCAGGTTTCTATGTTGGATTCCAAATCGGGTTTCCATGTTGGTTGACATATCAGGTTACCATATTGGGTAAATCATTATACTCATATCCTTTAATTCCTTCCAAGAATAAATCCCATCATATACTTGAACGACAGGCTAGATATCTAATTGTGTGCTTTAAAACAACCCATCACAAACCAATAGGGGTGTGTCGGGTTTCATTCCATAATCTAGGTTTTCAACACTATATCGGCTATATCATCCATTTGACACCACATCGTGCATGGTATATGGACTTGACCTCCTATCATGCACAAGATATATGTAGGTATCACTCTTACTGTTCATGCGGTATCACTCACCACTATACTGAGTTACCCTTCATCTTGGATTTCATATCGGGTTTCTCATCACCATCTAGGGTTTCAACCCATATCGGGTTAGGATATAGTCCTAATACCATATCATGTAGGAGGTGAATACTTGACCCTATATCATGCTCATGGTGTGTATAGGTTTCACTCATATCTCCCATGAGGTATACACTCCTCACCATATCGTGTCTATGGTGTGCTCATCTCAACATGTCGGGTTACTTATCCTCTAGGATTTTGCTATATTAGGTTGGAGTTCATGCTTGGCTCCCTATCGTGCATAGGGTGCATGACTTGATCTCATATCATGCACATAGTATTTTCTTAACAACATATCATGCATGAGGTATGAACTTCATCATCATATCGAGAAAGAGGTACCTACTAATTACCATATCGAGTTAATGGTGTTTTCACTCCATCATATCGGGTTAGAGGTGCTTCAACCCATATCGGGTTGGACCTTGATGATGTCATCATCATCAACCTATAGGTTCCTATTCTTACTATTCTAGATCATGAACAATAGTTCTAAGATACTTTTATAACTCAAAGGATCGTCAATTTATCAAAGGAATTCGAAATTGAAAGTAGATCAACAAGTTCAACAATATTGAAGGTGAATAATAACATAGTTGGGTTCAAGTTATATAACCCACCTCAAGAACAACTTCAAAGATCCAAGCTCCGAATCTTCACATTCCCAATGGTTGAAGATGAGCTTATCCAAGGTCCATTCTTGAGCTCCTTAACACTTTGCATGATATCTCCATCTCTTGTGGCCGATATCACCTTGCTAGACTGGTATCACCTTACTTGGCTGATATCCTCCCTCTATGGCCAATACCAAGATCTAAACTCGACACTCCTTCACTTGTGCATGATACCAAAGTGATATGCATGGTATCTAATAGTCTATGCATGATGTTTCAAAGAAAGAGAGTTGTGGGGTTTGTAAACTTTCATTAGTAAGTGAAAAGAGAGGTATATATACTTGGGGTTCATGAGAGAGAGTGCATAAGAGGTGTCTTCACCATATGCTACTAGGTGACACATGTCCATGCATGGTTGACACATGTCCATGGATGCACACATATATATCTTGACATGCAAGAGTCTAGAGGATAATCTAGAGATGATATTTCAGCCATCCCTTATCTTGTTGGATAATATATCTCGTCTTTATCTCACAAATAAACAAAATGATACAACTTTTTATAAGGAGCATATAACTCGTCATGGATTACCTTCCTAAGATGTTGATGTTAACCTAGAGGTTATACATTGTCCATATTTTGATAATGACTTAACCATTCCATTCATATGTATCTAATGTGTGTATTCAAGATTGATTTTAGGTGTTGGGTACATGAAAAGGATTAAAATTCAAAAGCCCTAATTTCGCTCAAGTTCAAGTCAAAAGAGCTACAAGTGTGCAATTTTGGAAATCTATGTAAACAACCTTAGAACATTTTTGTAATCACTTGTAATGATGAATTGACTTGTAACTAAGATGAGAAAATTTATTGGGATGCTAAACACCCAGTTTTAATCACTTTAGATGCACTTTAGAAAAGTGATCACTGATAGCCAATCGGTCGAGTTGTAAACTCGACCGATCCTTCTGGATCAGTTTTCTAAAGATAGCATCGGTTGAGTTGTGTTTTCATAGAACTCGACTGATCGAGTACCTGAACAAATCGATCTTCAATGATCGGTCGAGTTTTCCCAGGATAAATTTGACTAATAGTTTGAATATCAGCTTTGTCTTTTACTCTATCGGTCGAGTTACCTTTATTGAAACTCGATCGATCGCACTGTACGGAATGTGTAGAAAAAGTGATTGTGACTGTTGGTGTGTGTTTTGAGCGAAAATAGAGTCGTTGCTTTGAGCAAAAATGGCTATATTTTGTATCTAAGTGTCCTACAACTTAAAAGAGCACCATCAGCTATAAATAGGACCTCTTGGAGTTCATTCCAAGGTTGCTCATTCACTACATGTTTGGTCCTATCCTAATTGAGAGTGTTCTAACCCTTTGAGCCCCTTTCTCTCTCTAACTTCAAGTCAAATTCATGAGTATGAGTAAGATAGGTTCCTTTGTAAGATAGTTGCAACATGTATTGATGTAAAGCTCTCCTCCACCATCTTCCTACCCTCTTTCCTATTGAAGAAAAGGTTGAAGATATTCTCTGAGTGAAGGAGGAGGAGTTGATGTTCTTCAAGGTTGAAGAAGGCAAGGTGTTCCAGATCTCCAAGTGAAGGAGATAAGCAAGTCAAGTGCTCAAGAAGGATAGGTAATCCCTTAAAGGCTGAAGACTTGAAGAAGGAGTGGGTAAGTCCATGTTGATGGCTGAAGACTCCATGGTTCAAGTGGGCAAGCTCCTTCTATAGGTTGAAGATCCTTGCTTGAGGTACTAAGCCCTTGGATGTTGTGGTTTTGTCTTGTGATCTTATGATTGAATATAAGAGTATAACCTAGAGATTAACCACCTCTAGGTGGTGGATTGACATTGCTCCTAGTTAGGATGTAGAATGACTCTAAACCACCTTGTCCAAGTGCTTGCTCTTCCTTGTCAGTTATCCTTGTTGTGCATTCTAGTTAGGATCTCAAATTGAATGAATGTTTAAGATTCTACACTTGATATAATTTGATGGTCTAACTTCTTTTGTGAGATTTGTGAAGCTCTATTCAACCCCCCCTCCCTCTAGAGCCCTTGATCCAACAAGTGTATCAGAGAAGGTCTTCTCCAAGCTACTTCCACAAGTAGGAGAAGATGGGCGACTTGACTCTTGGATCTCTCAACTTGGAGGGAAGCTTCTCCATGCGACCTCCAGGCTTTGATGACACCAACTTACTCTATTGGAAGAGAAGAATGCAGTTCTACCTCCAAGGTGTGAGCTATGAGATGTGGAAGGTGGTGCACCTCAAGCATGAAGATCCAAAAGGGGAAATCTCCACATGGACGGAAGCCCAAATGAAGCAAGCTCAACTCAATGCCATAGCAGTGAGCATCATCTACGCATCCCTCACCCCATCTGAGTTCAATCGGATCTCCTCTTGGGACACCGCACGTGAAATTTGGAACAAGCTATGTGTCACCTATGAAGGAACGGATCAAGTGAAGGAAGCCAAGATCTACATGCTTAGTGGTTTGCTTGAGAACTTCAAGATGGGTAAGAATGAAAGAGTGGTAGATATGTACACAAGGCTCAATGTGATCATCAATGGATTTGAAGCCCTTGGTAGTGTGATTGACAAAAGCACTATCAACTCCAACATCTTGAGAGCTCTTCCTAAGAGATGGGAGCCCAAAGTTACATCCATTGAAGAGGTGCACAAGCTAAGTGAACTATCAACCGAGGAGTTGTTTGGTAATCTTCAAGCCCATGAACCAAGGCTTGACAAGCAAGAAGAAGAAGAAAAAAGAGAACATAAGGAGTCCAAGAAGATCAAGGACACAGCCTTCAAAGCTCAAATTGAAGAGATGGTTTGGCAACAACAACTTGCCCTCAAGTCCCCTTCTCCTTCCTCAAGTGAAGATGAAGGCCCCAATGAGCATGAAGCGAACTAATCTAAGGGGAAACACTTTAAGGGGAAGCCTTCTTCATCAACTCCTAGATGCTATGAATGTGGCCAAAAAGGCCATTACAAGAGTGACTGCCCCAAGGCCAAAAAGTGCCATCACAAGAGCAGCTACAAGAAGGACAAGGAGTACAAGAGAGAAGGAAAGTACAAGAGGAAAGAGAATAAAGAAAGAAGAAGCAAAGATGTAGCTCATGAAGCTTGGGAGGAGTCTTCCTCAACCTCCTCAAGCTCCCAAGATGGAGAATGCCACCTTGCTCTCATGGCCTCTACAAGTGAAGATGTAGGTGACGTAAGCGAGGTAAGTGAAGTCAATTTGCATGAGTTATCTAAGGAAACTCTCATTGATATGCTTAATGATTGTCGGTCATCTTTTACTAAATGCAAATCTAAATGAAAAAGTTTAGGCAAGATTGTAGATGACCTTTATGCTAAGATTGAGATTCTTGATAAAAATGAAAAATTGCTCCTTGATAGCATAGATTCTTTGCAAAGGCAATTTCTTGACCTTGAGCTTAAATACAATGGAGTACATGTTGAGAATGTTGTCTACCTTAAGTCTATTGCAGATCTTAAGGAAGATAACCAAAGATGCCAAGATGAGATAGATGTTCTTAAAACTGAAAATGTAGAACTAAATCTCATTGATGATGCTAAGAAGCAAGAAATTCATGTTTATCAAAAGGAAATTTTGTTGCTTAAATATGAATATGCTAAGTTGCTTGCTCAAGTTAATGATCTATCTTCTAGACCTATTTTGTAAAGTAATGAGGTAGCTAGCACTATTTTAGAATGTGATTTCTTTCATACTAAAGCCCTATGTTTAGAGGTCGGCCTATTGAATGCAAGAGATGATCTTGATAGTCTATCTACTACTGTTATTAACCTTAGTGATGATAATTTCAAGTTAATATATTCTTTGCAAAAGTTTCTTATGGGAAGGAAATCCCTTAATGTTGTCCTAGAATACTCTACCAAACAAATTGGTACTAGTGGTTTAGGATATGATGGGAATGCTCCCAAGGGTAAGAGAAAGAGAAAGAACAAGGGTAAGAAGAAGAGTGTGGGACCTCCTATCTTCCACGGAGAGACTTTCAGCTCTAAGAACCCTATGGTATGTGTTCATTGTAAATGTGATGATCATTACTCTACCTACTGTCCTTACAAGTCAAAGGGGACCAACCTAAAAATGAAATGGGTCCCTAAGCTAACCCTGAATCCCAAAGTTTGAGTTGGGTTCTGACATCCTTCTTTCTTGCAGGTTAAAAAGAGATGGATTGTTGACAGTGGCTGCTGAAAGCATATGACAGGTGAAATCAACCATTTCAACAAATTCATGAAAAAGAAAGGAGGATCGGTGACATTCGGGGACAACAAGAAGGGTAAGGTCATAAGTGAGGGTGATGTAGGCAACAAGCTATGTATCAAGAATGGTTTGCTTGTTGATGGCCTACATCACAACTTGATAAGTGTAAGTCGACTTTGTGATAATGGCTATCTTGTGTTGTTTACATCTTTAGAATGTTTGCTTCTAGATTCCCTCACTTACAATGTCGTATATAAGGGAACTATAAATGGTAATCTTTATATCATTATTCTTGATGCTCTAAAGCCCGTACTTGATAGATGATTGGTTGTGGATAAAAATGATATTTCTCTTTGGCATTGTCGGTTGGGTCTTGTGAATATGCATCAAATGAAGAAATTGAGAAAAAAAGGAATTGGTTCGAGGACTTCCCAAATTGGATTTTGATAAGGATGAGGAATGCCAACCTTATACACAAGGCAAGCAAACCAAGTCCTCCTTCAAATCCAAAGGAGTCCTTAGTACCAAAAGAGCTCTTAAGCTTCTTCATATTGATCTATTCAGACCTATGAGAACTCAAACGCTTCATGGTTCCAATTATTGTCTTGTTATTGTCGATGATTTCTCTCGTTATACTTGGACTTTCTTTCTCGTTTCGAAAAGTGATACTCTTGATGTTTTCTCAAGTTTTTGTAAATGGGTTGAAAAGGAAGCTTCTTGCCGGATTGTTTCTATCTATAGTGACCATGGGGGAGAGTTTGAAAATGATCTTTTTGAGCATTTTTGTGAAAAATCTGGTTACTCGCACAATTTCTCTTCTCCTTGTACACCTCAACAAAATGGGGTAGTAGAGAGAAAGAATAGGTCACTGATTCTTGAATATGATATTCCTAAGAAGTTTTGGGCTGAAGCCGTTAGCACCGCTTGCTTTGTGCAGAACTGTTATGACCGCATCTGAGCTTAATTGGTAAACTAGGGTTTACCTGGATGATTACATGCTTAATTGGATTGATCATTTATTAAATCTAATTAATGATGATAATTAAATTATAATGTCTTAAATCTAACAAGAACTTTAAGTGTGCTTTTAGTTTGAGAAATTAGGGTTTGATAAATATAACCCTAATCGGCCAAAATTAGGGTTTTGACGATATATGAATACAGAATTTGATAAGTATAATGTCTCACTAAATGATTTTTAGTATTTTATGTGTAATTCTGATTGAATTCAAATTTGGATATAATATGTATAACTCAATTGTTCATTTTAGTGAAAATTTTCAGAATATTTGGATGTTCTTTGAAAGTCATTCTCGATCGAGATATACTTCAACCGACCATACTGATAGAATGTTGTTCAACAATATATTTTTTTATTTTTAATTAAATATTGGTCACTTCGGCTGGTCTAAAAATTTTAATGGAGCTATGAAAGTGCATTTCAGATATATTGATAAATTTTCATAATTTTTAGATAAGGTTTGATCTCTAAAATACACGAATTACAGTAACAGTTTTATAACAGAAAATTCAGCTGAAATAAGAGAAAGTATAGTGAGGGGTCAATGTGTAATTGACCCAAGCAGCTCAATTGCTCTATATGGTCAACCTAAAACACTAGTAGATCTCATAATTTGTGATTCATTCCAGATAAATGAAATCCTAGAGAGTGAGGGAGAGTTAGGGTTTGAGAGGAGAAAGAGGTGGAATTGTTGATTTAGGGTTTCTCTATCCGAGGTATGATGAAATCAAGTAAGTTTAGCTTCTTTGGATAGCCTTTCATGGTGAATCTTCTCTCACATGTCAAGATTTCGTCCCTCCTCTTATTTGATCTGAAATGGTATCAAAACTTCCCCCTTTATCACTCTTTCTTCATAATCCCTCATTTTTAGGGTTTCTGAGTTGAAAGGAAGAAGAATTGGGTGAATTGCTAGGGATTTGATATGAGATCGAGATTTTCAGGGATGAGCTGAGTTTTTAAGGTGTTTTCACACCTTAGGGTGTGTGGGAACTTCCTTTAAACAGTATATTGCACGAAAATTGGTTAAATCAACCATAATCTTTAATTTCTTAGTATACGACTACAAACCCTGAATTGTCTGTTTGATCTAAGTTGTTGCAAAATGATTGGATATGGATTCTTCCTCTATTTGGATGAATTTCAGATGATAAAACCATATTAGAAATGTATACAATACATCCTAATGAGAATTCCCTAAGTATTCACAGAGGTTATAAAAGTAAACTAAAATATAGGGAATTTGTCTATGACTGAAATTGATGTATAATTAAATAGAGAAATTTGTTTGTCTGGATCCCCTTGGCTATGAATGATTGTTTATCTGAATTCATAGTACACATATGTCAGATACTATCTTGGATTTCATTTAAGGTGAATAGTGTTTGTTTGATATCTCAGTAAAGAGGGTGAAACCCTAGATGCGAGGAAAGTTGGATACTTGCAAATAGATATCGTGAAATCCATTTGAAGGAATTTTCTTTACATGATAGACTTTATTTATTCAATTTTATTCTTGATACATGATATCTCAGTGAATGGCATGGAAACCTAAATTTAGCTCAGTTCCAAGGTTTCATACATATATTGATTGTATATGATTTAAGTAGTCTTTATTCAGTGAATGTTTATGTCGTATGAAATCCTTATGAGAGCCATGTGATAAGTGAATGAGGTAAATGAAACCCTAAGGATAGGGTGTTCAATGAATCAAGTATTGTGATATCAATGTTCTCAGTATGAGATGTGGTGATGCTTAACAGTTCAATTGCATGATTCTAGTGTATAAAGTGCCAAGTTGATATGTATTCTGTTTATTTAAGAATTTTAGTCTGCATGTATGTATAGTATGATGATTACTCAAAATATTATAGTGTTTTGAATATACTACTCTGCCAAGTTAAGTAAGAAAGTACATGCCATATTTATAAGCTTCAGATGAATATAATCGGTACCATAGAGATACCAGAGTCAGGAATAAGAAGGAGATACAATATAATAAGAGCTTTCCAAGAATAATAAAATAATAGACATAGGTGCCTTGAACACTGTAGATTCCCTACGGATGTTTGCATTGTAGGGAGGAAATGATCCACCCTGGCAGTGACCAGTATACGGGAATCAGAACGCACCCACGGAGCGTGCGGGGAGATGAAGCCCTTGAGGAAGTCTCCTAAGAGAAGATAGGTTACCCAACATGAACTGGAGATCCTGGTGGTAACCCAGAGGTACCCACAAAGCATACCAAGATGAGGCCCATAGAGTGTCTCAGACCCTCTTCCTGTGGCATCCAACTTACAAAAACAAGATTTACTTAAGCGGAAGCAATTATTAACAGTAGAATTACTAAAAAATCACTAAAAATTAAAACCTTTTGCAAAGAGATCCAAACATAGGAAAGCTCTTTTATCAAGAAACCAATATATTACATTCACATCCTGGTTCATAAGTACATAACTTGTACCATCTCTTCTCGTGGATTATAAACATCAACTACCATGTTAACATTATATACAAACAACATAAGAACCTCGAGGCATCAAGCCAAAATCTCATATCGATTCATTAAAAACACTAACTACTAATTATAAGGACCTGAGAGTACAGAGACGGCACATAGGACTACTATCTATATGACTTGACAGATAGTATCTCCACCTGAGATCTCACGGTTGTCCCTGTTGTTGCTTTCCCTTCTCTGTTGTGGGGATTCTATTTCCTTGTCCGCGTCCACCTAAAAATGTTGGATCCCATGGGGTTGAGACAATTGAAAATTGCCCCAGCGAGAGATATAACTCTCCGCCAAAACATTATTATTGCAGTTTATTAAAATAAAAATGAGTAGGGAAATCTTATATATTTAACAGCAGATGGATCACTGTATGAACACAGTAAAGTAATCTCCTTTCCTAAGGAGGACATTGCATCTACCCATGGTAGAGTAGTAATTCATTCATCTACTTGCAATGAATGTAAAGAGATATAAATAACATCTATCAACTAGAGATGCATAAAAGAAATGTAACATCAGCCAGTAAATTTCCGTATTCAATCCTTAAGCAAACATGCTATACGGCTGATTACATTTTACAATCACACTTATGCCCTGAGGAGATGAGGTATACCGCTCATACTCCAACCGACCATTGCAAAGTCAAAATTCGTACCATACAAGGTCAATGGAAGAGCCTGCTTCCAAGACCTCCCACATCTCGGTCAGTGTGAGATCACATGCAGGACATCTTGTATCTCTGCTATATAGCTTTCCAGGGTATACTGGCAACTTCGTTATAGAGCTACAACGGAGGATGCACTCTCTTCACGATCGAGAGATTTCATGTTTACCTCCATCGATCCGACATTAATATTATTGGGAGATGTGTACTGCATCTATCCCAATCATCGGGAGATTCATGATACATCCATCCCGGTACAAATAATGAAGGATTGAGAGGTTTAATGTTTACATTTCATCAATTCCCTCATTTGGACGTAAGGATATGTTCACCCATCAACCCCCGCATATTCAAAAATATGTGAACTCCAGGTTATGCCGCGGAGAAACCTGTTTCACCATAGCCAAAATACTGACGATGATGGATCTATGGTCAGGGCTCTACATGATATGATTTCACTTGATTAATTAAGTACATTAGTATATTCTTTTAGCATCAGTCAAGTTCTCAAATAGGAATTATTATGACAATTGCTACAAAGAAACATGTATTATTATCGTCAATTACTTCTTAGTCTTTATAAGACTTTGGGATCTCAGTCCCTCATTTAATTACTTGAAAGTTCACATTTCTCAACAACATCATTATCATACTTATCAAATCTGGTTATTCATACCCTCAGTTCATCACTAATCATTGTTACCAACTATTAGGTAACTATTACCTCTAGGTCCTCAGACCTAGGTATACATGATACTTGTTACACAAGCATCTCACATGGCTCACAAGGCCATAAAGTGTCTTGTCACCTTTCACTAGGCAACAACTTGTTCACATGGCTCACAAGGCCAATCAACATCTATATCAAATAAATATCATAGCTCAAACCTGGCTATGCTCATCATCTCATGATATCTGCATGGTTAATACATATGATAACAGTCATGGCAAATTTTATATCACACCATGAAATACAATAGTAATACCACAATCCCCTTACCAGGGTTAGGGTTTACCATCAAATAGGGCTTTTCATCCCTTTACCCAAAAATTAGGGTTAGGGTTTCCCATTTCTCATTAATTAGGGTTTCATGATTATATTATCTATCCAACCATAAATTATTGTTCCATTCCTCTAGGAACATTCAATAATATCATGAGTATTCACTCATGATCATTACTCTCAACATATATCATTATTGATTATCAATTCAAGGTATGAGTTCATCTCTCAACGTTACCATGCTATGTTTATATCATACTCATTATCTTGGCTTAACCCCTTTCTCATAGTATGTTAGTCAACACTTATCAAAGTGCATTGAATTCATTACATCTTCATTGTAACAATTTACATAACACACGCTTCTTGTGTTTCTTATCCAAGTGTATTGGATTTGCGGTGCATCAATGTATGTCAACCCCGAAATGATAAAAGTGATATCTATCATATCTTGATGTATCACTTTCCTCATTACTTCCAACTTTCTTGAGTTATCAACTTATATTGGATTAAGGTATTTCCCATATTAATACTTTCATCCACTAACCTACCACTCTTACCATGAATTGCATAGGTCACACACAAGAATGGTCCAACTATCTTTAGTGATATGGAATCATTTCAAGTTAAGGCATTGCTTACTACAAGGTTGTCTAATATCAACTACTTGATATATTTCACCTTTATAAGGTATTATCCCTTATTTTATCATTAGGGATTCTCTCATACCATTACCCAGTATTTAGGATTATGGTTTATCATCATATTGCACAAGATTAGGGCTTCATGTATTATAACTCAAAATTAGAGTTTCATATACCTTTACCCTGTATTAGGGCTCCTCATCATACCATTGCATAGGGTTTCACATGGCATCACCCTTAATTAGGGTTTCTCATGGAATCACCCTCAACTAGGGTTTCACATGGCATCACCCTCAATCAGGGTTTCTCATGGAATCACCCTCAACTAGGGTTTCTCATGGAATCACCCTCAACTAGGATTTCTCATGGAATCACCCTTAACTATGGAATCACCCTCAATTAGGGTTTCACATGGCATCACCCTCAATTAGGGTTTCTCATGGAATCACCCTTAACTATGGCATCACCCTCAATTAGGGTTTCACATGGCATCACCCTCAATTAGGGTTTCTCATGGAATCACCCTCAACTAGGGTTTCTCATGGAATCACCCTCAACTAGGGTTTCTCATGGAATCACCCTTAACTATGGTTTCTCATGTTTTTTACCCTTGATTAGGGTTACCTCTTTACCCTAGATTAGGGTTAAGGTTCATCAATCTTCTTGATTAGGGTTTCATAATCTCTTCATCAAAGATCATACCCTAAATTCATAGTTTATTCATATTGAAGGTGTTGAGGCTTATCCATTACATGATTATCCTACATGTATGGATTCCTCTCTCTCATCCCCTCTAGGATATATACTATGTCAAGCTTGGTTAGATTAGTTCAACCAACCCCTCAATTAAGTACATTCAACTAGGGCTGACATAGTGTATTGAAGTATTGCTTATTTAAAGCTTCAAGGATTAACTCACCTAAGGTTACCAATCACTTGGTACCTTAAAGGTACAACCCTAGTGATTATCTTTGAGATAAATCAGTAACAATTATAGGGTCAATTGATCCTTTATCACAATAAGTTTTCAATTGATATGATCACATTAAATCACTAAACGTTCTTGACCCTTTACTCTCTAAACGGTTTGAAACTGTTTGGGCAAGATGTGTGTTGAAACCGATTGGACTTGGGTCTCCAAACGGTTTGAGACCGTTTGGACCCAAAGGGTCTTGAGACCGTTTGGAATCAAATAGTCTTGAGACCGTTTGGACTCAAACGGTCTTGAGACCGTTTGGTCCAAACCCTCTCAAAACCGAATGGACCAAAAAAAGTCTTTCACCACTTAATCAATTCAGGGTTTCAATCATTGAACCATCTATCAATTGAACTACTGATGTATTCTTCAATTGAATCGTTGAATCACCCTTCAATTAGACCTTCAATTAGGGTTTTAAACCCAATTGAACTAGAGTTTATAATCAAGACACCATCAATTAGGGTATTGAAATCGAGGAACCATCAATGGTTAACATTGTGGAACCGATTCAATTGAAATTAGTGAATCCTCATCAAATTATGATATGACCTAACCTCAAACGGTCTTGAGGTCATTTGGATGACCTACAAACGGTCTTGAGACCGTTTGCCCCATCCTATCCTTGGAATTTGTGAAATTCCATTAGGGTTTACATCATTAGATTTATCATCAATTCAGCTATTGATTGCATTTCAATTTGGTATATTTGGACCTTCAATTACTCAACCATACTCAACCCTAGACATCCAAATGGTCTTGGTTGACCTCCAAACGGTCTTGAGACCGTTTGGGTGACCTCCAAATGGTCTTGAGACCATTTGGGTTAATCAACCCCAAAATCTAAATCAATCAATTGGAATTTCAGCACTTAACCCGATTAGGGTTTGGTAATTGATGAACCTTAAACTAATGAACCCTTTGGAATTAATCAATTAAATTTAATGGGTCATCAACCATCATCATTAGAATCAAACATCCAAACAGTCAACTTCGTTCAACTCTTCCAAACGGTTTGAAACTATTTAGTTCCTAACGGTTTGATGAAACTGTTTAGTTCCTAACGGTTTGATGAAACTGTTTAATTCCAAACGGTTTTGTTGAAACTGAATGGACAACTTGTTGAAACTGATTGGAATAGGAATTCCTTGGGAAAAGTGTCTGAGATGATGTCATCATCATCTACCTTCATCCCTGTAACTTTTAGTACTTCTGATTTCATGAATTTACCAATTACAACAAACAATTAATCAAGAAGATGAAGGAATCAACGAAATTGCAAGATTGATAGTTGAATAACAATGTAGAGGGGTTCAAGTTATAAAGCCCGCCTCCAATTGAGCTTCAAAGCTTCAAGCTCACGTCAACAATGGTGGATGCAACTTATTTCACTATCCCAAGGCTCGTCCTCAATCTTTGAGTGAAAAGGAATGGTTAGAATTGAAGATGGGATCGAGATAAGAAGAAATCATGCATTGTTTTGTGATTTCCAACATGAATTCAAGGTGAAAGGAAGTCAAGAAGCTTACCAATAGGTTTGGGGTCATCCTCCTGGTCCTTCAAAGCTTCCTTGGTCGTTTTTCAAGCAAAGGGTGGAAGTGGATTCGAAAAAGCCTCTCAATTGAGTTGAAAAGGGTGTTTTTATAAGAAATTCAATGAGAGAGAAAGTGTCTTATAAAAATCTTTTAATTCCAAAATTGTTGCCACCTCTCCACCCTCAATTACTTGAATGCAAAGATATCTTCCTCACCTACGAATTTCTCTTAATTATCCATGAATTAAGGAAAAGCAAATTAAGCACCTTAATCATATAATAGTAATATCCATAAGTTAGTGGATATTACTTTTTCTTTTAATAATGTGAGTGAGTTATCCATTCCTTTGGATATTTTCGTTGCCTTTGTAAGGCACAAGGATGTTCACACTTGAGAAAATTCAACCATCTTGTTTTTGGTTGAAGGCCCTTCAATTATTTTATTTATTTTTACATTAAATTGAATTAGGGTTTCAATTATGCTTAAATCTTGATTATTTTAATATCAAGATTCTCTCTCCTCCAAAATGATACAAATGAGACACCCCTCTCATTTTCGTTGCTCTATATGATGCCAAGAAACATTAGAGACTATTCTGAAGTGGTAATTTGCATATTGAACCCTAGGTTTTGGGTAAATTGCATATTATACCAAAACTAGGTTTTAATGTACAAACATTGCTTTATCAACTCTTTCTTGGTACTCAAGCTTTTCCCAAGCCATACCTCTGCATCATATTCATTCTCATTATGCTTCAACATATGAGGAACATTTAATCATGTAACATTTGCAAGTTAACCCCTCAACTTGGGTAATTTGCACTTTAGTCCAAAACAAGCAAAACATTGTTTCAACATTATTCGAAAGGGACTAAAATTGAAACATAAGTTCCTCTTGAACCTTAATTACTTTTCACAAGATAAAATTAAGGATCTAATTAACTTGCTTAAGCAAAACTCCCAGGGTTAAGGCATAACCCAGGTCAGGGATGTTACACCGCCTGTGTACTCAGCCTAGAAGGAGAGGTCCAGTTAAAGGCCAACTATTCAGCTGCCTTAGTCAGACGTGACTGTTCAAGTCAAGCAGACCCAGATTCAGTTATAGGATTTGCTTCCCGGGTTTTAAGCTAAGTCTTGTATGGTGAGATCGTAGTGCACTACGAGTCTTCATATGTAGAGTACACTGTATATGATCATGGCATAAGCTAAAATATGTTCCTATAGGTTTAAAGAGTTTCTTATAAGTAAAAAGAGTTAAGAAAGATTTAAGTACAATTTTGTAGTAGTTGTTCCTTAAATGTAATATTTACATTCCCTGTTATTTTAACTCCCGGCGGTCACTGCTGGGGGGAGGGAGTGCCTCCTCGGCGCCTCCCTCCACCTGGCATTCTTGTCTCGTTGAGGTCCTTGCCTGAAGATAGCAGTGATCCTGGAGATAGGGAACCTAGCAACGCTCTGAGACAGTGTCTTTTGGGTCACCTCAAGGCTAGGTTGGGGAGGAGACGTGATGCGTTGCTTCAGATCTTGATCTAGGTCGTGAAGCGGTGTTTTTTTGACATTGTCGACTCCATCCCGTTCAAGAGTGACGGTTGGAGAGGAGTTGAGCCCTAGATCTATCTCTGTGATGCTGCTTTGTCCAGGCAAAGAAAAGGGGTTCTTCGGTCTCCTCGTCATACACATGTGATCCTCCACCCTTGAGCCAATTACTGGTGTTGTCTAGTGTAAAGGTGACCCACGACATCGACCTAGAAGCACCTGGCGGTGGAGATGGAAGCAGATCCCTTACTGGGCAGTTCGGCAACGTGTCCTCTCCACCAGCGAACCACGATGTCAGGCCATCTTCCTCAGAGTTGGGCGATGGTGATGGGTGACCATCAAGGGGTTCGCGGGTGGAGTTGGTGATCCTCTTGTGCTTCACTATAGGCACTGATGGGTCACCCTCATACTGTTCGACGGAATGTCTCTTTGAAATCGGGCGCTTCTGGTGGTGGGGGTTCAAGGGATGGCAGAACACATCTTCTCCTCCTCTTTGGTCCCCTCTACTAATGCATACAGGAGCACCTTCAAGGTGTTTTGAGCGGCCTGTTCGCAAGCCGACCGCAAGGTGTTTGATGGTTTGTCCCTATGGGCAAGGGCACAAGTTGACGGCTGTGCTATACTCCTCTCCACGAGGGCAGTCACATATGGTCCTGGCCTATAGCCACAAGGCGCTGCACAGACTGGGTCGAAGGGGGCCAGTTTCTTCTCCTCACTGGTCCTCCTGTTGCAGCATGATGGAACACCTTTTATGGTGTTCGTTGGATTGTCTGTTGATCTTGAACCGGATCTCATGATGGATTTCAAGGTCAATGGTAGTCCTAGGCTGAAGCAGCTGTTTGGTTTCTCACCTGCTAAGTGTCTTGTTGCCAAGATTAAAGCTTTGGTTATGTGGTGATTGTGAAGGTTCGTAGATGATTAATAAGTACACTTTGTGGATGAGGATATTGCTAGTACTGATGTGACCATTTTGTGAGCTTTTGCACAATCTACCGATCAGAGGTGAGGTCCTGGTAATTTGATATTCAACACATTGGAAACTCTATGATCAGAGCTTTTGACGGGTAGAAGCTAAGCCTTCTGGCTGCATTGAATCCAGGTCTGCCTGGTGATGTTCTCCAGCTATACAAGGCTTCACTCTTTCTGGGTGCTTTTCATGCTAGTGATGTCTTGTGTAGTTTAGGTTTATTTCGTTCAGTCACCCTGATTCTGTATGGCTTTTTTTAGACTCTGTTTCTTCCTTTCTTTGTTTATGGTAGGTGGTCAATTAAGTACCATAGCATTTTATATGCTATGGCTTTAGATTTCTTCTTTGTTGGTGATTAGTCACCTGAGTCTGTAAATAGGGGTGTTTTTGTACTCAAATTTTTTGGAATTTATATAGTAACATGACTTTTTATCGACCAAAAAAAATTTGTATTGTTCTAGATCTACTCAGTGTAGTAATTACTATATTGTATTCCAGTTTAATAAATTATCTGGAGTATCCTGCCATAATTATGATTGTCAATGATTATACTCTTTAAATATTACTATTGTTATAATTGATATCAGTTGCTCAAAGGTATATCTGTAATTATATCAGTGCTTTAGACAGTTTCTATGAAGTACTCATTCACTGAGTGAGTAGGCTCACCTCTATACTCAAAATTTTTAGGGAAACCACATGGACTTGAAGAAGGTCAAAGCATCAGAGTAGATATACCACATGAGTTAAGTATGAGATTAGTTAAGTTCAGTCGGTCCCTGTCACTCTAGGTCCTTGTATAGATGTGAGGGAATTATAAATGATGTTTTGTATCTTTGTTTACTTGATAAGAGAGAATACATCTGATTATCATGTCGTATGCACATGGAAGTGTGAGAAACAAAATGAATATATAGATGTGTATCATTAATGTTGAGACCATATTAGAGTAATAAAAGTTTAATTCTTTTGTAAAGTTTGTTTATGTGATTGAATGTGAGAAAACAAAGAGTTTGAAATAAAAAGGAAAAAGTCAGGAGTGAACTTTGTATTAAGTGTAATCCTCATAGTCATGCCCTAATCTCATTATTAGTGGAAATCATGGGATGTGGGTGTGTCAAGAACCGAGTTTTTACACATCCCTCTTTGAAGAAAACCCCCTATGAGATATGGCATGGTAGAAAGCCATCCATCAATTTCTTTCATGTTTTGCGATGTCCTTGTTTTGTTTTGAACATGAAGGATTCTCTCGACAAGTTTGATCTGAAATCCTACAAGGCTTTCTTCCTAGGCTATAGCACTACAAGCAGGGCTTATAGAGTCTTCAACATTGAATTGTCTAAAATTGAAGAATCCATTAATGTTAAGTTTATTGAAACTAACCATGTTGTTGGCAAAAATGTTGTTGATAATGATGTTGTAGATGACTTAATTCCTATCTTGAATGACCTCAACATTGACAACAAAGGTAAGTAGGAGATAGAAGTAGAAGATGAAGAGAAGAAGGATCCCACTCCTCGCTTTGCAAAGAAACATCCCAAAGAGCTAATCTTTGGCAACCCATTTGAGAGAGTGAAGACACGAGCTGCCTTCAACAAAGCACAAGCAGACAATGCCTTCATCTCACAGCTGGAGCCAAAGAACATCAAAGAAGCTCTTGGTGATGACGAGTAGATCCTAGCCATGCAAGAGGAACTAGATCAATTCAAGAAGAATCGTGCGTGGACTCTAGTGTCAAGACCAAGTGATAGAAAAATCATTGGCACCAAGTGGATCTACCGCAACAAGCTTGATGAACAAGGCAAAGTGGTAAGAAACAAAGCAAGGTTAGTGGCACAAGGTTACAATCAACAGGAAGTTATTGACTTTGATGAAACTTATGTTCCTATTGCTAGACTCGAATCTATTAAAATGCTACTTGCCTTTGCTAGTTAAAAAAATTTCTTGTAATATCAAATGGATGTTAAAATGCGTTTTTGAATGGTACAATCGAAGGGGAAGTATTTGTTTCTCAACCTTCCGGCTTTGAAAATGACAAGTTACCCAATCATGTTTATTAGTTGCAAAAAGCTCTCTATGGGCTCAAACAAGAACCTAGAGCTTGGTATGAGAAATTAAAGAACTTTTTGTTAGATAATGGATATGTCATTGGCAAAGTTGATTTTACTTTATTTCTAAAACACACTTCTAGCAATTTTCTTATAATTCAAATTTATGTTGATGATATCATTTTTGGCGGAACTGATCTTGATCTTTGTAAGGAGTTTAGTTCTCCTATGCAGAGTGAGTTCGAGATGAGCATGATGGGTGAGTTGACTTTCTTCCTTGGCTTTCAAATCAAGCAAGCCAAAGATGGAAACTTCATCAACCAAGGCAAGTACACTAGTGAACTACTCAAATGCTTTGGGATGGAGAACATGAAGCCGATGGATACACCCATGTCCAACACCGCCAAACTTGATAGAGATGAAGAAGGTGAGAAAGTAGATGAGAATCTCTATAGAGGTATGATTGGAAGTTTACTTTATTTAACTACCTCTAGACCTGATATTATGTTTAGTGTTGGCTTGTGTGCTCGCTTTCCATCTAGCCCTAGGAAATCACATCTTATTGTTGTTAAGAGGATTTTGAGGTACTTAGCCAAAACTCAAAATTTTAGACTATGGTATCCTAGTCAAGGGACTTTACTCTTGTAGCATATAGTGATGTGGATTATGCAGGTTGTTTGGTTGATAGAAAGTGCACAGGTGGCACTTGCTTCCTTCTAGGACCATGCTTGGTGTCTTGGTTTTCTAAGAAACAGAGCACTGTGGAATTATCAACTACTTAGGCTGAATACATTGCAGCTGGGAGTTGTTGTGCCTAGGTCCTATGGATGAAGCAAATGCTCCAAGACTTTAACATATATTTTGATGCTTCTCCTATTGTGATAATACTAGTATAATCAATCTCTCTTATAATCATGTGTTGCATAGTAGAGCTAAACATATAGAGTTTCACCATCATTTTCTTCATGATCACATTGCCAAGAAGGATATCTATATCACGCATGTTGACACGAAAAATCTGTTGGCGAACATTTTCACTAAACCTCTAGCTAGAGAGCAATTTAATTTTATTCGATCTAAACTGCTCATTGTTGCTTTGGATGATATTGATATGTGACCTAGTTACTTGTTTCTATCCTATATGTCTTGCTCATGATTTACTCATCTTGCTTGCCTATATTTGCTTAAAATGTGCTTATTTTGCTTGTTTACATGCTTAGTTTCACTTGTTTTGGGATTTTATTTAATTTCTTGGTTTTATCACAAAATAGTACCCAATTATGAGTGATATGTGCCTAAAATGTTCAATATACATAATAGACTCAAAAAATAAATTTAATTGGCATGTATATGGCTAGAAATTAAGATTGACGGTTTTAGGTCAGGTTGACCATCAGTCGAGTTTCCCCCAAGACAAACTCGACCGACCAGTAGCCGAGAGTTGTTCTACAATGGACCAATCGGTCGAGTTTTCCACTCTCAGAACTCAACCGATCCGCCGGCTGAAGCAAATTTAAGTTAGGTTCGGCCGACTATTCTCCCTCTCAATTAGAGAATAGACGACTGAATCCTCTCCTTATATCCCTAAGCTCTCACCCCCAGCCCTAAACCTCCCTATCCTAGCCCTATCTCGACCTAGATAGCTCGACCTAGACTTCCCTGGTTGCTCCCTGGTGGTGTTTGGATGGCTTTTGAGGTTCACTTTGTGTGTTTGTTTGTTTTATTTCTCTCTTTTTGCCTCCATGGCCTCCCAAAGGAGAAAACGACATGCTCCAAGCAATGCACCTTCATCCTCTTTGTCTAATCGCTTGATTCCTTTCGACGATACCTCTTTTATCTCGATTGAGGTTGTTAATCGGTATAAGGAGCTTCTTCCTAAGAGTCCTTTCCCTTTTTGTGCCTTGTTTGAGCCTAGTCCTAGGCATCAAGCGGTTATAGATCAAGTTGCTAGGTTGCTTTCCGTTCATCACCTTTCTACCTTGGGTGTCGAACATGATTGCTTTCATAATTCCATGTCTAGAACCAAAGCAGTTCACGAGTTTTACGCTAATTTGCATTGGAACTATGACTCCCTCGTACCCCCACCGAATGCTCAAGTAATCCTTACCTTGATGATTGCAGGTAAGTGTTTCCAAATATTTGAGGATATATTAAATGTCTTCTTTTTCGGAGATGAGGAAAATGATACCTTGCGCAAGGATTATGGTGAGTATTTTGATCTTTTGGATCCGAAAGGTTTCTACAAGCAAAATGAATTGACTCTCCCTGATATTCATCGTTACTTGAAGAAACATGACGTTCCCTATAAGAAGAAGATCACCCTTCCTTCCTCCTCCCTTGACCTTAGGAAGCGCATTCTGGCATTAGTGATTAACTGCAATATTCATCCGAAGAAAAATCAAACAGATATTGTAGAGAACACAGTTGTCATTATGTACTGCATGTTAGAGAACATCGGTGTCAAGTGGGCCAGATACATTCTACATCATATGACCTGCTTTGACACCGGTAAGAACTCCAAAGGCACCCACCCCCCTACCCTGCCCTCATTTGTGGTTTGTTTCAATTCGCCACTGAAAAATCACTCTTTTTTTACTTTCATTACAAAGTAGCCCAGAAAGGTGTTTGTATCAGTGAAACCATGATTCATAAGTCTGTGCATGTGTTTGCCTCTTCTACCCCTGGTGCTTCTCCCTCTGCCTCAACCTCTGCAACCCTTACCTCCTCATCCCAAGCTCCACCTCCTCAGCCTCCTCCTAGACCTAGTTGTGCTTCGTTCCGTGTATCTAATGAAACCCTTCTGAGCTACATGATGCACCAACAAGCATACAACCAACAGGTTCAAGACCACATGCATCAGGATTTGTGTTCTATCATGTCCACCGTGAACCTATCTTGTGCACACCCCTACCCCATCTACCAGTCCTACCCAGGTATTGATTATGCTTCATATGCATACAATCATTACTATCTTGATCCCGAGCCTTCCGTTGTTGCTCCTCCTCCACCCTTCATTGCTAGTAGTTCTGCTCCCACCTACCTCCCATTACCTACTGGCCACCTTGCTTGCCAGCCTTGGAGACTCTACTCCATCCTTTCCACAGGCCAATGAGCTTCACGCTCTTTGTATGTGTTAGGCTAAGCAGAATGCTCGTTGGCCCAGTCGCACTTTCGGTCCTCCTACTGATGAGGAGATGCCTGACCAGGCTGATGATGCTGAGGCTGATGATGATGACGACGATGATGGTGAGGATGCTTCTGACGATAGTGATGGTGATGGTGCTGGATCTGGTGATGAAGGCACTACTGCCGCACCCTCTGATGGCGACGAGGACTACAAGCCAGGAGTTGATGATGATGATGATGATGATGTCGTTGATATAGATAGTTTAGATGTTTAGCTTGTTTCTTAGTTTTTAGTCTAGCATGTTGATCATATACATCTTTCTAGGCTATTTTGTATAAGAAACATCTGGGTACATTATCTGAGATGTACTATTTCATCTTATGTTTTTCATCGCTTCTTGCTTGTAGTTGCTTTTATGAACACATGCATCCGAGTTGTAATATATGTGATGAACACTCTTACTATTTACTCTACTATATCTTATGCTTTGGTGCCATCTTTCACCATATTTTGATTATGACTGAGATTGTATGTTGCTTTCGTCTCTGTTTGACATATGATATGAGATTGCTTGTATGTATATCTGATTAATTGTGTTTTGGAGAAGACCTAGATATATGCTCTTCTACCCCCCCTACTTTTTGATAATGTCAAAAGGGGGAGAGATATTTCAATGGTTTGAAACTCAATCATATTGTTATTCATTGTTATACTATTGCTTATGGCTTATGAGATCCTTTTCTTGTTCATTTACTATTTTATCATGTGACTTGTAAAGGACCACATAGCACATATATGTTATGATTGTCATGTGTAGATAGACTAACCATGCATGTTAAAGGAAGCATAGATTTAGAGGGAGCAATTCACATTGTTCGCATCTTGAATCCCCTTAATTCTCAAGGTAGAGGCATCACTTCTATATCATTTTCAAAATGTTTGAGGAATTGTTTGTCATTGTCAAAAAGGGGGAGAATGTTGACCTAGAGATTATACATTGTCCATGTTTTAATATTGACATAACCATTCCATTCATATATATCTAATGTGTGTATTCAAGATTGATTTTAGGTGTTAGGTACATGAAAAGGATCAAAATTCAAAAGCCCTAGTTTCGCTCAAGTTCAAGTCAAAAGAGCTACAAGTGTGCAATTTTGGAAATATATATAAACGACCTTAGAACATTTTTGTAATCACTTGTAATGATGAATTGACTTGTAACTAAGATGAGAAAATTGATTGGGACACTAAACACCAAGTTTTAATCACTTTAGATGCACTTTAGAAAAGTGATCACAGACAACCAATCGGGCGAGTTGTAAACTTGACCGATCCTTCTGGATCAGTTTTCTGAAGATAGCATCGGTCGAGTTGTGTTTTCACAGAACTGGACCGATCGAGTACCTGACCAAATCGATCTTCAATGATCGGTTGAGTTTTCCCAGGATAAACTTGATTGATAGTTTGAATATCGGCTTTGTCTTTTACTCTATCAATCAAGTTACCTTTATTGAAACTCGACCGATCACATTGTACGAAATGTGCATAAAAAGTGATTGTGACCATTTGTGTGTGTTTTGAGAAAAATAGAGTCGTTGCTTTGAGTGAAAATGGCTATATTTCGTATCTAAGTGTCCCACAACTTAAAGGGGCACCCTCAGCTATAAATAGGACCTCTTGGAGTTCATTCTAAGGTTGCTCATTCACTACATGCTTGGTCCTAGCCTAGTTGAGAGTGTTCTAACCCTTTGAGCCCCTTTCTCTCTCTACCTTCAAGTCAAATTCATGAGTATGAGTGAGATAGGTTCCTTTGTAAGAGAGTTGCTCCATGTATTGATGTAAAGCTCTCCTCCACCATCTTCCTACCCTCTTTCCTATTGAAGAAAAGGTTGAAGATCTTCTTTGAGTGAAGAAGAATGATGTAACACCCCAATCTTATTATGCAAAATTTCCAATTTTTTTAATTCTTTGCATGCTCTTTTTCCAATAAGATAATTGTTGAGGACTTAAATGCAATTTTCCCATGTTAGTTTTTGCAAATCATTTCATTATGTCCAATTACTCTCTTATCCTTGTTTTATTTAAAGAAAATGTTTTCATACATATCTATGCTCTTTTATTTAATAAAATGAGAATAAATGATTTTATGTCCAATTTCCTCTCTCATATGATAATTAGTGATTTACATGTTTAATTGTTTGTTTAATGGCCTCCATATTGTTAATTGAAAATAAATAATGTTGAGTGCACGTTTTCATGTTTTGCAATTCTTATTTGAGGAATCAATAGCTTTATATACATTAATCATAGCCATTTAAGCGCACATGATGATTTTTGCTACATTAGGCCTAAAATGGGTACAAGCACAAAATCTAATGGCATAGGAATATTCTAGACACCCTAATCTACCTATGGTTCAAATTTGAACCCATTATGCCATGTTTGACCCTCCAATTAATTTGAGAGAGGTTTTGAGTATAGTATGACCAAGATTTGAATGAAATCTCATTTATACAGCTGATTTAAGCTATAGTTCGTTTTAATTGCAATTGTCACGCGTTATTTCATCCGTTTTATTTTCCACGCACATCCGCAGCCCTTGGATCAGGATCCAACGGCACGCCCATCTTCTTCTACCTCCGTATTTCTCACAAGCAGGAGCCGTTTTCCCTGAGCGATCTTCAATGATCCCGTTCTCCCTCCCCTCACATCCGTTTTGTGAGATTCCTTCTCCAGAGAGACCACAAGGTCAATCCGCACCCAAAGAGCCCTAGCTCGTACCCCCTCGTTCCTTACAGATAAAACACCCATTTAGGGCTTGCTGCCATTTTTCACAGACACCTCCCCGCTCCCTCTCGCCTCCATCTAACTACTTCGAGAGCACCGCCGACCCCCAAGCAACACCTCTCCTCGCTCAATTTCTCCCCCGGCTCCATCAACAGCCCCAACCTACTCGAGTTGTCTTCTCCGACGACCTTGACTTTGCCCCATCTCCTCCTGTCACCTCGGCACAATTGCAAACGTTGTGATCATCCTCAGAGCCTTTTTTTTGTTTTCCCGACCTCCTTTTGCCCCGCGATCGCCCCTGCTAGCGGGTCCTACAGAGCCGCCGCCTGTGCTTGCCGGCGCTAGTCGCCATGGCATCACAGTGGATTCTAGGCCATGGAGACATCACCTCTGACCTCGCTTGGCCTTAAGGGTTGATCTCTGATCCCCAGCGTGCCCTCTCTGGCTTTGTTCTTTGCCGTTTGAACCATCGCCGCCGCCCCTGTTTCCCACGACAATTCTCTGTTCTATGGACACGAAGGTCCTCTTGTCCCCTTCGACCCTAGAAACAATGGCTTTTGGTCCGCATGACCTTGATTTAGTTTTACTGGATCTTTTGGTCCCGAACTGCCCATTTTCTTAGCGCTCCGGCTTCGCGAGCAGTGGTTTTGATATGACCTGGCTCTGGTGCTCCTGTGCACCACAAAGTTTCTCCTTTAGCTCGTTCTGATCGTCAAGACTTCACGGAGGCATACATACTTTATCTGTGCACCAGGGGACTCTAGAATCCCTGTGTGGAAGTGCTCTTCAAAGCTCTTGTACTGCTGGAGCCATGGCTCGAGTTGAGAAGGCGAGGAGCAATCTAGGTCTTGAAATGACCTTAGTGCCCCTGTCCTTTGTTTATTCGACGATTTCTACTGTGAGAGTATTTTAGGGTTTTCGCCTATCCACCCTTGTTTGATCGCGAGTCCTCAGAGGCGATTCTCATTGCTGAATTGGCCAAGCCTGGTTGGTCCAATTCAGACCTGGCCCACTATCTTGGGTCGAGTTTTATCCACATGGCTTTTCTTTAATTTCCTATTGGCTGAATCTTTGAAAATTCATAGTAAATCGCCTGGTTATCAGAAAAATACGAAAAAATAGGTTTTGGAAAGGATTTTAAATAAGGAATCCGATTTTCTAGTTTTATCGACTGGTTTTTCTATTTTTACATCTCAATAATTATATGACACAAATTAGGGTTTAATTTGTATGATGAAGGATGATATGTTAATTTCAGGTGATTAAGAGGATCCAATCAGTCAAACAAGGTTTGACTTAGGTGATTTAGCTCAAGGTAAGCGGGCCATGCCCTTGGCATAGTAAACTTGATTTATTGAATGATTATGATATGTTTATGCACTTTATACTAAAGTCATGATAAATGCATACTTTTCTTCAATGTATATGATTATTGGATGTTTGATTGCTATAATCTAAGTCTAAGTATAGAAACCACAATTATGTTATGAATTATGGTTAAGGAACATGAAACTAAGATTAAGAGGGAAGAGATTCCCATCCATGCTTAAGAGGGAGAAATCCCATTATGTTTCATGGGGAGAAATCCCAATTATGTTCAAGAGGGAGAAATCCCAATTAAGATCAAGTTTAGGTCATTAAGAAGATAAGTAAAGTCTAATAAAGATCATGGTTAAGGGAATTTGATTTAGATTTATATGCACCTTGTTATGGGCTTTCCGAGAATTATGGGCTTTCGGAGCAATTATGGGCTTTCCGAGCATTATGGGCTCCTTATGGGGCATTAAGAGAGGAGCATATACTTCTTGTCAAATTCTTTATGTAAAATATGCCAAGAAATGATTAATGTTAATGCACATTCATGTTTATGTCAAGTCACCTTTATATGTTATTTTTATGCTTTATAACATGCCAATGCCACTTACTTACCATGTTTGTTTTTCCTTTGCATGGCTGGGGACGAGATGTCCACAAACGTAGGAGCTAAAGGGAAAGAGAAATCTTGAGGAGATTCCAAGAATCAAAGACCTTAGAAGTTGTTGCCTGGGGGGACGTCCATCTATGGAGATCCTATCTTTTTCATGATTATCTAGTTTATGTTTAGTATACCCTTAGAAGCATGAAGTAGATTTCTTTCCAAGAACTCATGTATGAATCTATGTTTCTATGAATTCCAAGTGTTGTTTATTTCTTGATATGAGATCATGCATGTGACAATCCCTCCCTAATATGCCAAGTACCCCACATTATGGATAATGTTGGGGATTAGGCTGTACTTCCGCTAGTTATGTAAGAAACCCTAGGGAGGGGTGTTAAAATGAGTTGTTGTTCTTCAAGGTTGAAGAAGGTAAGGTGTTCCAGATCTCCAAGTGAAGGAGACAGGCAAGGAAAGCACTCAAGAAGGATAGGTAATCCCTTGAAGGCCGAAGACTTGAAGAAGGAGTGGGTAAGTCCATGTTGACGGCTGAAGACTCCATGGTTCAAGTGGGTAAGCTCCTTCTGTAGGTTGAAGATCCTTGCTTGAGGTACTAAGCCCTTGGATTTTGTGGTTTTGTCTTGTAATCTTATGATGGAATATAAGAGTACTAAGATTGCAAATCTTAGAGATTAACCACCTCTATGTAGTGGACTGACATTGCTCCTAGTTAGGACGTAGAACCACTCTAAACCACCTTGTCCAAGTGCTTGATCTTCCTTATCTCCTATCCTTGTTGTGCATGCTAGTTAGTATCTCAAATTGAATGAATGTTTAATATTGTGCACTTGATATAATTTGGTGGTCTAACTTGTTTTATGAGATTTGTGAAGCTCTTTTCACCCCCCCTCTAGAGCCCTTGATCCAACATCTTAGGCCATCATATCCTTTTCCAAGAGTTCACAAACCAATATGGTATCTCTTCTATGGATCCTTGGTCGATAGGCACTCCCATATCAAATCTACAACTCAACACAACTCATATAAGGACTTCACATTCAATCCTTTCTTGGTCTTTTCATCACCAAGAGTACCATCACTCAAATATGATTCAAACATGGTGTCTACTTCTTTCTCTATCTTATAATAGATACATAGAGGGAGTGAGGAAACTTTAGGAGTGGTTATTTGCATCTCAACCCTATATTTTGGGTAAATTACATTTTGTACCAAAATTGGTGCACAAAGTACTAGCATTGTTCAAACAAGTTATAACTTGGAATTTAGGCTTTCCACAAGCCACCACTTAGCATAATACTCTCTCTTATGATACTAAAACACTTAGGACACATTCAACATGTGACATATTGCTATGTAACCACTCATCTTGGGTAAATTTCACTTTACACTCAGGCTATCATATAATGCCAACACAGTTTGCAATTAAGCTCACACTTGAAAATAAACTTCACATAGAGTCTTAATTACTTTTCAAAAGATTTAGAACAAGTTTTTAAATAACTTACTTAATGCAAAACTTCTAGGGTTAAGTAATAACCCAGTTCATGGATGTTATAATTACAAACCCCTAATAAGGATTTCATCCCTAAAATCCAGATGAAAAAAAGACAATTGTTATTCATGTATCATATCATCAAGTCTCCACATAACATCTTGATGTATTGAAGATGACATAGAACTTTGACCAATACAAAGTCCTTCCACTCAGGGTTATCATAGAATCTGTCATATAGGACACATATTCAACTGTCTTTTTCATAAATATTTGTAGTGTCAATTTTGTGTCAGGTAACACTTTCTAGGTCAGAGAAGTACTATTTATACTTTTAATAATTTATGTGTCAACCTTATTTGACTTATCACCTTCTCAACTTACATCTTTTATGTAATAAGATTCTTTGACCTTGGGAGTCTTCCATACTCCTCACTTAGTTTAGCATTTCTCCTCCATGGAGATACTAGAGTTATGTTTTGTCACCCACTTGGGACTACAAGTCTTATCATACATCTGATGTGCCACTCTAATCTGTTGACACAACACTAACTTCTTTATGACTTGTACCAACTACTTATCAAAGAAGAACTTATCTCAGAGGTATCTCTAAATGTTATGTATAAACTGCCTCAACAGATCTAGATAGGGATATTCTAAGGAATTATATGTAGCTTGATAAGCTTATTCCCAAAATGATTCTACAATTGTCCCTTCAATTGATACATATATGCAAATCATAAACCCCTAACATATGATATCAATACTATAGTTATCTTAAAGTTGGCCCTTCTAGGTAACCAAACATGATTCATCTTATCAAGAGTCATGTTCTCATTTTCTCATACCATTAAAAGTTCTTGGATAATAGGATCCTTTACCTTGGTATCCATTATATGTGCCAAAAACACATCACATCCTTATGATTACCAAATCCAAACATATAATAAGACCTTTCTTTCATCTTGGGACATACTTATCACATATAACCTTGTCTTGGAACCAAAATCTAGGACTAACTGATACTTTTCAAAGTACCCCTCTATAGATTACTTCTAATCCATGTACATCAGGTGTCATAGGTCTTACTTAATTGCCATGTCCCTGAAAGGAAAGAATACAAGGAAACATATTCATTTTTATCACCCCATCATAACCCAGGGTTGTTTACCAAAGAGAAGACATTATCATCTCCTCAAATTATTGCATGAACTTTCAACTGCTCATGAGTCATTTACTTTTGTTTCATCCTAGGTTCCTTGCCATCATCATAGGAATTATAAGGATGATTACATGTCATCATTCCCTTCTTTGTTATTGTCTAGTATGTTCATGAACATTTTCTAACTTTATTTATTTTCACATCATAGAAAAGATCTTTATTCTTCACACATTCTTTATCAAACATGGATCATTTCCCTTGTTCCATTTGTTTTATCATGAGAATTGTACTCTTTACTTCCTCATATACACAGACTGGTTTGAGATAAACTCAGTTTCTATTTTATTGCAGTTAGGATGTGATAGAAATACCCATGCCATATTTTCAATTTCATTATGCTCTTTAGATTGTCTCAAAATGATTACTTGATCAGAGTAATAAAAAAGATAGCAATCTAAGAGTTCCACACTTACCCTACCTTCAATAGTTGAATACATGGCCAGGGTATACAAGTACTGAGATTAGGTAGTATGCACCTTGTTTGTATCATATACCTTACTTTTCATATAATCTAAATCATAAGACTTAGTATCCCTCGACTTCCCCAGGCATCTCATTTACATCTCTGCCTCTTTTATATGGGCAAAAGCAATTATAAAGCATTTAGAAGAATACTAAATAGAATATAAATTCTAGTCCTCATCATTTCTTCCATATGTTCCCATAGGACAACCAATAGGGAAGTCAATAACATCAATCCTTCTTATGATTATCAGATAAAATCAAGAGAAGGCATATCAAAATGGAAAAGCTCTATCTGACTGTTACCCCTCACAATCATCTACCGCTTCAGGTTGACTCAACACATAGAGTCTAGCTATTTCATGTCATTGCTTTTGCCTTTTTACACTATTGGGTTGTAACTTTTGTAAGCCATGCCGAGTCTGCCTCTATTTTTGGGTCATTTCCTCCCTTCCTTTTGAACAAAAGAGTTTAGTATGCTCAACATGTCCATATCTATAACATGTCTTGTCCTTTTACCATGGTCTTATCAGTCTTACTACCGATGTAGAAGCTAAGTCAGGAGTTCTTACAGGTGGAAATTTAGGACCTTTGCCTTTACTTAGTAACTACTGCCCTGGTGCACTGGGCATTTATTGCACTGGTGGTACCAAAAACTTTGGCTTTTTAGAACAAATAGGAAAATATCTCTAGAATTGTAGAGACCTTTCCTTAATTCTCAGCTTATTTCCCCTTCTTGGGCATTGCCATTATAGATGTACTGTCTGTCTATACTTATGGCAGAGTCTACTTTCTTGCCATACGTTAATCCTTCCCACATTTTCCACTGTTCCAACATGACTATGTCATTCAGGAACCCTTTCAGAACCCAAAGTTTCTGCATTGAGGACTGGTAACCTTGGTTGTAATGCTAGTATCCAATCCACTATATGCATCATTATTGTCCTAACCTGTCCAACAAGAGCATAAAAAGCAGGATTCTCTATCCTATTTGGGTCAAGATGGGAATTCTCAAGCACTCATTCTTCTCTTAGGTTTTCCCCTTATCAACAAATTAAGGATTCTCGATCATATTATCAGGTATTAAACCCTAATTCATACTCCACTCATTCAAGGAGTATCAATTCATGGTTATTAACATGAATTATCACCCATGTAAAAATTTCTCTCTTATCCTCATTAGGATGTTGATTGCACCATACTTTTATTAAGTTGGCTCAATTCTCCTCTTAAGACACATTAGTTTACAACTATCAAATTGCATTAAATTCATTGCATATTAATGTTGCATTGAGTTACAACCCATAACATATATCACTCAACCAAACACATTGGTTTGAGGTATTCTCACCATATTGGGCATCAAGATGCATGTATGCTACCATACCGTGCCTAAGATGCAACCTTATCATCATGTCGGGCACCTATATCAGGCATGTGGTGTAACCACATCACCATATTGGGTTTAGGGTATATACCCTAGTTCCATATTGTGTACCCATATAGGGTTAGCTATCACTTAGATATATCATCTCAAGTTGACCTCATATCGTGTATGAGTTGGATGCTTGACCTCATATTGGGTATAAGTTGAATGTTTGGTTCCATATCGTGCACAAAGTGTGTACCATGCCGAGCATAGGGTATATGCCTCATCATAGTATCATTCAAGTAGCACATACATAATACCATATCAGGTTTCTATGTTGGATTCCATATCGGGTTTCCATGTTGGTTGACATATCGGGTTACCATATTGGGTAAATCATTATACTCATATCCTTTCATTCCTTCCAAGAATCAGTCCCATCATATACTTGAACGACAAGCTAGATATCTAATTGAGTGCTTCAAAACAACCCATCACAAACCAATAGGGGTGTGTAGGGTTTCACTCATATCGCCCATGAGGTATACACTCCTCACCATATCGTGTTTATGGTGTTCTCATCTCAACATGTCCGGTTACTTATCCTCTAGGGTTTTTCTATATCGGGTTGGAGTTCATGCTTGGATCCCTATCGTGCATAGGGTGCATGACTTGATCTCATAGCATGCACAAAGTATTTGCTTAATAACATATCATGCATGAGGTATGAACTTCATCATCATATCAGGCAAGAGGTACCTACTCATTACCATATCAAGTTAAAGGTGTATTCACTCCATCATATCAGGTTAGAGGTGCTTCAACCCATATCAGGTTGGACCTTGATGATGTCATCATCATCAACCTCTAGATTCCTATTCTTACTATTCTAGATCATGAACAATAGTTCTAAGATACTTTTGTAACTCAAAGGATCATCAATTTATCAAAGGAATTTGAAGTTGAAAATATATCAACAAGTTCAACAATATTGAAGGTGAATAATAACATAGTTGGGTTCAAGTTATATAACCCGCCTCAAGAACAACTTCAAAGCTCCAATCTCCAAATCTTCATGTTCCCAATGGTTTAAGATGAGATTATCCAAGGTCCAAGGCTCGAGCTCCTTAGCACTTTGCACGATATCTTCACCCCTTGTGGCTGATATCACCTTGCTAGACTGGTATCACCTTACTTGGCTGATATCCTTCCTCTATGGTCGATACCAAGATCTAAACTCGACACTCCTTCACTTTAGCATGATTCCAAAGTGGTATGCACGATATATAATAGTCTATGCATGATATCTCAAAGAAAGAGAGTTGTGGGGTTTGTAAACTTTCATTAGTAAGTGAAAAGAGAGGTATATATACTTGGGGTTCATGAGAGAGAGTGCATAAGAGGTGTCTTCACCATATGCTACTAGGTGACACATTGCCATGCATGGTTGACACATGTCCATGCATGCACACATATATATATTGACATGCAAGAGTCTAGAAGATAATCTAGATATGATATTTTGGCCATCCCTTATCTTGTTGGATAAGATATCTCATCTTTATCTCACAAATAAGCAAACTGATACAACTTTTTGTAAGGAGCATCTAACTCATCATGGATTTCATTCCTAAGGTGCTTAGGTCATCATGGCCTTTGCCAAGAGTTCACAAACCGATATGGGATCTCTTCTATGGCTCCTTGGCCGATAGCCACTCCCATAGCAAGTTTACAACTCGACACAACTCATATAAAGGCTTCACATTCAATCCTTCCTTGGTCTTTTCATCACCAAGAGTACCATCACTCAAATATGATTCAAACATGGTGTCTCCTTCGTTCTCTCTCCTCTAAAAGATATGTAGAGGGAGTGGGGACACTTTAGGAGTGGTAATTTGCATCTCAACCCTATATTTTGGGTAAATTACATTTTGTACCAAAATTGTTTCACAAAGTACTAGCATTGTTCAAACAAGTTATAACTTGGAATTTAGGCTTTCCACAAGCCACCACTTAGCATCATCCTCTCTCTTATTATATTAAAACACTTAGGACACATTCAACATGTGACATATTGCAATGTAACCCCTTATCTTGGGTAAATTGCACTTTACACTCATGTTATCATATAATGCACACATAGTTTGCAATTAAGCTGACACTTGAAATAAACTTCACAAAGAGTCTTAATTACTTTTCAAAAGATTTAGAACAAGTTTGTAAATAACTTACATAAGGGTTAAGCCATAACCCAGGTCAGGGATGTTACAATGATCATGAAGAAAATGATGGCGAACCTCTATATGCTTAGCTCTACTATGCAAGATAGGATTGTAAAACAAATTAATTGCACTAGTATTATCACAATAGATAGGAGAAGCATCAAAATGAATGTTAAAGTCTTGGAGCATTTTCTTCATCCATAGGATCAAGGGACAACAACTCCCGACTGTAATGTATTCAACCTCGGTGGTTGATAATGCCACTGTGTTCTATTTTTTAGAGAAACAAGACGCCAAGCATGGTCCTAGGAGAAAGCAAGTGCCACTTGTACACTTTCTATCAATCAAGCATCCCACATAATCTGCATCACTATAAGTTGTAATAGTAAACTCCCTTAACTTGGGATACCATAGTCCAAAATTTTGAGTTTTTTCTAAGTACCTTAAATCCTCTTAACATCTATAATATGTGATTTATTGGGATTTGATTGAAAGCGAGCACACAAACCAACACTAAACATTATATCATGTTTGGAGGCAGTTAAGTTAAGTAAACTTCTAATCATACCTCTATAAAGCTTCTCATCTACCTTCTCACCTTCTTCATCTTTATCAAGTTTGGCGGTGTTTGACATGGGTGCGTCCATCAACTTAGTGTTCTCCATCCCAAATCGCTTAAGTAGCTCACTTGTGTACTTGCCTTGGTTGATGAAGTTCCCCTCTTTAGTTTTCTTGATTTTAAAGCCGGGGAAGAATGTGAGCTCACCCATAATACTCATTTCAAATTCACTCTACATAAGATCACTAAATTTTTTGCAAAGATCAAGATTAGTTCTGCCAAAAATGATATCATCGACATATATTTGAATGATAAGAAAATTGTCAGAAGTGCACTTTAGAAACAAGATAGAATCTACTTTGACCATGATATACCGATGACCTAACAAAAAATTCTTTAGTATATCATACCAAGATCGAGGTGCTTGTTTGTGTCCATGGAGAGCTTTTTGCCACAAATAAATATGGTTAGGTAAGCTATCATGTTCAAAGTCTGGGGGTTGTGCAACATACACTTCCTCCTTAATTGTACCATTCAAAAATGCTTTTTTAACATCCATTTGATAAAGAAAAAAGTTTTTTATAACTAGAAAAAGCAAGCAACATATGAATGGACTCAAGTCTAGCTACAGGTGTACATGTTTCATCAAAATCTATACATTCATGTTGATTGTAGCCTTGAGCCACTAACCTTGCTTTGTTCCTTACCACTTTGCCACTTTCATCTAGATTGTTTTGGTAGACCCACTTAGTGCCAATGATATTTATATCACTTGGTCTTGGCACTAGGGTCCATACTTTATTCCTTTTGAATTGCTCCAACTCTTATTATATGGCTAAGATCCATTCATCATCCCCAAAATCTTCTTTGATGTTCATTGGCTCGAGGGATGAATGTGTTGTTGGCTTGTTCCTTGTTGAATGCAGCCTACGTATTCACTCTTTCAAATGGGTCACCTAAGATCAACTCTTTTGGATGATTCTTTGCAAATTGGGTAGTTGGATCCTTCTTCTCTTCATCTTTCTCTTCTTCTTGAATGACCACCTATTTCTCCTTTTGGGGGGCATTGAGTTCTTTTAGAATAGGAATTACCTCATATGCAACATCATCATTTGGAACAATATCTTTGTGAATAGTGGGGTTAGTCTGAATAAACTTAATATTTATAGATTCTTCTACTTTAGCAAGATCAATATTAAACACCTTATAAGCCTTGCTAGTAGTGTTATAGTCAAGAAAGAAAGCCTTGTAAGATTTCGGATCAAACTTGAGAATTTTTTTGTATTCAAAACAAAACAAGGACATATGAAACATGGAGATACTTGATAGAAGGCTTCCTACTACGCCATAGCTCATACGGGGTTTTCTTCAAAGAAGGATGTGTAAAAACCCAGTTTTGCACAAAACATGAGGTACTGACGGCTTCAACGCAAAACTTCTTTAGAGTGTCAAACTCTATAAGCATGGTCATAGCCATCTCCTGTAGTGACTTATTCTCCTCTCTAGAACCCCATTTTGTTGAGGTGTTTGAGGTGAAGAGAAGTTATGTGCATAGACAGACTCTTCACAAAAATGTTCAAAAATATCATTTTCAAATTCTCCCCCATGATCACTACGGATGGAAACAAACCGGCAAGAAACTTCATTCTCAACTCGTTTATAGAAACTAGAGAAAATATCAAACGTATCACTGTTGGAAATGATAAAGAAGGTCCAAGTATATCTAGAGAAATCATCAACGATAACAAGGCAATAATTATAGCCACGAAGTGATTGAGTTCTCATTGATCCAAATAGATCAATGTTAAGAAGTTCAAGAACTCTCTTGGTACTAAGGGCTCCTTTGGATTTGAAGGAGGACTTGGTTTGCTTTCCTTGGCTACAAGTTTGTCATTACTCATCCTTTTCAAAATCCAAATTGGGAAGTCCCTTTACCAAGTCCTTTTTGCTCAACTTCTTCAACCGATGCATATTTCCAAGACCAGGCCAACGATGCCAAAGAGAAATATCATTCGAATTGACTACTAGGCATCTACCAAAATTAACCTTAATAGAGCCAAGTACGATTATATAAATATTACCACTTCTAGTTCTCTTATATATGACTTGACAGGTGAGGGAATCTAGAATCAAGTATTCAAAAGAAGTAAACAACACAAGGTAACCATTATCACATAATTGACTTAAACTAATTAAATTGTGGCGTAGGCCATCCACAATGAGAACATTTTTTGATACACAAGGATATACCTACATCACCCTCACCTTACCTTTCTTGTTGTCCCCAAAAGTAACTGAACCTCCTTTCTTCTTAGTGAAGTTGTTGAAATGGCTTATATCACCTATCATGTGCTTAGTGCAGCCACTATCAACAATCCATCTACCTTTTTTCTGCAAGAAAGGGGAATGTCAATTCCCAACTACAACTTTGGGATCTGGAGTTAGGTTGAGGACCCATTTCATCTTTGGGTTTGTCCCCTTAGGATTTTAAGGACAACAAGTAGAGTAATGATCATTACACTTGCAATGAGAATAAACCATAGGGTTCTTAGTGCTGAAAGAATCTCCAATGAAAAAGGGGGTTTCCTTACTCTTTTTCTTACCTTTGGCTTTATTCTTTCCCTTAGGTGACCCCCCTACAAATTCCAAACCACTAGTACCACTTTGATTGGTTGAATGGTCAAGGATTTCATTTAGGGAGTTTTTCCCTTTGAGGAATTTCTCCAGAGAGGCTCTAAGTCTATGATTGTCATCATTAAGAGATATGATAGTAGAAGACAAACTAGCAAGATCATCTCTATCATGAACAACGTCGGTCTTTAAGCAGAGGGCTTTAGTCAAATAAGAAATTTTCTCAAGATAAATAGAAGCAACATCATTATTAGGCAAGATCAGTCTAGTAGATAAATCATTAACTTGATCAATCAACCTAGCATTTTCATATTTAAGAACTTGAAATTCCTTAAGATAAACATCCCTCTCATCCCTACGAGCATCAATAATGAGCTTAAATTCAGCATTATCAGTTTTAAAAGTTTCAAGCTCATTTAGGAACTTTTGGTTATCTTCCTTAAGAGTTTTAATTTTCTTAAGGTAAACACCATTCTCTACCTCAACTTCATTGTATTGGAGCTCGAGATCAAGAAATTGGCCTTGAAAGTTATCAATGCTCTAAAGATGAGAATTTCAAGTTTAGCATACAAATCATCAATAATTTTTCCTAACCTTTTTCTTTTAGATTTACATTTAGCAAAAGAAGAGCATGTATAAATAAGCATATCAATAAGAGTTTACTTATATAACTCATGCAATCTTACCTCACCAATTTCTTCACTTGTAGAGGCCATGATTGCAAGGTGGCACTCTCCATCTTCTTTGGAGCTAGAGCCACTTGAGGATGATTCTTCCCAAGTTGCATGAGCTGCATTCTTGTGTCTTTTCTCCTTCTTTTCCTTCCTCTTATAATTTCTCTCCTTCTTGTACTCTTCCTCATTCTTGGAGCTTCCGTATTGGTGTGACTTTCTTGATTTAGCACATTCACTCTTGTAGTGTCCCTTTTGGCCACACTTGTAGCATCTAGGAGTAGAGGAGGAGGATTGCTTTCCCTTGAAGTGCTTGTCATTGGTGAAGTTGGCTTCATACTCACTAGGGCCATCATATTCACTAGAGGAGGAGGGAGATGTCCGACCATCAAGTTGTTGTTGAAGGATGACTGTCTCCACTTGAGATTTGAAGGCACTATCTTAGATCTTCTTGGCTTCCTTCTCTTCTTACCTGGCTTCTTTTTCTTGCTTGTCAAGCCTTAGCTCATGAGCTTGTAGGTTGCCAATGATCTCTTTAGTTGGGATGTCACCAAGGCTTCTTACTTCTTTAATGGAGGTCACATTTGACTCCCATCTCCTTGGTATAGTCCTCAAGATCTTGGAGTTGATTATACCTCTATACAAAGTATTGCCCAAAGAAGTTAGGCCATTGATGATGACGTTGAGCCTATAGTACATCTCTACAATTCCTTCTTTCTTGCCCATCTTGAAGCTCTCTAAAAGGCTATTAAAAATGTATATCTTAGCATCCTTGACTTGCTTTGTACCCTCATATGTTATGCACAACTTATCCCAAATCTCATAGGAGGTATCCCATGAGGAGATATGGTTGAACTCTACTGGGGTAAGGGTTGCATAGAGGATGCTTATGTCTTTGGAATTGAGTTGGGCTTCTTTTAGTGCATCTTCATTCCATGTTGAAATAGATCCAATCGGCTCCTTGTATGGTGTGACCATCACCTTCCGCATATCAAAGTTCATGCCTTGAATGTAGAATTGCATACGCCTATTCCAATAGAGGAATTTGTGTCATCGAAGACTGGAGGACACATGGAGAAGCCTCCCTCTAGGTTGAGTGAACCAAGTAGGTTGTCGTCCATCTTCTTATCTGGTGGGAGATTGTTGGAGAAGATCTTTTGCTCTGATACCACTTGTTAGATCTAGGGCTCTAGAGGAGGGGGTGAATAGAGCTTTAAAATTCTCACAAGATAAGTTAGACCTTCAAATTATATCAATCAAAACCAACAGCTTAAGAGCAATTTGAAGTCTTAACTAAGCAAGCATATCAAGGATGATAGAAATTGAAACATGCACTTGGAAAAGGTGGTTTAGAGTGGTTCCAAGCTCCAAACTAGGAGAGAGTCAATCAACTACCTAGAGAGGTCAACCTTTAGGACTTTGTAATATGTGTATACATATATTCATTCATAAGAGATACAAGGAGACCACCATACATCCAAGGACTTACCTACTCAAGACAAGTGTCTTTCACCTACACAAGGACTTACCCACTTGATCAAGATGTCTTCAGTCTTCGACAAGGACTTACCCACACTTGCATCAAGTCTTTGGCCTTGAAGGAATTTGCCTACTCTTCTTGAATCTTAGCCTTACCATTCTCCTTCACCTGGACAAGATCTTCACCTCTTCTTCAACCTTGAAGAAGAACAATAACAACTTCACCTTCACTCGGAGTAGCTTGCTTCAACCTCCGCTCTTTGAGAAAGGGGGGAGGGAATATGGGATGGAATGAGAGCTTTACAAGCACATAGAGGTATCTCTCTTACAACTGGCCTAACTCACTCATGATCACAAAATTCTCTATAAATGAGAGAGAGAAAGGGGCTCAAGGAGTTGCAACACACTCAGCTATAGCAAGGACTGAGAATAGCATGAATGAGAAAACTTGGAATGAACTCCAAGGGGTCCTATTTATAGTTAGGGGTGTTCCCTTGAGTGTGGGATCACTTAAGGGAAAAATATAGCCATTTTCTAAGTTACAACATATCTATTCTCGCTTAAAACAACTCTCCAATGGTTATAGTCATTTTTTTTGCATTATCATACAGTACATTTGGTCGAGTTTTAATAAAGATAACTCGACTGATCCACTAAGTGACAAAGCCAATTTTCAAACTATCAGTCAAGTTTGTTCTGGGAAACTCGACCGGTGAGTCAAAATCAGTTTTGCTTAGTTGATCGATCGGTTGAGTTCTGTCAGTGTGCAACTCATCCGATTGGTCTCTCTAGAAAATTCATCACTGGATCGGTTGAGTTTCCAACTCAACCGATAAACAGCCTGTGACAAATTTTCTAAATTGACTTTTGAGTGACCAAATGTTGGAATTAAGTGTCCCTTATATTTTTTCTCATCTTAGTTACAAGTCATATTATCATTACTAGTGATTACAAAATTAATCTAATGTCATTTGGAGTGAATTCCAAAAACACGTACTTGCATTGCTTTTGACTTGAACTTTAACAAGCTAGGGCTTGTGTAATTGGATCCTTTACATATACCTAAAGCCTAAAATCAATCTTGAACAAGCATATTAGATACATAGGAATAGAATGGTTAAGTCATTGTACAAATATGGGCAATGTATAACTCTCAAGTCAACAAAAACAACCTCATGAGACATATATATATCCCTAGTGAGTGGATACCTCCCACTCAAGCTAGGTACATGCATCAACATCAGATTAAGTTTAACGAACTCAAAAGAAACTTGAAGATATTGAAAGGTCTAGCAGATAGTTCTATGACAAGTCAAATCTAGTTTACAATGGTAATCTAATCAAATATATGAGGTAATAACTTAAACCAAATATAACTTAAAACATATTTTAGAGAACGTCTATGAACAAGTCAGTAGATACTTCTTAGTTCAGATTAACAATCCTTCTACATGAGAAACAAGTCAATATATAAGCATTTTGAATCAATACATAACAATAACATCATCTTTGTGACATTCCACCAGTCGGACCAAGAAGACATCATGCAATCCTAAAGCTGAAGTACACAGAAGACATGTCTACCAAATAGTACTTATCAAATAGCAACACAATCCAAATCATATTTGGAGTTGATATTTAAATCCTAATATTTACTGCATGACAACAAGATAGATTGAAGCATGGAACAAATAATCTCTATAATAGAATGATTACTTTCTACAATAAGAAACATAATCAATGAAGGTAAATCATCAGCTAGTAGTATAAGAAATGTAGCAAACATTCAAATCATGTTCTACACAGCTCGTCATCATTTATTCATTTGCCCTGAAAATACTTGGCTTGTACCTCACCAAGTAGAAGTTGCCACACCAAATTCTCATGTCAAAGACTCACTGTCATTATCTTAGGGTTTAGCTAACCATCCTAAGATATCAACAACATACCCTGGCCACCTCAGGGTTGCCTAAAGAGGATCATGTCCTCATCTCAGGTATACGAGATAAGAACCATCAAAACAGTGTATCACATATTCAACATTTCTCATATTTTCATATTTCACATATTTTATTTCATCAGAGTCTATCCATCATGGAGATGGCTTTCACATCAAGGATTTAGATCTAGGGCCACTCCAGATGATTCACTCCTAAATCCTGGTGGTCTAGCCTTTAAGGTCTCAATCCACACTCCAAAAACCTTCTCATAATTCATCGATTACAACAAGGAGATCCATTTTTTTCAGTGTGGTCCTCAGAGGAAACTCATGGTGTTCAGGGCACCTAACTATATGTTTCATCATTTCACTTGTTATTAATCTCTTTCACTCATCTTAAAAGAATTTAAAACATCATATATCATATGTGTGTATCCTCACATCACTAGAATAATATGAAATAGATTAAGCTTATCAAGAAAGACAATGACTAAAACAAGAAGCACAATAATGCATAATTTACAATACATAAAGTTCTTTACATTTCCACGTCATCTCATAGTAGTCATCATCTGTGCGCATTCAGCCCAAGACATAATCTCATTCTCCAATATTTACCCCATCAGGGTTTTATCATCATCAGTGGACCTTCAGCCCGACATAATCTCATTGTGCAACATTTTTACCCTGATCATGGTTTCTCAAATGTAATCAGTACATGTTAGATTCAATCTCAACATATTTCTTATTAATTCATTCTATATCACAATTCTCAACAAAATATTCACAGAGACATAAGAACTAGCAATAATAAAAGCACATAGATATCATGTATCATTCATCATACTCAGAATATATTTATCATACGATATATACTTCTTCCATCCAATTTCAATAGATGCAAATAAATTTCATGCATATACATGCATAGAACACTTAGTTCTCTTTTTCTTTTATTTCACATTGTTATGTTAGGATTACTAATCAACACATGTTGAATGTCATTTAAAGTCCATAAAAATAGTCAATTCTCAGAGTACAAGTATTCTATCAGATAGTCACAATCCAAGAATATATTCTTATAAATCAACTCAAATACTTGAAGCTCATATTTTAATTGAATTCAACTACAATTATGTGCATTCCTTGATCCCTCATTTGAGTTCGTTATTCATTAGCATAATCGAGCTTATCATTTTAGGGTCAGAGTTAGGTTTTAGATTTGTATGCTAATTCTCATCTTTTTACTTCATTTTATATTCATTCGTCTCAACTTCTTTCATTTCATGTTCATTACATTATTGGAACCAACCATTCCTAATTCACTTGATATAGAATTCTCCTCTTCTCATTGGCATTCATAAAAGTCTAATTCTAGTATATTTCATTCAACTTGGTTTAAGCCACATGTAACTTAAAATATAATATTGAAGACTTCATCATAATAACTTCATTAGTCTTATGTTTAACTTGCTATCACCATTCAATATATTTTTATTCATATCATTTCTTATATTTAGATAAGGGTACCATGTCGTTGACTTCTAATGGCAATCCCATAATCAAAAGTGATAATTCCTTATTATACTACTCACTATAGGTAAAAAGAATGAATTAGGGTTACATCTTCTTACACCATAATCTCTAATCAACCCTTACAATTCATTGTTATGTAACTTGTGTAAAAGGACCCACATTCATTTGAGGCTACTATATTCCATAAATTATACTAAAATAGACGTATTAATATTATATCATATTAGTAAGACTGATCACTTTAAATTTAATTATTAATACTCACACTTCAGCATTTCATCATGTTTACAACATTATATACAAGTTCTAGCTTTATCACTCGTACTTGTCTTAGAACTAGAACTAAACTTCTAGGGTTTTCAAGAAGTCATTCTCACGTCAACACACCATAATACTCATATCATTAAATAATCTCATCATGCTGCAAAAGGGTTCATTAGGTCTATGCACACACATGGAAACCCTAGTTTTCATTTTCACATATTTTATTCATCAACCATAAGTATACATTGATTAATTCACTCATTTGATTCAATCCCGCAACACAAATCCTAAATAAGGAATATTGCCACCTCAACTGATCCTTATATTTATATATCATTTTCAGTTTCCGTAAGACTCAACAAAACACTTATATAATTCATTCTAATACAAATTAAATATGTTTCTATACGTGTCAATTCAATTCCCAAGCATATCGACCATTGGGCTGATTTTTAGGCAATATTCATACAAAATAGCATAGGAATATATCCATAGAGTTTTCCATGGAACATCAATCAATATATCAGTAACTTTGCAAGTTCCATTGAATGAGGAGTAATCTAAATCAGTAAAATTTGATTGCCTAATATCTTTCCAAAGCAATACCCAATCACATACAAATACAAGCAAGATTTTTTATTATATTAGCTGGATATAATTAGGCTTTAAACATGAATAAAGAGATTAATAGGGATATAAACACTCACATAAGGTGATAAGAACCTTTAAAATGTATGTCAAACTCTGAATTTCTAGAAATTGAATGAAACTCTACATCCATTTCTTCCTCCTCTTAACTTGGAAACCCTATAAATGGGGAATAAAAGAGAAAGATTGAGAAAAGAGGAAGATTTGATATCATTTAGAATCAAATCATAGAAGGGACGAAATCTTTACATGTTAGAGAAGAATCACCATGAAAGTCTATGCAAAGAAGCTAAACTTACTTGATTTCATCATATCAAAGACAATGAAACCCTATGTCAATATCACCACCACTTTCTCCTCTCAAAACCCTAACTCTTTGAATACCATCATTAATCAAGCTTTAGACAATGATCAATCTAGTTAAGCATGCAATCAACCAAGTAAACCTTGATTCGATGACTATTTTGAATAGGGTCATTACAATAAGATGCTAAAAAAGCAGCCCATTTACACAATTTCAAATGTGCTTTGATATAATGAGGAAAAATCTTTACTTTTAGATAATGTGGTGAGGGGATTTAGAAAAAGGGGCTAATTGATCTATTGATGCGTTTGTACGAATATATTCTTCCTTCTTCATCGTTTCAATTGAGAAAAGGCTCTTTTTCCTCTTATATATATATATATATATATATATATATATATATATATATATATATATATATATATATATATATATATATATATATATATATACCGCGCGGGTAGCTACCCGCCCACCCTTCCAACCACCTTTTTAAAAAAAAATTGCAATTGCAGAGGACCACTTTGTCTAGCTCCCCAAAAAAATTCATCCAAAAATAATATCATTTGCCCCCCCAAAATAAAAAAACTCGTCCTTATATATATATGTTGTATATTTTGTACATAGTTACTTTTTTTGCCAGCAGAGTTACTTTTTTGACACCATAGTTACTTTTTTTACAGCAAAGTTACTTTCTTAGCCAGGAGAGTTACTTTTTTGGCTGTGGGGTAGCGAAAATCCAGGCTACCCGCGCGGGCAATGAATGAACGCCCTATATATATATATATATATATATATATATATATATATATATATATATATATATATATATATATATATATATATATATATATATATATATACATGAGAGAGAGAGATAGAAAGAGAGAGCAACAACAAGGAGTTCTAGTTCCATAGTGATTTCATCTGCTTTTTGAACTTCAGTTACTCACATAGAGAATAGAATCAATTGTGAAAGAAGGGTTGCATGATATCCCATTCATTGACAGTCTGGATGAGATAGGAATGAATGAAGGCAATCAATTCTATTATCTTAGGGTATAGGATAATAATCCATGTCGTATTGTGAAATGAAAAGTCACCCCCTCCTATCGACCAAAGGATTCTTTCGTTGTCCCTGGGGAGTTTATCAACAAGGAGACCATAAGAATAGTTGTCCCAACAAACAAATGATCAACCTATATCTGATCAATAGCAAAGTGAAGAAAGATCATTGGCAACAGTTACCTGATAGAAGCACAAAATTCCTATTATTCATAAAATTGGATTGATTTTTACCAAAAAAGAGTATTGATGGCCATGAAAATTATAGGAAGCAAAACTAGCCAAAATAGTAGGTGTAAAATAAATTGTCCAATGTTTCCAAAATTGTACTTTTTGACATAAATTGTACATCTTAGATAGGTTGTATTTTTGTGGATTAATAGTAATGGAACATCTTCATTATCTAAAATGAATCATATCTCTTGCCAAATGATTAATTCAACAATTCCACTCACTGGTAAATAGTGAAAATTACTTCGTGAATTTCCTCCCTCTAAATATTGAACACCTAACCAAGATGAATAGTGTTATAGAAATTTCTCACAAGGTTGAATGTTGATACCTCACTTTCTTGCAAATGGGGCATTAAAAATGTGAAACATCAAAGCAGATCCTTAGCAGAACACACAATTGTTTTCCAAATTTGTGGGTCACCACCTCAACCATAAACCATAATGGAAATAGATCCATAGCACAATAAATATCAAAGCAATGAAAGAAATGTCTACCCTTCAATCGATTAAATATAAAAACAACTTTGACACTTAGAAGTTTAAAGACATATTCATATGATATGATGAAAAACTAGGATAACTGAGGCATAGCGTTGATTCCTAAAATGGACTTCTTCTCATATGTATGTTTGCTTCCTCTTTGGTCATATCTTGTCAAAATTAGGCCAAAACACCTATGTTGGATATCTTCCATGTATAACAAACTCAAACCAAAGGCCTTTGAAAGGAAGTACCATAAACTTTGAGGAGGGTATATCTACAATGTAATGTGCTTAGTTTGATTCAAACACATGAATCACAAGGAGAATGGATGACTTGTAATGAACTCAATGTTTATATGTATTCTCTCCCTCTTTCTCTCTCTTCTTTGCTCGATTACAAATAAAAGTTTAAGTTGTGGAGTGAAGAACAAAGAATAAGTCACCATAAACATTTCTAACCCTAACCTTTTGAATTTTGTTTCTTATGTTTTTCCTCATGTTACTTTACAAAACTATTGTTCTCGTTCCTCTTCCCTCAATTTTTCTTCAGCAAATACTTGAAGTCACTTGTAGTAGATCTCTATTAATCATGTTAGACAACTTTCAAATGATTGTTTTCCTTGAGAGTTCTTTAGTTGATGCTTCAACAAAAACTCAACCAACACATTGGAGCTCTTCCTCATGAAAATGAGCTGAATTAGTGGGTTGTTCCTCAGCAATACCTTCATATATTCTACTCGTACCTTATATAACGCTAGACAATCACTCTTTGCATGTATGAAATTCACTGTGACCTTCAAATCATACTAGACATAGACATTGTAACCCGTCCTAATTTCCTCCAATTCATGCATGTTATCATCAAGTTTGACTTCCAACAGATTTGTCCTTGGCTTGGTTTCTATACCACTGAGCACCCATTCCCCTCTGTGGTCCCTGATCATGAAACTAGCACATGACTTGTCTTTCTTTGTATCTACAATTGCTTCCACATTTATGACTTGGATAGAGTCAATTGGCACGCTAAACATCCTTGGTTGAATCTAGTAATCTTTTCTTGACACCAAGTGTTAACCATCTCCTTGTGTAAGACTTTGATCCCAGATCTCATTTTTCTTTGAATAGCCACTTTTTTCACAAAGATTTTCTCATTACGTACCTTCTACAAGGTCTAGCTACAAAGAGGGTATTTCAATCCTCTCTTCTATTTTACCTTTCTCAGGTTAGCCTAGATCCATTCCCCTACAAAATTAACCAAATAGAAATTATCTATATTTGGTGGTTGCATGCTTCTCCACACTTAAATATTGAATGGACAATCCCTGACCACATGTAGACTGGATTATATATTGGCTCGATGTCATTTGCATCTTGCAAAATCTCACATAAATGTTCAACCTTCTTCTAAGGAAATCAACTGTATTTGGGCCACAAAATTATTATATAAATATTGAGTCTTTATTTCTCAAGTATTCCATAAACTAGTGTTGCCACAATGTCATATAAATATAAGGTTGAAATCAGCAAACTATAAATTCATTTCATGCCTTCCTAGGCTTTCTTTCAGCCATAACTTCTCAAGAATAACATATTGGTATCATGAATTAAAATTAAGGAGACAGGTGAGTATGTGATCATGTTGTAGACACCAAAAGAATACCTTCATTTCAAAGGTATTGGGGAATCAGATGGTGTCCCAATTACCCTTTGTGCATTGGTATTTATCGTTCACAAACAACTTGTGCTCCAATCTTGTACTGAAATTGCCATGTTTTTGTAGTATCCAATTCAAATTATCACTCCCAAAAGTCATCCTTGGAGGTTCCTTGTTCAATATGTCATCCATCATTTTGTTCGTAAACCACTCCTTCAAGAATGATTTGTACCATTGTCCACTATCTTTGACCGTTGATGCAACCCACATGTCATCAAGCTCTGGTGGGATGATCTTTGTGAGACTAAGCTCTAGTTTGTATCTATCTCTTACTTAGTCATCATGACATATACTCATTATCACACAACCCACCACTGTCGATTTAGAATGAGTATTGTCTATCTTGAGTTGTCTTCGTATACTCCACCATAAACAAGGCTTAATTTGCTATATCCTCTATGTCTGTGATATTTACCTTACATTAGTTTAACCAATTTGTATTCCTTATTGCGAATAAATCCTATTTTGATCTCGTCATTAGAGCTTCATTGTATTACTTTGTTGATAGGATCCATAGTCCTCCTCTGTCCACTGGTGATACTACCTTTTTCCATCTGACTGTGTTGGTTCTTTATTTTTTTGCTTCCAGCTCCAAATAAAATTCCTAGTCAACTTGTCTATATTTTCACAAGTAGTAGTAGGTAGGGGGTTGGATTGCATTATGTAAGTAGTTGATGCATTGAGCACAAACTTAGCTAGCGTGATGTAACCAACTAGAGATAGATTCATATGTGTCCAGGCATCAACTTTCTTATGAAGCATTCCCATGTAAAGCTCCATATTATTCCTCACATTAAATATTGAAACACCCAAATGTTTTCCTAGATTATCTATTTATTAGACTCCCATTCTTCTGCATATTTGTCTTCTGGTAGTGTTTGGTGCCTTTTTTGAGAAAAATATACTCAAACTGTCCCTCGATGACTATTGTCCATATGCATCTTCAAACCTTTTATGACATTGTAGCGTCACTTTGCTTTGCTTGAGGTAGCTTCTCCAAATAAAAGAACATTGTTTGCAAAACACATGTGAGTGAAGGGAATCTTTTGCTTGTCGAATGTTGTCAACATCCACCTCTTATCGTCCACCTCTTTTGCAATCAGTTGACTAAACCTATCCAAACATAACAAAATTTGTACGGCAACAACGAATCACCTTGTTTAACTCCCCTTGATGGTTTGAACACCTCAAACACTTCCCCTTCCAATAGAATGTTTGACTCTCATGTTATGATAACTTGAATGATAATAGAACTAAGGTTAGTAGGTATTTTCATCTTCTTTAGGGTGTCATGTATGCATTCCTAACTCATCTACTCATAGGCTTTAGCAAGATCCAATTTGATAGCACGAGAGTTCTTTTTGCTAATTGACTTCTCCATGGAATGGATTACCAGAATGACATTTTTGGTAATTCATCTACCAGGTATGAAACTCATTTTGAGACGATGACACCCAAATGTTGATGTATGGTTTCAGTCTCAACATAATAATCTTGGAAAGTAACTTCACACTACATTATTTGGAGATATTGGCCTTAATTACCCACAAGTTTTTGGTTGGGAAATATGCAGATTCAGGACCATGGGTGAATCATTTGCTCCTTCATTGATTTTTTCTTCAATAAACAATTTTTTATGAATTTAATGAGTGAACCTTTAACTACATTCCATTTAGATTGCAAAAATTTTGCATCTAACTCATTAGGTCCTAGGGCTTTTAGTGGCAACATTGATTCAAGGCACATATAGATCTCATTGTGATCATCTATCCTTGCCAACTCCTTTTGTTGTGTGAGATCAAGATGGGTAGAAACTCCCAAAAAGGTACTACTAGATTGTGTCCTCATGCCCGGTCTTTTGTTTATGAATAGGTTTTTGAAATAACATATAATATGGGCTTTTAGAACCTTAGTATTCTAAATCCGTTCACCCTCATTGTCTTTTATTTTGACTATCTTATTCTAATTTTGTTTCATATTCACATTAGTATGGGAAAACTCAGTGTTCTTCTCACCTGGTTTGAGCCATTCATAGTGAGATCTGTGTTACCAGGTTATCTCCTCTTATCATTGAATGTCCTTTTGCTCTTCTTGCTGATCAATGATCACATTTCCACCTCTAGGTTATAATTCTCAACAAATAGCTTTTGGGTCCCAAGTAGTTGTACTTGAATCGTGTTCTTCCTTTTTACAATCTTCTTCTTTGTACCACTGTCCTACTTATCAACCACCTTCATGAAACATGTTCCCAACTCTTTCAACAAGGTCCTTCTCTGCAATGTGTAGCCAAGACCTTTAAGAACTCCTTTTTCTCATTCCATGTTGCATATGTGTGGGTATGGTGATTTCCACTCGTTGTTGTATCCTCCACTGTGAATAGTAACAATTCTTGATCTAAATGAGCTATTTCTAGTACCTCTATAATGATCTTTTTCTATGACCTATACCTTGTCTTTATTTTGTTGGTTAAGGTAGAACTGATTGCCAACCACTATATTAAATTTATTTGCAGCATGCCTCTCTTTAATGTCATTTGAGGTCTATTTGTATGTGATATTGATAGTCCATAGTCTATCAAAGCTTCTACTAAGTCATTGCATTTGATGTTCTTGAAATATCTCACTCTAGTTTTTTCTCGAGGATGAAGATAAGTGTTGAAGTCATCAACATAAATCCATGGTTCCTCCACCTCCTGACTAATTTGCAAAGTTGATTCCATAGTATGTATCTTCCAGTCTATAGCATGTTGTCATATATTACACTCAACATGCATTTGTTGTCAATCTTGCAATGGATAAATTACTTGTGACTAAGGATAATACATAGCTTATGTCGATTACCTCTCCATAGTAGCCACCTCCCTTGAAAACCCTAGTGCTTCCACTCGATGAGAGTGCGAGAAGCCAATATCTTTAATGATATCAAGGCATTGTTTCCACTAGTGTGAGGCTCATAAAATGTTGAAAATGAAACTTTATACTTGCGTACAAGTTCCTTTTACTATAGGTTGGGTGTCTGTATGATAGACCCCTTGAGGGTTCCAAGAAAGTACAATCATTAAGAAATGGACATGGTTGGTGCTTCCTCTACTTGCACCTCCTCTTGAAACTTCTTACTACGTGTTTGTTTCCCAAGTTACTATGAAGAAAACATGGTTGGTTCTCCACTTCATGTTATCTTTTTATTCCTTAGGTGGATTCCCAGATTATTGTTTCCTTGTTCCCGATGGCTTGTGGTAGTCGAACTCCCACTATCTCCAAAACGAAGCTTCATGGTTTAGAGGGGTTTCTAAAGAACTTACATCCTTGGTCTATTTCATCCCATGCAAGGACTATTATGTAATGGAACCCATATTCCTTGTCATTCTCCTTGCTCCCTATATGCATATTCTCCTATTCGAATTGTTTCTCATTGTTATTCCTATTCATTGTTCATGTTGCATGATCATCATGATTTCCCCCTCGTGGTTTCTTGTTATTTCTAGTATTTCTTTTTCTCTCACTCCACTTGATGCCTTTTCTTGGGTGTCCAATCGCTCTTTCCACTTCAATGTTTGAGATTTCTTCCACCTTGACATTTGACTCATGTATGTCCTAGTATCGATATGCACATTGTGTTCTCACCTTTCCCACTGCGTGGTTTCCTTGGAAATTTTCATGCATGGATATCCTCTATAAAGATCCTCATACTATTTTCCTCCTGTCTCTGAGTTGTCAACAGTTCCACTTGGTCTTGATGTTTTAGATTTCTACTGATGTCCCCTGTGGAAATCCTTCTCTATATAACTGGCCCTTCCACACTTCATGCAGTTAAACAACATATTCACACACTTAACCATGTATCTTCTCCCCATGATTGATACTATAAGTGTAAGCGGTTTACTGAAGTTTATTTCTACTACAATTTTAACAAATCTCCCTCTCTGCAGCATTATTGCATTCAAATATACCTTGATTATCTTGCCAATTTGATCCCCCACTTCTCTCAAAAATCATTCATGATAGAGAAAGAGGGGAAGGTTCAAAATTCTTATCCAGACCACCATCTTCTCTGCATGCTCATTCTCATGTGAAAAGCAGGGAACCCACTGTTGTACGGATAGGTATGACCCAAACAATGACCAAGGCCCACTTTAGTGCATGTATATAATCCTCCTCTTTTGTAATTGAACCAAATAGAAATCATTTTCTAGATCAATTAAGTTGAATACTCCCTCTGTCTTCCACATTAGCATAATCTTGTCTCTTAGGGTATTCAATACCTTTAGACATCAATTTGGTGACTACAACATACTTCCAGGGTTTCAACAGAGATTCTAGTGCCTCCTTCTTTATGTTGAAAGTTGATATTCCATCAATGGTAGACTTAATAATGTCCCTCAGGGCTTACTGGATGTCTAAATTTTCTATGTCAATGTAAATATATACATGGCTCTCTTTGTCACCCCCAACTATATCTTCATATGAAACCTTTTCTCTTCTGCCTGCCTCCTATGATGAGTCACCTTGTTTATCATGTGTGCTAGGATTACCAGATGATGGAGAGGTAGCATTTATGTCCTCTGAGGTTTCCACCTTCATAGAGGGTGACAAACCCTCTTCTCTTGCATGATGGACATGTTCTTGTCTGCATGCCTGAGATCTCTGATCAATGTATAACAACAAGATTCCATAACTCCCCAATGGGACTGAAGTCGGTTTGTCCCTTCATGGGTCTTTGTCATCCTCAACCACAAACCCTAGGACGCTTTCATTCGCCCATCCAATAGCCCATCTTGTCCCCCAAACATCTCAATCTTCATAAAGTCATGACTGTTTAAAACAAATTATATTATTGGACTAGTCATATCATCGAGGTGCACCTCTTTTATAGGGAGCCCATCACTAAGAATTTCACAGTTAAGCATGCTTGGTTCGAGTTAGTACTAGGATGCATGACATGTTATGAACTAGATCTCGGGTTGTGCGTCAGTGAGGATAAAGCGTACAACCGAGACTAGTGGTGGTCTATGTGGGTAGTTGTCATTTCTAAAACTCCACTACATAATTGTGTGATGAGACTAGGTGTTACAAATGGTATCAAAGCTAGTTGCCCTCCAGTAGGTGGGCCCACATGGTCATGTCATAGGCCGGTCTTAAGACGTACAGTCCATGAATGTTGGAAAGGGCTATCCTAGTTGATGGAGCCACCCTTGCGCTAGTAGTGGTGAATGGGATATGGGTGTATATGATCCATTATGGATTTGTACTAAAACAATGAAGATATTATGATGCTATCATTGAGCCTTGACATGACATCAAGAGTTTATGTGGAGAATATTGTAACATCCCGATATTTTGAGGTATTTGATAATATGATCTTAAAATGAATTATTGGACTATCCATATCACCAAGGCACACTTTCTTTTCAGGGAGACCATCACTAACACCTATGTGGTTAAGCATTTTCATCTCAAAGTAGTACTAGGATGGGCATCTTGTCCATAAGTTGATTCATGGGGTTGTGCGTGGGTGAGGGGAAAATGTGCATTCGATGCTAGTGGTGTTTGTGGGGATAATCATCAATCCTAAAACTCTACTAGAGACTTAGGTAATGGGCATGTTCATTACACGATACCGTGATATTCTTTATAGTTTTGGAAAAGTAGTTTTGCTAAAATTTTGATCTCTTTGATTGATTAAAACTTCTACGACAATAAAATATATCATCTTCCATGAAATATAACATGTTACCACATCTTTCTCACTTTATTAGGATGTGAAACTTAATTGTGTTATGGAATATGGTTTGATAAGGTGTTGTGATTTCTTGAATTGTATGATTTTGATGTCTACTCATATTGATTCTTGAGTTGAGATAATGAGACTTTAATCTTTGAAAATAGGATTTTAAATCAAAGTAAAATCAAGTTAGAATCTTTTAGAAAAACCACCCTAGGCTCGTTAAAGGGGCGTCGAAAGAAACAAAAGAGAGAAATGACCTAGGGTGGAATTCTATTGTAATTACCATAAGGCAATTATTAGCATCAACAAGGTGAGTTCCATCACATTATGAACCATTGGAAATAAATGACAAATTCTCAAATTAGATAATTATCATAATATGTGTTTTGTGATATTATCTCACTTATTCTTTTAATTTGGAGGAAGCAATCCTTTCTTCCAGTCGGGAGATTTATTATTTTCAAAGAAATCATACTTATATGCAAGAAAGCAAGCTTAAATATTGATTTTCCCTACATATAGAAAAAACCTTCAACATATACTACAAACATTTAAAATTTATGATCAAAATTCATACTTAAAACCCTCTGAGATGATAAGATGAAATTAAGTACAACTAGATAAAAAATGACTTGAATATTATTTAGAATTTTTATGACACAATACAAATTGAAAGAGTTTGAAAGGTGGAGATGATTGAGATTTCCTTCTCTATGATTTTGTTGAGTAACTGTTTTTTATGTATATTCTTCAAGGGAATATATGTTATAATTCACAAATCTACCCATCAATTTTTTTCTTTTCATGTTCAATTTGACTTGTTTATTTGTGAATAAGCAAAATCTTAAGCATGGAGTGGTTGATAACACCCACTGTTAATATTCATCTAGATATAAATGGCCTCAAATTGTCCTAGAATCTAGATCATTTTTTTATCTTACTGTCAATATCTTGATATTTTCTATTCATTCTAGGAAATCCACAAGAATACCATTTTCCATGCAATTCTACTATTGCCTATGACATACTCAATGGATTTTTATCATTTTGTCTTCATCGAGCACACAATGCATGAACCAACATATTGCACCAAACTAAGAGCTAGACAAATGAGGTCCTAATACATTCACTGAAGTTTTCTCATCTACGACCCTTAATTCTTGAGTTTGCATATCATAACCCATGCTCAAGCATCTCATTAGCTTGATTTTTTAAGCAGGCAGCCTATAAATATGAGGATTATTTAGACATACAAAGTGTGAGTACATTTATCGGAGATTGACTTTTGAAAGTTACAAGCTCCATATCCTTAGAATACATCCTACCAGTTGGGATCAAGTTGTGTAGGTACATAGAGACAACAAATATGAGTCTTCCCTGACTCAATAAGATGAAACTCCACATGACTGAATACATAACTACCATCTAAACAAAGAGGCAATGAAGTGATAATACCAAAAGTCATCCATATCAATTATGACATTCCCTCGACTAGATCTCATCCCAATGTTGATAATAACACATATATGTTTCATGAAAACTTATCACCTAGAAATAGCAACCCCTCATATCCATTCTCAGGATTCATATGGAGTGAAGAGATCCAAAAAAATTAAGAAGAAGTTGATAGATGCACCCACCTTAAATATTTTATTCTGGGATCATGAGTTCATCATCCACAATTACACACTGATACTTATACATGGAAGCATATTAATGCAAAAAGAACACATGATATCATATATTTCTAAGTAGTTGAATGTCCCTAAAGAGAGATACCCCCACATGATGTAGATGTTATAGCAATTGTTCACTCCTTGAGATATAAAAGCACGATCTATGTCAAACATTACTGAATCCATTTCAAATCACAAGAGCACTAAGTATATATTTACAGAGAAACATGTGAACACACATCAAAGAATGTGTATTGAATTCCTCAAAGATTAATATCTCATCATGATGCAAGAGTGGATGATGATGGAATATATGTATGGATGGAGATTAAAATCAGACAAAGTTGAAGTGAAGATGGAACACCAGATGATCATGCATGATTGGATGTCTAATATCCTTCAAGTGGACACATTTGACATACCCCATATGGTGGATATGGTTTTGATAATGAATCAAAAGTCTATTATTAGGAACAAAAAAATAAAATTAATTACAAATTATGGGTATCGCCCAATGAAAAACAGAGGAGGAGGATTCTATTTGAAGATTGTAGGATCAAGTAAACCATCCATTATGAGACCATGAAACATGTAGCAAGTCCTATATAGGAGTTCTAGTGGAAAGACATGAAGACAGATGTAGTAGAGTATGTGTCCAAGTGTTTGACATGACAATCAATCAAGATCATGCACTAGAGACCTAGTTTACATGTTTGGTGTTTATAAAAAATCTAGAATGGAAGTGGGAAAGGAATACAATGGATTTCATGATGGGGGTTCCTGATACACCATAAGCCAATGATATTACATGTCTCTATTATATACTGTTTGACCAAAAGTAGATACTATTAACAAGATTATAATAGTCCCTAAAATGGTCAAGCTGTAATTTAGAGGATTGTACATATGCACACATTTTCAACTTATATAGTTTAATACAAAGTTCTTAGCTTTACATCAACACTTTGAAGAAAGTACATAAATAATTGAAAACTAACATGAATTTCAAGACCACTCACCACCCGTATACCAGTGGGCAGTTAGATTGAATGATGCACTTTTTGAAGACACATTGATAGGTTGAATGCTCAACCACAGTGATTCATTGTCCAAGTTCCTACCCTGGGTAGAATTCATCAACAACAACAATTTACATGTTAGTATTAGCATGGCTCACTAGGATGAATAACAAGACACCACATACTATTTGTTGATTGAGGTGGTAGATGCAAGCTTGACTATGAGTGATGAGTTAAAACCTTATATAGTAAATCTTGACATGATTAGAAATAGGGTCATTGCAACCTAAGACAAACATATATAGTATATCGATGCTCACATGTATGACATGGAGATCAGAGTTGGGGATAATGTCTTTCTGAAGGTTAAGCCTATCTTAACTACTGACATGCTAAAAGTAAAGTGAAAATAAATTCTGAGGTCAACTAACCCTTTTGAGATTATAGATAGAGTTAAAGAGAGTGCTTATAGGCTAGAGTTTCCTCTAGCTTATGAGCAAATACATGATGTTTTATGTGCCTCATTGTCGAGCTTCAATATGAAGGACCTCTCTTATGTTATGGTACATGAATCATAGAATTTAGTAGGACATATCTTATGATGAGACACCTTTGAGATCATGACTCTCATATCGAAAGATGGAAGAGAAATATCGTTGAGCTAGTCAAAGTGCTTTAGAGTAACCACAACCTTGAAGAAGCTATATGTCACGCCCACATCCCATGATTTCCACTAATCATGAGATTAGGGCATGACTATGAGGATTACACTTAATACAAAGTTCAGTACTCCCGACTTTTGTTCTATTTTCAAACTCTTTGTTTTCTCGCATTCAATCACATAAACAAACTTTATAAGAGAATTAAACTTTTATTATTCTAATATGATCTCAACATTAATGATACACATCCATACATTCATTCTATTTCTCACACTTCTAAGTACATACGACATGATAATCAAATACATTCTCTCTTATCAAGGAAACAAAGATACAAAACATCACTTATAACTCTCTTACATCTATACTAGGACCTAGAGTGACAAGGACTGACTGAACTTAACTAATCTCATACTCAACTCATGTGGTAGATCTACTCTGATGCTTTGACCTTCTTCAAGTCCACGTAGTTTCCCTAAAAATTTTGAGTAGAGGGATGAGCCTACTCGCTCAGTGAATGAGTACTTCAAAGAAATAGTCTGAAGCACTGATATAATTACAGATTTACCTTTGAGCAACTAATATCAATTATAACAGCAATAATTACTACACTGAGCAGATCTAAAATAATACTGTTAAAATCACAGAGAATGTAAATATTACATTTAAAGAACAATTACTACGAAACTCTACTCAAATCTTTCTTAACTCTTTTTATTTATAAGAAACTCTTTAAACCTATATGATCATATTTTAGCTTATGTCCTGATCATATGCAGTGTACTCTCCATATGAAGACTCGTAGTGCACTACGATCACACCGTACAAGACTTAGCTGACACCCGGGAATGCTAAGTCTGACTACGTCACTGGTCTACAATAGTGTAATGGCACTCTGGCCTCCTCCTCTAACCTGAGAACACAGGCGGAGAGTCAAGCCACCTATTGGATTTTCTGTACTCTAGTGCCACCAGGATCTCTGGTTGATGTTGGATACTACATACTGTATTTTTAGGAGACTTCCATTAGGGCTTCGTCCCCCATACCACCTATTAGTACGTTCCGACCCCCGTATACTGGACACTGCCAAGGTTAGGTCGTTTCATCCCTAAGGCGCATACCTCTCATAGGGATTCTACGGTGTTCAGGGCTCCTGAGTCTATTATAACTTGATTATATCTTTCTCTTAGACTGATTTCTTTAAACTCTATATCTTACTGACTACTCAGACTACTGAACTGAATTCACTAATAATACTGAACTCAATGCTTAACATATTGTTTACTCTTTTATTAGGGTTTCTCCTTACTCGTGCACATATAGCATTTCTCATGTATTCAAACATATATCATGTCTACTAAACAAGTATTCTCATTCAACATTTCACACATATATGCATGGCATCAATAACATCCCAATATAGGGCATGTCATATCTCTCTGCTTGCAATAACATAATAACTTATCATTTCATGACAAGTATTTGAATTAGAGAATCAAAATCTCATAAACAAATCATACATGCATATAAGATAATATTCAGCTAAAAACCCACAATATCACATTAATCATCTCAATCAACCATTTAATACTAAATTAGATATGTATACTTTTAAAAGCATACTAGATTGGGTTTCCATCCTTGATTACTTGCTATTCACGGGATATGTATTATTATGGAAATAAAAAACTCTATTGTCTACATATCAAATCAAAGAGATCAAACATGTAGAATTGAATGCACTGGGAACATAAGTAAGATCAATTGAGCTTAAATATGAATTTCAGCTATAATGTTGTTCAAGCACCCGAATAACTTAATAATTCAGATCTTCAGAAGATTCTCAATCAACTTATAAATTCTCAATTATTCAAGATACATGGATATCTATATCCATGTCATCATATAAACAATTTCATATCACAGTTAGAACATGGTTTGAGGTATACTATAAACTGAATTAAAAAAAAATCTTTCCATTTATTGTCATCTAGGCAGAAATTGAGAATATCAACTAAATCATCTAATTGAGTAAAATTGATTAAATAAAGTCTACTGTGTCAAGAAAATCCCTTCAAATGGATTTCACGATATCTATTCGTAAATATCCAAATTTCCTCACATCTAGGGTTTCACCCTCTTTATTGAGATATCAAACAAACACTATTCACCTTAAATGTAATCTAAGATAGTATATGACATATATGTACTATGAATTCAGATAAATAATCATTCATAACCAAGGGGATCCAGATAAACAAATTTCTCTATTTAATTATACAACAATTTCAGTCATAGACAAATTTCCTATATTTCAGTTTACTCTTATAACCTTTGCGAATACTTAGGAAATTCTCATTAGGATATCTTGTATACATTTATAATGTGATTTTATCATCTAAAATTCATCCAGAGGAAAAATCCATTTCATATCATTTTGCAACAACTTAGATCAAACAGACAATTTAGGATTTGTAGTCGCATGCTAAGCAATTGAAGATTATGGATAATTTAACAAGTTTTTGTGCAATATACTATTTAAAGGAAGTTCCCACTCACCCTAAGGTGTGAAAATACCTTAAAAACGCAACTCATCCCTGAAAATTTCGATCTCATATCAAATCCCTAGCAATTCACCCAATTCTTCTTCCTTTCAACTCAGAAAGCCTAAAAATGAGGGATTATGAAGAAAAAGTGAGAAAAGGGGAAGTTTTGATACCATTTCAGATCAAATCATAGTAGGGACGAAATATTGACATGTGAGAGAAGATTCATCATGAAAGGCTATGCAAAGAAGCTAAACTTACTTGATTTCATCACATCTCGGATAGAGAAACCCTAGATCAACAATTCCACCTCATTCTCCTCTCAAACCCTAACTCTCCCTCCCTCTCTCTAGGATTTCATTTCTATGGATTGAATCATGAATTATGAGAGATCCTAGTATGTTAGGTTGACCATATAGAGAAATTGAGCTGCTTGGGTCAATTGTACATTGACCCCTCACTATACTTTCTCTTATTTCAGCTGAATTTTCTATCATACTAATGTTATTGTAATTCATCTACTGAATGGATAACAGATCCTACAAAAAATATGCAAATTTTATATGTTGTTTATGATTGAGTTTCAGATCTCCAGTAAAAAATTTAGATCATTTCGAGTTCTAATAAATAAATAAAAATAAAATACTACACTGCTATATTATAGTTAGTAGCATGGTCAGTTGAGTTTGAAACTCGACCAACAAACATGTCAGAACATTCTTAAAAAAATCTGATATTTTTCAATAGTGTTCACATTTAAAATATCCAAATTATATCCAAATTTTAATTCAATTATATTTACACATAAAATACTAAAAATCATTTAGTGAGACACTATACTTATCAAATTATGTATTCATATATCATCAAAACCCTAATTTGGGCCGATTAGGGTTATATTTCTCAACCCCTAATTTCTCAAAGTAAAAACACACTTAAAGTTATAATTAGGTTTAAAGCATCATAATTTAATTATCGTCATTAATTAGATTTAAGTAATGATCAATCCAATTAAGCATGTAATCATCCAGATAAACCCTAGTTTACCAATTAAGCTCAGATGCGGTCATAACAATTCTTCCCCCCTTGAAATGTTTCATCCTCATAACATAAACATGCAAAAAAAGTACATTCAAGGTTTATTTTAAGCTTCTGAAATCTTACATGTCATTATATTCTTGTATTTCATACTTGAATGCAGTTTTCAACATGAAGTCCTTTAATTCTTTACTAAATTACAACATGTTTGAAATAGTTCTCAATAATAACAAACAAATTCTCTATGCCAAAGTCAATCATTGAATAGAGAGATAAACAACCATTTCAATATTTTCGTACTCTTGAGGTGTTACCTCGACATTGATAATCTGATCCAACTATCTCAATTCATACGGCTCAATATGTACTATTGTTCTGTATTACCTTTAAGTCACAAAAGAGAGTTCACCATGTCGTTTTGAATTTTACTATTGTGCTACTCAAATAGCAAAATAGTCTTGAGTTGGAAGACTAAATCCAACAACAATCATACAATACCACTCACGACACGCCCATTGGATCATGGATGCATAAGGTGAAGCATTGCCATCACATACCATACTATGCTCAAGTATGAGCCCACACATAATTCAAGGTGTAACCATCACGTTATAGCATACTAGGGTTTCAACAATAGTAACAGAGTACTCCATGATTGTATTAGTCATTCAAGGACTATTCATACCTAATTACCATCACTTAGTTGTATTAAAGCTAGGTATAACAAGCTATACCTCATTAGGGTAACTTATCAACACAATATGATTATCACCCCTTCTATTAATATGAGTGAATAGGTAAGACTACCTTATTAAGGGTAACCCTCCATTTATTCCATCATCATTCAACCCATATCACCATACCACAATTATACAATACTAACACGGATCACTGGTATGAATGACTACAACTATCAGACACCTTTAGTTAACATATTGTTTGCACATGTACAATGAATCATACGTAGAACCAATTTGCATCCCTTAATATACCTTCAACACATTATACTTCTAAAAAAATCACATATTACTAAAAGCCATTGTTTTCTCTTATCTCTCTCTTCATTCATTACTACTTACTTTTTGCTATTTATCCTTCTCATTTTAATCATGTATATTAAACATCCTTAAAATTGAAACATACAAGGTACAAATAGATTATTCATCATTCTTGCTATCACTGGAAGAATTTATTTCATATCGCACTTCACTCATATTGTATTTCTCCTTTTGTTCAAAACACGCTTCTTATATTTCAAATCTATTTCTTATCCTTCACTCTGAATCATTTCCATATTGTTTATCTACCTTTCATATTAACTACCTTTAAAACCTGAATTACTATCAATACTAGTTTACTTCTCATAGTGCAAATTTCATGATTTTATTTTATAGTGATGCTAGCATTCAAGGTCAAATCACTAGTGACAACCCTTGAACTACTACAACTCTAAACATTCTAGGGTTTGGTCTTTATCAGTAGCATGCCACTATTGTGATGTGACTTTATTCTCTTAATTTGAAATTCAAACTTTGGATCTCACGAGTTTTACTAAAGTCTTGCTTATCTTATCAATTGAATTTCATTTCTCTTACTTGGCCATTCAAATAGATTACATTCTCAATTTACCCTACTAGGGTTTCATCATCATATTGTGTGTCACTATTACATTCACCAGATGTCCCTACCATGGTGGTTATGCATCATATATGATTCATTTTCTTATCACTTCATTCCCACCTTGCTCTCATTAAAGAAGATATGAAAGAGAAGATGATTCTGAGACTTGGAATTCTTATATTCAAACATTCCCTTAATACATTTCTCGTATGTAGGTTTAATTAGTTATCAATAGGGATACTTGACTAATTAGCACTTGCTTGAATCTCACAACCTCTTTCTTTTATAATCTATATTACTACATCATGTTTCAAACCCTTCCTTACTTTCCATAACCCTCTTACCATATACTACTCTTCCACCTATCATCTTTAACTTCTAATTTTCTCTTATGACCATGTTGCTTATTCATGTGTATGATCATGTATACCATGTTTCACATATTTCTTTTTATCCTTCTACTAATGTGAAGTTAAAATTCTAAATCAATATTCTCTCTACTAGTTTCACCTCATGTTTAATACATTACATATTCTTCATTTTAAATCAAACAGATCATGCATGGGTGAAACATAGTTTCTCTTTCAATCAAGTTTTCTCCTTCCTGAATATAGTCTACCTTTGTATGACTTATTCATTTGTTAAACTACACTTTTGTTCTTCTTTTAGAAACTAGTTTGTTGTTCCAGTCTTATGATTTACATGTTCATCCAATTCTCTTTACTTTAACTCTTCTGAAGACTCTTCACTTCTATGTACTTATTGTATACTCAACTCTTTTCTTCTATTCTGTCGTTGCTTTGGAGTACATAAAAGCATTATACTCAATTATATGATCCATTCCTCATGATATTTTCTTACTATCTTCGCCCTTACATACTTTTCTCATATCTTTCCCATATTTCATATTTAGAGTTCATATAATACTTATCATTTAACTTAATCAGAACCTTATGTTGTGATCCTTTATTCCCAATTAAGGGTTTTTCATATGAGGACCCAAAGTTGAATCTCAGATATCAGTTCTAAGTTCTAACCGATTCTTGGCTATTCTAATCTTTCCCATATGTTTCAACATCTTAGTGTATGTACATTCTCACTATGATGTGGGTCTAATTTATCCAGAGTCTACTCTTGTTATACTATTAATAGGAGTCATTAGATCCCAGTAACACATCCTGCTAGCCGGACTAGGCCGAACCTGTAGTCCCGAAGCCAAGAGCTACTCAGGATTAACCAACTCCTATTAATCTCAAACATGTGGAAAGAATATCCACTTAGGGAAAACTCATTTAAACATAACTTCTGGTCTACTTAATACAAAGAATATAAACAATGACTAAATCACTTCATGATACACAAGAATATAAAAGAACCATATATATTCTACAAACTGATAATCTGAATTCATATATAAGAGCATTTATATTGCTCTCCAATCTAAGAAGCAATATAAAGCAAGAGTTGTATCACATTCCATGTTTAATCTCTTACTCCTTTATTACTTTCGGTCTCCTAACCCTAATATTTATAGGGTTTCTCTCTAGCCTATTCTCCCACTGCATGCTTGGCCAGGGCATCCAGAGAAGAATAGACAGAGTAGCTTGATACCGGTCAATCTAAGTATTCAGATACCAAGCCAGGGTATCTAAATACCCAGACTTCCTAGAGCTATAGACACATCACCTCCTATATCTTCCACACTTATAACTCTAACTTTCTATCCTAATGGTCCCTAACGACTCAGCCTAGGCTGTGATACCAAGTTGTCATGCCCACATCCCACGATTTCCACTAATCATGAGATTAGGGCATGACTATGAGGATTACACTTAATACAAAGTTCACTCCCGACTTTTGTTCTATTTTCAAACTCTTTGTTTTCTCGCATTCAATCACATAAACAAACTTTACAAGAGAATTAACTTTATTATTCTAATATGATCACAACATTAATGATACAAACCCATACATTCATTCTATTTCTCACACTTCCATGTACATACGACATGATAATCAGATACATTCTCTCTTATCAAGGAAACACAGATACAAAATATCATTTATAACTCTCTCACATCTATACGAGGACCTAGAGTGACATTGACTAACTTAACTTAACTAATCTCATACTCAACTCATGTGGTAGATCTACTATGATGCTTTGACCTTCTTCAAGTCCACGTGGTTTCCCTAAAAAATTTGAGTAGAGGGGTGAGCCTACTCGCTCAGTTAATGAGTACTTCAAAGAAATAGTCTAAAGCACTGATATAATTACAGATATACCTTTGAGAAACTGATATCAATTATAACAACAATAATTACTACACTGAGCAGATCTAAAACAATACAGTTAAAATAACAGAGAATGTAAATATTGCATTTAAAGAACAACTACTACAAAACTGTACTCAAATCTTTCTTAACTCTTTTTATTTATAAGAAACTCTTTAAACCTATATGATCATATTTTAGCTTATTTCCTGATCATATGCAGTGTACTCTACATATGAAGACTCGTAGTGCACTATGATCACACCGTACAAGACTTAGCTGACACACCCAGGAATGCTAAGTCTGACTACGTCACTGGTCTGCAACAATGTAATAGCACTCTAGCCTCTTGACTCCTCCTCTAACCTGAGCATACAGGTAGAGAGTCAAGCCACCTATTGGATTTTCTGTACTCTAGTGCCACCAGGATCTCTGGTTGATGTTGGACACTACATATTGTATTTTTAGGAGACTTCTACTAGGGCTTCGTCCCCCGTACCACCTATTAGTACGTTCAGACCCCCGTATACTGGACACTGCCAGGGTTAGGTCGTTTCATCCCTAAGGCACAAACCTCTCATAGGGATTCTACGGTGTTCAGGGCTCCTGAGTCTATTATAACTTGATTATATCTTTCTCTTAGACTGATTTCTTTAAACTTTGTATCTTACTGACTACTCAAAATACTGAACTGAATTCACTGATGATACTGAACTGAATGCTTAACATATTGTTTACCCTTTTATTATGATTTCTCCTTACTCGTGCACATATAGTATTTCTCATGTATTCAAACATATATCATGTCTACTAAACAAGTATTCTCATTCAACATTTCACACATATATGCATGGCATCAATAACATCCCAATCTAGGGCATGTCATATCTCTCTGCTTGCAATAGCATAATAACTTATCATTTTATGACAAGTATTTGAATTAGAGAATCTGAATCTCATAAACAAATCATACATGCATATAAGATATTATTCAGCTAAAAACCCACAATATCACATTAATCATCTCAACCAACCATTTAATACTAAATTAGATACGTATACTTTTAAAATCATACTAGATTGGATTTCCATCCTTGATTACTTGCTATTCACGAGATATGTATTATGAAAACAAGAAACTCTATTGCCTATATATCAAATCAAAGAGATCAAACATGTAGAATTGAATGCACTAGGAACATAAGTAAGATCAATTAAGCTTAAATCTGAATTTCAGCTATAATGTTGTTCAAGCACCCGAATAACTTAATAATTCAGATCTTCAGAAGATTCTCAATCAACTTATAAATTCTCTATTATTCAAGATACACATATATCTATATCTATGTCATCATATAAACAATTTCAGAGAATATTTAGAACATGGTTTGAGGTATACTATAAACTGAATTCAAAAATAATTCTTTCCATTTATTGTCATCTAGGCAGAAATCGAGAATATCAACGAAATCATCTAATTGAGTAAAATTGATTAAATAAAGTCTATCGTGTCAAGAAAATCCATTCAAATAGATTTTACGATATCTATTCATAAATATCCAACTTTCCTCGCATCTAGGGTTTCACCCACTTTACTGAGATATCAAACAAACACTATTCACCTTAAATGTAATCCAAGATAGTATCTGACATATATGTACTATGAATTCAGATAAACAATCATTCATAACCAAGGGGATCTAGATAAACAAATTTATCTATTTAATTATACAACAATTTCAGTCATAGACAAATTCCCTATATTTCAGTTTACTCTTATAACCTTTGTGAATACTTAGGGAATTCTCATTAGGATATATTGTATACATTTATAATGTGATTTTATCATCTAAAATTCATCCAAACAGAGAAAGAATCCATTTCATATCATTTTGCAACAACTTAGATCAAACAGACAATTCGGGGTTTGTAGTCGCATGCTAAGCAATTGAAGATTATGTATGATTTAATAAATTTTCATGCAATATACTATTTAAAGGAAGTTCCCACTCACCCTAAGGTGTGAAAATACCTTAAAAACACAGCTCATCCCTGAAAATCTCGATCTCATATCAAATCCCTAGCAATTCACCCAATTATTCTTCCTTTCAACTCGTAAACCCTAAAAATGAGGGATTATGAAGAAAGCGTGAAAAAGGGGAAGTTTTGATACCATTTTGGATCAAATCAGAGGAGGGACGTAATCTTGACATGTGAGAGGAGATTCACCATGAAAGGCTATGCAAAGAAGCTAAACTTACTTGATTTCATCATATCTCAGATAGAGAAACCCTAGATCAAAAATTCCACCTCTTTCTCCTCTCAAACCCTAACTCTCCCTCTCTCTCTAGGATTTCATTTCTCTAGATTGAATCACGAATTATGAGAGCTCCTAGTGTGTTAGGTTGACTATATATAGCAATTGAGTTGTTTGGGTCAATTGCACATTGACCCCTCACTATACTTTCTCTTATTTCAGCTGAATCTTCTGTCATACAAATGTTATTGTAATTCGTCTACTGAATAGCTAACAGATCCTCCAAAAATTATGAAAATTTTATATGTTGTTTATGATTGAGTTTCAGATCTCCAGTAAAAATTTCAGATATTTAGAGTTACTAATAAATAATTAAAAATCAAATACTACACTGTTGTATTGCAATCAACAGCATAGTTGGTCGAGTTTGAAACTCGACCGACAAATAGGTCAGAACATTCTCTAAAATTTCTGATATTTTACAATAGTGTTCACATTTAAGATATCCAAATTATATCCAAATTTGAATTCAATCAGAGTTTCACATAAAATACTAAAAATCATTTAGTGAGACATTATGCTTATCAAATTCTGTATTCATATATCATCAAAATCCTAATTTGGGTCGATTAGGGTTATATTTCTCAAACCCTAATTTCTCTAAGTAAAAGCACACTTAAAGTTCTTATTAGGTTTAAAACATCATAATTGAATTATCATCATTAATTAGATTTAAGAAATGATCAATCCAATTAAGCATGTAATCATCTAGGTAAACCCTAGTTTACCAATTAAGCTCGGATGCGGTCATAACACTATATGAAAGCAGAGGCATGAAATGTTTAAGAAATAACAAGGTTGTCCAACCTTTCAAAACTTTATGTTTAAATATTTTCTATGGATGGGAGAATTGTCATATCCATATTTTCTTTTCCAAGTATATAATTTTCTCCCTATTTATTAAGAGCTCCTATCCCTATATTTAATGACATTTGTTTGATAGTGCAATTGACCAAACAAAGCTAATGCTCTCATAAGATGATTGATGATAACTTAATAATAATGGACGAGCAAATAGTGGTCAAAGGACTTCATGGATTTTGACGAAATTTGGTCATTTTTATTCAATTTTGAAGGGAAGAAAATTGCCTTTGTAAGACACTATAAGCATAAAATGGGTAGGCATGTATATACTACACTATTTGCTTGAATTCGTTGACAAGGAAAAATGCTATGTAGATTCAATTTTGAGACTCACAATGTGACGCATTTAATCCATTTCACACATAATAAGGGGCAAATAAAAACAATATGTTAATTTTTTTGTTTGTCTTATGAAAGGGACAAAATGTGTGCCATTTAAGTCCCAAATTGAGTCCCTATAGCTGATCCCTTCGACATAGGAGGTGGAACCGGAACATCAATTCTTTCATTACACGAGTAAGAATCTTCGGCCAGCCAACTTGGCTAGATTTGGCAAAGACCAAGCGGAGTTGGAAAGAACAGGGATCATATAGCACCTTTGACAATAGCAATATCGTCTATTTCACTGCTAGAGTTAATAGAAAACTTCCCCGTGGGAAGAGGAGGAAACACTCACAACAGCCTTCGCGCTCGCTCTCTGGGGCTTTCCCGCCAGGCGCCAGGGTCGCCAGTCACCATTCTGGGAAGCTCTTCTAGGGTTCTTACTTCCGGCTGTGAGATTTTCCCGACACAGGACGGAGCTCAAATGGAGTGCCCGCAAACGCATCGAGGATTAGCAGGAGTCGTGGACACGATTCGAATGGAGAACTTCATGTGCCATTCCAACCTTGAAATCAAGCTGGGAGACTGTGTTAACTTCATCACCGGGCAAAACGGAAGTAACTCTCTATCTCGATTCAGACTTCTACAATTCTGCTATTGGAATGCCCTTTCACTGTCTTAGCCACTTTCTCTCTAATCCGTGCTGCTATTAGGTGGTAAGAGCGCTATACTGACCGCGCTTTGCATAGCGTTCGGATGCAGAGCTAAGGGCACGCAGCGAGCGTCAACCCTGAAGGATTTCATAAAGACCGGCTGCAGGTTAGTTGTTCTCTACTAACTTCAATGCAAGTGCCGTTCGAGTTTGTGGTCGTAAAAAACCCGTCTTACCCCACTCCAGTCCTATATGTCGAACATGCGCCTTTCGGGGGCGCTGTTTGATATCTGAAGTTATTGGTATGGTCTTAAACCGTTAAAATTGTTCGGTTGGAGCCATAAATCTGACAGTATGGTGGCAAACTGGTGCAAATTTAAGCATATCTCAGAAGAGCGTGCATAACAGAAGGTCAAAAAAAGAACATGCATACCAAAAGGTCAGAAGAAGAGCACGCGTGACAAAAGATTAAAAGACCACCACTTCCACCACGCAGACACACACACCAACACACTCACAAACTCAATTTAACATAAATTTGAATAATAACAATATGTATCTAGTCACGGCATAATACTTCCAGTGTTTTAACTTGCCCTCACATTTGTTTTCTTCTTCTTCTTTTCTGTCCTTATAGAAACATATATTGAAGAGTTGTATACATGATCTTGTCACCTTTTCTCTCTTAAACTTCTTTGCAGTTATGCAAGTGTGGTTGTTGAAATAACAAACCTTGGTGACGATGCGTTTAAGCCGGAAATATACGGTGGCACAATATTATTGGAACGAAGGATTACCACATCGACGAGTTCCACCACTTTAAAGGATCATTTAGGTACATATGAGCGCGTTTTCTACTTTTAGCCATGCATTTTTGCAATAAATTAAAATAATGCTGATGCTTTTATGCAACATTTGGCATTAAATGCTGTTCCAGAGAAAATTGCTCCTTTACAGTTTCTCTGAGAAAAGATATAGTGATAATCCAACTTGTGTATCAGTATTAATCCAAAACAATTAGATTCATTCATCACTTGCATGTTTTGGTCCACTAATTAATACTGAAAGGATGTCTATTTAGTTGCAAGTGTCTATGCTGTAAGCTGATAGCCCATATTCACACCTTAGGTTGCCTCAATACTTGATTAGTAAAAGAGAAATTGCTTTCCCTTAACCTTATGGAGTGCATACGCCTGGCAACTACACCTGTGTAAGAACCTGGCGCAGTTTTCTGAATTGTCATTTTGGTGGCAACACAGTACAAGACATATTTTCTACTAAAAAAGAGTGGTTGTTTACTTTCTCAACGTTGACAGTTTAACTTTTGTTTTGGTCCTTTTAACTAAAGATTCTGTTAGGCTACTGAAAATTAGTGCTTTTAGTTGTACTCAAGGCCCTTACTTTTGTCCTCCTCACCATTTATTTTGCAGGAAGAAAGGTTACTCAACGGAAGGACGAGCTTAAGGAACTCGTTGAGCATTTCAATGTCAGTACTATTTCGAAATACTACTTTTGATATATATATATATATATATATATATATATATATATTTGCCGCCTTATGTTTAAGTAGATTTTACTGAGGTATTTTACATAGAAACACCGATATATTTGACCCCAACTCAAATATATCTTGACCTTCTAGAAATTATCCATTACTACCTATAGAATCTCATCCAATTTGATACTCTGGAGCATATATGATACAAATCGAACAAAAATACCCTTCTCCTCCCTGGGCTCCTTCGCTTTTGCACGAAGACATTCTAAACCACAATCGCACACTGTGTGACTGCACGTAGCTGAACTGCCGGTGCCACACGACCATGGCATGTCTACAGCACCACGACAATATTAGTCTGATGTTGAAAGAGGTGGTGCAGTGCAGGGATATGGTGAGCCAGAAGGGTGCGGTGGTGTTGACATGGTGGGATGGCCGTGGCGATGGTTCAGCGGTGTGACCGCAATGCAGTGGTGAGGCAGCAGACTGCAACACTGCAAAGATGAGTAGTAAGTGAAAAAAGAAAAAATAGCAAGGGGGGATTCTCGTGAGATTTTCAGGCCAAAAAGGCTCTAGGTATTATTTTGATGTCAAGCATGATAAGGACACCCTGTGAGTAACATGTGAAAGATCGTGACTGATTTGAGTCGGGGTGACATATGAAGTTTTACTAGCTAATAATACCCTAATACCCTATCGTGATCGGCTATAACTGGATTGCACTGCTTCCCAAGGGTTGCTGACGAAGTTATCTTGCGGTGCCAATGTTTATGTGATTTACTGAAAATCTCTGGATTTTATATATTAACAAAATGAAATGCTTCTTTTATAAAATTACTCAGGAGATTTCCAGTTGTCGTCATGGTGACTTTTATGCAGTTTATTAACAAGGATCTGTTTAAATCATTTGTTGCAACTTTTTCTGGACCTCCCGAGTCAATAGTTTTGTGTGTATGGTTAATTTTTGTTTATTATGCCATCTTGATTGTTAGATGTGTAGATTCTGGCCTGATTTCTCTCTCTCCATTTTTCAATTTGTGGTCATCTATTAAATTAAGCCTTTTTCGCATCAATTTGTGCAGATTGATGTTGAAAATCCATGTGTTGTTATGAGCCAAGACAAAAGTAGGGAATTTCTGCATTCTGGAAATGACAAGGACAAATTTAAGGTAAGTTATGTTGGCATATAAGCAATATATTTTGCATCATCTAATCATCTTAGATAAACTCCCTTAACTTGTTGACTCTGCAGTTTTTCTTCAAAGCTACTCTTCTTCAGCAAGTGTCTGAGCTGTTGCAAAGCATACAGAGCTATCTAGATTCTGCAAATGCATGTCTAGATGACTTGGAATCGTCAATAATGCCCATCCAGAAGGAAATTGAAGAACTTCAAGAGAAGATTAGAAATATGGAACAAATAGAAGAAATAGCCCAACGGGTTCAGATTATGAAGAAAAAGCTAGCTTGGGCTTTTGTTTACGATGTGGATAAACAAATTAAGGAACAAGAAGCCAAGCTCAGAGATTTAAGAGATCGTGTGCCAAAATGCCAAGAACGAATAGATCTGAGACAGGTAAGAATACCCAAATGAGTGACACATTCACTTGTGTTCATAATAAATAATCCCTCCCTGAATATTTTAATCTCATCGCCTTGCCATGAATTCACGGATATTTTACGGATTTTCCTGCTTAACAGTACAATCAATATAATTACAAGAATATTACACGATGGCCTTTTCTTGTTCATGCTTCCGCAACATGAACACTAATGGAAAACATACGAAGTCAAATATATACAAAACTTATTGACAGTGTTCCTCCTTTTGGGTTAGAGTTATAGTGGCTACCCCGGATGATAAGGGTGCAGATGTTCTCACATTTGTATGTCGCTGTTGGCGGTTATTGGGTTGCCTGAAGATGTTTCATGATTTTGGAGGTCAGAAATCTTGATCCTCAGAGGAAAAATGCAGGATGCATTTTCTTGAAAATACATGTAAATTGCAACTTGCAAGAGGAGATCAATTCGATGATCAAGATCCTTCTAAAAATTTAAATCCTTAGGATGAGTCAGTCTTACTTTCTATTGTATAACCAATCTGAAGAACATGCCTTCGTGTTTGGGTGACGATGCTCTTTTTATCCTTTCACATTTCATAACTTGCCTCGTGAAAGCCTTAGCCACAGACTTCTCCACATAAAAGAAGACAGTTCAAGAGGCAAGGTTCATATACTTTAATGAGATATATAAGAAGTTGGACACTAGAGAAGGGAAAAAAGATATTTATAAAATGGCTCGTATAAGAAAAAGGAAAAGAAGAGACTCAAGTCAAGTAAAGTGCATAACAATGAAGATGGTAGAGTGTTGGTGAAGGATGATAATATAAATAACCAATGGAAAAACTATTTTCATAAACTTTTCAATGGAGATAGCGGGAACAAAGTAAGAGACTCGAGTGAAATGAATGCAAACGATATCACTTACACACGACGAGTTTCACTATCCGAGGTCAAGAATGCTTTGAAGAAGATGAAAATGAAAAAGGTATGCGGTCCAGATGGTATTCTCATTGACGTATGGAAGAGTATGGGGGATATAGGAGCTATGTGGTTAACAAATTTCTTTAACAAGATTATGAAGACAAAGAAGATGCTAGATGAATGGAGAAATAATACTATAATCCCGATCTACAAGAACAAAGGAGATGTTCGAAGCTGCACAAACTACAGAGGCATCCGACTGATGAGTCAAACTATGAAGCTTTGGGAAAGGATTATTGAGCAAAGGCTAAGATCGATAACACAAATATCAAACAACCAATTTGGTTTTATGTTGGGAAGATCAACAACAAATGCTACTTTTCTAACAAGGAGGCTTATGGAGAAGTACCAAGAAAACAAAAGAGATCTTCATATGGTGATATAGAAAAGGCCTATGATCGAGTATCCGGGGAAGTGTTATGGAGGGTTTTGCATAAAAAGAGTGTGCCTTTCCAATACATTCACCTGATTAAAGACCATGTATCATGGCTCAATTGAGAGAGTTAGGACTCCTGGAGGAGAGAGACAAATTTTTCCTATCATTGTCGGGGTACATCAAGGATCGACACTTAACCCATATCTATTTGTTCTTGTTATGGATGAGTTCACAAAGCACGTTTAAGATAATATCACTTGGTGCATGTTATTTGCTGATGATACTGTGTTGATTGTTGAAAGAAATAAATATTGAATGATAAAGTAACCACCACTTATCTCATTAATCGTATGCCATCTTCCACCTTAAACAAGGTCCTCTTCCCAAACCATCTAATTTATATTATCCCCCTGAAGTGTTTGGGTGCGCCTGTTTTGTCCAATATGTTAGGCCTGGTCGCGATAACTCAATGAAAAGGTTACCAAATGTGTTATTCTTGGTTACTCAACAAATAAAGTGTGTAGATGCCAAAATCCAAGCCGACACAAATTGTGTCCTCTAATGTCACCTTTGAAGAAACTCCATTCCTGAAGCTTATCAATCAAAAGACCAAGCAACAAATCTCTTTACTAATTTGCTTGATGGTTGTCTTGTAAAATTTCCATATGAAAAGCTTGGCGCTTATGCTATGTATGCACCGACTTAAGGGGGAGTGTCAGATTATATATAAGTGAATAAGCATTCATTGGTTATTTCTTGTTGTGTAATGGGCAAATACCCCTATGTTTTTATTAATAGAAGGGCAAACCCTCTCCTATAAATAGGAGATACATGGAAGTGGTCATAACCCCGATGGATCCAAGACGCAATTGGGCCCAGATTACAAATAGACACAACTTAACCAATTGGACTCTCTAACACTCCCCATCAAGTTGGAGCTTGGGAGAATCCCAAGTCAACTTGCAAACAGAGAGACAAACTAATACACAAAGAAGCATAAAAAAGATAAACCAAACCCATATAAGAATATTCACCCCCTAATCTTGTAATAAAGCACTAACACTTATTTCCCCCTCAAGTAGATAAGCCATAACAAGTATGCATGAGCTTCTCGTGGCATGTGGAGTAGTAGTAACTAACTGCTAGTATGCATCATGGTCTTCATCTCACTCGCTATCGTCAATGCCCAGAGAGTGTTGAATCACAGTCCCCAGAGAGTGCTGGGTCACAACAGTAGCAGACGACGTGCATACAAAGCACAATCAAAGAGTCAATGTGCAAACAGAGTAAGGATAATCCAGAGATAGAGAGTGTTGGATCACATAGTAGAAAGTTGATATGTACAAGGCACAAGCAAAGTCAACATGCAAAGAAAACATAGACAAATAGCAAAGAGTAGAGATGACATAGCTGGAAAGAAGAACATCAACAAAATAAGTAGGCAACACCAATGTTGCTTTAGATAATATTAATAAGCTCTCCTAGAAGTATATAACATCACCAAGCAACACTGCATAACAACAAAAATAGCATGAAGATCTATATAGATAACAACAAAAATAAAGTCTTCCTCTTTTTATCTCCTCTAATCCATCTCATCTCTTCCCTCTACTCATCTTTCTCTATCCTCCCGCTCGCGCCAACCAAAAAAAAGCAAGAGACTGATTGGGGTGGAAAGTCTAAAAACAACGGTAGAGATAAGGATATGTAGGGAAATATGTGAAGGATAGGAACCGATAGCTCGAGTCAATGAACATGACCCGATTAGACGTATCCGGGTAGAAAAATAAATGGATCTTCGCACGACCTGAAAAGGTAGATTTGTCCAACCCTTAGGCTGCTTCTGTTACGTGGTGAATCATGGTGATAGGGAATGACGGTGAAACAAAAATGTTGTTTGCTTGCCATGGTGATAGGGAATCATGGTGAATCCATGGTGAATTCGTGGTGAATTTTGGTATGTTTTTGTCCCCATGAAAAAGCATGGTGAATCATGGTGAAAGAAGTTTCTTTCAAGACTCCACTACTTATTTAGACAAATGTGCAAAAAAGTGTTCTAATAAATATGATTCTTACTTGTGTAGGGTGTTTTTTATAAAAAAATTCCTCTCCCCATCACTATAACCATATAACAAACATCATTTTTTAAGTTTTTCACCATCACCATCCCTATCACCATGCACATGTTACCAAACAACACATTTAACAATTTTCCCATCACCATCACCACCCCCTTCCCATCACCGTCCCCATCCCCATCACCATCAATTCTATCACCACATACCAAACACAACTTTAGGTCAAAAATGAGATCAGATTAAGAATCCAATTAGCAACAAGTATGAAAGACATAGGCAGTGATATTCAGGGGTAGGGAAAAATGATAGATGTATCATGTGAAAGTAGGAATGAATGGATAATAAATAAGAACCCGTAGAGGCTAGCAACAAGAATTTGCAGTGGCAATAAGGGTTGGGATAGAGGCTAGCATGGAGCAATTGTATTCAATTAATTCTGTAGTTAATTTGTAGTGAAGACATAGAGAAGAGGAGGATCGAGCGACATGTAGCAAGAGGTTTTGCTGCAAACAACGGGGCAGGAGAGATGGGCATTGGTGCTACCCCAGAACAATAGTAATCAACCAACCCTGCAGAACGACCCACCATATACGATGATTGTTGCTCAGATGGGCTTCTGTTAATTACGCTTCAAAGGAGATTAATAGGGGTCTGAAAGTTAACTTGGATCAGCAACAAACATGATCGAACAAGCTTGATTCACTAACAATAGAATCTTCACGGCTAGTGGTAGGCATGTAGGGTGTCCTATTGCAGTAGCAACTGTTGAGGAGTGGCCGACAACTTGCAACAGGGCTAGAAGGTGGCAACAATGACATAAGAATAGAGAACTTCTCCTTGATCTGGAAGCAGTATGTACTGGAGGGGCTTTCGCTTCTTCTCGGTTCTTTAATAACATGGTCTTGAACAATCAATAGAGCTAGAAATTGAATAGGCATCTCCTTTCAAGGAGACCTGAAAACTTTGAAAGATGGCAACAAAGTGGTATGAAAGGAAGAAGATCAACATCTATGACACTTGCAACATGCCTTGTGGGTGGTCTACCAGGGAACACGGGCAGTCGCCTATGGGCGGATGCTTCCATAGTTTTCTCTTTTTAAGGTTTAGGTCCTTGGAACGAATGCTCTGATACCATGTTGTGAACGATATAACGGGGAGATACCCTTGTGTTTCATTGCTAGAAGAGCAGACCCTCTCCTATGAATAGGAGGAAAAATAGGGAAGCAAACATAACCCTAATAGGTCCAAGACACATTTAGGCCCATAAATAGGCACAACATAACTAATTAGACTCTCTAACATTTCTTATATATTATTCTCTTACATATGGGTTTAGTCTTATACTATGTAACTGGGCTGTTGGCTGCCACCCAAATCTATATAAATAGTCGATACAAACACACAAGTTTCCTTGCCTCCGGTATTGCGGTGTCAAAGAGTTATTTTTATGAGGCAAAACCATACTGTAATTATAGGAGAGGGGGCTAGTACAAGCATAGACTCAAATCCTAATAGGCCAAACATACTTAGACCCATACACATAATAAACTAAATAACAAAAACTCGAACACCCCCTCAAATTGGAGCATGGGCGAAACAAATGTCCAGCTTGCCAGGATAGACTACAAAAAGACTACATAAACAATAACAATAGCCCATATGGAATATTGTCTCCCCCTAAATCTTGTAATATGATTATTGAAGCACTCATGCACTCCCCCTGAAGAGTTTAGGATGTAGCAAGTAGCAAACACGTCTTCACCTCTGTGAAGATGTACACCAAGTAGAAGCAACATAGTAGACTCCCCCTGAAATGGATAATCTCCATACTAGTAAGTGTAAGGAGTGAGACCTGATAGGGGACCCACTCGCTCAAACCGATAAAGTGAATACCTTGAACAGCAGCCTTGAGTTAATTCAAGGTGCTTGCCATCCTACCCGCATGACCATTATTTACCTGTCAACGAGGTGAGCAGACTGGGGGGCCGCTTTTGCAACAATGACAGCAGGAAGCGCACACCAGCTATGCGTCAATCAATATGTGTGCTTCAATAGTGGCTGTAGATATATCCTGCTTAGATGATGTCAAATGGAATGAAACCTATGTAGCTCTTTTTTGTTGCTACAGCATATGATCTCTCTCTCTTGATGATATCTAGTAGTCATCCTTATTTCTGGAGGCACACTTGCCCAACTTGGACATAGGGAATTTTGTGAAGTTTATATTTTATTTGTCTGCCCTCATGTTTTGCTACGTGGAGGTGTTTGTTCTCTATATTCCCCATGATGATGCATAGTTGCTCCTAAGGTGTTTGATTGTAAATGCTCCTTTTAGTCAATGCCAACTACGTTAGTATATGGTAACTTTAGTTCCAATGAGCACCAAAGGTTACCGAGGTCTTATTTTGTTTGAAGGAGGCTAAACATCAAATTCATTTAATCAGGTAGAGAGTGAGCACTGAAACTGAAGCATATTCCTGGACACAATTTGAGGCATCCTTATCTCTCTTCAAAACCACAGGTGCTCAGCCAAATGGAAACAATTTCAGCATGATTTCTTTGCTGATGCTCCTTCTCATTGAGAGAAAGATCTGAAAAATATTTTTAGGTATCTCTTTTCCCTCAAATGCTACAGGACCACTACTACCCCAAGATGTCTCTTCTGTGTTTCTTTATCCACCCTGTCCGGAGGCTGCTTCCGAGTGGCTCAATGCCTCTTCCCAGCTGCTGAACCCCTCCCTGACTGACATTGGTTGGTGTATAGGTGATCGTATACAGCAGCGGCTTCCATTACAACTGATTGGTGCTTTATTCTTTTACTGCAAGCCACTATTTTGTCTGGAAGGAATCTGTATTCATTTTCTGATAACTGGTTTATTTTGCAATTTCGCAAAGCCTTGCATTACTGCAATTTATGGAGCTGAAACTTCTTGTTGACATTCTAACCTCTTCTCTGAAAAAAACACCATAAAAGAAGTTGTTGCTTGTCTTTCAAGTCTTGGTCATGCCTACTATTTCTAAAGTTTTCTAGCTACTGAAACATGTATATCATTAACTCTCAGTATTTACCTTTTTCTTCAGGTGAAGCTGGAAGAACTGAAGACGAGCCTTCATGCTAAAAAATCTGAAATATCTTTGTTGATTGAAAAGACATCTGAAGTGAGGAGAATGAAGGATGAATTACAGCAAAAGTTGTCTCTGGTATACATTTTATAAGCTTACATGTTAATCAAGGTTTTGTCTTAACTAAGTTTGTCTCTTATGTGTGTTAGTGCATGAAATACATGAATCTGTGTCCCTTGACTCTCTTCCACATATTCTCATTTTCAGACCAACTTTGAGGTTGGCAATTGGTCAAAATAAACAATGCCCCAACTTGGTTTTGGTCTTATGATCATTATAGTCAATGCCATTGACATCAAGCAATTTTTTTTTTGATGTTGTGGATGTCGACAGTGGACAAAGCTGAAAATGTTTAAATTTAAAATTCAAAATTCTGAACAAACATTGACCAAGATTAACAATGTCGGACTAACGTTGACAATGTCGGCCCAACCCAATAGACAAACTAGGAACAATTGACTACTTATCTAGATGTCGATCAACTTCGACAATATTGCTTCTGTGGTGAAATAGCTGTGCTGCTACTCCTATCTTGGCAAACATATTAGAGCTTACTAAGTTTCATTATTGGGCTTTTTGTTGTTTTAAGCTAAAAACTACTACATCTAACCATCCTCTACTAGATCTACCTTTTGTTTGCAAAGTTTGGTGCTGGCTAAGTCATCTAAGACAATTTCATACCTCCAATTTCACTCAGTTTATCCAAATGCAATTGTCTCAAATATACTTCTCTATTGTGGATTCTAACAACCTAATACTACTATTATTTATGTAGATATACTGTACTATTAATATGTGTTGTTATTACTGTTCTGTTATTTTATATTATATTTGGACCTCTCTGTAATTGTTCCAGTATTATAAATATAAGGGTACACTCATTGTGTAACCCTAAGCTCTCCAATTATCGTGTTGTTTCTGATGTACCAACCACCGAAGTTATGTATATCTATAGAAATTTGATAAAATGCTACTTCTCATTGTTTTTTTTAATAAATAACTCAATAGCACTGAAGGCATATATTTTCTGAATCAATCTCCACTAACCTCGTCCAACAAACTCAACATTGTTTTGACATCTCTTCAGTTTGTTGACAAACAAGTGACCGCTCATTATTTTGTTGTCACTTGTCACACACAAGGCTTGTCCATTCTGGTAGTGTATGTACATGGCGTTGTCGTCATTAGGAGTGATGATCAAGGTGTCTCTGGTCTGCAACATGTTCTCCAAACACATTTTCATGCAAAGGACCATGGATTCTAAGATACTTACCATGGCCTTAAGGTCATCTGCTCCAAAATGGGTATCGACCTATCAGAAAGAAATGTTCTGGATCTTCTACAAGAAATATGAATCCTGCATTGCATACCCATGGATTATCATACAAAGTCTCAGTGAGATGACTTGGTCTATATAAATCCTGCATGCTATAGGGATATTGTTGGGAAGCTCATCCATTGCGGTATAACCATACCAGAGATCTCCCATGTAGCAGGAGTTGTGAATTAGTTTATGAGCTCACCCAAGCGATCTCACCAGGGTGCTTTACAATAGATCTCGAGCTCGGGAAGATCCCTTAGGGGGTGCGCCTTACCCCACACCTTGCATAATTTGTCATCGTATGCTATTTTTGTTGATCCTATGGCGTATTGATTACTTTTAATGGTCTTTTCTAGTGCTAATTGTTAGATAACATCTTTATTTATGTCTTTATTATATTGTCTTGTTATTTACATATTTTGTAAGGACCTTTCTGTAAATGTTCTCTCTATAAATATATGGGGTATACACATTGTGCACCCTAACTTTTACCGACCAATCAAGATACTATCAGAGCAGGCTCACTAGCCGCCATCCTTCCCCTCCTCTCTCTCTCTTTCTCCCTCCCACCAACGTTAGCTGTCGCCGCCGCCTCCCACCCCCGCGCCGACCTCTTGTCCGCGCGGAGCAGCTGCCCGCCGAGCCGCGGCAGGTTGCCGCTGTAGCCGCCGGTCGGTCGGCTCTCCGTTGCCACCGTGCTCCTCTCCGGGGGCCGGTGACTCTTCTTCGGTTGGCCGTTACACGATCCAGTTGATTTCTTCTTCCGTGCACGTGCTGGCCAGTTGATTTTCGTCGGCGGATTGTTGGTTTGCTTCTGTCTGGGGAGTTGACGGGTTTCCGTGCTTCTCTCTTTCTACTTGCCTGTGTCGGCTCTTGAGCCGCTGGGTTCTCTGCTGCGTCTAGGCGTAGCCCTTATGTAGGCTGTCCTTCTGTGGATCTCTGTTTTGTCTGCTACCGTCTAGTTGGTGGATCTAGACGGTATCCTGCTACTGCTGTTTTCTGCGTCTTGTTTGGACCCGACTCTCTGTTGCTCTTATGGCTTCTTCGCATGAGGACTACCGCCGTCAGGTGACCACCGTGAAACTCGACGGCCGCAACTATCAATACTGGGTGTGCTCCATGGAGATTTTTGCAAAATCCCAGGGGAAACACTCCCATCTGACCGAGAATCCGCCACCTGCCCCGCTTGCCACAGCCGAGTCCAAGGATAAAAAGCTCTCTTATGACTGGGTCAAGGACGACTCTACAATGATGACGTGGATTCTGAACAGTAGCGGGACTCGCATCAGTGTTACCCTCCGTCGCCTTCTGACAACAAAAGAGATGTGGGACCAGCTTGCTAGCACCTACTCTCACAACAAGAATCCGAAGGTGTTTGATCTGAACAAACAGCTGGCTCGACTGCAATTTACTGGATCGGACATTGCAAATTATTTTTCAACCTTCAAAGGTGTATGGGCTGAACTTGAAATGTTGCATCCCCTTTCCACAGACTTGGCCACCATGCAGCGCCAGAGACAGGAACTTCAGGTGGTCCAGTTCCTTTGTGGTCTTCCTGACTCCTATGCTAGAGTGGTTGACCAGATCCTTGCTGGCGACCCACTGCCCACGTTGGAGAGTGCGTTTCAGCGTCTTCAACGCCTGTCGGCTTCCTCTAATGATCTGTCTACTGATACGGTTGATCCCACTGCTCTTGCTGCCATGACTGGCCGGGGTCGTGGTCGCGGTCGCGGACGTCCACCGGATCATCGTCCCACTGCTCTTGGTCGGGGACGAGGCTCTTCTGGCCACGGCCGTGGCTCTTCTGCTGACTCATTTGCTGGTGCCGCTGCTCAGCGGTATTGTGACTTTTGTGGCCGCACCAATCATACTGAAGGCAAGTGTTGGAAAAAACATGGCATTCCTGCATTGGCCAACGCTGCTACGGAGGATACCACTCCGACTGTCCCTCCTGCTACTTTGACTGAGTCCACTACTGAGTTTATTCGCTTAGAAGTGGAACGTTTACTACAGGAGCAGACTGCTGCATCTTCGTCGGCTACGACTTCTGGAGCACACACAGCCACCTACTTTGGTTATGACTCTGCTTTTTTGAGTGCCTCTTCTTCTTCTACTGCTGGTAATACAAAATGGGTGATCGACTCCGGCGCCTCTTCTCATATCTCTGGAAACCGTTCACTTTTTTCTAAACTATTTAAACCACGCTTTAAGTCTACTGTTATGCTTGCTGATGGGTCCAAGACTGCAGTTTCTGGCATTGGGGATGTCTTTGCCCGAGTTCTTCTACATTCTGCTTTATATGTGCTTTTCCTTTAAATCTGTTAACTGTCAACAAACTTGTTCGCGGTCTTAACTGCAGTTTGACATTTGCTCCGGGTGCATGTGTTTTTCAGGACCTTCGCACGAGGACGAAGATTGGTGGGGGACATGAAGGATCGGATGGACTATATTACCTGGATGATCTGCGATTGCTTAGCACTTCTACATCTGCATTAGCTATGTCGGCATCTGTCTCTGCATTACAGTGGCACTTTCGACTTGGACATCCTTTAGCAGAAAAATTAAAATATGTGGTTCCTGGTGGCCGTATACCTGTTTTTAAATGTGAAGCTTGTCAATTGGGCAAACAAACTAGATATGTATTCCCTAAAAAAACTCAGCTTGGTAGCAATGCTGTATTTGATTTAGTTCATGCTGATGTGTAGGGTCCATGTCACATTCCTAGCTTATCTGGCTACAAATATTTTATTCTGTTTATTGATGATTATTCTCGGACTACATGGTTATTTCAGTTAAAGAACCGATCTGAAGTAGTGCCCACAATTAAATTCTTTTTTGCTGAAATTAAAACACAGTACTCGATGCCTATTAAAATTTTTAGAACTGATAATGCATTAGAATTTGTTCAAAAGTCTGTTGAGGTGTTTTGTCGGTCTGTGGGGACGATTCATCAAACATCTTGTGCTTATACACCTCAACAGAATGGTGTGGCTGAAAGGAAAAATAGGCACTTGCTTGAGGTTGCCCGGACTATTATGCTTCACTCTCATGTTCCCAACCATTTCTGGCCGGAAGCTATTCTCACTGCATGTTTTTTTAATAAATCGCATGCCGTCTTCTGTCATTGGTAGCAAGATACCTATACATATTCTCCATCCAAGTCTTCCGTTGTTTTCTGTTCCTCCACGAATTTTGGGGTCCACTTGCTTTGTGCGGTTGCTTGGTCCTAATCAAACTAAACTGTCCCCTAGAGCTGAAAAATGTATTTTTCTGGGATACTCACGCACTCAAAAAGGCTATCGCTGTTATAATCCGGAGACAAGAAAATGGTTTCTGAGTAGTGATGTTGTATTTTTTGAAGACACTCCATATTATTCTTCTAAGGGGGCAACCCTGAGTTCAGATTTGATTTCTGCACCTCTGCCTCTTACTTGTGATTCTGATATTACTACTGAGCAGCCTGAGACAACTACTCCTCCTTTACGTGTGTATCAACGCAGAAATCGCACTCCACAACCCACTACCGCTGAAGACCCCCCCACTACACACCAATCTTCTCCTTCTGAAGGTCCTGCTCCCACAGAGGTATTTTCTGATCTAGACTTACCTATTGCTCTCAGGAAAGGCAAGAGATCCTGTACTTCTCATAATATAGCTAATCATGTTTCTACTGACCATCTGAGTATTCATGTTAGCAATTTTGTTACTGCTTTATCTACCATTTCTGTACCCAAAAATGTTGGCGATGCTCTACAGAGTCAGGCATGGAATCAAGCCATGACTGAGGAGATGGCTGCTCTCACTGACAGGGGTACCTGGGATCTTGTTAATCCTCTTTCTGATTGTAAACTAGTTGGCTGTCGCTGGGTCTACACCGTCAAATATCATCCAGATGGTACTGTAGAACGCCTGAAGGCTCGACTTGTGGCGAAAGGTTACACTCAGACTTATGGCTTTGATTATTTTGAGACCTTCTCTCCTGTTGCTAGGCTGAATTCAGTTCGAGTTCTTCTGTCAGTGGCTGTTAATCTGGACTGGTCTCTCATTCAGCTAGATGTCAAGAATGCTTTTCTTTACGGTGATCTTCAGGAGGAAGTGTATATGGAGCAACCACCTGGGTTTGTTGCTCAGGGGGAGTCACATAAAGTTTGTCGCCTCAAGAAATCTATCTATGGACTGAAGCAAAGCCCTCGTGCCTGGTTTGATAAACTGAGCACCACTTTGTCTACTTGTGGGTTTCTCAGATCTCATGTTGATCATTCGGTGTTTGTTAAGAAGACATCTGCTGGTATTGTTGTTCTTATTGTATATGTTGATGACATTATTCTGTCAGGCAGTGATATTTATGAAATTAATACAACTAGAGCCTACCTCTGTAAACATTTTGTCACTAAAGATCTGGGAAAACTGCGGTACTTTATGAGAATTGAGGTGTCAAGGATCTCTAGTGCTCTTGTTCTGTCACAGCGGAAGTATGACCTAGATCTTCTACAGGAAACGGGTATGCTTGGAGCTCGACCTGCTGACACACCACTTGACCCCAATGTGAATTGGGATGATGATGATTCACCTTTGTATCCAGACAGTAAAAGAGACAGACGACTGGTTGGAAAGCTGATTTACCTCACAGTTACTAGAGCTGACATTTCTACGGCAGTTGGTCTTGTTAGCTGCTATCTTGATAAGCCTAAACAATGTCATTGGGAAGCTTTATGTCATATTCTAAGGTATCTGAAGAACTCTCCTGGTAAAGGCTTACACTATAGAAAGCGTGGTCACTGTTCTCTTGAGGGCTATTCTGATTCTGATTATGCTGGTAGCAAGACAAACATGCTTCTGGCTATTGCACCTATGTTGGAGGGAATTTAGTCACTTGGAGGAGCAAAAAGCAAAATGTGGTGGCTAGATCCAGTGCTGAGGCGGAGTATCGCGCTATTGCTCATACTGCTTGTGAGCTTATGTGGGTGCAATCTCTTTTGAAGGAATTTCATGTGTTTTTATCTGATCCTGTTCCTATGCACTGTGATAATAAGGCAGCTATCTTTATTGCAAGCAATCCTGTCTTTCATGAGCGGACTAAACATATTGAAGTCGACTGCCACTTTATCCGTGAGGCCATCATGTCTGGACGTATCTGTACTCACTTTACTCGCTCAGAAGATCAGTTTGCGGACATCTTCATTAAGCTGCTGGCTAAGAAGCACTTCTGCACTCTTGTGGACAAGTTGGGCATGATCGACATCTATGCTCCAACTTGAGGGGGAGTGTTAGATAATATCTTTATTTGTCTTTATTATATTGTCTTGTCATTTACATATTTTGTAAGGACCTTTCTATAATGTTCTCTCTATAAATATATGGGGTACACACATTGTGCACCCTAACTTTTACCGATCAATTAAGACTAATGTTCAAAACATATATTGTTGTCTATGTTATGTACCAAATATCATATTTTTTAGAACTATTTTCTTAATACACATTTTGAATTTTCATGTTCTATGCCTTGCTGACTTCAATTCAATTTTTGATTTAGGGCTATGTTTTCGGGATAGTCGCTATATATAAGTATTAATTTCTTTATTCATTCTCTATCTCTTAACATTCTTTAGTGTTACTCTTTTTGTTTTGACAATTTTAACAAATATTATTAGATATGTAATTGGTTATGTTCTCTTACCATAAAACATATGTATATTAGTGGATTAACCATAAGTTTATGGATTTACCTGCGCACATATATATGAAAATATAACATATATATGAAGGGGGAAACGTTATAAGAATTATCACACATGCATATGTATATAGGTAAAATATAACATATATATGAAGGGGGAAATGTTATAGAAATCGCAACACATGCATACACATTGGTAAAATGTACTTAAAATTAGTTATCTTAAAGCCACCTAGGCACGCAAGGCACTGGGTGCCTTGCTGCCTTAAGCAGTATGCAAGGAGCACCAGGAAATGAACTTCTGTTGGAAAGGCCTTAGGCACCTCAGAGTCACAATCTTATTATCTTGCAACAGTTTGGGCGAGAGATTCTATTGACAAACGGTCCACTTCTGGGTTCTGTGTTCTTGTCGCTGATCATCTTATTTTTTTGCAAAGCAAGAAGCAACTTGTAGTTGCCAAGTCCATCATAGATGCAGGGTCATGCCCACAAACTACATTGGATCAGGTCCATCCTTCATGAGTTCAAGATACCGGCCACTTCAACAATTATTCTTACGTACAACAATCCGATGGCCATTCCCGTAGCTTAAACCCTGTCAATCATAGAGCGCACTAAACATACTAAAGTTGACTATCACTTTGTTCAAAACTTGGTGAAGTCTCGACAAGTCGTCACTCATCTATGCATTGGGAAGCAGTTGGCAGACATCTTCTCTTAACCACGGATACCATTACTCTTCTGAATCATGATTAGCAAGCTAGGTCTCTTGATATGTATACTCCTGCTTGAGGGGCAGTGTTAAGAGTGCACTAACGCGGGATAATGAGCATAGCCTCATATATATAGTCCTATCATTTAAATCAATGTTATCTCCTTACGCTCCGTTGGAACACGAAAACATTTGCCTTTGTTATATAAGGATGTATTACTTTTGCTAATTCCTTTTTGTAAACCGAATCTTCACACACATCAACGATTTGTTTCTTCTCGTACAGTATAATGCAAATGGTGCTATTTCCTTATTAAATATTTTCCAAGGAGAGTCTTATCAACTTATGGGATGCCTCCTTCCTGTGTGAGTAGTGTCCTGAGACATGGAGAAGTCAGAGTTGCAGAGGCTTGTAATAGAGCCGGAGATTTAGCTTTAGCAAACTATAGTAGAGGGGATTTATTCTTTCTTATGTGATTCTTGCCTTCTAGGACGTGTATTGCATCTGGGATTTCCTCATGGACAACTTATATGCTTACAAAGATCTCTTTCATTGGGGGTCAATGGATATTGGGACCTGGACACAGTGCCTACTAAAGAATCTTCTTGTTCCAGCTTTCTTTAGCGATGATAAGAAACCTAGACAAACTCAGAAGGTATAATTTCCTGAAAAGGGGATTCATGTCAATATTATTACCATCATGTCTTTTGGAGGCACTTGTGTCTTTCCAAGATCCGTGGGGGACTTGGATTGACTTTTCGGCTTAATCTGGTTGGCTTTGTTTATGAAAACTTTTCGACAACAAAGATGAATATTCTGTTGGAAATGATCGAGACAGAGTATAGGGGAAAGTCTGGACCTTTTGAATTAACTTACACATTAGGTTATTCCCTGCTAGAGGTACTGAACTTCTTAATACATGAGGTTATATCCCGCTGGAGGTTATCCCTTGTTGCCTGCTCTATCTTGAGGGGCCCTAAATTGTGAAGTGCCTATAGAAGAGGACCCTGCTTCCTACTTTCCTGAGACTTCGGTGATTTGGGAAGGGGACTCTTTTATGCAACTAGAGCGAAGACTTCTTCAGTTTGCTTAATCCCAATGTTGTGGGATGCTCAAGCAGTGTCAAGGCTGTCAAATTTTGAGCTCTTAGGAGAGCATGATTCCTGAAGAATAACCAGTTCATTTGTAGAGTTTTTTTTTTGACTCCTGATTTGCTATTGTGAAGGGGATTTTTCTGTTCATTGATAGGAATACCATGTCTTCCTTTTTCTGTAGTCAACTAATCACATTGGATCTCAGTGGTGCTCTAGTAAGGCCTTCTTTGATGAATATGATTCTCCTTGATGATCTTCCTCTGTAGAATGCAGAGGCGTGCTGTCAGCGATTAACTTCTATTTGGGTGAGACCCGAGTCACATGAGGTGCTTGCTAGGAGTGATGATCTGTAAATTTGGAAAGTGACAAATATTACATGTTGCTTTAGTTGGGGCATTGTGGTGGTAAAGAGAAGGATCCAAAACATGATGTTCAAAGTAGCATCTTGTAGTTGTTGATGCAATTTTATGTTTTAATATTTGCTTGTAAGTCAGGTTTTGCCTCCTTTGAAAATAAGAATATCATTGTTGGATCTTAATCTAAGATTTACATACTACCCTCGTTATATAGCTGTATTGTTATGCATAAAATAAAATGAAAGTTTGACTTTTCAATATTCAATACACTGATATAGTAACATCTTATACCAAAAGTTACACTTCTAGAGATACAACCATGTGTTCTAGGCATATCAGACATCTAGAAAATGTCATTGTTACTCGATAGTACCAAATCTTTTTCAACATGTTGTGCATGCGATATAACACCTTTCTGCCGATGCCAACAATAATTCACTTTTTCGCTACTAATGACGTTTGTCTTCTATATTTTTCGTGTAAAGCATCTTGGTCTTGTTAGGATGCATTCACAGAATATGCAGCTCCATGTGTTTAAGAAATTAATAGTATGATACTTCTGAATGTAATTTCCTTATGGTTTACATGCTATGTTGTTCTTGCTATTATAAATTTCCTACGGAAGTCTGTTCTAGAAATGAAAATTTTCTATTCTGTCATTAATTATTCTACCTTGGGATTTAGGCTTCTCAAGAGAAATATGATCTGGATTCAAATCATGATCGTGTTTCTGCGTCTATGGAGAAAACCAAGAAGCATATTAGTTGGCTTGAGAATCAAATTATGGATATCCAGGAACAACACACAAGAAACACACAGGTTTTTTCCAGACAGACTCTTTGCACTCTTTTAAACTTTCTTGCTTGGATCTGTATTGGCCTGTATATTCACAATATTTTGCAAGAGTCACTTTTTATGCCGAATTTCATGTAACGGTGTTAATCATATCTTCTAATGATGCTCTGTCTGGTATATGAGAAAAATAAGAGGGCTTAAGGGAAAAGGAGAAAGACAAGGAAATGGAAATCACTTAATTAAGTAAGCTGTTTGGTTATATGAGTATGGAGAAAGAGAGAGGAAATGGGCAATTCTTAAAGCGAATAGTTTTTTTATTATACATGTGTGGAAGGGGAGCGGGAAACGGAAATTCAGTCAATCATCTTATAATTTAATAGATAATCTTGTTACATAGATATGCGGAACGGAAAATAATTAGGAAGGTAACAACCCCCCCCAAATTCCTCACTATTTTAGGAGTAGGAAAGCTAAGGAAATATCCCTTCTTCCATAATCTTGCTAACTAACCACTTTCATAATTTCCCTTTCCTTCCCCGCTTCATTGTTCCCCGAGTACTGAATAGGAGAATACAACCTAGAAACAAACATGGCTGCTTTCCACCGGTAATTCCTGAATGCATCATATCATGAAACTTGAAGTCATATGCTGCCCTTGTACAATGCAGTAGAATTCTGCTTTTGTGGCGATCCTCGATTTCACAACATAAGAATGCATGCATTGTTTCCTCATCACTCCATGATATGATGCTTACCAAGGGTAATGTTGAACTTACAAATCACTTATTATGATAGGTTCTCTACTGCCTAAATATGTAGATCAAAATAATCTTAACTTCTTAGGGCCTGTTTGGTACATGGTGAATGGCGGGGAGCGGAAAGGAGCGGAAATGGCTTAGGCTGTTTGGTTGGACAAGTGATGGGGAAGGGAGGGAATGGAGGGGAACAGAAGGGAAAGAACCAAATGTATTTTCAGCCATTTCTCTCCTCCACGGAATCAGAGTGCAGACAAGGGGAAGCGGAAAGACTTGGCGGAAAATTTGATAGAAAGATTGGTGGGAGATATGAAATGCGGGAGGGAAAATATAAAGAACATGACTTATACTATCAGTTTCTGTGTTGTACTGGCGGGCGCCCAGGTGGCCCAAGGCCCGCCTCGACCTGGGCGCCCAGAACTAATACTTGTAACAAAGTTTTTTATTTTACTGAATTCCATCAACTGATTAGTATTTATTTATCTACTGATTTGTATTTACTTATGTACTGATTTGTATTTACTTATATACTGATTTGTATTTACTTATCTTCTGATTTGTATTTACTTATCTACTGATTTGAATTTACTTATCTACTGACTTGAATTTACATATCTACTGATTTGTATTTATGTATCTACCGATTTGTATTTACTTATCTACTGATTTGTATTTACTTATGTGCTGATTTATATTTACTTATCTACTGATTTGTATTTACTTATCTACTGATTTGTTCATCTAATGGTTTTTGATTCATCACATTATTTAAATTTAGGGCTTTGTATTTGTTCATCTACTTCTTAAAATTATTTAATCATCTACTGATTTATGTTTGTTTATCAACTGAGCTGTACTTTTTTATCTAATGCTTTGTATTTGTTTATCTACTGATTATATTTATTTATCTAATGCTTTGAGTTTACTTATCTAACGCTTTGAAGTTTTTATCTACTGATCGGATCTAATGCTTTGAGTTTACTTATCTAACGCTTTGATTTTTTTATATACTGATTTTTATTTACTTATCTAATGTTTTGTATTTATTTATGACTGATTTGTATTTACTTATCTAATGTTTTGAATTTTCTATCTACTGATTTGTATTTACTTATCTGTTGATTTGTATTTATTTATCTACTAGTATTTACTTATCTACTGATTTGTATTTATTATCTACTTTTTTTATTAATTTATCTACTGATTAGTATTAATGTACTGTTTTAACTTGTCTACTATTTGACTTTATAAATCTACTGTTTTGTTTTATAAATGTATAGCCTCATGAATAGAAATACAAATATAGTTGACATTTCTGATTTCTGATTATGAGTAATCAATTTTGTGATTAACTCAAATCGGCTTTACAAAAACCCAATAAAGGAAAATGGCAAATATCTTCTAAAAAAGTGCTACAAATTCAGATTTTTGAATGTACTATTTATACTATATAAGCAATTTAGATATATCTACTAATATACATATATATGTATTTATTAAAACAAGATTATATATATATATATATATATATATATATATATAGTGAGTCAGGCTAGAATACACTCGAGTGTACGGATCGCACGAATACACTCAAGTGTGTTTGCATATCAAGACTATTTTTTGCAAAATGTAAACCGTTGATCTTCACCGCCATACTATAACTAGGTTACATACCAATTTTGAGCTCATTTGGATGAGTGTAAGTCACTCATCCAAGGGCAACAAAATCGACGTGCGAAACTAATTTGAAATGCATAATTTTTGCGGTCTTCATAGCATGAGCTATATATATCCAAATGTGCTCAAATTTTGCGTATGAGTTGTTCACAAGATGTTGAAAAAGATCAACGGATTAGATTGTCAAAAAAAAATATTGCATCATGAAAAACTATTTGAGTGTATTCCGCTCCGGATACACTCGAGTGTATTCTAGCCTGACTCATAGTATATATATATATATATATATATATATATACATATTAAAACAAGGTATATATAAAAACGCCTGGGCCTCCGCCTGGGTGCCTAGGCTTCCTGGGCGTCCATATGGAACGCCTGGCCGCCTATACAACCATGATCAGTTTAGCCCACAACCAATGGGAACGGAGAAGAGGTAGTCTCTTACATGTATTCTAGATCACTTAGATAACATTTGATCTGTTGGAGGATAAGTAGAAAACTTAGTTGAAAAATTTAGAGGACGAATAATATAAAAGGAAACAAGAATAACTTTGTGCACAATTTAGAAGGTAACTTAAACAGTTCATAAACATTTTTGGTAGGAAACTTAAAAGGTTTGAGATTATAAAAGTACAAACATAAAAAAGGAAAGATAGAAATTTGAAGGGAAATGTGAGAAACTGTAGAGGGAAGTCCTGAACTGTGAAGGAAACTTAAAGACATGTAAGAATATTGAAAATATAAAAATATGGAGGGAACTACTTGTATAACCACAACAAATATAAAAATAGAAGATGTAGTTCCAATTTTACATCACTAACATTCTACGTCATCATTTTTTTAATATATTTACCTTATTTTCCATGCTCGCCTACCCTTCCCCTCTCCATGCTAACTAAAGAGACTAACATAAGTACCCCCACTCCCCTCCCTTTCCTTCCCTTCCCCTCCCCTCCCCTTCATTCACCGTCCGCCTGGCATTCGCCATTTTCCCTTTGTTGTACTTTAATACTTTATCTATGCCATATATATGCATATTGCATATTTCCCCAGATACCTTTTTCATTTCCATTCTGTCTTTACTCTCTAGACCCCTCTTCAATATACAAAGACATTACATCATTTAAGCATCCATAAGTCTCAGTACTTCCAGTATTTCATCTTAGATTGCCCTTGTCCACATGCCTATCTATATGATGTAACTTCCTTTGTCTTTTTTTTAAGAAACTAAAGGTATAGGTAACAGATAAAAGAGCAAGGAGCATATGTGCTTCTGCAAATGAAATACATGTAAATGTAAAGTACACCAACATGATATATTAAAAAACTGTATGATGTTTACCATGTGAGTGGCAAAAACTGTACGTGGCTTGCTACTTTATAATATAAAGTTAAAATATTTGCATTTAGAACCAGTGAACTATTTTTAGGGCGAGAGAGCATGAAAAGAAGAAGCAAACAAGCCGAAGTGCCAATAGATACCCAAGGTGGTATAATATCTCATGAGGTAATGATGAGGGTAGCAATGTTTTAAAAATCAGTCTATGCGGCTGCATACAAGGTGTGGACAACCTACCGAACCGCATTGTCAAAACCTAATATAGTCCCGCATACCGTATATACTCTACAAGGTGACCTCTTCGAACACATAACACATACCGCTTTTTAAAACATTGGAGGGTAGGAAAGTCTAGCATGGCTGGGTATATTAGTGTCCATATATGGATGGGCCTGTTGTTTTAACTTTCAACAGTGATGCTGGTTGTTGGAACAGTGCAAGCTGGGTTGTTGAAGTGAGGCTTGGTCACAGCCTTGATTCTTGTGGATCATGCTCTAAGAACTTCCCTCTTTCCAAATGAAAAAATATGTCATAAGTAAGAAGTAAAGGCTAATTTATCTAACTCCTTTTAGGTAGTCAAAAAGCCTCGAAATCTAGTATCTTACATCCACTGTATTAAAAAACGGCCCAGGCGCCCGCTTAATCGGCCAACACCCTCAGCCGCTTAATTTAGCCCATAAGCGCCCATTAATCGGTTTGAAGAAAATCGCCCGCTTTTTGTCCGCTTCACTCGCTTTTTTCCGCTTTTTTCTCGCTTTAAAAAAAAAATCTACTTGAAGCATGTAACATTTATTAATTATATGATCCAAGTAGTGTTGACTATAATATATGAAACTTGTATGCATTAAATGTTCTACAATATACCTAGTCCTAATTTAGAATGCATACTTTGTGTGTAAGTTGTAATAATAGGGTACTTCTGTAATGTATCTAAGTAAATATCATATTACTCTATTACACTTCTAATGCTTGATTAGTTTTACTGATTTCCTTGCTGCTTTCAGTGATTATTAATTGGTACTACTGGTTAGCATTACTTTTTGGGTGCAATACTAATTACTTGTTTCATAGTAAAGTGTTAAATCAATAATTCATAATTTGTTATATACAATTACTGATCTGCTTGCTGATTTTAGTGATTAGAAATATTAAGTAGTAATAAAGTATCGATTAATACTTAGTTAATTACTGATATGCTGATTAGATATGTATAAAAGTTCCTTAGAATTATAATTTTTATATACACGTGTAATTTTGTATAAAAATATATAAGAATTTAGGCACCCATTTTTTCAAAAATCGCCTGCTTAATCGCCCGCCTGCCGTTTAATTGGTTACAAGGTGGTGTCCGCACGCCTCCTGCTCTCCGCTTTCTAATACACTGCTTAAATCCTAGGTGGAGTATGATTTCCTGCCAAATGCAAAGCAGTTTGTTGCCTTGATTTGATATACATACTTATTGATGAGCTGAATTGGCACTTTCACATGTGACACTTTCTCTGTAATTTCTATTTAATTTCAATTCACCTTGTACGAACTCTTTCCTAATAGAAAAACAATTAACAAACTTATAACCGACTTAATTGTTTTTATTTTAAAAGGCTTATGACCTGTACAGAAAATACAAAACTTACTTGCCTATGTAGTACTTCTGTTATGGTTTACGTCTTCAGCAGACAGTGCATAGTTGATGTGTAACTTCACATTTGTTATTGTTTGACAACACGCATATTGGATAATTTGATGGAGAAGACAAAAGAGCTAAGAAGACTCCGTGAAGGAAAGGGATTCTGTCCCTTTATGTGGGACTCTAGGACTTTACTTGGAAAATAACGTCCTGCTCATTGTGTCTTCTCTAGTCAATCCAACGGTTCGTATACTGCTACTGCTGCTATTCAGTCACACACCTTTTTAACAGCTTGGAAAAAGATGGGATGCTTTTTCTCCTCTTTAAGTTTTTCACCATTACGTGAATATTTGATGGCGAGCTCTCTTTTGTTAGAAAAGTGATTAGTTGATTTTGGATACTGTCAAGTCCTTGCTTTTCATTCTGTAGGTATTGTTGTTGAATAGTCTTTCCAATTTGATCCATGCGCTTATGGGATGAACGGTTCCTAAGTCTCAACCATTGATATGGTCAGAACAAAATTGATCTTAAACTTTCTTATGTGGTTATCTTTTTTTCGTCTCTTGAAACTGGCTGATAATTGAAAGTTGGAGCCCTTTAGACGACATTTGATTTATCTCACCTCTTATTTACCCTAGGTTTCTAGCACTATGTTCATGTTTGATACTTGGGGGAATTTGGGTTCATGTATAAGAGTTCTTACTAATTATTGATATTGCTAGAACAGAGAGAATCTAGTTTACAACTTCCTTATGTAGCTCTTTATTTCAGCTGACGAGATTCAGCTAGAATTTATGACGATGAGATGCTAACTGGGCAGAAATTAACCATGCATTTTACCAAAAGATATTTAAGTGCCTATGATATATGCTTATATGCTCTGTTTGAAGGCTCAAGAAACTGAACTTGAAGGCCAGCTGAAAAAGATCCAGGATGAGATTGTAGATGTTGAATCTCGCATTACAAGGTTATATCCTAACACTGCATCATTAATTTTCATCTGTTATTATGCATTGTTTGGGTCCTTCTTCTGCTGTAATGGTACTTTTCATACATTATTTGAAATACTGAGTTTTCTCTTTAGCTTTGTTTGATTGTTTTACTGTCTGTCATTCTAGATTGCAACAGGAGGAGAACACCCTGACACAGGATTTGTCTGTGGCCTCAGATGCTCTAAGGGAAATTTCTAGGGAGGTACTATCTTATTGATCATTCTTAATATCTTCAATTGCACGGCAGATGGTAATGAGTAGTCTAAGGATGCATCTTTTAGGTATTATTTAATATTTTGAATCATGATACAAATTTAAATCATTTTATGTAGGCTGATGTCCTCTTTGTATTCATGTTTATGAAATTACATGCTACTCAATCCTTTTCCTGTTTTAAAGATGCTTTAGATTTCATAGACTTTTTTTAATAGATAACTAGTGCTTTGTGAATGTAAAGTATACGAGTCTGTCCGTACTCTTGTATATTGAAATTAGTCCCACATTGTGTAAATGGGTATTGGCAGCTAACCATAGTCCTATATAAAGGCTATCTATCTTGTCTATGATACACAACATATATTCCACCCTTCTCTCTGGAAACATGGTATCATAGTGCCTCGATCCTTTCTTAAAAAGAAGTAACCCAATTCTCTAGGCAGCGACGTCATCTGCTCTGTCATTCTCACTAGCAACTTCTCCACGGTGGAAGTCAAGTTTCTACAGAAGTCATGTCTGTGGAAACATATCTATGGTAGACATCATCTCCTTCTGGATCCATATCTTCTCCGACCACTCTTCTGCGGAAGTTACCTATGTGGCAACATATCTCCCCGGTGAAAATCATCTCCACTCAGATCCACATCTTCTCTGACCACTTTTCCACGGTAATCATCTCAGTTGAAACACATCCACATTGGAAATCATCTTCACAGGATCCATCTTTGTGGAAATCATTGCCTCTCTAGTCGCCTCATCCTTGTGCACTATCCTTGCACAAATAGATCCATGAGATTTCTAGATCTAGAGTCATCCGAACTACTGCAGATCTAGAGCCCTCTTGTTAGTCTTGCAGCATGCCTGCACTATATCATGGGAAATGCAAATACCCCGCAGCCTATGGCCATGCCTCTTCTTGTCCAGAACTTCGTCATCACTTAGAGCAAACTAAATAGACTCAACTTCAATCAGTGGAGTCATAAGATCACTATTTGGTTCAAAGGTCAGGGGAAAGGGAAGCATCTCACAGAATGACTTCCCACTGATGATTCTCTTCCATAGTGGGAACAATATTATGCCGATCTCCTCTTTGCTGTATGGAATTCAATGAAGCCTCATATTGCTGATATCACAAACCACCTGACTGATTGCAAGTTGGTTTGGGATCATCTTAACTGATGTACTCCAACAACATCTCTCAGATGTATGACATGACAGTTGACATGTACAATCCTCATCATGGGGAGAAGAGTCTACAACAATATTTTGGAGAGGCTACTCGCATCACAGAAGATCTAAACAATCACCTTACTATCTCCCATCGATCCTGTTAAACTCTAAAAGCAACAAGATCAGATGGCTGCCATCAAGTTCCTTGTTGGTCTTCACAAGGAATATGACGGAGTTAGAAGCCAGAATCTGTTAGGGACAGAGATTCTCTCCTTGGCAAAAGCATATGAATGTGTCTCCAGAGCCTTCTTCGAGCAATACTCTTAGCCAATTCTACCATAGATTAATCTGCCTTCATTATCAAAATACCATCAATCTATCTGTTAGAGTAAGTGGTCGTGGTGGGAGAGGGGGAGGACACTATGGGTAGAGGACAATTTGAGTGTACTCACTGCGGCAAAAAGGGTCACTCGAAGGAGATGTGCTACTCTATTCATGGTTTCCCATCTCAAACTCTTACTCTTATTGTCATTCACACTATCATTGAAGAATCTACTGAGCAAACTTCTCATAGATCAAGATGAGTGATGAGGAATATAATCAACTCCTTCAGATCTGGGCATCCCAATAAGCTTCCTCGACTGTTGCTTCATATGTTCAGGTGCCAGGCACATCCAATGCTTCTACAACTTGCATAGCTCGATCCCCAAACACAGGTGTGTCATCCTAGATACTTGATGCTGGTGCAAATCATATTACAACTACACCCAGTCTTATTTCCAATATGTCCACTACAAGAGGTAGTACCTCTAAAATCTCCATTGCAAATAGATCTTCAGTTGCCGTTCACAAAACGGGGGCCATCTCGCCCCTTCCTCATATTAACCTGCCATCTATCCTTTTTAATCATTCCTTTTCATTTAATTTACTGTTTGTAAATTGACTTGTACTCTTCGTGCCTCCATCACTTTTGACCCGATCGATGTTTATACAGAACCTTCAGGCGGTGATTGGTGTTGGGTATGACAAAGTTGGTTTCTACTACTAGAAATGTGGATCTGAAGGCTTGCATGGTTGCGTCTATTCTACACTACCATAGTTGCCTTGGTCGCTTATCTCTTGACAAGCTTCACATTTTACATCCTCATTTTTCACGTTTAGATAAACTTGATTGTGAAGTTTGTCAACTAGGAAAACAACATAGATCTAATTTTCCATCTGTAGACGTCATGCGTGCAAAATCTATCTGTCATATTGTTCACTCAGATTTTTGGGGACGCATTAGGGTCTCCGCCAAACTTGGGTTTCGATATTTTGTTACTTTTATTGATGAATTCTCTAGAAATACATGGTTGTATCTCGTGAAAGTTCGTTCAGAAATTTTCTCTATTGTGCAAAATTTGTCTTGAAATCAAAACAAAATTCTCTTAAAGTATTCACATTTTTTGAACAGACAATGCAAAAGAGTACTTCAATCGTGCACTCACCTTGTTTCTTTCCAACAAAGGAATGATTCGTTAGTCTTTTTGTCCCCATTCTCCTCAATGAAATGGAATAGCAGAACGAAGAAAAGGCATATTATCGAAACAACAAGAACTCTTCTTCACCATATGAATGTTCCCTACCATTTTTGGGGAGACACTGTTCTCACAACTACCTACCTCATAAATCGTATGCCTTCATCCGCTTTGCATAATAAAATTTTGTTTTAGATTTTATATCCTAACCGCCCGCTATATAGTGTTCCTCCTAAAATCTTTGGGTGTGTTAGTTTTGTCCATGAATTAGGTAATGGTTGTGACAAGCTTAGTCCTGGAGTGGTGACGTGTGTCTTCCTTGGATATTCTAAAACTCAAAAGGGGTATCATTTTATAATCCTACCACACATGGTTTTCTGGTATCCAAGAATGTCACATTTTTTCAAACTTGGAAAATCTATAGAAACATCTCAGTTTTCTCTTAACATACTTCCCATCATTCTCAGTTGTCATCGATCCTACACCAAGTCCATTGCCTAAGGCTAGTGACCATCCATAGGTTCATGTATCAATCATGCAAGTTCTCTAGATAACTTAGAACATATACAAGATTACAGGGCATCTCTTAATCCTCCTCCAATCACTCTTCCTCTGGAGGTTCTGCAGATTCCAATTATCTGCCTATTGTCCTAAGAAAAGGGAAGCATTCTTGCACTATCCATCCTATTTCTAATTTTGTGTCTTAGGATTGCTTATCTCCTTCATATGCTGCTTTTATCTCCAACCTATCTATTGTCCCGATATCTTATAGTATCTCTGCTGCACTAAATCACCTCGGTTGGAAACAAGCTATGGAGGACAAAATGGCTTCTTTGTCTAAAAATGACACATGGAGTTTAGTGTCCATTCCTCTAGATAAAGTAGTAGTTGGTTACAGATGAGTTTACTCAGTTAAAAGTTGGTCCAGATGGGACTAGTGACCATTTGATTACAAGACTCGTCGCAAAAGGTTCACCCAAATTTTATGGGGAAAATTAGCTAGAGACTTTTTCTCCCGTGACCAAGATGACATTTGTTTGTCTGTTCATCTCATTAGCTTCTCACTTTTCTTGGCCAGTGCATCAGCTAGATATTAAGAACGCCTTCGCTTATCGTGACATGTCTGAAGAAATCTATATGGGGCAACCACCTAGGTTTGTTGCTCAGGGGGGGCTTTGTCAGCTTCATAAATCCTTGTATAGGCTAAAACACTCATACTCATCCCAAGCATGGTTTAGGAAATTCAATCTATTGAAACCTTTGGCTGACAATGGTCTAGTCTCGACCACCCTGTCTTATATCAACATGGATCCTATGGTTATATCCTTCTAGTCATTTATGTGGACGACATTGTTATTATAGGTGATTATCACCAAGGAATTGCATGTCTAAAACAGTTTCTTCAAGGAAAATTTTAGACCAAAGATCTTGGCCCTCTCAAATACTTGTATTGAGGTGGCAAACAGAATTATCATCTCTCAATGCAAATACGTACTTGATCTCCTTGAAGAAATGAACATGTTGTGATCAAAACTTGTAGAATCACTTGTAGATCCTAAAAGAAAATTGTATACAGATCAGGGGGAGCCTCTTGTTTATCTTAGACAATATAGATAATGGGCCGCAGTTACTCATAGATAATTCGTTTGCTACAGGTGTGGTTAGTCAATTCATCGAGAAACCATATACTGGTCATTGGGACACTGTTATTCACATCCTCCGTTATCTCAAACATCCCACGCGAAAGTTCTCCTCTACACTAGTCATAAGGGTGTCAAAAAATGGGGTTCGGGTCGGTTCTGGGTTGTTTGACTGTCAAATACAAACCAGGAACCGGATTTTACTCATAGCTCTCAACCCGGAACCGACCCGGATTGAAAAATCTATATCCGAAACCAAACCCGAATCCAGATTTGAAGGTGATTTTTTTAGAGAAAAAAGTTCCTAATAGAAGTACCTACACATTATAAATAATTTCATTATCTCAAATAAATTACCAAAGATGTCAATGATTATGCAATATTAAACAATTATAATATTACTTTTTCTGTACTTGTATTAGAGAAAACAATACCAACAAAGAACATTAATTCACATAAATACAAGAAAATCTCATCACAAGTGCAACATCACATATATCATACTAAAACAACACATGTATCACATCAAAATTGTCGCAACACCACCTAAATCATACTAAAATGACACATATTCACATCAAAGTATAGCCAATCAAACCAATTGAGATGACTATTACCAACAAAAATAATATTTATACCACATCATAACAACATCTAAAAAAGGAATCATCTGTGTTATCTAACACAAGTAAATTCTAACACAACAGGAATATCATAATATGATTAAAAAATAATCGATTTTCACATCAAATAACAATAATTTGTTGCAATATCACATATATTATATCAAAGCAACACATATATAACTTCAAAATACAGTATCTATCCCATAAGTTTATGTATATAAGTAACTATTTAGAACCCAGTTTTATTCTGTTTCTAAACCCGGAACCGACCCGATTTAGATTTGGACACGTAATCCTGAACCTGGAACCGACCCAGAATGTCACAATTGAAACCCGAACTCAGTTTTTTCCGGGTCGGACACAATCGGGTTCACGGGTTCGGACAAATTTTGACATGCCTAACTAGTCATGGGCATCTAAAGGTGCATGTTTTTTCTAATGCCGACTGGACAGGCTCTGTCATTGACCGATGATCTCAAACTGGATATTGTGTCTTTGTAGGATGTAACCTGGTCTCCTAGAAGAGCAAGAAGCAAAATGTCGTTTCTCGCTTAATCGCAAAATCTAAATACCAGGCTATAACTCATGTAACTGGTGAACTTCTATGAGTAAATAACCTCATGGAAGAACTATGGTTTTAATAATTTGATGTCATGGAATTGCAATGCGACAATCAAGCTGCAGTTCACATAGCTTCCAATGCCGTCTTTCATGAATCTAAAAAACGCATGGAAGTCAACTGTCACTTCATCAAAGAGAAGGTCCAAGACAAGTTGATCATACTCATACTAGTTTGTAGAATCAACTTGTAGATCTATTTACTAAATCCTTAAATGGATGTCAGTTTAAAATCTTATGTAACAAACTACGTGCCTGTGATATCTACGCACCAGTTTGAGGGGAGTGTTAAGTATATAAGTGTGATGACTCCAATTCCTGTACACTTTCCAAGTTGAAGTTTCCTAGATAGGCTTGCACTCATATCTATAAGATGTCAAGAGGGAAAATGTAAGGGATTGTGATAGTCATCTATAGTTACACGGAAGCCAGATCATTGTTCACAACATCACATAGATGGCCACACAAGTCATCATTCATAAGGTAAAAAGTCATAATACATTATTCAAGAAGAGAAAGACTAGTTCTATGGAATGAAAAGTACATAGGATATAGAGCATCCTATACATCATCTAAAAGAAAGAAACAACTGTCTAACAAATAAAGATAAGAAACAACCATGTAACTAGCTATCCTCCAATAACTTTGTTTAGCATTTTCAGGTACTTTGAGATGCTTTAGTTGTTCCTTGAACCTAGAAAATACGGGAAACAAACGATCAACATATTGTTGGTACGTGGTTGAAAAATACTATACTATGCTGGCATATTTCAAATACTTGAAAAAGAAGAAAGAAAAGAAAACATTATTTAAGGTGGAAAATCAGGTAAACCCAAATTATTAATCACATTTCAATGGACATGTATTACTATGGTGGACTTAGCACAAACATATATTATTGGGCCCATTCCCCATGTACCTTGTACTCTAGGGATCTCCCCGTATACCATGTACTCTAGGGATGTGCTAGTCATCATTAATACTTTCCCTCTCTAATAGGGAGATTAATGAACCATCAGTAACTACATTCCATTATCTTTCCTTAGTATTCTTAGTGTTCAAAGCGAAAAAGTGACAATATGTATGGATATGCATCCAACAAGATTATACAACTACATGCAAGCATTTACTCATAATTAGATCATCCAGCAAAACCAGTCTTATACTTATATCCACGTACCTTGAATCTCAGATCTTGATTTCAACAAGCCTAAATTAAGAGAGTAGATCACCCTGAAAGCAAAATAAAGACCTAATGTCATAACATGTTTTCAACACCTCATATTAGGGTTTTGGTCTTACTAGGGTCTTCATTTAGTGTCTTGAGTTTTAATTCAGAGTATAACAGGGGGAATTTTTAGGTTAGGGATCAGAGTGTGGTGGTTGATCTTCCCTTAATCATCATTATTGAAAGAGAGAAGATAAGGGTCCTTCATGTGATATTAATGAGTGTGAACCTATCATTGATCATCATCCTCGGGTTTCGAGTCAAGGGGATCAGGGTCAGATTTGATACTTCAAGATTTCACAAAATATACTAGCATTTATTTTCGTATTTATTTTCTACAAGTTAAAGTTAAAAAGGACATAAAACAAAGTCATAAAAAGGATACATTGAACTGGGGTTGGATTTAGGTACATGTGATAATTTATAAAGATTCTCCTTATTTTTCTGAGAACTTGGGTATTTTATGGGTAATTTTTGGTTATCAGAACTATTTATAATAGATTTTACAAAGCTGACCAATCATGTAATTACTAGAAGAATAAAATGAAAAAAAAGAAACAACGATTGGGCCTCACAGATCAGAGCAGGGATCCGGCTTCGCGGATCCTCTTAACCTGCGAGCCGACTTTGGCAAAGGGAGGGTTCAGTGCGGGTGTGAAAAGGACAGGAGTGCCCATGGGATCGAAATGAATGGGCATGACAGGGTATGGTTGGATCAGGGATTTCATTAACCCGATTCATCTGCTGCTCGCGCCATGGCAGCAGTGTGAGGTGGATGCAGGGTGAGGTGGGTTGAGGCTAAGCAAGGAGATCGAGCATTTCATTGAGGTGTGGTTAGTCTCGCGGAGTCGCGTTGAGTTCATCAAGCCAAAGAAGGTCGCCGAAGATGGGCTGTAGCCCAGGTTTCGATCAAACATGCGACGATGAACTGGAATGGAGCATTTGGGTTTTACCTGCACTCGGGTTGGATTGAGGGATCAAAATGCTTTGCGTGAGGTTCACTGACGCCTCCCGATTCCTGCCGAAGCGTGAGGAAGTCCCGGTCCCTCTGGCGGTGACGTTTTGTCACCTGGTCCCCGTCGCTAGCCAACTGACCTCCTGATGGCTACGCAGGCTCGGCTGAAGGTCGAGATCTCTTCACTGTACTCTCGTGATGGTGCATGCACCGACAATTGGCTGGTGCTGCCCTTCAGGGCGAGCGGAGGTCCAAGTTAGGTGCAGGTGGGGGTAGCTTGAGGGTGTAGGTGTTGGGGTAGGTTTGAGTGCAGTTGGGTTCGAGGATGGTTAAAGGGAGGTAGGCGGTGATCTGGGCGACCTTAAATAGGCAGGGGAGTTATCATGTGAGGAAGCCCTAAGTAGGGCGCCACTGCTAGGTGAGACGAGCGAGAAAGGAGGGGGTCGTTCTCGCCGATCTGGGGGTTAGAGGTGACGTGGTGTAGTTTGTTGAGCTCATCTCGGCGCGAGGAGATTATCCTCCAATTATCTCGCGTGGATAATTCCTAAGGTGGGCGCGCGAGGTCACGATCGGGTGACAGGTTTGTTGGGTTGGGAGGCCCGGTCCGGTGGGAGGTAGGAGACGGGGTCTCCACCGTTGGATGCTCCCCCGATCCGAGATTAGATAGATCAGACGGTCGGGATGTCAGGCCCACTAAAGGGTGTCAGCGCCCTGGCTGATAAGCCTTGCGTGACACATAAATGTCACATATTGATTAAATCATCAGAACTTAGATCTTTCAACTTAAATAAAAGATATTATGCACATTTAATTCAATTGCTTATAATTCCCACACGGTTTAATCAATTAAAGTGAAATGTTAGGTATAGCTTCATGATGTCATCATCTAGCGATGGTACAAAAGTAGGTTCCAAATTCGAAGATTGACTGTATAAATTGACTAAATATCATAATACATATATTCCACCTCTTTATGAATATAATGAAATTTATCATTCCTTTTTGTCAATTAAGTTAGGGATATGGTTGTGGGTATTATTGGAAATACCAAAATTGTAAGAGAGAAAATATAAGTAAAAACTCACTCTGTCACATTAAGTTTGTCCATACTCTTGTATATAGAGATTAGTCTCACATTTTGTAAATGAGTATTGACATCCACCCATAGTCCTATATAAAGACTAGCCGTCTTGTCTATAATACACACAACATATCCCCCCCCCCCCTCCTCCTCCTCCTGTGGCAACAGTGAAATTTGCCATTTCCTACTATATTGCTGCCTAAAACTGTTGCTACTACCATTTTCCTTTTTCTTTAATGTTTTTAACTGTTTTATTTATTATGCTCTTGCTCACTTGTGTAACTGCAATTAATGGCAAAATCACAGATTGAATACGCTGAAAAGAAACAGCGTGATTTATCTTCTCAAATTCGTGATCTTCTCCAACGAAAAAAGAATAAGGTATGCCCATAAGCAGCTTTTGTGAGAACAATGATTAGATGAGAATATTAACCCCGTGAATTATATTCACAATCTCATCTGTTTGTGTAACTTTAACTACTAGGTAACTGCGTTTGGGGGAGAAAAAGTTCTTCATCTTTTGCATTCAATTGAAAGGCATCACCGAGGATTCTCAGCCCCACCAGTTGGCCCTATTGGAGCTCATGTGGTAAGCTAGATAAGTTTTTAGGATAGTTAATGTTGTAAAGAAAAACTTACAAGTATTTTTTATAAGCATGTAGTAGTAAGGACTTTGTTTATGATATATTGCCATCTAGGAGGCATAGAAACAGGACACTTCCATTTTGGAAAATTTAAGACATGGACACGGCGATGGACACAACCATTTTTTTTAATACTTTTTTAAAATTAAACTATATATATATTCATAAGAAACACAAAATAAAACAATTAGACAGTCTAACTTCATTAGAGATAAAATTCAAAAAATGAAACCAATAGGCAATTATATAACCACACCATTGAAACATTGCAGTAGAATATCCATAAAAGAGGCTTTTTCATTTTTATGTCAAATACAAGTTATAAAAAAGACAAGTTGACTAACTTTCTTATTCCATGTATAATACCCACACATGATGAGAGGTAAATATTAAAAAGGAGAGGAGAGATCGGTAGATTAAATAAGAGAGACTGAAACATGAAAAGGTGGAATGCATTTTCAAGATTTTAAGATGTATGATGTGGGACACATGAAATGATGTAAAGAAACCCCAAAAACTTAAGTTGTGTGTATTTTGAACTCTAAAGAATCAAAAGACAAAAAGATTGGGGACTTATATAAACAATAAGCAATATTTGCAGTTGCAGAAGCATAATCTAAGAATGGACTTCACGGATTCACTTACCATGATGTACTATGCTACTGAATTTCAAAATTTTGACCATTAGACATACACGCAGAAGGGCCATTCCGGACCTAACCTAATAGAATCCCGAAGGGGACCCCAAAATTGCATAGCCAAATAATTGTTTAGTCTCTAAGTCAGTAGTCAGTATTGCAGATGTCTTATTAATTCTGAGACTGTTCATAAGGAATTTATTTAGAGACACAACAGCAATTATATATAAATGCACAACTAGATATTTAAGAAAGTGGCAAATATAGAAACACTAATAGGAGAAGGAAATAATGGGTAAAGGTTGATAGTTTACCTCAGTTAATTAGTTTGCCAGAAATAAAGGAAGGCCCCAAGCCCTAGAATAGATGAATGAGCCGAGAGATTAAGTAAAAACTAGAATAGGGAGAGAGTTATTGCTGCTCTAAACTTAGATATGCGATAAGAACAGCAAGAATACAGCTGCTACCCTGTTGCGAATAGAGATGGATTTGTTCTACAAAAGACATATTTGGCTGCGTAGTTATGTGACGATGATTAGTGGAGAGGCAAGCCTTTTTTTTGTTGGCTGTAAGCGCCTGGCCGTGTCCAGGCCGTGTCCCAAGCCGTATCCTTCTATAAAAAAATGTAGGACACGGCTGGAGAAGCGTCCAATATGTATATAGGCATGTCCATGGAGTATGGGTGTCCAATACGTGTCGGACACGGGTATGTCACCTGTTTTGCAGTGTCTGTGCTTCCCAGCTTGCCACATATTTTGAAGTAGTGGAATTATAACTAAAAATTGATAATTACTGGACTTCATCTGACATGCGATAAACATGTAAACATATTCATGTTAAGCACTTATAACTAAAAATTAATATTTACTGGACTTAATCTTCTCCATGCTCAATGTTCATATATACAAGAACAACACACGTTGGGAACATTGATTATTTTTTAATTAAGATAAAAAATTAATGCAAATGTTAATGCCAAGAAATCTAAAAATTTAACTGAGAAACTAGCTGCTCGCTCTAATGCTGTGGACTACTGTGGCAAGTTCTGCTGTATTGTTTAAGTTCATACAGTAAATGCACCTTTAGCAATACCTGTTGAGCTAGGATGTATCTTCGGTACATCTAACAATCTAATAGGTTCTATAGCATCAATTTGGTTCCTCAGAAATGAACACCCATCATTAGGATCCACTTGACTCTAATTTATTCAAATTTTGATACAAGGGTTTTCTAGGAGACGCATCAAATAGTGAAGTATCAAAGATTTGTTATCTAGATGAACCATACAATTAAGTTGTAAATAGAAAATTTGAAATGATGTTATAATTTTTTCTTTTAGGTATGAAACCAGTATTACACTAAATCACCAATAGTTTTCGAACTTGTTCTTCTAATTAGTTTACTATGCATGGCACAGACATTAACAGATACAGAGTGGGCTCTTGCTGTTGAACATGCTATTGGCAAACTATTGGATGCCTTCATCGTCACAAATAATAGAGATCTACACCTTTTAAGAAACTGTGCGAAAGAGGCAAACTATGCAAACCTTCAGATTTTGATATATGATTTTTCTAGACCGCGGTCAGTGTTTTTATACGGTTAATGTGATAATTCTCATGATCAGTGATTTCATAGTGGCCTGATGTGGTAAGTTGTTTATATTTTGTGAATATTAATGGTATTGCAGGCATAACATCCCAAGGGATATGCTTCCATCAACAAGTCATCCAACTATTCTCTCTGTGTTGGACTGCGAGAATGCTGCTGTTTTGAATGCTTTAGTGGACATGGTTCGTGCAAACCACTGTCCAATTTCTCTGCATGACTTCTATAATTTGAGAGAGGCTATGCATCCATTTTCATCTGTTTTTGTGTTTGAAATTTACACTTTTTTTTAATCTATAAAGACCACAGGAGATGACAATCTTGGACTTTCTAACCTGGCATCATATAGCTAGATAATGGTGCTGTCACCAATTCGACTTGTAATTTAAGCCATCATACCTTAAGCATCTGAATTTGTAAACATCAACTTACTATAAGTTTTGTGTAACAACATTGCATAGGACAATATCTCAATAAATTAACATATTCTCTAACACAAAACATAGGGAAATTCCACAACAAGAAGGTTTATTTTGCTAATGTGATTAGATGGTACTAGAATATCTGCACAAGCTTACTAAGTAGATTCTCTTTATCTCATAAGTTTCAATTTCTAGATTCTCAAACTGAAAGAGAACACTATCTACCATTATGTGTCTAACCCTAGAATTAAGATTAATTTCACAACAAAAGACTGATACAATGAATGGGTTGAGCTCCAGTTCTTTTGTTGTTGTTAAGAGCAGTAATCTTTAATCTACATTAAGTTGCAAAAGGATTCACGGGGTCTCCTTGTATATGAGAGTAAGTGGTATGGTGTACCACGGGTTTATGAAAAGAAGATAACGTAAGTATAAGAATAAGCTGACTAGGACCATATAATCCAATTAATTCTAATACCCCCCTCATATTGAAGAATGCAACTCTTGTAGAAAGAGAGGAGGTAGCGGTTTGGTAAGAATGTCTGCACTTTTCTTTCTGAACTTTACATGAACCAGAATCTTTTTGTCTCTGAGAAGGTTTCAGATGGGATGTGTGAAACACAAAGCAGTTTTGGGAAGCGTAGGGTTGCACAATGTGTGCACCCTCATATATATAACACTGAAACATTTACAGAGAGGTCCACATATAATATGGAAATAACAAAACAACTAACAGAATATATAAAACATGAATATATATTAACACTCCCCCTCAAATTGGAGCATAGATATCAATCATGCCCAACTTGTCCGTCAGTGTGCAGAATTGCTTCTTCGCCAGCAGCTTGGTGAAGATGTCAGCAACTTGGTCTTCAGAACGAGTGGAGTGCATATCTTGCCAGTCAGAATGGATTCCCGAATAAAATGACAATCTACTTCAATGTGTTTAGTGCGCTCATGATAAACTGGATTATTCGCAATGAAGATAGCAACTTTATTATCACAGTGCATAGGTATAGCAGAAGAAGAATCAACCCCGAACTCCTTTAACAGAGAGTGCACCCACAACAATTCACAGGCAGTATGGGCCATGGCCCTATATTCAGCTTCAACACTGGACCTGGCCACAACATTTTGTTTTTTACTCCTCCAGGCATGGTTGTATAGGCGGCTAGGCGTCCAGGCGTTCCAGGGGGGCGCCCAGACAGCCTAGGCGCCCAGGCGGACGCCCAGGCGTTTCCAGGCGTTTTGATAGATTTTTTATTTTATCAAATATATGTAAAATTTATAAAAAAATACCAGCCTTACACATATAAATATACATGATAAATATGCAATCATGTGCTACCAAATTACTAATAGTGGAAGAATAATTCATTTTTACTTGTTGTAGTTCATAAATATTTGCTAAATCAGTTCATATTTGCTAAATCAGTTCATAAATATCTGCTAAATCAGTTCATTTTGCTAAATTAGTTCATAAATATTTGCTAAATCAGTTCATAAATATTTTCCTAAATCAGTTCATAAATATTTGCTAAATCAGTTCATATTTGCTAATTTTGTAGATGATTAAATATAATTCGATCCCTTATGCAACCCAAGAGATAAATACATACAAATCAGTTAAATAATACATATAAATCAGTTCATCTATAAATATAAATTGGTACATGATTAAGAAATTATTAAATCAGTAAATAAGGATATACCAATCCCTAAAATTGTTTAATGATTAAAATTTTTCTAATTCAGTATATAAGGACATAATAATTCATTTTTACTTGTTGTAGTTCTAACTTCTAACTATTAAGCATTTGAAATGATTTTACATGGTGTCTCGCACTACTTACTGCTCTAATGTTTTGTAATTTGATAGGTGTCAATATTGGCAGGAACATTTTGGATGACAAAAAGACAATCACAAAAAAGCATGGCTTTGTTCAACTAACCTTAGGCGAAGGACAATGAAATATACGAACTGAATAGGCAGCTAAAATGTTTGTATTACTGCTGTAACCAATGTGGTACTCTGGTTGGGAGAGCAGGCTGCCAACAGGAAGAAAGAAGTTTGGAACAGAGTAGTTATTAGGAAAAAATCTAAGAAAGAAGTTATTATTTTATAAGAAATACAACAAATTCTTAATGGGCCAAATTTAATGGGCCTGCCGCCTGGGCGGACCCCTAGTCCGCCCGATCCGCCTAGTCCGCCTAGAAACCCCAACAGACCTGGGCGCCTGCATTTTTTAGACCCTCGGACCGCCCGGCCCGCCTGGGCGCGCCTAGGCGCCGCCTGGGCGGCCGCCCGTACAACTCAGTCTCCAGGTAACAAGATTACCTCCAACATACGTACAATACCCAGAAGTAGATTTTCTGTCAACTCTGCTGCCTGCATAATCAGAATCAGAGTACCCTTCAAGAGAACAATGTTCATGCTTCCTGTAGTGAAGTCCCTTGCCAGGAGACTTCTTCAAATATCGTAGAATCTGACAAAGAGCATCCCAGTGACACTGTCTGGGTTTATCAAGGTACCTGCTAAGAAGACCCACTGCAGTAGAAATGTCAGCTCTGGTGACAGTCAAATAAATGAGTTTACCAATCAGCCTCCTGTACTTTTTATGATCAGCAAAGAGAGGAGAAGAGTCATCATCCCAATTTACATTAGGATCTAGAGGAATATCAGCAGGTCTCGCCCCCAGCATACCAGTCTCCTGCAGTATGTCTAGGACATATTTTCGCTGAGACAACACAAGAGCATTAGAATTTCTAGAAACTTCTATGCCCAGAAAATATCTAAGCTTGCCCAAATCTTTGGTAGCAAAGTGTTTGCCTAGATGAGATTTAGTAGCCTGAATACCAAGAGAATCACTGCCAGATATGATAATATCATCAGCATAGACAATCAGAATAATAATACCAGCTGAAGTCTTCTTGGTGAAAACAGAATGATCCACCTGAGAACGCAGAAACCCAAAATCAATCATAATTTTGCTCAATTTATCAAACCAGGCACGGGGACTCTGCTTCAGCCCATAAATAGACTTCTTTAACCTGCAAACTTTGTGAGACTCCCCCTGAGCAACAAACCCAGGAGGTTGCTCAATATAGACTTCTGCTTGTAAATCACCATACAAGAAGGCATTTTTTACATCTAGTTGCAACAGTGGCCAGTCAAGGTTAACAGCAACAGACAGAAGAATTCTGACAGAATTAAGACGAGCAACAGGAGAGAAAGTCTCAAAATAGTCAATACCATACGTTTGGGTGTAGCCTTTAGCAACTAACCGTGCCTTCAGCCTTTCAACAGTGCCGTCAGGTTGATATTTCACAGCATACACCCATCTGCAACCTACAGGTTTACACTGAGGAGGTGGATCCACCAGCTCCCAAGTATCTCATTCAGCAAGGGCCAACATCTCCTCCTTCATAGCAGACAACCATCCAGTACTCTGTAGAGCATCCTGGATATTCTTTGGAACAACAACAACAGATAAGGCATATACAAAATTGCTAGAATGAACATTCAGATGATCAGTAGAAACAAACTGAGCAATACTGTGTGATGTGCAGGAACGAGTACCCTTTCTAAGAGCAATGGGTAAATCAAGATCAGAATGTACCTCAGGTGTAGTAGAACCTTCTGGAGGTGAAGATTGGTTTTCATGGGGGGTTTCTTGAGTAGAAGGTGCTCTGTTCCTGCGTTGATAAACTATGAGAGGAGGCTTATCAGCCTCAGTAGTGACTTTGTCAGTAGTATCATGCACACAATCAGAAGTAACAGGTAGAGGTGAGGTAATAAGATCAGATTGTAAACTGTCACCACGAGTCGAATAATAAGGAGTATCCTCAAAGAAAACTACATCACTGCTAGTATACCATTTTCTTGCAGTAGGACTGTAACACCTGTATCCCTTCTGGGTACGAGAATATCCCCAAAAAATGCACTTCTCAGCACGAGGAGACAGTTTATCAGAAGTAGGTCCAACTAACCGTACAAAACAGGTACATCCAAAGATCCGAGGAGGCACAGTAAATAGCTGAATATCGGGTTGAAGAACTTGAATAGGTATTTTGTTTCCAATCACAGATGATGGCATTCGATTTATCAGAAAACAAGCAGTCAATATAGCCTCAGGCCAAAATGAGCGAGGAACATGTGCATGCATCATAATAGTTCTAGCAACCTCTAACACATGTCTATTTTTACGCTCAGCCACACCATTTTGCTGAGGTGTATAAGCACAGGAGGTCTGATGTATTGTACCCACAGATTTACAAAAAACATCCACATCTTTTTTAACAAATTCCAGTGCATTATCAGTACGAAAAATTTTGACAGGCATACCATATTGTGTTTTTATTTCAGCAAAAAAGAACTTGATAACAGACAAAACTTCGGACCTACTTTTCATCATAAACAACCAAGTAGTCCTTGAAAAATCATCAATAAAAAGAATAAAATACTTATGACCAGATAGACTTGGCACATGACAGGGTCCCCATACATCAGAATGCACTATATCAAACATATTTTTACTGCTAATCTGACTGCGTCTAGGATAAACAGCTCTAGTCTGCTTTCCAAGTTGACATGACTCGCACTGAAAACTACAAATGCCAAGATCAGACACTAAATGTCGAAGCTTTTCAGATGATGGATGGCCCAGCCGGTAGTGCCACTGTAATGCAGAAACTGAGGTAGATAATGCAGGAGTCACATATGCTTTAGCTGCTTTTGGCAAATGATCCAGATAGAAGAGTCCATCAGCACCTTCATACCCCCCACCAATCTTCATCCTCGTGCGAAGGTCCTGAAAAACACATGAACCAGGAATAAAGGTCAGACTGCACTGTAGGCTTCGCAATATCTTGCTGACAGACAACAGATTCAAAGGAAATCTAGGCACATATAAGGCAGATTTCAGCAGAAAGTCAGAAACAATATCCCCTACTCCAGACACCGCAGACTTGGAACCATCAGCCAACATAACAGATGAGGGTCTAGCAGGTTTAAATAATTTGTGAAACAGAGATTGATTTCCAGAAATATGTGAAGAGGCACCGGAGTCGATGACCCACTTAGTATTACCAGGAGTAGAAGAGGAGCTCAGGAAGGCAGTGTCATAACCAGAATAAGTGTCGGCATGAGCTCCACTAGTCGAAGCTTGAGACGACGCACCAGCTCGCTCAAGAAGAAGACGCTCCACCTCAGCACGAATGTAGTCAGCAGTCGCACCCGAGGAGGCAGAGTCAGTAGGCTGAGTCGTTCCTTCTGATGCAGTAGTAGTGGAGTCAGCAGCTGCATTGGCCCACGCCGGCTTACCATATTTCTCCCAGCATTTTTCTTCAATATGGTTGGACCGGCCACAGAAGTTACAAAGGCGCTGTCCTGACTGAGGGTGCGCACCAGCAGTAGGGGCAGTAGAAGAGGCTCCACGACCAGGAGCAGCCCGTCCTCGTCCTCCACCCAGGGGAGGATGACTATCAGTAGAGCGACCACGGCCACGGCCACGACCACGACTAGAAGCTGCAGCAAGAGCCGAAGAGTCCCCAACATCAGTAGTCAGAGACGAGGAAGACGAAGGCAAACGCTGAAGGCGTTTGTAGGCACTCTGTAGTGACGGCAGAGGGTCACTGGCTAAGATCTGGTCCACAACTCCAGCGTAGGACTCGGGCTATCCACATAGAAACTGGGCCAACTGAAGCTCCTGGCGCTGACGCTGCATGGTAGCCAGGTCCGTGGAGAGAGGGTGATAGGATTCCAGTTCACCCCATAATCCAGTGAAGTCAGAGAAGTAATCCGCAATGTCCGTCCCCGTGAACTGTAGACGTCCCAGCTGCTTGGTGATGTCAAACACCTTCTTGGGGTTCTAACTATGCGAGTAAGTATCGGCGAGCTGATCCCACATCTGCTTCGCCGTAGGTAGGTGAAGAAGTGTGACGCTAATCTTCTCAATGCTGCTGTTGAGAATCCAGGTCATCACAGTGGAGTCGTCATGAACCCAGTCGTCATACGCCTTCACATCTTTAGCATCAGCGTCCTCTGCAGGTGCTGGCGGACCAACACGGGTAAGATGTGAGTACTTGCCCTGGGATCTGACATAGATCGTCAAGGAGCAGACCCAATGCGGATAGTTGCGCCCATCAAGCTTCACAGTGGTAACCTGATGGCGGAAGTCATCATGCGAGGATGCCATGGGAGCAGTAGGCACAGCAGGAACAAGCACGATCAGGCAGGAGACGGTCTACGCCGTCAGACAGGCACAACAGGCACAAAAAACACGGAGAAGACCTCTCACATACGGTCTACGCCGAAGCGCAGAACAGAACCCGGTGGCACAACGGCCTACACGGGCAGGCAGGCAAGAGACCAAAATAAAACGGTCTACGTCACACCAACTTCAAGCCACCGGATCGCTGTAGGACTTCACGGAGCCAACATACCGGCGGCTTGGACCGCGGAGGCGCACCGGCCCCCTACGGCGGAGAGGGCGCCTGGCCCCGACGGCGAGCCCGACGGCTGCTGCCGGCCGGCTGTTGCTGCCCGGCGCGGCGCCCCAGCGGCTGCCGGCGCTGCCTGCTGCCCGGCGGCTGGGCGGCGGCCGGCGGCTAGGTGGCTGCTGGGCGGCGCGGGCGGGAGAGAGGGGGGGGGCGGAGAAGAGAGAGAAGGGTGGGAGGGTGGCGGCTGGATCTACTGCTCTGGTACCATGTGAAACACAAAGCAGTTTTGGGAAGCGTAGGGTTGCACAATGTGTGCACCCTCATATATATAACACTGAAACATTTACAGAGCGGTCCACATAATATGGAAATAACAAAACAACTAACAGAATATATAAAACAGGAATATATATTAACAGGATGAAAGTCTACTTCTATATGTTTCGTGCACTCATGGAAGGGTTATTGGCGATACATATACCAACTTGATTGTCACAATTAAGAATGCCCGAATAAGTTGTCTGAATCTTAATTTCAGAATGGACAAAATCCACTAGGTGCAATATGCATGTGCCGAAGCTCGATATTTGGCTTTAGTACTGAATTGAGTCAGAATAGCTTTATCTTACTCCAAATGATGTGATGATCACCTTGGAATACACAATACAAACGTTAATCCTTGATGATTGGTATCTCCTGCCCAAACAAAATAGTCTAGTCAGAGGCTGCTGATCAAAAAAACCTTTTCTGGGGCCCACTTTAATGAGCACTAGAATATGTTACACGCAAACTAGTGAGTCTATAGAGGTTCACTCATAAATTTGCTCACAAGTCCAACTGCATATGAGAAATCTGAACTAGTAACTTTAAAAAAAAAACTCCGCTTGTCTGTTATTTTCTCTCTTTTATAAAATTTCTCCCCCTTATTATGTTGCTTGGTATGGTAATCCTTGGGAGTTGAGATATGTTTTGCATTGCTCATGCATAGTCACAAAATTATCCAAAATTTCAATGGTTCATGGATTTTGCATGTAACAATGCTAAACCCACGGTTTCACAAGTATTCAAACTTAATCCCCAATTTGTGATCATTTCACGAATTTTCCAAATTTCATGAATTATTCGTATAGTTTCACATCTTATCTATATATGAAGCAAAGGATTTGGACGCTTTAGGAGTGTTTTATTTCCTGGCCTATTCGATTATTAACTGCTTGAAATGTAATTGGAAGGTACCCTCGGTCGATATGTATGATGGATTTGCTATTAAAATCTGACACATTGTAATAGGTCCTGTGAGTATGGCAAGTGTTTTAATTGTTTTTGAAATGCCTTTTGTAGCATTCTAAAAACCAAAGAGTACATGTAAATCATACCTCCTTAATTGCCTGACCCTTAGGCCCCGTTTGGTTTACAGTATTACTAATGGGATAGGTGTTTAATCCCATTATTAATGGCAGTCCTACGTTTGTTTGGCCAAACTATTCCTCAGAGTTCTAATCTCGGTGTGACAGAAGTCCCATTCCCCTAGGACTTTCGACTCATGCGCACCCCTTAGGTACTAACGCGGGACTCCACCTTCACGACCTAAACTTGCAGCCCTGACGAGAAATTGCACATTATCACACCCACGAGACACCAAATCCTGTCAGCGCTTTGGACGACTCCGGCAACAACTCGCGGGCAAGTCTCCATTTTTGCCGCCCACCCTCCATTTATACATGTACGCATACAGCGATCCCCATTGGCCTTGAAAGGGTCATGTGCCTTGACGCCGGAGTTGCTCGAGGGAGGCTGGGAGCTCCTTCGTCTAAAACCTTGGATCTGGAGAACTTGATCGGAGACTAGACCAGAGACGTAGCCCCCCTCATGAGACAAGATCCCTGAAGATTCTAGACTTTGCTTTGGCCCACAAGATCAAATATCTGCAATCAGCATGCCAGCCGACATGGCAATCCAATATTTTTACAAGCACGACGAGTTCTGCACAAATGAGGCAAAGTACTGATCAATTTTTCCCGATCGCAACTTGCATAATCCACATGAATCCGGTGAGTACCATTATAAAGCACATCAGGCCTTGCCATGATATTGGTGGGAAGGAACGTCATCGGAGACTTGGGAGTAAAAAAGAAAGCAATTTTTAGATTGCAGAAAAATAAAATACGTCCTATCCCATGTGCATCCAAATGTAGGTCATTATTATCGGTTTTCCTTTCCTTTATGTTTCCCTCCCAATCCTATACTCCAACATATCCGACCCATGCCCTATCCAACAAACCAAACGAGGCCTTAGTGGTTTAGGCAATTATTAGTATATACATTTTACTGTGTTATTTTTACTTGTGTTTTGGCTTTAGACTTCTAGTTGTCTATTAGCCTCTTTTCTTTTATCCTATATTGCCTGGCTCTACTCTATGTCTTACTCTCTTGTCTTATAAAAAAGAGTGCCCTAAACTTGTTTTACTCACTCAAAAGAAGCCTTTTAATATTTTAGATGGTATCAGAGTGACCTGATCCTCCCTAAGCCCCTCCCACCCAAACCCTAAAACCCATGTCCCCATAAGCCTTAGCCGCCACCCTCTCCATCCCCTTTTTCCCTAGCTGCCGCCGCCCCCTCCTCTCCACCGCCATCTCCTCCCTCCCCCCCTACCCACCCCGCCGCCGTTCCCCATCTCCACCAGCCCCACTGCCAACACCGCCATCTCCACCAGCCCGCCGCCACCACCACATCCTCCAGCCAACCCGCCGCCACCCAACAACCTGCACGTCGCCCTTCCACCTCCCTTCAACCAACCCTCCACCGCCCCCTTTCCTCCATTCCCTATTCTGCATCACCACCCTATCCATCCGCTACCATCTCTCCATCTGATTAGCCACCCCATTCACTCCCTCTCTTCCCCGCTAGTCTTTGGACATCTCCGGTAACTTTCCTGGCATGTTGACGGCATAATCGGTCTCGTTCTCTGGCTGCTTGCGCCTCATGGTGGAGTGGCTCTTCTTCCATGTTGGCGTAGGTTTTTTCGTATCTTTTGTTGCTCCTCCGTGAGTTCCTGAGATCTGATGCCTAGATCTCCTACTATTTTCTTCTGCCCCCAGTCCGGGTGTTCTTAGATCTGCCCATGTGTTGGGTTTCTGCTGCTGCATGCTTTTGTTGACTGTTGCGTTAACCTTTTGACTGCTAATTCTGCATGTTGCTCCAGCTTACTGCCCCTGCCTATGTTGACTTCTTCCACTCATGGCGTCCACCGATCTTCCTCGAAACTTGTGTGTCACTACTGCCAAACTAGACAGCTCCAACTATCACTTATGGGCGGCCTCTTTCGAGCTCTATGTTGAGGCTCAAGGGCGCTACTCCCACCTTTCTACTAAAGGCCCAAATACTCCTGCTGCAAATGGTGATGACAAGACAAAGCAGGCCTACGATCTATGGTCCAAAGAGGATTATGGCGTTATGCCTGGATGGTCAACAATGCTGAATCTAAAATAAGCCAATCTCTACTCCGACTGAAGACAACGACATGTGGGATCAACTTTCCCACGTATACTCTCATCAGCATAATCCAAAGAAAGTATTTGAAATTTTCAAACACTTGGCCAAGCAAGAATACTCTCATACCGACTCTGTGGAAGACTACTACAATCAGTGCTGCGCTCTCTGGGATGAGTTTGAGGTCTACCATCCACTCTCAGCAGACATTACAGAAATCCGACGACAACACAATGAGTTGCAGCTAGTTCAGTTTTTTGCTGGCTTACCATCGTCCTTTGTGGGAGTTGTTGATCAAATCCTGTCAAGTGATCCTCTGCCTACCTTACGAGATGTTTTGAAGCACGTGCAACACCTTCCCTCTATATCTCAAGCTCCTCCTGATTCCTTTGAAGGGACAACCCTTGCTATTAGGTCGGACGATTCATTTCGTGGACGTGGCCGTGGTCGTGGACGTGGTCGCAGACGATCTACTACAGGCCCAGGGTGTGGTTCGTACTCCTCTGCCTCTGACACTAATGAACCGCGCTACCGCAACTTCTGCAAGCGAACCAATCACAATGAAGACCACTGTTGGATCAAGCTTGGAATACCTGCTTGGGTAAATCAAGTCACTTCAGACCAGCCCTCCTGACACAGTCTGATTGGATCATCTGAGTTTGAAAAGTTACTTCAAGCACGATTGGCTTCCTCTGTTGAGACTTCTTCTAATGCCAATAATGCTCTCCTGACACAGTCTGGATCTGTGCACGAGGATGAAGATTGTTTCGGGCCATGAGGGACTAGACGAAACATCCGCCACCGGCTAAGTTGAAGCACTTAATCCCTGATATTTGTGATTCTGTTTTTCATTGTGAAACTTGCCAGTTAGGCAAACAGACTAGATCTGCTTTTTCTAAGAAACCTTGTATTGGCTCAAAATAGTCGTTGGATATAGTACATGCTGATATTTGGGGCCGATGTTTAGTTTCTAGCATTTCTGGTTTCTGGTACTTTATGAGTTTTATTGATGATTTCTCTAGAACCACTTGGATATTCGTGTTAAAAGATTGATCTAATATTCTTGATAATATCACTTCCTTTTTTGCTGAGATAAGTACCCAATTTGGTAAAACTATAAAAATCTTTCGCACTGGCAATGCCCTTGAGTTCATGCAAACCTCTGTTAGTCGTTTCTGTTGAAAATTAGGTACCATTCACCAAACCTCATGTGCATACCCACCTCAACAGAATGGAGTTGCCGAACGCAAGAATCGACATCTCCTCGAAGTTGCCCACACTCTTCTGTTTCATTACCATGTTCCTCAATGTTTTTGGCCAGAGGCTGTTTCCACTGCATGCTATCTCATTAATCGCATGCCATCTTCTATTCTTGGCAATCAAGTGCCATATCAAATTCTATATCCTGATGCCCCCTGTTTTCTGTTCCTTAGATTTTGGCAGTACATGTTTTGTTAAAAATCTACGTTCTGGAATAACCAAACTTGATCCACGTGCTATCAAGTGTGCGTTCTTAGGGCACTCTAGGACACAAAAAGGGTAATGATGTTATGACTTGGTTACCAAGAAATGGATGGTTTCGGCTGATGTAGCCTTTTTTGAACATATGCCGTTCTATTCTTCTGCTGGCTCCGCCCTGACATATGATTTACTCGCGGCTACACCTCTACCTCTGATTGATGATACTGATTCACCGAATACTACTAGTGTTCCTGCTCCTCCACTGAAGGTTTATCAAAGACGACCGAAGGCTCCAACTCTCTCCGTGGCTCATCCAAATCATCCATCCTTGTCGGAAGATCCACCTTCGCCTCAGGTATTTTCTGACCTGGATGTTCCGATCATTTTACGCAAAGGCACTCAGACGTGCACACAACATCCCATTGGAAATTTCTGCACTACTGCTCGCTTGGGGACTAACTTTGCAAACTTTACTCTTGCTTTTTCTGCTATTTCTATTCCTAAAAATGCTTCTCAGGCTCGTAAGCATCCAGCTTGCCGTCAGGCCATGGAATCTGAAATGCACACTCTCACTGAACGAAATACTTGTGAGTTGGTTGATGCGCATGCTGAGTGTTCCCCTGTTGGCTGTCGGTGGATTTTTATGGTCAAATATGAACCCGATGGAACCATTGAGCGTCTTAAAGCTCGTTTGGTCGCCAAAGGCTACACTCAGACATATGGAGTGGATTATTTTGAGACTTTCTCTCTTGTCGCCCGCCTTAACTCGGTGCGGGTACTTATTTCTGTGGCGCTTAATTTTGACTGGCCTTTATTTCAGCTTGATGTCAAAAATGCTTTTCTATATGGAGATCTGCATGAAGAAGTATACATGGAGCAGCCTCCCGGATTTGTGCTTCAGGGGGAGTCCTCGAAAGTCTGTCGCGGATTGAAGCAAAGTCCCTGTGCCTGGCTTGACAAGCTGAGCCTCATTCTTCAAAAATTCCAGTTTTGCCGCTCTCAGTCTGATCATTCTGTATATATCAAGAAAAATACTTCTGGTCTTGTTATAATTGTCTACGTTGATGACATCATATTATTTGGTAGTGACCTTGCATGAATCTAGGCCATGAAACACTACTTGGAAAACCATTTTGTCACCAAGGATTTAGGCAAACTGAGACATTTTCTTGGAATTGAAGTTTCTCGATCATCTTCTGGTCTATGCTTATCTTAGCGTAAATATGTTCTGGATCTTCTATCTGATACATGTCTGCTTGCGGCCAAGCCTGCTAGTACTCCCTTGGATCCAAACACTAATTGGGATGACGAGAACTCTTCTCCTTACCTTGACCATCATGAGTATCAACAAATGGTTGGGAAACATATATATCTTACTATCACTAGAGCTGATATCACATCTGTTATTGGACTGGTTAGCAGGTATCTCGATAAGCCCAGACAGTGTCACCGGGATGCTGTCTGCCATATTCTGAAATATTTGAAAAGTTCTCCTGGGAAAGGACTTCTCTACAGGAAACATGGGCACTGTAATCTTGTTGGTTATTCTAATTCTGACTATGCTGGCAGCAAGATAGATCGTAGATCTACTTCTGGATACTACACGTTTGCAGGTGGTAAACTAGTTACATGGCGCCAGTCGTAGCTCGTTCTAGTGTTGAAGCGGAGTATAGATCAATGGCTCATACAACGTGTGAACTCTTTTGGGTACGCAACCTTCTGAAAGATTTTGATTTATCTGATTCTACACCCATCCCCATGCACTGTGACAACAAAGCAACTATTTTTATTCCCTACATTCCATGAATGCACTAAGCACATTGAAGTTGACTGTCACTTTGTGCGAGAAGCTGTCGTATCTGGTCAGATCTCTACGCCTTATACACATACTTCAGATCAAGTTGCAGATATCTTCACTAAAATTCTTCCGAAGACCAGATTCACTACTCTGATTGACAAGCTGGGCATGATTGATATCTATGCTCCAGCTTGAGGGGGAGTATTAGTATATATATTTTACTGTGTTATTGTTACTTAAGTGTGTTTTGGCTTTAGACTTCTAGTTGTCTATTAGCCTCTTTTCTTTTATCCCATATTGTCTGGTTCTACTCTATGTCTTACTCTCTTGTCTTATAAAAGAGAGTGCCCTGTACTTGTTTTACTCACTCAAAAGAAGCCTTTTAGTATTTTAGAGCAATCATACAAAACAAGTTACTACATATTGCAAGAAAATTTGGTTATACATAAGATGTTCTTATTACATTATGATAAATCCCACAAAGGTGCCTGCAGTGGTGATCATAGCATGGTATTATCTATACGTCCTTGACTCTAAATTCTACTAGGGTTAAAACATGTATGCAATGTTCTAGTTAGTGCTGTGAATTGTGCTACTAGTGCATTGTGCTATCTAGCCCTGGTTATACACTTAATGATGTGATGGGATCCTAGGGAGAGTTCTTCCCCTTTAGGTTGTGTTTGGTACTTGGTGAAAGAATAGATGGTGATGGGGAAGGGGATGGTGATTGGGAAAGGGACGGTGAAAGAGACGGGAAAATTGTTAAAATGTGTTGTTTGGTAACGTGTGAATGGTGAAAGGGCCCGGGATGGGGAAAACTTAAAAAAAAGTTGTTTGTGAGGGGAAATTCTTTATAAGAAAACCCTACACAAGTAAGAATCCTATTTATTAGAAAATCTTTTAGCATATATGTCTAAATAAGTAGTCGAGTCTTAGAGAAACTTTTTTCACCATGATTCTCCATGCTTTTCCATGGGGACTAAAAATGATGCCAAATATCACCATGGTATCACCACGGAATATTTCACCATCCCTATCACCATAGCAAACAAACACCATTTTTTGTTTCTCCATCATTCCCCTCCTGATCATTCATTATGTAATAAACGCAGCCTTAGAATTCCGAGTTACATTGTGATAAGACCTTATTATATATAATTTACACGGTTTTGGCCCAAAACTATGAATCAAAACTAACTCTTGACACCTCTTTTAGGAACATGTTGATGTTCGTGTATATTAGTATATATATTTTACTGTGCTGTGCTCTTTCTTAGTGTCAAGGAACGAGGTGACCGATACCGACGCCGTTTCGACAACTTGGAAATAGGTATTTACCGATATACCGACGGAAATACCGACAGATGCAATCCTGGCCGTTTCGACGCCAAAATGAACGAATTAATTCGTCAAATTTTACAGGTGTAATCTCTACACCTAAATGCAACGTTTTATGCAATACAATTTCATATTGGGTGTGTTGGGGGGGGGGTCCATCATGTGGGAGGTAAAAAATCTGACCTGTTTTGTTGGGATTTCGATGACAATATGTAGGAATTCAAATATGAAAATTTACTAGCACAATCCACAAACTTAAATACACAATTATGCAATAATATACAATTTACAACATAAGAATAACATATTTACTTACCAACTCACATCAGTTGTATGTTGAGTGGCGCGTTGGTTGTCCATATTGTAATGAGTTGATATTGTTGAGATATTCCAGCCATGACATATGCATTCTATACATTTGGTTGTGTGTAGTCACGTGCTCCTCATACACATCATCATTAACAAATTATATCATCCTAATCTTTGGAAAATGCACTTCTAAATATCTGAGATATTGTGCCTTTCTCTGAGACGTAGGTGGAGGAGCTGGAGTAAGTGGACGTTGACTTGTTTGAGGATTTTGTTGAATAGCTATAGGCACAACCATAGGAAGTATTGGGACTGGAGAAATAGGAAGAACTGAATGACCACCGCTCCATGTTTGCCCACCATCCTCAGAGAATGCAAGGGAGTTGTACTGATAACTTCCATGGGCCTAAGACATTTGATGTATAGGTATATCCAACATGATGTTCTACTTCTGGTTGTGGTGGTGGTGGTGGCTGATTTTGATATCCAGAGTACCCATATTGAGAATGAGATGGGTAGGGTTGTGCATGTGTTTGCCCAAATAACATATCGCCAAAGCCTAATGTTGAATCATGTTGAGATTGAGAATCAAAAGCTGAAATACTCATGCTCCCAAATGAATCGGCAATATCAGAATAATAACCACTGTTGTAGCCTTGGGAGCCTGTAGCCGTAGGAGCCTCATGTGGCAATGCACCACTGTAGTCTTTGCCCATTCGAGTTTTCCTCCCTTGAAAAGTTTTATCAGACATGGGATATTCTTTTTCAGCTGGAGGAGGAGGTGCAACCCTAGTAACATAAGGACGATCATCATTCTGAGGATCAACAGTAGAAGGATATTGCGGAGAGCGCTCACCGCTGCCTCCATGGTTGCTACCATCATCATCAAACTTGGGCTTTGACCCAGATGTACTTTTTGAAGAAGGAGATTCTGTGCTACCCAACTCTTCTTCCACTGCTCTATTGATTTCCATATCAACATTTTGATGCTCAGACTCAGGCTCAAGTCTTTCAGGTGGAGTTTGATCAACATTAATATCAGAATCTTCTCCAAATTGCTCTTCTATGTATGGATCTGGATGGCCATCTAGATTATCAAGAATAGGACGACCTATCTCATTCATCCATTCCTCTAAAGGATCTTTTGAATCATTAGCTTCTTCTATGCTTCTATGCCTGGATGGGTTGAATGTGTATGCAGTGTCAATGGGATCGTGGACGACAGCAAAATCCACTTCCTTGTAGTTGGCATCTCGTATTGCTCTAGCCCTCAACCGTATGTTGTAGTGAACATATACCAGATCTCTCAGCCTGTTTGCCCCCAACCTGTTCCTTCTCTTTGAGTGTATTAAATTGAAAGCGCTCCAATTTCTTTCACAACCTCCTGCAGATGTTGTTTGAGAAAGAATGCGAACAACCACTTTTCTTAGATGGGGGGCACCCGTTCCATTCCAAACCCACCACTCACAAGGATCACCATGCTCACAGTCGACAACTGCATTTGGATGACCAAAACAACCAGTGCCTTCACAAAATTGTCGCAGCTGCAAAATATTTAAGATGTTCAGACTTCAGAATCAGAGGATGAAACATCAAACAAGAATGAAGATGTTCATGACTTTATGTAAGTTATGTAATATATAATTATATACAATGTTTTAAAAAGCGGCCCAGGCGGCCCAGACCCTTGGCCGCTCAGAATGGGCTTTAGGCGGGCAGTCAGGCGGATCTCCATTAAGCGGCCGCTTCAGACCCGCTCAGCCCACTTAAGCGCCCGCCTGAGGCCGCTTAAGTTAAAATCAGGTTTTATGCCCACTTCCTCGTCCCAAAATGAAATATAATCAATTTGTTAGTATGTATCAACATTGTATAACATTATTTAACATGTTAATATAATACTATTGCGCTAAACAACTAAATATGTATCCAAATACTATACAACAGTTAACTAGTGTATATATTACACCAATTTTGCTTTTTAAAACACAACTTATGTTTATAAATCAAGGTCAGATCACCTCCACAATACTCAAGTTGCCTCATTACATTTAACAAGAAGGAATGGTTGTAGATGAAACATGTGATCAACCTACCATCAATTGTCACACTTTTGATGTAATCAATTGTGCCCATGTCCTTAAGAATCAGATTTATGCAGTGGGCAACACATGGTGTCCAGTAGACCGGATATCTCTTCATTGTACTTTCACCGGCCTTCTTGAAATTAGAGCCATTATCAGTCACTATCTGCACCACATTCTCAACCCCGACCTGCTTGATGTATGTTTTCATTAGCTTCTTGATGTAACTATAATTCCTGACTTCACCAGAAGCATCAACAGAGTCTAGAAAAATAGTCGATCCACGACAATGTGCAAGAAAATTAATAATTTGCTTTCTATTGCCACTAGTCCACCCATCACACATGAGTGTGATGCCGTATTCAGACCACAATTGTTTCTGGTCTGAAATCCATACATGTAGATCTTTCTTCTCTTAGGGAAGATACTTGTTCATCAATTCATATGCACTGGGGGCTTTGATGCCCCTACTAGACTCCCCTATCACATCTACCATGTGCTGGAGATAGGGTTCAGTTGCAACATGTGCAGGTATATCATGAGCAAAGAAGAATTTACCCACTGCCTTGCCCACCTTCTCTTTCGCACCAGTAAACATTGCTTTTAGGGTTTTTTGCCTGCATCAAGCTTCCTAACCCCTGGCTCATCAACATTCCTCAATCTCACACTAGCAGAACGGAAAAATGTATCAATGGCGCCTTTGTTTCTTTTATGCTGAGCATGTTGATTTTCATCATCATCTAGGTCAACAATAGGAACACGGGCAACCCCACTGCCTCCACCTGCCCAGATGGCCCATATCTCCTGATAAGTCGAGCTGCCTCCTCCCTATCCCACTCACTTTTGTGAGAGTCTATGAGAGCACCCCTATACGTATGACGTGTATAAGTAGTATCACACCCTGGAGCATATGCAATGTCATCATCTGATTCAACAGAAGAACCTGTGGCCCTAACATAAAAAAGTGTATCTGTGTAAGCCTTTTCAGCCTGCTTCAACTTTTGTTGTTTTTGTTTCTTTGCACCCATTAGCTTTTGAAGTCATCCCTAACACATGGGGGGGCACTTCTGGAACATTGCCACATTTTTGTCACCACCAGTGACGCTTGAATCTAGTAATTCCCCCACCAGCAAGT